>CM060626.1:16158417-17525917 GCA_030578275.1 Meda fulgida
CATCATCAGAGGTTATTTGAGACAAATTCTAGGCGTGTTTGCGCACGTGTTCACAACCGGTCAAACAAAAAAATATTTTTGGGTTTTATTTTATTTTATAACCTAAACAGAATTAATTAACAGAACAGAACTAATTAAAACGTTGCAGGTGATACCAGTATGCTACAGAGATTATTCTAATGCTGAAATGTGTAATTTATTTATAAACAAACTATATCATGCTCAGACACACTCCGTCTCTCTTGCGCACTCGAGCGTGCTCTCGCATACACTCGGTCTCTCTCGCTCGCGGCGTTCACTTCGATTTTGTCCAGTCCGGGGCCTCATAAACAGACACACACACACCAGAGAAAAAAACTTTGCAGGTCATATGGCTGAGAAAGAGCCTACTCGGATGAAAACCGCTTCAATGAGTTCAATTACAGTAACGCCACATTTTATTGTCAGTACCGGTAACGGCGTTGTAATGGGGGAAACAGTAATTCGTTTCATTACTCGTTAATGAAAAAATAACGCCGTTAGTAATTCCGTTTTTTTATAACGCCGTTATTCCCATCACTGTTAAAGAGACATGCACCGAAACAGATGACTAAACAAAGCTGTTTTTGAGGAGGTAAAAAGGGTGTTGTTTTACACAACCATTGAGGAATTTTAACCAAAGTATATTATAAACTTTACATGAACACCCTAAAGAATCATACCACATAACTTGTGGGAAATGGGCATCCGATGACCCCTTTTAAGGGAATCTGAGATGAGACTCTGATTGGTTTATTGCACGTACCCAAAACACACCCATTACTCTTTAAGAGAATAGAAACAACCCTTTTAGACCATGTGCCGGGTGCGCGGACCGTTTTTTCCATCGTTAAACTAGCAAAAGGGGATTCGGACACATCCTAAATGCACTTTGCGCTTTAGACCATGCGATTAGATCCTTAAAATAGGGCCCATTATATATCACTCAAAAATAAATAGGACTAAATTAAAGATTTATGTTTTTGAATTGCATAAAATACCAATAAGTGGAAAATGTAATTATATTATATTTGTCAGTTATACGTAAATGAAACCGTAAATTGTACGTACATTTTTTTATAATTTTAATTGCTTATAATAAGCATTAATCTGTGAATTTTGAAAACAATTACATTTATTACGTACTTACGTACTTGCATCAAAAATTGTGTCTTATTGTGTTCATGTTGTATTGCAAAACATTTTTGCTGCTATTGAAGTGGGATACGGGCAAGGTTAGGACTGGTTTGGTGGTATAGTTAAGTTTAATGGTGGGTTAAAAGGGAAGAGAAGAATCAACAGTGTTATTATATATATATATATATATATATATATATATATATAATTACAGATGTAATTACATGCAGGTTTTTTTTTTCAAATATAAGTACAATGTAAAAACATGTATGTACTCAATAAGTGCATTGTATCAAATGATTAATTTAAATGTCAGTACACTGTAAGTATATTCCAGTATATTGGTACCCAAATCCATAAATCTTATATATTTTTTAGTGTACTTTAGATATTATATTTATATACTTCATAATGTATGTAATAATTCTATTTTTGTAAATATTATATTTATTTGCATAATACATTGCTATACATTTAATTAAAAAACAGCGCATCAAAATAAATGTGAATCTTTGTGAAATCCCCATTCGGTTAGGTCATGTTTTGTCTTCCTCCATCCTCTTCCACTCCACCCCTGTGAAACAGTCTTTAGGATTTCAGCCAGTGAAGCTCAAAGCTCTTTCAGGAACTCAGGCTTGTCAAGGCAGCACAAACATCACACATCGATTGCCTTTGATGATTTGAAAGTGGTAAGAGCTCCACTGAAAGCCAGGAGGCCATCGGGAGAAGAAGAGGAACACGATACACCCCGTCCTCTAGCAACCAAACATGAAATTATAACCAGAAGCAACAGATGTCTAGTTAACTTGCTCCTAAGAGCCTCAAATAATACGTATGTGTATATATATATATATAATATAATATAATATAAAATAATATATGCGCTGTCAAATCGGTTAATTGTGATTAATTGCATCTAACATAAGTTTTTTTAATATAACGTGTGTATGTGTGTGTGTATATATATACACACCTAAGAATCATATTAAAACGCAATTAATCGCATCTAACATAAAAATATATAATACGTGTGTCTATATGTGAATAAATAATTTATAAATATATGTGTGAATATATATATATATCTATATATATATATGCCTATATATATAAATAAATACGCACACGCACACACACACACACACACACATATATATATATATATACATACATATATGTGTGTGTGTGTGTGTGTGTGTGTGCGTATTTATTTATATATAGGCATATATATATATATATATATTCACACATATATTTATAAATTATTTATTCACATATAGACACACGTATTATATATTTTTATGTTAGATGCGATTAATTGCGTTTTAATATGATTCTTTATAATATAATTATTGTAATTATAAAAAAATATATAATAAAAAATGCATTTATAGTCAAAAACATATGTAGGTTCCTGTTTAATCAGTTTTAACTTCAGTTTTTGAAACTTATGCAACATTTATTGAGTTGTTGAATATATGCATCCTCAAAGATATGACGCAACATAAAAAAATGTGATGCATCTTTAAAACAAATTTCTGCTATTGAAGTGGGATACGGGCAAGATAAACAATATTTTCCATGAATCAAGCTTAATAAAACTATTTGTTATGATTGTACACATTACTTATTACATTCTAAAGAAATTCATAGACATTTTTACATCAGTATTATATCTCTTAATTTTTATATTCTTTCACAAAAGCCTGTGGTGCTTGTCATACTGGTACAGTGGTTAAAATCAGCCATCTGTAATCATAATTTGCGTCAGTTTATCCTGATCTTATGTAATTATTACCTTACCTGTAATTGTGTAATTACTTATGAATTATGTACAGTCCAAATGCTTTTGGTCACTTTTAGCTCAAATTAAATGAAAAGTGAATAAAAAAATATCTCTAAAGTGCATGAAGAACCCACAAGTGTCGCAAGTGTTTTTTGTTGTTTTTTTGTAAATAATAATTTCATCGTTATAGTATAAAGAAATAAAATGTGCACGTGAACTTTCTTCAATATACAAGTGTCCTGCTTAATCCTTTCTCCGAAATCCTTGTGCAGCATCAGAGTCCCTGTGGCGTACAAACTTTCAAGTTCAAAAAGAATGGCGTGCTTTTCATGTGTCTTGTACACAACATCTGAGGCTCTGGGGTCTCGCACAAAACCCGATCTTCGCAGCGCCTGGAGAAGACCTGGAGAGGAGCCGTCACCTTGCCGAAATCAAAATGGCGAGTCAAATGGATTTGTTGATTAGGCATTTGAAAGTGGCACAGATGAGGGCGGAGATAATTGCAAGGGAAGATCAAAGACAGCGTGGTGAGCCTAGAGACGTTAAGCCCCATGCTGGATTTATCTTTGAGATGCCCGAGCAGAACACCCCTCTAAAGGCTGTGCATATTTTTAGCAAGAAAGCACTTCCTCTGAACCGCTGCTGACTGTTAGGGCTCAAAGACATTTTCCGAAGCCATTTGATGTAAAGATATCACTGAAATTATTGATATTTTTGTTTCACTTTCTTTCAGACTACATGAGAAACAGCACTACCAGTATAATTTCAATTCAAATATATTTATATCAATAAATCTTACATGACGTCTGCATTTTAGCAAATAAAAATGATTTGCTGTTTTCTCAGTTAATAATCTTATTTAATCTACATGAATGTACACATAGGAATTAAAGCCGTTGATTGATTGTAGTAAAGCAATAATTGGACAATACAAATGCTTTACTATTGTCAATCCTCAACAAAGATGCAGAAGAACAATGAAATTATATTTAATAAACATCAGGAACAATACATAGAAACACCAGCACAAATGTTAACACAAGACAAAGAACAGAAGATAACTGAGGGTATAAATACACCGAATGATGAGGAACAGGTGACACTAATCACTAACAACAATGAGTAACTATGGCAACCAAGAAAACAGGATCTGAACACAGGCAATACAAGACAAAATAATATCAAAATAAAAGTTCATGAACAAAGACAAGGGGAATCGGGACAAGTATAATAAGCGCTATTTGCATGGAAAAAATAAATTAAATGTGATTTTGAAATTTTCTTTTTTTCTGTGACGATAACACCACTGACAAATTCTCATCTTTAACCAAACACCACTGATCAGACTAAAATCAACAAATTGTACTTTTTGTACAATTGATTATTGGAGTAAGTTTTTTTTAAAGAAATACTATTTCAATCTTTATACTTTAAATGTAATTTTTAATTGAATGTATCACTTGCTGTTTCTTTAATTTGTTATTAAATTTACTGCCAATTTTTTTGTCAGTTTTGTCAGAAGTATAGCCTACCAGATTAAGGGGACAGTGGACAAATTCAGACAATTAAAAAAAATAAATGTTAGTTTATTCATTTATTTTTGTTTGGAATGTTCGGTTTCGAAGTTGTTTTCTAGGTGTTTACAGTGGTTTAGCCATGGTAGCAACACTGCAGACAGCCAAATAATAAATTAGATGTATTTAGATAACTTCCTCTCTTTTGAAAAGATCCAGCCGTCACTGGTTCCAGCAAAAAGACGCACAGATTGCATAGAGGAGAGGTAAATCAGCTACGGCAATATGGATAAATGTTTAGATAACGTTGATCCTTTAATTGCAGCGCTGAAATAAGTGATGTTGGATTTAGTCACTTTTGTAAATACTCATGTGTGATTGCGGAATATTGAAAGCTCTTGAGATAAACCATCAGATGAATGCAAATGAGACAGATTTCTAAGCCTCCTTTTCTTTCTCTCTCAGCCCAGTTTTCCTCCTTTCTCACTCTTTCCTTTTGGCCCTCCTAAATAGATTCACACACATTTAATATCCTGTCAATGAGGCTCTTATTTTTTTACAGAAAAATCACAATGTTGGTGTAAACAAGGTCCAATATGCAACATCCACCAACAGTGTATCGGTTTTCTTATATTGCATATGATCAGCCTTTTAAGGTAACCTTTTGTTATCGTTAGGATTGTTAAAAAGAAGGTTGGTCTAATTTACATTCAAAAAGTTGTATTTACTTATTTTATTTTAGCTTGCATTTTGGACCCTGGGAGTAAAATTATTCAAATTTCTATGCTGAAGTGTTTCTGTATTGTGCATATTTATCAAAAACTTAATCAGTGATCATGCTTCTTTTGAAACTGCACAGGGAGCACAACCTGCACAAAGCATCTCTTGTAATTACATTGTGGTTTAATGATGATGTTATGGAAACAAATGTTTAATCAATGGGTTATCACATGGTTAAACTCTCACCTTGTGATTAATATACAATTACAAAGAACTTTACACACTATGATTTGGTCTCAGGAAACAGACAATAGCTGATTCAATGCTTTGTTTTCCTGTTGAACCCAGGAGATGGGACCACATTAAAGTATTAAAATATTGCTCTGAAGGAAAGACTGCCCATTTCCTGTAGGGAATGACTTAAAACACTTTTCTGTAAATTGTATACTTTATTTACATGGTTTTAAGTGGTTCATGTTTTCTCTGATGGTATGGAAGTCAATTTCTTAACTTGTGTCTTATGTGTCTAAAGAAATGTGTACAGAGAAACGGGAAATTATGGGAGAAGAGATGGAATGGAAGTTTTTCAGTTGATGAAAAAGATGTATCAATCCAGCTCACCTGCTGTGTTGTTGGTTTGAGTGAAATAAACACAGCATGGAAGATGCAATACAGTTGTAAGCTGTTAGAACTTTGCAATACTGAGCGAACTAAAAAACAACAATAATAAAGTAAATATTTGGTTATTTTATTTTTTTAGCATTATTTGATCACAAGTGTGTGAAATCATGGCTTAGCCTTTTTAAAAGATGATTGATTGTTCTTAAATAATCTTCATTTTTCCAGTACATTGTAAACTAAACTCCAACAGACAGGTTTTATGGCCCACAGAGAAATTGTGCCCTAAAAAGCAAGCCATCGAAACAGAACAAGACAGAAACAGAAGGACAGAGACTTAGGAATAGTCCTGCGGATATACGACTTCTTTCCTCCATTCTGAAATAGACAATGATGTGACTTTAGTCTTGTCCTGAAGACAGATAACTGAGACACTCACCCTTAATCATAATTGGCAGAGAAACAGAAAACACAGGACCTCAAAGTATTAAATATTTATTATATATAAATAGATAACAGTAATATATAACTATACAAACATATTTATAATATAAATAATTCAGAAAGATTTTTATGTGGCGAAAACTGTCCATAGGTAAATACTTTTTTTTTTTACATTTTAGATGCCGTCAGTCGATCTATACTTTACTTTTCAGCATATACTGCGAATAATAATCCCAGACAGCAAAATTGACCCAGATCCGGGCCACATCTGCTACATGTGGATTCCACGCGTGCCAGATATGGGCCGGATCTGGGCCGACACTATGTTGCTGTCTGGGATGAGATCAGGCTGCACATTTCACAGATTAATGGATTAAAAACTATCCTTGTGATGAATCTAGTGACATCAATTTTTTTCCCCATACATTTCCATTTGTCAGTGCAGAGATCCCAGGCTTGAAACCTTAAGCTGCTGTGTTTGCTGAGCACAAATGGGAGGAAAAATCTTAGTTGAATCTCAAATTGGGTCTCGCCACCCAGTGCAATTTAATCTGTATTACAAAGTGCAATTTAATCTGTATTACATTCTTTGAGTTTATCCCATGGGAAAAATATATGCCGATGATAAAATGCTCCGTATTTCGACATCACCTTTTAAGCCGAGACAAAATAGCAGATTGTGTCGTTTATCTACTGATTACAGCCGTTAGTCTAACAGTTCTCAAACTTTCTCAACCGACAGCAGGCCAGACCCCATGACCGTTTTTTCCTCATCCTCTATGAGAGGCTTTATCAGACTCATGTCATGAGGGATTTTTCCCACTAATCACTATAGTTAGAATAAAACGCTGAGATGTGTACTTAGTACACACTTTCTCTCTCTAGAATCCTGGTGCTTTCAATTCCAGACCTTTAGCTCTGCGCTGTACCACATATATTTTGCTGTCAAAAGCATTGGGATGGATTAGAGTAGGAAGACAACCGCTGAAATTAGAGTGACTGTCCCACTGCAGCATCAGACGGCTTGCCATCGTTCCTCTAATGAGCTTCTGTCTTTCAGGAAGCATGTATTATCTGCTAAAGCCACACTCTGCTCCACTTACCAGAATTCAGATAATTTCACATTTCATAAACAAAAAAGCTCATGTGGGGAGAGCGATGACAGCTCGGAGAGAGCCGTGGGACGCCCACACTGATTCAGCGAAATGATTGGTGTGATGTGTCATGCCACCTGCTGTGAGCCTTATGCGTCCCAACATCCCTAACCCATCCATTTGGGCCTTTTAGCACTTGTGTGAATTAGTATGCTGGGTGTTCAGGATAGGATTAAGTGTGCTGGTCACCAGGAGTGAGTCACAGCTGCTTTGGGCCGCTGGGACAGAGGTTTTATGTGGCCTTGCCTGTGGTCATCATTCTAGCTTTGGTCACTGAGTCATAACCCTGCTGGATGGGGGAAAACACAATATATGTACAGTGCTCAAAGTGGGACGGTACGCACTGATATCGGCACTTCTAGATTTGAATCTGTAGCGTACCCTCACTTTTTCTTGCACTTCTCACTTGTTGCCGGTACTCTGAAGGACCCCCCACCCCAACCCCATTTTATGTTTAATACATAAACCTATTAAACGCAAATTGACATAGCAATGACACGCTAAAGGAATTTAAATCTTCTGGAACGCTGTTTATTTTATAGTATAATATAAATTATTTAGCTATTGGGGCAAATAAGAATGTAAAATTATATTTGTAATAGTTTCTGTTCACCCCTATAGAAATTACCCAACTATGACGACTTCTGCTTCTGAAAATCGTGGAAGTCTGAAAAGGGTCCATTGGAGAACTCTACATGTCTTCTGCCAATGTATTTCCATAAGCTTCCAGTTTAGAGTCCATTATCTTCATAATGTCTCTTTATCGACTTGCTTTGTTTGAACATTTTCATCACTAATTTCATTGACGAGATTAACTTGGATGGTGTCTGGGTTAAGAATGAATGGTAGATATTGGTCCAGGAACACATATACCACTTCAATCACTAATATTTCCATCACCCTGATTTCTATTTGCTTCCTTCTGGTAGCTTCTCCTCTACTGATGCAATCTAATGGCAACAGATCTTGTACCACTGGTAAAAGAGTAGACCATTTTATGCTGTCGGGAAAGACTTTGTTTAGAATATAATGTGCTTTTGATTGAGGTTTCCTGATTTCGCATCAAGTCAAAACAACTGGAAAAGCTGGCTGAGAAGTTCTTGATGAGGCCGTCTCTCCGCTACAGTGAATTAGCACTTAACCACATGATCAGGATCTTTTCCCTCGTTTCTTTCTTTCTTTTCTATTGTTCTTCTTTATTCTTTATTTAAAAAACAGCTTCCTAAGCTTGGATGTCTGACATTTTAAAGTTAAAGAGGAGCAGATGTTTAGTAACCTTCAACCTCTATTTAGTATTGAATTCAGGGAGACATCAGAGACTCAATGACTGGAAAACCCACATCAGGTTTCCTCAGCTTTTCTCCATACCCCTTGTGAGACACAGATCCCACCCCATCAGCCTCTCATTCAGTCTACAGCTCTCTCCTTGCAATAATGAAAAATTGACCTGCTAAGAGCATCTAACCACAACGCTCTCCCCAGAGGTCTCTCTCCATTACAGTCAATTTATGTATCTCACAATAGCAGTATCAGGCCAGTGTCATGTTTCTAAAGACAGTTATGAGGATCCATTAGATGCTATATGTTTTGAGGAGAAAGAGAAGACACCCATGGAGCATTAATAAACTGCTCTTTCATTCAAGTTCACCAGCAATTCTCTAAGGCCACCTTGCTAATCATTGAAATGGTAATACTGGGAAACAGAAATGGCCATACAGTACTAACCACAATTAATACAAAATATTACACATACAGCATGGAGTAACATCAAATTCCATTTAAAGGAACAAATTATCAATTTAATTACTTTCCAAATTGACAAATAATAAACACATTTAAAACGTGTATTAATAAATAATAAATTGATTAGGGGAAAAAAGAAAATGCTATTTTAATTAGTTATTAATATAATCTTTTTTTGTTTCATCAAACTAACATTTTAAACAATAATTATAAATAAATAGCTTAAAATATTTTGGAAATGTAATTTGTTTATATTAAAATAACAGTTTTATGTCTATTTATTTGTCATTTTGAGAAGTGATTTATCAATTTATATTTTTTAATTAATATACATTTAAAAATATGGTACATTCTCAGAAAAAAAAGGTACAAAAGCTGTGACTGAGGCGGTACCCTTTCAAAAAGTACTCCTTTGTACCTAAAAGGTCCATATTAATACTTTAAATGTACACATTGGTACCAAAAGTTTACACATTTTGAATTCATTAATTGATCATTGGTTCTTATTTTTAGGTGGGGCTTATTGTTCTCCATATTCCATTGCCTGATGCTGATGTTTGTCTGCAAGAAAAAAATGGCATCCATTAGTAGAAATATGATGGTTCAGTTGACAACAAAAAAAAGCATAATTGTGGAGGATAGACAACATGCTTAAGCTAGTTTTGACATATAGTTTCTAGAACATTTTTGGTTGGTTTCTGGTTGGGCATCAAGTGGCCAAGCTGGTCATTTGCTAGATGACGAGTTGCACTTTGCACACCTAGATGAAATTTTAAGCCAACATTGGTGTGTTTCTGACGCAAAATCTGTCCCATATAGTGTAAGTTGTGCTGCCTTAAGACACCTCTGTGTGACCAAATTCTAAGGCAGCATTGCATGCATCTTAGCAAGGATTTTGCTGTTGTTGTTGTTCATCTTGAATATTTGAAGCTGTATTGAACGCAGCATAATGCCGAGATAATAAGCATGTATATGTTAATTTTATGTTCTAAAACACCTACATGTTTGTAGCATTTGACCTACATTCCTCCTCAAAGCCAGGCATAACAATCTAAAAAGCTTGTCATGTGTTGAATTCCTATTTTAATGATTAAATATAAATCTCTTTGAAGTTCTATGAATCCTAAATCACCATAAAAGTGCTCTCTGCTTCTTAATTTCCTTTCATTTGTTTGTTGTAATCTATTTTTACCACCCTGCCACTGCTTCTCTGGTTTTGTCTTACAGTATTTCTCGATCGCTTTGGCTCAATTCTCGAAAAAAAAAATGTCTCTAAACAATGTTCAAAATCTCTGAACAGTTAGTTTCTTATTCACATCAGATATGAATGTGTGATTGATTTAAGTAAATTGCATGTATTTTGGCACGTGTCAAAAAAAGAACAATTGTCTACAATTTGCACAGTAAATAAATGCAATTGTCAAATAAATGCAAATTGTCAAACTCTTCACAACTTCTAAACATTGTACGAGGCTTCAAAGGCAAAATGATCCATTCAATTATTAAAATCTGTCAAGCATGCATGTATATTCCATAAATACCTATTGCATGGAAGTTTTGTAATGTCTGGCATTAATGAAATAGGAATCACGATCATACCAATCAAGTTTGGAAGCAGTATAGGCTATATGGAGTTTGCCCACCTAAACAACATGCAGCAGTTTATTTTTATAGAAATGTGTTACATGCAAATTGAAAATTCACAGTTGCTTGTTTAGCAAGTGCAATAAGAAGATATGTAAGAATAAACACAATAAGTACACGGTACTTATTTTTCGATGTAAGTACATAGTAGTTATGGGACACCTATAAAATGTGACCGAATGTCCATTTTCTTTTTGTGTATTACAGTATTGACTTTTCCAAGTAATTTGTCTTATACTGCTGAAATCTGTATCTAATATACACAAGAGCATTCAGCTAGACACAAAACTGACACTTTTGTATAGTGTAGAAGAAAGTATCAACTAAAAAATAGAAAACACGTGAAATGAAAAATATTTCCATATTAATATCCAATATTTCTGAACATTTTGACCAGTGTGGCTCAAATGATGACAAAAACACTTTTTATGTTGGTGGCATTGGCCAATTTACTGACACATAACTAGGTTTTGAATTCAAAGTTTTGAGTGAGTTTTTCAGACATGCACTAGAGTTCTGATTCCAGCAAACAGTTGTGACATTTGCACTTACAGTTTAGAGAATCTTGAGACTGTTTTGAAAAATGTGCCAAAGCGGTTTGGTGAAAAACTCCAGAGGTTCTTTGTAGCTGTATCAGCTGTATGATTTTTCAGGACTTTAACCCTCCACCCTTGTTCTATATATGAAAAACAAACGTTTTCTCTGTGCTATCTTGCGGCACTCCCACATTTTCCTTTTTTTTATTTAATCTTGCATCAGGCCACAGGAAACTTGGCACATCTTTCTTCGTTCCACCCATCTCTGACAAAAAAAAAAATCTCTTGCTGATGTTGAAAAGAAGAAATGCCACTTCATTTTTCAAACAAGGGGAAAATGTTATGTTGCGCGACTAACATGCAGCTAAATTAATGTCATTGCTTTTGTCCCAAAAATAAAAGCATATATCTGTGCTTGATTTCAGTTGTTTAGCCTTTTAAAATCTGGAAGACAAAAATGTGGGCAAGCAAACCTGGAAAAAAATAGTTTGATTGCTGTTCTGCCAAGAAGTCTTTCTCCATTCGAGCCCATCCAAGACAAAAATGTCTGCAGTAAAACACGGTTGTGGAACACTTTACTCATCTCTTCCATCAGACAGCAGCCAGAAATACTGAAGCGAGGACACTGTAAGAACATGCGTCGCCGTGTTGCGCTGGAATGTAATAAAGTGGAAATTCAGTGACCTGAGGGTTGGAAATGGGGAAGAAGGCTGTGCACGTACCCCATTTTCTCTCCCCCTGGGGTCCTGCGTGCTCTGCTTTTAGCAGGAAAACATCTCGCCTGTCTCATCTCTCCATTTGGCCCGGGAGTGCACTCAACATGTCTGCCTGTGACGGCGTCGCAACCCCAGATTCTTTCACAGTTCAGCGTCACCGCCTTGATTGTGAAGGTGGAGGGTTAATCTACCGAAAGGACTTTTTTTCCCCTCTGACCTAGATGTGATTTTTTTAAATGTAAACAGTGTGTTTTTATGTCCGAGTGTAAAACTGCTGTGTAGCTTATAAACATATTATATTTTTTATAAAAACTGCTGCCTACCTCGAGGAATTTCAAGGCATCATATGTGCATTTCTGATGCAAAGTTATGCTGAGATTTTTAGATAGTTTGGTCAAACTGGGCTTTAATCCAGCTAACAGAGAGCGTTCTGAGAACTTTGACTAACATTCTGGCAAGGTCCTCTCAGAGTTATAAACTAACGTTTTCCTAATAACATTAAACAAATGTTTGTTGAAAGTGGTTTTTAATAATGTTCTCAAAACGTTAGCACAAAAATGTTATTTATACGTCGTTCATGGAATTATTTCCTGAAAAGGTTTAATTGGATGTTTGTTTAAGGTTATTTAAATGTTAAAGATTTCTATATGTATGTATATATATATATATATATATATACATATATATATTCATATCTATACTTAAGATAAACATATTTTTAAATGTTTCAGAATGTTCAGAGAACGTTCAAAAGTAACTTATTTTTAAAAAAAATATTTTTAAAAAACATTTAAAAAAATTTTTTTAAGTATTTTTAAAAAATGGAGAGAGATCATTCATTAATAACAACTGAGAGAACATTTAGTAATGACATTTTAAAAATATAATGGAAACGTTATAATAAAACATTCTTAGAACATATTTTTGTTAGTTGGTAAGGCAGAATTATCTTTAACATCTTTAATCTTTAACTTTTTTAATGTTATTATTATTTGCACTAAATTAACATGTTAAATTGACAGCCCAAATAAAAAGTTGTGTATATATATATTATATATATACATTATATATATACAACAATTTTTTTCAGGGGAATTTTATCTCATGTCATTTTTAACATTAACTTACATGTTGACAGCCTTAAAAAAATATATGTTTCATTTCATGTTTTTAATGAGGTCAGTAGATTGTTTTAACTTACCATGTTAAATGAACAGCCCTAATAAAAACTGAAAATTGAGCGTCAGCGTCAGTTCTGGAAGGACAAGTAGTCAAGAGCTGCTAACGCTATTGGCCAACAACACGGTCTCCTCAGCCGATCTGCCCAGCTGAGCTGCATCAGTGCATCAGCTGTTCAACTCCCCACATTGCGAATGGCTACGCTCAAATCAAGGCGCCCTATTTTAAGCTGATTCAGTTCGCTCCTAACTGCTTGTGGCTCGCTTCTCTGCAACCCGCCACCTCCCCATCTCCTCCTTGTCGTGTAAAATGTGGTATTTGCTATTCTGTCATCGTTGCTGCTCTGTTCATGGGGGGATAGTTCAGCTCTCCCAGTCCTAAACTGTGTGAGTGTTCCCTAATGCTGCTGCTGTCCTCTGACTCTCTGCTATTTCATGGTACTCATGAAAGGTCAGAGGACTCCCTGAACAGAGTCATACTGCCAAAATTTAATTCAGAATTTATCAATTGCATTTATTCAATGAAAATTTCCTAATTAATTTTTATTGTCATGTGTTCTTGACTTAATGGACCTGGCAGAAATAAAAATAAAAATGTAATAGTGTACTATCTTATGTTGGTAAGAGGTCAGTGGATTTAAAAAATATATATATATTATTAAGCTTTTCCTTTTGATACTAAAATGACACTTGAAAAAAGTCTTGTTTTTTGTGGTTAAATCCAACTGCATCTTTTAGCATCATAAATATTCTTGGTCTTGGCTTCACTCAGTTTCTCAGGTTTTTGGGGTTGTATTTTTTATTTTATTTTTTTGCAACCCGGACTGTGTAATGGTTGCCAATCAATCTATCAGCCCACACACATTACACTGTTTACAGTGTGTAAATATCATCCCTTATGAATTGTTTACAAATGTTTATGACAGTTGCGTAACAGCACATGGAGGCATGATTACATGAAACTGTCACACTCACAGAAAGACAGATGTAAGTAATATACAGGTTTGATGTGCAGAGAGAGCGAGGTGCTGAGTGAACAGTGCAGAGCAATACTAGAGTGCGAAGAGAATAAACTTGACACGATGAACACTTCACTGATGAGAAACTCAATGTCTTTTACCAGGGTACTGTTGAACACGAAGACTAAGGAGACACAGGACAATGGAGACCAGGAGACTCTGAGCGATGACCACAGGAATACACAGGTAAGTATCTTCAGGTAGGATGTAACAGTTGAGTAGAGTCTGTAGCTTCGCAAGATGAGATCAGACACAGAGGTGCAGGAGACTGAGACTGAAATAGTGAGTGTAATCATGATGTACAGGTGCCGGTGATTAGAAATCAGGTGATTGGGATCTGGTGTAACAAGTGGGCGGGAGTGATGATGTGGATGGCTCCGTGACAGTACCCCCTCCTCCACGGTCGGCTCCTGAAGACCGGAACCCACGACGACGGGGACGACCACGACCTCTGGGTGCAGGATGAGTGGGATGTTACTGGTGAAACTGGGTTAGCAAGGAGGGGTCAAGGATGTTGTCACAAGCTACCAATGAACGCTCTTCTGGGCCATACCCCTCCCAGTCCAGTAGGTACTCCAGACGATTGCCCCGTCGTCGTGAGTTGATGGCTTGGACTCTGTAGATGAGCTCATCAGTTGCGACTTCTGGAGGAGGTACATCGGGTTCTGCAAGTGGAGGAGACAAGGGTTCAGAGTAGGGTTTTAACAATGAAGCGTGAAAATATGGAGAGATACGGTACTGTGCTGGTAGGTTGAGCCGGTATGTGACATCGTTGAGCTGCCTCTGGATTGTAAAAGGACCTATGTAGCGGGGACTCAGCTTACGACAGGGCAGGCGAAGACGGATATCTCTGGTATACAGCCATACCTTTTGTCCTGGTTGGAATCGGGGTGTCTCAGATCTTCTGGCGTTGGCTTGGGTGGTATGTCTTTGCACTGCCTGTTGTAGATGGACGTGAGCTGAGTCCCACACCCTCTCGCTCTGCTCGAACCAGTGATTAACAGCTGGAACTTCAGACGGTTCCCCAGACCAAGGGAACAGGGGAGGCTGGTATCCTAGGATGCATTGGAATGACGGGAGTCCTGTGGTTGATTGACGGAGTGAATTTTGGGCATATTCCGCCCAGGGAAGGAACCGGCTCCAGCTGTTCTGGTTCTGGTGGCAGGATGACCTCAAGTAAGAAAAAGAGCGAAAGAGCATCAGCTTTGGAATTCTTAAATCCAGGTCGGTAAGTAACTATAAAGTCGAACCTCGTGAAGAAGAGGGACCATCTGGCTTGGCGTGGATTGAGGCGACGAGCTTCTCTGAGGTATTCTAAATTTCGATGGTCTGTGATAACCTCAAACTTGTGCTTAACTCCCTCCAGCCAGTGTCTCCACTCTTCTAATGCCAACTTGATGGCGAGGAGCTCCCTGTTGCCGATGTCATAGTTCTGCTCCGCCGGGGACAGCTTTTTTGAGTAGAAGGCACATGGATGGAGTAAAGGTGGGTTCCCGTCGCTGTGAAAGTACCGCTCCCACCCCAGTGGAAGAAGCATCTACCTCCACGGTAAACGGCAATTCTGGATCTGGATGGGTTAGGATGGGAGCGGAAATGAAGGTTTCCTTGAGAGTGGAGAAGGTGGTGATGGCTTCTGGATTCCAGGACAGAGACTTGGGCCGGGATTTGAGGAGAGAAGTGAGCGGGGAACTGAGAAGACTGTAATTATGGATAAACCTGCGGTAGAAGTTGGCGAATCCTAGGAATCTCTGGAGTTCTTTGATGGTGGTTGGTTGTGACCAGGTTCGGATTGTGTCCACCTTCCTCTGGTCCATCTGGATGCCTCTTTGATGAATGATGTATCCAAGGAAGTGAACTGTAGAAGTATGGAGCTCACATTTCTCTAGTTTTAGATAAAGGTGTTGCTCTCGAAGACGCTGAAGGATCTGCTTCACATGGTGTCGATGTTCTGTGAGGTTCTTGGAGAATATCAGGATATCATCGATATACACTATGACGAACTGCTGGAGAAATTCTCGGAGGATTTCGTTCATATAACCTTGTAAAACTGAAGGAGCATTGGACAGTCCATAAGGCATAACCCGGTACTCATAGTGCCCTGAGGGCGTCACGAAGGCAGTCTTCCATTCGTCGCCCTTACGGATGCGAATTAGATTGTAGGCACTTCGTAAATCTAATTTGGTAAAGATGCAGGCACCACATAGTTCCAGGGCTGAGGAGACCAGAGGAAGGGGATAACTGTACTTTATGGTTTGGGAATTAAGAGTCCGGTAGTCTATGCAGGGCCGCAAGCCTCCGTCCTTCTTCGCCACAAAAAAGAAACTAGAAGCGGCAGGGGATGTAGAAAGACGAATAAAATCCTGACTAAGTGCCTCCGTGTACTCCTCCATGGCCTTCTGCTCTGGGATGGACAGGGGATAGACTCGACCCTTGGGTAGAGTCGCCCCAGGTAGCAGGTCGATGGCACAGTCCCATGGCCGATGAGGTGGTAGTTGTGTTGCCAACCGCTTGCTGAACACATCCTGGAACACCCGATACTCGGAAGGAATCTCCATCTTCTTGTCAGACTCTGGGCTCTCAATGGTAGTGGAATTAATGGCGATAGACAGACTGGTAGCACTGGAATGGAAAGGAGAACTAGATGCCTTGACCACAGGAGTTAAACAGGACTGATGACAGGATGAGCCCCACTGAAGAATCTCACCAGTAACCCAGTTTATCCGAGGTTCATGTTGGAGCATCCACGGGTGTCCCAGGATGATGTCCGCGGTGGATCCTTCCAACACCAAGAACGAAATCTCCTCAGAATGTAGGAAACCTATGTGGAGTGTCATGGTTGGGGAGAAGTGACATATACGACCACGACCCAGCGGCTTACCCAGAATAGTATGAACCGCTAGGTTTTGGGGACAGCGTTTCCTCTTGATGTTGAGCCTTTGAAGGAGGTTGTGGGAAATGAAGTTACTCGCTGATCCGGAGTCGATGAGAGCTTGTGCTGGAACATTGGAACAAGCTGTTACAAGGTAGACTGTAGTATGAGTCAAAGGTGCAATCTTAGGAGAAAGTTGGATAGTACTCACCGCTGGGCGTGGTGGTCGTATAGGACAAGTGCTGATGACATGTCCCTCTCCCCCACAATACAGGCACAGACGATTAATCCATCTTCTTTGACGCTCCGCTGTAGAAAGTCGCTGAAAATCTACCTGCATGGGTTCTGGTGTTGGAAGGGCGGCAGATGGTTCCAGAGGCGGAGGATGCATAGCAGGTTGGATTGAAGGGCATGCAGTAAGTCGTTGGGAGACACGGAACGATTTCTGGATGAAAGCCTCTAATCCCATATTATCATCGTGCATAACCATCAATGAACGAATTTCAGGATTGAGACCATGGCGATAGGCGGTGAGAAGAGCCACTTCCTCCCATCCACTTGCCACAGCGACTGTTCGAAAATGTAATGCATAGGATCCTACCGATCGATTACCTTGTTTGAGTCGAAAGAGCTGATCATGGACGGTTAGAGAAGACGTGGACTGCCCAAAAACTTCCTTGAAATGCTGAATGAATGCTGTTAAAGATTTAGTTACTGGAACATCGGCTTGCCACAATGCTTGTGCCCACGAAAGAGCTCGACCAGAGAGAAGGGAAATTATAAATGCAATCCGCGCTCTATCAGTGGCATACAATTGGGGTTGCATCTCAAAGTGAAGAGTGCACTGGAGAATAAACCCGCTGCAATTCTCCGCCTCGCCGCTATAGGTCGCTGGTCGGGCCATGGGACTGGCAGAGGCAGCAGGTGAAGGAGTGTGGGGTTGCGGAAGCGATTGACGAACTGCGTTCACCAATTCCACAAACGGATCTGTAAAAACTGCGCTCGTACTCTGCATAGTTTGGTCTGGTCTTCTGTCACACTCACAGAAAGACAGATAAGGCAGATGTAAGTAATATACAGGTTTATTGATTTGCAGAGAGAGCGAGGTGCTGAGTGAACAGTGCAGAGCAATACTAGAATGCAAAGAGAATAAACTTGACACGATGAACACTTCACTTATGAGAAACTCAATATCTTTTACCAGGGTACTGTTGAACACGAAGACTAAGGAAACACAGGACAATGGAGCCCAGGAGACTCTGAGCGATGACCACAGGAATACACAGGTAAGTATCTTCAGGTAGGATGTAACAGTTGAGTAGAGTCTGTAGCTTCGCAAGACGAGACCAGACACAGAGGTGCAGGAGACTGAGACTGAAATAGTGAGTGTAATCATGATGTACAGGTGCCGGTGATTAGAATTTAGGTGACTGGGATCTGGTGTAACAAGTGGGCGGGAGTGATGATGTGGATGGCTCCGTGACAAAAACATGGTTTGAGTTTATAATAGCAGAGATTAGAATTAGAATTGGCCTATTCTATCATGAAGAACTACATGTTTAATATTGTTTTTTTCTATGTGTTATAAAGCCTTGCATCTGCATCGGGTTTTTGTAGGTTATGTTGTTACCCAAGGCAGCAATAACGCTGAGATATCATGGAGAGATTGAGAAAAATATGGCTTTAATTATTTTCCATTAACCCTGGTTTATTTCACAGCTAATTGAATGCAGACTCAGAAATAGAACATGCTGTAGGCTAAACTAAAGCCTCGCTATATCTCCTCAACACAAAGAATTAAATGCGCTCACTGTGTTGTTTCAGCATTCAGACAAGGCCAAGATAATGCAACAAAACACTATCGCTTCTGCTTTTTCATGTCTTGCATCAATGAAAACCAAATATGTGGCAATTATTTCATAATGTAAAATATGAAAGAGTGAAGTATGCTATGTCAAAAAAAGTCTGTATTTCAAAAAGGCTGAACTAGAGGATACTAAGAATTTTAAGACAACATCACACTATCATTGTGTACAATACAGTACAAATGTACAAATACAAACAGTATTTATATAAATATATATTATGATATTACATAAGGGCTGTCCATGTTAATGTGTTAACGCATGTGATTAATTCAAAATCTTTATTGCGTTAACATAATTGAACGCAAGTAACGCAAATAAATTAATGAAGCACAAACCGGTGCGATTAATAGCAATTACATTTTTTTATGATTTCAACGTATATGTATATATATATATATATATATATATATATATATATATATATATATATATATATATATATACATACTGTATATAATCAAAATACATTAAGTATATTATTACCATAAATATTTTTAAAAAAAGTTTTACATATTTTTATTATAGGCCTTTTATTGGCCTTTTATTATAAGCCTATATATAAAATCCCCAGACTAAGCCAGTTTTTTTTTTTTTGTCACCCATGGAGTTTGAGTTCCTCGCCACTGTCACCTATTGGCTTCTTTAGTTGGGGACACTTAATATTTGGCTAAATTATTGATTTGGCTGTACTGAGAATATGGAGGAGAACTGAGCTGGATGATGACATGGCGTTTTTCTTTCCAGAGCTGCCGAATTGATAAAATTTACACAGTTATTGAACGTAACTGAATCAACACTGAACTGATTTCATCTGAATAATGACTGCTTATTGTCTTTTTAGAGCTGCTTTACAGCAGAATTGAACTCTATTTGCATCATTGAATCATTATTTTCCTGTTTATCCATGTAAAGTTGCTTTTAAACCATGTCTATTGTATAAAACACTATATATATACTTTACTTGACTGGATTCCACTAAGATTTTTTCTCGTTTATCAGCAGTATTTTGAAGTTTCTGAAGCAAAAACAAACTGCGGTTTTTGCAGTTTGTGATAAGCATAACACACACTAGTCTAGTATTACCCATCACACATACTACAACACCTCCTACAGTGCTTCTGCACCTTGAATACACTCCTGTTTCTACCAACATTGTGAAAAGAGTGTTTCACGTGTGTTTGTTAGTAAATAAATTAGATAAATATAAAAGTAACACTTTTGTTATTTGAAATAGTAACTCTTAATTTAAGGCTTTTCTCATGTCTAGTACTTAAATTTTGTTTTTATTTAAATGTATTTTACGTATACCTCGACATTGGACACATCTATGGGTTTTGCTCCAGGCTCAACCCTCTGCCCCTTGAAAGGCAGCAAATAAACACACACAGATGAGGCTCAATCTGCCAGGCTTTGCTTATAGAGTCAATTATTCAGACTGAAAGGTCTGACACGGTGGCACACGCCTTCCCTTTTGTTTTTTCCTGCACGCAACATGAGACAAGTAGGGTATTTTTATCCAGCTTTGGATCTTTCCTCTGGAGCAGATGAGGCTCCATTTATAATTCATACACAGCCTGCAGATGAAACAGAATCATCCCTATTTTTGAGGTCACACAATGTTCCTCCATGCGTATTGTTGCAGAGGAGAAATCAAGACCCCGACTGACTATATACCAGGGACAGTTTGAGGTCCAGTTCAATTCTGGCCAATGTCGATTATTCATTTGTGTTTGGCTTGCTTGTTTTGTTTCCACCTGAATACTTTGCTTTTGTCTGTGGCTTTGCGGCGCTGGTGCAGATAAAGTTTGAAGACATGTGAAATAACGTCAGTTTATATTTGATGCTCCTGTCTCACGACTCAGCAGGGGTTCTGTCTATCTTCACATTCTAATCTCCTTCACACTCGCAAGATAAATGACGCCCAGTTCCTCTCAGGGTGACATAAATCAACTTGAAGAAAGCACTCTGGGAGCTGGACGTGGTGCTCACTCTTTAGATGAGACTTCCTCCTGACAATCGGCACTGCTACTGTAGGACATGTTGAATACATTGTATTTTTATTCGATTTGAAAGCTGTAAGAGAGCTTAAATGTGTTTGCTGACAGTGTGTAATGCAGACAGTGTGTAAATTATACAACAACTTCGGGAGGATGAACTTTTTTAAATAATGCCTTTATAATAAAAACATATTTAATTGTATGTATTTCGACAATACAAACACTCCAAGGATTTTGAACCCTGCTCTAGAGGTAATATTTATTCTAAGATAAAATATAAATAAATAATATTAAGTGCAAACAATGCAATAACTCAAAGCATTTGTATTGTTTTATAAACAAAGTTGTTGTAATACATTTGCATCATTAATATATCTCATATAATGCAGAAAAGTTTAAGGATTATGCCCATTCAAACACTCTTTCATTGCAAGATATATGGTTTTGTCATTACAGTCATAACTGAAATGTAGTTGTCTAATTCATTCTCCAGTCTTTCCATAAGCTCACACACACATGCATAAAAAAGTTGTAGCCTTGGAAAGAAAAGTAGTCGGAGGATGGTTTTTAATTGAGGAGCCACATGGGAACTCACACACTCTCAGATCCTGTTTAACTAGGTCAGCGCAGAAATGCCATCTGTGGAGATTTCAGTTTGCATATAGACGAGTCGTGTCCCATCACAGTTCTGCTGTCACGGAGTATATGGAGCTTTACGTAACTGCGCAGGCTATGACCTGTTAAGCAGAAAATTATTGTGGTCCAGTGAATTCACACGGAATTCATATTATGTATTCATATTGCTGTCTGAGGTTTCCTCCCCACTTGGAGCGTGCCGTGCCGTCGTCACGACGTCTTCACAAATCCCCGCCGGAGCTGTTGCAGCAGTCAGTGTTTATCTGGGCTTATTTTTGTGGCCTCCAAACCTAAGTATGCAAACAGCAAGTAGTCTGAATCCGTCAGCCATGAAATTACCAGCCTTCCTCATGTAGCTTACTCAGCAGCTAACTGAAAAGTGGGCACTGTAATATAAATGCTTCATTTTAAAGCCGGGCTGCCGTGGTCACTGTTGCGATAGATATTGTGTGAGCTGCCAGCCAGGCTTAATGAAAAATGAATGACAGTATGATCGAAAAACATGGCCTCAAACTGTATCATTATTAATATAGAGCAAGATGCCGTTGAAACTTTCTATGCAGCTTTGCTCAAAAAGCACCATAATACAGAAACAAACAATGAATCGCTTTCAAATCATAAGTTTGAATTTGAATTGGATCTTCAGAGGATGTTGAAATGGAATTTAAATAAGAATGACTTGAAGGGGAATTGTAAAAATTCACACAGCAAAGAAATGTCATTATTCTAAGACAAATTTATATTAAAACAAAAAATGAAGTTGTTAATTTTGACTTCTGCACTGTCAAAACAGTTAGTACCATCAAAAATGGTGCAGGTTTACATATACATTTGGCACACGCTTTTATCCAAAGTGACTTACAACTGAGGACTGAACCAAGCGAGTTATCGTGAAGAGGCAAGAACAACGCGAGAAGTGCTCAAAATACAAAGTTCAGGTTTTGGTCAGAGTAGCATAAGTCAGACAAGGGAGGATTTAAAGGAAAAGGAAGGATTTATTTTATTTTATATATGTTAAGTGCTCACGGAAGAGATGGGTTTTCATCTTTTGAATGCTGTCAGGTATTCTGCATTCTAGATGAAGTTGGGGAGATCATTCCACCAGCATGGAATCGTGAATGAGAATGTTCTGGAGAGTGATTTTGTGTCTCTCTGTGATGGTACCACGAGCCGTCGCTCATTGACCGATCGTAGGCTTCTGGTAGGGCCGGGGGTGTAGACTCGTAGGAGTGAGTGAAAGTAGGAGGGAGCTGAGCCAGTGGTCGATCTGTAAGCAAGAGTAAGCAAGCAAGCAAGCTGAGGTTACATCGTTACTGCAGTAGTTTGGTGGCAAGTGACAGGTTGACTTTATGGGGCTGTTTACACCTGGCCACTTCATGCGTTTTCTCAGATCGGATAGCTATCTGATTTATCAAAATGATTCCATTTACACCTGGTCACATAAAAGTGTTTTTGTAAAACGGATATAAATCCGATCTTCAATTCCCGCACTATATGCAGATTTAATGGAGTGCACCGTCACCTAAAGCAACAGATATGAGCTGCATTTTATTGATCGTCAGCTAAAATGTAAAAATCAAAGACCACAATAAGAGAGAGAGCGGCAACAGCCCTGGTAAGATCATTTCGGTTCCTTACTTTTAATGAAGATGACTGCGTGTTAAGCGTCTGCAACTTACTTTCACTTTGATTTGCGATAGTTTGCACGTTGGCTTGATGATGCTCAGCTGCGGTAATTTGTGTTGCAGTAGCGTCGTCAAATCTGACTATAACATGACATAGCCTATAACAAAGCTCTAACACGTTTATTTTTTAGAGGAGTAAAATTTATATATGTGGTTTAAACAGATGCATTTAAACTTGTCCAGTTTCATCTGGAATGCGGCCCAGACCACCTCCTGAAGTGGTTTGAGCGATCGGATTCAAATCCGTCTCGAATGCGTTTCAGAGGGCATTTACACCTGGTCTTTTCATGATCGGATAGCTATCTGATCAGAGAAAACGCATGAAGTGGCCAGGTGTAAACAGCCCCTATGAGTGAGTCATTGAACTATTCATTTATTCAACTGATTTGTTTAAACACTGGAATTAATTAAGTTATCCAAATATACACATTTCCCTTTTATATTAGAGTATGTGAAAAGAGTACTATGTTCGAATTGACAGTATTCATAAAACAGTAGACCTGTTTAAAAAAAATACCTGGATGACCTACCACCTCTGACGAGATTTTGAAGCGGGCCTTGAGTGGACACTTATCCCATGAGGCCATGGGAGAGGATTTATGAAAGACAGTGAAGTGATGCAACTGATGGTCACAAAATAATGGTGCAAAGCCACTGAATCATTCACTCAACCGATTCAAAAATACAAGCTATTTAGTAAACGGAAACGGCACTTTGTTGATGGACTCAATCTTCTCATCTTTTGTTAAGGTCATCGTTCTGAATCTGATCCAGACAAAGCCTTTGACAGAAATGCGATTTCTCAGCTTTTTGTTCAAAATGTTGCTTTTTTAATGAAACTTCACACATTCAAGTGTGTCATGAATGCATGAAGTTCGATTTTTTTTTTTTTTTTATAGCAGAGGCTCTGTTCTTTTGTTTGGGATATATTGTATGTTCAGATGTTCATGCATCAAAATATCTGTGACATGGCCGTTCCACAAGGCAGCACTCTTGGACCCTTACTTTTTCTTTTATACATCAACGATTTCCCTCGAGTGTGTAAACACTCAAAATGCTTACTGTATGCTGATGATACCGTGATTTTTCTCTCTGATTCAAATCCTAATGTCATAAATTCCAAACTATCAATTGATCTCCACCTGTTACAAGATTGGCTGAAAAATAACCATCTGACCATCAATGCAAAGAAAACGGAATGTATGTATTTTCATTCACCCAGAAAATGTCTTTCTTTTATTGATTCTATTACTTTTGCAAACCAACATCTTGTCGTTACAAAGACCTATAACTGCCTTGAGCCCCTTTCACACAGCGCTTTGAACCCGCCCCAAAGTGGTCTCATCATTGCAGTGCCCTCACACGCACAAATGCTTTGACTTATCAGAACTACGTAAACAGTCACGCTTGCATTTTATTTTCAGATCCAAAATAGCTCTTCACCGGCACTTACAGATCTTCATCAGACACACAATAAGAGACCACTACACCTCACTAGGTCAGTCTCACAGGCACTCATTCCAGTTCCAACATATAAAAACAACTACAGTCAGAAATCTTTTTTCTATATTTACACTAAAATATGGAATGACATTCCCTATCACATTCGAACATTATCATCCATCACATATTTCAAAAAGTCATATGAACTGTTTCTTCTTGATAGTCATACTTGCACACACTGATTGTTCATGTATTGTTTTTAGTCTGTATTTAATGTTTTACTTGTTTGTATCTGTCTTGTCAATAATAATGTCCTGTATAAATGTGTTGAAATTTTGTTCGTTGTTCTATGTTGCTGCAGAACAGGAACCTGCTGTAAACCAGTTTTTAAACTGAGTCAGGCCCGTTTATTGTAATTAAATTGTTGCTTTTAAATTTTCCTGTATAATTAAATGAAATGAAATATTCTAGGGGCCATGAAAAAAAGAGATAAGCATACTTATCTGGCTGGCTGGCAACTTAAAAAAAAATGCTGATGGGGAACCGGTTAAAAACAATATCACACTCTCATTTATACTGTTGGTCTAAATATTATGAAAGCTGTTTATTGTTTAAATATCATATATGTCAAATCAAAATTAAATTCTGCTTCCTGTATTCTATTGTAATTTCTTGCTCAGTTTACATCAGAGGTCTATCAGAATGCACAGTACACTATATGCCAGTACGATATACATGCACACACTGACCCACACAAGAGATAGCCTCACCCCATAATGGCCAGAGCTGGAAGCCTGCCAGCAGAGTGCTGCTTTTCAATCTTTATCCTCCATCTCCTTCGTGATAGACAAGGAGGGCTGCTGTCTGACCCCCCTGCCCCACTTAGGAGGATGATGAGATCTGGGAGAAGTACCCCCCCCCCCCCCCCCTCCACAGCTCATGCATATCGCTTCCCCAGCAATGCCCCATTCTGCATAATCGCAAGAAGCCCTTTGATTTGATGGGTCCGTGTAGCCACGCTTGGTGCTTTAGACAGGGATCCATGAAATCTGATCCAAGTCAACAACATACCCATCCCACCAGTAGTCCCTTCTGGGTTGCCCTGTTTAAACATACAAAATGGGCTTCGTCCTGCCAAATGGCCTGTCACACAAATGTCTGCCTGTGTTTGTATTTTCATATCATTCTGGGAGTGTGCAACATTTGCTTGTTTAAGAGGCCGATACCCTCAGGGTGGGATAGCAGTCCTCAAATAGGACCAAATGCTTTAGGGTCAGAGAATATTTTTTATAATGTGTGAAAAACTGGTATGTGTATTTTGGGGGAAAAAAAGAAAAAAATACAATTTAGCCAAAAGCAGTATCTCATAATAGTCTGTATACCACTACACACATTAATTTTAATGCAGTATATGGCCAAAAATAGACGTTTACATTTAGTACGTTCATAGAACATTCTTCTAACGTTACTATGCTTGATAAACATTCTCAAAATGTTAGAATGAAAACATTCATATTTTGTTAGAGTAATGTCCTTAACAGTTTGACCTCCCCGCAGTTAATGAATCAACTATGATTAAAATGTCAATGTACTAAAAACGGAAATGGTGAAAATGTTCCCAAAACAATCCCTGTTCACACGCTGTATTGCACATGCCAGGCCAGTAGTTGGCGATGTTACTTTGTAAAGAAACCTATAGACTATTATACTGTTATTTTCTATTAAGGGATTTGAAATGTTGTTTTCCAAGCATTCTTTGAATGTTCAAAATATTCCAGTTTTAAGAAATTGTTTTCCTTTGTCTTACAAACATTTTGGAAAATATTAGCAGAACATGCTCAAACCATTATACAGCTTCCAACTACAGGAAAAAAAAAATTTTCATTGGGTGAACATTTCTCCATTCTTTTCTCTGAACAGTTCTGGTAAGAGAAGAGAGAACAGTTCTGGCTTAGAGAAGAAGACATCTAGTAAATACAATTAGGTGATGACTTTATAATTTTCAGATATGTTGTGATATTTAATTTAGGTTACTGATTACCTTCTTAGTCAGTAATTAGTAATTTTACCAGAATACATTTGAAAGCAACCCTCCCCTTTCTGTTTGTAATCCATGTTGAGATAAAACGGGCAATTATCCAATAGTCAAACAATATTGACATTTCCAATAATCTCCAATTAGTATGCAATATTTTTTTACTGCATGATGTGAAGAGACGTGTGTATGTAATGGAGGAGGTGGGGCAAAATGCCCCTAGCTAAGAGATTTCTTAACTATTGATTGGCTACTGTGACCTAGTGTGATTCAATAGTGTGTTTCCCTACTGTACAATGTTATCCATAATTTCTTTTGTTTAAAGCGTCTGCTAAATAATTAAATACAAATTTGAGCTTATTGTAAAAAATATTAAACGAAAAAAAAGTAAAGAGAGCTTTTCTTTCTTTTTACATCTACAAATGCATGCAACGCCTCCTTTCATTTCACAGCCATTTCTCATGCTTTTCAATGGGCAGCATCGCACCACCTCGTCCAGATCTGCCCGGCCCGCTATGACGGACTTTGAGGTGATCTTTGAAGAGCAATTAGCAATTAGATCAAAGAGGTGGGAAAGTGTCACAGCATTTCAGCCTCACAGAAAAAAAAAAGAAATAAAAGGTCTGGTTTTCACAGGATTAAATATAGCCCTAAACAGGTGTTCCTGAGACTGGGGCCTCTTGATGTATTGGCGTCTCTGGCTCTGGCGGGGTTGAGAGGATAAGACTCCCCTGCTTGCTGCATGAGTGAGAAAACAACCCCAAAAGACTGGAATGTTGAGCCCCACTGTGCCTAATTGATTGGAATTCTGTTGACCATGTGTGTCTACACTGGGCCGGCTGGAATAAGCCGTGTTAAATCACATTCCAGGGGCTGTGTCAGCCCTAGGCTTTGTACAGGCTGTAGCATCTGGAAACGAGCATTCCCAATGCTCGAGAGGAGACTCCGTTTAAAAGATTCGGCTGGCGTAAAGGTGGATCGCCTCAGCTGAATCAGTAATGTCAAAGAACACAAGAGACTACAGGTGAACTATTCATGTTGCCAGGGTAAATAGTCGAAAAATGTCGAGAGTGTCAACATCTTTGAGTTTGAAAAACCCACTGGAAATTTTGTCATTGACAAAACTGAAAAGGTTTGTTATTCTTTGCAAATACAGACTCAATCCATTCCTCTTTGAATTCAGTTGTAAGTCTTTAAAATGTATAAATAATATAGTAAAATGTAGCTTTAAGATGTTTAATCAACAATCACATTGAATTTGATGGATGGATGGATGCATATTTAATAAAAAAGATGGATAGATAGATAGATAGATAGATAGATAGATAGATAGATAGATAGATAGATAGATAGATAGATAGATAGATAGATAGATAGATAGATAGATAGATAGATAGATAGATAGATAGATAGATAGATAGATAGAGTATCACTATCAAATGTCAAATAAAAAACATTTGAAGTGAAGTGGTCATGGCATCAGTCTTCCAAATGTGCACATTTAGCCATGATAGATTTTTTCAGGATTCTTTGATGAATAGAAAGTTCAAAACAATTTATTTGCAAGAGAAATGTTTTGTAGAATTATAAATGTCTTTATCATCAGTTTTGATCAATTGAAAATGCTGAGTAAAAGGATTCATTTCTTTAAAAATTAAAAAAAAAATACTGGGCTTAAGTACAAATGATATTATAATATGATATTATAATATGATATTATATAAATAAATTACCCCAGGTTTCAAAAAGAATCACAAAAACGCACAACCCAGAATCAGTCATAAACAGCTCCCTACTACATAGACAAAAAAGTATGTCCAAATTGACAGTGTTCATAAAAGAGTAGGCAAAAAGTAACTGGATGGCGAGAATCTGAAGTGTGCAAACGATGGACAGTTAAGTATCCCATGAGGCCACTGGAGAGGATTTGTGAATGAAAGTGAAAGCAACACAACTGACTCTGGTAGGTCTCATTAAAATTGCAACATATCACCTATCTATTTAATCTCATAAATCACAATCTAAATAGTTCTGTTCAGCTAAATCTAGTTCTGTTTACCAAATCAGATTTGTTTAGAAACAAAATCTTTTTTTGAAAAGAAAATCACCTATCACCAATCAAATTCAGTTTACCATACAATGTTTACCAAATGTGCTATTTGCTCTGCCAATCAAATTTGAGAACCGGAACTAACTGTATAATAAATTAATGTATCCGGGTCAGTGGAAAAAAAAGCAAAAATAACATTAATTAAACATTACAATCGATTCCAATTGCTCTGTACAGACGAAATAAGCTAAACAGAAGTGAGAAATCTGCTGTTTCATCGACATGTCTGTCTCACAGCAAAATATACTCACACTCCCCTCCCCCATCCTGTCTGCGGTTACAGACCGTGATTTTTTTAAAAAGTTGTCAAGGGAAAATAATTCACTAATCAAAGGTCTAGCATTTGTTCCCTGTCAGTCTTGTACCAGCAGCCTTTGCATTTAGATAACGTTACATAAACAAGCTTCCCAGTTCAATTCTGGCCACGATCATAAAAGTAGGTCAGTGATAATCTCTGTTATGTCACAACATATTTCCTGTGGCCATGATAATGCTAGTTGAAGCCAAGAATATATCACAGAAACATTGTTTATTGATGAATACAGTTCCTTTATTTGGTAATGTCCCGTCTTATTTCAAAATGATGCAATGCACTTTTGCGAAACTTCAAGGTCGATGCTGGAATCGCAGGCATTTGTACCCGTAACTGAGCTGAATATTTGAACTGTCACATAGGGTTTGAGAAAACGTCCTGTCTGTTTTATCTGCAAATTATGGTCACTATAAAGTAACTGATCTTGCACCCTGAGGCAATTCACCCACTACTAGATTATTGGATCAGTCATATGATACCACAAGTAAAATGTGAAGGTCAGGAAGTCAGCTTGCTGAAACAAAAGCTTCATGCTTTTCCGGTTTCATCTAATTTTTTTTAAAAATCCATTCCTGTTCCTTAAACAAAGGTGTTATTCTTTTAGTAGATAGCTGGTCCAAGAGCACCAGAGTAATATACAAACCAATGATGATGTCAGCTTGTTATTGACTTTCCAAGTCTGAATGACTGAGCAAAGGAGAGGGGGTGGGGTGGAATCTATTGCAGGCAATGCCCAGCCAGGCAAAAATGAGTTGACAAGCCAGTGTGGGGGATGGGTGGGATTCTGCAGAGTCTCACAGCCCCAGACATCATCTCTAACTGTAGCTGCGCTGCTTTCTCTAGTTTACGGCACGCTCGCCCCATTTTTCTCATGTAAACCGAATTAGGACAGCAAGGAGGGGCCGCCATTGCAGTCGGCAGAGGAATACATTTGCATTTTCAATGACGGAAGTACATTTTGACTTCCAGAATACGCATTGTTTGAATTCTGAAGGGGATCCTAATGAAAGTAGGGGGTAAAGAGGCGAAATCTGGATTTAAAAATTGCAGAATTATGCAAGGTTCTTTCAACAGGAAATACTCCTCTGTGTCTGCCAAAACCGCAGGCCTGCCTGAGACAGTATAAATAACAGGAGAGAACGGGTGGGGAAGATTTTACATTTGTGCCCAGCCCCCACCACACCACACACACAGATACGCTAATGGTGCTCTTTAAGATATTACACACACCAGCCATTATGAGTAACTTATGGCTGATGGGGGTGTCATTCTTTCTGTAATATTAATGCGATATATCTCGGAAATGGTACATGTGAGTGTTTGAGTGGATTTTTTTCAATGACGCTGTATTTGTGTTACTGCCATTTTGAGGGGAAATGACTGCAGCGACTACTGCAGTAACAGCATGTTCTAAAACATTGGAAATATCAATTGTAGGGAATATATAAAGTAAATATAAAATTGTATGGATTTTTTTTATAAATAAAAATGTATTTATATAGAGGATTATTCTATTACCTACAAGAGAGAACAAAGCAATTCATAAGAAAAAAAAACATTTGTAATACACAATGACAGGTATATTTGACAACTAGATAAGCTAGCTAGGGAATAGGAGAAATGCAGATACGTGTGTGTCAGTCATTCTAGCTAATATTTCTTAAATATATTTTGCTATTATATATATATATATATATATATATATATATATATTAGTGCTATCAAATCGATTAATCACGATTAATCGCGTCTAACATAAACTTTTTGTGTGTATATATTACTGTGGCGAACAGGACGGCCGAGGGACGTGAGAGAACGGCGCGAGGCCGGTGGTGCGATTGCTAATGAGCAACACCTGTGAGGCACACCGTTCTCGCATCTCTCACGGAGGAGCGGAAGCATAAAGGAGGAGCGACGACGTTGATGATCGAGAGAGGAACAGGCCTGTATTTTAGTTGTTTTGTTTTTGTATCTGTATTTTACTTTAGCCAGCAGTCGTCCGCGAGGGGCTGCTGGCAGTTATATTTATTTTCGGTAGCCAGCAGTCGTCCGCGAGGGGCTGCTGGTAGTGATGGGCAGATCGAGGCTTCGTTAAGCAATGAAACAGTCGAAGCAAATGTGCCATTTTGTTTCGAGGCTTCGAATCAATCCGAAACCCGTCTCCACGGTGACACCCAGTGGTCACTTGCAGGTGTTGACCTGAAACAACCTTTACAAAGAGGTAATAAAAAAGTGTTTTTTTTTTATTTTTTTTATTATTGTATTTTTGTAATATATGAAGCTTGTAACCTGTAGTCTCTTCACATTGCATAATGTGATTTTGGTCATGAAAAATGAATATTAATAAAAATAAATCAAGCCACAATGTCTCCCTTTCTTATAGATTTTTATTCAAAAATATTAATTTCTCTGCTGTTGAAGGACTCAGCCTACTTTTTTTACAGATAATTTCTCCAGCCTTTGAAAGGGACAAGGGACACTTGTTGCTGGCACAAAGATATTTTTTAGCTAGGACATACAAATGAGGAAAGATTACTGCTCTCTATTTCCAGTAAGTTAGAGGATCATGAGTTCTGGGCAAAAACGCATCGCTGAGGTATTTTTTCACTTCCACTGTGGCATCAGCTGTAGGATTGTGTATCATCTGGGTCTCACGGATACGATTGTAAAAATGTTCCCATAAACTGTCTTGTTTCAACTGGTGTTGATGATGATGGGCCTGATGTTGACATTTGTGGTTCTGAATTAAAAGAAAACGGCAATTAGTAACAAATCATAAACTGACAACACATATGAAGTATAAATTTCATGAATCACATTACATAAGATAACAGACTGAAACTCACCAGGAGTTGTGTTTGAACGCATCAGTGAAGCACACTCCAGTGTGATGTGCATTTCAGCATCCAGGGCTTTGGCAGGATTTCCAAAAGCCACATTTTGAAAACCTTGGGTCCAGCAGTGTCAGTAGCAGGCCTTGGAACAGGGGGAACACTACCATCCTCTGCACCCTGCAGAATGGCAGGATGAATGCTCCTCAAATGGCGCATCATGGATGATGTATTGTTGCAGTAGGCTAGCTGCCGATCACAATACACACATCTCACTTTATTTGGGGTTTCCAAATGGAAATGCTCCAACACCACAGATGTACGGCATCTCTTCTGTGGAGCCTCCATTTCTATCTATCTATCTATCTATCTATTGTGTGATTTGTTCCCGAACCGACCAATCAATGAAACCCTGATTCGGCGGAGCACTCCACCTGATGAAACACTTAGACGCTTCATTTAGCCATTGTCACGTGACGTGGGTGTTTTGACTCACGCTTCGGATCAGTGTTTCGAATCATCTTTATATTATAATCATCTATATCATCTATCATTATATATATATTATATATCGAATCATCATATATATTATATGCAAATATACATACATATATGTAAAAGTGATTGTGAAAAAAAACAGTGTAAATTGTGATTAATAAAGTACAATGCTTCTCATATATTTTGTCATTGACATCAGGTCGTCTAATAAAACTATATTTTGGCACAAATTTGGTATAGGTCAGTTAGAAGCTAGCAAAATTAGACAGAAAGACTGTATCCTTGAAAACCATGTACAAAACAAGGGAAATACTACCTTGACTAAAGTAAATACAGGTTTTCAATGAGAAGAAATGTTGTTTGTGATGATGGTCACAATGTGTTTTGTGTGGTGAATTAAAGGCGGCAGAGAGCATACAACCAAAATCTAGAAAAAAATCTTGTCAAATCTTATGTGGTTTTATAGTAATGATGTTAATAATAATATTATATTTTTGTTGTCTTATTTGCAATAAATCAGTAGTTTGTTGTATCACCATTTGTCCTCCGAGGATCACTTAAGGTGTATGTTATTAACACTTGATTTCATAAATTTCTGTGTATTAGTTTCGTTGAAATATAATGGACTTTTAAAGCAAACAGAGGGGGTCAGTGTACTAGAGAACTACAAGAGAGTTGTACTTGTGTCTGTTAGTGTCTTATTTTATCTCTGTTAGTGTTTTGTCTCCATGATAACCACAATTCTCAAAATAACAGAGTACGATATCTAATTCCCAGCTTGCTCTTTTGTTTTAATGTGCTTATATGCTGTCTTTTGTAAAATGTTCAAATTTGTAGTTTTTACCTGCCAGGGATTTAATTTAACATTTTAAAATCGACAATTTCTGTTTTTGTTTGTTGTTGTTGATTTTTTTCCTTTTTTTTCTGCCCTTGGCAAAGTACGATCCTGAAAAAATTTAATTCTTTTTAGTTTCAGCAGGTGGATTTGAGCCATATAAAGTACTAATTCTATTGTAAAACCTTTAATAAACCTGCTTTTGAGGCCTGGGCAGACAACTATTGTCAAATGCTGACTTTTGGCACCTTCTAAACCCCTAATCAGGCTTGTGCGGGGAGCCTTTTTGTCCCAAAGTGACAAGCTTTCATTGTTTTCACATTTCCACTGGGCAACAACTAGTTTGCGGGGGAAAGAATATACCACGCAAACACCTTTAACCAAAACAGCCTTTCTGGTCCAAACATGCATTTTAATTATAGATGCTTCTGGGCAGCAAACCCACACACACAGATTTGTTTAATATTCACTAATCTCTCCTGCCTTTGCCTCCCACGTTGTATACACTAATGGCCACTGAAGCCTGCAGTCCCTGAGCCAGAGCCCTACACTAAACACTGACACCCATCCTCTCCCTGCTTTGTTTCCAGCAGCTCACAGAGGAGTTTCTTTTGTGCCACGCTTCGAACAATCGCTCTTGATCCGGCCTCCCTGTCTTTCTCTCCTCCTGAATCCGGTGAAATTCATCAGTGTCCCTTGTGAGGGAGGACCAGATGGCTGCCCTGCTCTTGCTTTCAAGGCTTCGGATGCAGCTTTGTTTGTTAGTGCAGCCATTGAAATCTCAGCCATGGGAGAGAGTTCCAGTCTCCATCTTGTTGTCTGCAGCTCAACAGCAGAAATATTAATTATTATTTTATTTAGTTTATATATCATCAGTGTTTACTGATAAAAAGTTGGGGTAGGAGAATGAATATTCAATTTAAAACCCAACTAAATTGAGTTCAAGCACAATGGATAGACGGTTGGGTGGATGAAAGGATGAATGGTTGGGTGGGTGGATGGATGGATGGATACTGTGAATGGATGGATAGATGGAGAAATACTGTGGATGGATGGATGGATTAAGTGACTCCGACCCTTTAAAAGCAAAAAATTGAGGAAATTCATATTTATTTATTTTTACCTCATGCTGCTGTATCAATATTCTCTTGATAAGAATCAATCCCTGGGTCCAAATATGTCTCTGCTTCCACACTATATAGTCAGAGAAAAACAGTATAGGAGACAAGTGATATGTCCAAATTAAAATATTTATAAAACAGTTGACAAAATACCCGAATGACTTAACACTCTTAAAAACAGTCAGTTTTGAAAGTAAAACCTATTCATTTTCTCCATAAGGAAATTGATTTTGAAGGATAATTTATAAACCTTTAAAGACAGACCTACTGTGAGCTATGAGGTTGTTAATCCATGGTATTTGCTTCTACTGAAGCCACCAGCCTGCATTATTTCAGCTTATTTTTTTTAAAATAATCATGTTTAACAGTGAAATTCCTGGTGAAAAACTACATTACCCATGATGCTGTGCAGAACATTAAACCAATCAGAGAGCCGAAAAAAGCAATTTATTTTTAGGAGCAAACTACTTCTGGTGAGATTCTGAAGTGTGCATCAACTGGACATTATTCTATCCTATGAGAGGATTTGTAAATAGAATAGAAGCGATGCAAACTACACCGTAGGTTACATGACAGTAACCACATGGTGTGTGTAGTACGTCCGAATTTCATTCATACTAACTACACAGTCATACTATACATATATATATATATATATATATAGACATGAAGCAAGTTTCAAACCAAATCTACTCAGACAGTATGCGGTTTCTGACGCATTTCATATTTTTAACTGAGGATTCAGTTAAACCACCACATTTCCTATACTTTTACTATTAATCTAGTATTACGTTTTTTTCTTTTTTTTTCTTCTTGTGATAAACAGATGTTCGAAAGGAAAGGAGAAAAGGCGAAAGGACAAGAGAAGATAGGAGGAGAGTGCTTCTGCTCAAGGCTTTTACACACTTCGAGGTTTGATAAGATTACAACCAAACAGACACAAACCCTCCACCCTAAACACTGTCATTGTGTAGGACACAGAACGAGAGTAAGAAGTGAGTCTCAACAGAGCCAAAGAACACAACGACTGTATTTAAAACCAGCCTTTCTGGCCAGTCGCTGGTTTTGCAGACAACGATTTTGTATAAAACCTCAAAGGCGCCATAACATCAATAGTGATTTACAACAAATTCAAATCAGCTTTAGCAATAACCAATTGAATATTCAATGACTACAAGTTACGTTTAAAAAACTGATATGTATGGTGTTATTTTTTCTCCTAACCGCATAAACTGTCTGTGCTGCCTTTAAAAACCAACCAGATGAAGGCAACTTGAAGCCTTTCTCTGTACTGACAGCATTTTTCAGACACGGCCAACATGATTGCTATGGCAACCAAATTATTTTTTACATCTGGTCATGTGATTAATCGAATATTCATATAATCATGCCATTTAGCATTTATTTTGGAGGCAACCGCAGCCCTCCCCCATCCCACATATAACACATAAGGATTAATGTTGTACAATTCTTGAATTACTGTAATCATGATATTCTACTCAGAGCTGTCCACATTCTCATTTTTAGAAATGACTTGTTACTTACTATGGCAACACTCACAGGGCCAAAATTGGTCCATGTGTTGTTGTTGTCAGTGAAATATTTAATCTCTAGATTTTGTTAGTTACCCTAAATGTTTGTGGAACATGTTTAAGAACATAAAAGTACACCAGGTAATAGTGGCTATAATAAAATAGTATATCAAACTGAAATATGTGTACAAAACAACCTTTAAAGGGTCACTCAAAAATGAAAATTATGTCATCATTTACTCACTCTCAAGTGGTTCCAAACCGGTATGAATTTCTTTCTTCTGCTGAACACAATAGAAGATATTTTGAAGAATATGGGTAACCAAACAGTTGATGGTAGCAACTGACTTCCATAGTGTGGAAATGAAGAAAAAAATACTATGGAAGTCAATGGGGCTCATCAAGTGTTTGGTTACCGACATTCTTCAAAATATCGTATTTTCTGTTCAGCAGGAGAAAGAAATCCATACAGGTTTTGGAACAACTTGAGGGTGAGTAAACGATGACAGCATTTTCATTTTTGTGTAAACTATCCCTTTAACTGTTAAGATTGCTGCCATTTTGGCGCTATTTTACACGATGTCACAATGGTCAAGTTAATTATTAATTTGACAAAAACTCAAACTTTATTTATTGACATTTTAAGAACATGCATGAACCTACCAAAAAGATGCCTTTACATGTTAATTATCGTAAATTCAAGTTACCGACCTTAGTTGTGCAAACAAATCATTACAGCTATTAGTAGCAATTAGCCTAACTTCCATGAAAACAAACAACTTGAATTGTCATTGTAATAGTGACTACAAAAATGGCACATTAAGACAGCATAAACTATTTAAACATTTAACTAAAATATTATATGAAAAAAACATTAAAATACCACAACATACCAATATATCTTAACACCTCAATATAGTATACTCATTTTCATTGTATTATTACAATTTACAAACATCGCCATTTATGTGTAAGAAACAGTCCAGTAGATTATGGTATAGATAATCCTCGTTTAAATTATACACCTGTGTCGTAGTTTAGGGTAAAATCTCGATTGTGATGGAACGAACAGGCATGTTATTGCGATATTCCTCCTTCAGTTTCAACAAAGCTGCAGAGACAACCGCCCAGGCCTCCCCCATTTTCGCTTGGAAAGTCACCTCTCCAGTGTTTGAGTGTCTGAAGCCGTTGGCTGCTCCTGAACCGTTTGGCTCTTTCTCCACTAGCAAACAGCCCCACAATGTACCTCAATCGCTCTTAAATCTATTTTTAAACGATTTTATTCCGCTCCACGCCGATGCGAACGGGACCGGACGCTTTTTTGGGAATTTATCTGACGATCTGGCGCCTCAAAGCAGCTTTATAACGCATTGTTTGAGCACTATTTGACAAAATAGTCGAGGAGGAGGAAATTCCACACAAGCATTGAAAGGCAGTCCTCGCGCTCATCCGGGTATTAAAGTGAGTGTTTTCTTCATTTTTACTCGTTATATCGATAATATAGCAGCATATGTGCGTTAATGTACCTCTGTGTGTTTTTAATAATAACATATAGTGCTTTATAATTTGGCAAGGGCATTTCTTTGGAGGATCTGACTGGGTGGGGGATGGGTAGCAGTGTGTGTGTGTGTGTGTGTGTGTGTGCGCGCGCGCGCGCGTAAATGCAGCACCACTTCAGATTGTTTGGTATTGTTAGATGTGTGCAAAACAATTTAATAAGACATTACTATGTAATTCTGGCATTATTTTAAGTAAATTATGCATTCAATTTAATTATTTGCATCTAATGTTGTTTTAATTATTGGTGTATTTTAATATAATTTAATATTAGTTTATTTTTTAACGTTTATTCTGATGTGCATCATAAAATCTACTAAGCTGAAATACACTTCTATTATTCTGCTTAAGTGATGCATCTCTTACAAACACTTGTGATGATGTTTGAGTTACAGTCTTTTGTTATTTATTTAAAGACAAAGCATTTGAACATAATGTAAATTATAATCAATGTTTATAATAAGACTACATGAAGATCAGCACGAGCACATGCCAGTGTTGTGGGCAATGCACTAACTCTATGAGAGTGGGGGAGGGGAGCTCAACTCACATTCAGTGTTTAGATAAACAAGAGTGTGTGTTGAATGACAGGATCATGAATTTATAATTGTTTACATCTAAAGTGATATTCCTTACTATGCACACTGATTATATACACTGTCATTGTCAAATCATGCAATGCATATGGCACCAAGATAAGATATGACTTGTGGCTTATTTTTATTTTTTCATTGCAGTCATTTAAAGAGTACAGTTGTATTTTGAGTGTAAAATGCTGGTCTATATTAGAAAAACGTGGGTGCTTGTGGTATTTGGATCATAGTGTTAAGTCTACTGTGGGGGTGGGGAGCTTTGTAATGTGTGTGTGTTTGTGTGTGTAATCTGAAGGCCATGTGTGTCTGGAAACTCCCATTGTAATGGCTCACATGCAACATATTTAGATCACCAACCCCTAAAGCCATTCAGTATTGTGTGTTAGGTTAACCTAGCTATTTTTTATACAAACTCCTCTGAAATTAGAAATTCTGAGTACATTCTATCTTAGATTCTCTTAGAGTCTCTGAGTCTTTGTTTGAAATCTGCATCTCTCTCTAAGTGGAAGAGTGGCACGGTTATGTAACTTGTGCCTGACTGAGAGTGGATTGAAGCAAGATGTGGGGGATGGGGCAGACAGATCTGATCTATTGCGCTTCCCCTCCCCCCTCTTCCTTTCCCCCCTCCTCTCTTCCCTTCCCCCCTCTTTCCCTCATGGAGCAGAATCACAGTGGGCCAGCCGGCGTGTTGAAACGTGACGTTTGCGTCTCTGCTCTGTTGCGATGCCGTTGACCCTGTTTCTCTTGAGCCTCAAGGTTGAGATGAGATGGGCAGATGGTGGTGTGAGCTTGAAAATGCCTGGCATGGTCTACTTTCTTGAACAAGGCCTGTGTTATTTTCTGCAAGGTCATTAAAGCACACTGTTACTGTAACTGTTGTGTAGTTATGCAATTCAATACAGTATTAATACTGCAATTGATCATAAACAGACTGGTAATATCTAAAGTGGATTTTTAATTCGGGAAAGTCTGCGTCCCGCTTTTTTTAGCAATTGGTCGCACACAATGATTGCATCAAACATGGAGGGCAACTAGGCATTATCTCTTTGGTTTCTATGAACATTTGTCCTAGGAGATGCCGTGGTGTTGCCTCTTTATTTGTTTAACGTGGAGTATGAGTCAAGTTAAAATGATTCGGGTCTGTTTCTTGATCGATTTATGAATTATATGGTTGGTGGCCTGCTATCAGATCTGTCAATCACATGCTGTGTTTGAAATAACACTGTACTGCAGACTTCTGCATCAGTATTTCCACCTTATTTTTCCATGCGGAAGTAAGCTATTTCCTGTGAATGTGCGAGACTGATTCATTAGCCGCTATAGGTAAATAACTAGAAGAATAGCAAAGCGCAGTAAATGATACTACTACTTGCCCTACAAACCAGGACGTTTATGGACCTTATAACAAATTAATATAATATGATAACAAATAGCAGTTTGCAATATCAAGTTGCATAACATCATAGTGTTTTTTTTTAGCTAAAATAACTGGAAGTGACTGAAGCCTTACACATTCAAGGTAAAAATGGCCATGTCTGCTCTTATGTTAAAAATTAGGTGGATACTGTTGAATGCAACTTAGTTTTGAAATGGTACTTGAAATGTGACAACGCCGGCTCAGTATTGGCCGACTCATGGCACGCACGTGTCATGGTGCTCACATGAACAGCGTCGGCCAATACTGAGCCGGCCTTCTGACGTAGAACCCGGAAGTGCTGCACTGTGTTTACAATGTGAACAGCGTAGGGGACTGATTAAAATAGTTTAATAAGTCGTTATTTTTGTTTGTATTTTTTGTGCACAAAAAGTATTATCGTCACTTCATAACATTAAGGTTGAACAACTGTAGTCACATGGACTAGTTTAACGATATCTTTACTACCTTTCTGGGCCTTGAAAGTGGTTATGATGTTGCTGTCTCGGAAACCTCTCGGATTTCATCAACAATATCTTAATTTGTGTTCAGAAGATGAACTATTTGGAAATGTGTGAGTAATTAATGACAATTTAATTTTTTGGTGAACTATCCCTTTAAAAACTGACAGGGATTTTTAGTAAACATATCAAGTAAAACAAAAGCATGTTTTGTCTGTTGTGTTAATATATTACATTTTTGAAAAAGCTAGCTAATACTTAACGACTTAAAAATTCTCTATTAAATGTAGGTTTTGAAGACACAATAGGGCTTTTCACACTGCACTTAACCCCGGGTTATCGTCATTCTAAACCCTATTTTTAACCCTGGCTAGCATTTGTGTTAGCACTGCTTTTGTGCTGTTAACCCCATATCGCAGTGCCAATCGTGTACAGTGTGATTCTATGTGGTTACAAATGTTACAACTAACAACCGACAACCAATCGTGTCACGAGTGCCTCATATTCACGTGCTTTGGCCAATCACGGAAATACTGCTCTTAGTAAACAGTCAGTGTTGGCTCAGGTTTGTTTCAGAAAATGTCAAACAGTGATGGAAAATGCGTCAATGGAAGTGAATAAGAGACAGTTTCATTCTGTTATAGTCTGAAAAGTCCATTCAGAAAATATGAGCAGTGTGAAACAGTAAGATATCAGGATTCTGTTTCAAGTGTGAAAAGCCCTAATGGTTGACCAAAAAGTGTTTTTTGTTGTTGCATCAGGTCTCATAATGTTTTTGAGCATCAACCATGGGGGTTTGTTGTGTTTTTAAGTTAGGACCCCTGACCCCTAAGGAATATCTGAAAATATATGAATAATAGTATAGGCCTACATTTATGTTATAAAATAATTAGCAAAAATGCCTGTTTTCAAACAGGTTATCTGATAACAAGGTTACTTACGGTATCTCTCATTGTTTGTATAGGTCGACACTTCTCAGGGGAATCAGCCATCGAATGGCTTACTTATAGTTGTCTCTGAATATGAATTTCATATAGAAGGAAGTATAAAAAATGTCATTACCTTTAAAGTAAGTGCAGTTTATCGTTGTATTTGACACTAGGGCTGTCACTTTTGAGAAAAATCAAATTCGAACGGTTATCAAATATCAAGCAATGTATTCAAATATATTCGAATTTCTACAAGCCCCACCCCCCCACCGTAACAGATATTCAATCACAAATTTATTAACAGTCTGACAGTCATAAACAGGACTCAGGCCTGTCTGAAAAAAAAATGTTTGACTTAATGTTTTAATCAGTTATCAACTTAATCTATATGAAGTGCCACTATGCATAGGCAATTACAAAATTATGCTACATGGAAAAAAACAGAATCGGAACAGCACAAACAATAACGTGACAACTAAAACCGCAGCAGGAGTAAGGCCTATAGCCTAGCCTAATTCATTTCTTCATATTGTTTGCTAGAAACCAATCTACCAACTTGATCTGGATCAAGTGCGGCTCTTTTTATTGACGATGTTCCCCGCGGTGGAAAACACACGTTCAGAGCGCACACACTTGCCTGGCACACACAGGTATTTGCACGTCAATGTTGAGAGAAGTGGTATCTAGGGTGTAGAACCCAAAATATTTTAAACCAGACACTAGGCCTACTTTTTAGATGAGTTGGGGTTGTAATTGTCCGCTCAGGCTGGCAGTTCTGTGCGTTATCTTTTCATTTTCAAAACGGTGGCTATTGGCTATTATTCGCTTGATTTGTTCATGGGCCGACGCTACAATACGTTTAGAGCACCCGCTCCTGGATGAGATGGCAAACAATAATAAAAAAAAAAAGGTCTAATAATAGACTGTAAAAAATGCGCTACACATGGCACTTTAAAAAACGGATCGTTTATTTATAGTTCGATTACGGATATTTTACGTCATGTTCAAATGCATATTCGAATATCGAATAAAAAGTGACAGCCCTGTTTGACACCTAATCTGATGAAGCCTTTTTATCACCTCGTCTATCTGGGTTATCATGGCTCATTTTGTGGTTCTGCGTGTGTTTGGGCGAGGGAAAAGGGCTCCCGCTGTAGATGTGCAGGACGGTCCCTGGTGTGATTGACTTCACCATGGTCAGCTTCCCTAAATTTAGATATCCGTTACAGCGAGTTCAAATGTGCTGTTTTACATAGTTTTGCAATGTTGTGAAAGCATAAAAAATAGCACAGCACTTTCATAATTCAGGCTAAGGAGGAACACAGTCTGAAGGATTAGTTAATTAATGATATGCAGGGCTGCATATTGAATACATTAAATGGTGTCTTTTAATAGAACAAATCACGTTTGAATAATAATGTTAATACTTTTTATTTATAGAAAACTGTTAGGTAATCAAAGATGCTTTACAAAAGATAAAAATAACGAAAGCATGGTGTAAGGTTTGGGTGGGACTATCTGTGCATGCAATCTTTTTTTTTAATAATAAATCGTAAATATTAGTTAATCCTGTAAACCATTTAGGGACTCTAAAATGATGACTCGTTTACTAACTAACAAAAATATAAGGAAGTAAAGGCTTTCAGACATGGTATGATCAACTATAATATGATCTACAGTAATGAATCTTGTTTTTATTATGTTGTCTGACCTCTGGCTGTTTACCTTTGTCTATGTTGGCTCAGGTTTTGTCACAGATGTGAACGTAAGTAAAATTTCAGAAAGCGACTTCCCCTTTTCTTTGCCAACAAGTAACACGGGTCACTTGTTTTCTCATAACATCTCTCTGTTTCTCAGATTATTTCATGATAAATCGGCAGTAGAATGATCTCCTTACCCCTTTTCTTTCAGCCACGTGGTAGCTTTGTCTATTAAGGATGATGACCTAATATAGAATTTCTGACCAGATAACTGTTATGCAGCAGCTTATGGGTGATATGCAAATATTTTGTGTTTGGGCAGCATTCCTCAGAGAGGTCATTGGGGGCAGTCATATATCAGATCATGTTGGTTTTGTGTCCCAGATTAAAAGTTACATGAGTGAGAGCTGAAACTTGCAGACTGGTTGTTGATGTGCTCAGCTGTGGTGGTGTTTGGGGGATGGGCGCACTCCTGACCCGTGCTTTAGCTGTTCATTTGTCTCTTCCTGCTCTCTTTCAGACTAATGAAACCTCTGTAGCTCTCCTCCCCCCACCCACACGGCCACATACTTTTGTTGTGTGTGACCTGAAGGTCAAGTTCAACATGTAAATTTGCAGCAGTCCCATGTGCTCTTCCTAGTATAAAGGGCACATGTTGTTTGAGAATTATGGAAATATTCAAAGGCATGACAGTTTGTCAGGAAACTTTTTCAGTTCACTTTGTGACATTGAGTGTGTTTACATGCACCCTCATAATCCGATTATAATAGGATTTTGACACTACTGTGATTAAACTTTACCTCATGTAAATGCAATACTTAGATCATAATCGTAGTAACCATACTCACATTAAACTATTTGACATGTATACGCCAATTTTAATTGCGATAAACAGGCATGTAAACACCTTAATCGTATTATAACCGCTCTGGGGTGCGTTTCCCGCAAACAGCATCGCAAAGTTGTGTGGTTGGAACGACAGCTCTCGCTCTCGGCCTATGGTTAGAAGCATAGTTTATGGTTTGCATAACATGTGGACTCAATAAATCCTTATCGTGAGCAAAATAAGCAAGCTGACATTCAGTACAATCTGTATCTTTTTTATTTTAAAGAGTATACAAATGTTATTTATGTCTTTTAGTTTGTCAAGAAATTTTAAAGCACCGCTTTTGAAGAGTGCGCATGTGCGTATGTGCTCTAGTACGTAAGAACGAGCCTATGGTTGAATCTGGAAATAAAGCTAAATAACTGAGACAAATGAGAAATAGTCCTCAGATGACATCTAGCAAAACATCTAGCATTAATTCGATCTCAGACAGATTCATTAAAAGTTATTACTCCACCACCTGCGTGACATCATTAACCAACGTGGTTGAACGACCTATTTGCTACAATACGGTTTCGGGAAACAGTCATGACTAGCAAGTTGATTTCTTCAACGATGCATCGTACTATGGCAGTGAAGCAGCGAGTTACGTCGTTGTACGGGAAACGCTCCTCTGACCAGTGCGTGTGCTCGGTTCTACACGTGTTGTTCAAACAACTTCATGAATTAACTCTGTGACATCGCTGAACTCTGTCAACACAACACGCTGCACAGTCTTTGCTCTGTATCTTCATCCAGAAAGGTCAGGGCACGAAGAACGCGACGGCAGCGTAGGCAAACCCAGCATCACGGCGGTGAAGAATATCCAGGACGTCCATAAAAATGTATTTTGAATGTGGTGTGAGTAGATTACAACAATGGTCGTTACATGCATACTGTATGCCTGTCTGAGTGTGGTATAACTATACTTAATCAGAATAATGAAAATTACTTGTAAACTGGAGTGAAGACTTCTGCTTGTGTCATGTAAACATCTTACTGCGATTAAGACCTTACTCTGATTATTTGAAATAATCGCATTATTGGTGCACATGTAAATGTAGTCATTGATGCAGTGAACGTCAACATATTTTTTTGGTGTGTGAACACAATGGTCTATCAGAGATGCTAGTAAGTAAGTTAGCATCAGAATCCGCTTGACACCACTGAAAAAACACACAAGGTTTTGTTTTGTTCTACACGATATGCAAACTGGCAAATCCTTTAATTAAAACCAACAAAGACATAATATGTAAAAAAAATAATGCATGGAAATAGCATATATTTGTTAGGGTCTAAGATGTTCCCTAATCACCTCAAAGAGAGTGAATGGAATATGTTGCACAAGTTGCTTGCCAATAAATAAAGGGTTGTCAATTCATGATACTTTCTCATCTTAATTTTTTTATACTTAAAATACAATGTTGTTAAGAATAGTTGGCCGATTATTTATTTCAGTGATCGGTATCTGTGATTGGTATTGGCCAATACTGTTTCCAGGGATCGGCCACACAAATCCTGTGATACAGTTATGCTCAGTTTTGTTTATGTTTTTCAGTCACCTGTTTTCCTGTGTTCCTTTTGTTCTCCTTTTCCCTGTCATAATCAGTTTCCATGGATATTTATTTCTTCATCACAGCTGTTCATTATTTAATTCATCACTGTGTATTTAGGTTACTCTTCTCTCATTCTTGGTCTGGTATTGTTGGTGTTTGTTTGTGCATGGCACACTGTTTCGAGTTGTTGGCTGATGTTTAATAAAGACTCTCGTTATTTCGTAACTACTTCTTCATCATTTGACTTAAACATTAGGCTACATCCTGATTGGAGCACCCTTAAAATATATATATATATATATATATATATATATATTTTTTTTTTAGCTGTATCGCCCAGCCTAGTTTTTGTCATCACGTTTTGCTTTTAAATGGGCTAATATGTAGGGATGCACCGATACCCTTTTTCACAACCGATACGATTCTGTATCATGCCTCTGCTGCAAAGATTTGTCACGCCACATAAGAGAGAGCCAAAACGGTTATCATGATTTGAATTTCGTAATAAAACTGTTACTTTTGATATGAAATAAAGTCTCAGCTTTCAAATTCTGTCAAAGCGCAAAACATATTGAGATTTTTTGGATGGGTGGCACGCTACAAATATTTGTAAATTTATCAACATGAGAATCAAAAATCAAGAAATTGGTATTCAGTTCTAAGCTCTCTCTACTTCAGTGAAGTGATCAAAGTAGTAGTAGCGTGTGCCACATCATTTAGAAACGGCAATAAACTCCAGGCAAGATACGACGTCCTTTTTATACAAATCTGCAGACCTTTATCAACAAATCCAGTATAATAATGAAAACATTGAATCATTTTGGGGAGAGTTTTACCATGCCGAGTGGCGTAACCGAACGGGACACTGTTTGAATGCTGAATGGAAAATGACTGTGCTGGTACCTTGGCAGGTTTAGGCCTCAATCAATAAATTAAATTGGCTATTACCAATCAAATGAAATCCGTAGAGCCCTAAACAAAATTCACAAAATTCATCTTTGCAATGCAGAGGAAACACAGAAGCTGCATCTGAAGTAACATGTATTTACACACTGTTTACTGCAGCTCAGAGACTACATGAATGCCTTTAACCTGCAGTTACAAATGCATAAATAATGTTTTGATGTTCTAAACATAAAAAGTTGAATATTGATATTTGAAATGATTGTAAAAATGAAAATATACTTTAAATATGAAATTAAAACCACCAGTGGTTTGCAACAAGTCACTGTTAATGAGTGAGTCATTGAGTGCGTTAACAATCAGGTTAAGAACGTGCATATGCTTAATAAGCTGACAATACATGTGATCATGTAAGCGCGTTAACCCGTTTTCCGATTTCGCCCAGCATGCAAACACATTAACTTGCTTTCTGTCGGCTTATTGAAGTGCGCATGTGTCATATGTGACAGGAACTTGTCCTTACTGTGGATTTAAGCGCATTCAGACAGAGCGAGTGTTTTGCTGTAAGGGAGGAGGAAATATATCGCAAACTCAGACTCTTTCTTGATCCAAAAAATGTATGAAAGTGCTCTCTTGTAATTTTGCATCTGTAACTGCATGAGAGGATGACATGTTGCAATATTCTTCTTCTGTTTTTAATGCTTTATTTAACATCACAACCGACATGACATAAATGAAATACTCTGTGTCAGATACGCAAAATATTAGGTTTTGACGTCACTACCGGGAAAGAACCTGGTTTATTAATAAACGTCTTGTAAACACAATCCTGTGGATTTGTTTTGAACTATTTACGTTGGCGAAATAAATTTGAAAAAAAAAGGCAATATTGTGTCTCTTTAAGACTTAAAAATTTAAGTCTCTTAATATTAATTTCTTGTTTATTGAACTGTTGTCTAAAAGAAATATCACATTTGTAATCGTTCTGATATTTGGAGAAAAAAAGAACACTCTTCATGTGATTATATAAATATAAAAGACATAAAGGGGCATTTTTACCCCTTATCTCTCTTTATGTGTTTTTGTAAAGTGAGATATACTCTAATGTCAGATCGCTTCTCGTTAAAACAACAATTACGATATTATCGTTGACAATATCGCACACCCCAAGTATGCACAGTATCGGATTTGGATTGGTACTCATCATTCTGATCGATACCTAAACCAGCAAAAATTCGGAATATTGGGTCAGTGCATCCTCTCAGTTGCATCCCTACTAATATGTTAATCTTATCCTATTTGAGTTTTACAGACAAGCCATTGGCGTAAGTGCGTAGCTTTCCTTTTAACATCCATCACAGACTCTTGTAAACCTAGTTTTGCTTTAATGCATTCATAAACCAGACCCATGCATGGTTGTATCAAATGAAGAATGTGGAAGTTCAGCAGCTGACACACATTTCTATTTTTAGAGTGTCTGGGATAGGACTATGTGTGTTCATGCATGTATTCAAATAATGATACAGAAGTGCCTGGGGTCTCCTCTGATGCGGTCTGAGATGGTACTTGGATTAGGTCTGGGAGACCTATGAAAGTATTTGAGCCTAGTTGCTACAACGTTTTTTCCCCCATGTAATTTCTTTCTTGTCTCGATTGCTGTTCTCTGCAAGATTAAATATTTTGCTGATGCTGCAAAGCGACATTTGCTTTAAAACTTCAAGGATGCCATCCAGGGAATGAATATGCTATAAAGTTCAAGTTTGAAACTCTGCCAGCAAACCAAAAGTGGCATTCTTGTTAAATTGGATGGCAAACCCAGCACAGCTAACAGAACACTGTAATTCCCTGAAAGAAGCACTGCATTGTTACCAGAGTTGGGGGAGGAGATCCCTGGAAGTGTATTCCTGTGCATTGACACACTCCCATGAGCCTGAGACAAATCGTAGTATGACTCAATGCATCTTGATTTGTTGGCAAGTCTGGATGGTGGAGGATCATTGGTTAATCTTATCTCTTACTTCTGAATACATTCACCTCATGGGTTCTTTGCACACACAGGATTTTCTAATGCATTTCTAATGTCAGAAAAGAATTGGATCAAGGTGGTTAATTCATCTCTCTGGTTCAGGTTTTGAGTTATTGCTGCATTTGTCAAATCTCATGAGCAGCATGGATTAGAGTATAAAAGACAGTGAAAAGCAATCACTGAGTGTACTTTTTTCAGTTAGCTTGAGTAGGGAAGCTCATACAACAACATTGGAGCTCGAGTCGCCATTGGCTACTAGTATTTTTTTGTTTGTTTTACTCGCCAGACTTTTTACATGGAATGCAAGACTGCATAATTACTTGTTGCACAGTTTTGTTTTTTTCCGTTTTGTTAATCTGTTAATTATTTAATTGAAATGTATTTTGTGCGCAGGCCTATTTATTCCTTTTATATATTATTGTACTCTGCTTTTGTCCATTAACAGAAGCGCTGCAGGTGCATGATGTGACAATGTGGGAATCCTCATGTTCTGTTGTTAATGCTGCTATTTGCACATTTAAAACTAAATCCCTGGAAAACAAATGGGTCACAGACACTTATCTATTATAATTTAATGAAATTCTTATTTAACAATCTTGTCGGTTAATGATCAGTTAATGAGCTTTGGTTGTTTTTAGGGTAAAAAAACTGAAATGAACATGAATCCTGGAGATTAATTTTTTTGATTGAAGTAAATTAATTGTTTCCTTCAATATCTCTATGCATTTCTGTTTACCGTGAATGACCATTAAAGTTATCGTTCTATTGTACCATGCTGCTGCTTCATTATGGATACATTGCATTGCTGCCAAAAAGGGGGGGACTGTCGAGCAACTTGTAAGGGTTTGATGCTATTGCAATATTATTGTCACTTATCGTGGTTATGCTCACGAGACATTGCCGTGCTGCACAGTCACGAAAGCTTATAATTTGAATGTGTTTTTAAGCTTTGACGATTAAAAACAATTTATTTTAAACCATTCATGCGGTATAAGCAGCAAAAGAGCATCTAATTTATGTAGGGCCGTCTCGATTCCTTGATTAAATTAAACCGAATTGAAATTTTTTTCGCGTTATTTACCTGTGTCGATTAACTGACAAAATACCAGAAGTGGCACATTCCATGGACGACAATCATAAAAGAGGACATAAAAGATCTCTATGATTCACTTGAAAAGTAGGCCTTGGATGTCTTCAAGATAGATCACGATATAAAATTGTCAGATCGCCCACCCCTAGGCTGAACGAAATATTAAACCCATTTGAAAAATTATAATATAGCATTGTGCTATTGTGAAATCACAAAGGCTGGGATTCAGTTAAATAAATGCACTGCACGTTTCAGGGTCAAGCACAACTCTTTAATAATTATTTCCATGCGTGCAGGTTACGTGTTTCTGCAGAGTCCTATAGTGGCTCCATTCACAGTAAATGCTGCTCCACACAAACTAAGTCTGTGCTGTTTGTTGGGGATTCCTATAGCGTGCATTTGGGAATGCATATACAGTATTATGCGTTTTGTGTTCCATAGCAAAGTTTACTTGCCCTGCCAAAATATTCACTGGCCCCACAAAAAAAAAAGTAAAAGAAAAGAAAATGGGCCTATGAAAGCCTAGTATTGTTCTTGGTATATTTAATATATGTAGGGTAGTCAGAAAAAAATAAGGTTATGACACCAAAAGCTACTAGATTAACTCATTTAAACAGTAAGTAATAAAATGGGAACAAATAATCAAATTATGAGCAATAGCACAAATAAATACAACAGAACAAACATATAAATTAAATAAACAGTGCTTTTCAGGTTTTTCATGGAGGTTTTTGTAATATGAGGGACATACTCGATAATGGCAGATCGTTAAATCAACAATTACCTCAAGTGACAATTCCCTCAAAACATTCCCTCTACAATTCCCTCAACTGTCCGGGCCATCAGGCAGTCCTTATGCATTATGTATTTAACAGTGTTGTTCAACAAAACCATATTAGATTACTTTACATATGATTACTTGCTTTTGATACTTTATTTGAACTAATAATTATTGCCTCATTGCTATTATTCAGGGCTCAGCATAAAAAAAAAAAAATCCCCACTAGCCCCTGGGGCCAGTAGATCATAGATTTGCTGGCCCCTTCTATATTTTTACTGCCCCTGAAATAAATATAAGGAAAAGCACTTTTCCATTAAACTGTATTTATTGTATACATTCGGATTAATCAATACAGAAAAGGGAGTACAGGAATTAAGAGAGAGCCAATGGAGACATGCAAAAATAACCAAATGTCAGCGTGCAGTAGATTATTTGTCAATACCTGCTCTCTCCTCAGCTCCATCACTCTTTCTTTTTTTTCTCAGTCTCCTAATCTTACTTATGCTTATTAAAGCTAAAGTTATTCATTCAAGAGCTGTGAGTGATTTTCTCTTTGCCTTTTGTTGTTTGATTCTCAGTAATGGCGCAATCGTCAGCATGTTTATTAGACTGCTTCCCCTTTATTAAGAACGAGTGCAGATCTAATAGTTAGACATAAATTCTTAGTGAATCTCCAAGCTGGTCATTTTGACATATTTTTGAGTACATTTGATCGTTGCACATGAAGCCCAAAGTATAATTTGCTTGTTTTGTCGTTGCGGTCTGTTTCGGAGCACGCGCTGCATTGGGAACAGCATCTCTTGCACAGATTATTATCGATCTTTTTGTTAGAGGTTGACCAATTCATCGGTTTTGCCGATATATCGGTGCCGATAGTTGATTGGTGGAACTATCGTTATCTGCAACAATCCACACCGATAGTTTTTCCCGGGTTGCGTCCGTTGCTGGAGCGGCTGAGAAGTGCGTGCAGTCATTATACAGTAGGAGAGCGCTGAAGAGACTGCTGGCATTATACAGAGTGAGAGCGCCCTCTATAGGATGTCAAACTTTCACTGGCTGAGTTGTTTGCGTCATGTGAGGCAGCGCGAGCACGGAGATTACAAGCTGCACAGAGAGCGCTGACACTTCAGATGCGCATTTAAAACACAGACAGTGAAACGGTATGAATACAGAACACTAAAGTACATATTGCCATATCATTACAAAGTAATTCATTTGTTGACTAGATGCTGCATCAGCAGAGAAAGAACAGAAGTTTGCCGTCGAGTCTGAGAGGAATAACAGTAACGGCTACCTCAAGCGATTAAAGCAATGTAACAAAAACACACGCAGACCTGACCCAAATGTTTTTTGTCGCAATTGTTACCATCTATTTGTATTAGTTTATATCCAGCTGGTCACTTTTATGCATTCATTAGCCGGCAAAGTTGTATATTTAGAGCTAGTGACGTGCTTTCTCAACATTGATATTCATGTTCAGCCGACAGAAACATACACAAATCAGAAACGCAATCGATTTCAGTTCTTTTTTTATCACTACAGTACATATTGTTATTTTGATTAGATAATCAAGTGTTCTAAAATAGAAGCAAATAAAGTGAGAGACTGTACATGTAATAGGTCTACATTTATGTAATTTTAATGCTCTGGGCTTTGCAGATATTTAAATATGGCCATCTTCTTTAAGCATGAATCATATGAAATGGTAACACTTTACAATAACATCACAATTTTATCATTAAAGATGGTTAATAAATGTTGTAGAAGTATCATTCATTAGTTTTTTTTTAGTTTCAACATTTATTTATACATTTTAAATTGAGTTTAATTTTTTATTTTCTGTTATGACCTTAATATGAACTAACATGAATGATCAAGGTTCAATTGTATTGATCAAATATTCATACATGCAGTAAAAATGTATATTGCATAGTGCATATAGTTCATGAAAGCTAGCAAATACATCCTTGTTAACAAATGGGACTTGCAAAGTGTTACCTTTTGAAATTTACATATGGCTATGTTTCTAGGTTATAGCTAAAAAACACACATTTGACCTGTAATATTTAAATGTTTAAATTATTTTCTGTAGAGTTCGTTCTGTACACCTTCTCATTTTAATATATTAATATTTATATATTTATTTCATTTAGCTCATTTCAGTTCAGCACTGTTTTACTTGGAGTGTTATGTTTTTTTAATCCCAGTATCCATTTAAAAAAATATCGGTTGAATAACCGGTTATCAGCATGTACGGTCAAACCTAAATATCGGTATCGGTCGACCTCTACTTTTTATTATTAAACGCGTCCCGCAATTTAGCTACAGTAGAGACTGCATTTTACAACAATCACCGATCGTGCTGATTCTGTCTTAAAGTTTGAGTTTTAAGGAGAAATGACAGCGTGCTGCGAAGGGAAGGAAGTTGCGCTAGACAAAATGCGGCTATAGTTTTTAATGGTTTTACCTCAAATATATTCTATAAGCCGAAATCTAAAATAAAATCAGACTAATATCACAGATCTACGTTTGAATGTTTAGTTCTGTCCTCCGTCGTCACTCATTAAAGTTGCTCTAAGCGATGTCACGCGTTTTTTAGGCCAAAACATTTTTTGTCACCTACAGCAAACATCTCCTCACTATCCGCTGGCTGCCTGTCCCCTGAACACACTGTAAAAAGACGCGGTCTCTGCAGACACCCCAGGCTCCACAAACGGCAACAAAAACAAACTGGGCTAACCCGCAACACGAAACATAACAAACTGTTCCAGCCAAAAACAGACAAGAAGGATTTGGGGGTGGGGTTTGGGGGGTTGGTGCGTGGATGAGGAGGAGGGAGGGTCTAGCTAGCCTCCATTTTGTTTGACAATACTTTAAACGTCAACAAGAAGTGACGTCACCCGATATCGCTTAGAGCACCTTTAAGCAGGGCTGTAGTGTTGTGTACGCTGTGGCATCGCGTGAGAGATCTCTCTCTCTCTTCTGAACTGCGAATTGCAAAAATGCATCACAGACAAATGGTTTAATTTTATTATATATAGAAATAGCTGGCGACTCAGCGAGATGGTAAAAAAAACAAAAAAAACAATAATGTCTTTATAGCAATAATAAATTATAGGCCTATTTCTCCAGTACCGACAGCAGAACGTCCGAGCTTATCGACAAAGCGGCCTTTCAAAATTCAGCCCCGGGGTTTCGGTACCCATCCCTACCAAGTTTACTTTGTTTTCCATGACACTAGGAATGTCCTCTTTCTCGTATCAGCCTCGTAGTTCGTTGACATTTGAACACGTTATAAGTACATTGACACTCTTCGCGCCACTGTGTATGACATTTGCTGTTTGTTTTGCTGATGGCCAGTCACTGGTATCAGGCCAGTGACTGGCCAATCAACTTGCCAGACATACTCTTTTACTGGCCCCGGCCCATCGGGCCATTGCTTATGTCGAGCCCTGCTTATATATATATATATATATATATATCATTTCATATCATTTATTTCATTACCAGTCTATTTTATTAGCACAAAAAATATCCGATCACTCGATTAATCATCAAAATAATCGTCTGATTACCGAAATATTCGTGGTTGACAGCTAGGGCTGTGTATACGCAACAGTCACAATATGATACCTATCCTGATACAGAGGCCATGATACAATATATATCATGATATGGGTCTGCACTAAATATCACCTGAGCAGAATTTAGTATAACAGCTGTTTATTAAAAACTGCATGCTATAGGAGCGTTGCGAACTATAGTTGCCCTCTGCAGTATGAAGGGCCTCTGTAGCACTGTAACAATATAGGTTTCATGTTAACATAAGACACTCCCACCAGGTACAATATTCTGATTGTTTTCTTTTTGATTAAGTACATAAATAATAATTTACTCATTCTAATATATTAATAAAATCATCTTGACATTGCTTGTAGGTTATCATTGCACAAATTGACACATTCAATTAAAATTAGAAATGTTCTAAAGTAATGTGCTTTCTTCACTGTAGCTCAGACAGTCACTCAGACAGTCACTCACACAGATTACGCTGCACACACACAGAAAAAAATCAACACAGAAACTTATCAACACTGCCCTGCAATTTTTATCAATAAAATAGCTTCACCACTGAAGAGTTCTTGACATCACTTTTTTTTTCAAGCAATTAAACTCACCACTTCACCGAGAAATGCTGCAGAATGAGGTAATTCATACATGCACAATCTCTCTCAGGCCCATAAATGAACACAGACTTGATGTATTTCACTTTCTGTGAATAGAATATCGAACTGCAGATCTCTAAACTGCAAGCTTACCTGGTGTTTTCAGAAAGCCTTCACTTTTATCCATAGTGGAGACAGGGTGCATGCACATGGTTGCCAGGTTGAGAAAAATAAGTAAAACACTTATCAGATATTTCTGTTTTGCGCAAGTGTGAAGCTCTGATATTCAAGGATTACGTGTCTTGACATCAGACAACCCCAGTTATGTTCCTCTGCGGGTCAGATTAAAATTTGTTCTAGCCTCTATATTGTATTATTCATTAATTTCAGCACATTTCCACTCCATTTGAAACGCAAAGTACGGCCCACTGCTGCGTGTGTCCGTGCTGTGAAATCAATACAAAACTGATACCTAACTTTTTCTTCTAGACCTATTCAACTGTCTACCGCATTCAAGAATAGTGCTACAAAACAGTAAACTACAATCTAATCTATGCATGTGACCCCTCAGGTCTTTACTTGCCCCGTTTTGTGCGGGCCTCGAACCCTGGTCTCTGGAATGGGAGGCGGGAGCTCGAACAAGGAGGCTAAAAACTGCAGTCTCTAGAGTCAGTCGCTAGAACGCCTCTTGACATCAGGGAAGTGTGGTTTTACCTGCACAGCTCTTACTAACTGTTATCCATTACATAGCCTATATTGAATTGAACTTTAATTCAAAATCGAGAATCAATTTTTAATTGAATCGTGACCTTAAGAAACAATTTAAATGGAATGTACATTTTGTAAATGTAGCGTGCAGAACAAATATAGACACAGTCCGTGCATAGAGATCGATTTAAGATTCAGACTCTCTTCGATACAAGAACATACACTGTGTGAGTTTTTGTTTTTAATTTTGATCGTATATTATATGAGCAAGAATGCAATGTTTCCCCAATATCCACATAATTGCAAATGTAACATTGATTTTAGAAAACAGTTCATCAAACGAAAGGGTAATATTAAGCGGTTCATTTTAAACAGTTTTTTCAGTATTTTTGCAACAAAATAATAGTTCCATTGAAAGCAGAACTGCAACACACAGCGGTGAACGAATCTGTGGCTTTTAACTTTTTTTTTTGCTTTTTTTTTTATAAAGGTAAAAAATTGATTTAATTAAATTTTTGTCCCTTAATGAAAAAGATGTGACTGCAGAGAGGGGGTACGCAGAAGGATGTTAGGGGGTACGACACTAAAAAAGTTTGAGAACTAGGCCTACTGCTTTACACAATTTATGTTGTATTTCTTAGACCTAAAAACTTCAAGCTGTAGGAATATTTAATTTGTTCTGTTGTAGTTTTTGTCCTATTGCTTGTAATTAGCTTCTTTGTTTCCATTTTATCACCGACTTACTAGGTTTCAGTGAGCTTGTTTTTTTTTTTTTTACTTGTTAGTTAGGCTAGTATTAAGTTCTGTGTGATATTGAAATTGGTGACGAGAATTGTTTATATAAAAATCACATTTAAAACAAAAATGACAAAATATTTTTTGTCGATATTGTGGTCATATAAGCTCAGACATAACTTAAACGGCTTTGTAATTTGTTGAAATCCCTTAATGTGCAACCCACACTTTTTCTTCCGACATTTCATCTGATACAACTCCAGTAATGCGGTATCTGCATGTGGTTTTATTATGCTAGGTTTCATCAGTATTAGGGAGAGAGATTATTATCTGGCACACAGTGTAGACAGACAGAAATGGCACATTATCTGTCTGCTTCTTGTTTGAAGAGAGTTTTTTCCTTTTTTTTTTTTTTTTGCCACTGTCAAGATGTGTCTTTCAGTTGGACGCTCATTTTGACTAGACCATTCTCTGTCAGATAGCCATGTTGTCTAGACCAGATATGCATTTAACAATTGTGAAGAAGGACCACTGTCACTTAGCCTAATTACTTTTGTCCATTAGACCAATGCTTAGATAAAGAAGGCCAGGCTATATAATAGGGTACTTGCACTCAGTATAGAGAATTGGAAAGCTCGTCTTACTAAGTTGAGGATCACAGTATCTGTTCTCTGAGAGTAAAAGGGCCAAGCACATCAGTCACGTGGCATCAGGATGGAGGAATTTTATTTCTTTGCTGAAGGCTGAGAGCATGGCATCAGATTTTTCAAGGATCAGAATGATTAACATTTTTGACATTTTTGAAATTGTATTTGTGGTTTTGTAGTGAAGGTGTGGTCACACTAGCAACAGTTTGACATTTCACAGGCAAAAGGTGTCAAATGTCTATTGTCAATAGTGTGCAATGCAATGTAGGAAGCACACCTCATGCAGAAGTCACTTTTAAACCAAGCAGCATCTTTCGTTTATCATGCCGAATCCATGTAGGACCCATTGCGAAATCTACACGGACATTTTTTGATCAGGAATGTGAAGGTCCTGATCGCATGATTGGAATGACTTTATCCCGCCCATGGAAAAAAAAATGTTTTCTGTCCAATCAAATGCTCTCTAGAATGTGAAGTGTCCCGCCTTCTACATTATAAATAGACGCTGAAGCTTTGGCTTATGTCTGTCACTTGTTCCCACAACTATTGTCTAAATGGTGAATGGCACATAATGCACTATATAGGGGCTAGTGAACGATCCAGACAGTGTAAATATGCTTTCCATTGGGGCGAATGAAATCAGGTTTCACGTTAGTGTCACGCAAACCGCCGCAGGGCGCATACAGTCTGCTCCGCTCCAGAGAAGCGACAGCACAGAGTGGATCATATGCGTGAGTTGGCACAAACCAGACAAAATGCATCGACTCGGACCCGTTTGAATTCTGCACAGCATATTTTAAAGCTATGGAGGAGGTTAGGAAGAGAAACGGTTAGACAGACCCATCATTAGAAGCAGCTCTGATGAGTAGAAGAGATAACACCGGTCGGTGCCTTGTGCCAATATAAATGACACTTTTCAAACTTTTACACTTTCTCAGCAAGCATGATTACGTTCACTGTTTTGCTTTTAGTTACAGTTTCATTTTAAATCTAAAAGGGGAATCTGTTACACTTTGACTGTCATAAGCTGTCAAATGCAGCTTTGCCAAGCTCAACGGCTCTGACCGAGCTGTGATAAATGAAACGCTATTGGCTATTTTTAAAAAAGGAGAGGACCTGCTCAATATGTCCCGCACTGTCTTCCTGTTTCAGTGGAAATGATCAGCATACTGAATAATTCTGCGTGTTTCAAGGCACTTCAGTGGGCCTTGAAGGATTTTGATAATCAACATATTTTCATAATCGACTAGTCGTTGTTTCCTTGAATGATTAGCTTTTCTGGCAATTTACGGTCAGTCTGACAGTTATTGTTATACAATTATTGTTGAAAGTTGGTGAATATTTAACAAAATGTGATTTTCCCGTTACTGTATTATGATTGAAATCATGAAATGGCCTTAAACAATTACTAAAACTGCAAAATGTTACATTTTTGAATAATTTTTTTTCATGAACTGATTACCTCTGACAGCGCACTGAGCGCAGCGCCATTGCATGCTAGCCAGGGATCAAAGCGGTAGGGGTGCGCGATATTGACAAAATGTGATATTGCGATATCGATAATGAATATTGCGATATCGATATTAATTTTTAAAATTACAAAAGTTATGGGAAAACGCATCAAAATAGATTCATAACAAATAAAACAAGTTTTGCTATGTCTACAGAACAGGAGCAGTATACTGTACAGTATAAAATAAATAAATAAAGAGCATGTCTATAGAACAGGACATGTTGTACTGGTTGCATGTACACTACAGTATAAAAAACAATAAATAAAGAGCAAGTCTACAGAACAGGACATGTTAGAAACAATAAGACAATAAAACAAAAACAAAAAAAACAAGTAAAAAGAAAATGTCATGAGAAACAGGGCCCATCAACAACCGTGTAGTCTTTACAGAAAGCGATTTGCACTTTCCCCGGCAACTAACAGGTTTCGCCGTATGGGCTGTTTACACCTGGCCACTTCATGCGTTTTCTGTGATTGGATAGCTATCCGATCATGAAAAGACCAGGTGTAAATGCCCTCTGAAACACATTCGAGACGGATTTGAATCCGATCGCTCAAACCAGTTCAGGAGGAGGTCTGGGCCGCATTCCAGATTAAACTGGACAAGTGTAAATGCATCTAGTTGTTGAAACCAGATATATGTAAATTTTACTCCTCCCAAAAACGCTAATAAACAATTTTGTGAGAGCGTGTTATAGGCTATGTTATCAGCTGAGCATCTATTCATCAAGCCAACGTGCAAACTATCGCAAACCAAAGTGAAAGTAAGTCGCAGACGCTTAACATAATTATGTTCATTAAAAGTAAGGAAACGAAATGATCTTACCAGGGCTGTCGCCGCTCTCTCCTATTGCGGTCTTTGATTTTGACATTTTAGCTGATGATCAATAAAATGCAGCTCATAACTGTTGCTTTCGGTGACGTGAACGCCATTAAATCTGCATATAGTGCGGTAATTGTGGCGTGTGGATTTATATCCGTTTTTGCAAAAACACATTTATGTGACCAGGTGTAAATGGAATCATTTGATAAATCAGATAGCTATCCGATCTGAGAAAACGCATGAAGTGGCCTGATGTTTATACTTGTGCGCTGGTGTGTGTGGGGACTGTGTGGTAGAGCGAAGAAGTGAGAGAGTGACGGCGATTAGCTTTGGAGCGAGTAGCGTTTCTAGAGCCATATTGAGTCTCCCGTTCTTTTTGAACACTGTGGGAAATCTGTGAGTCGTGGGAAATGCAACGCTACTAAGCGACATGTATTTTTCGAGAGGTGCATGTCGGATGGAACGCATCATAAACAAAATATTGCATAATTATTGCGAGACTTTATATAGAATATCGGGCAACGTGATATCGCGATAACGATATTGAGTCAATATATCTTTAGCTGATCACATGCCTGGTGCTTTAATGGCTGCTGTGATTATACTTTAAAGGGTATGGAATTAGAGATGCAACTTGAGAGATGCTAAGCTGAAAAGTCTCTCCAAGAAGTTGTCTTTTATGTATCACCTTAAGTTTAAACCACATAAAAATTCTACAGCTAAAGAAAAAATAGGTTTAAAGTCGAATCAAGGGTGTAAAATTCTGCTCTTGGAAGCACGCCACCCAACAAAGTTTTATTCCAAACCTAATTAAATGCACTTGAACTGGCTAATCAAGGTCTTCAGTATTACTAGAAAGGTTAAGTTAAACTCTGCAGGAAGGTGTTCCTCCAGCACAGGTTTAGTTTATCCATGATAAAATAGTTGGCGCATGTAGATGTTTTGCTCAATTAATCTATAACCTCTGTAATTATAACCTAAGTTTACAATAAATTATTATAGATAGAAGAGTACAGAAAATCTGCTGTTCAGTTTTACAATGATTTTTCATTGCATTACAGCATGTGCCAGAAAGATTTTTTTTTGACATGTCTATTTAAGAAAATAACAAACCATGCACCATTGTTGAGTATAACTAATGCAACTGCCCCATCACAGCTCTTCACAGGCTAACAGCCATTATTTTGACATGATCGTTTCTTTTGTTTAGCCTGTAGGTGGAATGATACGTATGACAACAGCATCTCTTTATCTTGAAATATCCAGGGGAGCTGTATTTCTCCTGCTTTCCTGCACCCAATACCATAACCATAATATGGTCTGAAAAAACAATATATTCTGTGAGAGGCTTCCTTAAACATAATAGTGATTTGACTTATCTCTCTCCAAGATCCAGTATCTTCCTCAGGCTAATCCAAATGGCTCAGTTCCCCAGTAAACAAGGTATCTGATTGAGATCGGCTATAGTTTGGTATTTCCCCAGTGCAAAATCATTGCAAGCATTAGCATGTGCATGAAATGGAGTGTGAACACGGGTCGCATATTAGCAAATCAAGTGTTCAGGTGTTGGTGAAACACAGAAAATCAATAATCTTTAGTCAGTAAGCTGCCAGATTTTGATTATGAAAGTCGTCAACTCCTAAAGCTTTTATGCTAATGTTTTTATTTAAGAGTACAGTTGTGCAACTTTATTCTGATGTCGTTATACATAGGGTTCATTAGTTTGATCAGGTATCATAATTCACTCACATTTTCACCTAATTTTAATATATAAAAACATTTGGGCGCCACCATTTTGACTCTTAAATACAAGCCAAACTTGGTGTCATTTGCATTTTTTTGTTGCAGTGAACACGCTTTGATATTTCACACGTTGTGTCCAATTAGTTGCAATAATTATGTCCTCGGCTCTTTTGTGGCCTTTCTTCACTTCTGTCCGGCCTCTCGACCATTATGCTTCCTCAACTCTTTTTTCCTCCGACAGGCAGTTTTTAGCGCATGCAACCTTATCGTGTTTTGCCTCCGTTGACCTTCATCAGTCCCACACGTCTCTTCTGCCGGTCTCAGATGACCCAATTAAACTCTTTCTCTCATTCTGCACCGCCGCTCTCACCGGACTCAAGTCCAGACCGCTGAAAGGGTGAGAGTCAAGGTTCAGGATAGGGCATCTCCATGGTGAAATGCTGCTGCATGAGAAAAATATGCTGTAATGATAGTCTAGCCAGAAAGTAAATGGAGAAACTGTCATACGCATCGGTCTGGCCGTTGTAAATGGGTGGTAGTAACAGAAATGCGTCTAAATCTATCAAAGCCTCTATCAAGCCACCTCTATCAAAGTCTGATCAATCCAGATCCCACAGGGTGAGGATGAGAGAGAACGTTCTCTAATGTTGCCAAGACACTTGTGTTTGTCTTAGAGAAAATGTGTTTAAAATGCAAGTTTCTCAATGATTCATTTGAGAATTCACCCAGTGGATAAAGACAGTTTTATTTTCCATTTGTAGGACTGCACATGTTTGGTAGTTTAATTGTTTTTTTTTTGTTTTTACATGGATTCGAAGGATTATTTTTCCCATTGTCGTTTTGCTATTTTCAATTCACTGCTGAGAATGAAACAGAATGTAACCACATTATTTGACAGCTGAATTGCTCAAAAGTGTGCAAACTAATGAACATTTTTACAAAGTAATACTATAGACCTGTCAATTCATAACTATAAGAGCTGTGAATTGTGAATGGATGTTTTTGACAGTTTAATAAAACCCCATTGTCAAATGAAATTGCTGATGTCAATCCTGTGAAGACATGATGTAATTTTAAAGATATATAAGATATATATAGGCCTACAGTATTGGGCCAACATTTTTAATGGTCTTAAACAGAAAATACTGTAGATGTAACTTTGCACGGAATAGCCTTTCCCTTCGTTTTCTTTAGCCTAAATGTTTAAGTTTTTTACTGGAAGTTGCGTCAATGTTGTTTCACTCAATGTTAATGGCTTCAAACAGTTCATGAAGTGGTTGAAACAGTTGAAAATGTCTCCCAGTTTGTTTCAGTTTAATGTGATACCAAATATTCACTATAGGGTTCAAATCTGGACTGTGACTAGTGATTAGGCTAAAACATGAGCCTGATGGACTTGTTCTCAAGCCACTTCTTGGTTGTCTTTGCAATTTGGCCTGGAGCATTGTCTTGTTGAAAAATATCATCTGATAGATAACTTTTCATTTGTGGGAAGCAAGCCATTCTGTAATGTTCTCCTGTACAAAGCATTAAATGACTTTCACTTTTCACAATGAAGTAAGCCTAGCTCACCAATACCAGCAGAAAAAGACTCCGCACACATGACACCTTTTTCTCTATGCTTCACTGTGGTAGAGCGCCATGTATTATTATAATTCTCAGATTATCGAAGACGGCACTCTGGAGCATCACCATGCAACTTGTTTCATTGTGATTTATCACTCCACACACAACTTCCTATATTCTGCCAAAAAATTAATTCTGTCTTTGATGTTTTTTTGAGACCGCAACGGCTTTTTAAATATTGCATTTGCTAATTTTGCTAATTTCCTGAATTTGTGGTTAAGACAATTAAAAACTTAGTGTTTAGCCATTTTGCGCTTTGCACATTTTTTCTCCGTAAAAAATCGAACTGAACCGGTGTCCACCAACGTGCACATATTGATTTCTCTTTCAATGATTACGCTTGAACGGACAAATTCACACAAAAATTGTCAACATGCCCGTCGAATATCCTAGCAAACATAGCAGGTTATGTTTTAAGTGACCGTAAACAGTCGAGAAAGATTACGCATATGTTCAGTACTGGATCTGTGCATTATGTCTTAAAGTGACAGCAGCCTAATATTCCTGCTGTGTCTGTATGTGTTTTTAATGTTAATCAAACAACACAAGACGTGGAAATTACTCACTGCTCTTGACTGAAAAGCTTTTGTAATTTTAATAATGATTAATCTATTTAATTTATACAGTGAAGATTAAATGCATTGTTGTTTTACATTTGATTACTGTATTTAATTTCTGTACCTGAAAACTACTTTTAGATACCTAAATAATCTGAAAAGGTCTGTTTATTTTATTTATAGTTTTGCTCTATTGTATTTCTGCTGTTGCTTCTAGTTTGATTATTTCTTTATATTTTTTTTTTATTTGACAGCAGGGCTGCACGATTAATCGAAATGAAACCACACTCGATTTGGCAAAGGCATGGTTTTTCCTTTCTCAAAAATGGTCTTTGGTGGTGGCTGACAGACATGGTGATCCACACACACAGTAAAAAGTAGCAGTACGCACATGATCTGCAAGCCCAATGTTGACAATACATTTAAAATAAATGCAATAAAACAGTTTGTGATTTTGCTTATCTTATTTTGATTCCTCATACTGCACCATGATCACTTACCTTGATGTTTGTTTCTTTTGTCCCTCATTGTTTACTCATGGTTGCTCATGTTTTTTTTTGGCCCCTTATTTTTTTCAGGACTGTGGCTGTTGTAGGTTATGCAATTATCGGACACATAGGCTACATTACCTGTCATTATCACTGTCATCCTTTCTTGTGATTTTTTTCACCCTATTGGTTTTCATAGCTTTTTAAGATCATTCTTTGCTAGGCCTGATAATTATTTTGGTACATTATCATATCAATATTAAAAAAGAGCATTAAAAAGTTTTTCTACCATATACAATAGAATAAAATTAGCAGCTAGCTAAACAACTTGCTTTGTTCTGTTTTCACCTTACTCCAGTCTAAACTAAATTATTTAATGAGTAATTTACTACACACTTCAATTTAAATAACCTGAAAATACTGTGGATTATTAAGGCTAAATCTGACTAACCACTTTTTCTAAATGGGCTAAGCATACTTCTCATTTCAGAGGAGTAAATGATTTGTTATGCACCGATTCAGTGTTCAGTGTTGGACAGATCAGTTGTTTGAATTGATTCATTTGAATGAATGGTTAAAAGGAGTCACTTGGTCGTGCACGTGCCACGTGCAACATGGATTCGCATTTATTCGCTATTATTTTGCATGAACACGAAGACTTCATGCACTGTTTATTTGACGAAATATTTTCAATACAGAAAAAAACTTGAGGTGAAAACAGGGCCCTCATCTCTTGTTGTGCTGTTGCACATTTTTCTCAACTACTCAACTAATCATAGGTTCTGTATTAAATTCAGGGTTGTTTTTCTGAAGCTACAGTCCTGAACTCTCACAAAAATTGTGCACAGCATGTCGACAAATAGCAAGGAATTAGGGAATATAGGTTGTTTTTGCAATGATTTGCACTGCCTTCAGTTTTCAAACAACTCTCAGATCGAAGATAAATTGCAGCAAATGAAAATTACCAATGCACTTCTAGCATTCAACACATTTTTGTTCGTCACAGACATCTAAGGCCGCATTTACACTGCAGGTCTTTGTCCAATTCAGATTTGTTGACTATATTGGATTTTTTATAATAATTTTTTTTTACGACCCGCTTAGCCTACATCATCTTTTCAAAGTGACCCATATCCAATATCTGCACACATTACATTTGGCGAAACAACCCAAGGGAGGCATACTTGAAAAGCTTTGGAACAGACTGCAACAGACATAGACAAAATAATACAAGATTTTGCTTTTCGTACCATCTTTAAAAGTCAGCAAAACATTGCATTGAGCCTTTGTCCTCCATTGCGCCATTGAAAAGAGTCATGTGATCCCAGTTTGTGTCCACCAGAGTTTACGTCATTCGCCACCGTCGCCTTTTCAATGACGTACAACTCGCATTGACAGAAGATTATCCAATCTCTCTGCTTACAAGGAAGACGCAAATGCATGTATTCGATTCATATCCAATTTATTTCCACATATGCCTGAAACTGATCTGAGAATATCGGAATCCATGTGCTTTTTTCCTGTTTCCACATGCGTGGGTCATTTCTGATCTGTGATCTTTGTTTTTTCTTTTTTTTGACAGCATTGTTGTTGATGGGATGATGTACCCACAGATATTGAAATAGCCTTGTTTTTATTTTGAAAAACCTTAATGTCACATTAACTCACATTATGATCTTCACATGAAATTAAAAACAGTGTCTCATCATCTGCATTTGTAAAAAAAAAAAAACATTGAAGAGAAACACATTTATTTATTGACCCCTCATTTTTACTAGGCAATAAGTAACAGTTTGTGTTCTGTGTTTTCTTTATGTCCAGACTGTAGAGACTCCTCCGCTGCAAGGTTCACATCGGAGCAAGAACTGATCACATGGTAAGCCAAGAAATAGCTCTTTTGTTCTTTCCTTTTTGGTCAACATCAAGGCACCTTGAGTCCCGCACACACGTGGTCTCAGGATCATTGACGAGCTGTAATTGAATCATGGGATGCCTGAAGGTTAACTCTGACAGTGATTCGCCTATTTTTCATGTCTAAAATAACCAAAATGTCTGCACTGTTTGTGCAAAAGACATTTGTTAAGCACAGCAATATTGTACCAAATCCTATACAACAGCTTCAAAAAGCAGTTATAATACACTGTAATACACTATAATACACTTAGTACGGTACCGTGTACTTTGTTGTTTGATTTATCAACAGTATCAGTTGATATTTCCACTTTCTAACATTTAGATGCTCTTTGCCCTTCATTTAACGCTCATTTAAACTGTCTTTAAAAAACAATATTTATTTAATTATAAATGTGTTGTAATTTAATGTAATCATTAGCAAATCTAAAAAAAAAAACATTTTCTAAATTTACTTTTTATTTTATTTTTTTAATTTAAAGTAGCATTTAAAATGATTGACTTATTTAAAGCAACATATAAAACAACTGATTTCAGTTTTCAGTATTTATTTTAAATCTAAAGTAATATTTAAACTGATAAATAAATAAAATAAACAGAGCTTTTCAGGTACAAAAATGAAATACAGTAATCAAGCGTATAACAACATTGCATATAATCTTCACTGTATAAATGAAAAAAAGATGAATAGTTATTAAACTTACAAAATCTATTCAGTCAAACTTTAGTTTTAATTTAATTTAGCATTTAAAATGATCGATTTCAGTGTTAAGTTTTTATTTTTCATTTAAACAAAATGGTATGGAATCAACGTGACGATAATTCTGGGATATTTGTGCATCGTTAATTACTGTTTATTTATATTGTTTCAGAAATCTTCTACTTGGTATGTGTTTCATTAACAATGTGATTTTGGAGCTTGCTGTGCATAGTTTGAGAAATAATTATGTCTGCTTATTAATGTGAGTTCTGGAGCTAACTGATTGCTTGTCATTTAAGGAACAGCAGCTTTGACTGCCTTTTTTTGAAGCTGAAATTACCTGTGATTTAGTCTGGTAGTGTAAGTCCAACCTGTCAAGTCAGGACAACTTCACAAATAACCCTCCTAAACCCTTCACAAGAGTTGCAGATCAGTTTGTTGACTATTCTCTGGGTAATTCCTTTTGGACTGGCAGTGTGGATGAATTGCAAGGCTTTCGCGTATTATCATACCCATTTTTGGACGTATTTGTCATGTGTTTCGCAGAAGTGTATCTGGAAATATCTGAAATGTAATGAAAGCCAAGCTATTGTGCTTTCAAAGCAAAGATATGCATCTGTTTCGAGTTGTGAAGGTGCAGTGTAGGATTGGAGCCAGAGGAGTTTGCTTTAGTGTAGCCTGCATCCATCATGTAATCGATGTTCACAATTTCAGGACTTGGGCTGTTCAACAATATTCAATTTCCATTTGTTGGCTTTGGGCAAAAAAGTACCCTGCATGGTTACTGCACCAGCTTTAGAAAACAAAGTTAGGCTTATCTGTGTCTGGGATGTTTTAACTGATTAATCTTTTAGGGGTTTGACCATGAAAAGGGCACCTATTCGATGCTTTAAGACTCACTGCCTTTATAAAAACAAAGCCTCATTTACTTCTTTCACTGTTTAGTAAGAATTGTACAAATACTTAAAATTATTAAAATGCAGATGAAATGCTTATTGCTTAATCCAGCACTGGCACTTAACAGGAAAACATCAACAAATCAATGTCAATCAAGTGCTGCTTTCAAGTAAAAAAAATAATAAAAATGTTTTAGGGATAGCAAACCGTTTACCAAATGAACATGTTCCATGAAGGGATAGCAAAAATGTAATGAAATGGGCCTATGATGCATATTAATGTAGTTTTTTATTGTACAAAGTACAATATGATGTGTTTATTATGGAACTAAATGGTTAGTTCACTCAGAAGTGAAAATTCTGTCATCATTTACTCACCCTCATGTTGTTCCAAACCCGTAAGACTTTCGTTCATCTTCAAAACAAAAATGAAGATATTTATTTTTTAATGAAATCTGAAGGATTTCTGTCTCTCCACGCAGCTACCACTTTGACACTTCAAAAAGGTCATAAATAGATCTTAACTATAATTTGGTGGCTTCTGTTGACCAACGTGACCGATCGAGTTTGAACCGTTTTTATATTTGACATGCAGTCTTAACACAGCGCTCATGGCATGACAGTCAAAAAACAGCACAATATGCAACAAATCTGCCAAAAGAGGTTCACACTAACGTCGATTCGTGGTGTCAACGCAACCGGATGTCATTCATTTTCAATGAGAGCTGGCTGTTTCCAGGGGGAACAAGTGGCAGCATTGAGTAGAGGTCAACTTCATGCAAATGAGCAGCGACTACTAATTGGCGCAGTTGGATTCCAATGAAGTGTAGAACCAGTTGATCTCCAATCTCTGTCTGTGTAAATGTGTCATAAGGATTTGTTTGCTTTGTTTAACATGCCAACAACTAATTCATTAGCCTTTACAATGAATTTGAGCCTATAAGGCAAAATTTTAAAAGTGCTATTTCTTTCATGTTCATCATACTATCAGATTCTACAAACTAAGCAACTCCAACTTGTTTTTTTTCTTTTCTAGGTAGCTTCTGCAAAATTAACGAAAGAGCTTGCTGTGATAGTTTAATTTTGACATGTCAGAGAGATCAGAGTTTGAAATCAAAAGGGACAGTATTGAGATTTATAATGTAACAAAAATGTTTTGTTTTAAATAAATGCTGTTCTATTCATCAAAGAATCCTAAAATCCTAATATATATATATATATATATATATATATATATATATATATATATATATATACATATACAGTCGTGCTCAGAATTAATGGTACCCCTGTTAAATATGATGAAAAATGGCTGTAAAAAATAATTCTGTATCGTTTATCCTTTTGATATTTCATTCAAAAAATTGGCAAAAATCGAACCTTTCATTGAAGTAAAATAATTGAAAGTGGAGGGGAAATCACATTATGAAATAAATGTTTTTCTCCAAAACAAGTTGGCCACAATTATTGGTACCCCTAGAATTGTTTACGAGTAAAATATCTCTTAAGTATATTCCCATTCATATTTACCTTTTTTTTGCACACCAGGGTGACTAGGAACATGAAATTGTCCAGCCATGACTTCTTGTTTTACAAGAGTTTAAATATGAGGAAACACAAAGGCCAAATTCCCTTAATCATCCATTACAATGAGTAAAACCAAAGAATATAGTTCTGATGTGCATCAAAAGATTGTTGAGCATCACAAAATAGAAAGTGGCTGTAAGAAAATAGCTAAAGCATTGAAAATCCCCATTTTGACCATCAGGGCAATAATTAAGCACTTCCAATCAACTAAAGATGTTACAAATCTGCCAGGAAGTGGACGTGTGTCTATATTGTCTTAATGCATGGTGAGGCGGAAAGTTTGAGTGGCCAAAGACTCTTCAAGAATCACAGATGGAGAATTGCAGAGATTAGTTGAGTCTTGGGTTCAGGAAGCCTATTAAAAAAAAATAAAACAACCCCTACATCACCACATGTTGTTTGGGAGGTTTTCAAGAAAAATCCTCCTTGCTCATCTAAAAACAAACCCCAGCAAATTCAGTTGTCAGACATGACTGGACCTTCAAACAGCACAGGGTTCTGTGGTCAGATGAAACTAAAAAATAGCTTTTTGGCAGCAAACATGCAAGATGGGTTTGGTGCACACACGGATAAAAAGTACCCCATGTGTACAATTTAATGTACCATCTTTAATGTTGTGGTCATATTTTTCTGCTGGAGGTCCTGGACTTCTTGTTCAGATACATGCATGGCATCGTGGATTCTATCAAATACCAACAGATAAAAAATCTAAACCTGACAGCCTCTGCTAGAAATCGTATAATGGGCCGTGGTTGGATCTTCCACCAGGACAACGATCCGAAACAAACATCGAAATCAACACAAAAATGTGTTAAGTAGCACAAAATGAAGCTTCTGCCCTGATGAGTGGAGTGAACTGAAGAGAAGAAGCACCAACATGGATCTGTGAATCTGAAGGATCTGGAGAGATTCTGTATGACGGAATGGTCTCTGATCTCTTGTCTGTGTTCTCCGAACTCATCAGGCATTATAGGATAAAACTCAGAGCTGTTATCTTGGCAAAAGGAGATTGCAAAAAGTATTTAATAAAAGGGTACCAATAATTGTGGCCAACGTGTTTTGGAGATAAACATTTATTTCATAATGTGATTTCCCCCCCCACTTTCTATTCTTTTACTTCAATGAAAGTTTAGATTTTTGCCAATATTTTGAATGAAAGATCAAAAGGATAAATGATGCAGATTTATTTTTTACAGCCATTTTTTTAATCATATTTACCAGGGGTACCATTAATTCTGAGCACGACTGTATGTATATGTATATATATATATATAAATATATATATATATATCATGATTTCAACAAAAATATTAAGTGGTACAACTGGTTTTAAAATAATAAGAATTGTTTCCAAACACCAAATCAGCATATTAGAATGATTTTTTTGGCTGGGCATCGTTAAAAAAATGTCAATATAGATACCTTGAATTTGATACCAGTTCCTGAACGATACTTTTTTCGATACCAATTTAATGAAATCCGATTTAATATTACATTAGCTTAAAAAAAAAAATTGGGGTAAAAACTAAAAAACAATTAACTAAAAATTTTGTTTGTTGACTTTGTAGACTCAAAGACTCATATGGTACTTTGGGGGCGGAATATATGCCTCGCGCTCAAGCCTACGCATAAAGCTTGCCGCAAAGCACTGGCAAAAGTAGCCTAATGATTATAGACAAGACATTTTAATTGTTTATTAATAAACTACGGTTTTGAGTCAGTGTTGGAAATGCACCTTGCAATGTGATTAGAATTGGTTATTTTAAAAGTAGACATTACAAGCATTTTGTTATTACTGCGCCATGTGACGCTCTGATCAATATTCCACTCTATGCATGTGCGCTCCTCATGTACCGCTCATGCTCATCGGAAAAGCAAAGTCCGCTTAAATAAGTCGCGATATGAAATTTCTCTGTAGTAGACTTGTTTCTGTTTGCAATAGCCCTACTGTGCTGTAACATGGTGTGATATAGCCGTGCTGGGCAACGCTGGTAAAATGATGCTACCCTCTCGTTTACTGATCGCCACGCTACGCTCTGCTCACACGCTCTGATACTAGTTTTGTTGGACTAAACATTATTTGGATAGTTGGTCAAAACAATAAATCTGTTGCATAGAACTGAATAAAGAATAATACATTATAAAGAATAATATATTGATATTTAATATTGTAGTGTGTTCAGTGTAGTTGGAGGAAGAAGAAGACAGGGTCGGCGAAATTTGGGACTCGCACTTTTATTTTACACTTCAACTCAAGAGGAAAAGGAAAGGGTGCGCTCGTGCGCGGCCGCCGTGTCACTCTCACGGCAAGCAGGTAACCGGCAATAAAATCAACCGCTCAGTCTCGGGTTACAGCTTCATACGTCCACAATTGTAGTGCGAGTCCCAGGTCTCTCTCAGCTTCTCTCTCACCGCCGGCAGCTTAAATGCAGTCTCCACGCCAATTACTGCAATCAGACACAGGTGTTCGTTATCTGCACTTGACCCACTTACTCACCGCGCGGCTCGCTGACTTCTCTCCCGCTACAGACTTCGCGGAACCACGCCCCCCTCGCCACATACCCCCACCGCCCGTCTCAGGCCGGGGAGCCGTCCGGCCTGCAGCCTCCCCCCCCCCCCTCCTGGAGAGGAAGTCAGCCACAACCATCTGTGCACCCGGCCTGTGGATCACCTGGAACTTAAAAGGCTGTAAAGCTAGATACCAACGGGTGATCCGCGCGTTGGTATCTTTCATGCGGTGGAGCCACTGCAGGGGAGCGTGGTCCGAACAGAGGGTGAACTCCCGCCCCAGGAGGTAGTAGCGGAGGGTGAGAACAGCCCACCTGATGGCCAAGCACTCTTTTTCAATGGTGCTGTACATCGTCTCTCTCTTAGAGAGCTTACGACTGATGTACAGCACCGGCCGCTCTACACCCTCCACCTCCTGGGACAGGACCGCGCCCAGCCCCCTGTCCGATGCATCCGTCTGTAGGATAAAAGGAAGAGAGAAGTCAGGAGCATGCAAAAGCGGGCCGCCACACAGAGCAGCCTTTATCTGGGTAAAGGCCTGCTGGCAGTGCTCCGTCCACTGGACCGTATCTGGCGCTTCCTTTTTAGTTAGATCAGTCAGCGGGCAAGCGAGGTCCGAATAATTAGGCACAAACCTCCTGTAATATCCCGCTAGCCCCAGGAACTGTCTAACCTCCTTCTTGGTCTTAGGTCTCGGGCAGGTCGCAACTGCTGCCGTCTTATCAATTTGGGGACGCACCTGTCCGTGACCCAAGTGGAAACCCAGATACCTTACTTCCACGCGCCCAATTGCACACTTCTTCGGGTTGGCCGTGAGGCCCGCCCTTCTCAGCGTCTTCAGGACAGCCCGCAAATGCTGCATATGACGCTGCCAATCGGTACTATAGATGATAATATCATCCAAGTAGGCAGCGGCATATGCAGCATGCGGCCGGAGAATCTTGTCCATCAGACGCTGGAAGGTCGCTGGAGCCCCGAACAACCCGAAAGGAAGGGTAACAAATTGGTGTAACCCAAACGGCGTCGTGAAAGCTGTTTTTTCTTTGGACATTGGAGACAAGGGGATCTGCCAATAACCCTTTGTTAAGTCCAATGTCGAATAAAAACGAGCCGTGCCCAGCCGATCAAGCAATTCGTCAACCCTGGGCATTGGATAGGCATCAAATTTGGACACCGCGTTCACCTTTCTATAGTCGACACAGAAGCGGATCGAGCCGTCCGTTTTAGGCACTAAGACTATCGGGCTCGCCCAGTCACTGCTCGACTCTTCTATTACCCCCAACTCCAACATAGATTCTAATTCCGTCTGAACTACCTTTTTTTTGTGTTCAGGCAAACGATACGGGCGGCAACGTACCACTACCCCAGGTTCCGTCTCAACGTGGTGCTGAATGAGGTTCGTCCGACCAGGCAGAGGAGAAAACACATCCACAAACTCGGCTTGAATATTTTTCACGTCAGTGAGCTGGGAGGGCGAGAGGTGATCTCCACCAAGAGCCAGCGCGAGAGATTGCGATTTTGTGCTCGCCTCAGGCCCGAGATCCTCCTCTCCACTCACCACCGTCGCCAGCATCACTGACTCTGCCTCAACCCACTTTTTGAGGAGGTTGAGGTGATAGATTTGATGTGCTCCACCTCTGTCTGTACGGGCTACCTCATAGTTAAGATCATTAACTCGCCGTGTGACCTCAAAGGGCCCTTGCCACTTTGCGAGTAATTTAGAGCTGGAAGTAGGGAGTAATACAAGTACCTTATCTCCCGGTGCAAATTGGCGGAGTCTAGTTCCCCTGTTGTAAAGCTGACTCTGTCTGCCCTGGGCCTGTAACAAATTCTCCATTGATAGCCGCCCCAAAGTGTGGAGTTTTGTTCTCAGGTCCAGGACATACTGAATTTCGTTCTTAGCAGCGGTCGGTCCGTCCTCCCAAGTCTCTCTAAGAACGTCAAGCACCCCGCGGGGTTGCCGTCCATAGAGGAGCTCGAAGGGGGAAAACCCCGTGGAGGCTTGTGGGACCTCGCGTACAGCGAACAAGAGGGGTTCTAGCCATTTATCCCAATTTTTGGCGTCCTCGTGAACGAACTTACGAATCATGGCCTTCAACGTGCGATTAAATCTTTCCACTAAGCCATCTGTCTGTGGGTGGTAGACGCTAGTGCGAATCGATTTAATGCCCAACAATTCGTAGAGTTCGCGAATCGTTCGTGACATGAACGCCGTGCCCTGATCAGTGAGAATCTCCTTGGGGATTCCCACTCGGGAGATTAGCGAGAAGAGTGCGCTCGCAACACTCTTAGCCGAAATGTTGCGCAGCGGAACTGCTTCTGGGTATCGCGTTGCGTAGTCTACCATAACCAACGCAAAGCGATGCCCTCGTGCCGACCGCTCTAATGGCCCGATGAGGTCCATACCAATTCTCTCGAAGGGGACCTGCATTAACGGAAGGGGGCACAATGGTGCTTTTGGATTGGCCGGTGGATTCACCAACTGACATTCACGACAAGACGCGCACCACCTGCGCACGTTCTCGTGAATGCCCGGCCAGAAGAACCGGGCCATGAGACGGTTTAGTGTCGCCGCCTGCCCTAAATGCCCGGCCATTGGGTTAGAGTGAGCCGCCTGAAAAAGCATTTCCCGGCGGCTTTTAGGAACCAACAACTGAGTTGTATCTTCTTTTGTCTGGGTGTCTTGGGTCACCCGATACAACCTATCTTTCAAAACAGCAAAATAGGGATAAGAGAGCGGTTGGTCTGGGTGGAGGAGCTGGCCGTCGATGGAGCGGACCTGATTAAAGGCATTTTTTAGCGTCTCATCCTGGGACTGCTCCAGGGGAAAATCATCACGCTCGGAGAGAACCGTTCTCGCCAGAGCCCTCTGTTCCCCTGTAGCAGGACCCAGTGGTCCTGGCTCAGCATCCCCCACCTGAACAACCGCTGTCTTTCGCCTATTTTGCTTTTTCCAAGAGGCACCCGCTGATAATACCCCCAATAATTCATTAAAGGCCGGCCAATTCGTTCCCAGAATGAGCGGATGCCGGAGGTGCGGGTTAACAGCCACCTCCACACTATGCTTTTGCCCCCTAAATTGAATTACGACCGGCATTAACGGGTATCTCACCACCACCCCGTGCACACACCGCACCTTAACCATGCGGCTGTTATCCAATGCCCCCGGTTGTATCAGACTTTGATGTATAGAGGTTTGGTTACAACCTGAATCCACCAAAGCCTGATAAGTACCCCCCTTGATACTCACTGGTATCTGGTACAGGCCAGTTTGATCGGGGGCAGCCTGCGGCGCGTCGGGGACTCGGATCAGCGTCCCCACCTCCATAACCGGACACCGATCTACAAAGTGACCCGGGTCCCCGCAGCGCCAACAAGCCGGCCCAGGCCCCCCCGCCGCTCCAGTGGCGGGAAGCGGGTCAAGTAATTGGCGTGGAGAGTGCAAGGCTGCCGGACTCGGGACGGGGTAGCCGGTTGTAGCGGGCCCCCTGGGTGGGGCCCGGGACGCAGGGACGGGCTCCGTCGGTGTCCCTGTCCTCCATCTCGGCGCCGGCCGGGGCACCAGCCCCCCGCGAGACCTGGGAAGGGGCACAGGTTTGGGGAGAGAAGGGGTAGTGAGAGAGAGAGAGAGAGATGGAGAGAGAGAAGCCGATGGTAGGGGTTCGCCGACCCCTGAGCACGCCACCATGTGGTCTTCCGCCAGGTGGATGGCCTGGTCCAGCGACGTCGGGCGGTGGCACTGGACCCACTGTGCAGTTTTCTTCGGTAACTTAGTGACGAACTGCTCCAGTACCACCTTGCTGATGACATCCTCGACGTCGCCTCCGTCGGCCATCAGCCATCTGCGGCAGGAGTCCCGGAGCTGTTGCGCCAGCACGAAGGGTCGGCCAGACTCCCCCAGGCTCAAGGACCGGAATCGCTGGCGATGTTGTTCGGGGGAGCGGCCGACCCGCTGGAGAATGGCGCGCCTCAGATCTTCGTAGACCAGGAGGTTCTGGACTGGCAGCTGGTTGGCGGCGATCTGGGACTCGCCCGACAAGAGTGGGATGAGTCGCATGGGCCAGTCCGCTTGGGGCCATCCCCGGGCCTCGGCCGACCTCTCAAAGAGGTCCAGGAACGCCTCCGGATCGTCCTGGGGTCCCATCTTGCTGAGAGGCAGGGGCGGGGCCGAGGCCGTAGCTGGAGCGGGGACGGCCCGAACCTCCCGGTCGAGCCAGCTCCGGAACAGCTCGCGGTCTTCTTGCTGGCCTTGGAGGAGCATCTGGAACCGTTGATCCTGCTCCTCTTTTACGGCCAGCAGGGCGTGGTGTTGCTCCCGGTGAAGACCCGCGAGCGTTTGAATGAGCTCCGCAAATGGCGTTCCCGGCGGGGTCTGCATGGCGGCGGCAGTCTTCTTCTTCCCGGGTTTCGGCACCAGTGTAGTGTGTTCAGTGTAGTTGGAGGAAGAAGAAGACAGGGTCGGCGAAATTTGGGACTCGCACTTTTATTTTACACTTCAACTCAAGAGGAAAAGGAAAGGGTGCGCTCGTGCGCGGCCGCCGTGTCACTCTCACGGCAAGCAGGTAACCGGCAATAAAATCAACCGCTCAGTCTCGGGTTACAGCTTCATACGTCCACAATTGTAGTGCGAGTCCCAGGTCTCTCTCAGCTTCTCTCTCACCGCCGGCAGCTTAAATGCAGTCTCCACGCCAATTACTGCAATCAGACACAGGTGTTCGTTATCTGCACTTGACCCACTTACTCACCGCGCGGCTCGCTGACTTCTCTCCCGCTACAGACTTCGCGGAACCACGCCCCCCTCGCCACAAATATTAATATATTTTCCGTCCAATTTTAGGTGCATCCCAACTCATCGGGATTGTATTGTACAAACTGACAAGCAACAATGTAAAGGACAGGGAAGAATCACAAAATGTGGACTAGCTAAAAAAGTAAGAAAAAACTGCATTCTCATTAGTCAACCATCTGGACCATCCCTAGTTTATTCTTCTTTTGTCTGCCTTTTAAGCACAGTCCCTGATTCATAGATGCTATCACCTCCCCAGATTATTTAGCATTAATGTCAAGGCAACCGCCATTTAGTGATGAATATGCAAACCTTAACCTTTGTGGCTGTGCTGTTGCGGCTCGATCTAAATCACACTTGATTACTGCCTTTTTTATCCGCCTGCTTCCTGTCTGATGTAAGATCCTCCAAACAATAGAGAAGGTGTTTGGCTAATCTAGCAGGTGCATCAACAGTTGTTAACGAACACCCCCCTCAATACCTTATTGTGACTGATGGGGGAGGGGAAGAGTCTGTCGGAGCCTCCATCTTTCTTTAGGAAACAGCCTTCCTTACTCCACTGAACTGTCACTTTAGTGTGGAAGAGTAAAGACTAACTGCTCTTTAAAAGGAAACCGTGACATCTGTTTCCCTTTAGCTAGGTAGCATTATGAAGATTGCCCAAAATGTTTTGTGTGCTCAAGTATATAAAGTTTCAATTTCAGTGGCAGACTTTCTGAAGAAAGGGTGTTTTCTTTTAGCACATTCTCAGTGTGAATCTAGGTCCCCCGCTTACCACTGTACCGCAAACAACAACCTGTTTCCGTTCACTAGAGAAAAACAAACGAAAAGGCTACTAGTGTTTATTGATTTAAAGTTATCAGTGGAAAGCAGATGCTGATATTAAGGGTCTGTCGGTTGAAGATTGCACTCTGGTGTGTTCGGTAAAGTATTGGACACGGTATTGTTGGTTTAAACAAAGGTCTCGGCTTAAAAGCTTAGAATGAGAGAATAATTGCTCACCTGAGCTAAACCCGAATACAAGTTGCCATGGTGATTTGGTCCACTAAAAGGTGATTCAACAGCGCAACATAATGTTACCAAGTTAATCCCACAGTTTGCATGATAACCTATTGTAATCTTCTCTCTAACTGTCATTGATAGTAACCTGATGTTTTGTATAATGCTATTGGTATTATCTGCTCTGACAATAGTTGACCTGAAAGAGGAAACTGACTGTTGTGTGAGTAGTAGGGTTGTCATCATTCCTTTTTGGTGTCTCACGGTATTATAACAGCTAAAATATCACAAAACCTGAATTAATTGTGTGGATGTATGATGGATATTACTTTTCTGTTGTATTTTATTATTTACAGTTTGCACAAATATGTATTATTACTACAACTACACTGAATTATTATTTTACAGATATAGCTAGTGTAGTTCTGAATGCATTTCATGCGTGCAGTGTTTTTTAAATTGTTTTGTAATTAAATAATTAGGAACTCTTATAGGACTGTTGATTTAAAAAATCTGGTTGTTGCTAGTATTTTGAATAATGGCTTTAGAATTGGAATATAATATGAATTTTGGGAATAATTTATTGGAAAAAAATCCTTCCACTATGGAAGCTTATTTCCGCCTCTGAATAAAAAATAAAAAAGCTAATAGCGAGTTTATATCTCACAATTCTGACTTTTTTTCTCAGAATTGCAAGCTTATATCTTGCATTTTTTACTTTTTAACACGCAATTGTGAGTCTAAAAATCAGAATTGTGAGATATAAACACTTCTTTTTGCATCAGAATTGGACTTCCTAACTCACAATTGCGAACAAGTTGTTACGCATTGTCCAGAATTGCGAGTTATAAAGTCAAAATTGCGGGATGTAAACTCTCACAGTTCAGATTTTTTCCCCCTTGAAATTACAAGTTTATATCCTAAAATTATGACTTTAAAACTCGCAATTGTGCGGGGAAAAAAGTCAGAGCTGTGAGATAAAAGGTAGCAATTACATTTTAAATGTTTTTATTCTGTGGCGGAAATATATTACACGGCATTGCTTTGTAAAGCTAAAATACAAAGTTTACTTCAATAGCAAACTTTCAATAACGAGTGTGAGTTTTACAGTTACAAATGATCTCAAACCTTTCTGGAGTCTATCACACTCATCACGGGAAGTTCTTTCACTTTTATATTCCACATGCACTATTACTATTTTTGGCTTGTATAGAGATGCATCAGAAGGATATTTTTAGTAGTTCCATGTCTTTGGTGGGTTTGGTGTAAATGTTTTTGCTTTAAGATTAGGGCTGCACTATTGTGCCGCTTTGTCAGTGAAGTATACAGCTCTGTGATCAGTAGTAAATGCTGCTCCATCTGCACAGAAACTCCAAATATGCCCTGCCGCAGAAGTAGACAACATGTAATTCCAGGAAATCCCTCTATGGGCATCATACTATCGCTGTCGCTTTTGTTGGATACTATGTTGCGATACTACTTTACCACAGGTACTCTGTACAACCCTAATTACTGCTATAGCACTTATGGCAACACTGAGAATGCAACATGCTTGAGGTCTGTTATTAATTGCAGTCTGACATTTAATAACGTGGTAAATTGAGCTTACTGCTTTGAGTAGTGCATGTATCGGGCCTAATGCAACAGGCTGTATAAATTTTAAAACTGTGTAAGTATTATGTGGTAGTTAATGTATCGATTGCTCAGAATGAGTTTCCAAGGGATTTTCCACAAACATTTTCACATTTCATATGCATTGGCAATGTAATCGAAGCGATTACAAACTGAATTAATTTCCGCGTTGGTTTTTAACACATTTTGGCCATCCATTTTCTCTCAGATCAGACGTTCTTTGGCCTAACACTGTAACGACACCTGCTACTTTGCTTAGCAAGCGCATGCCAACAATCTGAGCTAATTGGAATGTACGCTGCTCTGGAAAACAGATAGACACAGCAGGTGCAACAGCACAAAGAAGTCTCAGAAACCCACGAGACATGGACTGGGAGCAGGCTGCCCGAAGGAAGTAGTTACCACCCATCTCTGTTCAAGCTTAAACTTCTTAGACAAGAGACCACTGAAACCCGCCAATAGCTGTAACTTAACAGCCATGTCAATACATGCGTTTCATTGCTTGGCTGTGGAAACTAACACATGTGCCCTTGAAAAGTTACAGCACACTCAGGGTGAGCCCAAGATGGTGATTCATGAATGCAGAAATTAATTCCAGACACAGGCATAATCTGCAACTGGGAAAACTGCCCTGGATTTTTTTTTTTTTTTTTACTTTTAGGCCTGATTTAGCAGTGGGAATGTAGCAGGGCAAGTTTTCAAGTTTTCGACCATATTTCAGACACCATGTTTTGGTGAGGTGACGGTGAGTTTTCTTGATGATGAAATGGATCTTTGTATAATTTCTTACTAAAAAGTGCATGCTTATAATTTGTTTACCCTAAAACTTCAAATAATAGCCGAGTCCCAATGGACGCCTGTCTCTTTTACACATCTGGTGTGGCGACAGGTTTGGATACTTAAAGGCCGGTCAAAAATAGACGACTGGTCTGTTTTTTTAGTTTCGGGTTGTATTTAATCTATTATTAATTATATTCTCAATTCATTCAGTTAACAGACGGTCTGAGGTAAAGTGTTCAGACTGCAGACTTAGCAACGATTGAATTTAATTGTACAGTACAATCATAACACAGTACAGACATTATCTTAATTTCATAATGTCCTTAAACATAACAATATTGCTGGCCATAAACTGAGAAAGTGCGCGTCCGGTGTGCGATATCTCGAGCTGTCCTAGACGCAAGGCGATGCTTCTCGCCCGGTGTGCGATACCTCGAGCTGTCCTAGACGCGATGCGGCGCTTCACGTCCGGTGTGCGATACCTCGAGCTGTCCTAGACGCGACGCGATGCTTCTCGTCCGGTGTGCGATACCTCGAGCTGTCCTAGACGCGATGCGGCGCTTCACGTCCGGTGTGCGATACCTCGAGCTGTCCTAGACGCGACGCGATGCTTCTCGTCCGGTGTGCGATACCTCGAGCTGTCCTAGACGCGGCGCGATGCTTCTCGTCCGGTGTGCGATACCTCGAGCTGTCCTAGACGCGATGCGGCGCTTCTCGTCCGGTGTGCGATACCTCGAGCTGTCCTGGACCCGACGCGATACTTCTCGTCCGGTGTGCGATACCTCGAGCTGTCCTAGACGCGATACTTCTCGTCCGGTGTGCGATACCTCGAGCTGTCCTAGACGCGACGCGATGCTTCTCGTCCGGTGTGCGATACCTCGAGCTGTCCTAGACGCGACGCGATGCTTCTCGTCCGGTGTGCGATACCTCGAGCTGTCCTAGACGCGATGCGGCGCTTCTCGTCCGGTGTGCGATACCTCGAGCTGTCCTGGACGCGGCGCGATACTTCTCGTCCGGTGTGCGATACCTCGAGCTGTCCTAGACGCGACGCGGCGCTTCTCGTCCGGTGTGCGATACCTCGAGCTGTCCTAGACGCGATGCGGCGCTTCTCGTCCGGTGTGCGACCCCCTTTACACATACAGTAATATAATAGGCTAATTCTTACATTAACTGATTTGTTAAACATTCGAATTATAAATAAAACGTAATATAATGTGGTAACCTCCTAGTGTCTGATAGCGTCTATCAGCCTATGCTATTCGGATCGTTATCTCTAGGCCTACACTCAATGAACAACATCTCAACACTCAATTAAAGGCCTGTCTCATATAGACGCCTGTCTCAAAGACAAGCCGGTGCAGTTTGGCGATTTGGGAAAATTAAAGCCCGGGCTATTATTTGAAGTTTTACGTATTCTCTTGCCAAAACCACTAAACAATTTCAGTTTACCTTAAGGTTTATATTTTAGTCCTTTAACCTTTTCCACTCTAAGGCATATTTTGGAATTCCGCCTGAATTTAACATGCCCAAGTTTAAATATTCAACCTAGACACATACAGTGTAGGAAATTTAAAAAGCTAGTGTCATTGTACAGAAAACCCTTCAAATGTATTAAATCAGATTGCAAAACTTCATAAATAGCATTGTATGCTTTTAAAATATTACGAGAAACAAAATAAAATAGGACTTTTGTTTTGTATTTTTTATAAAATCCTGTCTTTGAAAATCTGTGATTCAGGTACTGTTTGCTCTGGGGACCTGCTGATTATATTGTTTGACTATACTAGGTGACAGTATCCACCAGAAAAAAAATATTTTTTCTTTATCACATTCTGAGCAAGTTATTCAAATATAACCGAAGGGAGGTAAAGTATCATTTTTAGTGCATATATGTGTCCTTTGGATTTTTCTAATACTCTAATGCAATTTTTTATTTTACTAATATTACCCCAAAAATCCTACATTTAATACATACTAAAGCACTTTACTTATCTATTGATTTTCTTCATTTTCATTCAGGTTTAATCTTTGTATCTGAGAAACGCAAAATGGTATAAAGGAATGAGACCAAATAACATTGTTTGTGTTTTGTGAATAAAAGCACAACAAATGTATTCTCCTTTCAGGAAACACTAATCAATTAAAAAAACTGTCTTGTACAATTTATGTGGTCTAAAACACACCACTTGTACAAATTGAAACTTAAAATGAGAGACTATAGAAATATGAAATTTTATAACGTTAGGCCTAAGATGCACGCTACACGATGCACCGTCACTTTCTCTTTCAAGCTCTTTTAATATTGCTTCAACGCAAAAGAAAACACCTTTTTAGCTACTTTTCCCTCTACAGATGCCATTTTTTAATCAAAACGCTCGAAAAATACAAATATATCCAAAATTTTCTGTCAGTCCAGTGACTCCAGTCGTCTTCGTCACTTGTCATTCACTTATATCTACTCGCGGCGCGCCTATCATCAACAACGTCGTGATGTACAAAAGGGATCCCGTGATCCCGCCCACCTACTCCACTGATTCGTTGGATGATTCAGCATGTGACTGGACTAGATAAATGATTGACATGTGATTGGAAAGCCGACAACCTCAGCTTTGAACACGTGCCTGATATGTATGTCATGATTAGAGGACGCTTGCACGTTTTGATGATGATGTGTAGATCGCGTGTTTCTGCCGTCTAGCGCGTTTTTTGTTCTGGACATCCGCGACATAACAGTGGATTATTTACTTAGAGGAGATCACAGAAAAGTACAAATGGGCTCATTTGAAAGATAACATCCTAAGGTAAAATATTATATAGAGTTTGTGGCTGATTTTAGCTTAGAGCACCTGTAATCGAAGTAGAAATGAGACGTTTGTCTTTGTTTTTTCACAGAAATTATATTTTACTGCCCAATTCTTGTGGAGATAATGTGAACTATGATGTTAAAACAATAGAACAAACTACATAGTCACATTTCTGAGAATGAGAGCTTTCTTTTGATATGATTTTTCTGTTTTGTGAGATACGTAAAAAAAATACATATTCATATTTACATTTCTGCATCGCCATTTTGGGGGAGGAGCGATTTTGTGACGATTGTTTTTTTAAAGCTCTATATGAATTATTTGTTCCATATACACACATATCATTATGTTCTGTGTAAAGATTAGATTTTAAGATTTAAAATGATACTATATATGGGGTTATAGTATCTCCAGAAACATAAAAAAAATAAGTTTAAATATAATGACGTAGCTCTATGGCCCGCCCACGGGCGATCAGAGTGGAAGAGGTTAAAGTCCCTGTAAAAGGAAATTCTAATAAAAAAATCTAAACACATTATAAATGTTAGAAATGTAGTGCTAAAACAAAGACTGTGAACTGTGAAGTACTGAATTGTGGAGTTAGACCGTTAAACAGTTTTTCATCATTGCTGTGTACCAGATTCTTTGGGCGGGGCTAAAACGGGGGCTGGATGACGCACTGGAGCCACTGAGGCTGGCCCCTACCCCAACAATATAACTAGAGCACATTCACATCGGTTTGCCGTTCAATCGCGTCAGTACTAGTTACTACACCCTACCGTTACAGTGCTCTAGCTAGCTATGCCTTCGTCACGGAAATGCGTACTACCTGGATGCGATCAAAAACAGATCGCTGTCCTTATTTCAATTGCCGAAAAACGATCACATCAAGAAGAGGTGGGTTAATTTTGTGTAGAGCCACCTTGATGGAGAGCTGAGGATCACCGCCAAAACCTGCCTCTGTAGTGATCATTTTACACGGGATAGTTTTATAAACTTTCGTTGGAGACAACTGGGATTCACTGATAATCCGCTGTTACTGGTGAATGGGGCCAAACCGGCTATTTCCCGCTTCGGCCTTCATCCTCCCGTCGCTCCAACAACTGGTCACTGGTGGTGCCATCATCGGCAGTGCGTGCCCACCGTGTGTGTGTGTGTATATATATATATATATATATATATATATATATATATATATAGATGAACGCAGTCATTCACATACACAAAGTGCCCTACTCATGTGAACTTCTGTACTGACAATAAATCCTACTCATGAGAACCCAGTAATAATAATTCTAAAATAAATTCAAAGAAACATTTTAATATTAACTTATACTATTGATTCATGAAATAAAATAAAAATTCACTGTCACTGAGTGACTGATTTTAAGTTAGTATTAAACTGAACAACAAAGTAAAATGATACAAAAAAGTGACAGGTATATTATTTTGCATTTACACTCCTAGACTTAATTCACAGATCATTTTACATACAGTATGAGATTGTTTTTTTTACGTCCATTGCAATTGTTATCACTGTCAATTGGATTCAATTTGGCATTTAATTGCAGTTGTCAATTCAGAAACTTTGCAATGTGCAGGTAGCAGCATGAAAAATATATATTACATACAGAAAGTGAGCAAAGATTGCTGCCCTTATAATCACTGGAACTGTCAATTACAATGTGAGGTACACAACGCTGCACTCTTGCATAAACTTCTGTTATAATCAATGAAGCTGCTTTACTGTTCAATATATCTTTTATTGACATTGCGTTTGTACTTACTTGGTTATAATGACAGGATTTGCGAGCACGAAGAACTCGCACTGAACAAACTCTACCGTTTTGAGCAATGTTGAGCAGATTCGGATAACTTCAATCAGATTGGCCATTGTGTTCACACACTCAATTGGCTAAAATGCTCAATTAAAGGCACAAACATAAAATATTTTCATTGACCTGAAAAGATCATCTACATAGTAATGCTGACAGATACATTCGTGAAATCCAACTGTTTTAAAGTCAGTTGACATAAGCTTTTAGCCTGTTGTCCAAATGTAAAAGGCAGAGTGTGGACGGTTCATTTCCAAGAAAGACATTCCTTCTGGTATTTTTGTCTTCAAAAATGTAAGTGCCATTACAAAGAAAATTACAGGGAGACATTGAGATTTATTGGACATTTTAGAAGACATTTTGGAAAGTCCATAGAGACACTCATTCAGGCTGTTACCTTACCCTGGAGAGATGGGAAAACAATAGAGAGACAGAGAGTCTCCCAGCAGAAAAATGGGGAAAGATCCATCTAAACTAGCAGTTGCTGCAAAGTCCACAAACATGCTTTCATTGACCTCAGACAGGTTGGTTTAATTGAAGCATACATTGCAGGTAAAGTCCAGATGCTTGACCAATTCTGCTTCATTCAACCTTTTCTGTAATGTTATTGCAGGTGCTGAAACACTTGGGTTGGATCCTTAAAAAGCGTTTGCCTTGCGGAAATAGAGCTGATAGTGTGGTGAGTATAAATGCATATTGGTGCTAAGTTGGCTTTTTTTCTTTATAAGGAAACTGGAAAAACTTTTTTAGCTGCACTCTGTTTAAAAAGGACATGGAAAAAGTTACAGGTGTTTTTGAGCAGGGAAATTCAGAACAGACTGTTCTCTACTACTATTCTAGGTTTTTTTTGCACGTTGTAATGAAAAGCCTTTTGACATTTCATGACAGCTTCCTCAACAGTGATCACCTTGGGTAGATTCATAGTACTTGCAGGAACGCAAGTTTAGTGAGAATCCTGGCTCTCTGTGAATGTAGAATTCAAATCTAAGCGATATACTAGCAAATGGATGGACAGTCAAACTAGACTTCAGATTTAACAAACACTATATACACTACTGTCTAAATATTTCTGAGCAATCTTTGATTAGATAGAAAGTTTAAAAGAACATAGGGGTAATGATTCACTGATTTTCTTGATGCATCGATTACTAATCCATTTGAATAATCCTATGAATACACTTTAAAAATGCAGTATCAAATTGAATCTTACTCTGAACAGTCTCAAATTGAATTGATCTGAATTTCCAAAAATCATTATTGAAACGGAAACTATGATTTGTGAATCGCACCCTTAAAAGAACAGCTACTATTTTAAATGGAATTTTTTTGTAACAATGTAAAAGTCCTAATTGTCACTTGTGAACAATTTAATGCTTCCTTGAAGTAGCATTATAGTAGCCTATTCATTTCTCTAGTTAATCAATCAATCATGTATTTAGCAATTTAATATTCTTTAGGGTTAGGCAAAAGTGACAAAGTGAGGAAGCTGCTTAGAAAAGGATTAGGCTAGAAGTAGTATTTCCCCCCTTCATCATCAAAGAAAATTCTAAAACAATCCGAGCAGGATCTATTATTGCTTGTAGCAGAACAAGCACTCAAATGCTATCTGACTAATTATCAGCACTCTTTGAATGAAACTACATTTTTTTATTTTCACATACTGCTATTCTTTATCAAATTGTATGAGTTCTGTGTTGAAGTCATAAAAACATTGTTTTTGCTATAAAACTTAATTATAACCGATACCAGTTAGCTTCTATCATGATTCATTGACTGAAACACCACAGATCCAGAAAGCCAAGTTTCCCACTAATAACTACAGCACTGTAGTAGTGTTTATGTGAAGGCAACTTGTGTCCAAGTTGTGTCCTTGGCTCCCTGTGTCTAATGCGCAAGACTGTCTGCAGATCATAAACTTAGATGGTGCCTTGGATTTAATTTATAAATGAAACAATCTGCTTTTTATAATGGGCCAAATGTGACAATTTTATCCCGAGTTGCCTTTGCCGGTCACTGTTGCGATTTGAAAACTAACAAAAGCTGCTTATCGTAATCACTAATGCTAATGCACTGAAATCAGAACAATGAATGAGACTGTGTGTACTGGCACTCTGGCTATAGTAAGTGATTTTGGCAGGTGGTGATATGATGTAACCCTTCGGAACTGCTCCAGCCAGATCATGTTCCAGCAGAGCTTTAGGCAGTGCCTGTCCCACATTCACCAGAAACAGCCCATTTGAAGATTGTACATGTGTAAAAACACACACCAACAGCAGAATCTGGTCAAAGGGGAGATTCCTCTATAGTTCCTCTATCACGGTAGATAACAACCCCCTCCCTGTTAACCAGGTCTCCACAGACCTTGAATATGTTACTCATTAGTTATTTCTGCTGTCTGAGTTGCGGTATAGAGTTCCTGGAAACACAGTCAGTGCACTCGGTTCACATGCAGATGAATAACTCTTGCATCTGACCAGGGGTGGTTAAACGAATCTGGTATTGATTATTGGTTTTCTCTGAGCTCCAGTGTTGATGACAGTCATTTTTCAGTTCGGTGAGTTAGCACTCTCTATCCACTGCGGTTTGTCACATACTGGTTTTCTGCATCTCTATAGTTAACCATGTGATTCTCAAACACACACACCAAAAAAACAAAAAACAAATAGCCACATCCAGCTCATGCACCCCGATATCAAAAGGAATATGTGTGTGTGAGATTTTTTAAATATATTTATTGATTGCACTTTACAATAAGGTTTTATTTGTTATCATTAGTTAACATGCTTTAGTTAACATGAACTAACAATGAAAATACTTGTAAAGCATTTTTAAATTTTGGTTAATGTTTAATTCAATATTTACTAATACATTTTATGTATCTGTTAATAATATTTAATGGATCTGAGCTAACATGAGCTATGAACAGTTATTTTAATAAACATTAACAAATATAAATAAATACTGAAACAAATATATATATTGCTCATTGCTGAAGACTGGAGTAATGGCTTCAAAAAAATCGGCTTTGCCATCACAGAAATGCAATCCATTATTGTATTCAAATTGAAAAAGTTATTTTACATTGTAATTAGAGATGCACCATTTGCAATTTTTTTGTGTGACCTGCCGATCTGCAAATAACTGCAAAAAAAATCTACTTTTCTTCAAAGCAACATTTTATTTTCATAAAAAACAAGTAGTAATACTAATAAAATAAGAACAAATAAATCAATTTCAAACAACAGCACAAATAAATGCAATAGAAAGTTTTTCAGGTGGGTATATAGTATATTCAGGCGAGAAATCACATAATTTAATCAAATGTAAAATAACACTGGATAGTCTTCATTGTAACAATTAAATACAGATTAATCCTTACAATTAGTTACAAAAGTCATTTAGCCAAGAGCAGAAAGCGTTTTTCTTTATCTTGTGTTCTTTGAATAACACTAGACAGCAACAGGAATATTAGACTGCTGTCACTTTAAGAGTTTATACACGGATCCAATATTCTGTTACACAACGCACGTTATGTTTCTCAACTAATTAGGTTCCAAAACTGACTGTATTTAACTGAATACTCGCCAAGAAGGGCATTTTGACATTATTTTGTGTTTGACCGTTTAAGCGCAGCAAGACACTCATGTTGCTTGAGACTGAGAGGCGGCTTGTGCGATCCATTTCTATAGATCAGTTGTGAATAATAAAATTCTGTGCAATACAAGCACTATTTAAGTGGAGCGAATGAGACGTGTGAGTGAGAGGAGACGGGTGTGGGTCAGAGAGCAAGAATGTGCAGCTGAAGTTATTGCCTGTGCAACAAAATGTACCGGCTCGGAAACAGAAAGACCAGCCGGTTACTAGTTTGGCCGATCATGTGGAAAAATCTTACAGGCCCGGACTTTTGAATATTAGTGTAATTAATAAAGAATATGAAGATTTTTCCTTTTAGTGACATGTATTTATATTAATATTAAGCACATTTTCTAGACAGGTTTTGTGAGATGTTCCCTTAAGGGAGCATTCCTCTTTTCACTTAGCTCATAACACATTTGTCCTTTAACTTGCACATTAATGCCTCACCTTTGGTCCAATATATGGTGTTGAACTCATAAGAAATGCTGTGTAGGCTTTATCCAGCTTACTCATAGTTTACTTCTGTATCTGCAGGCAACCAGGCCATATTTAGTGTCACTCGTTAACAGAGGCAAATGAGTTGATTAAACATCCTCAGCACGCACGCGCATGTGTGTGTGTGTGTGTGTGTGTGTGCTTCAGCACATGAAATTAGCCCTCAGGATCATTCAGTTACAGGAACATCGTTTTTCACATAGATTCAAAAACAACATGCTGATGACTTGCTACAGTAGATTTACTATAATTGATAGTTACAGTGTGCGTACACGTACGTACGTGTAGGTATGCTAATAAGCAACCGAGTTATAGATAATTATTATAGATAATTATTCTCTCTTTCATTTTTTCAAGGTTAATCAATTCTAGATAGGAACTGGTTTCATTTGTAACCATTTCCTTTGAAATGCTTGCTTTTTTTTCTATAAACACAAGTCAGATTGTTGTCTTTTTAAATGACATGCTAAACAGAGTTCTCAGAGGAGGGCAAAAACATTACGCAAACCCCATTGTGCTCCAGCAATCCAGGCAGTTTAGGTCTTGTCCTTATATTACCCATTCTTGTTGTCCTCTGTCAAGTCCTGATTTGGAGCAGAACGTCGACACCCACCTGTGCGCCTAAGATAAAATCATTGATATGATAGTCAACATTTCATTACAAAAATGCAGTGAACATCTGCCTCAGACTGACAAGTGACAGCAGTGTCACAACATGTGGTGGTAACCTTGTCTGAAATGTCCTTTCACTCACAAACTTCACTGTTTTCAAAAGTTGCCAGTGGTGTGTGCTTTACAGTTAAGTGTCTATTCAAATTCTTGTTAAAAAAATTGAAGGCTTAAAAAGATCAGATATCTTGAACCGCATAAAAAAAGAGGTTTGTAGAGGTCTCAAAATCGTGTGTATTTTCAAAGTCAAATTTTAAGTAAAGATGCAAGCTGCATGTATGTATTTAATTGGAATTATTTAACCTTATCCTATACTACCTATTCATACCTACATTATACAAACTTCATTTTGGATGAGAAAATGTTTAATGGTTATAAATAAATTAACACCCCAATGTAAAAAAATGCTTAAAGAAAGAAACAAGAAATGATATTTTGCCTACTAAAATGAATGATGCTTCGAAAACCGATTTTGATGGATGAAATATGACTCTTGACGGTTGTCAATCAGCACTTGGCTTGTTTTTTGTTGCTTGTAAACGAGAATCATCTTTCACCTAGTTAAACAGTGTTGGAAATGTGCAGTCTTTTGTCCTTTCAGAAGTTGCAGAATGACTTTGATCCAGCTTTATTGGAACTGAAACAAGAAAGTTTAATGTCCCACAGTGCCAGTGGTTATTCGCTTTACAGGAGGTGGACTGGAAGTTAAAATACATTCTCCTTTCCCAGTTTAATGTGCAGGGATAACTAGATGCAAGCCATCCATGGGCTAAAGAGTGTAAACAATGTGGCGGTGTAACTGTAACCGAAGGATCCACATCGGCAGACCAATGTCATTTGCAGGATAGCGGTTTAAAGATCCTCAATAGAACGCACTACGAGGCCTGCGGTGGATCTGTACTTGTATGACCACAGCAAGTGGGATCCATTGACCTGCTTCCAGACACTTCACACAAAAGAGGAAGAGATCCATTTATGGTGTGTCATATTTCCCCCACCCCACCATGTTCAGACAGACACTGATGGATCCAGATCTCAAAGTAGGTCAGGTGAGGTGACGCGTTAATCTCCCTGGTCTACGTTGATTTGATTTCCCGCCCTTCGGAGAGTAAGTTGCATCACAAGCAGTTTAGGCCAGCATCTGTCTTAATGTCTTGTGACAGCATTCACTAGCGTGTGGCAACGGTCATTGTTCCTGCCGGATTGATTGGGTTGCTTTGCCTTTGAACTCGACCTGATTGTTCGATGCTGACGGAGGGATGTGAGCATATGCTGATTTCTCCAAAAGCGTCTGGTGAAAATGGTGTTGACATAATTGGCTTGAAAAGAGGAAGAAAAATGGCACAATTGTCTGGATGTGGGGTGGTGGTAGCACGTCTGCTTCAGAGCTCTTCTGTTACCTGACCTTGTTTTACAAACAGCCGAGCGCTTCATAGTTTAGGAGAACACTGTAGCCGATAGCGTAGATGGCATTTTTGACCCAAACAAGGCTAGGAAAAATAGTATAAAAAATTAAATGGTTATATTGTGTACCTAGGTGAGCATTTAAATTTAAAATGCTCTGTAAATGTGAAGCAATGTTTTCCCTACAATACATGGTTATGTGTAATATTTAAATTAATGTTCACATCTATAATATTTATATTGGTGTTTAACTATTTTACAATCATTTAAATTATTATTTTTTTTTTTTGCGAAAATTACTAAATGTGAAACAATGTTTACCTTATTGACATACAATACATTAAGGGTACATAACATAATAAATATAATTTAGTATCATTGTTAATATTTTGTTAAACAATAACAATTATTCCCAGTATCAATTTTAGCAACCAGTATGCTATAATATTAATGTCTTTAAATTTTATTTTTTAGATCCAATGTTTGAGATCGCAGCATTGGCTCAAGAATTAACAGGAGTTTGGGGCAGGACTATCTCTCTAATATGCTGTGATTGTGACTGAATTTTAAGAGTAATGATTTACATTACTCTCCACCAAGCTCTTTATCTCTCAGTAATATTGCTTAAAAAACAGGTCAAACATGACACTTTTGAGACAGATTTTTAATGCTTAGGCTTTTGGTATATTTTCCTTTGCGCTTAATTGGTGGAAGATGAACAATGACCATTCGATGCAAATTCCTCAGGACACTCTTTGCAGTCAGTGTTACACAAGAACACAAGCTCTCCAGGCTTCTCATTGTTCCCTGAGGCCCTAAGAGATTTGAGAGGATCAAGTTCACTGTTGTCAAGGGAGTCGTGCGAAAAGCCCAACGTACCACTGCCACACACACACACACACACACACACACACACACACACACACACACACACACACACACACACACACACACACACACACACACACACACACACACACACACACACAAACACACACACACACAGGTGTAATCAGCCTCCTCTGCAGTTTACGGTATGTACATTTTCAGTGCTAAAACACTTTCTCCTCCTGGTTCAATAAGACGACAGTAAGCCTTCTGCATGTTGACTTCCAGAAGAGTGTAAAAACGGTGGCTCTGTGCTGTTTGCATCATTAGCCTGACATAATTGACTATCCAAAATTGTGCCCTATGTACTGGACTGCCCTCGACTAAAGATTTTTGTAATCGACCAGTAGTTTTTCATTTAAGCGATTAGTCGACTTATCGAGTATTTAAATTAATAAGCCATAAATCATAACAATGAGCCTTTAACTGCCTATATAAAATTCATAGCCTAATCAGCGCTCAAACCCACTCATAAAGCTTGCCACAACGCACCGGCAAACATAATGATTGAGTGTGTTGTGAAAAAAAAAAAATTTATTGGTAATGTTTTCGGCTGCAGATATTAAGTCGACGATGCTGACTCATCATCTCCGCAGTAATGGACACGCCTATATCCATTTCATATGATAATCTGAGAATATATTTTTTTCCATTTTTTTTTTTTAAAATGTGTTTATCAAAAGCAGACATTTCAAGCCCTTTAGTTTGCATTACTCTAATCTGTATGACCAAAAATGTATTTAAGTTAAATGCAGTAATCGCACTCTCCACACAAACACAGATATGCGACTAATAATAGCACACATTTATCTAGGTTAGCATTAGAGCGAGCAGATTTGTGAATTTGCATGTTTCAAGTGACAATTTGAAGTCGATGAATAAGCAAATGTTTGGATTTCCTGCCGCTAATGATCTGTCCGTTACAGCCTGCGTGATTTTTGCCACTTCCTGTGGAGTTTTTTTTCTGCGTCTAACTGACTAATACAATTTTCTCTTCTAAGAAGCCTCTTCTAGTCGACTACAGTCGACTATTAGGGGGAAGCCCAACTATTTACTTTTAGCGCTTATTACTTGTCTTGTGGTGAACATTTAATCCATGCAAGTTAATACACAAAATAAAATGTGTTTTACTTATTCATTGTAATCTTGAATCTGAAAATTTGCCTCCGCTCTGGCGTCAGTTTGACGGCTTGGGTTGAATATTCTAAACCATCAGTCTGCTATGAGCGAGGGATGGAGAGGAGGTGCGCTAAAATAAAACCCCTCCATCCATTCAAAATTTCGTTTCACTTGGAAATACGTCACGACACTGAAGTCGGTTGCAACTTCAGGTTCACGGGGACTTTATATATTTGTGAATTAATAATTTCATCTTGACAAATAATTAAAAAACTTTTTTTGTAAATAAGATGGTTGCACACAGTTTTTTTTTTACTAATTTTTTTTAACTAACATGATGTTTTAAGAGTCATTAAATATATATATTTTAAAATATTGTTAATAATGTTTATATTTAATTAAATGACATAATATTTTAGCATAATGGTTGCTAAATCTATTAATGAATAAATCATAATATTTTGAAAAATATATTTAAAAACTTTTAGAAATAAAGATGTGTAGAAAATATTTTTACTTGGCTACATTACATTTTTAGACTTAATAGATTTTTTAATGTCATTAAATAGACTTTTTAAAAATTCAGAATTTAAAACAAAACTTAAACTGAGTACTTTATTTTCTCTGTCATAAATTCTCTTATTTGCCACTTCTAGAGCAGCAGGAAAATTCCCCGTGGGTGGCCTTCTTTGACATTATTGCTATAAAGTGGCCTGTTATCAGTCTGTAAAGCGATAGCCGTCTGTTACACCTTTCACCCAAACCAGTTAAATAGTGTTTCCTCTCAGACTTCCCCCTCAGCCTGGAATAACACCGTACAAACTCCCTCACCCTGAGTGCTTGCGCTCCACTGTTACTCAACACACACCGCCTTTGATTATACAATGAAGATTACTCTACACACTAAGCATCCTCCAGCACACCAAAATGCCATCCAATGCAGAGGACATATCATGATATTTGCATCCCTGAGGGCGATTTACGAGGCACAGATGGCGGTATATCTCACGGAGAGATCCCTGTTTACCATGACCCGTTTCAATAAAAGCTCTTTCTGTGTCACGTCTATGAGGGAATTTCCCCACCTGTGGTTTCTTTACTTGAACTAATGTTGCGAACTGTAAATGCCTGATTTATCGAAAGGTAGCGGCCCTCCTCGGTATCGACGTGGCTGCTCGATTATATAGATGAGCACTCTGCACTGTTGCAGGGATTTAATTTGGCTATGCTGTGAGATAAAAAGCATCGATTCGGTGGCACCGATTGGCCTGAGTTGATTGGACGCTGCAGTATCTCTGTTATCTGATTGGCTTTGAGACACTGGCTTTTGACGATGCTCCTATTAGCATACTTTTGCATAATTTATGAGAGGAACGCAAGGCAGGCGACTGAGAAGTTCAGCCAGCTAATTGAGCGTTCGTCAGCTGGCTAAATGTCTCCAAAACAAGCTGTAGTCGGTTAAGAAGAGAACAGGTAGGTGTTACATCACATGATGGGACCGTCTAGAAATAGAACAAAACCTCATTGCTCAAAAATGATCACAAGCAAAACCCTGAGGAGACAAACCATCCATCTCGCAAACAAACCACATCCTATAACTGCAAACGGAGTGACGGGGAAACACAATCCACTTCACTTTTCTGTATAAATAAGGATGTGATATGGAATGGTGGACACAGAGGTCGTGATGAAATGGGTCACTTTTCAGAATTAGCTTGTGGTTACGCAGCGTTTCGGTGTGAAACTGAAAATGTTTGTGCTCGGTGATGCTCTTTTCTGGAGGAAGTTCAATGCTGAGCGGACATTTTGAAATTGAGGCTTAATGTAGAGCGTATTATTTGAATAAACCACCCAAAATTGTACATGATTTAGCAAGTTTAGCAGTGTCCTTGAGAATCAAATGTGCTGTTTTTTTTTTTTTTTTTTGTTGCTTTAAATCACAATAAAGTAAACAATTTAACTGTGTGAGGACCAACATTTTCAGAGTGTCAAATCTAGGTCAGGTTTAATTTCAAGTAAATGTTCTTGTGCTACAAGTCTGTAAGTGAAAACAGACATCTTGACCGCTCTTTAATGCCAGTCACAATAAATCCAAGTGTCAAACTCAAGTAAACAAAGGCATTTTGTAGTAGCCCTCATGTAAACATTTTCAGTGGCAGATGTTTTACTGCTCTGCAGGTTTGGTGCAGCAGCGCCCCCACAGTGTAATGGCTACTTTAGGTACTACGACTTGTTATTCAGTCATGCAGGACTGTGAAGCCCTTGGTAACCTCTGGCAGCATAGTACACTCTCAAGGTTCCTGCTGACCCCCTTATTTCACTGTAAAATAGTTTTTTTATCTATATATATACACTGTTGAGTGGAAGGCAGAAAGCCTGGCAATATTCATACCTCTTCTGTTGTCATTTTTAGTGTCATTCTGCGAGATGGCTTTCTGATGTTGTTTTTGTCCTTTCTTTCTCAGGCTTGTGTCCTGTGTGCTGACCTCATGGTGTAAGCAGGTGTGAAGATGAGTATTAGCAGCGATGAGGTCAACTTCCTGGTGTATAGATATCTGCAGGAGTCAGGTAAGTGCCGCTTAAACGAAACATCCCACAATTGCATCCAAACAAACTCATACAGCTCTTGCCATCATAATAATGACCAGGAGGCTGTTAATCGATCCAAAAAGGACCAAAATATCACAAAGAAAGTATAATCGAAACAGCCCCCATCTTTTAAATCCACATGACAGCTTCTTTATGGCGTTAATTGCATAACAAATTTTTCATAAAATATCTACTTGTATATTAAATGAAAAAACAACAACAGCATTCATATACTGGTGAACTATTCCTTTTACTCTTTATTGCAGATCACTTGCGTACCTGTCACTATATGTCCTCACTTTTGAGTTTTGGGACACAAGCTGTTATCAGCATTGATTACAGTAGAACACTAGGACTGTTCACAGTCAGGGCGTTGTTTAAGGGAGTGCACATGATACCCTCCGCTGGAGAGAAAGTTGATCCAGCAAGCGTCACACTGAAGTGTTTATCATTCCCTCTGGCAGGGTTTTCCCACTCGGCCTTCACATTCGGCATTGAGAGCCACATCAGTCAATCTAACATCAACGGAGCCCTAGTGCCCCCTGCTGCCCTGATCTCCATCATCCAGAAGGGCCTGCAGTACGTGGAGGCTGAAGTCAGCATCAATGAGGTGATATCCCAGCTGCAATTACAGATCTATCAAGGAGCTTTTTTTTTAATTTATTAACAAGCACATTTGCATATTTAATATTTACATTTATTATGCAGATTAGTGAATCTTACAAAAAATGCCCAGATACATTTGTTATACATAGGGAAACACTTCAAGAAGGCCCACACACTAGGGCTGGGCCAAAAATATTATCCAAATATTTTTTTCCATATCATATGATATCGATATTTGTCACGATACTCGTTTAGTATCGGGGAACTCATTACTAGTGGGGAAGGAAATGCTTTCCACACATTTGTTAGACCTTGAGAATGAAACTTGTTTGTTTAGAATTTAACTTAGAGTAGAAACATTTAAATTTACCTTAAATTCTGTTTTTCATTGTATTTTTGGGGGTTTTATCATAAGTTTCATAAGTTTTATCATAACTTTTATTTTGACAATTTGTCATGAAGATCTTTCAGTTTAGTGTTTATTTGACGGTAGTTTTTCTCAATGAAACTTGAGAAGCTCATGAAGTGACTCTAAAAGCAGCACTGGACATAGTTCATGTCCTCACATATTAAGTCGGCAGACGCTGAAAACACCGTGAACGTGTGTGAGTTTGTGTAACAGGCAACACCGCTGTTCATTCCCAGAGTCACACAGAAATCACTTATTAGCGACATGCACTTACTGGCTGTCGTCACTTTTATTTCTGCTGTCTGATAGGCTGTTAGATTAATCCATAATGAGAGCTTATCTTTATCGACGTAAATTTTGTATAATGCTATAGTGGTTCTAAAAATAGGTTTCTTTTTAATTATGTAAAATTATAATTTCTTTATTTATTTTGGGTTGAAGTCCACCCTGCAGATGTTTTTGTGAGGTTCACCCAGATAATGATATTGGTTGATGCACACAATCCCTTTAACGTAAAATGAGTGCATGGCTGACATGTTGACTTCTGTCTGTAGGACGGCACACTGTTCGATGGGCGGCCAATTGAATCTCTGTCATTGATTGACGCGGTGATGCCCGATGTGGTACAGACCCGACAGCAGGCGTACCGAGACAAACTGGCCCAGCAACAGGCCGCCGCAGCGCCCTCTGCAACCAGCACCAACATGCAGGGTAACCCCAAAAACGGAGAGAACACCGCAAACGGAGAGGAGAACGGTGCTCACGCCTTACCGAGTGAGTCACCAAACGATTCTGGAACACATTACATGTTTATCATTGTTCTTAATGATTGTTTTATGAAAATTATACATAATAGTGTGAATTTTCTAGCTTTCAGTAAACTGTGGCTGTAAGTCAAAAGGCTGTTGCGTCCTTCCTCTTAATGATAGACGTCATGTGATATCATGTGCAGATAACCATGCAGACATGATGGAGGTGGACGTGGATGTGGAAATCCCTCAGAATAAAGCCATGGTTCTGAGAGGTCACGAGTCAGAGGTCTTCATCTGCGCCTGGAACCCCGTCAGTGACCTGCTCGCCTCCGGGTCAGTTATACAGTCTCTTTCCATCACTGAATCCATTCATCTTTACTGAGTACACAACATGAACGCACTGATCCAATACCTGTATTGGTAACGGCGCTAATGCTGACCTTTTTAAATGGATCAGTATCTGTCAGATGTGTCAATACTCTGGGTTAGTCATAGCGTTACCCTGCACTTTCAAGCTACAGAAAGGCTATAAAAGTATCCAAAAGTTTACTTTGGCACTCTAGTAACATAAATAGTCATTTGTAGTAGCAGTTTATATTTTAAATACCATTCCAAACAGTGTGGAATAGATTGTATAAACATCAAGATTAGAAACTGTCAACAGATCGGTCGAGTATCGATATTGGGAAAGAACGAATGTGATTTAATGCATCTGTAGATGAAAGGGAAGTCAAAGAGTTATTTAATACTCCGGCCCTCCACAGGTCTGGAGACTCAACGGCACGCATCTGGAATCTGAGTGAGAACAGCAGTAGTAGCTCTACACAGCTTGTCCTGAGGCACTGCATACGGGAAGGAGGCCAAGATGTGCCCAGCAACAAAGACGTCACATCGTTAGACTGGAACGTGAGTTCAGCTCTGACAACACACTCTCTCTGTTCTGTGTATATTAGTCTTTCAATGTTTTCACCTTGTGTTTTTCAGAGTGAAGGTACACTATTAGCAACAGGCTCCTATGACGGCTTTGCAAGAATATGGACTAAAGATGGTAAGCTAATTTATTTGCCTTCTGTATCAACATGCTTTTCTCTCTGTCTATTCAGCAGTCTGATAAATACAGAGTTCTGTCATGAAACTCTAGTTGGCGCAGGCTGATAGGTCCTTAACACAATCTGCTTGCAATTACATCATTCCCTATAGGGCTCGGCTGATTGGTTCCTTCTGTTTCAGTAGCTAATTAGCTTGCTGCTCAACCTTCAAATACTTGATCTGCATTTGCTGTAGCAGTTGCAGTGCGCTTTCAGAAACCCTCCACCTTCCCTAGCTCCACCTGTATAAGTGTAATTCATGTACGCTATATTGTACAGCATCAGCATGTCTTTCTTGCCCACAGCAGAGTGTTGTGTATTGGCAGTAGAGAGTCCCGTACTTTCTCTGCAGCAGCAGCAGTGTAGCAGATCTATTCCGCCAAGACCAAATATATCAACATTGTCATATCCATTATAATGCTAAACACTCAAGAGTTGTCATGACAGTACTGTGTTCATTCACAGGTAATCTGGCCAGTACCCTGGGGCAACATAAAGGTCCAATTTTCGCATTAAAATGGAACAAAAAAGGAAACTTTATCCTCAGCGCCGGTGTTGATAAGGTACGAGAAGGAAACTACAGTCTGTGAAGTGTAGTAAGAAAGCACTCAGAACAATAGCAACATGCTACAAACTACTGCAATACCGCATAGATACACCCTGACACCTAAAACGATAGTAAATCTGGAACAGGGTTTCCCAAACTGGGGTTAGTAAAATATTTGATTAAATATTTTGTTTACCTGCATGCCTTGTGAGGATAAACCAAAATGAGAGAACCATGAACATGCAGATGTTAAATTATTGAAATATTAACTTAATTTTAGGGGGTTATTTCAAGTAAACATTATAGGGGTTCAACTGGCCAAAACGTTTGGGAAACACTGATCTAGGACACTAGCATTTTAGTTCTGTAGATCCACTACCCACATTTTTTTTTTCAGAACATGTAAGTATCTAGTGAACAATTAACCTAGATAATAGTTTATATCAGTTTATATCAATCTACCCTGTTACAGATGAGTTAATAGTTCCTTCTTTTCTTCAGACAACAATCATTTGGGATGCTCACACAGGGGAAGCCAAACAACAGTTCCCGTTTCATTCAGGTTCACAGAGATTCCACTTTATTCTTCATAATATTATACTAATATTGTGTAAAATGCTCTTATAATGTGGCCTTTTGTCCCTCTCACTTCAGCACCCGCTCTGGACGTGGACTGGCAGAGTAACAACACGTTTGCCTCCTGTAGCACAGACATGTGCATCCATGTGTGCAAACTGGGCCAGGATCGACCCATTAAGACATTCCAAGGACACACAGTAAGAACTGTCTGCTCATCCCGCTGTTTCCTACAATTTCAGTTTGCCAAAGGGATAAATATCAAACTGTTTTTCTCTGTCTCCAGAATGAAGTTAATGCAATCAAATGGGATCCGACTGGCAACCTGCTGGCGTCGTGTTCTGATGATATGACTCTCAAGGTAAAAGTCCTTACCACACTGGCTACACTATACAGGAATTCAGAATTGTATTTCATATTGAGGAACCAAGATGACTGCAAGTACATGGTGCACATTTCATAAGGTGTTTTGAAAATGCAAATGCTGTCCTCATCAATCTAAATCATTGCTTCTTATAATGTCCTAGATCTGGAGTATGAAACAGGACACTTGTGTTCATGATTTGCAAGCTCACAGCAAAGAAATCTACACTATAAAATGGAGCCCCACAGGTCCAGGAACCAACAACCCCAATGCCAATCTAATGCTGGCCAGGTAGAGTCACCATCTTTTAATATCCGATTCACCAGCTGCTACTCTATAATAATAGCTACCATTTATAAATAGTATGGAATCCATCCACTGTTATACATCTTCTGAAAGAGTACATAATCTCTGGATAAAAAAAAAAAAACAAGTGAAGAAGCAGAAACAAGTGAAGAAGCAGAAACAAGCGATAGATTTGTTCTTTTTGTGTTATATTGTATTCCCAGATATTCTCTGGGTCTGGGATCTTTGAAAGTTTTGTGAAAATTATCAAAAAAAAACTTGGCTGGCAACCAGCTACATTTGACCTTAGTGCATTTGGTGTTCACAATGTAAGTTCACTTAAAAGGGGACCATCGAACCAGAAAAAGGTTAGCCGTACTTAGACCACCTCCTCAAATGAACTAGATGCAAATACATCCTTAAGTGTTAATACTAATGCAGGTTCACCATTGCGACTAGTTATATATTTGCCAATTTATCAGATTTACTACACCAAATGTGTTCTCAAGAGACGTATGATATATTGTTGCCATATAACCTCGAGCGCACAGATATGGCATATGACAGCGCTGCCCACAAGACTATTGTTCCTACAAAATCGTTCATTATTTTTATCAGTTCTTTTGTCTTTGGGTCGTTAGATTTCTTCTCGTTCTAAATCAGATACAGACAGTAGCACAGTAAAGATTACATTGATATGAACACATTAGTGTGAGAGAGAGTGATTGTGTGTGCACCTGACAGCGTCTCTACTAATAGTGAAGCTATGGGCTTTAGTTACTAAGAAATAAATGCTAGAACTTTTCAGTTTCTTAGCTATTTTTTGATAAATCACAGAACTGTTAACAGTACATTTCTGCGCTTCTGAATGTTTCGGTGTGTGCACGCGTTACAATGCAGCAGCGCATTAGTTTAGAACGCCGATTAACTTACTTGTACAGTAAGCTGTTTAAAACGTGTACTTACGTTTTTATATATATATATAAAATGAATTTCATAAAAAAATTCAAAAAATTTCCTCTACTTTTTATATTTTGATTTACCTTTACTGGCATATAATAGTTAATACTGTTAAATATAAGCTCTAGCAAATCTCAAAATTACTATCTATCCCCTTAACAATTAATTTTTTAAATTAATACATTTCCATGTGTTCATTGATTGGTTATCAGCCATAAAATGTTTAAAAAAAAAACACACACATTAAAATAATAGTTTAGTGGTATTTGCCAGATTTTGTTTTACATTGCATCCCCACTAAAAATGTGTGCTTTTAAATAAAGCCATAAACAACCTGAACACAAACTGATTGTGTTATTCTCTGACAACTCTAGTGCTTCCTTTGACTCCACCGTTCGGCTTTGGGACGTAGATCGAGGCATCTGCATCCACACACTAACCAAACACCAGGAGCCCGTGTACAGCGTGGCCTTCAGCCCTGACGGACGCCATCTAGCCAGCGGCTCTTTCGACAAGTGTGTCCACATCTGGAACACACAGGTAAGACAGGGCCTTTTCTGATTCAGCAGATGTAGAGCAGATGCGAACACTGCAGCATGATCACAGCTCTTGTCTGTGTCATTTCCACAGACTGGTGCTTTAGTCCATAGCTACAGAGGGACAGGGGGCATTTTTGAAGTTTGCTGGAATGCAGCAGGAGACAAAGTAGGAGCAAGTGCGTCGGACGGCTCTGTAAGTACAAGCTTTCTCTGTGCTGCAAGCAAAGGTTATGGCTATGTGTTAATGCCTATATTTAAGTAATATTTTTTGTTTTCATTGTAGGTTTGTGTATTAGATCTGCGGAAATAGCGCTGCTTGCTGGAAGCCATGGACCGACTATGAATGTGTACATAGCCAAATTGACTGTCCCTGACCCTCAAACTGCTACAGTCCCTAGTGAACCATGGCCAGCCACTACAGACAGACAAACAAACAAGCACCCTGACGCCACGGGCCGAGCGCAGAGGATGTGATTCCAACCAGAGACATTCAAATGACTTTTGTAAGGTGGGAAAAAAAACAAAACAATATAGCCGAGGAAGAAGACAAGAGGACTGGTGTATGTACCAAATTTGGAAGATATTTTACTATCTGTTCTTCAAAACCAATCTCACAAAAATAAACAAACGAAAGGATTTTAATCTTTGTTGGTAGTTTCCGTTTCAGTATGCAGACATATCAATCGTTTTATTTTCCTTCCCCCTCTCTTTCTTTCACACATTTGATTTGACGTCACAGCTGCATGACTCCAGGACTCATATTTTCCTCCGTTTGACACAAGTACAGTTATTTAGTCTTTTGGTACTGGATGTTTTGTGATTTCAACAGTGTGGGGACATGAAAAAAAATCTATTTTCAATCTTTTTCTTGTTCTTCGGTTTTAGTTTTTAATGCTATGGTGTAATTGTTATCCCCCCTCGTACTCTGTCCCCCCCTCCCAAATGAGGTACATTAACCACAAAAAAAACAAAAAAAAAACAGGCACGCACATCAGGAAATACATCTGTTCACTCATACTATATTTAGTTTCTCTTAAAATTAACACCAACAATTTTGTTCCTTAGGTCGAGACTTTTGAGCAGCTGAGGACCGTTTGACATGCATGCAGATTAAAAACAAAGACTTGCTTTTAGGTTTGCAGTATTTCAGATTAAACTCATTTTAGGGGATTTTAATAACTGAATTATTTACTTTTTCTCGCAACTCCAGGCAGTCAAAATTACATTAAACTAAACATTGAGCATGTTTTTTTTATTGGAGAACTCAAAAATTAAAGCAAGTCTGATGCTCAGAACATTGACCAAACATCTGAATGACATTATTAAAATGCTTTTGAAGGTAAAACGACATTTTGGGATTTTCTGCACTACCATGTGAGATGCTGATGTTCATTTACAGTTATTGCATGCATGAAGACAGTCTATACTAATGTGCTTTTGTTTTTTCTCAGTGTTTAGACGTTAAACTTCCATTGAGGGGAAAAAGTAGTCACAGACCCAAAGAGTGCAAAAGTCTGTCTCTGTCCCATGATAGAGGCTCTGAATGTCTTATTCCTCCCTCAGAAAGGCATTTTAGGACATCACATGATGTTTAACCTTGAATTTTAAACAAGGGCGTGGTATTTGGTCTGTATAAAACTGATAAAAAACACATCTGAACACTATTTATTGCAGCCTACGACAACAGAAGGGTGTTTGCTCTTCTCTGTAATCGCCCCAGCGTCTGCCTGCCCACAGCAACCTTCAGTTCCCCAGTGTCATTTCTAATCATTATTCTTACTGCGTCTGTGTCTCCTGGACTTTTTGTACTCTTTTAAAACTTTTGTAATTCATATTTCTTTGTAGCTATAAAAAGAGTAAAGAAATAAGCAAAAAGAGAAAAAAAAAAAAGAAACCCCAACAAACTACTGGAGGTCGGTTTGAGGGTGTACAGCTTAGACCTCAGTTTTACTCACTCTGAGTTCCACGTGTTCTCAGATGTCCCCACACCTGACCTTTGTTTCCCCAGTCAAACGTTTTTGGTTGCAAAAATTCCCCCTTGCATTGCATTGATCTGTTGTCATTTGAATCAGATCTGAAGTCCAAAATAAAGTATATTTTGATATTATGCCTGTGTTTTTCTTCTCCTGATTTGTCTATTTAAAATGAAGTGATGCTGTAAATAAACCTTCAGAGTTCCCAAATGGATACAGTTACTTAAGAGCAGTTCAGACAAAAGAGAACATCCATTATGCACCCTCGTGTCATGTTAATTCAGTAATTCCAAACAGTATTGGTCTGTATCTGGTTAATCTTGCTTCACTTCTTAACAAAACAGACATCTAATTAGGCATATAAGATATTGCTATCGCTTTTCTATTATATTATGTCGAAGAAAAGCTGCTTAAACTTGAGTCTGGAGATTTTTTTTTACGTCGTTGAAAGTCTCATGCTCACCAAGGCTGCATTTATTTGATCAGAAATTTGTAATATTGTGAAATGCTATAATTACTACTTTCTATTATAATGTATCCTAAAATATAATTTATTCCTGTGATGCAAAGCTGATTTTTCAGCATCATTTCTTCAGTGTCACATGATCCTCCAGAAATCATGCTTAATATTAATATCAATGTCAGTGTTGGAAATAGTTGTATTAATTACTATTATTTTTGTGGAAACCTTAACAGATAAATTGAATAGAAGTAGAAATAATTAAGTTCAAATGAACAGCATTTATATTAAACAAAAACCTTTTATAATATTCTAAAATGTTTGACACTTGACACTTTTGATAAATTGAATGAAAAAAAATGTACTGACCCCACATTTTGTGTGTGTATATATACACACACACACACACACACACACACACACACACACACACACACACACACACACATTTATATTAATATTATCTAGTTATATTAATTAGATAATATTCGCAATAGCAGAATTCCTGTTTTTGGTTGAACTATTCCCATAAGAAGCCATAGTTTAATAATAGTCATGTTTTATCATTAGATGTAATAAATGGTTCAATATACTTTCTTGGCAAAATTACTTGCATTACAGCAATAAAACAGAAAACTGTGCATAAATAAACTAAAGCGGCGTGATCTATACATGCGTAAACATCTCAGACCCCTCAAATCAAATCACTGTTTTATTCTGTGGTTTATTCCTCGTCAAAGCTCTCCAGCCTTGCTCGTTAAATCACAAATGATAAACTGGACAAGGATGATTCCACTATGTTAATAGTAGCAGCTTTTCTGGAAATGTTGCTATGGTTTGATCGTGCGACTGCGGACTTAATCACCGTGCATTGTTGACAAAATCAAAAAATGCTTCCATAACTCACTGAGAGTACATGCAATTTACAGGACTAAAATGAAGTGGGGGGGATATGGATATATTTTTAGCATGCGTGAATGAGGGGACATTTTGCCTGAAGAACAACTATAAATCTTTTGCGTGAGACGTCATCATGATAGCAGTATTGTAAATGCCTGCCTGAGGCTTGTTCTGTGATCAGTGTGTGCTATTGATGAACTGCCATCCACAGTAGTGAAAACGCAAGTGCGTGTGTGTGTTGGGTTTGGTGTGAGGTAATAAATGTCCATTCCTGAGGGATCTCAGCTGTTGTCCCACCTGATATCCAGTCACTCTCATCCAAGAAAAGAGTTGGTGTGGAGGATGAGCGACACGTGCTCAGTGATCTCTATGATGGTCTGGAAGATGTCGTAAGCCACAGCGAACAGGAAGTAGATGGGCAGCAGCCAGTGGAGCCTGAAGAGTCTCTCGCTGGCCTTCAGAGGAACCGCCAGATGCCTGTAAACATGAAGAAGCAGTGAAACAGGAGAAGGGATGCACATGCAGATGCACAGGTGCTCAAATGTACTCACTTGAAGCGCTCAGATCTGGAGGACCTCAGCATGAGGAAGATGAACAAACCCACCTCTGTGTTTAAGGAGAACGAAACCACTTTGTCAAGCATCACAACAAATCCCTGTGCAACAGAAAATGGGATGGAAAAGTTACTTAATCAGGATTAGATTAGAGTCCATGGCTTGTACAAGGTTGAAGTCATTGTTGTTATTGTTAGCTAAAATTTAAAACTAAACTTTTAGTTTTGGAAAACACTTTATTTTAAGGTGACATAGTAACACATTACTACATGTACTTACTATAGTAATAACAGCAAATTATGCTTAATGATAAGTAACTACCCCTAAACCAAGCCCCAATTGTAACTCTATAGTAAGTACAATGAAACTACGTCACCTGAAAAAGTGGAACCTTAGTTTTTTTGTAATGAAAATCAGTGTTATATCATTGATATACTATTTGTTGGTTACACTTTATTTTAAGGTGACGTAGTTATATTGTACTCATTCAAATAAGTACAGAGTAATATGAATTAACCATGTACTTATGTGTATACAAGTATAAGTATGTGTATACAAGTACAAATAAAGTGATACCTTAAAGTTGTGTTCATATTTTGACTTAAATGAAAGGGAGGGAAAAAAAATATAATAATCAGAGTTATTTTGTTTAAAAGTATTGTAGGTAAGATTTTTATAAAAAAAACTTTTTTCCAAATTTGTTTAAACTTTCTATATATATCAATACATAATTAAAATGTAAGTACTCTGGAAAAGAGAGTATAAAAATCGAGTGTCTGTAGTCCTCTCAGGGCTGCAATAAACACAGCTACTTATCTCCATTCACTTCCACCCCCTCCATTCTGGGCTCCTTCCAAACCCACGCCCCCAAAACACATGAATGCGCGATGCCGACCGCTCACAGCTGGAGGACACGCTTACCAGCACCGAGCAGAGAGGAGCTCAGTGCATGTAGTGACATCATGTCAGACTCACATGGAATAAAATACCTAACTTTATCATTATGAATATAAACAACTAACATGGCCGTTAGTACTCACTATCAAGCCAGCATATCGATACTGGTAAAGTTTAAAATATATTGAGTTTGATTCGTTAGCGAGCTAGTAACATAAAGCAAAGCTAAAAACAGGTTGCATTCATACACGGTTTTCCATTACAATCAGTTACACTGTGATGAAGGTGAATTTCGTGTAAGATTCATAACACATACGCCGTGTTTTGCAAGTAATTGTGTCTCTTACTAGTCTCTTACCCTCCTCGAGTCAAACGAGTGCGCGCATGTGGGCAGCGCATGTAGTTGCCATGGTTGCGAGAGAGTGACAGTCGCCTAAGCCAATCCTTTGTTTCGTCCCCGAATGGAAATAATGAGCTGTGTTTAGTGCAGATTAAACGGTCAAGAGTCACTCGATTTTTATACTCTTTTTATCACAGTACTTACATTTTAATTATGCATTGATATATATATATATAGAAAGTTTAAACAAATTTGGAAAAAAGTTTTTTTTATAAAAATCTTACCAACAATACCTTTAAATGTTTAAAATAAGTTTTTTTTTTATTAATTAGTTTTAGTTCTTTTAATAAAAAAGTGAACTAGCAACTAGCTGAAATAAGTAGAGTTAGGGGTAATGATGGAAATAAAGCTGAAATAAAGTACAGTATAAATATTAAATGAAAAACTTATTTGTGGGAAATACTAAAAATATAAACTAAAGTTGAATAAAAAATAAAAGATACATAAATATATATATAAAACTAATAAAATGACAAAAGTACACTAAGCACCACTAAATTTTAAATGAAAACCGAATATATATATATATATATATATATAAAATACTATAATAGTATATAAATTATACTAAAATAATACTGCTAACTGAGGCCAGTTGTATAAACACAGCTGCTGAGTTAAGACCGTGCCTTAAGAACTAGTCTGACCAACTAGCAATTAGTAATGGCGAATCAGTTCTAACCTAACCCTCTGATTCAAATAAGACCAATTTACGTTTATATGTAATTGACTTTACAAAGTTATAACCAGCCTTGAAAAAAAAAAGTTAGATGACTAACTAGCCTAAGCAGTTTATGCAACCGGCCACTGATTTATATTTTAACAGATTCCTACCTTAATATTTTAATACTGTAGATCTGTTAGATCCATATTTTCATTTTGCACAAAATAATAACTGACAGAACGTCACCTGTTGAGGACCAATGACTTTTATCAATGCATTCTTCTTTCTATGTAATCATTAGGGGGCTGCTTGATCAAATCCTCTGTCTAACAAGATGTATTGCAATTTGAAACCAGTTGTATTGAAAATGAAATATTTGAACCTAATGCACATGGATCATAATCACATATTATTAGTATAAACTCCAAGCATCAGCTTCACATGAGTACCGACCTTCGGATCACAAGCTGAAACGACAAAAATGAGGCCGAAAGCCAGAAAGGACATGAAACTGCTGAAGAACCTGGAAGAGAGGAAAGCAGAGAGGTTGTTGAGTCTGGGAGTTATTGCGATTTATCAAAGCCAGTGTTTTTAATGCACCGAAAGCCTTTTTTATTAGCAGAGTAAAGGGGTATGCTGGCTGTGTGAGTGGTGACGGGCTGTAAAAGCTTAAAGAAATGGTGTGTGAAATGATCTGCCAGGGCTGAGCCAGAGTTTACCGTCTGCAGTGCTGTAAGCTCTGGGCTAATGTCCTCCGCTGTGAGCTATGGGGCAATAGCCTCGCGCTGAGTCTCGCCATCCATTCTGCATTCTCCGCCCAGCGTGAGCCGACGAGTCCATCGACTGAAACAGAAGGTGACGTTAGGTCATGAAATTAGCACTGCGGGAACAAGGAGACAGTCCTGAAATACTTTATTAGGTTTTTATTAGTTTCCCTATAGCAGATAACATTTGAACACAGAGCTGGGAAATGTGTAATATTTTCCCTGTCTCCGACCAAATATCCTCTAATATACATACATACACGTGTGTGTGTGTGTGTGTGTGTGTGTGTGTGATATATGTATATTAGAGGACATTTATTAATTTATTCAATAATATAAAAAAAATACTTTGTTTTATATTACTGTAATGTTTATTACTCTTTTTTGGTGACAAAATACAGCATTGGACGTTTTTTTCATAAGAGACTTATAAAAAAAAAAAAAAAAAAAAAAAAAAAAAATATATATATATATATATATATACACACACACATACATACACAACAATGTATCATTGTTTTTCTTATTAATTTGCTCTAATATATAAATATATATTATTTTAGAATATATTGTAAGAATATTTCACATTATACACACACATTTTATATATATATATATATATATATATATATATATATATATATATACACACACACACACACACACACACATAACATACACATCATCATGAATGGATCATTGTATCATGAATTTTGATTGTAGGATGTTTTAGGATCAGATTACATTCCAGGTAATATTTAGTCCATGGCTACATTTCTCTCTGACCTTAATCTCCTTTTTTCAAGTTAAGTTTTTCAAGAATAATTAGTCTTTTGAATTAACCTGCTCTGCAGCGTCATAGTTACGTCATAACACAATACGGTTTCACACTAGCAACTAATCGCCAGATGTGAGATCACACTCACTCAACACTAACAGATGGAAATGTCACATGCAACTCCCTGAAATGTGTTACAGAGGCTATTTGAATTCATACCGTGGTGAGCCATGAGTTGGACATAATTCACACTGACACCCTCGGCTGAGAGCTTTGCTGGACTGGGCCCAGAAACAGGCTGATAGATGCAGCCGACAGTGTAACGGAGCCAAGAGTCAGGACAGGACACACATAACCTCCAGTGGAGGCCGTGCTCATGTGCAGGACACGCTGACGACCGGGACTCCATAAACTACAATAATGCTACTCAATGGCACCTCATCAGTTGTTTCATAGATTATTTATTTTTATTTAACCTTTTTAAGAGCAGAAATTTCAATATATATATTTGTTGCATAAAAAAAAATGTATGAAGATACATATATGTGACGCTTATTTGCTTTCGTAATATGTTCCTGATCCCTGTTTATATATATATATGTTCCTTATTTTAAATTCATTACATTACAATACAAATACATCTTTGTAATCTTTCATCAAAATGTCTAGTTTGTCTTTGCAATTACTTGAGAATTAACCTAAATGCATTTGTTTTATCAAACACCAATTTTTCAAAAATCCAAACAATCCAAAATTGATCACATTTTTTAAAATTCACTTGTCATTTTTCTGCAAGGAAGAAAGGCTGCGTCCAAAATCGAATACTCTCTAGAATAGGTACTTATTGTGAATAAGTAATGACTGCTAAAAAAAAAGTATGTTCTATATAGTATGCATTTAATCTGTACTACATTCACCATGTTGTCATTATCATGTGACACACCAGCGTCAGTTACGTCGCTTCACTGCTATTCATAAATCCTCTCCCGTGGCTTCATGGAAAACTAAAATGTCCATCGAATGCACATTTCCTAATCTCACTGGAAGTAGCAGGTCATCTGAACACATTTTGCCGACTCTTTTATGAGCACTGTGAATTCGGACATCTTTTGCCACATACTGTTTTTCGCCTACTATATAGTAGGGAAAAATGTGCTTTTGGATGCAGCCAGGTTGTGATTTTAAAGATGCACTCATTTTTTCCTTATAACATTTTTACCCCAGAAGAAATTGATTAGATCTTTACACACACACTTAAAATGACAGTGTCCTGATAAATAGATGGGCATATAATGATGAACTCACTGGTGTGCTTCATGGCTGTGCCCATCACAAGGAAGCTCACAGTTACACTGATGGTGATGAAGATCTGGATCAGCTCTGCCACCCATGAGAACCGGCTGTACCTCTGTCTTATGACCTGTGGAACAACACACAAGTCACATTTCAATTACCAGCAACATCAGCAGATGTAATTCAGCTGTGGAATAATGCACACGGTGAATAATTATTGTGTGCTGAAGCTGTTATACCACCAGGTCACCACTAGATGACAGCATTTATCTTTTTGAGCACGACTACACTGGTAAATGGAGTTTAAGGGACTGCATTGAGCGTGTGGCAGTTAATCTGCACCATTAGGTCTGCATGTGTTTAACAGAAAACAGAATAAGATAAAAAAAAAAAAAAAACTTTACGCACAATTAAACTAAATCAGAAATCATGAAAAAACGCAATGTGATCCACAATCCCACAAAAACAACCAAGCCAAGGCGAGTCATATATCTGATCAAGAGCAAACCTATTGACATTTAAAGACCCCCCGTCTTCTTCTCACCTTTCCAGAAGAATCAGTTCTGAAGAGCTGCTCGTTTGCTTGGTCACATTTACTGTAGAGGTGAACTTTTAAAGGTCAGCACTGTCTTAAACAGATCATTATGCCATATTTTGGGCTAACAGAACAAAACAAAACTGTTTTTAGCCAGAACTTTGTGCTCAAAAGGGCTTTGAGCTCGGGGGCAAAGGCACTGCATGTTGAAAACCGTAAGTTGTGGAAAATATTTCGATTCAAAAAGTCCTTTTTGCCCATCAATAAAACAGGAATTAACTCAAAACGGGCTGTGTGTGGGCTAGGAAATTAGGGTCTCTCCAAGTATAGTCTTTCTGTCTTCTGTTCTTATTCCTGTGCAAGTGCCCTGATCTCTTTGTGGTTGGTGGTTCTGACTCATATCTGACATTTCAATCTTTCAGCCCGTCTCTGGAATCTCAAGGCTTTTCATGTGCTTCTCTCCATCGCCTCTGCATGTTAAGAAATATTTTGGTATTTCTGCTCTGATATGCCAAATCTGGTTGTTCTGGCTCATATTACTTTGATAAATATTTATAATAATATTGAATAAGACAGATTTGTCAGTAGTAGGGCTGAATAATAAAATGTTGTAAAGTTGCAGCTTCATAATTTTCAACCTTTTATTCTATTATATATATATATATATATATATATATATATATATATATATATATATATATATATATATATATATACACAGGTCCTTCTCAAAAAATTAGCATATTGTGATAAAGTTCATTATTTTCCATAATGTAATGATAAAAATTAAACTTTCATATATTTTAGATTCATTGCTCACCAACTGAAGTATTTCAGGTCTTTTATTGTTTTAAAGGGCGTCATGACATGGTTTTTTGTTTTTTATGTGTAATTGTAGTATTACTATATTTTTGGTACAAAAAAAACTTTAAAAATGTAGTGATTTATGACCTTTTCCCACCCTGTTTCTCCCCCTCTGATTCAAACAGTCTGTTTTGGAGGTGTTTCCCCTTTAAGAGTTCAGTGTTAACGCCCATAGTTATGATTGGCTAACGTCAGTGCTGCTTATGCATACATTATTAACGTTAATCATTTTGTATTACATGTAGTATTATTTTGTATTACATGTCTACTACACAATGCTCCGCCACGTGAAACTTCGGTCTTCCGATCTTTTACCATCGTGTCAATCCTCAATTGATTTTGATTCATATGCGCAAGGGAGAGAGAGAGAGAGAGGGAGAGGGAGAGCAAGACAGTTTGAAGGCGCGCGCGCGCGGCCGGGGCGCTCTCTCTCTCTCCTCGTTCTTTCGGTAACATGCGCCCTATCACACTCATCTACATCACTCACCGAACAAATAAGGCTTTGGCGGGCTGCATATGCTGCAAATAAACTGCATCCAACTGCTTTCCCTGACGTCTGGATCGTTCGGCAGCATTCAAACATGTTTGTTCACAGCCAGGAACAGCACATCTGCGTGGCATCGCAGTCATCTTGTAAACAGACCCAATCGCTGCACGTCAACGCATGGAGGCGGTCATATGCAAACGACTGGTACGTCACTTCGTACCGTGACGTCACTTCGTACCGTGACGTCACTTCGTACCATGGATCCAGAACGAACTGTATTTAGAGCTTGATTAAATAAATGCTTCGTTTATAATGGGGAGGACGTCTTAAGCTATGAAACTTGCAGGAAGTTTGAATAGTACATAGATCTCGTATATACCAAAAGATCAAGGCAAATTCGGTTTCTCATGGCATGACCCCTTTAATACTGATGATTTTGGCATAGAGCTCATGAAACCCCAAAATTCCTATCTCAAAAAATTAGCATATCATGAAAAGGCTCTCTAAACGACCTATTAACCTAATCATCTGAATCAACTAATTAACTCTAAACACCTGCAAAAGATTCCTGAGGCTTTTAAAAACTCCCAGCCTGTTTGAAAACTGCAATCATGGGTAAGACTGCCGACCTGACTGCTGTCCAGAAGGCCATCATTGACACCCTCAAGCAAGAGGGTAAGACACAGAAAGACATTTCTGAACAAATAGGCAGTTCCCACAGTGCTGTAAGAAGGCACCTCAGTGGGAAGTCTGTGAAAAGGAAAAAGTGTGGCAAAAAACGCTGCACAACGAGAAGAGGTGACCGGACCCTGAGGAAGATTGTGGAGAAGGACCGATTCCAGACCTTGGGGGACCTGTGGAAGCAGTGGACTGAGTCTGGAGTAGAAACATCCAGAGCCACCGTGCACAGGTGTGTGCAGGAAATGGGCTAAAGGTGCCGCTTTCCCCAGGTCAAGCCACTTTTGAACCAGAAACAGCGGCAGAAGCGCCTGACCTGGGCTACAGAGAAGCAGCACTGGACTGTTGCTCAGTGGTCCAAAGTACCTTTTTCGGATGAAAGCAAATTTTGCATGTCATTCGGAAATCAAGGTGCCAGAGTCTGGAGGAAGACTGGGGAGAAGGAAATGCCAAAATGCCTGAAGTCCTGTGTCAAGTACCCACAGTCAGTGATGGTCTGGAGTGCCATGTCAGCTGCTGGTGTTGGTCCACTGTGTTTTATCAAGGGCAGGGTCAATGCAGCTAGCTATCAGGAGATTTTGGAGTACTTCATGCTTCCACCTGCTGAAAAGCTTTATGGAGATGAAGATTTCATTTTTCAGCACGACCTGGCACCTGCTCACAGTGCCAAAACCACTGGTAAATGGTTTACTGACCATGGTATTACTGTGCGCAACTCTCCTGACCTGAACCCCATAGAGAATCTGTGGGATATTGTGAAGAGAAAGTTGAGAGACGCAAGACCCAACACTCTGGATGAGCTTAAGGCCACTATCGAAGCATCCTGGGCCTCCAGAACACCTCAGCAGTGCCACAGGCTGATTGCCTCCATGCCACGCCGCATTGAAGCAGTCATTTCTGCAAAAGGATTCCCGACCAAGTATTGAGTGCATCACTGGACATAATTATTTGAAGGTTGACTTTTTTTTGTATTAAAAACACTTCTTTTATTGATCGGATGAAATATGTTAATTTTTCGAGATAGGAATTTGGGGTTTTCATGAGCTGTATGCCAAAATCATCAGTATTAAAACAATAAAAGACCTGAAATATTTCAGTTGCTGTGCAATGAATCTAAAATATATAGAAGTTTAATTTTTATCATTACATTATGGAAAATAATGAACTTTATCACAATATGCAAATTTTTTGAGAAGGATATATATAAAATGTTTTTTTTTTTTTTTTTTTTTTATAATTTGACAGCAGATGCATGGTGGTCACCGTAATTTTGCCAAGACATGTTTCTGGATAAACATTTTGTTGATCCTGGGACAGCATTCCTGTCAGAAAATTTAGTCTAACTCTATCCCTGCCCCTAAACCTAACCCTTCCCATAACTTATCCCTAATATCAGAGGAAAATGATAGGTGAATAATACTGCCGTAGAAGCACCTAACCTTTGTTGTAAGCCTAAACTTGACATAAACTGTAAACTTGTCCCTCCAATATGATTGGTTGATTGTTGATTTCCAGGATCAACAAATATGTTTTTCCAGTAACATGTTGTACTTAGTGATATACCTATATGGTATATAACCAATATTTGCTTTGAGATGGATGGATGGAAATCTTATGTCACATTATACTCCAATTTACCTCAAAGAATACTACGGTACAAAAAGAAAAACTAAAAACAGTTTGCATCTATGGTAAAAGAACAGTTAACATCTCACAATTTTTCTCGTAATTTAATTTATATCTTTATATCACGCAAATCTGACTTTAAACATGCAATTGTGACTTTAGATCTCAGAATTATGACTTTATAACTAGTATAATAGTCAAAATTGTCAGATAAAACCTTTTTTTATTCTATGGCGGAAGCAAACTTCCATTAAAAACACATTTCCATTTCCAATTTCCAAACGCAATTCCAATTCCATTTTTAAATACTTTTTTGTTAGATAGTCCTCAACCATAAAGCAAGTTCAAAGTACTGAATCATTTCGAGTATAATCTCCTGGCCATCCCAGGTCAGAATATTCATGTACATTCACCATTTGCCCTATGCCAAGAGATGCAACTGGCAAAGTCCAATCCTTCAGAAGAGCTCTGCTACCCTGGTCAACTGCTCTGGAAAAGTTTTGAGGGGCTAGTCAGCCAAAAAAAAAAAAAAAAAAAAAAAAAAAGAGCAAATGGAGCGGTATAGGGAGCCAAAAGTCCGCAGAGAGGAGTCTCAACGCCTCACTGCCCCTAAATTAGATCACAAATTCTCGCTCATGGCGCAGTCTCAACACTGATCCCCTCAGGCAAAAGACTGCACATTATTGTGTTATACTTTGCCTCTGTTCTGCTGCCACTGAATACTCTCACACACGGGGATTTAAGCACATTCACGAGTCGACAGAATTAAAGGGCCATACACTAATCAAGGCTGAAGGACAAATCTGAAAAACAGCAGACATTGATTGACATTTGTATAAAACAATATCACAGGCGAAATATCACCCTCATGTTTTATTAAACATATACGGTTTTATTTCTTTATTGGAACACAAAAGAAGAAATCTATAGCCAGTTTTAATATGCGCAGTGAGATTGAGAGCAAATAACAAAATATCTGTCTGTTTGTAGTATCAAAATATCAGAATTGAAAAAAAAAAACCTCTATAGAGTATAAACCGTGGACCACTTTTATTAGGATTTTTGGAGCTCGACAGTCCCTGGTCACTCTCTGCTTCTATTGTAAGGACAGTCTGCTAAATATACATTACAGATCAAAAGTTTGGGGTCAGTAAGATTTGTTAAAAAGAAACTAATACTTTTATACACCAAACGATTCATAAAATTGCTCAAAATTTGGCAGAATCTTGCTCAAAATCAATTCTATTCATCAAAGAATCCTGAAAAAAAGTATCAAGTATCTACTAAAAGTATTAGTAGACCTAAACCTAACCTTAACCCATGTAGTCACCTTATATTACCCAGTACTTTCTTAGGCAAGTACACTGTACGTAAACGTAAGTGCACATACTGTAAAATAAAGTACATTTTATAATACATTAAAAATATATATATTTTAAATGGTAATTTAAATATTGATTTGGATAAGCATAAGCTTGGATAAGCATAAGAGACTATGTTAAAAATAACATTTTACAATCTTGCCGAACCCCAAACTTTCATCATAAAGGTTTTGAAACTGCACGAGGGTGAGTTAATGACTAAACTTTCATTGTTAGCCAAACTATTTACTAGAGATATCTAAATACAAAACACGGCTGATGTCATCATTTTTTTATTTAGACAAGCACCTATTAACAGAATCAATGATGGATGATCTGATGAGCGTCGTAATCTAGTGTGCTGAAAATGAACAAATAAAACATGATCTAAATAAAAAACAAACCAATAAAAAAACATATAGATGCAGGCAATTTGGAAATTTAACCACGCTTAGGGAATATAACATCACTGCATCATAAATTTGAGATGTTTCCATGCAAATTAGGATTCTAAAGTTTCTCCATCTCGCCCCTAGGAGGAGAGACTTTATTTATATCCTCTATGAAATTGTCAGCTTGACACACTCAGGCAACCCATGAAAAGTGCTTGTCTACGTATAAATAGAAACAAGCAGATTCGCTACAAGACCGCTGCCACGGTGCTCCTCAGAGCATGATCACAACTTTTCTGGAATTCTCTGTAAACTTTGCTGAAGTTTACAAACCACAGGCGTGTCTTTGGTCTTGAGTGTCAGGCATCACAGAACACGTTCAAGCTGTATTTATACTGTATGTATTTCATATATTTTTTATTTAGTTTCATAAATAACCTCATGTCTTGACCTCCATTAAACATGCTACAATAAACCTTGGACATAAACTTGCCAATTCCCTTCAAACTAGCTAATGCTCCTGGCAGTTTATAGTTGGTTTTAAAGAAATAATTCAAGCACATAATTATGTACTCACCCTAACGTCAATCCACAAAATGGTCCCTATAAAAGTGGTCTATATGAATCATATATTCAAAGTCTTCGAAAGTCATATAGTCATACTGAATGTGTGAGGACCGGACTTGTATGTTAGTCATTTTAATGTTATTCATGATTGAACTCAATTACTCAATCAGTCTGATTAATGAATGAATCAATCATTCAAAAAGGTTTTGGATAAAATTGACTGATTGATTCGACTCAAAATAACAATTCATTCACAAATCAGATGTTGCTACACTCAGGACCAAGAATATGAACAGGAAGATTTATGAGGGGAGGATGTCAAGATTTTAAGTGAACTTTAATTTCTATTAAATTGTCTGTTCATCAAACAAAACTACTAAATAGCTTCATAAGACTGGGAGTACAGTGCTCAAGTTTTATGGGCTGCCATTACTTTGCTTTTCTGTTCTGGTAAAGCTTGAATGATTAAGTTCCCTTTCATTTCAAATGCATGAGAAAACATGACTAGTAAAATAGTAATAAATTCTCCTGTTGTGCTGATGGAAGAAAGTAAGTCACACAAGGTTTGGAACAACATAAGTAAATAATGACCTTTTGCATAACATGACCTTTTTATGAATGCACAGACAGAGCATTTCTTATTTAGGGGTCTGTAAAATTTCAAGAGCCTCATAGGATTGCAGAAGAACACAGCAAAAGCTCTGTGACAAATATACATAACAGTAAAGATGAAGTTTCAATAGCAGCAAAAGCACAACACATTTTCACTGTTCCAGCACAAATTTTAAGATTACAAAAAACTGTAGTATTTCTGATCTCTCCATGACTCAAAGGAAATGCCAACCTATTTTGCTTCAGTGTAGAAAAATTTCACCAGCAGCTGCAGAAATCAACAATTTAACAAGGATGAGATGACCTTTAGATTAAAAGAAGCATGTCCTGTTGACAGAAAGCTTTATCATTAATCACTGTTTGAAATTTCCAATAAACAGTCATAATTTATATGCCATCCATTCTTCTCGCTTCTGTTTAAACGCATTCAAATGACATCTTAAAGGTTCTAGTTCAGAGCCAAACTCAAGGTCAGCTCAAAGCTTTGAACAGAGTTTTGATTGATGGCAGTTGTGAGGTCAGGGCCAGCTCATCATTATGCTAATCATCTCTAAGACAAAAGATCCTCAGCATTGATCCTCTGTTAAAACACAGCTGTGGATACTGATTGGACAAATTTACACTGTAGATGTGAAAGTTCAGCTGAGGGATGTGCGATAGAATGATAGATAGTACAATAAAACGACATACAGACAGACAGACCGATAGATAGATATGTATCTTTCCACAGACAGACAGACAGACAGACAGATAGATAGATAGACAGACAGACAGATGGAGACAGACTGACAAATGGAGACAGACTGACAGATAGATAAAAAGAGAGACAGATGATAGACAGATTATGCATGATAGATGGATGACAGACAGATAGATACTTAGACATACAGAGAGAGAGAGATAGACAAAAAAGATAGGCAGACAGACATATAGACAGATAGATACAGAAAGACAGATAAAAAGATACAGACAGACAGACAGACAGACAGACAGACAGACAGACAAATAGATAGATAGATAATACAGTAAGTAGCCCTCAGTGGACACGCAAGCCTGTCAGAGCCTGTCCAACAAGCGCAGAGGAACAACGGAGCATGTGTCCCGGCAGAGAACCTGGGAACTCAGCGTTACAGCACAATGCTAAACAGCCCTGCGTGTCCCAAACGCCTGCAGCAGAGCCTGAATAATTGATGAAGTGCTGGGAATGTCAAGACCCAGCGAAATCTCTGTACTTGTTCAGTGATCAATGGGAGAGCCCATATTTCTTGACACCCAACTTATCATGTTTACATTAAGAGTCTCAACTACAGCTAATGCTGTTTGATGTTGCTCAGCAAAATCATCTGCTTCAATGGTTGCCTCTGAATTAAGGAGCTCCAGTTCCAAGCTGGGAATGTAAAGTGGTCGCAGCAAACCTTTCAAATATATATTCCCCCCCGGAACGTATGTTGCGGGACCCCTATCGCAGGGTGCATTATCTGTCAAGGCAAGCAAAAAAAGCAGGATTATACAGAATGGGTGGCATAGGTCATACACCCCTGGGATTTGTCAGACTAATTCATTTTATAAGATGTTGCTGAATAAGCCAGATATTAAATTGAGAAACAATGATTCAGCACTGTAAAGAAAAAATACTATTTCATCATCATTCTCTCTAAAGCAACACATATGCATGCACTTCTGATTGGACCCAATGCAGAGGGAGGAGTTTTTTTATTATTAGTATTATTATTAATTATACAACTGGAGCTGCGATAAATATTTGTATGCAGTGTTGATTAATTTGCTAAAAAGGAGAGCCTCCTTGAACACTATGGAGATTTCAATTACATAAGGACACAGAGGACATGCATATTTTCTCTTTTGCAGTGTGATCTCAAACAAAAGTTACCTCAGCATCTGAAAAACATCACGTTTTTAGGGAAAACAAGACAAAACTGTATACACAGTATGGCTCTAATTGTAATTACAACTGTCATTGTGTTTATAGCAATTTTAAAATTATAAAATAATTGTATTCATATATTTTTTTAATCATCAAAAAAATGTATGTATGCACGTTTCTATAATGTATGTATTTACTGAATATAAATTTAATTGGTATGTTTAAATCTATGATACAATGCAGTATTTCGAACAAATATAATAGTATAACTCCAGCATGAACTTAAGCACTTGAAACGTTTATTACATATTTGAAGATTCATGAGTATAAGGAACCCCTCCATGTGTATTTGCAGAATATCTTACAAAATATTCCAGGTGGAAATTCAGTCATGTCAGCTTTCACTGACCAGCTCTGACAACCTTCTTTTACGTACATGTTCATCTGGTTGCTCTGTCAGCTGTTTTCTGAAAAATGTGTTACAGCTTCCACTAATGCCATCGTGTTTTGTTTTCTGTCAGTTTCTCCTCCACCTGTCTTGCCGTACCCGTGCTGCCATTATTTTCTCTTCAAATGCTTTCAGCTCTAGGGATTCGTTGGCTTATCTCCATAATCCTAGCCCATACGGTGTCGCTCAAGAAAAGACCAGCTTCCAAAAAATTACATCAATCTCAAAGCTGGCTGGCACTGACTCAAGCACATTACCGGTTATTAGCCTACGAGAGCCTGTCTGTTAACCAGCATGCAAATGAGCACATCAAAGTTTGTCCAACATGTTCTGGTCCACAAGACCATGGTTACAGGGCAGCTGACCTGTTGTCTTGATCATGCAGTTCCTCATAATATCCAATGAAGGATCTAATATATTCCTTAGGATGAAGGCTGCTGAAGTAAATAGTGCTGAGTCACCACCTGCTTCAAAAGGCTCTGCTGATTCGTATTTGAATAAGGAACAAAAGTTTACTTTTGTGAAAGTACTTCAAAAGTTGTCTTTTCAGTTTTCAGTCAATTCTGATGTATATTATGGTATGAAAATTTACAAAAATGGGAGTGCAAAGATCCTCATAATCTTCACTAAGGAGAAAATATTGCCGGCACCGTCAATCACACGCAGTGTCCAAGTGGTCACACTAGTCTCTGGAGTAGACCTACACTGTAATCATTTTTATAACCCAAACCAATAGAAAACATCATAAATAATAGAACTATAATTGTGAAAATGGATTTTTCTAGTCTATCTCTGCTTTAATTCTTTAATAATGCTTTAATAATGCAGAGCATACTCATATTCAGTCTCAACTGTAATATGATTTATTTTCTTCCAATGCTGTTGGATTCAGACCATTTTTTTTTTCTTGGAAGAAACCATTTTTTTCTTCTCTGATCGATATCAGCATCGATTCATTCTTCCTCTTATAATGAACATCCTCCCAAAATGTTCACCTTTTCTTTGCGCGTACTGTACTGGCGCCTGAGCTTCTTATCTGACACTGAATCGGTCTTGAGTGCAAAGGTGTTGCCGTATCGATATCTGGCCCCTTGCACACATTTCATCTCTACCAATGTCTATTCATATTTCCTCTCCGTCACCTTAAACCCAATAATAAAGGCGGCAGGTCAGGTTTTGCACATCCATCCATTTCAACTGACAACTTGTCTTCCCCTGGACTCTGGCATTCAACGTTACCTCTGAACAATGAATGGATCTCAGCTGTTTTAAGCAGCGCTCAAATGATTTTGACAAATATTGACCAGAGTAATACAGAGAGAATTCCTAATACATTCTGATAAGCAGACTCAAGCATTCCAAGTCTCCAACGGCTGAATTATACCATCAGACAGAACATTTGAGGATGAAACGGCTAAACTCTGCAGGACAGCGTCACTCCAGGACCGACACTCAAGGCTTATTGGATTCTCCACTGTTAGAGTTTTGAATTTTGTTAGTCAGATTCAGGTAGCAATTAGAGCTTTAGATGAATAAACCGCTTGCATCCTTCTCCTTCAGCACAACTTGAACATTAACTTGTTTTTGAACACCTATTTTTCTGAGTGAAAACAACCATAAGGCCTTAAGGAACTAGTGATTGTTATTGACTTCTGCACTGGCAACCAAACTCTCTTCAGCCGAAATATAATGAACAGTTCAAGTGTTCTGGCAACTGCTGCATATTTGCAAAGGTAAAACAAGTTGACAAGGCTGTTACAGAGCTGTAATTGATTCAAAATTGTCCTAATAGATGTTCAACTGTGACAGCATATAGATGAGAAAAAGGCAGCAGTTGTATTCAGTATTGCTCTCCATTCCATACATTTTGTTCAGTAAGAGCTGTTTTCTGAGTGCACAACTTAATCTCTATAGCTTTTATACACACTCTTTTTAATATAATAATAAAAAAAAATAAAAAAAATAAACATCTATCATTCAAAAGTTTGGGGTAAGATTTAAAAAATAAAAATGAATACTTTTATTCAGGAAGGACACATTAAATTGACTTGTATTTTTTTAGGATTCTTTGATGAATAGAAAATGAATCAGTTTCCACAGCACAACTGTTTTCAGTACTAACAAGAAAGAAATGTTATAAGAAATGTTTCTTGAGCACCAAAACAGAATGTTTAGAATGATTTCTGCAGGATCATGCGACACTGAAGACAAGCAGAAAATTCAGCTTTACCATCACAAGAATACATTACATTTTAAAATATACTAAAATAGAAAAGTTATTTTAAGTTTTTATAATGTTTTTCAATATTACTGTTTTTACTGTATTTTAGATCATATAAATGCAGCTTTGGTGAGCATAAGAGACTTCTTTCAAAACATTACAAAATCTTACCGACCCCAAACATTTGACTGGTAGTGTATATTACGAAGTAAAATTGTTATTATTGTATTCCGATTAAGGATATTTATGTCAGCATCGGAATTTTCTCAGTAATTGTGGTCAGTGCACTATGCACATTCACTGTATAGGGAACAGTGAATAAGTGAGCAATTTTGGACGCAGCAATTACAACTTCATTGTTGGTTAAACTAATCTCTAACGCCCATTACTACACAATGGACTGATGAATTAACCTAATTCATGACCTGATGGAACAGTGTGTTCATTAAAACTGCTGCACAGGATAATTGTGTGTCGTTTGGTAGCAGCGTTTCTGCTCTTGAATGTTGTTCTGACCTGGGAGGGAATGTGCAACCGTCATTGATTCTGACTCATTTCAACATTCCAGCATACATAAGATTTAACACAATTAAAAGTGAGAAAAATAATCTGAATATCTGTGCTGCATTTTAAGTAACCACCTACACAACCACCTCCTCAATGAATGTGCTGCCATCGGCTGCTGCGAGTTGTTTTTGTCCAATTTAATAGCATCACCAAATAGTGAAATAAAGAACATTCTTCATGAAATTATATATGAAAGAACATTGAACTGCCAAAGTCTAATATCTGCCATAAACTGACAATCCACTTAATTAAATAATGAACATAACTATATAATTTATTAAATAAATCACACACACACACACACACACACACACACACACACACACACACACACACACACACACACACACACGAATATATATATATATATATTATATGTATTATATAAATAATGGATATAGTCAAATAACATTTAACTCAAGTTATTTAGAGGGTGTATGTGGGAAAAAAAACAACATACATACGTATATACATACACACACAGTGGTGGCCAAAATTATTAAAACGGTAAGATTTTTTTATATTTTAAAAAAGTCTCTTCTGCTCACCAAAGCTTCATTGTTTTGATCCAAAATACAGCAAAAACAGTAATATTGTGAAATATTTTTAAAATTTAAAATATAATAGAAAGATTCTGCAACAATGTCTATACTGTCACTTTTGAGCAAGTTAATGCATCCTTGCTGAATAAAATGATTAATTTCTTTAAAAAATATATTTTAAAAAACTCTTACTGACCCCAAACTTTTGAACAGTAGTGATAATGTGCCAAAAGCTTTCTATTGCAGATAAATGCTGTTCTTTTGAACTTTCTATTCATCAAATAATCCTGAAAAAAAAATTGTACACAACAGTTTTCAACATTGATAATAATAATAAATCATAATAATAATGTTATCATATTAAAATCTTTGTACACACACACACACACAGTAGTGATGGGCAATCCGGCTCTTTTTCGTGAGTCGGCTCGTTTGACTCAGCTCACTGAAAAGAGCCGGCTCTTTTGGCTCACAAACGGCTCTTTAAAAAAAAAAAAAAGGGGGGGTTTTCTATTATAGGTGTGAAAACAATTCTAATTCAATTATTAAATGAAATCATACTCGCAATGTCAAACAATTTCTTTAAAAATGCATTGATTTGTTATGAAAAAATAATACTAAACATTTGCATTTAAATTAGAACTTTTTAATATATAGAAACAACATTCAAAACAAATACAATCTGAACATAATAGAACCCATATTGAAGAAAAATAAATTAACATTGTCCACATCATTAAAGTGGTTCCAAATGCTGCTGTGCTTCCAACTCCTTTTCCTGCTTTTGCTTTGTTTTCACATGTTTTTCCTCTCCTCCGAGTTTGACGCTGTGTGTGTGTGTGTGGGTGTGTGTGATGGCTCGGCCCCTCCCTCATGCCGTATAATTAGTTGACACCTTGTGTATGATTGACAGGAACAGAACGTGAGGCTGATCAGACAGTCAAAATGAATGTGTGTGCCTTAGGCCTATATAATTATTTAAAAATAAAATTAATTCATTATTTCATTATTACATAATGATTTAATTTCTACGTATAGGCTATATATTTAAAAATAGAGTCGGCTCTTCAGATATGCGAGCCAGCTCCCGTCGTTCACCTACAAGAGCCGGCTCTTAGAGCCGACTCATTCGCGAACGACCCATCACTAACACACACAGTATCTCACAAAAGTGAGTACAACCCCTCACATTTCAGCAAACATTTTAGTATATCTTCTCAAGGGACAATTCTATAGAAATGAAACTTGGAAATATTTTAGAGTAGTCAATGTGCTGCTTGTATAGCGGTATATTTTTACTGTCCTCTGAAAATAACTCAACACACACCCATTATTGTCAAAATAGCTGGCAACAAAAGTGAGTACACACTAAGTTATAATAGCTGTACGTTGTTTAACCATGCAAAGCCACATGTCCAATTAATCATGTTCAAGTTTTTGTCTGCTTGACAGGACCATGCAAATTTGTGTATCTTGTATTAGAGCAGTTACAATTTGTGCAATTCTCTCATAGTGACCACTGGATGTTCAACATGGCACCTCTTGGCAAAGAACTCTCTAAGGATGGCCTAGGCTATAAGAAGATCGGTAACACCCTGGAACTGAGTTACAGTACAGGCCAGGGTCATAGAGGTTTTCCAAGACGGGTTCCACTTGGAACAGGCCTCGCAAGGGTCAGTCAAAGAAGTTGAGTCCTCCTGCTGTGCGTCAGGTGCAGAAGCTGGCTTTAAGAAACAGACGCATGAGTGCTGCCAGCATTGCTTTAGAGGTTCGCAGAAACGGAAGGTCAGCTTGTCAGTGCTCAGACCATACAGCGAACACTGTAACACTTGGCTCAGATGGTGTCCAGCATGTGTGGCGACGCCCTGGTAAGGAACACCAAAAAAATTGTGTCTTGCCTAAAGTCGAGCATGGTGATGGTAGCATCATGGTCTGGGGAGCTGTGCTTCATTGAGGGAAACATGGACTCCAACATGTACTGTGACATTCTGAAGCAGAACATGATGCCCTCCCTTTAGAAACTGGGCCAAACGGCATAACTACCCCAAACACACCGCCAAGATGACAACTGCCTTGCAGAGGAAGCTGAAGGTGATGGAGTGGCCAAGTATGTCTCCAGACCTGAACCCTATTGAGCACCTGTGGGGCGTCCTCAAGCGGAAGGTGGAGAAGCACCACGTGTCTAACATCTAGCAGCTCCGTGATGTCATTATGGAAGAGGATCCCAGCAACAACCTGTGCAGCTCTAGTGAATTCCATGCCTAGGAGGATTAAGGCAGTGCTAGATAACAATGATGCTCACACAAAATATTGACACTTTGGACACAGTTTTGACATGTTCACTTAGGGTATACTCACTTTTGTTGCAAGCTATTTTGACAATAATGTCTGTGTGTTGAGTTATTTTCAGAGGACAGTAAATGTATACTGCTATAAAGGCAGCACATTGACTATAACATATATCCAAGTTTCATTTCTATAGTATTGTCCCTTGAGAAGATATACTAAAATGTTTGCTGAAATGTGAGGGGTGTACTCATTTTTGTGATATTGTATGTATATATATAGAAAGGACATCTTTCTATGGTTTCTCTCAAAGTTTCTATGGTTTTATGAATAATCTGGTCCCTGGCAGGTCTTAAAATGAAGTAAATACAACCTCAGTTGAACAACAACATGACATATTACACAGTGTCAATTTATTTAACAAAAACTAGGCCAAAATGGAAAAAGCCATGGCTGACAAACTAAGTACACCCTTACTGCTTCCAATGGAATTAAGAGGGTAAGTAGCAGTCAGGCGCAGCTAATCAAACGTCTTTGATTAACTGATCATTAGCATGTGTGATCACCTCTATTAAAGTTTTGGCAGTTTGCTGGTCTGGAACATTCAGGTGTGTGATAACACAATGCCAAGGAGGAAAGACATCAGCAATGATCTTAGAGAAGCAATTGTTGCTGCCATCAATCTGGGAAGGATTATACAGCCATTTCCAAACAATTTGAAGTCCATCATTCTACAGTAGATTATTCACCAGTGGAAAACATTGAATACAGCTGCCATCTTCCCAGGAGTGGACGCCCAAACAAATTCACCCCGAGGTCAGAGAAATCGGAAGAACTAGCCTAGACCTCAGACTCTAACATTTAACATGTTAACTGTGGCATGTAAAGTTAATTTAGAAAAAGACCATTAGAAAAAGACGGGACAAGTACGGCATGTTAGGAAGGATTGCCAGGAGAAAGCTTCTCTCTAAAAAGAACACAGCAGCACGGCTTGGGTTTGCAAAGTTGCATCTGAACAAACCTCAATACTTCTGGAACAATGTCCTTTGGACAGACGAGACCAAAGTGGAGATGTTTGGCCATAATGCACAATCCCAAATTAGGCGAAAACTAAACAGCATATCAGCACAAACACCTCATCCCAACTGTCAAGCATGGTGGTGATTTGGGCTTGTTTTGCAGCCACAGGATCTGGGAACCTTGCAGTCATTGAGTCGACCATGAACTCCTCTGTATATCAAAACTTTCTAGAGTCAAATGTTAGGACATCTGTCCAACAGCTAAAGCTTGGCTGAAATTGGGTCATGCAACAAAACAATGATCCCTAGAAAACCAGCAAATCTACTACAGGTGTCTGAAAAAGAAAAGAATCAAGGTGCTGCATATGCCCAGTAAAAGTCCAGACCTCAACTCGGCTGAAATGTTGCGGGGGGACCATAACCCTTTAGAACCGGCTGTGTCGTCGACGACAAATACCAGCAAGCTGTATTCATTTTACCGTAACTCTTCAACTGTTTGCACTATCAAAACCATTCAAATGGCCCCTGACAGTAGACAACATACGTTTTTCGGAAATATACGACTTATTACGGTTATTTCAGCTTTCTGGCAGAGTGGGAAGGAAGGATTTGAACAGAGAGATACGAAGCGCGGCAGGTTAGAGTGTTTTGGATTGCATAAAATAATAAAAGAAACAAACAAATACATTGCGAAAGAAGTGATAGACAGCAGAAGAGGGGATTGGGATGATTTTTAATTAAACTTGGGAGGCAGATGGCCGTTATGCTTTAACGTATCTTAGTATGTGGTGTGTGCAAGTGTATGTGTGCGTAACAATGAATGCATGCATTTGTATGTGTGCGTGTATGAAAATAGTGTCCTAAATTAAAACTGTGCAACCCAATGTCACAAAAGATATATATATATATATATATATATATATATATATATATATATATTATGTATTATAGTTCATTTTTCAACTTCAAAATGTTAGTTTCTTTTGTTCATGATTCTTCAGTTTTTTTCTAAAACTATGAGAGAGAAAAAGAAAGAGAGAATGAGAGCATGAAACCTGAAACCACAGATTTAAGATTTATGCAACTACATTTGTCTAAAAAACCTACATCCTGTGACACAACAACAGAAGTATTTTGAAAGTGATTGTGGGTTTTTCTCCTCCGCCATTGGCGCTCGCTGGGAGAAATGCTGCCTGTCTAGAACGCATATAGTGACAAGTGGAGTGATTCAAACGGTGAACAGTTCTAGTGCTGCTGATACTGGTGCAATATCAGGACTCCTGGAAGGCCTCTCAGCCAATCAGTTTCAAGGACCAGACCTAACTGGTACTGGGCTCATGTAGGTGGTTTGCAGGTAAGCAGCTGTTGCTGGTTGAGAAAGCGGAGAAACACCAGTCAATCATGTCACTGGTGAGTAGTTACTGAATCCCGCCATTAGGGCAGTTTTTTGCAGCACACACACTCAAACACTCTGTGGTGTATACTAAACACGCCACATGATAGGTTTTAGAGGTAGGCTAATTCTAGACTGTATAGCGCACTGACACTACTCTGGTACGGGGGGTGGGAGACCCACGCTGGGTGTGTCAATCACTCGTCTGGAACGCTCACCGCTTCAAAACCAAGTAAACTGTTGTAGAAAGATCACATACAATTATGTTTATGTTCCTGGTGGTTGCTTTCTTATAAAAAAATACTTGTGTTGGTAAACGATTACTTCAGCACATTTTGTATAAATTAAGTGTCATCTGACACTGTAAATGTTAAAATATCATGCAATTTGGTGTCTGCAACATTTATAAGCATCACAAGATAAGTGTCAGTATTTCCAAGGGTGAAATTAATTTACAAACATTTAACATTATATATATATTTTTTTTAACATTTTACTTTTTTTAACTTTTTTTTTAAAGCAACTTACAATTAAGGAACATCACAAGCAATTAATACTGGTGTTAGCCAAGGCAGATGCATGAATAATATTGATATATCATATTGTTTGACTTGCTTATTTTTCTCAAATAGAATTTTCCCTCATTGAAAATAAAATAGGCAAAACAAAACAAAACAAACTGCCATAGAAAGTGAAACCTAAGCTATATCTAGGGGTCAGCATATACTTTAATTTGGGCAGTAAACAAATATCCATAGCCAGTAAGCAACAACCTTTTGTTTGTTTTATTTGCATGTTTTCTTCAGCAAATTTCATTTTGTATGTTTATCCTTTATATTATTATTAGTGCTGTCAATCGATTATACACAAAAATGATTAATTTCACATTTTCCTGTAATTAATTGCGATTAATCGCACCTAACATTACAGTTTAATATATTTTATGTTGTAATACTGTCACATTTTAAACTCTAAAATAATGTAGAAACAACATAAAGACAGAAGATTTAAAATATTTGTTTAAAGGTATCTTTTTTTGAAAGAATGCCAGTATCATAGATTCCAATACTGATGTCTCTATTACATGGATTACCCACTCTCGATTTCAACAACATTACAGTATAATTGAAAGCTATCGATTTTACCATTTAATAGGCTTTAAAAAAATTACAACATTTAAATTTAAGTGAACTTAATCTTCAGATAAACCTATTGTAATAAATGACACATTTAGCTGTGCCTTTAATATATCAGGGTTATTCAGTTATTTACAAAAAAGTTTTTTTTTTTTTTTTTTTTTTTTACCAATTTTGACCAAACTGTTTACCTTGTAAACAGTGCTTTTAGACTTTCAGGTAGGTCTAACAGGTAGGATATACTGTACACAGAAATTGAATAAAATGATCAAACACTACACAGTTTTCACTGCATAAGTTATAAATGAAATATAGATTAATTCTTATTAAAGCTACAAACGTTATTCAGTCAAGAGCAGTGAGGGATTTTCTCTCTTTTGTTCTTTGATTAACATTAAATCACAGACAACAGTAGGTTTATTAGGCTGCTGTCACTTTAAGAGCTGACGAACATCTGACACATACTATTTTGATTTCTTTCTTTTGATTCTATTTTCTTTGACTCCTTGATTTCATTTAACACTTTAACTAATTTAAGATTGCTTATTTTTATTTCTTACAAGGATACTTGAAAAAAAAGCAATTTTGGCATAATTCTGTGTTTTTGTGCATTAGAAGTGATCGAGAACTAAATTAAGCGCTGCAGTGTTGTCTGAAGCGATATTCTGCGCATTTCGAGTTTGCAGAGAGCCATTTCATAGATGCGTGCCAGTAAAGATTTTAGTTCTTTTTAGCGTCTTATCACGATTTAACGGTTTAATAGCACTTGAATGAATGATAGCGTGATCATATACTGTAGTGCGGTAAAAAAAAAAAACATGCTGCGTTAAATAATTTTTAAAAATACAAAAATGTATTGCATGCACTAATGCATTTATTTTGACAGCACCAATTATTATTGTAACAATTTTTTTTGTATTACTTTGCACTGCAGTTAACCATTACTAAACGGAATTCTTAATGCATGTAATGCATCTTGCTGTCACTTTTTGGGGCAGATGACTGCATATCACTCTTTGATAAGAGATATTAATGCTAATGTAAACAGAAGGTGCTTTGGAGGTGATATCCAGCACATGAACAGCCAGCCATTATTTCGTGTACATTTTCATAACAAGTAGAGCTGGAGTCTTTCCTCACAAAGGCTCCTTGTAATACAGCACATCTCTGTGAGGCGAAGCATGAAGGTTGCACTCTGTGCAATGCAAATGTCACAGGGAAAGCGGGGACGCCGAGCTTGAAAACGTCCTCAAAAGAGTGTGTGTTCTGCCAACCCAAATGTGACAGCATAAAAAGAGCAATGTTTACTAACTAGGGTGATGAACCCCCTGTCGAGCCCCTTCCTTCCTTAAGCAGGGCGGCCCTGCGCCATCTACGGCAGGAACTGATGATAAAAACATTCTTGTTCCCGTTTCATTGATTTCATTTTTAAACTACCGTTTTGAGAATGAATGATTTGAATGAGGAAAGCATTACTTTCATCATACTACAAATGAGAAAGATTTATTTGGAAAGTAGCCAGCAAAGCTAGTATATAGTAACTTTGTAAATAAGCATACAGCTGATGCACTTGTGGCAGCCGAGTGAATGCATTGGGCTAGAGACATGGAGCTGAACTCTACAGTTGTTATGATGGTGCGCATTACCCACAACAACACATGGGAAGCTTTTGGGAACGTCTTGAGTTGAGGCTGGGGTCTTTGTATGCTAACAGATTGGAATGGAAAAATGTAGCTTCATTACATTCCAAGGTTGAAAAGACTCAAGCAAACCAAGAGGAGAGCCAAGATACAAGAGTGTGCTTGAAAATATCTAATCATGCATTATTCATTATTGTGATTCCTCTCCTGCCTCTAAGCTCATTTCCAGAGTACCGGCCATAGGCACGAGACACAGCAGAATGATTTTTCACACTTGAGTTGCAACAGTATTGCCAAAGACTGTTCACATGAGAACGGTTTTCTCCCTAAGGGTAAGGTTGTGTCTTTTAGTTGGTTGCATTATTTACAGAAATAGTTCAACTCAAAATTAAAATTCTGCCATTATTTAATCATCCTCATGTTGTTTAGACCCTACATGCTGGATTTTTCCTGAGGTGTTGGGAACGAAATAAAAATGTATACATTATTAAATAATTACGCAGCTTGTTGAATAATAGTCTATTGTAACCAGGGGCTGTCATGCTCAAGCATATGTCCTTTTTGGCAGATTAAACATTCAAAGAAATAAAAAATTAACAAAAGATTTTATATATATATATATATATATATATATATATATATATATATATACATATACATACATATTTATTGTGTCACAGACAAAAAAATGATCATTTAGATTTCAAATAATTTTTTATATAAAAAAAAAAAAAAATCAGTCACCTTATTAGGTATTGCATTGTGACATTTTCAGGACAATTAAGCCTATTTTTTTAATTTAAAGGAAATCAACATTATATTTAATTAACGTCCCCCTGTAGGGAATTGTATCCCTAAAAACAAAAACAAACAAAAAAAAAAACACCAAAATGACATTAACTTTTTTCCCTGTGAAACCAATTCTTCATGCCTTAAAATAGCTTGAATGTAACTCTAGGGGCTTTCACACTGAAGGAACCTTTTCATAGTTCCTAGAACTATTGCTGGAAGTACATGGATTTGGGCGCGTTCGCACCGCAGGTACTAGGAATGATTTTAGTTCTAGGAACTCGTTTTGGAGGAACTAATTTAGCTCCTACTTTAGAGTAGGGTCTAAACCAGCACAATAGAAACTACCAGTGACGTTAATATGATTGGCCGAACGCACGCGAAACACCAGCACCCACCATTTTTAAAAAGGTTGTGTAAACACACAGATTACAGCCTATATATTTACCTCACAAACTAACTAACCCAGTGATAGATGGGCCTCTTAACCCTTACGCTAAGGAGAAAATCAACGCAACTTTGAGAGGACCAAGCGAAACATGATTATGAATTTCTGCTCAGCTACATATGGTACTCAACCAGAATAATACTTTTACCGCCGCCATTCCCGCAGTGGTAAAATTGGGGGTGTATTTGCTGCCTTTTACCGTTTATTCGAGTGAAACATTGCAGTTAAACGAATTCATTAGAACTGAAACAAATGTATTACATCAAATTTAAGCAAAGTAGGCTAAACGTTAACATTGTGTGCCCAGTTTTCTATAGCTAGAAAGGCAAGGTTATGTGATCGTAAAATTAAAACATTGTCAGGACTTGCTAACTGATGTTAGTCGGCAGCATTTGTGTTTTAGGATTATTTAAGAATTAAATAAACAGTTAATGTTTCGATAAGGCCAGATTGTTAGGCCCGCTTTTTCCAAGTAAAACGAAAAAAAAAAACGTTCACTTGTTGTCATGAAAAAAATTTCAAACTCAATATTAAATTCCACATGGATCTTTCAATAATCTCATGAAAGTGCGAATCTGAAATGTGAAATGTGAGCTGAACATTTCTTGACAGGTTTTATGAGATTCATTCGAATAATAACAGAATTGTAATATTTAGGTGAATTTAGGTGATATAATAAAAAACTGGGTTTGTTTTTATGCTTCACATGCTCTACATATAGATGTTCAGCATCTAAATGCTACTCTCTGGTAAAGTGAAGAGAGAGAGTTAAAAAGAAATACAGCTTCAACTAATGAAGAGGTCAACAGCAGACGTCAGTAATGATCTGTGATTCAGACATGAAGTCATCACATACGCATCTGATTAGAGCTTCTCAAGCCACGTAGTAGCCTCTCTTACAGTACTTGCAAAACACTTGAACTTTGAAAGTCAAAAAGCACTCAACAGCACATGATATCAAAAAGCCCCTACACTCAATGGCTTCAACACAGGAGAAGCATCTTAATATTTACTTATTCTTGGCCTATCATGCATGCAAAGCACTACAGAAATTTCAATTCATTTCTCTCCCACCGGTTCACAAGGTCTGTAAATCTAGATTCGAGATTCTGAAAAGAACATGATTTCATTTACCTTTGTTAGTGGTATCGTCGCGATCTCCCCAGCCTTTTCAGACCTGCAAAGAAAATAATGTTTAAATTAACAGTGGCATAAAAAGAATGAAATAATCTGATATGATATGGTCGGTAACACTATTATAAGTGTGGTGTAAGTGTAGTTATGTGTATTACTGTCAAATGAGCGCTACTTTGACTACAACACTAAAATTCTGTTTTTTTATTACTCCAGTCGCATTGAAGAACATTCTGGTTAAGCAGTCAAAAGCCTAAAGGCAAAAAGGCCAGAAGGTTGCTACATGTGGAGCATGGAGTGAATCCGTTACAAGCCTCCGTTAAAAACTTTTCTAGGTTTGGTCCACAGGGTAAAATGTACCTCCGATCTTTCAAACAGTCACCCCTCTGGGAATGTGTGGACTGATTCTCCATTCCATTTTCATTCACTGTTGTGTCTTATAAAGTCCTTGCTTTTGGCTCAGTCCCTGTCTTTGAAATTCAAATCATTTTTTTTCTTTTTTCTTTGTGGCTTTGTAACTAGATGGCTGTATTTCAGAGGTATTAATCTGCTATTGGAGAAAGGAAGCCAGCAGAAACACTTGATGTCTTGCCAGTTTCAAATCATCAGACAGGTTACGTCAAAAAAGAACTTAAAAAAAAAAACAGGAACGGAACTGTAGAGATTTGACCACATACATGGTAAAAATGGAAGACCTACTCTTAAATACATTGTTTTGTTCCTCATTGGCCAGAAAATCGTTTGGCAAGTGCTTTGCTTCAGGCCAGAAATGAGGGACAGCACTGGCTTGCTGCTTTCACTTCATCTCAGACACGTTTCAACTTCAACCAAAGGGTAGATGCATGTCAAATAATACAATGGAAACTCACTGCTCTATACTTCCGTACGGCACACCTAAGGAAATCTGTAACTGTTTTTTGTTTTAATTATATATTATATAAATTATATATTGAAACCTTTATAACCTGCCAGCAGTAAACAAGAAAAATGCCACTGAATAGCAACAACACTAGATTGTGCTGAAAAATGTAACATGATTAAACATTAATATATATATATATATTATTACATTACTAAATGTTTATTAAGAAAATTAGAAAAAAAAAACCTAGAAAACTTGTTTGGAAAAAATAAAACTAACAATTGCGGAGTGAAAACTAACAAATTAAAATGGTTTAAAAGACAAATAATAAAAATGTCTCTTTCCAATATGATCTCATGAGCATTCGTATGCATTTTTACATAAAGTTTGGTTCTACCACACACACACACACACACACACACACACACACACACACACACACACACTTACTTCGATTTCAGTAGACAATGCAACGTACTATACTGACAGCACTACAACGTGAATTTACGGATGAAAAATGTTACAGACGTACAAAGCCTGTGACTGAGAATAGAACCATAAAATACACGAAAAACGCAAAAGTATTTACAAATTTAGAAAAGTAATACATGTTATTTGTGTGCTGTAATCCAAATATTTTGAATCCATATGTTTGCGAGGAACAGACCCAAATTTAAGAGATCTTAATCTGTGAAACGTTGCTGGCTCAACAAGCTTTACAACACGCTTTACGGCAGTGGTATCAAACATTCAATGGCTCTCGCCTGCTTTATCACCGATTGTGACATGCTGTGTTTCAGTTGATGTGTATTTGAATGAGAAATGCGCACCTTCACGGAGTGGATAGGGATAACATTTTCAGAGATCAATAACTTAAATTCTGCTCTGTACCTCATACAAAACTATAATTTACCACCAGAGAGGTCTGCGACTGCAACACATTGTCATCTGAACTATTTTTGGTACTGCTTTTGACATTTTCCCAATAAATTAATTATTGTGATTACACTTGTGTCACCTCTGGTTAGCTTAGTTGGGAACACTTAATATTCAACATTATTGATCTGACTGTACTGACACTGCTGTATGAGAGCTGAACGATGACATAATTTTTTGCAGAACTGCTTTATAGATTAAATGAACTAATTCAATAATTGATGATCTTTACAACAGAGCTGAATCAACACTGAACTGACTTCAGCTGAACAATAGCCGAAATGCATAATTTTCCTGTTATGGCTGTAAAGCTGTTTTAAAACAATCTGTATTGTATAAAGCGCTATGAAAATAAATGTGACTTGACTTTTGTTTTTCTTTATAACTGTACATCTTTTCAAGAAATGGCTATGGGTAGGTTTAGAGGTAGAAGTGGGATTAGCAACTGGAAATATCTTTTTAATGCTATAAAATTAAAATTTTATTGCACAATTTCGCCCATTACATTTATATATTCTTTTTTATATTCTCTATAAAATGGCTTTGTTTGGGTTTGGGGGTTAGGGTTAAGGGATCTAAAATGTATGTATAAAATGGTAAAAGGACAATTTTACAAATATCGTTATGACATAAAAGTTTTCTTTAGCTGTAAATATGCAATAATGTTTACATTTAAATGTTGTCAATACGTCCATCCAGTACATTGCAAACCATTTTGTTTCATCAAAATACAAAGCAAATTTTGAATAGGAAAATTATAGGTAGTGCTAACCAGCTAAACCTTGAAAAGGAGTATTTTATTAATACCCTTTTAATCACCCAATACATAAACTGGCACACACGTATATAACAACCAAGGTAAGGACAGCAGATCAATACGAGCAATGGAATTATCAAATTCAGTCCAAAAATAATAAATAATTATAGAAAATACCTGCTCCGGTTGTAAAAAAGTCTTAACGACTGTAGACAAATCAATCGCACGGCTGACAATATAATTGCCAGCGTGTAAGAAATATCGAGTAGCTCCCCTATAGTGCTTTAATTGAATTGAAAAAGCAAAGCTCTGAGTCAGTGCTTAGAATCCATCAGCAGTATATAATCAATGAATCCAGAGGTTATCAAACGCAAGGCCTTTTAAAGTCAACGTCTGAGGCAGGCTGACCTGTGTGGGTAATGCCTCTGCCTGCTTAAGTATATTTCGGTTTCAATAATGGCGGCTGCCAGATGAGAGCCAGTCAGGCCTTTAAATTATTTAACCCCGGCTTTTGTAAAAGAGACGCATAATGCACTGGAAATGACATTCTCTGTAACTGTGGCTTTAATTATTTCTTTCTTCCCACTCTCCCGGAGTCCTCCTCTCTGCAGCCAAGGGATCGTGTGAAACGTTTCCTTTCTGACCTCCATTTAAAAAAAAAAATTCAACAGCTCTGCCGGGAGATAGAATGTCCCACATTTCCCACAGAAATCCCTGGCGTCCTCACACCCAGGTGTGGACCGCATTGTCCCCAGGTCTGTGTGACATTTCTGTAGTGCAGGCAAAAACTTAGAGAACTGTGTGCACATTTGAATAAGACAAAGGAGTCAAACGCACAGACCGTTCTGCTGTTAGGGGACTATATGAAACGGCTAAGTGAATAGAATGGGCAAATGAAAGCCTAAACTGAATGTGAAGCCTATCATGAGATGAAATCTACCACTAGAGCTTTTGGAGAGCCTCTAGAGAATCTCACTACACATGGCAGCCCTGAGGGGAGGCTTTTACTCATTAGCGAGTTGTAGGTTTGGTGCTGAGATTGACAATGACAGCAAGAGAGAGAGCAAAAGAAAGGGGATATGGCCATAGTAAAGAAAGACAGATGATGAATAAGGTACTTATTCCAGGATAAACTCGTAAACAAGCACTTGAAACCCGAAAGCAAGCATCTATTGATTTATGTGTAATTGCAAGAAAGATAACATGCATTTATAGATGCATCTTATACTACATGCTTAATGCAAGAAATAATCAATAACAACATATGATTACATTCGCTGTGAAGTTCAGCATATTTTATTTCAAGGTATTTATGCACCTGATAATGAAGCTTAAAGCAGACCAGGCTCATGCAGTACATGTCTTAACCTCCAGGGGCCACTGTTGTTCTGCGGATCTCTCGCTCAGAGTCCCATCATTCCCTCTCATAACTACCCGACACCTGTCGCCATTAAGAAAACATTCACATATTCAAAAAGCAGGGGTGTGCAGACAGCTAAATTAAATAACTGTCAAAATACAGACATGAAAATCTTATTCACTGCGAACATAAAGGAAATATTTTGTGTGAAATAAAAATCAAGTGGTGGGCATGTTTAAGAGCAAGCCTTCAATTTTCCCCTTTGATGTTGTGTTTTCTAAATTACGGCTGATACATCACCTTTAGATACTCTTTGAATTGTTCAAATAGTGTTAGTCTTTGCCAATTATTCTTTTAAGAGCGCCAACAATGGCTTTCAAAGTAAATTACAGAGTAGGAGGATATTCAGTAAAATTGCAGTCTAGTAAAGCTTTACTAGACAAAAACCCCTACAGATGAGTTATGCGGCTCAATGAATTGCCTGTCAAGAGTTACGTCTGAGTAACACGTACGCCCAAAACACACTTTCATTTTATTCCAGAAATCCATTTCCCTAACTCCATCTTTCCGTTAGTTTGGAGCTGGCCGGATTACCTCAACAAACCCGGCTGATATAAACACCGGATGGGAGGGGACGCAGAAAAGCAGAACTCTGCAATCTCCAGGTGGCAGAATCCATCCACAGAGGGCTCGAGATAGAGGGAGGGGCCTAAAACGAGATTATTTCTGAGGGAAAAGCTTATTTACAGGGTCCTCACCTGCTTAAGTGCTGCTTAGTCAATCATACGATGCTCGGCACATCACTCGAGGTGTGTGCCGGGGTGAAAATGGCTGCACGGGGAAGCATCTGGGAGCAAAGAAACCGCCTCTTCGCTGACTGACGCGTCTAATCATGCTACTCTATCCACCGTCACACAAACAACTCTTAATCATTAGGGCCAGAAATCTATCTGGTTGTATTACACATGACACCCATCTGAACGGAGCTCATTTAAATATTAATACAAGCCTCATACATAAACAAGTACTGTAATGTATGAATCTCTAAAAAAAAAGACTCCTGCCGAGGATGTTCTCCATTTCCCCCGTCACAGATGAAGCCAAGGAGACAACGATTAAAAGAGTGTGAGCGATGTTCACATTCAGACTGACTTGCGTTGTCATTTATTGTGCAACTTGTTTTATTGAGCTGTAACTCTTCGTGACTGGAACCGAACGCGTTCTAATTCGTTATCTGCCATCTTGCATTACAGGGAGATGTGCTTTTAAACGCACATGTATAACAGTAGAATACAACATCTCACTGAGCTAAAATGGCACAGTCAACAGAGAAACTAGAACTGGCATTTGTAAAAAAATAAAAAAAATAAAAAAAAGACTTTGGCCCATGAAAAACAGCACCTGGTACACTAACTAAATAAGGGAATCGTGACAGCAACATGAGAAAATCACGTCTCCTGAGATATTGTACAATAACCTCAATGAATGTGCATGCGATGTTTGTATGTTCATGTGTATGTATGCACTCACTCCTCGAGGGAGATGTTGGAGTAGATAAATGTGTGTACTGGATGAGTCGCCTCTGTTTGTCCTGCACTCTTATTTAAGAGTTTCTCCTCCAGAAGTGTCTCCACAGCCATCTGGGGAACAATCTCTAAAACTGCCCAACACCTGCAAGAAAGAGAGAGAGAAAGAAAGAGAAAGAGAGAAAGAGAGAGAGCGAGAGAGAGAGAGAGAGAGAGAGAGAGACATATTTTTATATTATGTACTATAACACGTTATGTTATACTTAATTATACCGGTACATAAAATACCTGCAAAATATATATATAGACAACATAAAATATCAATAATGATGATACATTATATTTTAGGATGCATCAGCAGCCAAGTGACACAAATGATGTTTATATCAATATACTAGTGCACAAAATAAAAACGTACAATCACTATAAAATACATATACTAAATATACAAAAGCAAACAATCCTCTTACTGTTTTCTCATCACTTATTGAATTATTTGGAAAGAAATTAAAACTTATTCTGCAATGATGCATTAAAAGTATCAAAATCAACAGTAAAGTTACAAATGTATCCTGAAAAAATGCATAATGGTTTCCACAAAGGTTTTAGAAAATCAGCATATTAGAATAATTTCTGGAGGATTACATGACACTGAAGACTGGAGTAATGATGCTGAAAATTCAGCTTTGCTATCATAGGAATAAATTACATTTTAAAATATATTACAATTACAATTTTAAATTGTAATATTTCACAACTTACTGTATTTTTTTTAATCAAATAAATACAGCATTGATGAGTATAAGAGACTTCTTAAAAAACTGATAAAAACAAAAGCATATGTCCATAGATGTACCTATTTATTTCCCATGTTTTCATGCCACAAATGCACATTACATGCTAGTGGAAGAAAAAACAATGCTATTAGTGCTCGTGCAGTTAGAACATCTTTCCCTCAAATGCTTTGATTATTAATGCTTAAGTACACAACACACTCTTCAGAAAAAGCTCACTGCACACTCTCTTGAGCACATTTTATTATTAGAACAAGTAGCATTTGTCAAGGTATATGAATATGTATAAACATATGCAAATAAAATATATAAACATGTGCATCCAACATGTTTTCGCAATTTAATGAAGTTTTGTTCATCTAATCCTGCCAATCACGAGGCAGGTGTACGCATATATAATCGGTTGCTTGCACAGGATCGTTCCTGTGACAACTCCTGCAGCATCCCTCCACCCTACTTGTATTACATTTTTAAGCATTCTTGAGCCCTCCAACATGGACCACAATCCAAATCTGTCCATTCTCTATCCACTTAGATTATATTAACATGTGAATACTAACATCTTGACACTTTAAATATGCACTAAATCCTACTACACCCTCCCTTCTTACTATCTGTGAATCTCATGAATACTATTGCAGTTATGTTCCATCAGGTGACTTCCTGCTATTAGTTCATTTCATATGCTGGCCACGTAATGTGGCAAGGGGACCTGGTTTAAATGTGTAATGACTTCAGATTTCGTCGTTATCATTTTTGGAGGACGGACAGGCATTTCTGAACACCATAATCAAAAAGTATGCCGGACAAAGAGGAAGTCATTATCCCAGGATATGAGTGCTTTTGTTTTGTAAGCAGACCCCCTGTACCTGGGTGTTCCACGCAAAGCCGATTATGTGCAGGTCTACGTCTCTCTCACACCGTGAACCTTGCGGTGATATTTCAGCGAGAAAATGGGTCAATGCCAAGCATCGGCAGGCTGCTGTTGCATATTAATGATGAAAGCTTGGCTGTGACAGATGAGATTGGCCCACAAGGGTCCTCTCTCTCTCTCACGCACAAACAAGCACACTCATTCTCTTTGACTGCTCTGTTCCAAAACCTAGTGAGCTGCCTCAATATCTACTATCTAGTCGGTAGCAGCTTTATAAGGCAGCATACTAACTGACATGGAAACACATTGTACGTGACTGTTTGGAACTCTCTACATGTTCGCCACACGAATAACGCTCCTCACACAAAGCACACAGGAGACTCGACTCAAAACTGATTTGTTTGAGCTGATTTGCCTTAAAGAAACTTTGATCAATCAACTCTTAGTGCCACATTAGCCATATCCATGCAAAAACATGGCATCTACTTCAATGAAAAAAGCAAAACTGTTGATTCCAAGAACAAATTTCAAATCACAAATAAAATCTGACAACATCATAAAGGTTGTCCAGCTATTTAACACCTGACAGGAAACGTGTTAGAGAAATATTACAGATGAGCAAACACTCAAAAAATACATCTTGCAGATGTAAATGCAGACATCAAACAGGCATCTCAGTGATATACGTGTGATACTAATAACCATGAAAAATACAAGACCATGTTTTATTTGATTAAACTGAAAAGTATCTATTAGAAAAATGTTTCAATGTCATTCACTACCAGGTCAGTAAGATTTTTGTTGTGTTGCTGTTGTTAAAGAAATCAATACTTTTATTCAGCAAGGATGCATTAAATTGATCAAAAGTGACACTAAATCTATTTTGCACTGAAATTTATATTTATATTTTCTATTAACCAAAGAATCCGAGAATTTATTTTTGATCACAGTAACCAGTTTTAAAACAATTTCCAGTATATCAGAATTATTTCTAAAGGATGTGACACTGAAGACTGGAGTAATGGCTGCTGAAAGTTGCTGAAAGCAATGGCTGCCGTCACAGGAATATAATACATTTTAAAATATATTCAAATAGAACCGTTATTTAAAATGTTTTAAAAAAAGATTTTAGATCAATGAAACGTTGCCTTTGTGAAAATCCTAAACTTTTGAACAATGGTTTATGTTAAAGAATCTACCCTTTTCTCGCTTTATCTGACAAATAAATCTCGTGGATTTTCTTTTTTTTCACTTGATCACATATGTTTTCATAGCAAAGCATTCTGGGATTTCCGTCTTCTTAAAGAAAACAATCTTCTTTGATGCTGCCTTAGAATTTGGCCAAAAGAAAATATCTTAGATCTTTGCCTATGATGCCTTAAAATGTGGTCAGTATAGGCAGCTCACTGGGATTTGGAAATGTCCTTTTTCTCTTCTATATCTATTTTTCACTTTATACAGTGAGGAAAATAAGTATTTGAACACCGTGCTATTTTGCAAGTTCTCTTTTGCAATACAGCTGCAAATAAGTATTTGAACACCTGTCTATCAGCTAGAATTCTGACCCTCAAAGACCTGTTAGTCTGCCTTTAAAATGTCCACCTCCACTCCATTTATTATCCTAAATTAGATGCACCTGTTTGAGGTCGTTAGCTGCATAAAGACACCTGTCCACCCCATACAATCAGTAAGAATCCAACTACTAACATGGCCAAGACCAAAGAGCTGTCCAAAGACACTAGAGACAAAATTGTACACCTCCACAAGGCTGGAAAGGGCTACGGGGAAATTGCCAAGAAGCTTGGTGAAAAAAGGTCCACTGTTGGAGCAATCATTAGAAAATGGAAGAAGCTAAACATGACTGTCAATCTCTCTCGGACTGGGGCTCCATGCAAGATCTCACCTCATGGTGTCTCAATGATCCTAAGAAAGGTGAGAAATCAGCCCAGAACTACATGGGAGGAGCTGGTCAATGACCTGAAAAGAGCTGGGACCACCGTTTCCAAGGTTACTGTTGGTAATACACTAAGACGTCATGGTTTGAAATCATGCATGGCACGGAAGGTTCCCCTGCTTAAACCAGCAAATGTCAAGTCCCGTCTTAAGTTTGCCAATGACCATTCGGATGATCCAGAGGAGTCATGGGAGAAAGTCATGTGGTCAGATGAGACCAAAATAGAACTTTTTGGTCATAATTCCACTCGCCGTGTTTGGAGGAAGAAGAATGAGGAGTACCATCCCAAGAACACCATCCCTACTGTGAAGCATGGGGATGGTAGCATCATGCTTTGGGGGTGTTTTTCTGCACATGGGACAGGCAGACTGCACTGTATTAAGGAGAGGATGACCGGGGCCATGTATTGCAAGATTTTGGGGAACAACCTCCTTCCCTCAGTTAGAGCATTGAAGATGGGTCGAGGCTGGGTCTTCCAACAGGACAATGACCCGAAGCACACAGCCAGGATAACCAAGGAGTGGCTCTGTAAGAAGCATATCAAGGTTCTGGCGTGGCCTAGACCTAAACCCAATAGAGAATATTTGGAGGGAGCTCAAACTCCGTGTTTCTCAGCAAAAATAGCACGGTGTTCAAATCCTTATTTTCCTCACAGTATATCTCTCACTGGCATTCACTTTCAATCATCTGGTTCTGTTTCTGTCTCATTTCTCCATTTTAGTTTCCTCCAACGCCACACCTGCTCTTTCTTTCTCTCTCTCTGTCCCACTCTCCTAAGGTCTCAAGAGAATAAACATAAGATCGACTCGGCTGTCTGAATGCACAGAGAGGCTTTTGGAGTCAGTTCAGAGGAGACCTTGCTATGACTGAGGAGAATGATGGCAGACAGTATAAAGCCGTGGTGGCTGCTACGCTTTCAATCGTGCCGGCTTTACAGGACTATTCGCCGCTGTGCAGAGTTCAAGGATGGGGTCAGGCTATGAATCGATATCACCACACTGTCTGAAATAAACTACACCTTGTGTATTTCAGTCAAGACCTGTGATGAGTAAAAACAGGTTACTGGAGTTCAAAATGTTAAAATGTAGTATTAAACAGACATTTATCCATTATGTTTGCAATTATGAAGTTAATTATCTTTGTAAGCAGATTGTAGATTGATTTAGTTTGTAGAAAACATCAAAATAAATAATTTTTAAAAGAATAAAAGGTCTATTTTAGGATGCAACACATTACAACAATAGTGCTTTACGCATGTGTTCATGCAATAGTGCATGCTGCGTTACGATATGTTACTAGTTCAAGTGTTCGTGCACATCACTGTAATTTATATGAAATGACTAAATGGACTTCTCTGTGCTTGGAGGAAAAATCATATGTTGATTTTTATTTTAAAAGCTTTATTGGGTAAATTACCACAGTATATAGCTAGTTTATTGACATACTGTATCTATAATACTAGATCAACAGACAAACAATAATTAAAATTTGGAATAAAATACCAATTTCAACCTAGCTGTCAATATTACATAATGCACCTTTAACACACCCATAAAAACACGAGTTGTTTTTAGTTTAGAACTGCTTACATTTCAATAAGGTCTCAACTGGATTTAGATGGGGAATGTTAGTCTGTTACTGGCACTACCAGGTTTAGAAAACATACTCTAATGGCAATGCGTAACTTTAACGGTAATTTTACGTTTTGAAGAAATGGTGGCTTATTCATATGAATTTGTGGTATCTGCTTACACCCCCGCTGAGAGTTAGGTCTAGGGGTAAAAATAAATAAAAAAATAATTTATTTCCAAATGAATTACATCCTACAAAATGTAAAATAGTAACATTTACACATAAGATCAGGTTGGTTTAGATCAGCGTTCCTCAAATCCAGCTCTGGAGGGTCACTGTCCTGCAGAGTTTAGCTCAAACCATGATTGAGCTCCCTACCTGCTATTTTCTAGTAACTCTGAAGACCTTTACTAACTAGGTCAGTCTGATTAGGGTTGGGACTAAACTCTGCAGGTCAGTGACCCTTGAGGACCATATTTGAGGAACCCTGAATTAGATGGTTATTGTTGTGGGTATACCAAGCTTACCAGTGTAGCCTTGGTGGGTGACTGGCAAAAATCAGGATTAAACTGGTCATCACTTTCTAAACCAGGTCTAGGCTGGTTTCATCAGCATGAGAGTGATCTGATATGTTGGTGAGTGGTGGTCAAAAAAACAACAAAAACAACAACTTCTGAAATAGAGAAATAAAAATGTAAAGCATGGGCAATGCAGGCCTGTTGCATTACAATGTCCCAAAATAATATTTTATGGTTTTAACTGGTTGGTCAGTAGCTTCTATACTGCTATAGCAGGTTGGTGAGGAGAAAACGCAACTTAAAAAAAAAAAAAAAGAGATGTAGAGAAAATGATAAAGTGTATCAGTTCTCCTGAGGCAAAGCAAAACAATCTTGAGAACTTTGAGAAACTACAAAGAGCAGGTTTGTAATTCTCTGAGTTTTTCAGATATCAGTTATCTCAACTGGCCCTCTGAGAAAGACCAAGTGAGTGAGTTACCTGATGGTTAAGAAGTCTGTCAATCATGGAGTCTAGATTGCTAACACAGCCACTCAGGGTTAATGACACTCCATGAGTTTTGGATGATTTACAAAGTCCTTACACTCCACACGACCAGAAATGATTACAAGCCGTGGCTTACTCTAACGAGCGTTAATAATGACAGCGGCGCCATTCATCCCCCTCGCACTTCCATCAGGACTATGCTGGCGTTTACGCGGCAATGCATTCATATCAATTGCGGTGTCGCTTTTCAAACGTCGTCCGATTTATGGTGCTCCTCAGACGTGATGCGTCACAGCTTGATGGTTTTGAGCTTGTTTTGAAGACTCAATCATTTGACAAACAGGCTGTGTGACGTTCTTGATGCTCTGTCTCGCAGTCAGAGTGGGGGGCGGGGTGGATGGTTCTCATTTTGGTGACAAATCTAGCATGGCGGGATCCACCAGCAATCACTTATCAGTCATAGTCATCACAGCCCTCGCTGCACTGGCTACAGGGTTCATTAATGCAGTGCCTGCAGGCCAGCTCCACTCCGACCGCTCAGTCACTGATGACTCAATTACAAAAGGAAAGCAGCCACCCAAAGCAAACTAAATCAGAAGCAGGAGACATTAGCAGCGCCGTTCCTCAGAGATGACAAAAGAGTGACTTGTTAAATGTCAGCATGGCCATATGTAACGCATAGCCTGACATGAGAGGCGCTGCGGTGGTGATGTATACGTTCGATAGGCCCTATCGCAGAGGATGACATCAGCGGCTGACTGAAACAACTGTTTCAGAGCAGATACCTCCTTCGAGGTTTAGTTGGGGATCGAAGCAGCCATGACCTAAGGTGAAAGTAAGTGTTACTCTACTGTATATATTACAAATGAATATACAATTTATAAAATACGATGTAAAATACTATCACAAATTGTATACATCATATTATATAAATTGTATATTATAAATTACAGTCCTCAAAGCAGATTAAAATAAATCTATGGTCTTCAACAAAAGTATTTTAGAAATGTACTTTTTATGTACTACAATTTGTGAAACATTGGCTCTTTTTCAAAACTCTATTACAAATGAAACAGTGGCATGAATGGTGCCAGGACACAGAAATGAGACGATACAATGTAGATAAGTTATATGGCAGGTTTATCAGTTACGAATGCTGCTTAGTCCTGCTGACTAGGTCAAATGTCTAAAAATCAAAAGTTTTTTCTATAATATTCATATACACAACTGTCCAAAACTTTGGGGTTAACAACATTTAAATACCCCCTGTGGTGAAAATCAAGTTTTAGAATGTTGTTTATGTCTATGTGTTTTTTTTTAAATATGCTTTAAAAGGGTCATGAACAGAGCAATCAAATGTTCCTTGAGTTTTTGGACATATTAGAGGTCATCATACTAACAGAATATCCTGTGTTTCAGAACTGAAAACTTCCTTGTTAGTCCAAAAACAGCTTTTGTTATAGCCCAGAAAACTACTAATGAAAAACCACCTCTGCAGAGGAAAATCAACGGCTACTTCATCATTGGAACTTTGGCCCTGCCCACTGGCGTGTTAGTGAGATGACGAGGAGAGAAGAGCGATACAGAATCACTGGACAAAAAATAGCATTACCTTCCAAAGGATCCTATTGCTAGGAATGTGGATATTTATTTTCAACAATGTGAATATCTCAGTTGAGCATTACTTGTTTGTATTCGGTATATTTCACTGTGGATTTTTTTTTGGTAAATCAGTCACAATTCTGGCGCAGGCTTTGCAAACAGACTTTTATGACATGGACTTGTCAGTATTGCCACAAAATGCAAGTAACTGTGTTAATTCTAATGCCTGCTCTGTGACCAGTGATTTCTGATATGTAATGATTCATGTACAGTCATGAACAGTTCTTTGTCTATGTGTCAGCAAATCAAACCAGTGAGTGACTAAACGGTCAACTTCACATTGTTTCTCTTAGTAGGATGAAAATAATCTGCTATTTAAACTGATTAAACTATATATAGAAAGCGATCAAAGAACACTCCCTTTACAATCGCTGGAGCTGTCAATCAAACAGCGTGAGTTTATCAGTGACTGAGTTCTGGACTCTCGCCAAAACTCCTATTATAATCAAATCTTTTATTTACATTGTGTTTGCATTGTTATGATGAAAGCATTAGTGTGCAGAAATCGAGTTGAAATCACGAGATCACTGCATTCATGTGTTCAACATGTCTGTGATCGGCTACATGTTCATCACTGCAACCTTTCATGCCACCATCTAAATATAATACTATAGATCTAAATATAATTGTTATAATCAACACTTTTCAGCAGACTTCAAAAAGAGCGTTCAAACCAGAGGACTAAAATCATTTTTTATTTTTCTAAATTATGACAATTTTTGATGTGAAATCATACTACCATTATAAGTGCCTCCCGGGAAAATTTTTAAAATAAAATAATGCAGTTCATGATCCCTTTAAAACAATCCATGTGCAAATTGTCATTGTCGTGTTACGCAGCACAGAGCTTACGCAAGAACCAATGAGGTTCATTCTCGCGTGTTACGCAGCACGTTCGAGCTTCCGCAAGAGGTTCTTTCTCGCGCATCAAGTAGGTTCGGCTGCGTTTCTGTTGGCTGATTAATATACTTAAATGTGAATAAAAGCCTAAATACAATCTGTTCATCACAAAGTGACCGAGTCTCTTCAGAACATTTGGACTGAACCACTAATTCATATGGATTCGTTTTACAATTTCTTTAAGAACTTTTTGAAGCTTCAAATTGGTAATTGCATAGCTGTCTATGGAAGGATAGAAAACTCTCAGATTTTATCAAAAAGGTCTTCATTTGTGTTCCGAAAAAGAACGAAAGTCTAACGGGTTTGGAACGACATGAGGGTGAGTAATTAATGACAGAATTTTCATTTTTGGATGAACTATCCCTTTAATGTATCCTCTTTGAATAAAAGTAGCTCAATATTTATTTATTTTTATCTAACTGACCCCACAGTTTTGAACAGTAGTATATATTACATTACATAATAAATTAACATGATCATTATTAACAATCACTACTACTACACTACAATTACCACACTACTATACTTGTTATTAGTATTATTGTTCTTGTTTTAATTATTTTTATTATTAAAAAAAGAAAACTTAAATGAGATTAATTACAATTAGTAATTCCAAACAGTTTCATCAGAAGTTTTAACCTCTGACAGCCCCTCCCCCTCCCCTTCTAAAGTATCGCCTCGGGGTAGATACACCCCTGGTTAAGAATCAGTGCCCAAATAAAACTAGGTTGATATTGTGATTGTAGATAAAAAGGAAAAAGATAAAAGATCAGCCTGAAACAAAGACATGAAAAAAGTCGACAAAAATCAAAGGAAAAGCATTTGCTTCAAAAGGCAACAGACAACTTCATAAAACGGTTTTCCTCGCTCTCCAGTGGGCACTGGAGATGTATCTTCTAATCTGTACAAGCTATGCTTCAGAAGATCTCAATGCAAACCAGAGAAGCTCTCCTCCTCTGCTCTCTGAATAGAAGACGCAAAATAAAATGATGCTCATTTCAATAATTAGATACAATTATGAGTTGGCAAACAGGTTGACAGGTTGGGTTGAGAGCACTGATGCAAAGTGCTGATAAAAGCACATTAAACAGGGCAGATTTCCCTATCAATGAGTGTATGGAAGTTAATTTTATTTGGGAAATCTAGAAGATGTGTGCGATATTGAGGTCAATTATGCTGAAATGAATCAACAGTGTTGTGGCCAAGTTATTATTGTTTCAGAAACAGGTTAGAACAAAAAAATCTGTAAAATTACTCTGAAAAGAGCAGCTGCTTGTGGAAATTATGTAAGAATTTGGAAATAATTTATGCAGTGTAGATGTACAGTATTACATTACACAATGTCATTTAACCTTCTGGGGTCGGCAATCACACAGGCGTGATCTCCTCGCTTTTTTTATTATCAGTGCAAAACAAACTTAAAAATGATTTTGATCTTTCATATAAGTGTTACACATCATTCGAAATTGTTAAATGTCTTTTTATTTGTGTACACTCAAAATAAAAACAAATGTGTTTTTCATAAAATAAAGAAAATAAACGATACGCATTCTGCCATCTCTCTCAATGTGAAGTTCATTCTGAAACGCGACAGAAAAATGAACAGTGAATACTTGCAACACACACGTGACAGATATGTCTCTACAAAGCTTGGAGTCTTTGTTTTTAAATTATGTAATTCATATTGAAAACAAATATTCTCTGTTTAAGTAATCCGTATGAAAGCAACGAGAGGTACAGTTTCTCAAACGAGTGCTAATTATCTCTAATGTGACCACACCCACACGCGCTCGAGCATTTGACATGCAAATCGCCCACACAGACCTGTAAACGCCCCCATCACCTCTAAACAAAGCACAAAGAGAAAAGAGAAACTTCATAATTTTTCTGCTTTTTATTGAGTTTGGAAGACACGCTGTGAGTTCACACAGGATTTACCTAAGAAGAAGAACGCGATTTGAAGATTTTCACAGTAAGACATGTAGGCCTATTTCCATTTATAATAGTTAGCATGTTATTGGTGCATAAACTTCACATTGTACTAGTTGAACTGGTGCCTGACTAAAATGTATGAAATCGATGGAAACATGTTTAAATATGAACTATAGACAGGTAGGCAACCTTTCAATGATAAATAAATATAGCCTATACAACACAAGGATGTTTTTATGTTCATAATAAAACACAGCATGATATAAAAGTAGGCTAATATGAAATTTATGATGCACATTATAACGTTTAGACTAGTGTTTATTGTTAAATGCTGTTCGTTGATATCTGCTCAAACTTGGATGATTATAATGTGCTAACAATAATGTTTCATAGTTTCGTAGATCGCTTCAATAATTTTCTCTGCACGCGCTGTGAGTTTGAGTCACTCACGCTGTGGCTTTGAAAAGCAAAACGCAGAGAGCTTTATTCAGTACATTTTAAATTCAGATTTTGGCCGCCTCTCGAATGGGTCACACCAAAGATATTACATGAGAAGTTCAAGTAAATGCACTAGAAATCCATGCTCATTCAAAGATGTGCATTTATTGCATGGATGGAGAAAGCACTGACACCTGCAGGATTTCATCTGACGTTAACGTTACGCGCACTAAGTTTTTTTTATTTATTTAACACTAAAAAGTTAAATAAGCATAATAGTCCATCTGTTCCGTGAGAGCAACGGTACTGCAGAACAAGTGTAGCTTCTATATCTATAGACGTTTTAAAATCTGAAACCCCAAAAAAGCAACGAAACTTTCAGACATCCATGAGTGCATGTTCACAGAAGAAAACAACTATAAAACAGCACTGGTTGTTCTCTCGATACTCGACAAAAACAGAATCTAACGGCGTGGGCGAAGGTATAATGCGTGTATTAAATTGTATGAAATAATACAGAAAAAAAGCACAAACGCAGCAGAGATGCTAAGTTCAGCAGCTGGAATTAGCTGAGGAAGTAACGTAGCGCTAACAGACAGCAGAAAAACTAATGGCCACACCCTTAATTGTGCAGAACCTTAAGGCTTAATATGATTTAAACGGATGAGTTATATATATATATATATATAAAACTTAAAAAAAAATAATAATAATAATTAATAAATTAAATCCTTAATACAATGTAGTCCTTATAAGACAAAACAATTTGCCACTAAAGTTTAAAAATAATAATAAATAAATTCAAGACGTTATCTAAAAATAATTGCTTGTCAATATTTTTATACAAACAGTTTTTTTTTTAAAATGCTGCTTTGTACACATCTCACAGGAAACAGCCAACAAATTACAATGTCTTTGCATATTAAGCTTGGATAAGAGAAAGCATTTTAAGTAATATCAAAAATTACACCCTTGAGCTGAAAGATACTGAACTGCATCTATTCTGGGCTTAATCTGATAATTATATCCACACCTGTTTAGAAAAAGAAACATCTAAAGGCTGATAGAAAGACGAGATGTGCAGTAGCCGTCTAATATCTCTGAAAAAAGAGACCACATGATGCCAATTTGAGCCATAAAGGAGGAGGGCTGAATCTGTCAAGCTTCAGAAGAAAGTGGATGTAATGGATGGCAAGTGAAAAAAAATAATAAAAAAAAAAATTCACAGAGGTTACACGGTGCTGGAACAAGGGCCTTAAGCGCACCTGGCCAGAAATGATGGCGTTAAGAGTTCAGTCGGTTAAATTGGGTGACACAGAATGCAGTTAAATCAAATGAGCATGTTGGCTGAGGAAAGAGTTTGGATTAGATGCAGCAAATCAAATAAAGCTACAAAGAAGCAGGAGCACATGTAACCAGGGCATGGGAAGCTGAATCAAATAGCCTGTTACTGTGGTGGCTCAAACTGTGTACCAGAATTAGGCCTAAAGAAGCATGGCGGAGAAACTACTTAGTACTTACTTCGACCCGACCGATTATCGGCGCCGATATTACGGATTTTTATGGTTATCAATATCGGACATTTTCAAAACCGATTTGCAGATAAAATTATTTAATTTTGAGATGCGCTATATTTGGCTCTGACGCAGCCACCTCTGTCGGCGGAACGCAACACTCTGTAGACTAGACCAATGTCAACACCCATCTGATTTGTTGGGAGTCACAAGTCCAGCCAAACAACGCGGAAAGCTGAAGGCACTGAAAGTTTTGCACTCTCACACCGAAAGCACTTGCTGACTGGAGCTGCTTAAATGATCACGTATCAGTTGTCTATCAAAGTTAAGGCAGCAGCAGACTTTGCTGAAGTAGCAATAAATCACTACACTGAAGTTGCAAAACACCTCAATATAATAGTGCCCTGTGATTTCCGCGATGCAGAAAACACAGACGGAATCCAGTCATAAAAAAACGTTTTTTACTGTATAAAGCGGAATGTCACGGAATTTCAAACCGCAAAAAGACTATTTGAATATGAATCCTGCGTGTCTCTAGTCTAACTGAATGGCGCAGACGTGTGATTTAATTTACCACACACACACACTGGAGCATGTTGTGCTGTTTTCAGCCTCAGCCGCATCATTATATGAGGACTTGATTGAATAAACATCATCTCCAGAGCCACTTAGTCACTTCATGAGCTTTTTAATGCTTCAACTGAGAAAAGCTATCATCATATCATAAACACACACAAACTCAAAGATCTCCACGGCATCCCGTCAAAATAAAAAAGTTCGGTTTTTCATAGGGCCCTAAAAATTAAATTTTTGTTAAACTGTAATTAAATTGAATAAGTTTGATGATTTAAATGAATTAGAAATGCTTTTGATTACTAAAATTTTATTTAACCATTTACCATAAAGTCTTTAAGTTTTACAAAATGTTTACAGAATGTTGCTGGGTGCTCCCTGCACTTAGTTATTATTAACAGTTCTCAGATTCAAAGATATGTTTAAAATCATTTAAAGAAAGTATTTGTCAAAACAGTTTATTATTCTTAATTTTGACATTAATTTATATTTTTACACCACACATAGGGCTGGGCGATAAATAGATTTTATCGATTAACTTGAATGTGTAGTGTGCGTCGATTTGTTTGAATGAAAATCGTTTTTCTCTTTAACTTCCGCAGACGCTCCCTTCTGGGCTCCCGTAGTTCCGAACGGGCTCAGCGTTTGCAGGGTTGCCAGATTGGGCGGTTTCCCGCCCAATTGGGCGGTTTTGTAATCTTTTTTGCGGGCAAAAATGGGTTTGGGTGGGTGGATAAAAATTGGGCTGGTTTCGGATCAATTCGGCGGGTTTTTGTAGCCGAAACTCCGGTACTTCAGAAGATCCTTTTTTCAGCGACTCTCTGTTCAGTACCATACTCACTCACTCACTCACATATACATACACACACACAAACACACACTACAGGTCTGGCTGACGTGCCCAAACTCACAACAGACACTCCCTCCCTTCAGCTCACATCATGCACGCCGGCGGCACCGCCCTCCCCTCAAACACACTAGATTGCGCAGGGTTTTCAAACTTAGCTAGCTGACTGACACTGACAATATGCCAAAGTGGACAAAATATAGAAAAAGTTACAGGAAAGAGTGGGAAAGAGATCCAGACTTAAAGTCATGGATTTCACCAGGTGCAGAAGAAGGAAAGGCACACTGTAAATACTGCAACGCTGATATCCGTGCTCATTTAAAAGATCTTAAAGATCATGCAGCGACCAAGAAGCATAATGCAAGGTGCCAGCCAACGGTCAGACCATTTACAGTTAGCAAAGTGGGGGAGTCCAGTAATCCTGACAACAATGTCCAGAAACGACGAGAACTGCGGATAGCAACGTACATTGCATGCCACACTGCCTGATATACTGAAAGACGAGACAAGTGCATTCCAGATGCACAGAACAAAATGCACTGCTGTCATTAAGTCATTGCTAGCACCTCATTTTAGACAGGAGCTAAAAGAGGACATCGGTGACTCCCCGTTCTCGCTCTATTTGGACGAGACAACAGACATTGGAGTGAGCAAATTGCTCTGTATATGCATAAAATATCACTCCAAAAAACACAACCGGTTTATTAGCACTTACTTGGGTTTGGTGGAGCTCTCAGATGCTGATGCAAATGGAGTTGTGGAGGCAGTCATTCTATTTTTGCAGGAGTGTGCACTGGACATTGCTAATATGGTGGGGCTAGCAACAGATGGGGCCAGTGTAATGGTCGGCAGGCATCATTCGGTGTACACGTTACTGAGACAGAGGCAACCGAATTTACAACTTATAAGATGCGTGTGCCACTCCCTGGATATAATTGCCCACAAAGCGATGAAACATCTGCCCAGCAATATAGACTATCTGATCAGAGAGACATATAACTGGTTCTCACACTCCGCAAAGCGCCAGGCCGATTATAAAGCCATATACGAGAGAGACTGGGGACAGCCTCACTGTATTCCGAGACCTTAACCGGCTCTACACGTCAACCATGAGACGCATGATCAAGCCTAGCGTTTTTCGCATGAATAATGAAAAACAACTCAGAGAATTGGACCTAAATTCCACCAGTGTCTATCTCTCACCTGCAGACGCTGACTTAGGGACCACATTCAGCCAGAAGCTGGAAGCAAGCACCTTGTCCCCTGAAATTAAGCTACTGGTCCAAACACGTTGCACAGACTTTTTGAAAGAACTCCTGGTTCAATACCAAATGCGCCTGCCTGCATCCATGGAACTGCTCGCGAAGCTGGAGCTTCTAAGTCCTGCTGCCGTGATGTCCTACAAGCCAACAGTCCGAGAGTTCCCTAGGGAGTTTTTTTCTGGCTCTCTCGATTCTCTTGAGACTCAGTTGAGAAATGTTGCCTCAGCAGGTTTTTCTCCCAACCTGGCCATTGATGCATTCAGGCTTGAGGTTGAATCTTTTAAAGATGCTGGAGGAAACCACTGTTTCCAGGATTTAGCTTTTGGTGCTATAAAATTGCTCACCCTCCCCATATCCAACGCCCCAGTTGAAAGAGCATTTTCTCAAGTCACACTGCTCAAAGATGACCTACGAAGCAGGATGGGCTTACCCCTTCTTTCAGGGTTGATGGACGTGCGCACAGGTCTTGCGCGTAATGGCTTGACATCAGCTACATTCCGTCCGCCCGGACAGTTGTTGAAGAAGTTTGACTCTAGTATATCTAGTATATACTAGTAAAGAGCTTTTGTGTTAATCAATTCAGATTATTCTTAATAACAATTGTTCAAAGCGATTTTCAGAAAACTCACACTCCTAACTGTCTGACGGGGAATAACCTCAGGCAGTTCGACGTGTGTTTTTGTGAAAATCGCTTTGAACATGTTATTCAGAATAATTGTATTAACACAATTATAGTTATTGTGTTCTGTTCTGCGGCCCAGCCCTGTTCTATAATCAACTTGATTTTCATGTAGCCTAATGTTATTCATAAATAGGCCTATGCATGTTTTATGTTGCTAATTGAAATCATTTTAATTTTAAAGTGGGTTATTTTGTATGTCCCTACTTTGACTGAATGGTTTTGTTCCAAGCGACTTTTATTGACAATAAACAGACTCATTGATAGCCTAAGTTGTTCGCATTATTTTTCATAACATAAGCTAGTTTAATAGTAGAATAGCCTACTTTTGCGTTCATTTGATTTCTGAAATCGGATAGGCGAAGTCGCAGGCCGGTGTACTTTTGCGTCCATTCCTTTTTCCTTTTTTAACTCGTAATTGAATAACGAAAAACATGCTTTTTTTATTCGATTTTAGAGTGGTGAAACAATATTCATAAACTTTTTTATTTTCTTTATATACAATGCTTAGATATTTAACTTCACATAGGCCTATAAAAAAGAAAGACTAAAACAAAAACATTTCAAAAACTGTAAAATTTTAAGTTACATAAAAATAAAACATTAGTAAATTATTTTATGATACACATAGCCTATTACTGTCTTAAGTGAACTCATTTATAAATGCCAACAATAATATTTTTTATATGAACATATTTTCAGTTAACATTTATTATTATTAGCCTAAAAATCACCTATAGCCTAAATCACCTCTCTATATGGTTCCAGAGTGGCTCTTCTCATTCTGCACTGCGGGAAAAATTTAATTTCCGGGTTTAGCCAGAGCCTGTCTACTACGGACATTCTATTAGACATTCTCTGGTTTGGCCTTAGAAAACCAGTGAAATCGACATTTTTTCCATATTAATTTGTGAATATTTTATATGTTTAATAAAGGGGCTAAAAGCCATAAAAAATACGTCAATATTTATTTTTTATTTATTATATAAAAATAAATATTTATTATATATTTATTTTATTTATTATACAATTTTTTTTGTTTTTTTAACTGCAGCATTTGCAGCTCAAATTCAAATTTTGGTGTTCAACTTTGCGTTTTAAAAATACAACAACCGTTAATTTTTCGTTTTTCAGTTACAGGTTAAAAAAGGAAAAACGAATGGATGCAAAAATACATGGACCATGGGTCATTTTAAAACTCGTTAATGATTATAATGTGTTTAAACGAGAAACCATAGCGAGAAACAAGCCAAAACAAATTTGGGCGGTTTTATGTGCATTCTCGCGGTTTTTGATGAGGTTTTGGGCTGGAAAACCTTGCTGGCATCTGGCAACCCTGGATACACAAACAATATGGCAAGTAAACGAGACCGCGGCAGCACAAGCACACGCGCCAAAAACATTTACAAACTGAATCCGCAGGGCTGCCAACACACAAATTCACTGTGAGACTCACGCAATTGTCACTTTTTACACGCTCTCACATCCACTTTCTCACGCAGAGAAAAATCACAAAGCAAAGAGGACACTGACACCGAAAGACAAGACAGAGGTTACTATTGATATTAAACAAATTCTCAGCTCTCATATTCTGTCAATTTAATTACAAAATTCAAACAATATAAACAGTTTTGGCGCTTGTAAATGTGACGGGAGTCACAACGTCACGTGACAGATCACTCACAGATCTCAGTTCAAGCGGCACGTTAACCGATCATCTGTTACTCGTCTTTACTACTAGTTAATAGTAATTAAACACGAATGACCAATAGATAATTTGAAAGATAGCTACAGTTCAACTTACCGAAATATAATCAAATAGATCGAGCTGTGTGTTTTTTTGCCGTGAAAAGAGGTCCATAAAACAGCTGGAGAACAATGTCACGTAACGTTACATTTACCACAGGAAAGCCATTTAACCATAGCATGTTAGTTGGACTTAAAAAATTGCTATAGAGAGGAGTATTTTGCTAAATATGATAACTATATTAGCCTACATATTTATTTATTTTTTTACCTATATCATTAAAATATTACAACGTTATAATAAAAAAATGCATATTTAATTTGAGATGTTATTTTTAACCTTGAATAATACCAGGTGACAGGGCTCTGTATGTTTACAGAATTAGGTGAGTTAATTGTTTTTGAGAAAAATGAACACATTAACTATCTACTGTAGGCTACCTAATATTTATCCAAAGGAAACAATATTGAATCAAGATCAGAATCAAATCACAAGAATTGGATTGAAATTGTGAACCCCCCCCCCCCCCCCCATTCCGATTTAAATCGTAAATCAGATTTTTTGTGAAAAAAATCAGGGATTTTTTTAGGCCATATCTCCCAGCCCTAACCAGACATAGGCTATATATCTTTTCAAAATATTGGGTATCCGCCCTGACAATCATATATTGGTCGACCCCTAAAAATGCTGGTTAATAATCTGTTTTACAACATACAAAAAAAGATTTGCTGTCACAAAAATAGCTGTGATTTTTTTATAAGGTGAACTAAGGGTGTGGTGGGTTCACCTTTGTAGTTCGATTCTCTTGGTTCGAACCAAAAAACGAATTTACTGAAAATCCAAAACACTGCCATGTGCTGGGCCAAATGCGATTCTTATATGTGCGTAGATATGATGGTATTTTTACCACCTGAGAACTCAAAAAAGCTTATTAAAAGTGTAAAGGAGTTAGCCTGGTTAAAACCAGACCCTTCTCAGTCGTAACTGAGGGGTCTGGGGAAGGTTCATTGACAGCTCATTTCCAAAGGGGCGTCACCAACGGACATCGCTCAAATGCCTCTGGGCGCAATTGGACAGACCTAAAACCAATCAGATCGATCGTCATCTTGTAAAGCCCGCCTCAACGTTTGTGATTGGTGCCTCGATTTGGAAAGCTTGGAAATGAGTTTGAATGGGCTCTTCGCCAGATTAACTTGCAGAGCAAATCTCGGAAGTTCGTCTGGGTTTTCCCAGGCTATAAAGGAGTCAAATAAGTGCTAGGAATTCCTCAGTTGCACTCACAAATAAAGATCTGCTGCAAGGAAATGTTGTTTCGCCTGTATGGAAACTGTAATGGGCAACATGGCTGCTATGACAGGGAAAAAAGCAGGTATGCTTGAGCATTCTGCCTTTTTATTGTCGCATCTTGTGACATTGGTCCGTGTCGTTGGTCTGTTGTGTTTATATATTTAATTTAAACTGCACCAGAGTTCATTTGGAAGTGGACTGAGACCCACGTTTTCAGTGCGCACCAGGGATTGAATGGCAGCATTCACACCTATTCGAATAAACCGTACTAACAGAGCAAACATACCAGAGTTTGTTTAAATCAAATCAAACCTGCCAAGTGGACCACCCTGACTCTGTTGAGTAAACAATGTGTGATTATGTATCGAAACAAATCTTCAGATAACAATCAATTTAGCTGGAATGGAAAGATGATGCTTTCCATTGCCAAACACAAGTTGAAACACTGTCTTCCATCAGCGGATGAGTGTAAATCTCAGTGATATGAGAGAAAGACAAAGTTCTGCCATAGTGGCAGGGCTGCAGCAGTGCATTCTGGGTCTCCGCAGAGGCTGACATGAGATCTCATCTCCTGTATCCGTCTCCTTTCATCTCATCGGCTCCAACATAATTGCTTTGGGTCTCCTGAGTAACATAGTGCTGATTGGTAACTCAATAACTTCTTTACAGATGATTAGATGAAACGTCAGTGTGTTGGAGAGTTTTTCAGGGTGTGCTAAAATCAGAGAGACGTCAGGAATGGAGGACAAGCGGCCAGCTCAGGAGGGAGACGAGCCACGGACGTCTGCATGTACTTGAGATGGAAGTCATTTGGTTCAGCTCTTTCTGGGTCATTTTAAAAACAGTAAGTGCTTTTGCTGTGACAAATGAGCAAGGAGGGCTTTGTATTGTTAACTTTGAACTTGACAGTAGTCCTACATTTCAATTAAACTGAAGGACACAACACCTTTGTAACAAAAGATAACTTGAAGCTGGCTTCATATTGACTCCATCTAGTTGACTTGACCGTGCATAATATTAAAAAAGCATTAAAAGGATAGTTCGCCGAAAAAATCTCTTCACTCAGTTCCTCACAAAAATATAGTGCTATATTTAAAGGGCTTGGAATATAGTGCACAGGTGGGCTGCTCTTTTGGTAATTATATGGAGCATAAACTGTCATTTTTGGATATCCTTTCATTGAATGGAATGAAAGCTTTGTCAATATTCCTTTTTGCATAGAATAATGACATGAGGGTGAGCACATGGTGACAATTTTCATTTTGGATTAACCATTTTTTTTTAAATGGCCTACATTTAATAATCATGATAATAAAAAGCTCACATATTTGTAATAAAAAAAATCAAAACTTACCATAATACATTTAAGAGTGTGCATGTGGCGAGTCCCCCTAGTACAGCTCTTCTGAACCATAAGACCTGTCCAAAATACTTCCATTACAATGTAGAATCCTCATGACACAGTTTAATGCACAACAAAAGGGATTAATATGATATTAATTATAATAATATTACCTGTGTTTTAACATGGGAGATTTCAGAAAATAAAAAAGGCATGACGTTGACAATCCCACCTGATTGGAAGAAACATATTAGTCAAGATAATGTTGACATTTCTTAACCAATGTTAACTGAAAATGCAATTTTTAGCTTAATGAGCTACCTTAACTTAAACTTAATTTATTAAAACCAGATAATTAAATGGCTGAAAAGTGTTAAATAAACACCATTTAGGTTCATTCCTCTGGCTGGCTTAAAAACCAAAATATTCTACACTATAATATTACCTCAATCAGGTATAAGCTTTTCAGGAACAACTTGTAACTAAAGCAGTAAGCAATGAAATACTTATAGAGAAATGGTTAAGGAATATTTTTAAACGTGAATACACGTCATTTAGACTTGTTGAATAAATACATCTTACATTTTATTTTTATAAATTTAATTTGAAATTCTCCTTTTATGTAATATTCTTTATTAGACCTCTTTTAGGCTGCTTACAGTTTCTATATAGAAACTTGCCGCATTAATTTAAAACGTGCAGTCACAGTTGTGTTTATTTGCATTTTAAAATGGCTTCGAATGAGGCTCATCCAAACAGAACTAGCCTAAATGAAACGGTCCATTTTAAAAAACTACCCTCAGTGTTAGTAACTCTTATAAAAAATCTAGGGAATTGAGAGCAGCTCTATAAATGTTCTCTTAAAAGTGCTGACAGTCACAACTGTGTTTTCTCTTGCACCAAATGAAAATCATCAGTAAGATAAATACGAACGAGGAGCAGGGGACTAAACCCAGTACATTACAACAGATGGCGCACAGCGAAAGGTAAGAGCCCTTGTAATTGCAGATGCTCCCAAGAGCCCAAAACCAGATTTCAGACAAATAAACCAAACGGTGGGCCCTTGTGAGACTGCTCCACTTTTTGTACCCATTCTACAGCATCTGCATTAACCAAGCAGATACTAACAACCTACCTTGTGACCGCCGGGCAGTATGCTGACATGCATTAGAAGCGTTTTTTCGCCCCTTTTTTATTTTTGTAAAATGTTTCCGTTTGATACAGGGCCATCTTATTCCCTTCTTGTCAGCTGGATCAGAGACAGATATACTCCCCTAGCTGTCACTATAAACAAAGCCTGGTCTTGTGACTCCTTGAAAGCAGACGCCCATTAGGTACCTGGAGGTTCCACAGGGGCGTGTGCTGGGCCCTCTAAAAAGCCGTTGAGCAAGCAGCTGTCTATTCAAAGGTGTCACAGTGGCTTTGGCTGTAAATGAGAGCAAGGCGAGCAAGTGAGACTCTCGCAGGCGGATTTTGTTTGTTCTGTTGACAGGAGCCTCCTGCGGCGCCAGCAAGGTTTGGCTGCCTCAGGACCTTACAGCTCTGAGTGTGGCAGCCAATTAACAGGATTAGAGAGAGGGACAGAGAGAGAATTCCCTGGACTCCTGGCTAACATCTACATTGTCACAGTGATAAGGTTCGAGAGGTACTTTCATTAACTGCTTAGCACACCAGCTGCAATGAACACACACTGGTGTCTCTACAGATTCCAAATCTCTTCACTTCACTTCACTAAACCCAAACACACTGACATTGCCACTGCCCACACACTACATGAACAGAGAAACAAAATATTCTTCTTCCTGGAATACACTGGCATCAGAAAGTATTTGGACACTTCAGTTCAACTTAAAAATGGATGAATATCATTCCATTACATAAAATACAAATCCAAGGGCCATTCATTTTAAGAAACATACATTTCAAGCTAAATAGTCCCAAAATGAAGTTTGTTTGGTTTAAACATGCCAAACAATGGACTTATTGTTCAAAATGAAGTAAAAAGTAGGCTACTTAATGCAAATGGAATTGACTTCATGGCCAGTTTAAGTTGGCATGAAACGGAAATTGCAATCAGCTTTTCTTCTCTATTGTGACCTACTGTAGGGCAATTGTATACTTCATTTTGTTTGTGATCCAAGGCTATTATTTTGAACGAAAACTAATAATTAAACAATGAAAAATCATTTTCCTTACTTCAAACGAAATAAAACAACATTTCTCATTTGCTTTTAGTTTAACGAAGTGCTAAAATAACTAAAACTAGGCTAAATAAACACTAATTAAAAGTTAAAAGTTATTAAAAAAACTAATAAAAATGTCAAAATCAACAAAATTACTAAAACTTCAACTAAAATAAAGTGAAAACAAAACTAAAATCTAAATGAAATATTAACAAAAACTATAATAGTATTTAGGGCTGTCACAGGGCTCCAGACTAACTTTTTACCTTGGTTGCACTGGTGCGCCAATTTTTTTTTATTTAGGTGCACCAGCACAAAATTAAGGTGCACCCAAATTTTTCCTCGGCCCACGTTGCCTTTTTACGGCACAATTTCAAGGTCACCTTTTTATCACGCTCCATACATTCATATACATTATGTAAATGATTTTAAACCATAATAAGGTGTAGGTAAATACTTTTTTTTTATTATTTGAAGCACAATTATACTGTATATAAAAATACAGATCTTAAAAAAAAAAATGTTTAAAGTGCTTCACTGAGCTGCCAAACTAAAACATTTTAAGCAAAATAAAACATTTCAAAATAGAAATAGAAAGTGCTACTGTTTAAAAGTGCTTCCCTGAACTGATGGCTGAAGTAGCTCCATGTCTGGGCTGTTGTCGGAGCATTGACGGGGAGACTGTTGGGCCTACTTTTCTTAAAGAAAAAACTTTCTATGTGTCTATTTCTTTTCATTGTTCGTCGTCTGTTTTCTTGCGTTTATTTTGCTGATGCTGATTGCCATGGCTCGTTTACACTGTAGGTCTTGGTTCCCAATTCTAATTTGTTGGCTATATCCGATTTTTTTGACAGTCCATTTACACGTTCTTTAAATTGTGACCCATATCCGACTCATGTGTTTACACTTGACAAAGATCTGAAATATCGCGCATGTTTAAAGGGGGTTCTTGCACAGATGGACGAACGCGCAGCAAGAGAGATCTCAGGACTGGGAACATACACGATCTCATGAAAGTGCGTCTATAGCACGAATTTTATTTCTCGTGCCATTTATACGCCAAAATAGTTTTTGCGTGCATTTGATACGCACTGTAAATGTGCGTATTGCACGCCATAAAGTGCGTATCATATGCACGCAATATTTTTGGCTTAAATGGCATGATAAATAAAATTTGTGCTATAGACGCACTTTCATGAGATTGAGGAGCAGTGGGTCCGAAATTTTAGGATGAGCAAGCCAACCTTTTATATGTTGTGTCAACGTTTGTCCACATTCCTCTCCTACGACGACACAACGTTTCGTCATCCGTCCCTATGCAGATGCGCGTCGGGGTTGCTCTCGTCATTAAACCGCGGAGACGTTGCCTAATGCCTCAGAATATCCAATCTGCCTGTTTACATGATGCATTGGCACATATCTGATTTATTTCCACATATGAACAAGGCCTGAAACCGATCTCGAAATATCCGAATACATGCGTTTTTTCCTGTTTAGGCTACACGGTCATAGAACACATCCGATCTGTCACACATGAGCAAAAAATCTGAATTGGGTCACATTTCACTGACGGTGTAAACGGGTGCTCAGGTCGCAATTTCAATCACACAGCAGGGAGCAGTGTAGCATACAGGAACATCTGGACCACAGCCATTCAGAGGCAAAGACCCGCCCCATCTCTGACTCTGGTTGGTTTAGACCACGATATGATCCAACCATGAGTGTGAGTTGCGACAAGGAGAACAAGCGCTACGTTTGTGGAGAGGCAGCGGATCTGAGGACGTTAGGTGCACCGGTGCGACCTAGGAAATATTTTAGTCGCACCCTTACAAATTTTTGTCGCACTCTAGAGCCCTGCTGTCACTTTTTATTCGATATTTGAATATGCATTCGAACATGACATGAAATATCCGTAATTGAACTATAAATAAACTATCTGTTTTTTAAAGTGCCATGTGTAGCACATTTTTTACAGTCTATGATTAGACCCTTTGTTTTTTATTTTTTTGTTTGCCATCTCATCCAGTAGCGGGCGCTCTAAACGTATTGTAGCGTAGGCCCATGAACAAATCAAGCGAATAATAGCCAATAGCCAATCTGTTTTGAAAATGGAAGATAAATCACAGAACGGCCAGCCTGAGCGGACAATTACGACCCCAACTACTAAAAAGTAGTGTCTGGAAATATTTTGGGTTCTACACCATAGATACCACTTCTCTCAACATTGACGCGCAAATACCTTTGTGTGCCAGGCAAGTGTGTGCGCTCCGAAACGTGTGTTCTCCACCGCGCGGAACATCGTCAATAAAAAGAGCCGCACTTGATCCAGATCAAGTTGATAGATTGGTGTTTCTAGCAAACAATATTAAGAAATGAATTAGGCTAGGCTATAGGCCTTACTCCTGCTGCTGTTTAAGCCGTCACGTTATTGTTTGTGCTGTTCCGATTCTGTTTTTTTCCATGTAACGTTAGCATAATTTTGTTATTGTTTATGCATAGTGGCACTTCATATAGATTAAGTTAATAACCTGCTGTTTCAAACATTAAGTCAATTTTTTTTTTCAGACAGGCTATGGCCGGAGTCCTGTTTATGACTGTCAGACTGTTAATACATTTTAGGGCTGTTGGAACAAATTCCGAAATTCGAATATAATTCGAATATTAAAAAAATCAATACTATTCGAATGCTGAAGTTACTATTCGAATATTGCTTTTTTATGTATATATATATATATTGTAGAAGAGGAGGTCAGCGGCGCCATCTGCTGGGAAACTTTATCATCCATCCAACAAATATACCAACAAGCCGACATATTGATCATGCCCCGGTCACGCTGTCATGCCCTGATCACGCTGACGGACAGCCAATCAAACCATAGCATTGATCGGGTGACTTTGTGCAGAACTTTTTAGTTTCGTTTCGCTTTATTATTGAGAGATGGTTCGTGTGTTGATTTCTTCCTAATTCCTGCCCGAGTTGTGTGCGTCAATGACTAAAAGTAAGTGTTTATTCACCTAGTATATATTGCTGTTATTGCTTTTGATCAATATTAGTCTCTGAGATGTTTATATGCAAGATAAAGTGACGCACAGAAGACCCGCGTCTCCGCACAAGTGAATGTTTATATAAACGGAAGCGTTAACCGAATACGTTTATTTGGAATCGTGTTATGTGAACCCGTTTATGCCATTGTGGCATAATTTCCGCCTAATAGAAAAGTTAGTTTGATTATGTGTATGATGAGTCTGTCAAATGTACAGTACACTTAATGTATACTGACCTATACATATGCATGTGTAGTTGGTTCATGAAGCTACAAGTTTAAGGATGCACATTATTTATGTATATTGTGTTACAGTGTTTTGTACCGCTTTACATCTGTTATGTTATCGGGTAATTTACATGTGATAATGTAATGTTATTCTAGACTCACTTAATTTACGTAATTTATTTCTTATTTCCTCTGTTTAGACCACATATACACACGTACATAAGTTACCATCCATTCCAATGTAACCAGTGAACTTGATGGACATTAAAGTCATTTAAATGGATTTTCTGTCTCCGTGTCCTTACCGACACACTATGGCGATGACCAAGTCTACCTAAGAACCAGTCCACCTTCATTACATATATATATATATACACACACACACACACACAACCTTGCCTTTCTCACAGCCTTGGCTTACACGCATGTGAAAATGAAATGCTTTTGTTTCGTCTGATGAACAATAAAGTTTTTGAATCGTAACACAACTGCACGTTATCCACGCTGTATCATCATAACAATACTGTCAAAATTGGTAAATGTTTAACGACGTAAAAAGCGCCCCCCGAAGCGCTCATGAAGCGGAAAACGCAAAAAAAACTCAACGGATTCAGCGAGCACCAAGCTCATAGGAACCGTCTAGTCGAACTGAAAAGAATGATAAATGTTTCCGAATTTTTGGTGGTGTTTTCGTGGAGATATTAGCTGAAAACCATCGGAAGCACTTCAACCATATTCAGCACGAATAAAATGTTTATTGTAATGTTAGATGTGCCTCTAGTGGACAGAACATATAACAACAACCACATGCTATAGTGGCATTGGCGATCCATAAGCCTGTTTAATGTCGTAAATATTAAAAATAGGATGAATTTGAGCATTTAAATATTCGAATATTAAATAAAATAAGGAATGGAATTCAAATAGTATTATAGAGGAAGATTGACAGCCCAAATACATTTGTGATTGAATCTCCGTTACAGTGTTTTTTTTGTTTTGTTTTTAAACGGGGGGCTCGTAGATATTCGAATATATTTGAATACATTACTTGATATTTGATATTGTTCGAATTTGATAGTTCTCAAAAGTGACAGCCCTAAAAGTACTTAAGTGATACTAAAATAACACTGCTGCGATGTCATGTGAGTGACAGGTTGCTGGAGGGGAGGGATTATTGCCTAGTCATCACAGAAGAAATGCTGTTGCAAGAGGGAAGGAAATTAAAGAAAAACATTTTTAAAAAATGTCCACGGATAAATAATTTATAATAAACACTGCAAAATTCTTGTTAAATTTGATTTGATGGTGGTGACTTTAAAACAGGGTACCCCCAGGATCCTCCAACTTAAATTCAAGGCTTTTTAAGACCTTTTTAATACCATTTCAAATGAAATTCAATGCCAACTTCGTACCCATTCCGACAGAAGTATGAGGGGAAAATGTCAAATCTGTATACATTTTAAACCTTAGAAAATAATTATGTACAAGGAGGTTACTTGAATTAAATATATATTGAATTATATATCAGTCATATTTAATACATACGCAACAGCATTGTAGCGCGGAAGTGTGTGTAGGCCAGTGTTAATTTTGGCAGCCATTTTTGATTTAGTCTTAGTCTTCAGACGAAAATGCTTATTGGTCTTAATCACATTTGAGTCATCCTGTTTTTTATAGTTGTAGTTGACGAAAAGTCTTTTCATTTTTTGTCAACTTTTAGTCAAACTGCAGTTACTTTACTTTTGGTAAAAACTAAATAAGACCTTTGTAACGAAATCCAAGACTTTGTATACTAAATTCAAGGCTTTTAAGGCCTTAATTTGAGATGATCAAATTCAAGACTTTTTCAAGGCTTTTAAGACCCGCGGGTACCCTGTTAAAAGCCATTGCAAAAATTAAGTTTGTTCTGACAAAAGCTACAGCATCATTTGTTGGATGGTGATGTGTCACTTGATGTTTTGTTTCTGATGCAATGAAATGGCATTTTTGAGTGTGACGCAAGTGTCCAAATACTTTTTTTGGGGGGAAACAACAAGAGAGGTTTGTCTTACCAAGAGCTACTGTTCCCATTAGAAAAGGTTTCCCGATTTGGGTGAAGTCATTCGTGGTCTCTTGGTGAACTTCTGAACCCACAACAAATGTCACGGCCACCTTGGGGCAAAGAAATTATGACAGGCTGTAAGACACACGGCACAGAGCATCCAATGTAATCCAACCCACCAATAGATTCTCATTTCAAATGACATTTGCAGGGATATACAAAAGCAAAGAAAAAGTGCAATGACAAATGTCTTCGTAGTTTCTGTCAAGGGTTACTGTGGAAATGCCTTGCGGGAGCACAACCAAAAAGTGTTTTACCACAAATTGATAGTTTTTAATGTCATGACCACTGAAATTGAGAAAGAGATGAGATACAATATACAATGTGATACAAGACACAACGAGAGAGAGAGAGAGAGAGAGAGAGAGAGAGAGAGAGAGAGAGAGAGAGAGAGAGAGAGAGAGAGAGAGAGAATGTGTGACAGAGAACAAGTCCTTGACCTGAATATTTGTGGTGCATGTCTAGCTCACAGCTGAAATAATATTTACAGGCACTATGCAATAAACACGCTGCATCATTGGGATCATTTTTATTAGCTAACGTTAAATGATTTGAGATGACACAGACATGTCAGTGCAATTTTAATCCAGTACAATTAAATCTATTTGTTTAGTATGTGGGAACTCACAAAATAAGCATTCATTTATGGTGCCGAGCAACTAGAAAGGCTGGATGATACAGCTAAAGAAAAAAATAAAAAAAATCTCGTTTTTTCAGAGTAACAATCATTTAGCAGTTGCTATTTGTTTAAAATAATGATTGCATGGTTTCCAAACCGTTACTGAACACAATGTAAATAAATATTTAATCATTTTAATTTATTTAATGCACCAATATTACAACAAATAATAGAAAGTAACAATAACTTATGCATTTTTTTTCTAATACTCATACTAAAAAATAATTCAATACACGAAATTTGATATTTAAAACATGACAAAAGGAGACTTTAAGTTTTCGGTTGGCAATGCAAATAACAAAATGTCTGAAACAATTCATCATCAAAACGGACAGTTTGAACGGATTCAAATTAATGATTTGAACTCTCCAAATCTAACGCAATTTTTCTACCGAAGACGACGCTATAAAACTATTTTATTATTTAACACTTTCTTAACACGTTCATAAGTATACTACTGATTTTGGAAGTGGTTCTGGAACTCTGTTTAGGAAAAATAATAGGTAAATAGAAAGCACATTTCAACACTATGCACACCACGCGATTTTAAGAAAAACAGCACTAGTGTGTTAGCTGCTAGGCCAGGCCTATTAGCTTACTACAGCATTTCAATTAGCAAGAAGTTAATGTTTATTTAGTAGTAAATAATCCGTTACCTTGTCTATTTGCCACAGCAAAACCGACTGTTGCGCGCCTCAGAGCAGCACGCAGTAGCCGTGTATTGTTCCTGAATGAATCAGTGTGAACGAATCATTTTATTTGAGTGAACAATTCAATGATTCACAAATAATACTCTTGCCGTGCCCTACAGGAGTAACAAACAATCATTGTTTCAATCAGTAATTTTATAGTTCATTATTTGCCAGTTAAATAATATAACACATAATTAACAACACTTCTGCTAATTTAAATAGACTCATAATGCGTCTCTTTCCGGTGATATTAGGGAGAACAGGAGATTCATGTCTTATTCGGTGCTGTTATTATTATGTTCCAGGAAATCACAAGACCTTCCTATTGTGTTAACCCCAATTCTCAATATAGTCGGTTTGCCAGAATAGCCTACACGACTGGCCACAGGAGGACGGTAGTACTGAGCAGAGAGGGGCTGCTCTTCTATCGGGAGATGACAGCCCACCTGTGCGGCCAGACTCAGTGTGCAGTCGCGTCCGAGCTGTGAGATTGTTAATGGAATTTTGCAGCACTACGTGCCCGTGAGAGAGCAATGAGAACCTCCTCAGAAACAGCCTGCCTACATCTCACTGCCCACACATGCAGGGCCAGCAAATTACTCCCAATGAAGGCAGACATCTCACTCCCTCTAAAGCTCAGAAAGAGCCAGCGTTTTGGATACACACACACACCGCACTTTTTTTTCTTTTTTTTTTATCCAAAACGTTCGCGTTTAACAAAGTAGGCTATTATACATTTGATTTGGTTCATGTAATTTGATATAATTACTACTATACTTTTTATACACTTTTAATATTTTTTAAAACTACATTTAATGTGTTTTTTTTTAAATGTCTGTAGGCTAATGGGCAGCAATGTTGCATTTATTGGATCAAAATGAAGGAAGTAAAAATACATTAATAGTGTTAACTCACAACTTAAAATAACTGTTTTCTTTTAAATATATTTAAAAATGTAGGCCAATTTATTCAGCAAAGCTGAATTTTCAGCATCATTATTCAGTCTTCAGTATCACATGATCCCTCAGAAATCATTCTAATATGCTGATTTGGTGCTCAATACGCATTTATCAGTTGAAAACAGTTGTGCTGAATAATTTTATGGAAAACCTTTTAATATTTGTAAGGATTTTTTGATTAAAAAATATTTAATTGAAATTGTAATCTTTAACATTATAAAGCTTTTAGGTTTGCAGATAAAATTTTTGATTAAAAAAATACTGACATAAAAACGTGCATTTTCAATTATTTTTATAATGTAACATTTTCATTTCATCTTTTCTGTAAAATACCTTGATAACATCTTTCATGCAGCTTTAATGTGTACATGGCCTTTGATTATCTATCAGTGGAATTTACGGGTGACAAATGTATCTATAACCATTTATTTCAGAACAAGCAGGGATGTGTAGTAGGCTAATGTATGAGTCTCTGAATTAGCTTTTTTCTGTGAAATTGTAATCCAGAGAGTTTATCAATGAGCAGAAGAGGAAAAGCTGGTGTAGAGAGTATATTTTATTTGTAAGTAAGCATTTCGCTTTCTAGGACCAGGGAAGAGTGACCTGGATTACCGAGAAAACATTCCATTAGATGCACACGTGTGGCTTTGAGTTCTGGTAGAAAAAAACAAGATCACATAAAAGTGTCTTTCTGTTTCCTTTTAAAAGGCCTGGATGGTGGAGGGAGACCAAGCAAAGACTGTGATTAGCCTCTTTCTAACTTGACATTGTCAAAAATCTCAAGTGAGATCTAAGAAAATGAAGTGTAAAAGCATATATTACCCAACAGAGGCTGTTCGCTCAAATCTCATGGCTTTGTCTGAGAGTTCCCTACCCAGCCTTTCAACTTATCTCCTTGTTCTCTGTTCATTCCTTTTGTTTTGAGCATTGCTGGAGCTGAGAATAGAGTGGGAAAGGGCAGAGGTGCTCTCCCAGAGTAAAAGTTCTGGTCTACTTAGCATATTGGCATGTTTAACACCGAACCTAAAGGCATAGGGATACGTTCAAAACCCGATTGGTCAGCTTTTATGACTCTTTTGTGTCTATATTTCGAGACGGAATTTAATGAACATCCAAAACAATGCTGAATGTGTGTAGCCTACATATGATGGTATTTAGACCAGCTGAGAACTCGTGAAGAGCTTATAAATTTTTTAAAGGAGTCAGAACAACAACAGGGATCCCTCGTCACACACACGAAGACACTCTTTGTGCAAGGAGACGTGGTTCTGATGCCTGTACCGAACTGTGATGGGCAACATCATGACTATGAGTCTCATCTTCCCGTTTTTGATTTGTTTACATGACTTTGGTCCGTGTTGAGTTCATATTCCATTCGAACCAGAGTTCGTTTGGAAGCAAACAGAGACCAATGTTTTCAGCGGCCTCGGCCCGCTTGCTTGGTGCGCACCAGGGTTCGGATGACAGCATTCACCCTTATTTAAAATAAACCATACTAACAGAGCAATCATATCAGAGTTCGTATTAATTAGGGTTGCAACAACTAATTGATAATAATCGATACTGAAAATCATCGACAACGAATGTCATTATCGATTAGTCGCGTCTACCCACCGTGCACGGAAAACGTCCGTTAGTCACATCCAATTACAGCACTGAATAAGAAATTTCTATGGAGAAACTGCATCAAAAAATAGTGAAGGAAACAGAGTAAACTGTTGCGGGAAAGGTACGTAATCCACTCTGCACAAAACATGATAATTCTTTATTTTAAGCTTCAGGCTAATGCATTAGCGTAATGTTTAACATGGCTTGCCCTCTCAGGCGCTTTGACAGATGCGTGTGCTGTTTAATGTGTGATATGTTTCCTCAGCCCAAAACATTCATTGTACGGTTATATCCTTATCTGTAAGTGTTACAAATTCACGCAAGTATTTCCATTTTGCATGAAGGCTTGTCCTGTCAAACACAATTAAAATTCAACGCAAAAATATTCATGTTGCTGAAATATGTGTTGTTGGACGTTAAATTTAAGTTTAAAAGTCAGCATAATTCAAGTATTTGTGTTTTTATTTTCATTTATTATCTTTATTGTTATCTTCATTTTTAATGTAGGGATTTAAACTGTCCTTTTGTTTAATAGCTCTTTTGCACATAGCATAGATTCACTATATGTTTTCATAGCATTCAGTTGGCACGGACAGCTTTGGGCAATAGGTTGTCAATATAATTAAAGTGTGCTTTTTTTAAAGAAGTAATCGCCCAAATAATCGATTATCAAAATAATTCTTGTTTGCGGCCCTAGTATTAATCGAACCAAACCTGCCTAAAAGTCCTTATAGGAGAAATAAAAGTAGACACACATGAGGCCTAAGAAGTATCTGTGAGAAAAAAAGTCAAAACTTAGAATGTGGGGGAAAAAAAACATAGAACATCCCTTTATTGTCTTGCTGCAGTCTCTTTTAAGACTCCATTATAAGAATAATTTATTGCTCAGAGGTTGTGATTGATTGGTTGCATTTTTTTTTATAATTTTCACAAAAGTTTCATAGCTCCCAGAATATTTTGTTGTATGAATATCTGAATATGCAATGTATCAAAAGAAAGAACAGAACCTCTGCTTCTGATAAGATTCAATACGATGATCAAAACATAGCTGGAGAGGATCGAGTCCGTCAACACCCCCAAAGCTTCACAGTCCTATAATTTTACATATGCATATGATTACATGATATCGCCCGTTCCTGCTTCTTCACCTGTTTTGATCTGGTTATTCAGTACTCTTTCAGAAGATGCCTAATAGCGCCCCCTACCGTATAACAGTAAAAACACAGAAAGACAGAAATTTCTGTCAATGGCAGAGAAGCGTTTTCTCACAAATTACGCAAATTTCATCAATGGCGGGGAAAGAGTTAACTTCGTTACGCACAAAGGAATTGTAATTGGCTGCTTTTTTGGCAGTCTGTGCACATCGCCAGTGATATGTCTATTTTTTTTTTATCGATCATTTGTTGGTAAAGGGTGAGAGACCTGAAGAGACACATGATTTTTGTCAGAGACAGATTTGGCTCACGAGCCATAAGTTGCCGACCACTGGATTAGTGGAAGACAAGAATGCAATTTCCTTCACTGTTTGAGATAACATCCATAAATACACAAACATTCACTCTCACTATGATAATAGACACAAAGTACACAAACTGATATAGTCAGACAACAATACACACATCCTTCGACCAAACACCTTTAGCGCTTTCTAAGTAAAGCAAATCCTCTCTAAATGCATGAAGGCCACTCCAGCAGCTCCAATCTTCTAATGCACACAGGGGACCAGATGATGGACTGAGTGAATCTATTTCACAGAGCATCAGACTTGTGGGACTAGAGATGGTAGAGAAAGAGGACGGTGGTTGGGGAAGCTGACATCTTAACCCCCTCGTCTGCTACATCGCAATCTTCTCTACGTCTTTTGTCTGCACACTTTTGTAACGACTGAGACAAATCAGACACAATTATTTGGTATATGTATCAAACAATCTTTAAAACTCACTCTGGGATCTGTGGTCCCATCCGCAGTGAGTGCAAGGAGGTCTTGGTTACCATGACCACGATAGGATCAGTTGGTTTTACGACTGTTAGCAACGTGAATAGGCCCCTGCCACAAGACCTACAGACATCAGAACGGACTTTCTTGCATTTATTTAGCGATGAACTGATGAACATGAAATTAACATGCATCCCAGAACATTTTGTGAATGATTTACTGTCGTATGTTGTGTCTTTTAATACTATTATTTGTTGATACTATTATCTCTTTGGTACTATGTATTTTATTGTAGAACCAACGGTCAATGTAACCTCACTTATACCATGTTTGGTCTCTATAAACTGGTACTTTGAAGATCGAAATGATTGTGTACATGATATGCCGGTAGCTGAGCAACATATTAGTATTACAAGAATCTTCCCAAGTTTCTTTATCAGAAACCAATCCAGCTGCACATGCAAATGAGCACGCTTAGGACAAAGACTCATAAATTAACCACAGATGAACTTTCCCGCTCAGAAATTCCACCCTTCTTTCTCAGACTTTAAAAGGGCATTCACACAAGCCCTTTGGCCCTTTAAAAAGTCCTTAAAAAGCCCTTCTCTCTTTGGCCTTCTCTGTATGTTCAGGGTGCTGTGCTGTCCTGCGTGGCCTCAGCAGGCCTTGACTCACAACCAGCCATGTGCTCTCTGTCACGGTATACTCGATATACTCATCGAGTTGGCACTGCGGGTGGACGCTCGACTCTCACGGGTCGAGCGACGAGTAGCGTCCACCCGCACACCGGAAGGAGCCGAGGGTCCAAGGTCCAGTGGCAGGGACGTGGTCAGCCCCGTCCACGATCACGAACCCATGCAGTTAGGGCGAGCTCGGCTTTCCCGGGAGGAGAGGGAGAAGCGGAGATCCCAGGGCCTTTGCCTCTACTGCGGTGGAACGGGACACTTGGCATACAACTGCCCGGTAAAAGGTCAAGCCCGATAATAAGTATGAGGCTACTATCGGGTGGGATCTCTGCCAAGAAGACCTCATCCACATCCACCCTCCTCCCGGTAAGACTAAGATGGTCTGTCCACCAGCACGACTGTAGAGCACTTTTGGATTCCGGGGCCGAGGGTAATTTCATGGACAAATCATTCGCACTCAAGTTTCAGATTCCCCTCAAACCCCTCACTCACAGGATAACAGTACACGCACTTAACGGTCAAGAACTTCTCACTATTTCCTTCACTACTGAAGACATCACCCTCATCACATCAGGCAACCACTCTGAGACTATTTGTTTTTACATACTGGATTCACCCCTCGCACCCATCGTTCTTGGACACCCCAGGCTCATCCACCACAACCCTCGAGTAGACTGGCATCAAAGAGCTGTGCTGGAGTGGAGCAAGGAATGTCATAAGTCTTGTCTTGTGTCTGCTTGTCCGTTTGTACCTGTCTCTATGTTTCAGGAGGAGGCAGGGGATTTGTCTTACGTGCCCATGGAGTACTTGGACCTGAAGGAAGTGTTTAGTAAGTCTCGTGCTGCTTCTCTCCATCCGCATCGTCCCTATGACTGTGCCATAGATTTACTACCAGGTAAGTCTCCGCCTAAGGGCAAGTTTTATTCGCTTTCTGTCCCAGAGAGGGAGGCCATGGAGAAATATAATATCTGATTCTCTAGCAACCGAGTTCATTCGCCCTTCCTCTTCTCCAGCGGGGGCGGGGTTCTTTTTGTGGGGAAGATGGACGGTTCTCTGCGACCTTGTATCAATTGCCGGGGGTTGAACAGCATCACAGTAAAGAATACTTATCCTTTGCCGTTGATGTCTTCAGCTTTCGAGAGGTTACAGAGAGCCTCCGTCTTCATGAAATTGATTGATGAGTGGAAGACTGCGTTTAACACCCCCAGGGGGCACTGGTCATGCCGTTTGGGCTGTCCAATTTCCCGGCGGTCTTTCAGGCACTCGTCAACGATGTGCTGCGAGACATGATAGATCAGTTCATTTATGTCTACCTGGACGACATATTGATTTTTTCATCGTCTCTCCAGGAACATGTGCAGCACGTCAGACGAGTGCTTCAGAGGTTGCTAGAGAATGGGCTTTTTGTCAAGGCGGAGAAATGCGATTTTCATGCATAGTCTGTTACTTTTCTAGGGTACATCATCTCGTCTGAAGGAGTGCGTATGGATCCTGAAAAGGTTAAGGCTGTGGTTGAGTGGCCAAGCCCAGATTCCCGTAAGGCCCTACAGAGGTTTCTGGGGTTCGCCAATTTCTACCGGTGTTTTATTCGCAACTTCAGCCAACTAGCCGCGCCTCTGACTGCGTTGACCTCCCCCAGAACTACGTTCAGGTGGTCAGACACAGCTGAAGCTGTGTTTGCCAGACTGAAAGAACGCTTTGTTTCAGCCCCCATCCTTACTGCCCCTGATTCTTCACATCAGTTCGTGGTGGAGGTTGATGCGTCAGAGGTGGGGGGTAGGTGCAGTGCTATCCCAACGCTCTTCTACAGACGACAAGATGCATCCCTGCGCGTTTTTGTCCCATCGCTTATCCCCAGCCGAATGTAATTACGACATCGGTAACAGAGAGTTGTTGGCAGTCAAAGTAGTGTTGGAGGAGTGGCATCACTGGTTAGAAGGGTCGGGGGTACCTTTTATCGTCTGGACTGATCATAAGAATCTAGAATACATAAGAACAGCCAAAAGATTAAACTCCAGGCAGGCTCGGTGGGCACTGTTTTTCGGTCATTTTGATTTTACTCTCTCGTACCGCCCGGGTTCCAAGAACATCAAACCCGATTCTTTATCTCGTATTTTTGATCATTCCGAACGCATTTTACCCGAGACCCTTTTTTGTTTCCACACTCACATGGGAGGTCGAATCGAAGGTCAAGACGGCCTTAGAAGGGGTAACGCCTCCGCCCGGTTGCCCACCCAGTGGCGGTTCTATTACATTACACCCTGGGCGAGACCCCCTTCGAGCCCCACACCCCACCCCACCCCTCCAACACAAAAATTCCACAATAAAATCACATATCGTTCATTTGAAAAACACAGTTAAGAGAATCCAGTTATTTAACTATTGCTATATTAATCTAACATTCAGGGAGGAACCATTAGCTCATTGGTTACTGCCTTGATTCTCGAATTCTATGCATGGCACACTTTTAGTTATGACTTGTTAAACTATAGGCTTACTTTGTTACGAAATAGAGTTTTTAAAAGTGAAAGTGGCCGAGAGCTACTTATTTAACACAATACTTATATGATATGTGAACGGCCCCTTGGTGAGCTACCTCCAATCAGGAGACCCCCTTGACATTGCTTCTGTGCACAACCCCTTCTCAGCAAGCAGGGGCGCCATTGGCAATAATTTAATTGAAGTTATAGAGTATAGAAAACCGCTTTGCGGCGCAGGAGAGGATTTTTTTTAACTGCTCGTGCCGCCCCCCATGTGACATGAAAAATGCCGCCCCGGGCGACTACCGGTTCGCCCGTGCCTAAAACCGCTACTGTGGCCACCGAATCGCTTATTTGTGCCGGAGAGATTACGGTCCAATGTTATTCAGTGGGGTCATTGCTCCAACGTGGCTTGCCATCCAAGAGTTAACTGAACCAGTTTTTTGGTCAAGCAACGCTTCTGGTGGCCACTTATGGCTCGTTACATTCACAGTTTCTTTTTGGCTTGCTCAGTTTGTGCCACTGGTAAGACTTCCAATCGTTCCCCAGATGGGTTACTCCAACCGCTGCCAGTCCCTGCAAGACCCTGGTCCCACATCGCTCTAGATTTTATTACCGCCCTCCCGCCCTCTCAGGGCAACACAGTCGTTTTGACCGTTTCAAGGCCTCCCGTATATATCGTCGGTCAAAACGTGTGGCTTTCTACGAGGAACATTCCTCTCCGCTCCGTTTCCAACTTTCCAACTCATTCAATGCATGGGTGCTCTGCGTGGCCTCTCCGGCCCAGGGCCGACAAGCAGGCCTTGACTCACAACCAGTCATGTGCTCATGGGGAGAGAGAACTTTCAACCAGGACAGAGTCGAACTAACCATGCAAGTTCATCATATCTCCTTCATCCAACGGAGAAGAAAATGATGGAAACTTCAACATGTGACACTCACGGAACCAGTAACAACTTTAATTTTCAACAACTTCAAGAACTGACCCTAAAAATGCAAGTATCAATTCAATGAAGTGCTCTGAAAATTAAAAGCTGATGGTTCTTTTCATAGTTAAATGGATATTTTCCATAGTTCCATTTCCTGCTTCCAGTTGGTTCTGATTCAGTGCTTGCAAACAAAGTCTCTTTTACGATCTTGATCTTATTACATGCTGTAAGCGTTATACATGCTAAGAAATAATAATTTTTTCTGTGGACATGGAAGATACCCTTTAAATGAATAATCAAAAGAGTTCGTTGGACGAACTGATTAATTGATTGTAATATTAATTTAGCTACATAAAGTTAATCCAATTAAATGATCCAAATATTCATAATTAATCATAAGTTATTTTTATTATTATTAATATTTCATACAGCTAATTTGTTACACTTTTGAGCGAGAGAAAACATGACAGAAATTTGCTTTCGCTCTTCAGCTGAGCTGATATATACACCCTGACAGACCGCAGCAACAGAAGTTGTTCTTCATCTCGCAAGTCAAATTATACTAGTTGCACTCGCTAAAAAGTTCAACATTGCTTGGCTGTTCTGACGGCTGAACACAGCCTGCTGTGAAGTGATAATAACCCTCTCCAAAAGAGATCTTATAGCACAATAAATCTATAGGATGTATGTATCCTGGTTGTGTATTTCTTTTTTAATGCCGAGAAGGTGAAAGATAAACTCCTATATAAAATGGATAGTTCTGAGTCTGCAATCTGAGATTTATTCAACACTGTTGTGAAATAGCACATGTACATTCACCTGTGATCACAAATGAACTGAATTCATAATTAGTTGTGAATAGTTTACCCAAATATTAACATTTTGCCATAATTTATTTGCTCTTAAATCTCATCCATAAATATTAATTTCTAACAAAAAAATCTTGTTGACTATTTAAAATGAGGATTTTTTTTTCACACAATTTAGGTTTGTACAACAGGACTAAAATGAATATGCAAATGAGCCCCACCTCCACTCACTCATACAGGGTCGTCTACAAGTCGATGTATCAGAATGGTAATGCGTATTGCTCTCTACTTCGGACACATTAAAGGCATTAAGTTCAAGGCATTGTAATATACATCATAGGCCTATACATAATTCACCCAATTCATAATTCAAATGTATTTAATTTTTCATATCAATAGAAGAATATACCAGGACAACCTTGCTTCTCTTGAGACTCCTCTGCTTCACAGCAGTTAATGATATGCTAAAGCCCGCCCACATGTCAACGTGATTGGTTACAAGGTAGTTTTTTTGATGGGAGAAACACCAGCGATTTCTAACCGTGTTTTTGAGACCGTCTTTTTTTCACTGCAGTTTTAAGGACACAATATTCAGCAATGCGGTTGACTTATGATTTTGCACATGGCTTGTCTTAAAGCATATTGAAAACACCACATAGACATTTAAACAACATAAAAAAAAACATTATTTTCACCAGAGGGGATCTTTAAAGTTGTGACAAAATGTTTAATGACTTTGTTTAAATATGTCTATTTAGCTCATTAATCAAGTAAACTGAACTAGTAGCAAAAATCTTTTTTTTTTTTCAATAAGTGAAAAAGCAACATATTTATTGTAACAGATTATCAGGTTATTTATGAATAGAAGAGGTGGGACATTTTTTCTGATTTGCAATATCATGCTTGATTATATTCAATATTCCAGTGAAAATAAATAGGTAATATTTTAGAGGTCTAGAAAAACCTGTTTCTAAAAGTGAAAAACGAATGTGGCATTCCGCTGAGGCAGTGATGCAGTGTAAATGGCCTATTTTATCTCTGCCTCTCAAAGGGTGAGGTATAAATACTCTCTTGACCATCTTGCAAAATGGGACACAAACAGGTAAGAGGAAAAGCGTGGATGTTATTTTGAGTTTCTGAGAGAGGCAATACTAAAGAGTTTGCAGCTCTCAGACAAAGAGGTCATTTCCGATCCCTTCGCATGATAAAATACGCAACAAAAAATGTAGTGAACTTTTCGGATGTCTGTTTTAAAGGACAGCAATTCAGCTATTGCACATTGGAGGCTTTGATGTTTTATTAATAGAGCTGCACAGAGAAACACTAGGGGTGTACATCTACTCTACTGGGGCACGTGGGCTGAGCCAGACAGCTGACAGCACAGCGGAGAGTCTGGTCTCCTGACACTGATCTATTTGGTTTGTGCAGTCCTCTCTACAGAACCGTATATACGCAGAGCTTCTGTCTTTGCTCCAAAACCAGCACAAATCAATGAGAGAAAAAATGCAAATACACGTAAAATCAACTTGGTTCTTGGCCATAAATAATAGTTTAATATTGGACTTCTTATTCGAGCTATAAAAAATGTATAGTTTCAAAGTGTCCACTTCGAGTTTTACTATACTTACCATTACTCTCTGGAATACTTGATTCTGGTTTGGTCAACTGCGACATGAGTGGTAAAATGGGACATTTTATTGATTTCCATGCCAGCAAATCAGTTCGACCTAATGAATCCATAAACCTCTTTATGTCAATACAAAGCACCTTTGATTCATTTTGATTACGTTTTTATACGTTTTATGCATTTACTGAATCATTTTTAATGTACAGTTCTAAAATAGCATCATGTATATTTTTCAGATACTGTTTTGTATGGTCAGAGGGGAAATATAAAGGACTTCTTTTACTCTTTTACCCAATATTTAATATAAAAATAGTAAATATTAAATACCATAATGCCTTTGTTTTACAGTGTTAGTAACTATATGGTAAAGTTGTATGTGGTGCTGTCTGGATCGAAATGCTTGTAATTACCGTTGTGTACAGATTACCTCGATACTTCAGTTTACATGGAACTATTCAATCTGGTTTCAGGTTCACCACAGAATGGGTCTGAATTCAAATGGGTCAAGCGTCTTGCACTGATTATCACTTTAATAGTGTGACGAAAGAGTCAAGCAAGTTTTTTCACCGGTCCGACAGTGTGTGTCGGACCGGGGTGTGGTGGGGTGTGGTGGGGTTTTTCCGATCTGCCCACCGGAAAAAGTTCAGGTGCTTCCGATGGCCAGTCAATCTGAGAATAACTGTAATTTCCTCCATAGCCAATCCTTGCTCTGACCCAGGAGCTTCAGTCCTTATGTTCATGTTTATTATATATTCATGGACTTCCAGTTTGTCCATGTTTCCTAGGGCCTATATATCATGTGATTGGCTGTTTGCTAGTGATGTGACACTTTCATGTGCACACGCTCCATGAACTCAGGATCAAAGCCAAAGAGTTGACAGAGAAAGCTGATGATCGGCGTCATGCTAGCAACAAAGCCTCATTGAATTGGTTTGGTTTTGTCAACTTGAAACTAATCCTGTAACCCTGAGTTTGTTCAACTACCATCATGGTATATTCCCCTGGAAAAACTTCCTTGTTTCCTGTGTTTGTATTCAATTTGCTTTGTTTCCCTCCACTCATTTGTCATTATAGTTACCAATTATGTTCACCTGCCCTTCCTCGTTATCTCCTGGTATTTAGGCCCTCAGTTTTGTTCAGATTTGTCCAGTATTATCTTTGTCTACACCAAGCATCCAGTCTCCATTGTTCCAGTCCAGTCCAGTCCAGTCCAGTCCAGTCCAGTCTCCTTCTTTGCCGCTGATTTCACCCAGTCCCGTTTACTTTGTTGCCGATGGTCCCGTCTAGCCTCCAGTCCCTCCAGCTCCTCACCTTCTGGCTTCCTTCAGCTCCTCGGCTCTGCCTACGGTGGCTTCGCCGACCTCTTCAGTTCTGCTTTTGCCGGCCCTATTTCAGCTCTTCGGCTCCTCCTCACTCCATGCTCCCTCGTCTCCACCATGGACCGTCATTCCACTGGTCTCCTTTGCCCCTCAGGCTCCACCTTGGACAGATTTCAGCCCGGTACCGCCACAGGTTTCCAGGCCTCCAGCTGTGCCTCAGCCTTCCACCCCTTTCAATTTACTTGTATTTAAGCCCTCCGGTTTGTTCAGATCTTTGTCCAGTATTATCTTTGCCTACACTACATTGCACTACATCCACCTCTCTTTCTCCTCTTCCTTGCCTGAACCACTCTAACACTGATGGCAAAGCTGAATTTTCAGCATCATTACTCCAGTCTTCAGTGTCACATGTTCCTTGAAATAATTCTAATATGCTGATTTGGTGTTCAATAAACATTTCCTTTTATTATCAATGTTAAAACCGGTTGTGCGGCTTAATATTTAGTGGGGGGGGGGACCATGATAATGTTTTTTTTTCAGGATTATTGGACTAGAAAGTTCAAAAGAACAGCATTTATTGAAAATAAAAAAGTTTTGTAATATTATAAATGTTTTTACTCTCACTTTTGACCAATTTACAGCATCCTTGCTGATTAAAAGTGTTAGTTTCTTTGAAAACGTACTGACCTCAAATTTTTGATCGGCACATTTACCAAAAATACATTGACTTTATGTCTAGAAATGGCCTTTCTTTTCAGAAACGAGAATCAAACAGCAATGTGTACTTAGCCAGATTTCCACTGAATCTCTCTTCACTTTTAAATTGTGGTTAGATTATTTACTGATGCTTCTCGCAGTGGTGTTAAAATTGCACTCCATACACTGTTTTCGCTGACAGTCATGTATCACCTCTAGTTTTTCAGTTTTTCAGTATTTCTAGGTGTTGAAGTGTGATGCTGACAAAATGCGAAAATGAAACGTAACCATGTGATTCACTGACACAAAAGATGAATGATACAACAACTTTCATTTAAAAAATGATAATAGCAACATTTGCAGAAAATGTCTCAGTATTTTAAGATATTTTATAATTATTGCTTAATTTTAGAAAATACCCCCTTAATTAATAGTTTAGAACAAGACAACATATTAAAACTTTAAGTTCAACATAACTGAATGTATAAAAATTACTTTAATATTAATTTTCACTCAACTCAAAAGACTTTCTGGGAATACAATGTACAACTTGAATATCCCATCTAATTTCCTTGAAAATAAGTGTCTTTTTAAGTACAGTAGATTTTAAAAAGCAACAATTTAAGTGGACTAGGTTAGTCAGGGATAAGTATCATAATAGAGCCTCGCTCTTCCTCTGCGTCTCTCTGTCTGTGCCCTTCAAAATTACCTCAATAATGAAAATGATTGATTTCAGATTGTCTCGACAGCGGCTGCCCTTGTGTAAAGCTAAGCAGCGGATGGATCTATTGCTTTTTCATATAACAGCTTTATTGTTTCTATTCAGAATGTATGGCACAGATGGGGCAGACGGAAAGTCTACTAGTTGAAGGAATTAGCACATCGCCTACAGATCTACAGATCTCGTGTTTGGCAGCGAGACAGGCAGTAGTTGAGCTTAATTGCTGTGTCCTGAAACCCCGGGCCGTGAGCCGACAGGGTGACATTTACATGCTTTGAGAGGCACTTTTGATTGTGGTTTTATGAATTACATGATTAGAGGAGATTTTGCCAGCTATTCTAAGACACGCTCGAAGCAGATTGCGCTGATTAGCTAGATAGTGCCTCCCAAAAGTCAGGCCTCATGCTAGCTGCGACATTTAGGAGAAGTGATTTACCAGCTTGGCAGTGAATTGTTATGATGAGGTTACAACCTTATGGATTCCTCGAGTGTGTTTGTGATGGAGTAGTGGAGCTCTTCAGCAGAGACAATAAATAAATCATCATGGAGGGAGAAAATTGATTTTTTTTTCTCTCTCTGTCTTTCCCTGACATATTGTGAAATCAAAAAATCATTGGGAACTTTGAGGAAGAAAGAACCATAAGTAACCAGCATCTCTGACATGAGACAAACTTGATTAACCCTGCTTCATAATGCATTTAACTACACAGAATGGGCAATCATGGACTATACAGACTCTGTTACAAATCAATTTATTTTCAGCATTTAAAAAAAAAATGAATTGGCTTAATGCAGGGCCCATGATGAAGTTACAAGGGTAGGCCTTATACCGCTCCCTTCTGTGAAGTAGTTGCAGTCACTGAACAATAGCATTTAATTAATGCATCCCTTAAAAAGAAGTACTGTGGTGATACAATAGTACATTATTGCTAATAGCATGATACCTTGGCAATCACATGTATTAAAAAAAAAACATGGTATTACAATGGGGCATACAGTATACAAATATTATATTGACAAGAAGGTAAACTAGTGTGTCATTCTTTTATTCAAACTGATTGCCGAATCAGACTGAATCGGTCACTGGTTCAGCTCTTTCCTGACTCATTTCCTACATCAGCGACAGAAAGTTTTCTATCACTACACAAGGGTATAAAACTGCCACTGCTCCGATTACACAGGGTGTTCCTCAAGATTCAGTTCTTGGCCCACTACTGTTCATCATTTATATTTATATTTTAATTTAAATCGTCGATTTTAAATCGGAATCGACCGAAATTAATTCACAATCTCGAACTTCGAATAAAAAAATGGAATCGTCGATGCTGCCACGCCCCCTTGTCACGTTCGGTCGGCGTGCCAAGCGGAAAAAAACAGGCGTGTTGAAGTGCTGCGAGTCTGCTCAAACTCCTCTAACTTAGCTACAGCCATTCAAAAGATAGCATGGCAACTGCAGATGCAAGAGACCCATCGACAGAACTTGAACCCCCTCCTCTTTCACTGAAGTCGCAGGTGTGGAAGTTTTTTGGATTTCCAGTGAGTTATGTTGACAACATTCACGCTTCAAAAAAAGCCACAGTTTGCAGACATCCCAAGTCTCACGGAAGTTCCGGGAGTCTACCGCATATTGATAGCGGCTCCCTGATGCCCGCAAATTAGTTCAAATCTCCAAAAAAACATATTGCAAGATACAGTATATTCAAAACTCAGCAGCAAGAGTTCTCACCTCCATCAGGTGTTCTGCTCAGATTACTCCTCTATTGTATGATCTTCACAGGATACCCCATTGGCATCATGTATTCACTTTAAGATATTACTTCTAACATTTAAGGCATTAAATGGTCTTGCACCCCCATATCAGTCTGATCTACTCTAGCCTTACTGTCCTGACCGGTCCCTTAGATCATCTGAACTTGGTCTTTTGTCCATGCCTCGTTTTCAGTTGTCGACTGTCGATATGTGGCATTATGTGTTTGCAATGTGTGTGTGGGTGTGCAAATGTGCTGTAATGAACAATGTAAAGGGACCTTGAACTACAGAAAGGCGCTATATAAATAAAACTTCTATATGAGCCACTGATCGGAATTAAGGACTGAATCAGCCATACAACAACTGACTTCCTTACTTATTGTCACACTCATCCAACTGCAGGTTATTATGTCCAAATGAAGCGAGAATCATTACTTTGATATATGTACATTTTAAAAGCAATAGCTACATTTACACGGAAACCTTGTATTTGAATAATTTAATCCCGATTGATGGAATTTCATTCCATTTCCATGTCATTGCACATGTCCAGTTTCAGTTTTCAATCTGATCAAGTGTTTACATGTGATGTTGAACGGATTGGAAAATCTTCAAACCACCCGTTACAAACCGAATGGAATTTAAATTGGATTTGGCTAATTCATTCCAATTGACATGGTTACATGTGACTTTTTTATTAGGACTGGGCTACTATAGTCCGATTACAAACGGATTATTAGGGTCCATGTTAAAAAAGCTATGGTTAAATATGCACATCTGTAAGGTTAGCGTAACTTAAACGAATAAAATTACTGATTGGTTGTTAATATGGAAGTTTGTGATATATATATAGATATATACAGGTCCTTCTAAAAAAAATTAGCATATTGTGATAAAGTTAATTATTTTCCATAATGTAATGATAAAAATTAAACTTTCATATATTTTAGATTCATTGCACACCAACTGAAATATTTCAGGTCTTTTATTGCTTTAATACTGATGATTTTGGCATACAGCTCATGAAAACCCCAAATTCCTGTCTCAAAAATTAGCATATTTCATCCGACCAATAAAAGAAGTGTTTTCAATACTAAAAAAAAAAGTCAACCTTCAAATAATTATGTTCAGTTATGCACTTAATACTTGGTCGGGAATCCTTTTGCAGAAATGACTGCTCAATGCGGCGTGGCATGGAGGCCATCAGCCTGTGGCACTGCTGAGGTGTTCTGGAGGCCCAGGATGCTTCGATAGCGGCCTTAAGCTCATCCAGAGTGTTGGGTCTTGCGTCTCTCAACTTTGTCTTTACAATATCCCACAGATTCTCTATGGGGTTCAGGTCAGGAGAGTTGGCAGGCCAATTGAGCACAGTAATACCATGGTCAGTAAACCATTTACCAGTGGTTTTGGCACTGTGAGCAGGTGCCAGGTCGTGCTGAAAAATGAAATCGTCATCTCCATAAAGCTTTTCAGCAGGTGGAAGCATGAAGTGCTCCAAAATCTCCTGATAGCTAGCTGCATTGACCCTGCCCTTGATAAAACACAGTGGACCAACACCAGCAGCTGACATGGCACCCCAGACCATCACTGACTGTGGGTACTTGACACTGGACTTCAGGCATTTTGGCATTTCCTTCTCCCCAGTCTTCCTCCAGACTCTGGCACCTTGATTTCCGAATGACTTGACCTGGGGAATGCGGCACCTGTAGCCCATTTCCTGGACACGCCTCTGCACGGTGGCTCTGGATGTTTCTACTCCAGACTCAGTCCACTGCTTCCGCAGGTCCCCCAAGGTCTGGAATCGGTCCTTCTCCACAATCTACCTCTTCTCGTTGTGCAGCGTTCTTTGCCACACTTTTTCCTTCCCACAGACTTCCCACTGAGGTGCCTTGATACAGCACTGTGGGAACAGCCTATTTGTTCAGAAATGTCTTTCTGTGTCTAACCCTCTTGCTTGAGGGTGTCAATGATGGCCTTCTGGACAGCAGTCAGGTCGGCAGTCTTACCCATGATTGCGGTTTTGAGTAATGAAACAGGCTGGGAGTTTTTAAAAGCCTCAGGAATCTTTAGCAGGTGTTTAGAGTTAATTAGTTGATTCAGATGATTAGGTTAATAGCTCGTTTAGAGAACCTTTTCATGATATGCTAATTTTTTGAGACAGGAATTTTGGGTTTTCATGAGCTCTATGCCAAAATCATCAGTATTAAAACAATAAAACACCTGAAATTCTTCAGTTGGTGTGCAATGAATCTAAAATATAGGAAAGTTTAATTTTTATAATTACATTATGGAAAATAATGAACTTTATCACAATATGCAAATTTTTTGAGAAGGACCTGTATATATATATATATATATATATATATATATATATATATATATATATATATATATATTCTAATTTTGTTGTTATAAATGATGTCATATAAATGTTCAAAACTCATCTCCTAATTATTTTTAACTACTCAGTTGTGCAACAACAAACTAGACAAGGTCAATATTCAACAGCACTTCAGAAGCAAACATGTTTCCATTTGCAGGAGATGGAAGGAGGAGCTACTGTAGTAAAACAGATCATGGCTGAGTGTGTGCGACAATCCTTAAGGCGTCTCACCCAAATGATCATTAGGGAGAGTGAAGGTATTAATGGATCGTGAGCCAGTGGAGTGTGATAGCCTGACAGACTCACACAACTCTGCAATGCCACATGCTTTTAGCTTTGTTTCCTAATGCCCCTGACACGAACGTTGACACAAAGAATCAGTGACCTAAAAAAGGCATATCCTGTGCAAAATCCGCCATGCCTTCCCAGCACTCTTTGTCTCAGAAACCCCACCACAGAGGCAAACTGATTAGAGGTAATGGCTATATCCCATCAGCCAACACAAGCCAGCAAAATGCCATTTGCGAGAGTGCCACAGAGCCCTGGCCTACAAACCAGTGGACTTTTCTTCAGCTTTTTGTTGTGATGATGATGCTTATACATATTATAGGCTACATATAATGAAGATCTTCCACAAAAAGATGTAGCGAGACCAAACTGATGATGGTAAAAGCGCCCTACAGCTAAAATATGTAATGCTCTCCCAATACTGATTCTAGTCTAGCACTATGAATCATTTTAACAACAATTGTTTGTTCGCCAGCCAGGAATTGTCTTCCAGATTAAATATTTCATGGGCCCATTTGAAAGGCGTGCCATATGCATCCTTAATGAATCTATATTTCAGGTTATGATTCTCTCTCAGGAGTTAAAGGAGGTTGGTCCAACATTAACAATAAATCCTCAGCTAGTGGCAATTAGGGAACAGCATCTGACATCCTCCAGCGTACTGCCCACAATCCCAACACACACACACTACACCTGTTCTTAATTACTGCCGGTCTGCTTTTTTACTTTTATTCATATTGCAATGGAAACTTGGCACACACTTTCTAAAACTATTTAACATCACTGCTGACCCCCAGAAAGGAACCATGGGAAATCTTAATAGTCAAGGCAATAGGGTCAAAATTAGGCGACTAACTTCCATGGTTAGCCCTTGCTGGCAGAGGTTGTCATTATATATCGGCTCACATAATTGGCTCCAGGACATTAAGCCAAGGAAGCAAATGGGTTAATGAGAAACAAAAGTATTCATGATAAAGAAAAAGACAAATCTTTAAAAAATATGCCAAGTTCTTAGAAATGTAGTCTTTGTATTCATGTTGGTTCCATATGGTTTTGAAAAACAAATACCATTTTCATGAAAAGTTAAAGATAAAATGTCATGTGGTGTAACCTTTTACTATAAAAAAAACGTGCATTCAAATGTGAACGTGCACATTTTAACTGTTCATGTCTCGTGAAGTGATGTATCAATGTATATATGCAGTTAGCAGTGCGCTTTGAACAGAACATGTACGCTCCTTTCAGATTGAAATCTCACTTATGATAGCGAAAAACCCTGTGAAGTCCCCTTCACTGGGCACTAATGGTCAAATTGAACCTCTGAACTGATAAGAGATACATATAAAATGAGCTGAGCTGGGGTGCATGAGGAATGGGAAGTAGAAGTAGGTTGATGTAGTGGTAAAGTTACTTATTGTCATTAGAATACCTATTGGGGTACCATCAAAATAAAGTCTAAGCAGATATTAAGTAGACAGTCTACTAATTCTCTAATGAGAGTTAGTTGACATGTAGTTGCAAAGTTACTAAGAATTTGTAGAATTTCTAAAGTAGACCTTGAAAATAAAGTTTTACCTAAAATATTGAACTCTAGAATGTTAAATTGAAGTCACTGCATGCAGAAATTACATATTAAATTTATCTTTGAATACATTAATAAATCCAGGAAAAAGAAAAATGAGTGTCAATGTATCAAAGATGACAACATGCAGGTCACATACTGTACATCCACCAGCTAGGAAATTACTATAGAGATTACCAACAGTACGCCCAAACTGGTCACATAATGAAGCCAAAACTAATACTGTCATTCCAGCACTATGGAGCATTTGAACAGGTAGGCCAATATTCTGCTATCAAACATCACTGGCCAATGGTATAATTCAGCCACACCCCACAATTAGTACACAATCAACCCCTCCACATAAGAGACGTGACCGTTCCCGGCCTCATTTGAGCAAAAGGAGAGCAATTATCTGCTACTTTATAGTAAAGCGTTAAATTACACCCACTTTAACTGGAGAGTTGGTGGAGGGCATTTCATGGATCACTGTAGCATTGGGAGTGTCATGAAAATATGTCGCCCGCTGTTAAACTTAAGAGCCAGTCACAGATGATATCTCATCAGGGGCTCTTCTGCTGAGTCTAGGTGGCATGATTCACAGCGTGATGCAGGAGGGGCCGTCCACGCACCATAAAACACTAACTCATAAATGATAACCGCCCAAATTATAGATAAGCATGGGCATTTCAAATAGGGATAATACATCAGCAAGTGTGATTAATTGGCTGGAATTTGACCACTGATGAGACAGGGTTGAGAATTACTGTCAGCTAGCTTACTGACCAGAGCCTGGGGGCAGTCGTGGCACTTGATGAATGGCTTGCTGTGATTATACAAAGCATTGCAGTGTAGCGCTAGCCTTGCATAGTTTAAAGAGTAAAAGGAGGAGTTTAAGGTGAATTTGACCCAAATGAGATGCCCACGGACCAATTGCAGTCCAAAACTGCAAAAGGTTCTCTGAAAATCAGAAGTAGCAATCTGTTTGGCTGCATGGAAATATTAATGTTTTCAAAAAGTATTATCCAACAAAAATGCTTTGGCACGCTTATATTATACATCTATACCATACGATGAGCATCAGTACAAGAGAGCTTATGTGTGTGATTTAGAGTTGTCAAAAAGAACTGACTTTGGTACCAAGTCGGTATTGAAATTTAAAAAAATGTGACGCTTTGAGTGCTGTTAAGCAGAATCGTAAATGCCTCCAGTGTGCGTCAAGTTCAAGGCTTACTCTTTTGTGTCTTTTTGTGTAAATTGATGCATACGGCTGTCTGCCGGAAGCTAGATATTTTAGTCGGTAAAGTTTTAAATATGTATATTTATCTTACACGAACACATCTCTTCCCTTCAGAAGACCTTTATTAACCCCCGCAGATCCGTGTCGAGCTCTTTAACCATGAATAGATGCACTTCAATGGACTTCCAAAGTCAAACAGCCATTCACTCTCATTATCAAGCTTGGAAGAGCCAGGACATTTTTTAATATAAATCCGTTTGTATTCGTCTGAAAGAAGAATGTCATATACACCTAGGATGGCTTCAGGGTGAGTAAATCATGGGCTAATTTTCATTTTTGGGTGAACTATCCTTTTAAGGACAACACATCCCTGGTGTAGAACTCTCAAGACATTGCACTGAAAAGGTAAAACCATCTCAGTATTAAAAATTATACGTATTGTAATAAACAATATATATATATATATATATATATATATATTTTTTTTTTTTTTTTTTTTTTTTTTTTTAATAATCCCTCTCTTCCTGCCCTCTAAGACACTTCAATGCACTTGTTTATTGGAGTTCTACATTTGAATGAAACCTCTTGAAGTGTGAGGTGTCACTCACAGATCAGAGTCAGTATATTAAAGGTGAGGCTCTCCTCTAGACTTATTGGAGTGAAAGAACATGCAACGTCTCACACACACATATACACACAGAAACAGCTCTTCAGAAAGCATTAGCATTTCATAATTATTGTTCATTGTGTCTACAGTGTCACATCTTTTCACAATTTTCAGTTTTTTTCCTTTTGTGGCAGAGTACTTTTTTTCCTTTTGTAATTTTTTTCCTTCTGTTAATCTTCACAGATTAATAAGGCACTCATTTTGTGGGCATATCTGCCAATATAAATAACACAGAAAAATCTAAATAAACAATTTAGTAAAATATATGAATATTTAAAAAACTATTTTCAAGATTGATAATAATAATAACAATAAATGTTTCTTGAGCACCAAATCAGCATATTAGAATGATTTCTGAAGGATCATGTGACACCGAAGACTGGAGTATTGATACTGAAAATTCAGCTTTGCCTTCACATCAATAAATTACATTTTAAAATATACTAAAATATATTGTAAATCGTAAATTGCAATGCAATGATATTTCACAATGTTGAAGTTATGTTTTTTTTTTATCAAATAAATGCAGCCTTTGTGAAAATGAGAGACTTCGTTCAAAAATACTTTTGAAACTGTTGAACAGTATGTGAATATCATATCACAAAAGTTGTGATTTTCACTTAATTTTTATGGTGGCGCAAATGTGACACACACTAATTGAGAAATCAATTAAGAAATGTATGAATCAACTGAGAAATCTATAAACCAATAAATAAAAATGTATATAAATAACAATTTCCAGATTTCATTAATCGCACAAAAGAATAACACTGAAATAAAAGTGAGCACAAAAAACAAAACAACATTTAATATCAAAAGTTGTTTCATATGTGTAGCACAAGAAAGCTAAATAAAAGGCTAAAAAAAATCTATTTATGAATATTAAACTTACGGTAATAACCAGCAGGATTCCTTTGAGGAGCGTCAGCAGTGACGTGATGGGCTGAATGATGACCTGGGCCAGGATAATACCCAATGAGAGCGTCCATGTAAATGCAGGGATCACGTAGACATGACTGCAGAAGAAAAATCAGGCAAACAGTCATCTTGTCCCCCGTTGTTTTAAATTACAGCTTCAGTAACTCCAAATAATATGAAACACCACCTCTCAAAAATTACAGACTGCAGTGAGAAGAAATGACAACAGCACAATACAATTTTAAGACAAGTATTCTTTACAATTTCCCTGCAAAACAAAGACTTAGCCTCTCTAAATAACATCCTGAGAGAACACATTTCTCCTTTCTAAAGAAAACAACAGGGGGCAGGTAATTGTTTTGAAGTGTCTGTCTCTATCTGATGAGAGTGCTGTCTGATCCAGTGCTCCATAATACAGTGAACTTCACACATGCTTCTATTATTCTTTCAATGCAAAAATATGCTCAGAAGAAGAACACTGTCAAGAAACATATGCATGATCACAAAGGGAACTCAAAGGCATGGGACAGGAACTCAAATGCAAGACTACAGTGTTTCTTAAAGGGATAATTCACCCCAAAAAAGTGTACAGACAGACAGACAGACAGGCAGACAGACAGACAGGCAGATAGATAGATATTCCACTTTAGACACTCAACTAACTATGTTAGTAGACTGTTTGGGTTAGTAAAATAAGCTGAAGTAGTTGCAAAGTTACTTATAGTCAGTAGAATGTCTGTTGGGGGACAATCAAAATAAAGTGTTACCATATAGATACAGTTTTACATAACGTTCCATTTTTATGCTGCCAATGATTACGTTCTTTTTATTTCCTCATTTCCTCACAATCTTCCCAGCATGCTTTCATATGATGAAAACTCAATTGTTTCATCAATACAATCTAAGATCTACAGGTTTTGGGACATTTCCAGTTGCATAATATCTTCACAGCTTCCATAATAGAATATATTTGTAAAAGGGTAAACACATTCTTTGCTATGAGATGGGATAAGTATGGCGCAAAGGGCCTCAGCTACTTTATTAAGTATTTTGAGAGATTTGCAACAGTCGTCTTATAACATTATTATCTATGTTTGTGGACAGAGGTCAAATTCTATTGTCCCAAAGCAAAGCAAACTTATTTATGAACTCAATTCAGCAAGACCACCATATCCCACAGATAAATATGGGTTTTTATAATGGATTAAGAGAACTGTGAATATACTCTATGAGGGCTGAAATAACCTATTGATTTGTCCTTGCAGGATCACTTTACACACTCACTCGCTCGCTCACTCGATCTCTCTCTCTCTCTCTCTCTTTCCACCCTTGGTCACATGCATCTGCCTATGATGTGTTCTTAATGAAGCATTCAGTCATCGATGTGGTGCAAGGCCGCCTTGAGTGGATAATTTTCAGGTTAAGTATTTACTAGGGTGTTGCAAAATAAATTACTTTTGTGGGAATAAGTGCAACTACACAGAAATTCTGCAGTACACACAAAAATCTGTTTTCTGCTGATCACCATCAATTCTTATATGCTTACATATTTGTTAAATGTTTTAATGATTTTTAGACATTTAAAAAAAACTAATTTAAACAGAACAGGTGATTAACAACATACTACAAAAAAATCCATATTCACAATTTAATATTATTGTTAATATAATATAAAATAACATAATATAATCAATTCATTTTTTTCATTAAAGATGTAACAATTAGTTGCACCCAATATTCGAGCTGTTTATTTGTTTGAAATAAAGACCTGAAAGAACTACAAATTGTGTGAAATGGCACTGAAATAATCACACACATATGTTCATTAAATTTACAGGCATTCGTATATATCTAATGTCTGAGTTCGGTCCGTGTAGCAATGTTCAGGGAAGAAGGAGGCGGGAACCGGCGAACAATCAAAATATAATTTATTAAAAATAAAACAAACAACCAAAATACCACCAGCAGCCCCTCGCGGACGACTGCTGGCTAAAATAAAATACAAAAACAAAACACAACTAAAATACAGGCCTGTTCCTCTCTCGATCATCAACGTCGTCGCTCCTCCTTTATGCTTCCGCTCCTCCGTGAGAGATGCGAGACCGGTGTGCTTCACAGGTGTTGCTCATTAGCAATCGCACCACCGGCCTCGCGCCGTTCTCTCACGTCCCTCGGCCGTCCTGTTCGCCACAGTCCGCAAGAGGAATTCACATCAGAAAAAAAAACAATAAATTGTATCCAACTGCACATAAATTTCAAATGCTTCCGACATATTGATATTGCCCTCTGATATTTAAGATTCTTGGCTTTTACCTTTTTCTGGCTGACCGAGTCCATTTTCATCAGTCAGTCACCTTTGGGGCCCATAGTTTTCTTAATACCACAAAAGGAGGATCAAATGAATAATCGATAAACTTAATCTCTGCATTCTCTGAAGTTTTGAGAACTTCATTAGCACGTTTGCTAGGGTGGATTTGGCACCGATGTGCCCCTGAAAGATTGTGGGAATGGCTTCTTATTATGGTATGAGTCTTAAAAGTTACTGAGGGAAGAAAAAGACAGAAAAAAAGGAATGATGCACAAAGAAAGCAAGAATGAAAAATACAGAATGACAGTATCCTGCCCCAGATGGGAGTTCTGACAGCACACATTTGTCTGTGACATCCCACTCCCTGCAGTCTGGAGACGCCCACCCCACCATCCCGACATCATGAGTCAAAACAAAACAGAATGAGAATATGATTCTCTGCACAATGAGACTCCTTTTGATGCTCTAAAATAAAGCTGCTCCATCTCCCTAAACAAAAATGTGAGTGCTATCTGACATTAAGATTTTATTTTAATGCAATTTTATGTAGTTTGATGAGACCCTATATGATCTAAGGAAAATCATTTACCCACTCTCATGATATTCAAAACCTATGACTAAAGATGTTCCTGCTGCTCTTTCCAATAAAAGTGGTGACCGATGGCTTTCAAACTCTGAAAACAAAAAGCATCATTATATGTGTTTGACTTTTTTCAAGTCTTTGAAAGCCATTTGAAAGCCATTTGAAAGAAAGAAAGAAAGAAAGAAAGAAAGAAAGAGAGAAAGAAAGAAAGAAATTATTCACTGATAATCTACAATTTGTTTGCACATTAAATGGCACGTCAAAGAGACGTAATTTATACAAATGTCACTGGTTACACCACACATGAGAACCAATCAAAATGCACCAAATTTGCACATGTCAGAGGGAGGCAAGTGGAAAAAAAGCTTCCATGAACCATCTAATGTACTCATCAAACTAAGATTTTTCTTCACTTTATTGCCAGTATAAATTATGGTCCCAAGAGTCCTTTCAAAAGTTCATCTAAAGCATGATGACTTTAAAGACATCATTTTTATCCTGATGATCATCTTTCTCTAAGCACCAATATATAATTAATTTAACTTTAAGCACTGTAATTCACTATGTATGTGTGGGGGAATAGAATGTACACAGCTTAGAAATATTTAAGATAAATTGATTTCATTCCTCACATACAGCACTGAATGATAGACAATTTTCCAACTGAATTTGTCTCAAGTGGGATTTTTTTTAAAGAGTGTGGTGTGTTTTAATTAAAATTAAAAACGATTAGGATAAGAGGTTCAAATAGCTCAAGGGCAAAGAATACAGCAACAGTGGCTTGAATCCAAGGATCATTTATGTATTGAAAAGTTATGACTAGGATGGATGGTCTATATCTCATAAATACTTGTTTACAGCATAGTTTTTAATGATTAATATTAATGATAAAGGTGTCTAGTCATACATTTTATTAATTATTTTATTGTTTTTCCTGTGGTCCACTTACAATGTAATTAAATTTGATTGTTCCAAATGCAATCATACATTTTCAAGACCATTATCTAACTAATGGTAATAGAAATAATCCAAGGATTTGAGAATGAATTGTTTTTCTATCTTCGTTTCAGTGTATATAGTTTTGAACTTGATTAAGCCAATTTTATTTCTCTTTCTACACCTTTTTAAATTGAAAAGCAAATTTATATTTCACAAAAGATGAAGGCATCAGAAACAAAACTTACTGAAAAGAAAAACAGCCAAATTTGAACAGGGTGTAATTATGACCATCTTTTAATTGAATTATGACACCGTATGCTGCATTTGGAGAGGGTCCCGTTCCTGCTTATGTCATTTTTCATGTTTACTTCCAGTTCTACAAACTGAATAGTAATGTGCACATAAGGTTTCTCAAATTTTTTTCATCACTCAATGAATGGGTCATTTGTATTAATGCAACAATAACAAAAGGACAGGTGCTTCATACACTGTTTAACTTTAGGAATCTCTTTCTGTACCACTGTCTGTAAAATAAATAAATAAAAATTATCCAAAATAAATGCAGCAATAGCTCATATCCCCTTTTCTCATACACCCAGTATATTTTGTCCCTTCGTCACTATAATTTACTAAAAAGGCAAACCGTATTTCAACAACAACTAATAAGCACCTCTCACTGCACCTCTCGTTGCATCACTAACTGACCCTGCACCTCTCACTGCTCCTTTACCTCTCACTGCACCTCTCATTGCATCTCTCACTGCTCCTGCACCTTTCACTGCATCTCTCACTGCTCCTGCACCTCTCACTGCTCCTGCACCTCTCACTGCATATCTCACTCCTCCTGCACCTCTCACTGCACCTCTCATTGCATCTCTCACTGCTCCTGCACCTCTCACTGCACCTCTCACTGCATCTCTCACTGCTCATGCACCTTTCACTGCATCTCTCACTGCTCCTGCACCTCTAACTGCTCCTGCACCTTTCACTGCATATCTCATTGCTCCTGCACCTCTCACTGCACCTCTCATTGCATCTCTCACTGCTCCTGCACCTCTCACTGCACTTCTCATTGCTCCTGCACCTCTCACTGCATCTCTCACTGCTCCTGCACCTCTCACTGCTCCTGCAGGTCTCACTGCACCTCTCATTGCATCTCTAACTGCTCCTGCACCTCTCACTGCTCCAGCACCTCTCACTGCATCTCTCACTGCTCCTGCACCTCTCACTGCATCTCCCACTGCTCCTGCACCTCTCAATGCACCTGTCATTGCATCTCTCTCTGCTCCTCTACTTCTCACTACGCCTCTCACTGCATCTCTCACTGCTCCTGCACCTCTCACTGCATCTCTCACTGCTCCTGCACCTCTCACTACGCCCGTCACTGAATCTCTCACTGCTCCTACACCTCTCACTGCACCTCTCACTGCACCTCTCAGTGCATCTCTCACTGCTCCTGCACTTCTCACTGCATCTCTCACTGGTCCTGTACATCTCACTGTATCTCTCACTGTACCTCTCACTGTACCTCTCACTGCTCCTGCACCTCTCACTGCATTTCTCACTGCTCCTGCACCTCTCACTGCACCTCTCATTGCATCTCTCTCTGCTCATGCACCTCTCACTGCTCCTGCACCTGTCACTGCACCTCTCATTGCATCTCTCACTGCTCCTGCACCTCTCACTGCATTTCTCACTGCTCCTGCACCTCTCACTGTACCTCTCAATGCATCTCTCACTGCTCCTGCACCTCTCACTGCTCCTGAACCTCTCACTGCACCTCTCATTGCATCTCTCACTGCTCCTGCACCTCTCACTGCATATCTCCCTGCCCCTGCCCCTCTCACTGCACCTCTCATTGCATCTCTCACTGCATCTTTCATTGCATCCCTCACTGCTCCCGCACCTCTCACTGCACCTTTCATTGCATCCCTCACTGCTGCTGCACCTCTCAATGCAACTCTCACTGCTCCTGCACCTCTCACTGCACCTCTAACTGCTCCAGCACCTCTCACAGCATCTCTCACTGCTCCTATGTCTCTCACTGCTCCTGCACCTCCCACTGCATTTTTCACTGCTCCTGCACCCCTTTCTGTACCACTGTCTGTAAAATAAATAAATAAAAATTATCCAAAATAAATGCAGCAATAGCTCATATCCCCCTTTCTCATACACCCAGTATATTTTGTCCGTTCGTCACTATAATTTACTAAAAAGGCAAAACGTATTTCAACAAGAACTAATAAGCACCTCTCACTGCACCTCTCGTTGCATCACTAACTGACCCTGCACCTCTCACTGCTCCTTTACCTCTCACTGCACCTCTCATTGCATCTCTCACTGCTCCTGCACCTTTCACTGCATATCTCACTCCTCCTGCACCTCTCACTGCACCTCTCATTGCATCTCTCACTGCTCCTGCACCTCTCACTGCACCTCTCACTGCATCTCTCACTGCTCATGCACCTTTCACTGCATCTCTCACTGCTCCTGCACCTCTCACTAAATCTCTCACTGCTCCTGCACCTCTCACTGCATATCTCACTCCTCCTGCACCTCTCACTGCACCACTCATTGCATCTCTCACTGCTCCTGCACCTCTCACTGCACCTCTCACAGCATCTCTCACTGCTCATGCACCTTTCACTGCATCTCTCACTGCTCCTGCACCTCTAACTGCTCATGCACCTTTCACTGCATATCTCATTGCTCTTGCACCTCTCACTGCACCTCTCATTGCATCTCTCACTGCTCCTGAACCTCTCACTGCACTTCTCACTGCTCCTGCACCTCTCACTGCATCTCTCACTGCTCCTGCACCTCTCACTGCACTTCTCACTGCTCCTGCACCTCTCACTGCATCTCTCACTGCTCCTGCACCTCTCACTGCTCCTGCAGGTCTCACTGCACCTCTCATTGCATCTCTAACTGCTCCTGCACCTCTCACTGCACCTCTCACTGCTCCAGCACCTCTCGCTGCATCTCTCACTGCTCCCGCACCTCTCACTGCATCTCCCACTGCTCCTGCACCTCTCAATGCACCTGTCATTGCATCTCTCTCTGCTCCTCTACTTCTCACTACGCCTCTCACTGCATCTCTCACTGCTCCTGCACCTCTCACTGCATCTCTCACTGCTCCTGCACCTCTCACTACGCCCGTCACTGAATCTCTCACTGCTCCTACACCTCTCACTGCACCTCTCAGTGCATCTCTCACTGCTCCTGCACTTCTCACTGCATCTCTCACTGGTCCTGTACATCTCACTGTATCTCTCACTGTACCTCTCACTGTACCTCTCACTGCTCCTGCACCTCTCACTGCATTTCTCACTGCTCCTGCACCTCTCACTGCATCTTTCACTGCTCCTTCACCTCTCACTGCACCTCTCATTTTATCTCTCACTGCTCCTGCACCTCTCAATGCATCTCTCACTGCTCCTGCACCTCTCAATGCATCTCTCACTGTTCCTGCACCTCTCACTGCACCTCTCATTGCATCTGTCACTGCTCCTGCACCTCTCACTGCATCTTTCACTGCTCCTTCACCTCTCACGGCACCTCTCATTTTATCTCTCACTGCTCCTGCACCTCTCAATGCATCTCTCACTGCTCCTGCACCTCTCAATGCATCTCTCACTGTTCCTGCACCTCTCACTACATCTCTCAATGCTCCTGCATCTCTCACTTCTCCTGCACCTCTCACTGCATTTCTCACTGCTCCTGCACCTCTCACAGTACCTCTCACTGCATCTCTCACTGCTCCTGCACCTCTCACTGCATCTCTCATTGCATCTCTCACTGCTCCTCTACCTCTCACTGCGGCTCTCACTGCCCCTGCACCTCTCACTGCCTCTCTCACTGCTCCTGCAACTCTCAATGCATCTCTCACTGCTCCTGCACCTCTCACTACGCCCGTCACTGAATCTTCACTGCTCCTACACTCTCACTGCAACCTCTCACTGCACCTCTCAGTGCATCTTCACTGCTCCTTGCACTTCTCACTGCATCTCTCACTGGTCCTGTACATCTCACTGTATCTCTCACTGTACCTCTCACTGTACCTCTCACTGCTCCTGCAACTCTCTACTGCATTTCTCATGCACCTGCACCTGCTCTGCACCTTTCACTGTAAACATATCTCACTCACTCCCTCCTGCACACCTCTCACTGGCACTCTCATGGCATCTCTCACTGCTCCTGCAACTCTCGCACTGCACCTCTCACTGCATCGCTCCTGCTCATGCACCGTTCACTGCATCTCGCACATGCTCCTGCACCTCTCATCTAATCTCTCATGCTCCTGCACCTCTCACTGCAATTCTCACTCTCTCCTGCACCTCTCACTGCACCACTCATTGCATCTCTCACTGCTCCTGCACCTCTCACTGAGTGCACCTCTCACAGCATCTCTCACTGGCACATCACCTTTCACCTGCCATCTCTCACTGCTCCTGCACCGCTAACTGCATCATGCACCTTTCACTGCATAATCTCATTGCTCCCTCACCTCTCACTTCAACCTCTCATTGCATCTCTCACTGCTCCTGAACCTGTCACTGCACTTCTCCATCTCACTGGCTCCTGCACCTCTCACTGCCTCTCTCACTGCTCCTTGCCACCTCTCACTGCACTTCTCACTGCTCACTGCACTCTCACTGCATCTTCCTGCTCCTGCTCCTCTCACTGCTCACTGCTCCTGCAGGTCACACTGCACTCCTCGATGCATCTCTAAACTGCTCCTCACCTCTCCGCACCTCTCACTGCTCCAGCACCTCTCGCTGCATCTCTCACTGCTCCGCACCTCTCACTGCATCTCCCAACTGCTCCTGCACCTCTTCAATGCACCTGTCTTGCATCTCTCTCTGCTCCTCTAACATTCTCACTACGCCTCTCTCTGCATCTCTCCTGCTCCTGCAACTATCTCACTGCATCTCTCACTGCTCTGCACCTCTCACTACCTAACGCCCTCACTGACTCTCTCACTGCTCCTAACACCTCTCCACGCACCTCTCGTGCATCTCTCACTGCTCCCTGCACTTCTCACTGCATCTCTCCCTGTTCCTGTACATCTTCACTGTTATCTCTCACGTACCTCTCACTGTAACCTCTCACTGCCCTGCACCTCCACTGCATTTCTCACTGCTCCTCACCGCTCACTGCATCTTTCACTGTGCTTCCTCATCACCTCTCCACTGCACCTCTCATTTAATCTCTCACTGCTCCTCACATCACAAGCATCTCTCACTGCTCCTGCACCTCTCAAGGCATCTCTCACTGTTCCTGCACCTCTCACTGCACTCTCATGCATCGGTCACTGCTCCTGCACCTCTCACTGCATCTTTCACACTCTCCCGTCACCCTCTCCACGCAACCTCGCATTTTATCTCGCACTGCTCCGGCAACCTCCAATGCATCTCCCACGGCGCCTGCACCTCTCAATGCATCTTCTCACTGTTCCTGCACCTCTCACACATCTCACAAGGCTCCTGCATCTCTCACTTCTCCCGCACCTCGCACTGCATTTCTTCTCACTGCTCCTGCACCTCTCACAGTACCTCTCACTGCATCTCACTCTGGCTCCAGCATACCTCTCACGCAATCTCTCATTGCATCTCTCACTGCTCCTCTACCTCTCACACTGCGGCTCTCACTGCCCCTGCACCACTACTGCCCTCTCTCACTGCACCTGCAACTCTCAAGCATCCTCACTGCTCCTGCACCTCCACTGCTCCTGGGCACCTCCTCATCGGTCATCTCAACTGCCCCCTGCACCTCTCACTGCTCCTGCACCTCTCACTGAAATCGATCTCCCACTGCACCTGCACATCTCACTGCATCTCTCACTGCTCCTGCACACTCTCACTGCACCTCTCACTGTTTCTTTGTCACCTAACACGACTCCTGCACCTCTCACTGTAACTCTAAATACATCTCTCACTGCCCCTGCACCACTCCACTGTCATCTCCTCCATTGGGCATCTCTCTCTCTGCTCAGGCACCTCTTACTGTACCTCTCAATGCATCTTTCATCACTGCTTCCTGCCCTCTCACGTAACTCACACTGATCCTGAACTCTCGAATGCATCTCTCACTGCGCCTGCACCTCTAAGATATCTCTCACAATAATCTGCACCTCTGATTTGCATTCTCTCACTGGCTTCCTGCACCTCTCACTGAATCTCCACGGCTCCTCCACATCTCACAGCATCTCTCACTGCTCCTGCACCTCTCACTGTTACTTTCACCTATCACTACCTCCTGCACCTCTCACTGTAAACTCTAATGCATCTCTCACTGCTGCCTGCACCTCTCACTTCATCTCTCATTGGGCATCTCTCTCTCTGCTCATGCAACTCTACTGTTACCTCTCAATCATCTTTCACTGGCTCCTGCACCTCTCACGAACTCTCAATGCATATCTCACTGCTCTGCACCTCTCAAGCAACCTCACTGGCTCCTGAACCTCTCAACTGCATCCTCGCAATGGCTCCTGCACCTACTCACTCACCTCTCATTGCATTCTCTCACTGGCTCCTGCTCCTCTTACACATTCACTCTCACTGAATCCCGCACACTCTCATTGCACCTCTCATTGCATCCCTCACTTGCGCTGCACCTCTCACTGCACCCCCACTGCATCGCTTACTGCTCTGCCCCTCTCCCATGCATCCTCTCTCTGCTCCCACAACCTCTCATTGCATACCTGCACTGCTGGCGCACCTCTCACTGCCACCTCCCATTGCATCTCAACTGCCCCTGCCACCACCGCACTGCTCCTGCACCACTCCACTGCAGCTCTCACTGCACCTAACACCTCGTGACTGCATCTCTCACTGCCATCTCTTAATGCTCCTGGACCTCTCACTGCATCTCTCACTATCTCACCTCTCAATTCACCTCTCTTGCCAACTCTCACAGCTCCGAGACCTCTCATTGGCGGCTCTCACGCTCCTGCACCTCTCAATGCATCTATTACGGCTCTTGCACACTCACTGCACCCTCCTGCAAACCTCTCCTTTGCATCTCTCTCTGCTTCCTGCACCTCTCACTGATCCGGGGGGCCACATCTTATTGCATCTCTCCCAGCACCTGCACCTCTCACTGCATCTTTCACTGCTCCGCACCCTCACTGCAATCTCTGCTCGGCCATCTCTCACTGCTCCTGCACCTTCTCAACTGCATTCCTCACTGTTCTTGCACCTATCACTACTCCTGACCACCTCTCACTGTAACTCTTAATGCATCTCGCACGGCTCCGGCACCTCTCACTGCATCTCCATTGCATCTCTCACTGCTCCAGCACCTCTCACTCAATTCGTCACTGCTCCCTGCACTCCTACTTACCTCTCAATGCATTTTCACTGCTCCTACACCTCTCACTACCCCTCTCAATGCATCTCTCACTGCTCCTTGCACCTCTCAAATCTTCCTGAATCTCTCAACTGCACCTCTCATTGCATAGCTCACTGCAGCCTGCACCCTCAGTCATCTCCACTGCTCTTCCACCTCTCATTGCATCTCTCACTGCTCTGCACCTCTCACTTCATCTCTCACTGCACCCGCACCTCTAACTGCAAACCTCTCATTGCATCCCCACGCTCTGCTGCACCTCTCACTGCACCTCCTCTACCCACTGCACCTCTCACTGCTCTGCACCTCTCAATGCAACTCCACTGCGTCCTGCACCTCTCAGAGAACCTCCACTGGCTCTCTCACTGTTCCTGCACTGCAACCTCCTTCACCTGGCAGCTCTCACTGCTCCTGCACCCTCATCACACCTCTCAATTGCATCTCTCACTGCTCCTCTACCCCTCACTGCGGCTCTCAACGCCTCTGCACCTCTCACTAGATCTCTCACTGTTCCTGCACCTCTCACGATCCAGCACCTCTCACTAGGCATCTCTCACTGCTCCTGCACCTCTCAGGGCACCTCTCATTTGGGGTGAAGATCTGCACCCTGGCAACCTCTCAATACATCCCTCCCTGCTCCTGCACCTCTCAGTGCATATCTCACTGCTCCTGCATCTCTCACTACATCTCGCAATGCCTCCTGCAATTTTTCACTCTCCTGTCACCGCTCTCAGCATTTCGCACGGCGCCTGCACCTGTCCACAGCATTTCCACTGCTCCTGCACACTCTCACATACTCTCACGGCAGATCTTCTCACTGCTCCTGCACCTCTCATAAGTACCTTTCACAGCACTCACTGCTCCTGCACCTCTCTCTCCTGGCATTGCTCACTACTCCTGCACCTCTCAGAGTACCTCGTCCCAGCATCTCTCACTGTTCCTCACCTCTCAGCTGCACTCTCACAGGTCCTGCACCGTCTCAATGCACCTCCCACCTCATCACTCACTGCTCCTCACCTCTCACTGCATCTCTCACTGCTCCTGCACCTCTCACAGCACCTTTCATTGCATCTCTCACTGCTCCTCTACCCCGCACTGCGGCTCTCACTGCTCCTGCACCGCTCAATGCATCCTCATCCGCTCCTGCCCCTCCACTGCATCTCTCACTGCTACCGCACCTCTCACTGCACCCTCTGATTGCATCTCTCATTTTCCTGCCACCTGTCAATGCAACTCGCATCTGCTCCTGCACCTCTCATTGCACTCTCTCCTCCTCTACTCTCACTGGGCACCGCTACTACATCTCCCACTGCTCCTCACATCTCAATTCATCTCTCGATGCATCTCTCACCTGCGCCTGCACTCTCACTGCATCACTCACTGCTCCTGTACCTCTCAATGATTCGCACACGCTCCTGCACTCTCGCTGCAACCCTCACTGCATGTCCTCAACCTGCATTTCGTTACTGCTCCTTTACCTCTCAAGTGCACTCTCATTGCATCTCTATTCTTACTGCCCCAGCCACCTCTCACTGCACCTCCCACTGCAAATCTTTACTGCAACCTGCACCTCTCACTTGCATCTCTCACTGGTTCTGCACCTCTCACTGCACCTCTCACTGCTCCTTTACCTCTCACTGCACCTCTCTTGCATGAACTCACTGCTCTGCAACCTCTCACTGCATCTCTCACTTCTCCTTACCTCTCCCTGCACCTCTCATTGGATCTTCTCACTGCTCCTGTAACTCGCACTGCACCTCCTTATTTGCACTCTCACTGCTCCTCGACTCGCACTGCAGCTCTTACTGCTCCTGCACCACTCACTGGATACCACTAACTGCAATTCTCACTGCTCCTGCACCGCTCACTGCTCCTGCAACTCTCCACGCACTCTCGATTTGCATCTCTCACTGCCCCTGTCACCTCGCACTGCTTTTTTTCACTGCTCCTCGAACCTCTCATGTTCCTCTCCGAATCTCTCACTGCTCCTGCACCTCTCAATGCATCTCTCAACTGCTCCTGCACTCTCACTGCATCTCTCACTTCTCCTGCCACCCTCTCACTGCTCGCCTGCACCTCCGCAATACATCTCGCACTGCTTCCTGCATTTACTGCACCTCTCATTGAAAATCACCCTCCGCGGCTCCTGCACCTCTAACTGCATCTCTCACTCGCCTGCACTCATCTCTGCATCTCGCACTGCTCCTGCACCTCTCACTGCATCTCTCACTGCGGCTGCACCTCTAATTTGCATCTCCCACTGCTCCTGCTCACCTCTCATTGGCATACTCGAACTGCTCCTGCACCTTTCACTGCACCTCTCATTGCTCTCTCACTGCTCCTGCCACTCCTAACTGCATTCTCTCACTGCCCTGCATCTCTCACGGCACCTCCCAGTGCATCTCTCACTGATCCGCACCTCTCACGACCCTCACTCTCGGCATCTCGCATTGCTCCTGCAACTCTCAATTCACCTTCTTCATTGCAACTCTCATTGATCCTGCAACTCCCACAAACGCCTCTCGACGCGGCCTCACTGCTCCTGCACCTTCAATGCAATCTATACTGCTCCTGCACCCTAACTGCACCCTCACTGCACCTCTCTTTGCATCTCTCACTACTCCTGCACCTCTCACTGTATCTCCATTGCTCCTGCACCGCTCTTTGCATCTCTCACAGCTCCTGCACCTCTCACGCTTCCTCACTCTGGGGCCTCCTGCACACCTCTAACTGCACCTCTCACGGCTCCAGAACCTCTCACTGCATCGTTCACTGCTACCTGCACCCTCTCACTGGCACATCTCATGGCAATCTCTCAACTGCTCCGCACCTCTCTAGCATCTCTACAAGCTCCTGCACCTCTCTGCATCTCTCAACACTTCTCCTGCACCTCTTCACTGCATTCTCTCACTGCTCCTGCACCTCCTAACTGGCACCTCTCACTGCTCCCTGAACCTCGCACTGCATCTTCACTGCTCCTGCACCTCTCACATTGCAAATCTCATTGCAATCTCTTCACTGGGCTCCTGCACCTCTCAATAGCATCTCTAAACGCTCCTCCACCTCTCTGCATCTCTCCCAGCGCCTGCACCTCTCCCGCATCTCTCCCACTGCTCCTGCCCTCTAACCGCACCTCTCACTGGCTCCTAAACCACTCACTGCATCTTTCACTGCTCCGCACCTCTCACATGCACATCCCATTGCATCTCGCCTCACTGCTCCTGGCACACTTCTCATAGCATCTCGAACAGCTCCTGCACCCTCTCTGCTCTTGAGACAGAACAAAATAAAATATATAGGGGGGGGGGGTGCGGGGTTGGGGGGGGGGGGGGGGAGGCGTAGGGGGGGGGGGTGGTGAGGGGCGGGGGGGTGGGGGGGTAGCGTGGGGGGGGGGGGGGGGGATGATGGGGAAGGGGGAGGGGGGGGGGCGGTGGGGTGGGGGGGGTGTGGGGGGGGGGGGGGGGGGAGGGGGTAGTGTAATAGGATGATATATAGGATAAGGCAAATCTAAATGCACATCGCACTGAGCCTGGCACCCTCACAGCATCCTCTCACGTGCTCTGAACCTCTCCACAGCATCTCTCACGTCACCTGCAACCTCTCACTGCACATCCTCAGTGCATCAGCTCACTGATCCTACACCTCTCACTGTATCGCTCATTGCGCCTGCACCACTCTTTGTTGCAATCTCTCACACTCCTACACCTTCTCACTGCTCCTCACTAGGTCCGCAACCTCTTAACTGCACCTCCTCTCCACGCTCCTAAACCTCTCACTGCATCTTTCACTGCTCCTGCCCCTCTCACTGCCATCTCAATTGCATACTCACTAGCTCCTGCACCTCTAATAAGCATCCTCAAAAAGCTACCTGCACTTCTCTGCATCTCTCACAACACTCCTGCACCTCACACTCAACCTCTCACAGCTCCTGCACCTCTAACTGCCCTTCTAACTGCTCCTACTTACTCACTGCTCTTTCACTGGTCCTGCACCTTCTCACTGCACATCTCATAGCATCTCTCACTGCTCCGCAACCTCTCATAGCATCTCTACCAGCTCCTGCAAGCCTCTCTGCCACTCTCTCACAGCTCCTCACTCTCACTCATCTATCACTGCTCCTGCACCACAAACTGCACCTCCTCACTGCTCGCACCTCCACTGCATCTCTCCTGCTCCTGAACCACTCACTGCATCTCTCACTAGCTCCAGCACCCTCCATGCACATCTCATGCATCTCTCACTGCTCCTCCCTCTCACTGCATTCTCTCACAGCTCCTGCACCTCTCACTGCATCTCTCACTGCTCCGGCAACTCCACTGCATCACTCACGCTCCTGCACCTCTCACTGCATCTCTCACTCACTGCTACTGTACCTCTCACTCCCTCTTATTGCATCTCTAACTGCCCCTGCACCTCTCACGGCTCCTGCACCTCCACTGTACCTCTTACTTGCATCTCACACTGCTCCTGATACCTCTCACTGCACCTCGCGATTTATCTCTCACTGCTCCTGCCACCTCTCACTGCATCTTAACAGCTCCTTAACCTGCTCAAAGCAGCTATCCACTGCTCCGGTACCTCTCACTGCACACCCCCACATCATCTGTCACTGCTCCTACACCTGTCACTGCTCTCTCTCTTCTCCGCACTTCTCATTTTATCTCTCACTGCTCCTGCACCTCTCAATATGTAACATCGCACACAGTTCCCTGCACCTCTTACTACATCCACAATGCTCCTGCATCTCTCACTTCCCGCACCTCCACAGCATCTCCCGGCCTACTGTACCTCTCAACTGCACCTCTTACTCTGCATCGCTCACTGCGCCTGCACCTTCTCACTGGCATCCTTCACTGCCCGCACCTCATCAGTGAATCTCTCACTCTTCCTTTACCCCACTGCACCTCTCAATTTATCGCTCACGCGCATTCACATCTTACTGCATCACTAACAGCTCCTTACCCCCTCTCACTGCATTCTACACTGCTCCGTAACTCTAACTGCACCCCTCATTGCATTTGTCCACTGTTCATTGCACCTCTCACTGCATCTCTTCACTTCTCCTGCACTTCTCCATTTTATCTCGCACTGCTCTGCACCTCTCACTGCATCTCTCACAGTTCCTGAACATCTTAATCTGACTACATCTCTCAATCGCTCCTCATCTCTCTCTTCTCCTCCACCTCTCATGCATTTCTCAATGCCTCCCTCACCTCTCATTGCATCTCCACTGCTCCTGCACCTCGCACTGCACCTCTTAATTAGCATCACTCTCACTGCTCCTCTACCTCTCACTTGCGGCGCTCACTGCTCTGCCACCTCTCACTGTACCGCTCACATCTGCCTCTCTCACTGCGCCCAACTCTCATGCACCCTCACTGTCATCTCTCCCTGCTCCTGCACCACTAACTGCAACCTCTCCACTGCTCTGAACCTCTCACTGCATCTTTCTACTGCTCCTGCACCTCGCACTGCACAGTCCATTGCATCTCTGCACACTGCTCCTGCACCGCTCATAGCATCTCTAAACCAGCTCCTCACCTCTCTGCAGGCACTCACAGCTCCTGCACCTCTCACTGCAGCTCTCACTGCTCCTCAACTCTTACTGCACCTCTCACGGCTCCCTGCACCTCCACTGCATCTCTCACTGCCCGAACCTCTCACTGCAATCTCTCAACTTCTCCTGCACCTCTCACTGCACATCACATGCATCTCTCACTGCGCCTACACCTCTCACTGTATCTCTCATAGCTCCCTGCACCATCTCTTTGCATCTCTCACAGCTCCTCACCTCGCACTGCAATCCTCACGAGTCCTGCACCTCCAACTGCACTCGCACTGCTCCCTGAACCCTCACTGCCCCCCATACCCCATCTTTCACTGCTCGCACCTCCTCTTCACTGCACATCTCAGTCATCTCGCACTGCTCCTGCAACTCTCTAATGTAGCATCCAGAAAAGCTCCTGCACTTCGCTGCATACTCTCACAGCTCCTGCACCTCTCACTGCACCTCCTCACTGCTACCTGCACCTCTAACGCACCTCGCACTGCTCAGAACTTCTCACTGCATCTTTCACTCTCCTGTCAATCCGCTCCACTGCACTTCACATTGGCATCTCGCACAGCTCCTGCACCTATCATAGCATCTCTAAAGGCTCCTGCACGCTCGGCATCTCTCACAGCTCCTGCACCTCTCCTGCATCCTCACTGCTCCCCTGGCACCTCTAACTGCACCTCTCACGCTCCTGCACCTCTCACTGCCTCTCTCACTGCCCTAACCTCTCACGCATCTCTCACTGCTCCAGCACCTCTCACTGCACATCTCCAGTGGCATCTCTCACTGCTCCAGCAGCAACCTCTCATACATCTCTCCAGCTCCTGCACCTCTCACAAACATCTCTCACTGCTGCCTACACCTCCACTGCCATCTCTCACTGCTCCTGCAGCCTCCACTGCATCTCTCACTCGACTGTACCTCTCACTCACCTCTTATTGCATCTCTAACTGCCCCTTGCACCTCTCACTGCTCCTGCACCGCTCCACTGTACCTCTACAGGCATCTCTCACTGCTCCTTACCTCTCACTGCACCTCTCGATTTTGTCTCTCACTGCTCCTGCACTCTAAACAGCCCTTACCTCTCAATGCATCTTATCCACTGCTCCCTGACTCTCACTGCACCCCAGCATCTGTCACTGCTCCTACACCTCGCACTGAAATCTCTCACTTCTCCTGCACTTCTCATTTTATCTCTCACTGCTCCCTGCAACCTCTCAATGCATCACTCACAGTCCGCCTGCACCTCTACTACATCTCTCAATGCTCCTAGGCATCTCCACTCCTCCTGCCTCTCAGTGCATTCTTCTCATCACTGATAACTCCTACCTCCACTGCACCCCTTCTGCAATCGCTCACGCACTTGCCTGCACCTCTCCCGCATCTCTCACTGCCCTGCACCTCTCAGTGCAGCTCCACTGCTCCTTACCTCTCACTGCACAACCTCGATTTTTATCTCGCAACTGCGTCTGCACACTTACTGCATCCTCTAACAGCTCCTTACCTCTCACTCTGCATTCTATTCACTGCTCCGAACCTCCACTGCACCCCTCATAGGCATTGCACTGCCCTGCCCTCTCACTTGCATCTCTCACGTCTCCTGCTCTGTCACATTTTATCTCTCCTGCTCCTCTGCACCTCTCAATGCATCTCTCACAGTTCCTGCACCTCTTACTACATCTCTCAATGCTCCTGCATCTCTCACTTCTCCTGCACCTCTCAGTGCATTTCTCAATGCTCCTGCACCTCTCATTGCATCTCTCACTGCTCCTGCACCTCTCACTACACCTCTAATTGCATCACTCACTGCTCCTCTACCTCTCACTGCGGCTCTCACTGCTCTTGCACCTCTCACTGTACCGCTCACTGCCTCTCTCACTGCTCCTGGACCTCTCACTGCACCTCTCGTTGCATCTCTAACTGCCCCTGCACCTCTCACTTCTCCTTACCTCTCACTGCACCTCTCACTCCACCTCTCATTGCATCTCTCACTGCTCCTGTACCTCTCCCTTCACCTCTTATTGCATCTCTCACTGCTCCTCTACCTCTAACTTCATCTCTCACTGCTCCTGCACCTCTCACTTTATCTCTCACTGCTCTTTCACGTCTCACTGCTCCTGCAACTCTCACTGCACCTCTCGTTGCATCTCTCACTGCCCCTGCACCTCTCACTGCATTTCTCACTGCTCCTGAACATCTCAGTGTACCTTTCACTGCATCTCCCACTGCTACTGTACCTCTCACTGCACCTCTTACTGCATCTCTCACTGCTCCTGCACCTCTCACTGCATCTCTCACTACCCTGCACCTCTCAGTGCATCTCTCACTGCTCCTTTACCTCTCACTGCACCTCTCGATTTATCTCTCACTTCTCCTGCACATCTTACTGCATCTCTAACAGCTCCTTACCTCTCACTGCATCTATCACTGCTCCTGTACCTCTCACTGCACCCCTCATTGCATCTGTCACTGCTCCTGCACCTGTCACTGCATCTCTCACTTCTCCTGCACTTCTCATTTTATCTCTCACTGCTCCTGCACCTCTCAATGCATCTCTCACAGTTCCTGCACCTCTTACTACATCTCTCAATGGTCCTGCATCTCTCACTTCTCCTGCACCTCTCAGTGCATTTCTCAATGCTCTCGCACCTCTCACTGCATCTCTCACTGCTCATGCACCTCTCACTGCACCTCTAATTGCATCTCTCACTGCTCCTCTACCTCTCACTGCGGCTCTCACTGCTCCTGCACCTCTCACTGTACCGCTCACTGCCTCTCTCACTGCTCCTGCAACTCTCAATGCATCTCTCACTGCATCTCTCACTGCTCCTGGACCTCTCACTGCACCTCTCGTTGCATCTCTAACTGCCCCTGTACCTCTCACTTCTCCTTACCTCTCACTGCACCTCTCTCTGCACCTCTCATTGCATCTCTCACTGCTCCTGTACCTCTCACTGCACCTCTTATTGCATCTCTCACTGCTCCTCTACCTCTCACTGCAGCTCTCACTGCTTCTGCAACTCTCACTGTACCTCTAACTGCATCTCTCACTGTTCCTGCACCTCTCACTTTATATCTCACTGCTCTTGCACCTCTCACTGCTCCTGCAACTCTCACTGCACCTCTCGTTGTATCTCTCACTGCCCCTGCACCTCTCACTGCATTTCTCACTGCTCCTGAACCTCTCAGTGTACCTCTCACTGCATCTCTCACTGCTCCTGCACCTCTCAATGCATCTCTCACTGCTCCTGCACCTCTCACTGCATCTCCCACTGCTCCCGCACTTCTCAATGCATTTCTCACTGATCCTGCACCTCTCATTGCATCTCTCACTGCTCCTGCACCTCTCACTGCATCTCTCACTGCTCCTGCACCTCTCAATACATCTCTCACTGCTCCTGCATCTCTCACTGCATCTCTTACTGCTCCTGCACCTCTCACTGCATCTCTCACTGCTGCTGCACCTCTAATTGCATCTCTCACGGCTCCTGCACCTCTCACTGCATCTCTCACTGCTCCTGCACCTCTCACTGCACCTCTCATTGCATCTGTCACTGCTCCTGCACCTCTAACTGCATCTCTCACTGCTCCTGCATCTCTTACTGCACCTCCCAGTGCATCTCTCACTGATCCTGCACCTCTCACTACGCCTCTCACTGCATCTCTCACTGCTCCTGCACCTCTCAATTCACCTTCTCATTGCAACTATCACTGCTCCTATACCTCTCACTTCTCCTGCACCTCTCAATGCATCTATTACTGCTCCTGCACCTCTAACTGCACCCTCACTGCACCTCTCTTTGCATCTCTCACTGCTCCTGCACCTCTCATAGCATCTCTAACAGCTCCTGCACCTCTCACTGCATCTCTCACTGCTCCTGCAACTCTCACTGCATCTCTCACTGCTCCTGCACCTCTCACTGCACCTCTCACTGCTCCTGAACCTCTCACTGCACCTCTCATTGCATCTCTCACTGCTCCTGCACCTCTCACTGCATCTCTCACTGCTCCTGCACCTCTCACTGCATCTCTCACTGCTCCTGCACCTCTCACTGCACCTCTCATTGCATCTCTCACTGCTCTTGCACCTCTCACTGCATCTCTCACTGCTCCCGCATCTCTCACTTCACCTCTCATTGCATCCCTCACTGCTGCTGCACCTCTCACTACATCTCTCACTGATCCTGCACCTCTCACAGCATCTCTCACTGCTCCTGCACCTCTCACTGCATTTCTCACTGCTCCTTTACCTCTCACAGAACCTCTCACTGCATTTCTCACTGCTCCTGCTCCTCTCACTGCATCTCTCACTAATCCTGCACCTCTCACAGCACTTCTCATTGCATCTCTCACTGCTCCTCTACTCCTCATTTCTCTGCACCTCTCACTGTACCTCTCAATGCATCTCTCACTGTTCCTGCACCTCTCACTGCTCCTGCACCTCTCACTGCATTTCTCACTGCTCCTGCACCTCTCACTGTAACTCTCTTTTTATCTCTCACTGCTCCTGCACCTCTCAATGCATCTCTCACTGCTCCTGCACCTCTCACTACATCTCTCAATGCTCCTGAATCTCTCACTTCTCCTTCACCTCTCACTGCATTTCTCACTGCTCCTGCACCTCTCACTGTACCTCTAACTGAATCTCTCACTGCTCCTGCACCTCTCACTGCATCTCTCACTGCACCTCTCATTGCATCCCTCACTGCTGCTGCACTTCTCACTGCACCCCCACTGCATCTCTCAATACTCCTGCACCTCTCACTGCTCCTGCACCTCTCACAGTACCTCTCACTGCATCTCTCACTGCTCCTGCACCTCTCAAAGCATCTCTCACTGCTCCTGCACCTCTCAGAGCACCTCTCACTGCGGCTCTCACAGCTCTGCTCCTCTCACTGTACCTCTAACTGCATCTCTCACTGCTCCTGCACCTCTCACTGTAACTATCACTGCTCCTGCACCTCTCACTGCACCTCGCATTGCATCTCTCAGTGCTCCTGCACCTCTCAATGCATCCTCACCGCTCCTGCACCTCTCACTGCTCCTGCACCTCTCACTGCACCTCTGATTGCATCTCTCAGTTTTTCTGCACCTCTCAATGCAACTCTCACTGCTCCTGCACCTCTCATTGCATCTCTCTCTGCTCCTGTACCTCTCACTGCACCTCTCACTGCACCTTTCATTGCATCTATCACTGCTCCTGTACCTCTCAATGCATCTCTCACTGCTCCTGCACTTCTCACTGCATCTCTCACTGCTCCTGCACCTCTCACTGCACCTCTCATTGCATCTCTCACTGCTCCTGCACCTCTCAATGCATCTCTCACTGCTACTGCACCTCTAGCTGCACCTCTCACTGCATGTCTCACTGCATCTCTCACTGCTCCTTTACCTCTCACTGCACCTCTCATTGCATCTCTAACTGCCCCTGGACCTCTCATTGCACCTCTCACTGCATCTCTTACTGCTCCTGCACCTCTCACTTCATCTCTCACTGCTTCTGCACCTCTCATGGCACCTCTAACTGCACCTCTCAATACTCCTTTACCTCTAACTGCATCTCTCACTGCTCCTTTACCTCTCACTGCACCTCTCGTTGCATCTCAGTGCTCCTGCACCTCTCACTGCATCTCTCACTGCTCCTTACCTCTCACTGCATCTCACTGCTCTTGCACCTCTCACTGCACCTCTCATTGCATCTCTAACTGCCCCTGCACCTCTCACTGCACCTTTAACTGCATCTCTTACTGCTCCTGCACCTCTCACTGCATCTCTCACTGCTTCTGCACCTCTCACTGCACCTCTAACTGCATCTCTAACTGCTCCTTTACCTCTCACTGCACCTCTCACTGCTCCTTACCTCTCACTGCATCTCTCACTGCTCTTGCACCTCTCACTGCACCTCTCATTGAATCTCTCACTGCTCCTGTACCTCTCACTGCACCTGTCATTGCATCTCTCACTGCTCCTTACCTCTCACTGCTCTTGCACCTCTCACTGCACCTCTCATTTCATGTCTCACTGCTCCTCTACCTCTCACTGCACCTGTCATTGCGGCTCTCACTGCTCCTGCACCTCTCACTGTAACTCTCCTTTTATCTCTCACTGCTCCTGCACCTCTCAATGCATCTCTCACTGCTCCTGCACCTCTTACTACATCTCTCAATGCTCCTGCATCTCTCACTTCTCCTGCACCTCTCATTAAATTTCTCACTGCTCCTGCACCTCTCACTGTACCTCTCACTGCATCTCTCACTGCTCCTGCACCTCTCACTGCATCTCTCATTGCATCTCTCACTGCTCCTCTACCTCTCACTGCGGCTCTCACAGCTCCTGCACCCCTGCACCTCTAGCTGCACCTCTCACTGCATGTCTCACTGCATCCTTCACTGCTCCTTTACCTCTCACTACACCTCTCATTGCATCTCTAACTGCCCCTGCACCTCTCACTGCATCTCTTACTGCTCCTGCACCTCTCACTGCATATCTCACTGGTTCTGCACCTCTCACTGATTCTGCACCTCTCACTGCACCTCTCACTGCTCCTTCACCTCTAACTGCATCTCACTGCTCCTTACCTCTCACTGCTCTTGCACCTCTCACTGCACCTCTCATTTCATCTCTCACTGCTCCTCTACCTCTCACTGCACCTGTCATTGCGGCTCTCACTGCTCCTGCACCTCTCACTGTAACTCTCCTATTATCTCTCACTGCTCCTGCACCTCTCAATGTATCTCTCACCGCTCCTGCACCTCTCACTGCTCCTGCACCTCTCACTGCACCTCTGATTGCATCTCTCAGTTTTTCTGCACCTCTCAATGCAACTCTCACTGCTTCTGCACCTCTCATTGCATCTCTCTCTGCTCCTGTACCTCACACTGCACCTCTCACTGCACCTTTCATTGCATCTATCACTGCTCCTGTACCTCTCACTGCATCTCTCACTGCTCCTGCACCTCTCACTGCACATCTCACTGCATCTCTCACTGCTCCTGCACCTCTCACTGCACCTCTCATTGCATCTCTCACTGCTCCTGCACCTCTCAATGCATCTCTCACTGCTACTGCACCTCTAGCTGCACCTCTCACTGCATGTCTCACTGCATCTCTCACTGCTCCTTTACCTCTCACTGCACCTCTCATTGCATCTCTAACTGCCCCTGGACCTCTCATTGCACCTCTCACTGCATCTCTTACTGCTCCTTTACCTCTCACTTCATCTCTCACTGCTTCTGCACCTCTCATTGCACCTCTAACTGCACCTCTCAATACTCCTTTACCTCTAACTGCATCTCTCACTGCTCCTTTACCTCTCACTGCACCTCTCGTTGCATCTCAGTGCTCCTGCACCTCTCACTGCATCTCTCACTGCTCCTTACCTCTCACTGCATCTCACTGCTCCTGCACCTCTCACTGCACCTCTCAATGCATCTCTCACTGCTTCTGCACCTCCCAGTGCACCTCTCACTGCATCTCTTACTGCTCCTGCATCTCTCACTGCATCTCTCACTGCTTCTGCACCTCTCAATGCACCTCTAATTGCATCTCTCACTGCCACTTCACCTCTCACTGCATCTCTCACTGCTCCTGCACCTCTCACTGCATCTCTCACTGCTCTTGCACCTCTCACTGCACCTCTCACTGCATATCTCACTGCTCCTGTACCTCTCACTGCACCTCTCATTGCATTTCTAACTGCTCCTGCATCTCTCACTGCTCCTGCACCTCTCACTGCACCTCTTATTGCATCTCTCACTGCTCCTCTACCTCTCACTGCATCTCTCACTGCTCCTGCACCTCTCACTGTAACTCTCCTTTTATCTCTCACTGCTCCTGCACCTCTCAATGCATCTCTCACTGCTCCTGCACCTCTCACTGCACCTCTCATTGCATCTCTCACTGCTCCTGCACCTCTCATTGCATTTCTCACTGCTCCTGCACCTCTCACTGTACCTCTCACTGCATCTCTCACTGCTCCTGCACCTCTCACTTCATCTCTCATTGCATCTCTCACTGCTCCTCTACCTCTCACTGCGGCTCTCACTGCCCCTGCACCTCTCACTGCATCTCTCACTGCTCCTGCACTTCTCAATGCATCTCTCACTGCATCTCTCACTGCTCCTGCACCTCTCACAGCACCTCTCACTGCTCTGCTCCTCTCACTGTACCTCTAACTGCATCTCTCACTGCTCCTGCACCTCTCACTGTATCTATCACTGCTCCTGCACCTCTCACTGCACCTCGCATTGCATCTCTTAGTATTCCTGCACCTCTCAATGCATCTCTCACCGCTCCTGCACCTCTCACTGCTCCCGCACCTCTCACTACACCTCTGATTGCATCTCTCAGTTTTTCTGCACCTCTCAATGCAACTCTCACTGCATTTCTCACCTCTCATTGCATTTCTCTCTGCTCCTGTACCTCACTGCACCTCTCACTGTACCTTTCATTGCATCTATCACTGCTCCTGTACCTCTCAATGCATCTCTCACAGCTCCTGCACCTCTCAATGCATCTCTCACTGCTCCTGCACCTCTAGCTGCACCTCTCACTGCATGTCTCACTGCATCCTTCACTGCTCCTTTACCTCTCACTACACCTCTCATTGCATCTCTAACTGCCCCTGCACCTCTCACTGCATCTCTTACTGCTCCTGCACCTCTCACTGCATATCTCACTGGTTCTGCACCTCTCACTGATTCTGCACCTCTCACTGCTCCTTCACCTCTAACTGCATCTCACTGCTCCTTTACCTCTCAATGCACCTGCACCTCTCACTGCATATCTCACTGCTCCTTACCTCTCACTGCATCTCTCACTGCTCTTGCACCTCTCACTGCACCTCTCATTGCATCTCTCACTGCTCCTGTACCTCTCACTGCACCTGTCATTGCATCTCTCACTGCTCCTCTACCTCTCACTGCGGCTCTCACTGCTCCTGCACCTCTCACTGTACCTCTAACTGCATTTCTTACTGCTCCTGCACCTCTCACCGCATCACTCACTGCTCCTGCACCTCTCACTGCATCTCTCACTGCTCCTGCACCTCTCACTGCATCGCTCCCTTCTCCTGCACCTCTCAGTGCACTTCTCAATGCATCTCTCCCTGCTCCTGCACCTCTCAATGCATCTCTCACTGCTCCTGCACCTCTCACTGCATCTCTCGCTGCTCCTGCACCTCTCACTGCATCTCTACCTGCTCCTGCACCTCTCGCTGTACCTCTCACTGCATCTCTCACTGCTCCTGCACCTCTCACTACGCTTCTCACTGCATCTCTCACTGCTCCTGCACCTCTCACTGCATCTCTCACTCCTCCTGAACCTCTCACTGCACCTCTCATTGCATCTCTCACTGCTCCTGGACCTCTAACTGCATATCTCACTGCTCCTGCACCTCTCAGGTGAGCTTCGTGAGCTCGTGATCGTGAGCTTGGCCGTCATCATTGAAGACAGCCAAGTGGGAGCGCGGCACTCTTAAAGGGGAGTGTTTCACAGTGATCACAGCCAGCCCCCTCGAGAGCTGCCTGTGCGTGTTGCACTCCCAAACAATATAGACACAACTGATGCGTGTCCCCACCCGTGATGAATCTAGGTCAGGGGTGCACGCACTTTGTATATTGTTCACTCGCCATTTCAATAATATAGTAATACAAATAAGACAGACAACAACAGAGAGCGCTTGCTGAAGAGCAAAAGCTCATGCGTGTATGTGTCGACATCACTTTTAAGTGCCATCACATGTTACACCATGACGCAACACCAATCAGGATTGGATTAGTTTCATTCATACTTTAGAGGCGCACGCAAAGGGAGCGTCCCCAAAGAGTCGTTTTCAACGACGCAGTGTCTCGTTCTCTACGATAGGGAACTGGAGTAACGAGGAAGCTGAAAATTCAGCTTTACTGTTTTCACTGTATGTTTGACCAAAAAAATGCAGCCTTGGTGAGCATAAGAGACTGTCTAAAACATAAAAAAAATCTTACCGACCCCATACCTTTGAACTGTAGTGTCACGCTGTATGAAATCATTGTCTCTCTCTCGTCTTGCGTGCTGTTGTGTGTGTGTGCGTTAATTATGTGCGCGGTCAATGATCAGCGATGATCAGCAGCGCCAGCTGGCTTCAATCTGTTTTACCCTTTATATGTTCAGTAACTGGTGTCTCATGTTGTCAGATCGTTGTTCTCCCGGTGTGTTCCCTGTCCCCGAGTTTTGTTGGGCTCCTGTGGATTCCCTGTTCGTCTTCGCCTCCTTCGAGTTCCTCTCACTTCCACGGATTCCACTTCACTCACGGATCACCTGCACTGGACTGGGAGCATGGCACTGGTTGTTCACCGAGGTCCCTGCGTCACTCTACATCAGCGCTGGATTCCGCCCGATCCACCGTCCCTCTCCTGCTGTGTGACTTTCCCGGGGTTGTGACTCTGACCAAACATTATTTACTTACCTTTAATAAAGCGTTTTTGCTATTGCATCTTTCTCCTGTGATTCGTAACAGAACGATCTGACCGATCATGGATGCAGCAGGCGCAAGAGACTGGGCCGAGTTTGCTAATCAGAGCATTGCACGTTTGGACCAGCAGGATGAAAACATCAGCAACACAGGTCCGGCGGTCAAGGCGCTTGTGACGCAGGTGTCCGAGCTCACCCGACAACTTCAACAGTACCACCAGAGCCGCACCAGCAGCGGGAGCCATGCCAACCCATCCCCGAAGGATATTCAGGTGAACCCGAATTCTGCAGAGCTTTCCTGACCCGATGCTCTATGCATTTTTCATTGCAGCCACTGATGTTTTCCCAGGAACAAAGTAAAGTGGCATTTGTTCTGACGTTACTGTCTGGCAAGGCGGCTCTCTGGGGAACGGCGGTGTGGGAGAATCAAGACCCATGCTGCGCCTCGTTCCTGGCACTCTCCGAAGAGATGAGAAGGGTCTTCGATCGTGCGGTGTCGGGTAGAGAGGCGGCCAGATTACTCGCCGATCTCCGCCAGGGTAATGGCTCGGTGTCGGAATATTCCATCCAGTTCCGCACCCTGGCCGCAGAGTGCCGTTGGAACGAGGAGGCGCAATGGGATAGTTTCCTGCATGGGTTGGCTGACCGTGTCCAGAGGGAAATTTATATGCTGGATCTGCCTCAGAATCTGAATGGACTCATTGAGTTAGCACTAAGAGTTGATGCTCGGCTGAGCAGGATGGGTCGGTTTCAGCAGAGTCATCAGTATCTCAGCAAAGAGGATTCCCGGGTCGGCAGCAGGGACACGGTCAGCCCCATCTCCGATCCCGAGCCCATGCAGGTGGGTAGAGCTCGGCTTTCCCGGGAGGAGCGCGAGAGGCGGAGATCCCAGGGACTATGCCTATACTGTGGGCCATTTCTTTCATGCTTGCCCAGTAAAAGATCATTAGTCCGGTGGCAGTCCGACTCAAACTTCCTCCTGCGTACAGGAGAATTCATCCCGCCTTCCATGTGTCTAAGATTAAACCTGTGTTTCATGCACGCATTAATCCACCAGTCCCGGTTCCTCCCCCGCCGCGTCTCGTAGATGGGGAACCAACTTATTCGGTTAACCGTATTCTGGACTCGAGACGGAGGGGACGCGGATTTCAGTACCTGTTGGAGTAGGAAGGTTACGGTCTGGAGGAGAGAAGCTGGGTTCCTGCTAGAGACATTCTGGATCACTCCCTTATCGATGATTACAATCGACATGTAAGGCCGTCTGGGAACGCCAGGAGGTGTTCTTAGAGGAGGGGGTACTGTCACAGTGTATGAATTCATTGTCTCTCTCTCGTCTTGCGTGCTGTTGTGTGTGTGTGCGTTAATTGTGGGCGCGGTCACTGATCAGCGATGATCAGCAGCGCCAGCTGGCTTCAATCTGTTTTACCCTTTATATGTTCCGTAACTGGTGTCTCATGTTGTCAGATCGTTGTTCTCCCGGTGTGTTCCCTGTTCCAGAGTTTTGTTGGCCTCCTGTGGATTCCCTGTTCGTCTTCGCCTTCTTCGAGTTCCTCTCACTTTCACAGATTACACTTCACTCACGGATCACCTGCACTGGACTGGGAGCACGCCACTGGTTGTTCACCGAGGTCCCTGCGTCACTCTACATCAGCGCTGGATTCCGCCCGATGCACCGTCCCTCTCCTGCTGTGTGACTTTCCCGGTGTTGTGACTCTGACCAAACATTATTTACTTACCTTTAATAAAGAGTTTTTGCTATTGCATCTTTCCCCTGTGATTCGTAACGTAGTGTACATCCAATCTAATCTATATGGGAAAAAAAAACTTTGTAGTACTTGTACAAAAAGTCCTGTCACTACATGTGAAACTCAATATCAAAACAATGACAAACAATGGGTGAATAGTTTGCTCAGTGTTGCTTCATTAACAATAATATTGAAATAATCTGTGGCGCTAAAGGTAGTTTGTAGTTTTCTGCTGAGTCCACACACACACACACACACACACACACACACACACACACACACACACACACACACACACACACACACACACACACACACACACACACACACACACACACACACACACACACACACACACACACACACACGGGTTTTATCCAACAATTTTCCAGATATCAAAAGTTGTTTAGTTTCTATCACAATACATCACAGAGAAGAACATTTTTGCTCGTGTTTTTGCTGAGGAAAAGCATTAGGAGATCAAACACCTCACAGGGACGATATAATGAGAGAATTTCCAGCCCTGCTGTAACTGCATTTATAAACATTACTCAAACTGAGTCCAAGATTTGACTGACAAGCAGAGAATAGAAAATCTGGGTTTGAAACTGAACATCTAGAGAATAAACAATATGATTGACTTGGTGTCTTTCTTTGAGATAACGTAAGAATAAAGAAATAAAAGCCCTATTGTTTAAAGAAAGTATAAATCAAAGTAAAGCATGTGCCTTTGTTTAATCTGACTGAACAAAAACAGTTCTTGTGTGCAAGCCTACTCTTAACATTTATTAATGTTACATTAAAGATTGCACCCTAAGGCAACTCACCTGGTATGAAAAAGTGCAGCGTAGGCCTCGCTTCCCGCCAGGACGTAACTGATTCCAATGGACACACTGTTGAAGACACAGTTCTTTATCAGCACTCATTACAATAATGACAGTTCATATTAATGAGGAGCTGTCAAGGATGAATCAAACAAGATATTCTATTGTTTCAAAACAAAGTTGGACAAAGCCAGATATTTAATCTTCATAAGGGTCATTGTTCATTGTACTTCTGACTATTGAAACTTATGAAACTTCTTCAAACTTCTTCAAACATCAATGTTAAAAAGATGTATCACATTCTGGAAAAAAGATCAACCTTAAAGTGAATTTTGGTATAATATGTGATGGTTTGGATATTTGATACTGTGTGTGATGGTCATGAAGTTGTCCACTTTTTTAAAGAAAAGTTAGATAAGCCTTGCTAACATAAAAGTTAGATAGCAGTTAATTAACTGATAAAACCTATAAAAAAATACAAATTGTACTTGGAAGAAATTAACTCAAAATTTGATTAGTGGAGAATTATAAGTCTCAATATGCACACAACCAAAATTCCAAAAATAATAAATATTGGCAAAATTAGGAAAATGGGTAACACTTTATTTGAAGGGGTGTGCACAAGACTGACATGACACTGTCATAAAAATGACATAACATCTGTCATGAACATGAAGGAGTCTTTATGAATGTTTATGACTGTTATCATTAAGTGTAATTCGGTAAATTATGACACTTTTAATACAAAGTTGACATTGTTTAAAATGTCTTTGTTATGACATCTTGACATTAACAAAGACAAAAATGTATTTGTTATGACAACTTGACATTAACAAAGACAAAAAATGTCTTTGTTATGACAACTTGACATTAACCAAGACAAAAATGTCTTGATTATGACAACTTGACATTAACAAAGACAGAAATGTCTTTGTTATGACAACTTGACATTAACCAAGAAATCATAACCTGTCAACCTGTCACAAATACGTCATAACAGGTCTAATTATCAAACTTAAAGAAGTTATTTAGCTTTGCATTAACATTACATTACCCTGTCATATGTGGTTGGTTTTGACTTTGGCCGTCATGACACCATTAAAACTATGTCATGAATATTTTACTTGTCCTCAAGTAAAGTGGAACACATTGTACTTTCTGTCTTTGTTAATGTCAAGTTGTCATAATCAAGACATTTTTGTCTTGGTTAATGTCAAGTTGTCATAACAAAGACATTTTTTTTGTCTTCGTTAATGTCAAGTTGTCATAAAAAAGACATTTTTGTCTTTTTTTGTCTTTGTTAATGTCAAGTTGTCATAACAAAGACATTTTAAACAATGTCAACTTTGCATTAAAAGTGTCATAATTTACCGAATGACACTTAATGACAACAGTCATAAACATTCATAAAGACTCCTTCATGTTCATGACAGGTGTTATGTCATGTTTATGACAGTGTCATGTCAGTCTTATGCACACCCCTTCAAATAAAGTGTTACCGGAAAGGGTAATTAAAGAGACATTTTAAACTAGAATGACAGCAAGCTATTTATTTATTTGTTTATTTATTTAAAGCGAGCTCTCCTAATTTAAAAAATGGACCTTTCAGAATCTTTTAGTTTTGCATTTTGTCGCTAACATATAATGTTGAATGTTGAATGTTGAGTCTGTATGTCTAAAAATGTAGCTGTCAGTGTGAAATAACTACAGAAGGAAACAGAAACCTTGACTTGCACCATCATACTGGACAATGCTGTGTGGATCTGTGGTCCTTGACTGGTTAGAGAACGCAATCTGTCATGGAAGCACATTGATCGAGGGCTAAGCCTCTTGAACAAAATGAGGAGAGAATCGATTGGATGTGTGTTAGCCAAACCTGTCTAAATGCTGATAACAAGTCTTTTTTCCATTCAGTTGCATGACTGAGCATGCAGAGCATTGCAACAAATGATGCCGTGTTAAGTGTCAAAGACATTTCTCAGTAATGACCACTGATGCCCTTAGTGCTCTTTCCCAGTAAAAATCCCAACAAAAACTCATGCATCTTGGATTCTGTATTTAGTTTTGCAATACCATTCACATAGAGGACACCGTTATAGTAGTCACAATGCCAATGGGGGCAGAACAAATCAATTTTGCTTGAAAATCTATCAAAGAAATTGATTTATGCTTGTTAAAAATACTTCAACGTCTTTCAAAAGTACCCCAAAACTTTAGATTTGACTAAAGTAAAGAAAAAGATGAAAAATAAGTGGGGAGAGAGCTAATTTACATCTAGCATCTGGTAATTAATAACGACCCATTTAAAGACAGACAGATGGGCGGCCATATTGGCGACTAGTACAAAAAGTGGTCGACCATTATTCCATTATTCTGCACCATTATTCCAAAGGTGAAATGTTAAAACTGTTGTTTGGGGCAGTGCTGCTGACATTTCACATAAAAATAACACCGCTTTTTATGGCAGCCCAAAAAGCATAACATGGATTTTAAACCTACTTAATGCTCATATCCAGTGAGGATGTTTTTGCATATACCTCCTTGGCGAGAGCAGCTTTTAACTACTTCCTCAGTCCCAATGACTTCATTAACCTTTTTTGTTGATCAAAAACTGAACGAGATGCTTTCCTCAGAGTAATTGAAGGGGTTCAGTGACATTTTAGCGGAGCGCGTTTGTGACACATTTATGAGAGTGTTCTTCACAGAATCTTCTTTATAGCGAACCCTGAAATGAACACAAATATCTGAGAATGACCAAGGTCATGTGGCACCGGCTGGTAATTCTTTTTTTTTTTTCACAAAAAGACTGTGAAAGTCTGTAAAATTGTAACATAATTGGGCTTTATTATACTTTCTGTTGTTGTTCACAAGCCTTTTATAGGAACATCTATTATTGTCTCAGGTAAAAAAATTATAATGATAGAAAAACAGGAAGGCAATGACAAAGACAGATTGATGAAGTTCAAGACCTTATAATAACACCAATGTAGAGTACAACCAATTTTGATGATATTTTAGTAAGACATATCCCCTGTGACTGAATTAATATACAAACCTTATTATTTTTACATTTATTTATATGATTATCACTGAAAACCTATCACTGTACATCTATTATAGTCAGAGGAATGTTTATTTATATATAATATTTATATGTGATTTTTATTTTTTAAAACTGTACTCTTTTTTTTTAATGATTTTATGCATTTATTTGAATTTATCCTAGAAAATATTATGCATAAACATCTATGACACTTATTCAAAGCTTTTTTTTCAATTTACTAATAAAGAGCACAGAAAATAAATAGGGAAAATACATGTTGCTTCTTTCCCTCAAGCAGCATCTCTAATGATCTTGTCTGTATACCTTAGGGCACTCTTATACAAAAAGAGCTTTTGACTTGGAGCCAGCTCACCATTAACGTGAGCTCACAAGGCCAACATCATGTTACAACACAATTTAAGAGGCCAACCAAAGTATAATAAGTTTACAGTTCATGGCACATTATTCATTAAATGTATGAATGCTGTCCAGTGTTTCAAGGCTATAAGTTGACTTATCATTGCATCACTGGAAATAATGCTGAAAGGTGAACATTAAATGAGAGTGGCTAGAGTTTATACCCAAATTGGGTAAAGACAGAAACTGTATAACACAAAACGAAAAGGGTATTTTAGTTTAGTATTTAGGGTGCAAATTAAGTAGCTTTACAGTATTAAACAGGACAAACAGTGTTCAATTTCTACTATAAAGCAGTGTGTTAATGTTTTTACTCGCATCTGACCTCGACAGACTGAACAGAAGAAAGATTTCTACAATAAAAAAGATTTGCGGAGAAGTTTTTCACATCAAAGGAGGCGGAGCTTCAGAGCCACACCTACCTATTAAGTAAATGCCATGGACCAATGGTAGATGTTTACCAACTGGAGCAAACCTTTCAGAAAGTTCGCTTTGACAAGCTGTTTTGAACTCCTGAAACAAACTCCAAATGAACTTTTGGCATGATTTTGTTTAAAAAACACCAGTTCGTTCTTCGATTTCGCTTGAAGCATATGGTTGCCTTAAGGTAACAAATGCAGGTTTCCACTTTCTACAGTGTAGTAAAACTGTTATTCGAACATTGTCTTTCTGGTAAAACTTGTTGCAGCTTTACCAAAAGCATGCTATGCAGAGACTAGCATCCAAAACGACATATGCTGGAGGTTAGCTATGCTTTTTAACCCTCAAAAAGATATGAATGAAAGAGGCTCACAACTGAAAGAGCAGAACAAAGTTGAAGGCCCGGCTGGTGTGCTTGCCCAGGAAGAGAACTCCCAGCACGTGCAGATTTGGCTGGAGGTCCTCATCTTGCCTCCGTGCTTTGATGTCCCTCTGCAGAAGACCTGCATCTACAGAGAAAACCAGCATCCATGTCAGAGATATATATAGGAGACAGAGAAATATATGATATCATCGTATATGCTATGTACACAACCGTTCAAAAGATTGATATTGGAAAGATTTTTTTAAAAGTTTTATGCTCACCAAGTCAGCATTTATTAGATTAGAAAAAACATAGTAAAAACAGTAATATGATGAAATAATATCATTTAAAATAAATGTTTTCTATTTTAATATATTTAAAAATATTATTTATTCCTGTGAACACTATTTTTGTGTTTAATGTTTGACAAATACTAAGAATTGACTTTGACCTATAAGCATCCACAGAACCTGATTTCATCAAGTGCAACATGTTCCTGGATCAACATCTTTGTTAATCGTAGAACAACATTCCAATCACATAATCAGATTTGATTTGAAGATTTCAGTTAATGTTTAGTTTAGGCTGACAACCAGCATTAGGTGCTTCTACATCAGTGTTATTCATCCATCATTTCCCTCTGATTTTATGGATAAGTTATAGGTAGGGATAGGTTTAGATTTAGGGCTAGGGATATTGTTAGCATTACATTTTCGGACAGGAATGTTGTTCTAGGATCCACAAAATATGTTGAACGTATCTAACTCGGCAAAATGAGGACGTGGATTTTGAGGAAGGCCACTTTGTTTCCCATAGGAAACATTTATTAGTTGACAGCATTTGCTGCCCAGTGGCCAGAACGGATGGGCCTGACAAGCCCCCGTGTCTGCAACAGATGAGCAGAACCATCCATCAACCCCTCTGAGGTGCCACACCACTCATCACTCCCAATGCAAAGTTCTGCCACAATACCACAACACATAGTGACCCGCTGTACAATTTTGACACATTAATTAATCTTTTGAGAGATAAGTCTGAGAAACGGAGGGAAAACAGAAGTGAATGAATATGGACAGAGATAAGAGAAGTGTGCAGCAGTGAAGAATCAAATCGGAACAGCAGGGATAATTCATACCACTGCACTCCCCTTCAGACCTCAACACTCGCAGCCTGCAGGAGCAGACAGAGCCAAACCCTTCAGCAACACTCACACACCCATTACACCCCCCCCCCAAGTTATCAGTAAGGCAGCTCTGTTCTGTTCACTGGTAATCAAGAGAGTCTAAATGCTGTCTAGAATAACAAGAGGAGATTACGTCAAGTACAAGCGGAAAACACAGAGAGGTAAATAGAGAGAGATTTATTTATATATAAACATAACAACTCCAAAATTTCCACTTAAGAGGAAACTTATGGAAAGATAACAAGAAAAACCCAAATCATTTTTTTTAAAGTAATAAATGGTGCTGTGCTCAGTATCACATTCACCTGTCTGAGCTGATCTCCCGGGGGAAAAAATAAACACAGATCCAAAACAGATGTTACATATAATTCTGTTGACACAAGCATTGATATGATTATATTGAGTCAGAAATAGATGTGAATTAGACAAATATATGGTGCAGAAAACATTCATCTGGATGCGTTTCTAACTCCATCTGAAACACAGAGCGCTCAAAAGTATCGCAGAGTTTCTACCTTTCATTAGGATGACGAATCACTTTCCAAATCGTTTATGTCAGTCAGCCACCAATCTCCCTAATGATGCTTTGGCACACAATCTGATTGGATTTTTTACATTAAGTTAAGACTACTGTACCTGTACGGCACAAATGACAAGGGAATGGGCTGTGGAGAGTAGCCGGCTAGAACATTAATTTCTGAGAGGGACCCATCTGCTTGCAGAGAGGGATGGCCAAGTAATTAGGATCGAGAGCTGCTAGAGCTCAACACCTGTCACGGATACATTGTAGCTCCGAGTGTGTGTGTGTGTGTGTGTGTGTGTGTGTGTGTGTGTGTGTGTGTGTGTGTGTGTGAGTGAGAGAGAGAAAGAGATCAGCACAGAAACATCACTATGCTAGAGGTGAATTTTTGAGGGTGAATCTGCATCATGACAACAGTCTCCAATACTGCCAGCGTGGTCAGACATCCACCTACTGTACGATTAGAGAAGCGCAAAGCTCGGTTAACCTGTGTACCCCTAAAGTCAAAAAATTGGAATTCAGTCACTTTCAGTTGCAGTATTTATAATAAATGATTTATCTGTGCACATCATCATCATCATTTAAATTCATGAGCTCTCATAATCTTAAAGGTGCAGTGTGTAATATTTCTGTGGATCTATTGACAGAAATGCAATATAAGATCCATAACTATGTGTTTAGTGGTGTATAAAGACCTTACTTAATGAACCGTTAAGTTTGTATTACCTTAGAATGAGTCCTTTATATCCACATTGGCGCGGGAATCCCCTTCTATGAAGGTTGCCATATTGTGACGTCATGTTTCTACCGTAGCCGACAGCGATCAAACAGCGTTACAGAGCGCGTTTCGTCACTACCTTGAAAGAGAAGCCGCAGAAAGCTAGAAGCCAGATAGACACCGTGAGTAGAGACTTTCCCTTGTCAGTGGTGTAAAATATGTAGTTGGATTGTTTCATGTAACTTACTGTGTTATGGCTTTGCTATGTGGGGATAAATGTGCTGGTTACGTTCGTGAGACAGCTGATTAGTACTCTTTTCATTGACCGTAAAACAGTATGTTACAGGAATCACCAACCCGTCGATCGCGACAAGTCGATCTTGGAAGCATTTTAAGTCGTTCGCGAAGAGTTTTCAAAATCAGAGAAAAAAAGCCTACTGTATGTAGTAAATGGTGTCTAGGGGATGCGGAGACGCACGCTGTTACAATCATGTCATTTTTGCCGCGCGCACCTTTGGGCTCATGCGGACGCGTCGAGTTTAAACAAGGCTTTACGCTTTAACTAGCTCAGCCACAGTAACAGCTCATATTAGCCAGCTAAACTTTTACTAACCTGTTAGAAAAAATATAGTTGCATAGTTTCATGTGGTTCTTCTCCCTCGCTGTATTATGGGTTTGCTATGTGGGGAGAAATGTGCTGGTTACGTTTGTGAGACAATCAGCTGATTACTATTATTATATTATTTATTAAGACCCTTGATCCTCACCCAACTATGGCTTTGTAAACTTTATCCATTATGTGGTTTATAATGGACTGTGGTACAGAAACAGTGACAATGTTACACACTCTTGGCTTACTCAGGCTATTCTCTGCTGTCTCAGTCGATGGTATGTTTGTCCCGTTTTAGCCACCGTAGCTTCTTCGAAAGGGAGGGGTGAGCAGTGGGCGGAGCCATTAGTGCAACTCACAACCGAACCGCTAGATGTTGCTAAAAATCACACACTGCACCTTTAAATTAAAATAACTTCCCCTCTCTCTTGCAGCAACATCTATTCTCTTCTCCGATGGCGTGTTTACTTGTACGAGGGCGGACCTGTCACTCACATGACATCACAGCAACAGCAAACCACAACGATCCAATCAATTGCTGATGGGAAAAATCAACAGTTTTTTCTTGTAGTTTGAGAAGCCATTTCACTCAGATATACGTCATGTCACAATAGGGAAGAAAAGACAATCACAACTTGTGTTTCATGACGACTTTAAGAGATGCAGATGCCCCAAAGAGTATTTGAACAATTTGGACACACTTAAAGGGATAGTTCACACAAAAATCTCCTAATGCTCCTAATGTTTACTTACAGTCCATCAATAAAATCTGGAATGCAATTTTCAGAAAAACGCAAGTTCTTCACAAGACTGAATCATTGTCAAAACTGAATCAATGTCCAGCTGTAAACTTGGAGCAAGACTTTCCCTTCTCAGATAGAAACAGTAATATGCAAGTCACACCAAAAAAAAAGAAACATGAATATTTCAAAACAGTTGTCATCACGTCTATCCCTGAAAATGTAGGATGACAGCAAGTCTTGAGGGAGAGACTGTGATAGGAAGAGCAAGAGAAGGAGTGGGAGACAGAAAGAAAAGTTTGTCTTTCTAAAAAAAGAGCTTTGTAACTTGATATATACTCCATATCCATATTGTTCCCTCCGAGTTGTTGAGGCTTCTCGTGGAATATAACACTGATCTTCCAGATCATCAACAAAGATTCTCTTGTCTAGGTGGATTTCTTTCAAGGTTTATGTGAAAACATATTCTTAGAAGGTGCTTAGAAGTCCAATGGTCAGGATCATATGCCCACATGACCATAAATATTGTGGAATAAACTAAACTTCCTGTGGAATAAACTTCCTGTAAGATGCATTTAAAGCAAAATTGGTTCAGGGTTAGTTACCTGTAATTATGCATAATTTACTGTTATTACTGTAATACACGTAGTAACGTGTAACTATGCCATCTTAAAATATTAGGGGAGAATTTGTCATGATGCTTGTAATGCTTGCAAGTCAGAAGACAATGAGGGATTGCAAAAAACTTAATAGAACTTTGAAAATAGTGTGATATTTTATTTCACCAGCAAAATCGCTGTAAATATGCTGTGAATATTAACTGTCTCATCAAGCTCTACCAAGCATACTAGCTGATATGTAGATGAAAATGAGTGGCGAGTCCAATAAAGAGTCCAGTGGGAGTGATCAAGCAAATGGCACTTTGCCACCGCATTTACTTTTGGACACAGTCTGCTTTCAGAGTCTTTGCTGAGCACAACTTTCTCTTTTAAACCAGCAATAGTTTACTATTGCTCAGAATCTATCACAGTTGTTGAGCCATTTAGTGATATATGGCAAGGTCAATGCAATCACAAAACCACTTTATGACAAAAATTATAGCCAAAGTTTCATCAAAGGTATCCAAGCAACACTGTGATAAAGAAACAAGCACTTGTACACATTAGCTGCTTTTTAACTGTTGGGCTTCCAACGGGCCAGGCTGGACGAATAGCCTCGGACCTGTAACACCGAGCCCAGAACCACGCTTTTAAAAATTGCACAATTTGCTCTTAAAGATTAATAAAGTTAGTATTAAAGTCACAGTAATGTTATTGTTAAATTTCCTCCATGATGAATGCATATCGGCTCTCTATCATGTTTTCTGGAACACACAGTCTCATATGCAGCACTAAGCAGATAGCGGTGTGGAATCATTTACAGTGCATTTCTATGCTCAGAGACATCTATCTTTTTAATGGGCTTCTTATCAAACGCAAGCGAGCCAACCGTGCAGCCCAGGCATGAAAGCCTAATTGAATCATAGAATGCTAGGGCATTGCAAAACCTATCTGATGACACTGTCAACCTGGCATATAAATTAAGCAGGGCTCTAAGAGAAAATAGTGCTCTACACACCCAGCCTGCAGTAATAAAGCAAATATTTAGCATTAATGCTTTATTTAAAAGTGCATTAACACAGATAGGCTATTAATTTCAAGCATTTTATGAGTATAATAGCATAGATGACCATGAAAGGCACCTTGATCGTGTGGTAAAAGAATATACCGCTGGCCTCAGTGTGGGCCTGAGGCAGATTTGCTGGGATATGAGTGACTCACTCTAAAAACCTTTACCAGACCTCAGAATCTGACAATGCAACACCAAATGTGCTGTACTTTTGTTTGTCTCTTTGGAATTCACATTTGTTGAAGTGTATGCCTTATTAGAAAACTAACTAAAAAAGGTGACACTTTATTTCGATGACCCACCTCAGACATTCTACTAACTATGAATAACTTTGCAACTGCATGTCAACTACCAGTCATTTGAGTTTTAGCAGACTGTCAGGTTAGGGTTAGATGTTCGGGTTAGTAGAATAAGTTGTTGTAAACATGTAGTTGCAAAGTTACTTATAGTCAGTAGAATGTCTGTTGGGGGAGCATCAAAATACAGTGTTAGCTGATATTAAGCAGACAGTCTACTAATACTCTAATGAATGATTGTTGATGTAGTTGCAAAGTTCAAAAAGTGTTAGTAAAAAAAGAAAAAATCCAATTTATTTCTGTCAAAGTACTGCCCTGTTTGATTGGATGTAGTGCTAAATTTGTCAGCTATTTTTAATAGCAGATGTGACAGATGGGCTTTTGCTTAGGGCGGCAGTTGGCCACGCTGGTAGATCCACCCCTGCATAGAAACTAACGAGAAATCATACATACACAACAGGAACTAACTAAACAGAACATACACGTTACACAGAGTAAGTGCATTTATTCCGCAACCAAAATCGCAAACAATATAGCTAATCATATTTGTATTTATTACAGTTCATAAACTGAGAAGGTTTGATCGCAGATCGCAGCAAACAGCTTGTGAAGAAACACAGACTGGCTAAATGAGACTTTCATTAAAGCAGAATATCCAGCTTTTTTTTCCAGATCATTGCAGGGTAGTGTCACCATGTGCGCATAAAATTGTTAGATTGTAAAGATGTTAAGAACACCGGGCAGAAAATGTATCCTTATTTTAAACGGAAAAGCTCTGATTGGGGGATTTAAACTCTTGACATCTGGCAACCACCGGGGAGTTTGAAGTTTAGGGTACCGGGGAAAGTTCCTTTTATTTATTTGTTTGTTTGCTTATTTATTTTTGCAAAATGGTATTTTGTTGTATCATACACACATACAAAATTGGTTGATAACACAACTGTTATAAAGTAATAATAGTCTAATAATTACTTGTTAACAAAGAGCCATTGGAATTCAAACTTATTTCACTTCAAAATGTATTATACTGAAAATGTTAATTTCCTGTCATCTCTTGGAATATCTGAAAACCAGGTTTTTCCTAATATCTGTCATTATCAGCAGAACACAACTCAAGAAGGTCCTAAAGCCTTATGAAAAAGTAACATAGTTATTATAATTGTTTAACTAGTATTTGTTATAATAAGGATATAATTACAGGTAGGCCATTGATAGCTCCACCATGCTTAGGCCAATGTCAACTTTTTCTTTCTTTTTCATCTATAGAATTTGTTATAGAAAAACTTTCTAAGTTCTACAAAAAAATTCTAAATTCTGCAAAGTCTATTATAAATTCTACAACAAGTTAGTCAAAATTGACCACAATACATACAATAGAATGTGATAAAATATAGTAAGGGTTGTCATGTAGTTTAAAAAAAAGCATTCTAATTTATCTTGTTGCAGGATGATGTTTTCCCATCTTTTCATCAGTATTTTTAGTTTATGTGGCTGTTTTAGATAATGTTTGACTTCCTCTATAGCGTTGTATAGTAAATTCTCAATAGAGTTCAAATAGATTGCACATTTTATCACCAGCGTCGTGATAGGAACAGCTCAAGTTAATTTTATCACACTTTTGGGGTGAGGTTAGGATTAGGTAACCAGGTAGCGGCCTCAATGAAGGGGGTAATAATTTGGCAGTTCAAATTTGTCACAACGCAAGAAAAAGTGAGGGTACGCTACAGATTAAAATACAGAAGTGCCTGTACTGCGTAATGGTCCATACCAGTCCACTTTGAGCACTGGTCACAGTTATAGTTTTATGACCTTATTGTGATCTCACCATCATCTTGTCTAAGTCAAGTGGAAAAAAAGCGCGTCGGCGAACATTTTTCATCATAGACTTCGTTAACGAAATTAACACTAATTGGATGCCTGAATTTTGACATCTGTTACATGAGGTTTCTTTTTTACCCTTAGTTCTTGTATCATTTGTTCCTGTGCATTAGTTGCCATGGTTTCTAGAATGTTCTCATTTGTTGTCATAGCTACACATTGCTTAATTTATTAATTCCACCTGCACCTTGTTTTCTCCCTTTCCTTAACCTTTGTATAAATAGCCCTCATTTTCAGTTGGTTTTTGTCTGTTCTCATCAGTGTTATGTTGGATTGCTATTCTGTGTTCTCCTGTGTGCTAGTTATTTTGGTTAAAGTGTAAATAAAAGTAACTGCTACGATCAGATTCCGTTTCACTACTCTCCTTTGCAGAAACCTTCTGTTACAATAACTACTGAATGCACAGTTACTGCACAGTTGTGTTTTATTATTTGCATTTAGCATATTTATTTCCTAATAAACATACCTGTGACTCCCCAGCAATGAAATCAAGAAGCAAACAGCGTTTCTGTTGATTTAGCTGTCTGCATTTTGAATAAGTGCACAACAAAATGGCGTAGTCTTGTGTAAAATCATAAAATGCTCTGTTTTCCTAAAATATTTTCTTAATGGAATGCAGCTACCTTACATTTGAAGTCATTCCTTAAGCATAGTGGGAAAAAAATTATCAGAACAACCAATCCATTTTGAATGATATTCGTCCAGTTAATGTAATTTAATACACTGTTTCAAACATAATTGCTGATTTGAAAGCGGTTCAGCACAAACAAATGAAACACTATAATAGTCTCTTCAAAGAAAAGCACAACAAATCTAATGGGAATTTTCATCACCTCTAAGCAAGCGGATGTTTGGGGGATATCACAGACAAAGCAATTAATTATGAGTTAACAGAGTGCAAAAAGATGCAGGAATCTGTGCAGTAGGAAAAGTGAAACCTTTCCCACAGAGAATACAGTGATGTCTTGGGCAGGTGTGCAAATGAACTAGGGGTGTTCAGTAAAGCCATTAACTCTATATAACATTTAAAAAAAAACATACTCCAGTTTTAAGCAATTCCAATGCTTGTGTTTTTCAACTTTACAGATCATGGGCCACATTTTAAAAGTGAACAAATTTCTCTGTAATGCAACAATTTTTGTAAGAATGGCTTACTTTATTCTGTGCTTGTCTGCACATAGTAATACCTAAAGGTGCAGTGTGTAATTTTAGCGGTATCTAGTGGTGAGGTTGCGAATTGCAACCAACAGAAGTTACGATGGCCGACAGGAAAATATGTTGTCATCTGAGACAGCAGAGAGTAGCCAGTTACAATGAGGTTTCTTTACAAAGATAAATTATGTTAACTTCATTTTTCAGTAAAACTATATGTTTTTGCGAATATTATAGTTACTGATTCATCATTGTGTCAGTGTTTTATTTGCTGACTTTAGCTAGCTTCTTTGCCTGAAGAACAACATAGTGACGAAATGCATTAATCCGTTTAGGGCTACTGAAACATGTCAGCGCAAAATAGCTATTTCAATGCAAGGGAACCCGCGGTGTATTTAGATAAAAATGGCTCATTCTAATGTAGGCTAATAAAAACATAACGGTTCATTATGTAAAATCTTTGTACACCACTGAAAACATGGTTATGTATATGATATTGCATTTCTGTCAACAGATCCTCCTAAATATGAAACAATGCACCTTTAAATATGAACTGCCATTCAGAGAATGAGGCCGTAGGCTATCAAACTGTCAGGACAATTCATTGAGGTGGACATAAATACTTAATATTGATATATAAGCATGTTGATGCTGTGTTTTCCTGCATGACTTAAAGACTGAATGATGAAAGCTAGCTGACATGAGGTGTGGGGTACAGAAAACAAAATTAATGAAAAATAAGTCTATATTATGGGTGGTTAAAAGGTAAAATAGGGACAATTGGTAAGGTTTACAAAACTGCAATATACACTTATATTTAAGATTTCGTAGAAGTCTGTAGAGTTTTCTCAGCATGCCAAGCAAGCTGAGGGGTAAAGTTCATCAATTAAAGGGATGTGTTTGGAGTACAATCATTTCAGCTAATGCTTTATATATGAGACTGAATGGGTTCTTAGCTTAGCAGGCTTATTAGTAACAATAGGGGTCAATAGCCCTTATAAGTCTACTGCATGGCTTATAAAGTTTTGATGCAACTTCTACAGTGATATCCAAACAATAGCACCATATGGTACGGCATAATTCCAAAATAACTAAAAAAAATAAACACTCAACTGACTCCAAATAAAAAACAAAATAAAATAAATCATTTTAAATAATTTCAATATTTGTGAGACAAGAATGGTCATGCTTTGCATATTTTAAATATATTTCAAAATAAAACCATATAGCATTAGGGCTTATCAGGGTCAACCTAATTATGAATGCAGTGTTTATGACTTCATATTAATTATACACATGGAGTATTGTACTTTAAGAAATTGACCTGTCACTGCAGAACTATATTTAAAATTAAGTAGTGAACACAAAAAAGGTGGTTTAAAAAGGTGAAACAGAACCTAAAATACATACATTTTTCCATTATATCCGTCATATCAATCAGCTACCCATTTAAAGTTGATCTGAAGGTATTTTGTTTCCTCTTTTTGATGTCTTACATTACAATTATTTGTTTAACCAAGTTATGGTTAGATATTTACAATAAGTTTGTCAGCTTTTTGCATCAGTATCATGTTGGACAGTCATTTGGAGATGAGCCTTTCAATTAGTGTGTCTGTGTCAGATGGCTGTGATTCCCACTGACGTTCACAGGAAGGCCTCTTTTCTCGCCCATCATCCCTTCTGACAGGACGTCCCCCACTCTTTGCCTCATTCATCTTCATTAGCTGTCTATTTCCTCCATCTCATGTCAAAAATACTTAATGTCTCTGTTGCGTGGGCCAAGACGAGCCCTGATTAGTTAGCGCTAATACCGATGCATTTCAGTGTTTCTCTTCGATCTGGCTCCATTAACAGTCCCTGTAGTCCTTTTAGCAAAGAAACAATACAGCTGCCATCTGTTTCCTGCTATACTTCCTACTGTTTTACGTGGCCCACCACCTCCTGCCTAACCAGTTAAACAGCGGGGAAAACAGCAAGAGTGAAGGCAAATACAACACAAATACAAATATGTTTACTTTAAATTAGTGCCAGCGCCACATTTCCCACTTAGCCTTGGTCTCTAAAAAAACAATGGCAAAGTAATACAAGTGGAGATGGAAAATTACAGGGATACATAAATGCAGGATGAAGATTTTTAAAAAACTTTAAGGGTATCAAAATATTGTTAGACCAAGTAAATAGTTGTAAAAATCGAATCATGCAGCCAATAAAACAATATTAGATTTCCTTACTATTGAACAAGCATGGTTCTGTGATTCTGTCTAATTTTCCCACAATTACAGTTGCCTTGTTTGACTGTTTTACAAGTTTAATTTACACTGTTGCTAATTTTTGTCACATTTACTTCTGATGTCAAGAAAGGTTTAGTCCTCTACTCAAAACGATCAGTTAGCTGATTGAAACTGAGTCGGTCAAGACATTGGACCCTATTTTAACGATTTTAACGAAGTGCAAGTGCACTTAGGGCGTGTCTTAATCCACTTTTGTTAGTTTAACGATGGGAAAAATGGTCGGCGCGCCCGTTTTATGGCCTAAAAGGGTTGTCCCTATTCTCTTAATATGGGTTTGAGTAATGGGTTTGTTTTGGGCATAACGTGCAATAAACCAATCAGAGTCATCTCCCATTCCCTTTAAAAGCCAGTTGCGCTTGCACCATGGCGAATTCACTATTTACATGGCGGAATTTGCAAGAGGAAAAACTGAATGCTTCTCTAGTGAGGAAATGGATCTGCTCGTGCGCGAGGTTAAAGAGTGTGAGCAAACCATCTACGGGACAAAGTGTACGCGTGTTGTGGACCCACCTATAGGCGCACATTCCTAACGCGCTCTTTAATTAACAAAAAAAAATATTGCGCCATTGACATTAGATCACGTTTCAATTGGTAAATGGCGTAGTCTATTTCAGTTGTCTCAAAATAACAACGCAGCAAAAATGCACCAACAATGGGCGCAAATGCATTTGGTATTTAAACAACGTGGCGCGGGAACTGAAAATGATAACTGCGTCGCGACTGGCGCCTCATTGCGCCGGGTGTATGACTGGGCCCATTTACTAAAAACAAAACAAAAAACACATTGAAACAAAAAGAGTTCCCTTTCGAAGTGGAACCCAACACTGCGTCATGGAGTTGATGCTAAATGAGAACGCTCCGTGTGACATCACTACCGCAGGCATGTGATGTCATGGGCACACCGGCAAGGTATAAAAGGGTGCCTTAAGAAGACGTCATCAGCTTTTTTGTTTTCAGGACCCTTTTTCTATCTGTGCATGTGCTTTTTGGTTTGTGTGTGGTAAGGAGAAAGAAACTATGTCTAGGCCATTTAGAAAGTGTATCACACCATGTCAGAGATTTATATTACCTGATGACTCATGAGTTATTTGTTTAGGAGCGGAGCACGTTCGGTCAGCCCTCGAGAGCCAGGCATCCCGCCAGTGCCGAGCCCTTTCTCAAGCATCACTCACTAGCTCTCCAACTCTCAGGCCAGACCCAGAAGCCCACTCTGTGGCTTCTTCCGATCTGGCAGAGAACATGTTATTGGCCTGATCTAGGCAGTTTCAGTATCTTTCATTTTTCATATGGACAGAAAAATGAAATATGGGCAATATCTGCTTCCTCTTCTATCGCCTTCTGTGGGATGGGGTTTGAATAAGTATCAATATGCTTCTCGTCGAATCACATTTATATGGGGAATGCCATTTTGGCAGTTTGGCAACAACAAAAAAAGTTCAAACAAAAAGAGCTGTTCTCTTCAGCAAAGTTCAGCAAACACCTAATTTTTTACTGTGTATTTTATATCATAATATTAGCTTTGGGGATAACATTATTGTACAAGCAGTCTAACGACTTAGGAGTCAAAGCCGCATTGCAGCATATTAGACCATAGAATATTATTCTCATTCTACTTACATTAAAAATGAAAAGACTCAAAAAACCCTCTGAACTATCATAACTTGCAAATCTTCATTAGAAACGTTTCAGTCAAGACCTTCAACAAGCATTTTGAACAACCGGCATATTTTGAATGAAATTATAAAATACAAACAATTATATAGAGTGAAATAAAAATGTAATTAAATGAAAAAGAAAAAAATCATTATTTTGTTCACTTCAACTTTGCAACTACATGTCAACTAACTCTAATGAGAGTATTAGTGGATTGTAGTAGAAGTTAGGTTAAGGTTAGGTTAGGTTAGTTGCAAAGTTACTTATAGTCAGTAGAATGTCTGTTGGAGGACCATCAAAATAAATTGTAAGCAGATATTAAGAAGACAATGTACTAATACTCTAATGATGGGTATTTGAGATGTAGTTGTAAAGTTACTTTATACAGTAGTTAGTACAATGTCTAAAGTGGACAATCAAAATAAAGTGTTACCTAAAAAATAAATAATTTAGGGAACAGTCATTATGAAAACCTTTTTAGGGTTGGATGGTTCATTCCCAGCCATCACTAAGCTATGCTTCATGATAAACACATGGTCTTACCCATGTATTTTATCCACTTGATTCAGTAGATTTGGTGTAGGCTGACAGGATTATGATCATTTCAATGTGAGGCTTTGTCGCAAAGCAGTGCACAGCTCACCCACATTACCACTCTTAATATTTATTTAGCATCAACAGTGCTTTGAACTACATCTATACTATTATAATGTATATTTTTATCTGACATACCTGCCTCTTCCACTTCCTCCCCATCCTCTTCCTCTTCTGCATTAAGTGTCTGAGGTTCTTCAGAACCGACTTCCTCCATTAAGATCCTCTCCGTCGCTGCAGTCTACCACAGAACACCAGAGAACCTTATTGTCTTCATAAACACATTCAACTGATTTGACATTATTATTCTATTAGTAACCTAGCCATTATGCATTTGCCTCATTTGTGATTGCAATTATATTTTTCATGTATTTTACAAAGCTACTAATCCATATACCACATACTACCATTTAAATGTTTGGGGTTGGTATTTTTTTTTTTTTTTAAACAGTCTCTTTTGCTCACCAAGGCTGCATTTTTTCGATCAGTGATGCAGTAAACCATTAATATTTTAAAACATTGTTAAAATGTAAAATTTTAACAAATTTAAACTGTTTTCTTTTTTCATTTAATTTATTTCTGTGAAGACAAAGCTGACTTTTCAACAGTCATTCCAGTCTTCAGTGTCACATTATCCTTCAGGAATCATTCTAATATGCTGATTTGCTGCTCAAGAAACATTTCTTATTATCAATGTTGGTTTTTTATTTATTTATTTATTATTATTAATATCTTTGTGGAAACAATGATACATTTTTTCAGGATTCTTTGATAAATAAAAATAGAAACACTATAAATGTCTTTACTGTCACATTTGATCAATTGAATACATCCCTGTTAAATAAAATAATTAATTTGTTTAAAAGAAAAAGAAAATCTTACCGTTTTCAAACCTTTGAACAGTAGTGTACATTTATAAAGACTGACTATCATTTTTACCTTCAGTGCCTCAAGTTGGGCTAAACGGCATCGCTGCAGCAAATCTACAAACAGGTATATGAGCAGTGCCTAAAAGAGATATAAAAATCAACATTTATTGTGAATCACTCATTGCAGTCACAATGTTATCTAATTTTAAGAGAAAATATATGCCAGTGTGCTCTTAAAGGCTGACTGGTTAATTTAAATGTATATGTGTGTAGGTCTTTATGAATAGTTGTCATTCCAAATCTGCTGAACATATTCTGTGGAGTTCAGTGGCCACTGATTTGGAGTCAGTGTGAACTGGTTTGGAGTCAGTGCATATTTTGTTTCTACAATTAACCTGCCACCAAACTATTTGTGTTGAAAGAGCACAAAAGTTCTAAAAGAGAAACTGTATTTTGAAAAGATTCAAAGACAGCAGCATACAGAAGTTTTTCAAAGCAGCAAGCGTTTTAATTCAGACATATTTTACAATAAGTCTCTCTTAAATATCAAACAAGACAAATGTCAGTCGCAATGTCATGTTTTTATCTATTATCTAAACGAAATATCTGCTTTACAACTATACTTTGAAGTCAAAATCAACTCTATCAAATGTCAGAAAATGGTTCAATAAAAGAGGAAGACGTAAATAGGAACAGAAAAAGGAGCCACCTTATAATTTCCAGAAGAAACAAAGCTGTTTTGAAAAAACATGTCTCTTTTGAAATGTTAAACTAGTGTGAAATTATGCCAAGAATGCAAAACTGCCAAACAATGTCAGAATAAACAAATACAACAAGGAAAAAAGAACAAACTTCTTACCTGCACTAGAAAGCCTGTAAGAAAGGAGATCAGGAAAGGCACTAGACCTGCCCGAGCGATCGTTACCGGCAGTCCTGCAAAAAGCATATTATCTGAATAGTTTGTCATGCCAGAATCTGCTATATTCTGAATTTATCTGAAAGGCCTTATATTAAAGCAAACATATTCAGCCACTCATATCAGATATTATCTCTAGACTGAATTATTCGATGGTGGTAATTTTATTATGGCTAGAAGAACACTTTAAAATGATTTAACTCAGATAGGAGGAAATGAAAAGAAAAATGTATTTTTTAACAACTATTAAATCTCACTGAAAACAGAACAGTTAAATTCAATGCACCATGTAATTGGGGTGTCTTATAAATATATATATCTGCTACTGTTCAGACCATAAAGCCTGGATATATCATTAACGAAACAGAATATAGTCTTGCTGAAAACCCATTGAGAAATTATGTTTAACTTCATTTTGCCTGCTAATGGTCTCATGCATGGATTTTATTCCTTCCTTTCCCATTCCAATAGTTAATTAAAGAAAATAAAATCTTAAGCAGTCCCTTTTTATTTTCTTTTTAGAACTGCTGTGGATCAGATGATGTCAGTAAACATATGTCTTATGTGCTGTGCAAAAAAACAATGACTCGATGAGATTTCAGCATAATGCCATTTGCTATATTTTGAATTGCACACTGAGCTTTTACATACCCAGGATCCCGGTCCCCAGTATTGTAGCTATTGTTAAAAAATCTGTGGAGAGATAACATGTATTATTTATGTTGAATATAAGAAAACAAAAAGAATGTATGTATTTATAACACTCATCATCTGTGGATAACAAGGAAGCTGAACATATTAACAGAAATGATTTAAAACTTTATTATATAAATCACTTAATTTTCCAATGATCTATATTTTGTGTTGTGATGGTATACTCTGTTTTATCTCTGTCAGATAAAATTGTTTTAGTTGTAAGTTGCAATATTGCATATTCAGAATCATAACTAGTCTTCAGTGTCACATGAGACTCAAGACATTTCTAACATTTCTTATTATCAATGTCAATGTTAAAAGCAGTTATGCTGCTGTAAATCCTTCACATTAAACCATATTCTTATGTGAATTTTAGGTGTGGGCGGTAGGAAGACCATTTGCCTATCTTCCTTTGTCTCATAGACCAGTGTTCAGGTTAACATTTTTGTGGAAATGTGATAAATTTTTTGAATAGAAATGTCAAAAGAACAGCATTTATTTGAATTATAAATGGTTTAACTGTCACTTTTGACAAATTTAAAGCATATTAGGTTACTTAAAATAATTCTTATACTGACCCCAAACAGCAGTGTTATTTCAGTTCAGATTATTAGTAGTATTGTTTAGTTATACATTTTCAGTATACAGGTATTCTTTCAGTTTGGGTGCTAATATATATATATATATATATATATATATATATTTATATATATATATATATATATATATATATATATATATATATATATATATATATATATATATAGAACATTTCTGAAGACAGATTGAGCCAAAGACGGGGCATTTGGTCCCCCTATCTTGACCAGATCCTATCCTAGCGGGCGGAATCGTAGAATCCAGAATCTATATAATGCGAAATATTGCAGAATTTGGCAAATTTTGGATGAATACATCAAAAGTAGGACTGTGAACTTACGTCTGTGAATATTAAAGCTCAAAAAGACTGCTATTTAAAAATTAAGTCTGCATGTTCAGTCTCTGTGTGAAAGAACACGGCACGCGAACAGTTTCGTCAATAAACAAGCACAAGCTGCTTGTGGTGTTTTTTTCCCCTTCTGCCGTCTCACACTATGTAAGGACATAAAGACATGGATTTAATCTCCAGACCTGCTCTGAGAGTCACTTCACCAGCATTTCACCATTTCATTTGATGAAAACTATCGTCATATCATGCACGATCTCAATCAAAGCTCTTCTCAACAACCCGTCAAAATAAAAGTTCGGTTTAACTTGAAGAAATTATAAAATAAATATATTACTATCGTACAGTAGAATGTACTTCTCACAGTAATAATAATAGTAATGATATATATATCGTTTCATCCGACCTCCGACCGCATGTCTTGGGACACTCGGGTGAAGAGAGGGGCGGAGCTGTCAACTGATAACCACCTGGTGGTGTGTTGCATTCGATGGCGGGGGAGGAAACTGGACAGGCTCGGCAGACCCAAACGTATTGTGAGGGTCTGTTGGGAATGTTTGGCCGAGTCCCCTGTCAGAGAAATCTTCAAATCCCACCTCCGGCGGAGCTTCAACCGGATCCCGAGGGAGTCTGGAGATATTGAGTCCGAGTGGACCATGTTCTCCACCTCCATCGACGCAGCCGCTCAGAGCTGTGGCCGTAAGGTCTACGGTGCCTGTCAAGGCGACAATCCCAGAACCCGGTGGTGGATACCGGAAGTAAGGGATGCCGTCAAGCTGAAGAAGGAATCCTATCAGGCCTGGTTGGCTTGTGGGACTTCAGAGGCAGCTGACAGGTACCGGCAGGCCAAGCGGACTGCAGCTCAGGTGGTTTTGGAGGCAAAAAATCGGGCCTGGGAGGAGTTTGGTGAGGTCATGGAGAAGGACTATCGGTTGGCCTCGAAGAGATTCTGGCAAACCGTCCGGTGATTACTGTTTACAGTGGAGGTGGGCAGCTGTTGACCTCAACTGTCGGAGGGTGGAAGGAATACTTCGAGGATCTTCTCAATCCCGTCTTCCATTGAGGAAGCAGAGGCTGAGGGCTGTGGACTCGTCCATCACCCAAGCTGAAGTCACAGAGGTAATCAAGAAGCTCCTTGGTGGCAAGGCACTGGGGGTGGATGAGATCTGCCCTGAGTACCTCAAGTCTCTGGATGTTGTGGGGCTGTCTTGGCTGACACGCCTCTGCAGCATTGCGTGGCGTTTGGGGACAGTCTCTGGACTGGCAGACCGGGGTGGTGGTGGTGGTCCCTCTTTTCAAGAAGGGGGACCGGAGGGTGTGTTCCAACTGCAGGGGGATCACACTTCTCAGCCTTCCCGGGAAAGTCTATGCCAGGGTACTGGAGAGGAAAATTTGGCTGATATTAGAACCTTGGATTCAGGAGGAACAGTGCAGTTTTCGTCCCGGTCTTGGAACACTGGACCAGCTCTATACCCTCTCCAGGGTGCTGGAGGATTCATGGGAGTTTGCCCAACCAATCCACATTTGCTTTGCGGATTTGGAGAAGGCATTCGTCTGTGTCCCTCGCGGCACATTGCCGGCAGTAAGTCAGACTTGTTCCCGGTGCATGTTGGACTCCGGCAGGGCTGCCCTTTGTCACCGGTTCTGTTACAAAATCTGTTCAAAGCATACAAAATTAAAGATTTCATAGGGCCCTGTTATTGCAATTTATATTTTAAAAAGTAGTTAAAGTTTTATAAATTTAATTGATTAGACATGCTTCTTGATTAGTAAAATTGAATTCAACCTTTAAAATGGGAGGGGAAAAATGACCGAATAAAACGGATTTCATATGGCCCTAAATATTTAACTTTTGTTAAACTGTATATGTTGTAAAATTTTCATTAATTCGACATGCTTTTTGATTGCAAGAGTACAAACTGTAGCAACCATATGCTTACAGTTTTTCTCAATTGCTAAAACACTAAAATCCATTGGCTGAACAAAGTTATCAGTTGCCTGAACTCATTTAGCTAATTGTGGAGTCTGTTGTCAATACCATAAACAATTTCACATGGTAAAACACAATTTGCAGATCTCACTTAGACTTTTCAGCAAAACTCTGAACACATTCTCATTCTCAAAACACATTCTGCACTCTAATGCACATGTCATCCATACTGGTAAACACAAGTGGCAACAATCAAATACAAATAGAGAACACATGTCATTTGATTGAACACAACCACTCAAAACTGATTCAACCTGTTTCAAATGATGTGACACAACCAATATAAGCCAGTTCAGAGAGCAAACAGGTTGTTGAAGGTGGGAAGGAGAAAGTCTGAGAATGGATATGTGGCGAGGGGGGCGTGGTTCCGCGAAGTCTGTAGCGGGAGAGAAGTCAGCGAGCCGCGCGCTGAGTAAGTGGGTCAAGTGCAGATAACGAACACCTGTGTCTGATTGCAGTAATTGGCGTGGAGACTGCATATAAACTGCCGGCTGAGAGTGAGAAGGAGAGAGAGCTGGGACTCGCACGACAGTTGTGGACGTACTGTTCAAATATCCGTGGACTGAGTGTTTGGTGTTTGTTTGTTTCCTGTTTGCCGTGAATGTGACACGGCGGCCGCGCACGAGCGCACTGTTTGAATTTTGCTCTTTGCTGAAGAGAATAATAAAGTGCGAGTCCCAAACTTCGCCGACCCTGTCTTCTTCTTCCTCCAACTATACTGAACATCTCTACACTGGTGCCGAAACCCGGGAAGAAGAAGACTGCCGCCGCCATGCAGACCCCGCCGGGAACGCCATTTGCGGAGCTCATTCAAACGCTCGCGGGTCTTCACCGGGAGCAACACCACGCCCTGCTGGCCGTAAAAGAGGAGCAGGATCAACGGTTCCAGATGCTCCTCCAAGGCCAGCAAGAAGACCGCGAGCTGTTCCGGAGCTGGCTCGACCGGGAGGTTCGGGCCGTCCCCGCTCCAGCTACGGCCTCGGCCCCGCCCCTGCCTCTCAGCAAGATGGGACCCCAGGACGATCCGGAGGCGTTCCTGGACCTCTTTGAGAGGTCGGCCGAGGCCCGGGGATGGCCCCAAGCGGACTGGCCCCTGCGACTCATCCCACTGTTGTCGGGTGAGTCCCAGATCGCCGCCAACCAGCTGCCAGTCCAGAACCTCCTGGTCTACGAAGATCTGAGGCGCGCCATTCTCCAGCGGGTCGGCCGGACCCCCGAGCAACATCGCCAGCGGTTCCGGTCCTTGAGCCTGGGGGAGTCTGGCCGGCCCTTCGTGCTGGCGCAACAGCTCCGGGACTCCTGCCGCAGATGGCTGATGGCCGACGGAGGCGACGTCGAGGATGTCATCAGCAAGGTGGTACTGGAGCAGTTCGTCACTAAGCTACCGAAGAAAACTGCACAGTGGGTCCAGTGCCACCGCCCGACGTCGCTGGACCAGGCCATCCACCTGGCGGAAGACCACATGGTGGCGTGCTCAGGGGTCGGCGAACCCCTACCATCGGTTTCTCTCTCTCCATCTCTCTCTCTCTCTCTCACTACCCCTTCTCTCCCCAAACCTGTGCCCCTTCCCAGGTCTCGCGGGGGGCTGGTGCCCCGGCCGGCGCCGAGATGGAGGACAGGGACACCGGCGGAGCCCGTCCTTGCGTCCCGGGCCCCACCCAGGGGGCCCGCTACAACCGACTACCCCGTCCCGAGTCCGGCAGCCTTGCACTCTCCACGCCAATTCCTTGACCCGCTTCCCGCCACTGGAGCGGCGGGGAGGCCTGGGCCGGCCTGTTGGCGCTGCGGGGACCCGGGTCACTTTGTAGATCGGTGTCCGGTTATGGAGGTGGGGACGCTGATCCGGGTCCCCGACGCGCCGCAGGCTGCCCCCGATCAAACTGGCCTGTACCAGATACCAGTGAGTATCAAGGGGGGTACTTATCAGGCTTTGGTGGATTCAGGCTGTAACCAAACCTCTATACATCAAAGTCTGATACAACCGGGGGCATTGGATAACAGCCGCATGGTTAGGGTGCGGTGTGTGCACGGGGTGGTGGTGAGATACCCGGTAATGCCGGTCGTAATTCAATTTAGGGGGCAAAAGCATAGTGTGGAGGTGGCCGTTAACCCGCACCTCCGGCATCCGCTCATTCTGGGAACGAATTGGCTGGCCTTTAATGAATTATTGGGGGTATTATCAGCGGGTGCCTCTTGGAAAAAGCAAAATAGGCGAAAGACAGCGGTTGTTCAGGTGGGGGATGCTGAGCCGGGACCACTGGGTCCTGCTGCAGGGGAACAGAGGGCTCTGGCGAGAACGGTTCTCTCCGAGCGTGATGATTTTCCCCTGGAGCAGTCCCAGGATGAGACGCTAAAAAATGCCTTTAATCAGGTCCGCTCCATCGACGGCCAGCTCCTCCACCCAGACCAACCGCTCTCTTATCCTTATTTTGCTGTTTTGAAAGATAGGTTGTATTGGGTGACCCAAGACACCCAGACAAAAGAAGATACAACTCAGTTGTTGGTTCCTAAAAGCCGCCGGGAAATGCTTTTTCAGGCGGCTCACTCTAACCCAATGGCCGGGCATTTAGGGCAGGCGGCGACACTAAACCGTCTCATGGCCCGGTTCTTCTGGCCGGGCATTCACGAGAACGTGCGCAGGTGGTGCGCGTCTTGTCGTGAATGTCAGTTGGTGAATCCACCGGCCAATCCAAAAGCACCATTGTGCCCCCTTCCGTTAATGCAGGTCCCCTTCGAGAGAATTGGTATGGACCTCATCGGGCCATTAGAACGGTCGGCACGAGGGCATCGCTTTGCGTTGGTCATGGTAGACTACGCAACGCGATACCCAGAAGCAGTTCCGCTTCGCAACATTTCGGCTAAAAGTGTTGCGAGCGCGCTCTTCTCGTTAATCTCCCGAGTGGGAATCCCCAAGGAGATTCTCACTGATCAGGGCACGGCGTTCATGTCACGAACGATTCGCGAACTCTACGAATTGTTGGGCATTAAATCGATTCGCACTAGCGTCTACCACCCACAGACAGACGGCTTAGTGGAAAGATTTAATCGCACTTTGAAGGCCATGATTCGTAAGTTCGTTCACGAGGACGCCAAAAATTGGGATAAATGGCTAGAACCCCTCTTGTTCGCTGTACGCGAGGTCCCACAAGCCTCCACGGGGTTTTCCCCCTTCGAGCTCCTCTACGGACGGCAACCCCGCGGGGTGCTTGATGTTCTTAGGGAGACTTGGGAGGACGGACCGACCGCTGCTAAGAACGAAATTCAGTATGTCCTGGACCTGAGAACAAAACTCCACACTTTGGGGCGGCTATCAATGGAGAATTTGTTACAGGCCCAGGGCAGACAGAGTCAGCTCTACAACAGGGGAACTAGACTCCGCCAATTTGCACCGGGAGATAAGGTACTTGTATTACTCCCTACTTCCAGCTCTAAATTACTCGCAAAGTGGCAAGGGCCCTTTGAGGTCACACGGCGAGTTAATGATCTTAACTATGAGGTAGCCCGTACAGACAGAGGTGGAGCACATCAAATCTATCACCTCAACCTCCTCAAAAAGTGGGTTGAGGCAGAGTCAGTGATGCTGGCGACGGTGGTGAGTGGAGAGGAGGATCTCGGGCCTGAGGCGAGCGCAAAATCGCAATCTCTCGCGCTGGCTCTTGGTGGAGATCACCTCTCGCCCTCCCAGCTCACTGACGTGAAAAATATTCAAGCCGAGTTTGCGGATGTGTTCTCTCCTCTGCCTGGTCGGACGAACCTCATTCAGCACCACGTTGAGACGGAACCTGGGGTAGTGGTACGTTGCCGCCCGTATCGTTTGCCTGAACACAAGAAAAAGGTAGTTCAAACTGAATTAGAATCTATGTTGGAGTTGGGGGTAATAGAAGAGTCGAGCAGTGACTGGGCGAGCCCGATAGTCTTAGTGCCTAAAACGGACGGCTCGATCCGCTTCTGTGTCGACTATAGAAAGGTGAACGCGGTGTCCAAATTTGATGCCTATCCAATGCCCAGGGTTGACGAATTGCTTGATCGGCTGGGCACGGCTCGTTTTTATTCGACATTGGACTTAACAAAGGGTTATTGGCAGATCCCCTTGTCTCCAATGTCCAAAGAAAAAACAGCTTTCACGACGCCGTTTGGATTACACCAATTTGTTACCCTTCCTTTCGGGTTGTTCGGGGCTCCAGCGACCTTCCAGCGTCTGATGGACAAGATTCTCCGGCCGCATGCTGCATATGCCGCTGCCTACTTGGATGATATTATCATCTATAGTACCGATTGGCAGCGTCATATGCAGCATTTGCGGGCTGTCCTGAAGACGCTGAGAAGGGCGGGCCTCACCGCCAACCCGAAGAAGTGTGCAATTGGGCGCGTGGAAGTAAGGTATCTGGGTTTCCACTTGGGTCACGGACAGGTGCGTCCCCAAATTGATAAGACGGCAGCAGTTGCGACCTGCCCGAGACCTAAGACCAAGAAGGAGGTTAGACAGTTCCTGGGGCTAGCGGGATATTACAGGAGGTTTGTGCCTAATTATTCGGACCTCGCTAGCCCGCTGACTGATCTAACTAAAAAGGAAGCGCCAGATACGGTCCAGTGGACGGAGCACTGCCAGCAGGCCTTTACCCAGATAAAGGCTGTTCTGTGTGGCGGCCCGCTTTTGCATGCTCCTGACTTCTCTCTTCCTTTTATCCTGCAGACTGACGCATCGGACAGGGGGCTGGGCGCGGTCCTGTCCCAGGAGGTGGAGGGTGTAGAGCGGCCGGTGCTGTACATCAGTCGCAAGCTCTCTAAGAGAGAGACGATGTACAGCACCATTGAAAAAGAGTGCCTGGCCATCAGGTGGGCCGTTCTCACCCTCCGCTACTACCTCCTGGGGCGGGAGTTCACCCTCTGTTCGGACCACGCTCCCCTGCAGTGGCTCCACCGCATGAAGGATACCAACGCGCGGATCACTCGTTGGTATCTTGCTTTACAGCCTTTTAAGTTCCAGGTGGTCCACAGGCCGGGTGCACAGATGGTTGTGGCTGACTTGCTCTCCAGGAGGGGGGGGGGGGGAGGCTGCAGGCCGGACGGCTCCCCGGCCTGAGACGGGCGGTGGGGGTATGTGGCGAGGGGGGCGTGGTTCCGCGAAGTCTGTAGCGGGAGAGAAGTCAGCGAGCCGCGCGCTGAGTAAGTGGGTCAAGTGCAGATAACGAACACCTGTGTCTGATTGCAGTAATTGGCGTGGAGACTGCATATAAACTGCCGGCTGAGAGTGAGAAGGAGAGAGAGCTGGGACTCGCACGACAGTTGTGGACGTACTGTTCAAATATCCGTGGACTGAGTGTTTGGTGTTTGTTTGTTTCCTGTTTGCCGTGAATGTGACACGGCGGCCGCGCACGAGCGCACTGTTTGAATTTTGCTCTTTGCTGAAGAGAATAATAAAGTGCGAGTCCCAAACTTCGCCGACCCTGTCTTCTTCTTCCTCCAACTATACTGAACATCTCTACACGATAGAAGAAACAATGTGAGAGGACGAGGACGAGGATGAGTGCGTATGCGAGGTGAGCGACGAGGAGGAGGGCAAGAAAGAGGAAGAGGAGGAGGAGGGCGGCGAGGAGGAGGAGGGCAAGAAAGAGGAAGAGGAGGAGGAGGAGGAAGAGGAGGAGGGCAAGAAAGAGGAGGAGGAGGGCAAGAAAGAGGAAGAGGAGGAGGAGGAGGAGGAGGAGGGGGCAAGGAAGAGGAGAAGGAGGAGGAGGAGGAGAAGGAGGAGGACAAGAAAGAGGAGGAGGGCAAGAAAGAGGAAGAGGAGGGCAAGAAAGAGGAAGAGGAGGAGGAGGGCAAGAAAGAGGAAGAAGAGGAGGAGGAGGAGGGCAAGAAAGAGGAAGAGGAGGAAGAGGAGGAGGGCAAGAAAGAGGAAGAAGAGGGCAAGAAAGAGGAGGAAGAGGAGGAGGGGGCAAGGAAGAGGAGAAAGAGGGGGAGGAGGAGAAGGAGGAGGAGGAGGACAAGAAAGTGGAGGAGGAGGGCAAGAAAGAAGAAGAGGAAGAGGAGGAGGAGGGCAAGAAAGAGGAAGAGGAGGAGGAGGAGGGCAAGAAAGAGGAAAAGGAGGAGGAGGAGGAGGAGGGCAAGAAAGAGGAAGAGGAGGAGGGCAAGAAAGATGAAGAGGAGGAGGAGGAGGGGGGCAAGGAAGAGGAGAAGGAGGAGGAAGACAAAGAGTGGAAATATCTGATGAAATTCGAGCAACAGTCATAGACCATGTTCTTGTCCATGGACTGACAATGAGGGAAGCAGGACTTAGAGTGCAACCCAATTTGAGCCGATTTTCTGTGTCCACCATAGTAAGGACATTCAGAGAAGAGAACAGGTACAGTATTTTTGTAATAGCAAATTTACTGTACTACACTATATGCAACTGTTTCAATAGACATTTGCAGACTACATTACTGTATGTATAGTACTGCATGCATTTTTTTGTAACTGTACATCTACTTTTTTTTAGAATTGCAAGGATGCCACATGCAGGTGGAAGGACAGCTATATTCACTCCTGAGCAAGAGGCTGTTATAGTCGGCATGGTCCTTCAAGATAATTTAATACGACTCAGAGAAATCCAGGAATGAGTGATACGAGACAACACACACTTCCAGGGAATCGACAGTGTGAGCATTTCCACAATTGACCATGTCCTTCATCGTAACAGGATGCGAATGAAACAAGTATACAGAGTACCTTTTGAGCGCAACTCACCAAGGGTGAAAGAACTGCGAGCTCAGTATGTGCAAGTAAGTGGACATTCAGAAACATTTACTGTAATCCAGATTGTCTACAGTACTAACACATACTATGTGAATGACATTACTCTTCAGTATATACAATGTATGTGAATTAGAAGTGCACACAGTAGGCCTAATTGTACTCTACAGTATATCACTGTCTCTGTACGACTTACACAATTCTAAATACAGTATATTGTATTTCTACACAGACAATATTTGACTTGGAATCCCTGGACAGACCCCATGAGTTAATCTTTGTCGATGAAGCTGGCTTCAATCTAACAAAGAGGAGAAGGGGAGGCCGAAACATGATTGGACAGTGGGCCATTGTTGAAGTCCCTGGTCAACGAGGTCGCAATGTCACAATCTGTGCTGCTATTAGCAACCATGGTGTTCTACATCACCATGTTACACTCGGGCCATATAACACCCAGCACCTTCTAAGATTTATGGCCAATCTAAGAGATATTTTATTTCAGCAGCAGGTTGAAGAGCAGCAGGGTCAAGAGCTAAATGAGAATCCCATTCCCACATATGTGATAGTGTGGGACAATGTCAGTTTCCACTGAGCTTCTCAGGTAAGGGAATGGTTTAACATCAATGGGCAGTTTATGAACTTGTACCTCCCTCCATACTCGCCTTTCCTGAATCCGATTGAGGAGTTTTTCTCCTCTTGGAGATGGAAAGTTTATGATAGACAACCCTACACTAGTGTAAATCTGCTGCAAGCCATGGATTTAGCCTGTGGTGATATTGGTGAGGAATCATGTCAGGGCTGGATACGACACACAAGAGGCTTCTTCCCCCGTTGCCTCAGGAGGGACAATATTGCTTGTGATGTCAACGAAGTGCTCTGGCCTGACCCAGACCAAAGACAAGAAGCACATTGATCACATGTTTACTCCTTTCATTTGTGTCCCTTTGAGTATCGTATACTGTAGTACAGTGCACTGCTGTAGACTGTACAATGAAAAAAATATGAAATTTGTTTTGAGATTAAAAATGTAGTTCTCCCTGAGAACTATATGTTTTGAACAATGTGTTTTAAATTTGTTGGTGTATTGTTTACTGACTGCTTGATAGTGTATAGCATTTTGATCACTTTGTTTATGATTTGGGAGCAGTGTTTGATTTTGAACACAGGTAAAACTGTTTTGAGAGCAGTGTTTGATTTTGAACACAGGTAAAACTGTTTTGAGAGCAGTGTATGATTTTGAACACAGGTAAAACTGTTTTGAGAGCAGTGTTTGATTTTGAACACAAATAAAACTGTTTTGAGAGCAGTGTATGATTTTGAACACAGGTAAAACTGAGGCGAAAGTTTCACTTTGCAAGAGGAGTCAGAGGTTTTGTAAATAGTGCTTGAAGATGAGGTTTTGTGTTTAATGTTTTCAGAAAATGGAGCAAGGTTTCAGAAATTGTGTTTTAGCAATTGAGAAAAACTGTAATCCCGGTTAAAATTATGAGTGGGTCCTTGGAAAGGTTTCTCCCCTCTAAGGGGTCCCTGGTCCCAAAAAGTTTGAGAACCCCTGCTTTTATGCTAATGAGTTCCACAGGGGGAAAGAAGGGTGGGCCACACTTGTGTGCCCCCTCTGATGCCAGCAGCCAATCACAGCACAGGAACACAAGAACTGCAATCTCCTAATGTTAATGGATAAATGTACCATTTTAACAGACACTCCTTGTTCTTTCCTTGTTCCTTGTTCTTGAGTCTCTGGCCTGTGCTGTCATGGTTAAATTCCTGGCTGGTGCCCCACAATAAGTGAAGAATAGTGTCATCTGACACTCTCACACACACCTTAGGTGAAGCGTGACCAAAACATATTTGGTGCCACATGTGATAACCCCTACATACTGGTGCCTTGTGTGGTGTAAAGTTAAACTTATACAGGTATAAAAGCTTTGATAAAGTAAAGCATCCTTCCTATCAAACCATCACAATGTCTCATTTTCTTATAACAGCTCAACTTTTTCCATCTATAACCTGAGGTGGCAGTCAAGATTTACATATGTGCACTTGTAGGATGTAAAGAGAGAGAATATCACTACAGCAAATGCTGGAAGAACTGTGCAGCGTAGACAAGAAAAAAACCCTAAGCATAAACACTCGCCTAATTACAAAAATTACACCACGGCTCTTTGATGCATATTAATAAGATGCTTCTGATTAGCCTCTCACAGAGAAATAACAGCGGCAGTCACGAATGAGAAGCCAAACTGAAAAGTTCAAATTGACTTTGCTGACACTACAGATAGCATTTGATTTTCCAATTACAGTGTAAATGTTTGGGCAGGATTAGTTACAGATGCACGAATACCATCGGGGAATAAACACTTATTGTTAAAATGAAAAAATGATTTTTGAAGGCTTTTTATCTGCCTCGAAGTACAAAAAAAACCCCAGGTATTCTCGTCGACGAGGAGTGATATTAGCATTTTGAGTCCACACACACACACACACACACACACACACACAAATGTTATCAGTAAAGCAGCATGGCCCATCATCAGGCCCCTGAATGAACTTTCAGCTCAGAGCTAGAAGTTTGTATAATAATATGACACACCAAGAAATGAAATTTGAGAGATGAAAGAGGTTCGTTAATGCCATAAGCTAGTAAATAACAGAAAGAACAAGTCCTCGTTTCGGTAAAGCTCGTAAGTGGACAAATTTGATTAATTGACAAAATGCCTGAAATACTGTATACAATCTTTGTGGGCAGAATTATGGGGCAGCTACTTGCAAATTTAAATTACATTCACACTCACAGTCAAGATGATGGATGACAATAAGTAAGTACAGAAGTAGCAAAGTAACTATGATGGCATTTTAATGAAACGGATATCAGCCGTTCTGGCAACTGGCCAAGTCAAGTAACATTCTTGCAGACATTTAATCTAGATATCACTAGTTTTGCAGGAGAACGTGCTTTCCTTCAGGTCTCTCATATTAGGTCTGATTAATGAATGGTTGTTGAAGTTTTATGTACTTGCACTATAAAACCTCATTTCTGGAAATCACAATGCAGACATTAATTGTGTTATTGCTGCTAAAATCCACTTAGGGATATAAAACAGGAGAAAATTGAAGACACAACGAAGATTATGCCTGATGTACAGACAACAGGATCTGTCAAATATATACACGTTTCTGGTTGATGGCCGGATCAAGCTACAAATTCAAGCAGTTTACACATAAAACAGGCTTAAAAGGTTTATGCAGCTGTCACATAATGCTGCTACACTGCCAAAGACAACATCTGCTGGATTTCTACTAGAACAACACAACAGCATGTGCAGCTGTAACAAGAAACAAAGCAAGGTTACTTTATATTGACATTTAAAATAGTTTAAAAAGAAATAAACCTGAAAATAAACCTGTATGGTTTTCTTTTCTGTGACGAACCAAAGAGCAAATGTAAGGAATATTAATGCTTCTTTTTCTCACAATGAAAGTAAACAGTTACCAGGTGCTGTCAAGCTCTGGAAATTATAATCAAGCACCATATAAGCACAATATATGGCTACAAAAATGAAGTTACCGGCAATTCAGAACTTCTACTAGCCAAAAAATAACGAATAACAAATAAAAATAAATAAATAAACCAGAATAACTACGTCACAGCATATATATATATATATATATATATATATATATATATATATATACACACACACACATTATTATAAAATTTGGATTTCATACATTCATTTCTTATTCAAACAAAATCCTGTCAAAACAAACCTGTGTGTGACGATGTTCGGCTGGATTGCACTCGAGTGTCACTAGAGGGCATACCCCTGCACTGCCTTCCCTGGGACTGATCACTCACACACCCTGAACTGATTACCCACACACCAGTCTCCACTGATCACACTCACACCTGCATCTAGTTCCTCACGCAGCTCCACACTCATTTATACCCCACTCTCACTATCACTCATTGCTAAGTCTTGTTTCACTGTTGTGTACATTTCGGAGCGTTCCATCGTCTAGTCTGTTCCAGTTTGTGTATCTGACCCATCGCCTGTTTCCTGAGTATTGAGTATCGCCTGAGTATTGCCTTGTCTCCTATGCTGTGTTTGCTGTCTGTGACCCTTGCCTGTCTGACTACCCTCTAATAAACTCACGTTGCGTTTGGATCTAACCTTGTCTAGTTGTTCGTGACACTGTGGTCTCATAAACCATGGTCAGCTAAAATTGTAGGATGTTGGAAAATAACACCGCATTTTCTTTTAACCAAATCCTTTTTAATCTTCGCTATTGCTTCAATGCAAATGAACAAGCGCGCACCGTTATTTGTTGCGTAGTGACGTGCATGACAAATTAAGTCAGATATGCCACAGTTGATTTTTTGCCGCATTTGGCGGGTGTTAATTTCAAACCCTATATATGTACATATGTGTAACATTCTATGTCATGCATGGCATCAGAAGTTACTCTATTGGCGCAAGACGACTGGCGTAGGCCGTCTACCGTTATTTTTGCTTAAGTTTTAAATATGGATATTTTTCTAACAAAAACACATAGCTTCACTTCAAGAGGCCTTTATTACCCATCTGGAGCTCTATGGATTACTTTTAAGATGGATTGATGCATTCTTTTGGACTACAAAATCAGCACCATTTACTCCCATTATAAAACTTGGAAGAGCAAGGATATTTTTAAATACATCTACGATTTTGTTCGTCGAGTAAATTATGGGATAATTTTAATTTTTGGGTGTTGACTTTGTGGTGTTTTTAAAAGAAAAAATGATTTGTAATCAAACATTAATTGGCAGACCCCCAGGTGAAGACCCTTGCTTTATTGTCCATGTTGATTGGAATTTCATGAATATAACTAAAAATGATAACATCTTCCCTTGTTCCCCTGGATGGGGAAAAAATGGATGTAGGAATTACTTTGATACAGTTTCCTTTCAAAAATTGCTAGTAGCCTACATTTATGGGGCTATCACAATTCCTCGATTAAATTTGAATGCTTGTTTTTAAAATATCCTTGATTCAATTAAGTAAATATATGCGCTGCGGGTTTCAGAGTGAAGCGCAGCGCTTTCATTATTTACATGTGTGCAGGTTACATGGCTTCATTCACAGTGAATGCTGCTCCACACTCTCTGCATGTGCTGTTTGAAATAATAAGGGAACGCATTTTCATAGCAAAGTGTTCCACTTTTATCATTTGGAGGTGTCTCAGCAGCTCAGTTAAAAAACTCTGCTGTGAGTTTGGTTTGCATAGCATTCACGCAAACTGTGAACGCAAGTTGCGCCATTTCACCAGATTTGTAACGTGAATTATAAAAAAAACTATGGCAACACATGAGAATACATCAATATGTTTATAAATAAGCAAATTGTTGTTCGCATCGTGTAATTTCTTTATATTCTTGTTCAAGAAATTTGACTGACTGTAGCATTTCTATTGTTAAAATGTGTAAAAATATTAAAGATTAAGTGGACATTTGAGTTAAATGTTGGCCAGATTTGATCATGCTATTAAGTGTAACAACAACAATCACCAAAGCCGTTGGTGACCTCTGCAGGCATTTGTTATAATATGTAGGCTAATGTAAGTTGATTTTGTAGGCCTACAGGATATTACATTATGTATTTTAACAGCGTTCTTCAATAACACCATACTTGCTTTTGAGACTTTATTTGAACCAATTATAATTGTTTCATTGTTTATATGTGTATTTTAAGTCAAAGGCTATTGTTCACTTCACTTAGGTCTATTGAAGTACAAAGACTGAAATAGTATTTTCTAAAACATGCTACACTACTATCTGTTTTATTTAAAGTTTTTTTTCTATTTTTGTATTTATTTATTTATTTACAGTGTAGGCTACGATTCTTTAAAATGAACTCGGACGAGATAGTTTAAAAACTGATCTGAATTTTTTCACGAAAAGGAATGATAAGGTTATTGCACGGTTCGAAATGAGGGGGGTCGGGTCGGGGTCGGGGTCGGGGGGGGGGGGGGGGGGGGTTATGACCCTCCATAAGTCATTAGGGATAGGGACCCCCACAGTAATTAATTTATTTCCTAGCGCGAGGCTGCAATCAGGGCAGCTATTAGCCGAGTGAGTTCCTATACAGTCACAGATTGTTGTTGTGGTAATCCCGCTAATGTACGGACGGTAACAAAGTTGCGCTGTTGAGGCTTGCGCAGTTATTTATAACATATTAATTTATAGTAAACAATATAGGCTACACACGACCAGACTGCTGTTTTCCTGAATGCCATCACGATTGAAACCGAGATCTTGATTTCATTACAGTTCAATAAAAAATTAAAATAGTAAAAATTAAGTTTTTTAGACGCAATGACTGTTTTTGTTCTGTTTCAGCAGCGAAAATAGTTCCAAACAACAGAACCATAGCGCATCTCACAGCAACACTCACCCATGATTCATTACTGAATGATTCAGCGTTTTGAACTAATCGCTTGAGTCAAAGATTCAATTACCCATTATTAAACCGCCTCATTCTGAATAAATCAGCCGTTTGAACGAATCGTTTAAATGAATGACCCAATGACTCGCTCATTAAGACGGCCGCCTGCCGCCTCCTACTGGCGCTTTAGTTTCATAGTATCACGAATTTTCTGCCCCCGGACCCCCCTGGTGTCACGCTTTTATCCCCTCTGCCTCATTTTGAGCCAGGAAAAAGCCTGACATTGGTCCATATAATTTTGCCTACAGTATATAGTGAAGCAAGGTAGTCTTCAGAATTGTTTATCATTTTATAATTACATACATTTTAGGGGACCCCCCAAGAGTCCTAAGTCATTTCGAACCCTGGGTTATTGAGTTCAACACACTGACTCACTGATACGTTATGAAAGTCACACGGGTTTGGAACAACAAAGGTGAGTGAAGGATGACAGAAATGTCATTTTGGATGAAGTACTCAAATGTCTCAATGATTGGATTTAATAAATCCAATACGATGCTTGACATATTCGTTTAACTTACAAAGTGACAAAAACAAAAAACAAAGTCACAAATGCATTGAGATAACACTGAAGAAGATCAAATAATAACACCTCTAGAACAACTAGAAAACATGCTTCTCCCATGCAATATGTGTGTGATGTGCACGTGAACGGAGCATTCAGCAGAGGAGAATGACGTCATTGTACTGTTACTGTGTATCTCTGATCTAGACCTGAAGGAGGAAAATCAGGAGTGCTATAAAGATATAACGTGCTCTTTATATGATGAAAAATGGTGTTAAACGTTCAATTCAATGATATAGTGCGGGGTGGATATTTTCCTCTGCGTTGCTAACACACATCGATCTCTCTCCCCTTATACTCACAGCACTGCAGATAAATTAGACTCAGTTTCCAGGGTCTAGCATGGTTTTTCCTTGCGCTTTTGAAAGACACTTGTGTCTCAGAGCTCACTGAGATCTCTTCTGCAGCTGTCGCCATCTCTGCATTTATATATGCTATTCCATCTCTCGCGTGCATTCCTACTGGAAGCGCGTGATGCTGCACGTACGCGTCGACTTCAACCCTGTATTACAGTACTGTAATGTTAAGGAAAAAGAAGAACAGAAAGGTGAAACTAAAATAAAACGCAAACATTGGTGAAACCTTTTAAATTTATTATTTTAAATTAGATTGTTCAGAAACATTGATTTATGCAATTGCTGTGGAATAACTTTAATGAATAATTGTTTTTTTTAAAATAAATAAATAATAATTATTAATTTAAAACTATACATAATATATACAATATGCTTATGCACAATGAATATATAAATGGTGTGATACTGTGTATCATGATTTACTGCAGATATAACAATTAATACATGTATTTGGCATTTAAATTTAGTCCAAAAATAAATGTCTATTCACATTTATTAACAGATATAAACAAAATCCCACTTTAGGAGAGTTTCATATTAGTGATTGAGAGTGAAATTCCTGAAAGTCATCATAAAATGTTTAAAAACTTTTGTGTACATGAGCTACATCTATATTCCATGAGCATGCTTTCATCTTTATTTCATTGATTTCTCTTGATAATAAACTTTACTCTTTTATCAGAGCAATTAGATGTTAAATCAAAAAGCTTTACAAGTCAGCATTAGTTTTTTTAATACTCTCCCCAAAGAGTTTTTAGGGAAGGCGGTGACCTTTTCCCTTTTCTGTTTATGACTGCAATGATTAAAGACATTTATAACAAAAGAGATTAGAAAAGCTCTCTTCAGGATTGTCAAATAACAACTAGTGATTATTATTATATGCGCATGAAACAAATATAATGAAATAACAGCAGCTGCATGGAAATAAGTAAAACTATCTAAAGAAGCGTACTTAAATGGCTTGAAGCCAGCATGTCAAAACAAATATTACGAGACAGATTTTAGCATTAAGAGGGTGTCAGGAGCTTATTAAGGCAATTTTTGTTCAGAGACTTGTTTCTAAGAAGAAACTAATGAACTCTCGAGGAAAAATAAATATATTGCTTTAGGCCCCGTTCACACGTACATGGTTATTTGAAAAACTGAGACATTTCCCTTCTTTTACACGCAAACGGAGAATTCGCCTCTGAAAACGATTCTTTCTAAAAACTCTGGCCAGAGTGGAGATTTTGCAAAACTTTGTTTGCATGTTTGCATGTGAGTTTGCTGAGTTTTAGGCAGCCGCACAGTATGCGACAGAACTTGCACCTCTGTCAAAAGTGCAACCTATGTTTACATTTTCATTTGGCTATGGTGATCATGGATGCATTCAGAGTAGCAGTCACATTTGTTGGTGCAAACCCTTTTTTTCTGTTCCCTTGTTCATCTTTGGTGATACTACCCGCTCGCCTGCACACAACCGCCGTTTTCACGGCAAACCAGAGAAATCTCAAAAAGAGTATAATGTCTGGTTATTATAAGTGTAGAAAATGTGCTCACATCTGAGTGTTCACCCCAACACATAAGCACAATACCCCCCGTGTCTCTCACACTCACAGAGCCCACTCTTATAAAGCTGGCGAATGCCGCTCGAGTGTTAAATGTAGGAAATGTGCCCACAACTTCGTGCCACGCCTACTTTCTGCCCACTCTGTCACACGGCCAAAACATCCTCATATCGGTCAGGTTATGAATGTGAGTTATGTGTCCGCTCACTCACGCTCACTGACAAACACCTCGCCCCCGGCGCTGCTAGCGCATCGCAAAGTTATCACAAAACGTTCCCCGTTCAAAGCAATCCGGACGTCACATATAGAACAACCAGCCATCGCTGTCAGCGAGCCTCCGTATTCGAGCACCAAGGGCGCGCGCACCCCGCCCATACCTCCGGTTCAGTTTCCCGAGCCCACGAAGTGTGGCGATTGGAACCCGGAGGCCATTCTGCTCCATAGCTGGACACATAAAAGCATGGGAAGCGATTCCAGGGGTGTCAGAATGAGTGCTAAGCACAATAAGACAAGGCTATTCGCTACAGTTCGCTCGCCGTCCTCCGCGCTTTCGAGCACAGACTACGACGAAAGTCAATGCGGAAGTAGCACATCTACTCCGCTCAGAAATAGCGAAACTCTTGTGCAAAGGGGCAACCTAATATACTAATAAGACCAGACACTTTATGTATAAGGGATATCATAACCGGCCAGAGGCGGGTTTTATTAATGAAATGAATGTGTGCTTATGACATTGACATAATATGAAGATAAGACCTGACACATGTTGGGTCTAAATCATACAGAAAGGAACCTTGACTGCAGGGAAGGTTCAGCGCAAAAAAGATTCAGCGCAAAAAAGGAGGCGTGTTCCGGCGCAAACAATCCCTGGTGCTATTTTGCAGTTTCAGAAAACAATTGCGCCACTGACCAGAAAAAAATCATTGTTGTGTCCATGACGATGGGGAAAATAGGCATAAAGCTTACACATTTACCCAAATTATTATATGCATGTTTAACCAAAGCTAATTTGGGTGGGTTTGTCCCATCCCCAATGTCACTTCTCTTTCTTTTACGGCCCTGACGAGAACATCGATCTCCTCGGCTGTGAACCGATTCTGAAGTTATAATAGTATTGCGCCATGGAACAAGTACACCTTGTTCATCATGCTCTTAAAAGGAATGTGATATGACGCTCTTATTGGTTTGTTTCCCGTTACGCCCAAACCACACCTATGAATAATGAAGCTACTTCAGACCAACCCCTTTTAGATTTGCGTTGAGCGCAAGAATCATTTATCCCGCCGGTTAAATAGCAACAGCGCTGAGATTTGCCCACAAAGTTACTTGCGCTTTGCGCTTGACACTTGCGTTTCAGATTGTTAAAATAGGGCCCAAAGAGTTGTTCTGATTGTCTAAAGGACGCAGAACGCTCCAGTTATATTCTCAGTGCTCTGACAGGATAGAGTTGATTAGCCTCCCCATCCTCTGTGGAAGGGGGATGAGCTAATAAAGTGATAACCTGTGCTCTAAACGGTGTTGAAAGCACTTTTGGCACATAACCGTGTCTGGGTTTGAGAACAACCTTTGAGAACCACCAAACTCCAAACAAGAGGGGCTCACAGAGAGGGCCTCCAAATCTCCCACTCGCTTGATAGATGCTAGTGGCCACAGGAGAGCAGTCTTTAGCGAGAGTATTTTGAGATCAACTGACTGGAGCGGTTCAAATGGTGGACCCTTCAGGGCCCGAAGGACCATGGAGAGGTCCCATGACGGAACAGACGGAGGTCTGGAGGGGTTCATCCTCCTACCTCCTTTCAGAAACGGTACAACCAAGTCATTTCTTCTTAACGATCGGCCAGCCACCGGAGCATAAGCTGCGATGGCTGCCGCATACACTTTGAGCGTAGATGGGGTCCTAGCCGCGTCTAGCAGCTCCTCTAGGAAGGAGAGGACCACTGGTACCTCGCATGACATGGATTCAAAACGTTTGTCCAAGCACCAGCTGGAAAACACTGACCATTTAGAAGCATACAAGCGCCTAGTAGCCCTGGCCTCATTAATTGTGCTAAGGACCATTTCAGGAAGGTCCCTGGGTACCCATTGAGGGGCCACACATGGAGAGCCCATAAATCGGGTCGTGGATGCCATATTGTCCCTTCCACCTGCGTGAGGAGATCTTTCCTCAACGGAACAGGCCAGGGGACTTTGTCCATCATCTGAACCAGCTCTAGAAACCATGGTCTGGATTTCCAGAGGGGGGCTACTAGGAGGACTGGGCATCCGCTCTCCCTGACCCGTTCAATAACCTGGGGTATCATTGAGAACACTGCTCAATGAGAGCTCAATTTTGGGACGGGCTGCCTAACACAGGGGGACCTGATACCCTTATATTGTGATTTGTGCACATACTGAGTGAGGATCCTCAGCATCTCCGCGTCAGAGTTAGTTCTGGTAGCTGCGGTGCTGGCGCCCGACTGAGAAGTGATGGCGGGGTCGGCCGAGCCCGACCAATCCTCCTCAGAAGCAGCAATGGAGAGGCTGTCTCACGGTCGTCGATCGATCAGCCGAAAGGTCCACCACGTGGGTTGGTGGGAGGGTGGAAGGGGGGGGGGGGGGGAAGCGCTGGTCTCCCTCGAACAGGACTAGAGATAGTGTCTGGGTAGGAGAAAGTGAAGCATGCGGGGAAGTGGCCAGCGTGGGTTCGCTAACTTCCATTCCCTCCGGTTGATGCTGGTTGCGGCACTTCTTTTTCCTCGGCAGAAGTAGAGCGGGAAAAGGAAGGACGGGAGAAGCGGCGTCGCCATCTTGTTAGAGAGCTAGCCGTGACCGCAGCATCGAGACGGGCATGCCCTCACAGACCGAGCATCCCCCGGCGGAAAGTGCAGCTTGAGCATGGGCGGTTCCCTGGCATGAGATGTACATAGAATGTGCATTGGCCTCGTGCAGAAGAGAGCCGCACGTGGCACAGGAAGAGCGAGGCATTTGGAACAACACTTGCATTCCTAAAAGCAAACAGAAAAGCAAAGGATATGCGTAGGTCGCCGGATAGCGACAGCAGAGCGGTGACAGGGAAGACGACTTCTGGGTTTGAGGCGAAATCTGCTGTAGGGCTGCACACTCTAACTGTAGGGCTGGATTCAATGGCGAAAAGCTTGCAGAGGACTCGGGCCACGCCCCCTTGGCGGGCTCTGACGTGTATGACATAATGCTAGCTCATTGGCGCACACGTTGGAAGCACCCGCGCCATTGGATGTGCAGTTGCCGCAGCACAGCCAATGAGTGAGCCAGACATGCGTTTTACATTTTAAGCTTCAGAATTTTGCTACACAATACGAAGTGACCGTTCTCGAAAGGGAACCAGACTTTTACAGGCCTCAGCTACTGTACAACTACTGTGTTTGAGGGCGTGTCAAAGTAGATGTTGTTAACAGGCAGCCAATAGGCTGGGTCTATGCAAATTTGCTACAAACCATAGGTTCATGCAGGAAGTAAGACTGGAATTGTCCGCGACTCGTTTCAGACAGTTCAGAATCGATTCTTTCTTTTAGGAGACAATTAACTCCATTAATCGTGCACTTAATTGAAACTTTGCAAACCTTTTACATTCACAAAATGGTATATTACACACTACATGAAAGGTAATACCCAAAAAAGCATAATAGGGGCATTTTAACGCAAGGCAATTTCCAGCTGTCTTCAGAATCACATTACACATTACTAAATACATATATATACTTGACAGAAAAATGCAGCATATCATTCTCAAGGTAGTGAAATAGTCTGAGTGAGAAATGAAAAGAGATGATCAAATAGATGTTATTTCAGCATTGGTATTTATTGCCTTAGGATCAGTGACATACAAATTAAGCAGAAAAAAATAACATGCATTTGAACTCCTATTACAGTTAAGTGGATTTTGAATATTGCATTATATCGGTCCTCATTTAAAATACTCTTTTCTCCAACATACCGTGAATTGAATAAAACCTTCCACCCATTTAAACAGCTAGAGCATGTTCACATTGTCCATCCATTAGGTGCTTTCTGACCCATGTGGGTCCACAAGACATCAAACTAAAGACAACACAATTATATTTAATGCCCCACTGAGTATAAAAAGTCTGGATTCAACCTCTGTAGTCCATTGAGACAAAACATAAATGTCATTTAGTGTAGGACATTGAATGCACTAAAATGTAATTTAGTACGTGTCACCAAGCACACTCACATGAATTATGTTCAAAAGTGTCGTTCTCCAAAATGGGTGTTCTCAAGCTTTTGACATCCCATATACAAGAATGAATTAACATGCACTGCATTTACAATAGTACTCATTTTAGTATAAAGTGATGCCAAACATGGAAAAATACTGGGAAAAACTATTTACAGATCTACGCTATGGGTGTTTATTACACTGCTCTCTGGAATACTCGATTCTGATTGGCATCAGCTGTCAGATATTTCCTTTCACCTATAGCAATGCTGTATGTAGTTCGCCCATCCAAGTAAAGGTGTGGTAACATATATCGTCCCTCAGCAAATTTTAATGTGAAAATTTCTGCAATTTCATTAGGAATCCAGGCAATCTGGAATTTTGTGTAAATGTTATACCCACGCAATGGGTTCAGGTGGTCACGCAAATTTGTCACAATTTTTGTGTTAGTGGTGCTTAATTCATTTACTCTATTGAAATAATGATAGATTTGTTGTGCCTGTGAAATTTCAATAATTTTACCATACCCGTCATAAGCAAAAAAATAGAAAAAAATAAAAAAAAATAAAAAAGGTTTGTGGCAAATCCACATGACCAACTTGAACCTCCTGTGAAATCTGGGTGGGAAAATCTTTGAAATTCCAATGAAATTAATGGATTTCAGAAATTGGCGAACAAAGTGATTGCATCTTCACTTAAACCAGCGACACTTTCATGCAAACAAAACTTGCGCCATCTTGTGTCTTAGTTTTCAGTTGTAAACTTTAACTTTGATGACTTAAATATTATTAATAATGAACGAACATCTATGTATATATTTGCAGAGTAGCCATGTAAAATGGGAAACAATGAATAGTCGGCCAGTCGTTTTCGCAAAACAAACCCTTTCCGCTCCACATAGGGGTCCTGATCGCCCTATTGGGGTTTATTTAGTGATAACTGCTGGTTGATTTTACATTGCCCCTTATATATGTTCGCTTGTATGCAGTTAGTGTTTCAGTTGTGAGACATTTCACTGAGAAACAACAGTATGTGCAATTTCAGTGTCTGACATTCCATAAGAACAAATCGCCTACTATTCTAAATCTATCTAAATAAGTCTAACTTCTTTATTCTAATCTAAATAAAAACATGGAACTTGCAGCTGCAGTTTGAAAAGATTTCACATGATATAAAATTCATACAAATGCTCCACAATACAAACGGTTGCAATTCAAGACATAACTGAACCTGAAAATTCTCTTGGGCCAACAAAAATATGAGCCAGATTAAATGATCAGTATTTACATATACTTAGAAAATAAAAGAAATAAATAAAAGAGCATACAGACAGGTTAACGGTTTAAGAGTTCATTTTAGTGCAATGCAAATGAGCTGGACTCTTCTGGGTTGTTTAGTGTAATCTTCCAGCAGTAGAGTCATTTATCCATGTGCAAATGCAGTATCGGTTTAAAAGGATTGTCATAACTAAAGAACTGCTAACTCTGTTAAATGCAGAAATGATGCACAGTTTTAAATGGCTGCTCTCTAAAAAATATGTTCCAGGGGCTTACTAAACAGACTAGAAACAATAAAAAAATCAGAAAGAAAATAATGTTAACTTTAGAAACCTTTCAAATAATATCTCCACAACTTAAAAGTAATAAATAAGCACAACCACAGTAAAAAATATTTTGGTAAATGTTTGGTATTTAAATCTCTGAGTGCAAATTGCTGCTCTAAAAGCATGTATGACTCATTTGAAGGCACGTAAATAAATTAAAGCTGGGTCAAACTAGACTCCCTGAATTTTGTATTTCTAATTGAGCTGTTTTTCATACTTAAAAGGCCAGTGAAGTATCTAAAGTAAAAGGGAAGTCATTAGTTGCTCACAAAACTCTTATTTCTCTCCAAAATAGTTACTAGAGAAACAACATTAGTGCAAATGCTGACAACAAATACACTGGCCGCCAGAATAAAAAAAGATGTTAACATGATATTACAATGACCCCACACACTCCATTATGACAAAATACAGTACACCTGCACTGTTTGTCTAGCTTCTATATTCACCAATCAGATGCAGACTCGCTTCACACCTCTTGAAGACTTGTCTCTGTTTGCCTTGGATTTATGGACTTTAAACTTGCATTCTAACCCAATGACTGTTACTTTCATTCGCAAAATTATTAGTATATTTCTAATTATACCACTACTTTATTGCCAGAGGGTTTGAGTTAATCATTACCCTGAATTCTTGTTTCGTACACTTGACTTGTCTTAGTTCAACTTTAATTGGTTTACCTGTTAAAAAGAAAATAATAATAATAATTTGTACAAATATTACTGAAACAAATATTTTGTTCCATTACCATTTGTATAGATTCTGAAACAAACGCCCCTGAGAGTCTGTCACAGTAGCACTGTGCTTCCGTTGCTGCTTCCTTCCTTTTTACTATCAGTAAGTTTTGCATTATGAAGTCCGACCCCATGTTGATTGCGAATCACACCGTTTCCCCTTTTCCAAAAAGTTCATTGCTTCCCATCTGTAAAATGGTGGGCTAGACTAGCAAATAAAATATATTCTAAAATATTTTGAAACATATTTCAAACATCAAGTTGTTTCAATAAAAAACCTGTTTTGAGTCCTGACTTCCAGTCGTCCTCTGGGGTTTATGTGACTGGAAACGTTGGTGATAAACCTGCTGGTGTTTTTTTTCTCAGAACAAAAAGCCTCGACCCCGCAAGTTATAGAGTTTAGCTCTCTGACTCTTTTCTCATTAATCTTCCTAGCCTGATGTTAGAAACCACAAAGGCTGAACCATTTTTGAATGTTATTAGAGGAACAAAAACAATAACTTAGTAATGGCCTGAAGAAATTCTTCTGGTGAACATTAGGTAAAAAGTGCACTTCATAATGACATCCCCTAGTTCTCAAAGTGTCTTCAGATCCCTCTGAAACGTGTGTCGGTTAGAAGATCCCAAGGTTTGCATCATATGACACCACACAGTCTATTTCCAGATGTCATTATGGATTGTCATTTTCATTCTCAAAAAGGTCGAGTCCACTTTGTATGAGTTTCTCAGCTGAACTGATGGCGCTGGACACCAGAGAAAGGGATTGGTTGATGCTGTTGTGCCAGGGTACCTCCAAGGCGTTCTTCAGGATAGAGAAGCGTGGAGTTTGTCTGCTCAAGCAATACAGAATGTTCCTGAGAGAGAGAGAGAGAGAGAGAGAGAGAGAGAGATTTTGATTTTTGATTTTTAGAAAAACTTTACTATACAGTAATCATTCACAGAAACTTTTACACATTACTTCATCTCAATTCATCGGAAAATATTAAAGCATTGTTTTCAACTTTACAAAGTACATCTCCATAAGTCCAGATCTTTTCAAAATCCCATAAATTTTTCATATGTAAATAAAAGGAAAAATCATGCTTAATTCTCGCTTTTACAAGCCCTTTAAACACACTCACTATATTACATTCATTTCCATGTTCAATTTTCTGTTTTCTACTTGCATAAATAGACATTTTTGCTTGACCAATAGTAAAATTGAGCAAACGCCCCATTTTTCTTTGTTTTTGAATCCTTAAAACCATAAACACATTTATATTAAATTTTTCACCAAAATCCTAAAAAATCCCTTTCAACAATTCAAACAGAGGCTTCAACCTCCCACAATGAGCAAAACAATGAAATGTTGTTTCCCTCTGTTCACAAAAACACAGTTTTCTTTTACAAGCGGATTAAGAATGGAAATAAAAGCATTAACGGCAATAATGCCATGCATAATTCTCCATTGCAGATCTCCAGTAAACTCTGTCAATGGTGGCTTGTATAACGTACCCCACATCGGCTTAAAACTAGAATCCACACTTAAGTGACATCGCCAAGGATTGTCAGAACGATGCATCAATTGTTCCTTATTCAGCACTTTTACACACATTTTATAAAAACTCTTTCCACCAATAAACATAATATTTTGGTCCTTCCAACCTTTTGACATTGTTAGAGGACAATTAGTATCTGTATTTGGCAAGCCTGGAGAAATCCTTATTACTGGAAACAAGTCCTCAGCATTTGACTCACTTTTTAATGTTGAAAAGTCATAGAGAAGGGTCCATTCTTCTTCAGATAATGAGTCTCGACATTTTTCCAACATCTGTCCAACTATTCTTTCGGACCGAAGTCCAAGTCTTTGAGTCAATGCAGCAGATTTACTTAAATTCCATCCAGTCACTTCCACCAAGTCCTTCATTTTTACAATCTTCTCATTCTTCAATCTTTGTTCAAACCATGGTACTATTTCACAGGACAAATTCAAACGAGATCCATTAATTAATGGTTCTAGCATTAACCAATGCAAAGATTTTCCATCAGTGGACCTATTTATTTTCATCAAACTCCATGATTTTCGAACACCTTCATAAAAACAGGATATTTCTTTCAAACCCATTTTTGAAGAATTTGTCCAAAATAGTTCTCTCTTTAATCCAAACTTTCCGACCACACTTAGAAGCTTAAAAGCTATATCTGTCCAAGACATTTTTCGATACAATAGTTTTTTTAACAAACTGCAGTCGAAAAGCGGCTTTCCGGCTTGCAAGGTGTATTAAACCTTGTCCTCCCTCCTCTACAGGAAGGTACACAACACTCTTTGGAAGCCAATGCAATTTGTCCCAGAAGAAATTAACAAGAGAGGTTTGAATCTTCTCTAACAAGCCCACTGGGGGTTCTAATACTGCCAGGCGATGCCATAACATAGATGCCACTAAATTGTTAATGACAAGAATTCTCCCTCTAAATGACATTTTTCTCAAAAGCCATTTCCACCTTCCCAGTCTTCCTTGAACTCTTTCAAAAACATTTTCCCAATTCTTTTGCATTGTGGTCTCATCACCCAAAAATACCCCCAAATACTTAAAACCTCTATTTGCCCATACCATCCCACCAGGCAAAATCGGGTTTTCAGCCCTCCAATCACCCATTAAAAAGGCTGAACTCTTTGACCAGTTAACTTTTGAAGAGGAAATTTTACCAAAATTTTCAACAATTTCTGTTAGTCTGTTAATGTCTTGTTGATCGTTAACTAAAACTACTACATCATCGGCATATGCTGACATTTTTACAGTTAAAGCACTATCATATTTGAAACCAAAAATACTCTCCCTTATTTGACTTAACATAGGTTCCAAAGCAATTGAATACAACATACCAGACATTGAACATCCTTGTCTGATTCCTCTTCCTACCTTAAACGGAGCACTCAAGCCACCATTGATCTTCAATATGCTATCAATGTCATCATAAAGGACCTTTATCATTTCTATAAAACCAGGAGGAAAACCAAAAGCTTTAAAAGTATCCCATAAGTAACAATGTTCCACCCGGTCAAAAGCTTTTTCCTGGTCGAGTGAGATCAGACCGCACTTCAGGCCAAAAAGCCTAGAAACCTCTAAAACATCTCCAATTAGTGAAATGTTGTCCACAATCGATCTTTCAGGTATACAATATGACTGATCTGTGTGTACTATCATTCCCATCACTTCTTTTAGCCGGTTAGCCAAGGTCTTTGATAAGATTCTATAATCAGCACACAACAATGCCACCGGTCTCCAATTTTTTATTTCTTTTAAGTCACCTTTTTTTGGGAGCATGGTTAAAACTGCCCTTCTACAGCTCTGTGGCAGCTTTCCTCCATTTAAGCTGTCATTCAAAACTTCAATCAAATCTTCTCCCAAAAACTCCCAATAGGCCTTAAAAAAATCAACAGGCAAACCATCAATTCCTGGTGCCCTGCCATTTTTTAAGCTTTGTAAGGAAACATATAACTCCTCCTTTGACAAAGGTTTCACTAGTTCTTCAAAAGCGTTTTTAGGCACCCGAGGAAGATCTTTATAAATTTGTTGTGCCATTGCCTTATCTTCTTTATACTCTCTGGTATAAAGCTCTTCATAGAACTTAGTTGCTCTTCTGCGTATATCAACAGTTTTCCTAAGTTCTTTTCCATCCTCAGATCTTAAACAGTGCATTAACAGACTTTGGCCATTCTTTCTTTCCAAGCTAAAAAGAAATCTGGATGGGGCATCCATTTCAGCTATATTCTGAAACCTTGATCTCACCAGCGCCCCCTGTGCTCTAACTCCAAGCAGATCAGCCAAAATTGTTTTTTTATTTTTCAGTGCCTTAAAATTATCTGGATTGCCTATGGCCCCACATAAATATTGAAGCTCCAAAACTTCAGATTCTAATTTTTTTATAGATTTTATGATGTCCTTTGACACATTGAAAGCATATTGATTACAAAACTGTTCGATTTGAAGTTTTCCAGCATCCCACCATTGTTGCAATGAAATATTTTTTTTTTGCAATCTCCATTTTTCCCAAAGATACCCAAGACATTTCTTAAAATTAGAATCTTCAATAAATGCACAATTAAAATGCCAATAAGCGCTTGTAATTTTTATAGAATTAATATATACAGAAGTAATCACCATAGAATGATCTGAAAAACCTACTGGACATATGTGACAACTTTTATAGCATTGAGACTGAAACTTATAACAATAAAATCTATCCAACCTTGCTAAAGCCATGTGATTTTCTCTTACATGTGTCCAAGTGTATTGTCTTATATCATCATGCAAGTTCCTCCAGACATCACAAAGTTCATTTGATTCAATAAATTGCAACAATCGACTTCTTGAAGCGCTGTGAGGCTCTAAATGATTTCTATCGATGTTGTAGCGTTTGTACGCACGTATAAATATGACTAATTATTATTCATAACGGATTATGATCAATAATTAATAATTTAATTATTTTCAGAATTTACTGTAGCAGAATCAATAGTATGATCATTTTATCAGTTCATCCAATGAACGGAAAGCATAAGCAATTATTAATTCTAGGAAATATAATATCTTCCTGGCCAAGAAAGACTAATTCCCAATTAACAGCTAAATTAAGAAATAATTCAAGGGTAAAAGCATAAGTAGCTTAGGTCGTAGTTCAAGACAATAAATTCGTAAGCACATAACACAAGTAATGCTTCTCTTTTCAAATACAAACAATACTTTATTGATTATAAGACTAACACATAAAACTAATATCTAACACAAACACACGCATTCATACAAGTTGCAGAAAGAAAAAGAGTAAGGAAGAATAAGTTTAAGAGTGAGGTGAAATCCCGAGATTCTATGCACTTATAAGACACAACCTGAACGAACCATCAATAATTAATTTTACCCTTCTATCGTTTCTTAGGCGGGTAATTCAATTTTATATCAATGCACCAGTTCAGTTAAGAGTCTGGAGGCTACTTGCTTGTCCTTGCGTTGCTTTGGGGATTCCCTTTTGTCGGTGAAAAGGGGGTTTCCCGGGTCCGTTGCTTGGCTGGCGGTCTCCTCGTGCCTGCTAGATCTTGGGCAGCCAATCACGTGGTGTGTTGGCGGATGGATGAAAGTCTTTGAAGTTGGAAGCGCGTTGCAGTCGAAACGTTTAAACGAAACTTTGCAGCAAAACTTAACTTCGAACCGAGACTTTTAATGGAAAAGAAGTCAAAGGAAAATAAAGGTGAGACGAGTTAGATGGCTTGAATAAATCTGTTTTAACCCTGATCTTGATTTGGGTCTGTGGCGAACAGGACGGCCGAGGGACGTGAGAGAACGGCGCGAGGCCGGTGGTGCGATTGCTAATGAGCAACACCTGTTAGGCACACCGGTCTCGCATCTCTCACGGAGGAGCGGAAGCATAAAGGAGGAGCGACGACGTTGATGATCGAGAGAGGAACAGGCCTGTATTTTAGTTGTTTTGTTTTTGTATTTTACTTTAGTTATATTTATTTTCGGTAGCCAGCAGTCGTCCGCGAGGGGCTGCTGGCGGTATTTTCGTTTGTTTGTTTTATTTGAAATAAATTATATATTGATTGTTCGCCGGTTCCCGCCTCCTTCTTCCCTGAACATTGCTACACTGGTGCCGAAACCCGGGAAGAGGGAGGAACGCGCTGTCAGAGAGTCCTCGCCGGTGTGGGGAATCCGCGGTGCCATCGAGCATGGTGCGCGAGTCGCCGCCGCTCGCCGTGGGCCGGAGCCTGCTGCCATCCGCCGAGCGAGGGGAGGAGCAGGGAGCGGGGGACTCGCGGCCACGGACGCTCGAGGCGGGGCGCTGGAGTGAGTTGCCGGTGGGACGGTCGAGCTCGCTGCCGGCCGCCTGGGTATTGGAGGGGCGGCTGCCATCCGGGAGGGAGAGGAGGAGTCGCCGCCGCTCGCCGTGGGCCGGAGCCTGCTGCCGTCCACCAGTGAAGGGGAGGAGCAGGGAGCGGGGGACTCCTGCCGTCTGCCCAAGGCACCCGAGGAGCCGTCGCCGTCCACCGGGCGGCGGAGGAGCGTCGAGCCGTCCACCGAGGGCTACCCAGCGTCACCGCCAGGCACTGCGGAGGAGATCGCCAGCTGGTGGGGGACCAGATGGCAGCGCGTTGTGGGAACCGGACCAATTTTTTTTTTCCTCTCTCCCCTCTCTCGATCTGTCGCTCCTCATGCTTCCGTCTCCGTTTCCCTCGGTTTGTCTGTCCATACTCCCCAGGGATCGCCGCCGCCGGGGGGGGAGTAGGCACAGCCTCGTGGGTACCCCCCGGCTTGTGAGGGGCGATGGGGGTATGTGGCGAACAGGACGGCCGAGGGACGTGAGAGAACGGCGCGAGGCCGGTGGTGCGATTGCTAATGAGCAACACCTGTTAGGCACACCGGTCTCGCATCTCTCACGGAGGAGCGGAAGCATAAAGGAGGAGCGACGACGTTGATGATCGAGAGAGGAACAGGCCTGTATTTCAGTTGTTTTGTTTTTGTATTTTACTTTAGTTATATTTATTTTCGGTAGCCAGCAGTCGTCCGCGAGGGGCTGCTGGCGGTATTTTCGTTTGTTTGTTTTATTTGAAATAAATTATATATTGATTGTTCGCCGGTTCCCGCCTCCTTCTTCCCTGAACATTGCTACAGGGTCATTTGTCTCTATGCATCTACATGGCTACTATACCCATAGTCTGCTCCACCCGACTTGTTCTCCTGCCGAGGCCTTTTCCGAGGGCGAGAGCGGGGGAGAGAGAGGGCAAGAGCTCCAGAGAGCAGAGGGCAAGAGCAGCAAGAGAGAGCAAAGGAGCAAAAGAGAGCAAAAAGAGAGAGCGTAAGAAACTGGTGTTCAGTCCTTTTGAAGACCTGACGTTTCCGCCTTCTTTTGGAAGAGGGTCCAATCAGGAGCTGTCCCTTTGGAGGGAGATTTTATGATCCTTTGTGGTATAACCAGGCATTTAAATCTCTAGTTCCATTGGGTGTTTAAGAGAAGAATCTTCACACTTCTTATAATATTAATGTGTCACAAAGTTTAGCAAAATGTAATGTCAATTAACAAATGGGGAACGAAGATTGGAGTTTATCGAGACCAAACTTACCACAAATGGATTTGGTTAAACATTAGTTGGCAAAGTTTGAAACATTATTCCATTAGAGTTGTCGAGAAACATAGACCAAACCACAAAAAGGCAACTCATGAAATAGGGAACTTAGATACATTGTTCATACAATTCTCAAGTGGATATATAATAGCGTATATATATATATATATATATATGAATACAGGATTCATTTCTCCTCCTTGGTTAGAATTCAGAGAGAGTCACAGTTCTGTGAACATTCCTTTGGGTCGTAAACGCTGTTATCTAAGAACACCAGTGATGTTAGTTTTGGTCTCTTTTCACTCCAAAGATGGAAAACATAGTAAACTATATTTAACTGGATATTACTGTACGTATTCTGATTGATCACACCGAAAGCATTCTGGAGGTGTCCAGAACTATGTGTACAAGTTATGGGGATAGACAGTTATTTTTAAAATGCATAATGAAGGTATTTATACTTCACTTTAAGCTACGATAAAATCATAGTCATTCCAATGTGACATGGACAGATGGACACACATAAAAACACATCGAATATATCTGGATAAATGTCTTTTAAAAAGAGAAGTTTCTTTCTCTTTTAGAACCCCCCTTCTGTGGGACATTCCAGTCAGTCATAAAAATGTCTCGTAACTGGACACCGCGCTCTGTCCGGAGCGGGCTTCACTTGTGGGGGATGAGTGTGGTTGTGTGTGTGTGTGTGTGTGTGTGTGTATGTTAATTTACATCCAGGCTTTTTGGGCCTGAAGGCTTTTTAGCTAGGGATTTTAGCTAGGATGTATTTAGTTATTCAGATTCACCCCTCGCCCAGTCCTTACATCTCCCCCCTTTCGGCGGATGAAGTCCTTGTGTGGACTTCATCGGGCGACACCCATCGCAATGGACGGATGGCAGGTGAATCGTGAGGGTCGGGTAGCAGGTGGCTGTTAGGCTGAGGCTGAGGGCTCAGCTTGATGAAGTTCGACGCAGCCTCCAGCGTGGTACCCTCTTCCTGAGGGTCCCGTGGGCTTGGCTGTAGATGTTCGCATCTCGTTGAGCCTCCTGTGCAGGATGACTGTCGAGTGTTGGGGTGTGTTCGATAGAGGTACCCAGCGTAGGATCGGCCGCAGTCCAGGATTGGACAGCAGATGAGGCCGTTAAGGCGGGCAGTTGAGACAAAGCTCGGAGGGCTGTGTTGATAGAAGCAATGTCAATTAGCTGGGACCCCCCCCCCCTTTCGCAAACCACAACTCCCGTTCTGGAGTTAGGGTGAAAGTGTGGTTCCTGGAGAAGGATGGGATTTCCAGTTCTAATTTGTACTCTTTACTTGGAAGATGGTACCATGCCAGGTCGTTTAAGGTGAAGGATGGCGCCTTTCGATACTTGGATTCACAGGCTCTGGTGGAGCGAGGTGACACAGGCTGGCGAACCACAGCGGCATCCTGGTGAAAGTGAAAGGGCGAGAGAAAGAGAAGGGGAGGAAAAAATGTCAGCGAGTGTCGTCCTTGGTTGGCTAGGACAGTCTTTTTGCTTTGAGGACGCCGGTATGCCACTTGCTTCGGTGTCTTGCAAGTGTCTCTGGTGCTGCGGTGTGCAGCACATGGTGCGTCATGGGCATACATTGGCATGACCCCCCTTTTGCACTGTGGCACCACAAGCTGTGGCGCAGTGATGGCATCAGGTGCAGAACGCTGAATGTTTTCTTGTGCACGCAGCATGTGCAAGGTTTATTGCAGGTGTCTGGGGCACCGGTCATCGGTGGGTTCAGGCGGCGTGCTAGGGTGGTTGGAGGGGTCTGAGAGGTGGTTTCTCATAATGTCCATTGGTTTTTCATAGACTTTGGTAAGCTGGAAGGTTAAGGTCAGGTTAAGCAGAGGCTCTGTGACATTTTGTCACGCTTGTGGGGAGAGACTAATGCATGACCCTAAAAGTTCAGAACCACGATTTAACTGGTTCGCTAGGTATGTAGCAAAATAAAGCTAGGTGTTTCACGTGTAGCTAGCTAGTGAAATGTGTCTTGTATCTTATCTTAGCTGTGGATGTTAGGAGGCTAAGATGTATGTGGTTCCGAGAGTATTTCCTGGAAGGGGCATAGCCGAGATGAAATAAATGACTTAAGATGGTTCTTATGACTAAATTATTTCTCTGGACTTAACTAGTGGTTCACTACGGCTTGACGAAGTGAATGATAGGGGGAAAAGGACAGCTTTCCTATTTGAATTATGCTTATTCTCAATCCTCTGGACCATAGTTGTGCCCTAGTAAATTGTTGAAATTACTTGTGTTGCAGGGTCACAAAATGAGTACACTGGTTGAAACTACGCAAAATAACAAATAAGGGTGTCTCTGTTTCCTTTCTGGGCCCTATGGGGAATGGAACCACATTTGAACAAGAGAGGAAATGAAATTAAATCATTTAGATGACCGAATAGCTGACTGCTAGTATTATCAAAGTCAAAGAAATGAAAGTTAACGAAGAGCAAAAACAAATTAAAATTAAAAGCAAAAAGGAATAAAGTGATCCAAACAACGGGAATGATCTGAAGGCGAGAATAATCAGTGGCATTAGTGACTAAACTTTGGATTTTCCTGGACCAACACTCCATAGTTGGTAACCACGGTTGCATGTTCAAGACCACACCGTGTGTGTCCCATCAAAGGATTAGTCACATGCCAATGAAAATTCCTATTGCTATAGGAATTCTTCTCTAGCTACACAGTTTACATGTAGTCAAACTTAAGTTTAATTAACAGGGCATCTGCAAGGTTAGCCTTCGACGATTAGCAAGGACTAAGCTAAAGTTCACCTTCACTAGTTTAGGCAAAGAAGAGTTGCAAACACGGAAAGTGAATTAGAAACCCTAACTGGTGTTAAGGAAAGTATTCTAGAATACTTTGCACTGTGTAAACACAACGGTGATTAAGGGTTCAAGTAAATGATGCTAACTGCTAACTGTGGAAGTTATTATTTAGCTTAGCCTACGCTGGATGGATGCTATGTTAGGTTAGCTTAGCCTAAGTTGGATGGATGCTAGGTTAGGCTAGCTTAGCTTAAGGCTGGAGGGATGCTAGGTTAAGTTAGCTTAGCCTAAGGTAGATGGATACTAGGTTAGGTTTGCTTAGCCACCTAGGCTGGTTTGTTTACAAAGTGACGTCACAAGTTAGCACTTGCCGTGACAAGTTGTTGTCATGGGAACTAGAGCATGTCAGAACAATTCAACAGTCCCTGAAAAATGTCTGCACCTTTAAACGGGTTAAAAGGGGGCGCCTATATTTGAAGTCTTTCGAGAACTTGATAGTCGCATTTTACTTAATGTAACGTGTTTTGGCATTTGCTAATTTTACTCATGTAACTCTTCTCTTTACTTTACACAACTTATTCTATTTGTTTACCGAGTAATGAAATAGATTTGCTGTAAGTCAAAGGTTGTCTAAGCATCTATAGTTACGTCCCTCTCATGCACAAATGCTGACTTTTCAGCGAGTAAACAGTTTTGATCGCTAGGTAGCTCTCTGCTTGTAGATGCATTTAAAATTTAGGTGAATTACATCAATCTAACAATAATTTGTAAGGCCTTTACATTGTAAAAAGGGGAGCATCACCCAGGTCTACATATATATATAACTCTGTCCTGAGCTTTCTTTGTCAGACACAGGTTTAGTCATACTGCAATTTGGATTTCTTTTTAACCAAAGCAGAATAGATATCGGTACAGATTAGAGGCTGCTGAAATGAGATTCCTTTGTCACACAGACTTACGCTTTACGGCTGAACTTACTGATATCAGTTGGAAATCTAAGACTCTTTCACTTAAAGTAGAGATGTCAATTCCAGCTGTCGTTTTATCTGCATTTAGACAAGCCAGCGATCAAAAATGCGTATTGCACGTTGTGTTCTAGTTGGATCGCAAAGATAAAATGCACGCCTGTAGGTTAACAGTAGTTTAAGGCTGAGGTGGTTTTCCTACACTCTGGCGGTAAGGTGACGTATGCCCTATTTAGAGCTAGTGTTTCTTGTAACCCTTCATTGTCAGGAAACCTAATGTTTAGCAGTGCCAATTCAACCAGCATCTAGAAACTGTTTGTTTCAAAAGAGTCGTGCATAGTCTGTTGGCCATTGAGATTTACACGTCCATTTAAGATTCTTTTAAATCAGTAAAATTCTAATTTTACGAATGCAGAGTCCTGCAACTCTTTGAGCACAAATTTTCATCTACTTTTAAAAGTTCTATGTCCTATGCTGATCAGGGACCCTTTTAGCAGAGTCTTGCACTGTGTACGTGCAGTGTCTTTTGGTTTTGCAGTTCAAAATCAGTGGGGTTTTAGGAATTCTTTCGGAAGAGGCCTTCTGTGTTAGAGCCCTTCTGCATTAGGTCACGCATCGTTGAGTGGGCATTGCGTGGTCTTTGGCGAGCTGGAAGGTGCAGGGTAGCGAACTTGAACCTTGACTTGGTGCTGAGGCTGTGTACCCATGGATGGCTGCTGGAGTTCCGGGGAACTCTGTGACCTTGGAGTCTGGCTTTGTTGTAGTTCTCGTGACCTCTGTGACTGGAGGGGTTCTTGAACTTGGGCCCAGACTGTCAGGTGTTTGAAGTCTAATAAAAGCTCAAAACATTCTAGCAGATCTTTGCCAAATCAGAAAGGGGTACGTGTCCATTTGTGAGATGTACACCGGGTGGGTAGGACTCAAAGGACCAATTGTCAGGTAAATGGGAGCTCTCTGTTCGAGCCGGAGGTCGTTCTTGCTGTACGACTGCACGTTCAGCTCACACATTTGGGGAATAAGAGTTTGATCTTCGCTCTTAGCTTTAGCACTGAGTCTTTCAAAGAGTTGAGCTGACATTAGAGTGAGGTCTGAGCCGGTGTCTACCAGGGCTTCAAGGCTCACCTCCTTGTCTAGAGTGATGGGTAGGTAGAGTTTCCGGGCCCACCCCCTTTTGATCAGGTTCCCCAGGAGTCTTGGCGTAGGGGCTGGTGTGGCGATCGACGGGTGGTTAGGGCCGGTCTTGTCGTGGGAGCTTTGGCTTGGTTTGTGCGCCATCAGCTTGTCCCCGCCTGCGCTGCCCTTGGCTCCGGGCCTTGAATCACTGGCGACCTTGGGCAGGAATAGAGCTGTCCTGACTCTCATCAATGTCTCCAGGTGGTCCCAGCGGGTTGTGGGACTGTAGGACCGGAACATACTGCCTTTATTGTGGGCGAGAGGAACACAACACACACAGCAAACAACAAGACAACACCTCCATGACTGGTCACTTTACTGGTGCAGGGCATTAAATTATCTAGGCCTAAACAGGTTCACTCTCTCAATATAGTCAATCTCGTTGAATAAAGTTTAGTTCAATTTTAGGACCGTTATTCTAGTTTGGTTTGGTACGGTGATTGATCAACTTTGTGACTAAATTTGATTTGTTTGTTTTATTCTCTTCTAAATTGTTCTAGGTTTAGACCAATTTACCTTTCAATTTGTGATACGAATGATGCAGGGAGTTCTCTGGCACACATTCGTTTTAAGGTGACTTACAAATATTAGGCGTGGTGTGTCAATCCTATTATTGTGACCTTGACCCGTATGGGGTGGACAGGCATTTTACCTAATAAAAGAAGAAGGAAAGGAAGGAAGAAGTAAAACAAAACAAAGCAGTTGAGTGTTCCTGATATGACTTATAACTACGGTTGCACAGCTAAGGTGTCAGGTATCATGATGTAGTTAGAGGTGTTCTCAGGTGTACTTGTTGGATGAGTAGTGACCATGTTTCCTATGGAAAGTGTAACTAAGTTGTTAAGCTAGTTTCTACCTGTGGGGGAAAACATATTTGTTGAATGTTTTGCACGGTAGAGGTGGTTAACTTCTGTACGTTAGTGAGTATTTTAGGGGTGTCGTGTAGTGCATGTATGTATGTATATATGGTCAGATCTGTTTCAGTCTGTTTTGCTCCCCCCCTTGCTTGATGGCTTAGCTTTGATGAGCTTGTTGCATTTTTGCCTTGGGAAAGGGATCTTCTGTGATCTGCTGGGGGTCAATCCAGTAAGGCAGGAAGTTCTTTGGCAGACATTGGGAGGTAGTTTGGCAAGGATGTGTGAAGATGTAGTGCGAAACTTGGTCTCCGTTGTTGCATTCTTGCGATGATGCCTTCTGGTTGTGACAGACTTTCTGACCTTCTGTGCTTACTGTTGTTGCTATAGCACACACATGGTTCTTGAGTTTGGAGCTTGTTTGGTGGTTTCTTTATAAGTGATGGGTAGCCAGGATGGTGTTTTCTGGTACCTCTGGGTGTTTGTCAGTGGTTGACTGTGAGAGGCCAATTGTTCTGTGTTGTTGTAGAACAAGTGGTCGTCATGTTCATTATGAAGGTGTATCAGATGAATCGGTGGTCTTCCGTTCCATCGCCATCCTGTTCGTCATCCATGTTTACCTCGTTTCCGATGAAAACTTTCAGTTGCCTCATTAGTTGCTCCATGTCTTCTGAGGTTAAACTGCCTGGTTCTTGGGCATACTCGGTGCTGTGTTTAACTGAGTGGTGCCAAGGTGGGTTTCGTTGTTGAGTACCCACATGGAGTGCTTCTGGATGCGTTGGTTGATGGCCTTTGGATGTCCAGTTAGGTTTCCAGTGGTTTCCTTCTTGTGGTTTACTTGAGAAGCATGGCTGGTCCCATGACTTTTCCACTCGGTCGGTGTGGTATCTGTCAGCGGCATGGGAGTCACGTTCTCTGTGCTTCTTACGAAGAACTGTGTTGTCATGCCACTGGTTGTCTTCCAGTGCAAGACTTGTGTCTTGGCCGAAGGGGTTTGAAACTGTGGATGTTTTCAAACCTTTCTTTGGGGTCATCTTTTGTTTGATGTAGGCCTTGTGTGTCAGGTCACGTAGCTGTTGGATTGTCATTGTGCCTGGGCAGGCCATGATACCAAGATGACGACTCAATCCGGGGTGCAGGTTTCTTAGGAAGAGGGTTTTGAAGTTCACATCCTCTTCATGTTCAAGTTTGTTATGTGCACCAAAGTAAGCTTGTCGAAAGCGGTGGTAGTAGGCTTGGGGAGTCTCTTGTCGACCTTGTTTGGTTTCCAAGGCGATTAACACACCGTGTTCCGACTCTGGGCCTGTGAATTCTTTAATCAGTGTCTCACCTAGCAGCTGGTAGTTTGACTTGACATGAGCAGGTTGTCGGTCTAGGAAGCTTCGTACCTCTGGACTGGACGTGGATCTGAGGAGATAGAACCTGTCTCTGTCAGTCATATATGGTCTCACCTCTAGCTGGAAGTTGATATCTCGGATGTAGGTCTGGATGTCGGGACCCTCTGTGGAGTTCGGGTTGAACTGAGTGATATTCTTAACCAGCTGGTTGAGATCTTTAAAGGTCATCCCCTGTGCAGCGTTGGAGTCTGGCTGGATGAGCTCTCGTTGCTTGTTGTCAGTGAACAGTTCTGTGGTGAAGGCCTGTGACGTTTTGGGTTGTGGCCATTCACTTCTTTCACTGTATGCCAGTTCTTGGATGGAGGACTCTGTTCTGCTCAGCAGGGGTGTTGCTGAGGGAGGTCTCTCCCTTCTTGGCTCTGGTTTCTGTTGGAAAATGTGCTGGAGTTCATCTCTGACCGCGTAGAGCTCGTCGTTGGCGTCATCTCGCTGTTGGGTCAGATGGTCCATTTCAGCGCTGCACCTTTCCAGGTGGTCTTTCAGAGCATTAATTTCAGAGTTCTTATCTTTAATGTCAGCTTTGGCTTTCTCTAGCTGATGTTCAGCAGACTGGAGTTGGTTTACCAGGTGCTTTTGGACAGTCTTTAAGTCTAGTTTGTCACGTTCAGTGACTGCAAGGGCTTCTTGGAGCTTCTCGAGTTGTTTCTTTGTTTCTTGCTCCACTTCATCAGGTACTTTGAGTTTGTCTTGAGCTTTTGCTTTGAGCTGGTCTGTGCAGTGTTGAGTGTGCATCAGCTCTCTCAGGAACTCAGTGGTCTGACGCTTGAAGTCGTCCTGGACTTTCACTTCCAGCTTGTCTATGCGGCTCTGGGCACATGTCAGCTCCTCCTGAAGGTGGGTGATGTGCTTGTCGCTTAGTTTCAGCTGGGCTGTGAAGGCATTGCTTAAGGAACAGGTGATCTTGGTTAGTTCCACATGGTTGTGGTTCTGGCTTGAATCATGTGTCAGGAATCTCCTCAGAATTATGATTATTATTAAAAATAATAACAGTTCAATTGTCTTTGGTGTGAGGCAGTCTGTAATGCCTCTGAGCCAGGCGTCCACGTCGTCCCTTTGGGCAGTGGGGTTCGTCGTCCACGACATGTTGGTACGCTGGGGTGAAGAGACTGACACAGATCTGTGTGGAATGTAAGCCTATATGTGGTTGAACAGCTAAGTGTCGTTTCAGTGACGGTACACTAATAGTGAAATGTTGTAATGTCTACGTGTTGGTCTCAGTGTAGACAGGTAGGCTAGTGATGGGGAAACTTCGTCACTCAACTGAGTGAGGGAAAGAGAGAAAAAGGTTAAAACAAATCTCAATTGTAAGGTTTTTTTTTTTAATGGGAGAAATATTTTTTATAAATATTTTCTATCAATGAAAAGCTGGTTTCAACTCGTGATGTGAGGACTGTCACTCAACTGAGTAAGGGAAAAAGAGAGAGAGAGGATAAAAACCAATTTCGAAAGAAAACAAGAAAGAAAATCTTTAACTAGGAGAAATATTATTTTTCTCGTAAATGCTTCCTATCAAAGAGAATCTGTTTCCAGAAAGGTAAACAATATTATTGTTTATGTTTACAACGAAAAATAATACAATAATAATGCTGATACCTCTTTTCTGAGTTTGACAGGATTGACACCACACTCCGTCAGTTGGACCGCTTACAGCGAGGTGCTTTGAAGGCGACGGTTGCCCAACACTTGTCTCTCTTAATTGATCTTGGATGAGATGTCAAATTGTAAATTGCGTAAACAGATGCAGGGAGAGTATGGAGAACAGAGAGGGTTTGATTAAAAATCAAATACCTAATGATTTCTTTGGAAAGATTGTCTTTCTCTTTCTTTTGAATCGATTGATGGTTCTCTCAGGTGTGTTTCCTACAAGTGCGAGGAATGGGATGGAATAAAACAGGATAGCCCAGGAAAGATGTGAGAAGGGAAGGAGGGAAGGAGATTGTATCCACAAATGGCTGGAGCCTTTGTCGAACTACGAGTATAGAATTGACAGTTGCCAAACAACTAAACATTCACAAATAAAACTGTAAGAGAGGGTTATCTCTGATTTATTTGAAGCTCGTAGTGAGATACCAATGTCTCCTATTGAGGCTCAGGTGTGTCATTCCCAAGCAACAAAAAGGGTAAGGAAGAAGTAATAAAGATGAAAGAAAGTACTAATGATAATGGACAAAATAAGAGAAAGGGAAATTAAATAAAGAGGTAACTGAATAAGTAAAATAGAATGGTTAAGTTTATAACCACAACTGAAAGGAATGAGAAAAGGAGGATACAACGCAATAACAATAAGGAGCAAGTATGAGTCTAGCAATATTTTATAATAGGGAAAATGTTGGTGGAATAAGTTCTTAACTTTCAAAGTTTAAAACTTATTAGCCTGAAGCGATTCGATCTAAAAGAGAATTTTAGAAATTATGAAATTAGATTTATTAAAAATAAATCGAGAAATCGTTAGAAATTACCTGTTTAGAAAAATAGAATTTTAAATTTTAATTTAATAATTCCTTTAAATAAATAAAAAAATCTAATTCGAATTTGACAATTAATAATCATAAACCAGTATTTTCTTTTTCAAGTAAAATGCAGGTAAAGGAATTAATAATTGCAAACGACTTCCTTTTCACGGAAAATATGGGAAATAAGTAAGATATGGGAAAGGTAAATAAGAAAGAAGAAAAGACCAACAGGTGTAAAGTCAAGGTGTTTAAATGGTTAAATCACTTTAACGTTGTTCAAACAGACACTGTATTTAACCATTAATGTTAACACTTCTGATAACCGTAAATAATGCTTAAGGCTTTAGCATATAGGCCTCACTGTAACAACTGCTTTGGTTAGCTTAGCAAAGGGTTAGCTGGCTTAGCCAACAAAAGGGTTTGTTTACACTGTGAGGTCAGAATTCCCCCGGAAGCGTTGGTTAAGACTTCCGTGTCACGATCGTAACTAGGGCGACCAAACAAACGCTAGTGGGTGAACATGTGAATAGCAACAGTTTGTAAACAGTTACGCATGTTACATGAAATGTTCAATTCATGAACATTTCATGAACGCATTTCAACAATGTTCATAGAATATGCACGTACAGTCGATCATATCACGTGAAATGTCGACGCATTTCAAACTGTACAAATAAGGGACACCACTCGTAGCAGCTCTGTTCTTACGACGTGGGGCTTCACTCAGTTTTTTACGAGTGAGTCTAACTTTAACGGAAGCAACAGCTTTGCGCTGTAATATAGATGGAACAATAGCGATCTCGGGCGGATCGTATCTGTGCAATGTTATCTGAGCAAACAAAACAACGGGGTTCTTAACTGTTGGTTAAGTTTCACGTCAAGCTTTACTTGAGCACAACTTTAAAATAACTCTTATTCAATTACACTCGGACACACGCAGTGTTTACACGAGAATTAATTGAACAGACACAAACATACAAGCAAACATAGACAAACAGCTGTTTATTACTGGGATTGCAATGGAAAACGCATTGGCAATCAGATCAATATAGGATCGCAGTGGAACACGCACTGTGAGTCAGATAAATGTAACGTTAGATGAGGAACACGCTCATCGCTCTATGTTTATTACTGGGATTGCAATGGAACACGCATTGACAATCCGATAAATATAACCAAGGCTTCTATGATGTTTATCACGGATCGCAGTGGAACACGCACTGTGAATCAGATACATATAACGTTAGATGAGGAACACGCTCATCGCTCTGTGAGGAGAATATTCGTTATCATATGGTTATATGTAATTAATGCAGTATAATTTCGTTAAGCTCTCTGGCTGATACACAGATATATATAGCTTTGAAAGACGCTGGAACACGCAGACGTCAGCAAAGCTATAATCAAGGTATTTCAGAAATTAAGGAACACGCTCAATTCTTACCTTATTGTTGTGTGATATTTTATATCTTGGGTTATTTTACTGCAGTTGAAAATAAAGACAAATATGGAGGCAGACAGACTAGAGTAACAGCTCTCTTTGGGGTGCATTCACTCAGGCAGCAGATCAATCAAACAGGGCGCAGCGCGCGCTCTCCATACGTCACACACAGACTCTCGAGGTTCGGATCTCTCATCCGCACAAAATGAAAAGATAAATTACTTCGTATATGCTTACAATTTAGGTTAAACTGCTCGCCCGCATTCTCCACCAATACTGTAGCGTTTGTACGCACGTATAAATATGACTAATTATTATTCATAACGGATTATGATCAATAATTAATAATTTAATTATTTTCAGAATTTACTGTAGCAGAATCAATAGTATGATCATTTTATCAGTTCATCCAATGAACGGAAAGCATAAGCAATTATTAATTCTAGGAAATATAATATCTTCCTTGCCAAGAAAGACTAATTCCCAGCTAACAGCTAAATTAAGAAATAATTCAAGGGTAAAAGCATAAGTAGCTTAGGTCGTAGTTCAAGACAATAAATTCGTAAGCACATAACACAAGTAATGCTTCTCTTTTCAAATACAAACAATACTTTATTGATTATAAGACTAACACATAAAACTAATATCTAACACAAACACACGCATTCATACAAGTTGCAGAAAGAAAAAGAGTAAGTAAGAATAAGTTTAAGAGTGAGGTGAAATCCCGAGATTCTATGCACTTATAAGACACAACCTGAACGAACCATCAATAATTAATTTTACCCTTCTATCGTTTCTTAGGCGGGTAATTCAATTTTATATCAATGCACCAGTTCAGTTAAGAGTCTGGAGGCTACTTGCTTGTCCTTGCGTTGCTTTGGGGATTCCCTTTTGTCGGTGAAAAGGGGGTTTCCCGGGTCCGTTGCTTGGCTGGCGGTCTCCTCGTGCCTACTAGATCTTGGGCAGCCAATCACGTGGTGTGTTGGCGGATGGATGAAAGTCTTTGAAGTTGGAAGCGCGTTGCAGTCGAAACGTTTAAACGAAACTTTGCAGCAAAACTTAACTTCGAACCGAGACTTTTAATGGAAAAGAAGTCAAAGGAAAATAAAGGTGAGACGAGTTAGATGGCTTGAATAAATCTGTTTTAACCCTGATCTTGATTTGGGTCATTTGTCTCTATGCATCTACATGGCTACTATACCCATAGTCTGCTCCACCCGACTTGTTCTCCTGCCGAGGCCTTTTCCGAGGGCGAGAGCGGGGGAGAGAGAGGGCAAGAGCTCCAGAGAGCAGAGGGCAAGAGCAGCAATAGAGAGCAAAGGAGCAAAAGAGAGCAAAAAGAGAGAGCGTAAGAAACTGGTGTTCAGTCCTTTTGAAGACCTGACGTTTCCGCCTTCTTTTGGAAGAGGGTCCAATCAGGAGCTGTCCCTTTGGAGGGAGATTTTATGATCCTTTGTGGTATAACCAGGCATTTAAATCTCTAGTTCCATTGGGTGTTTAAGAGAAGAATCTTCACACTTCTTATAATATTAATGTGTCACAAAGTTTAGCAAAATGTAATGTCAATTAACAAATGGGGAACGAAGATTGGAGTTTATCGAGACCAAACTTGCCACAAATGGATTTGGTTAAACATTAGTCGGCAAAGTTTGAAACATTATTCTATTAGAGTTGTCGTGAAACATAGACCAAACCACAAAAAGGCAACTCATGAAATAGGGAACTTAGATACATTGTTCATACAATTCTCAAGTGGACATATAATAGCGTATATATATATATATATATATATATATATGAATACAGGATTCATTTCTCCTCCTTGGTTAGAATTCAGAGAGTCACAGTTCTGTGAACATTCCTTTGGGTCATAAACGCTGTTATCTAAGAACACCAGTGATGTTAGTTTTGGTCTCTTTTCACTCCAAAGATGGAAAACATAGTAAACTATATTTAACTGGATATTACTGTACGTATTCTGATTGATCACACCGAAAGCATTCTGGAGGTGTCCAGAACTATGTGTACAAGTTATGGGGATAGACAGTTATTTTTAAAATGCATAATGAAGGTATTTATACTTCACTTTAAGCTACGATAAAATCATAGTCATTCCAATGTGACATGGACAGATGGACACACATAAAAACACATCGAATATATCTGGATAAATGTCTTTTAAAAAGAGAAGTTTCTTTCTCTTTTAGAACCCCCCTTCTGTGGGACATTCCAGTCAGTCATAAAAATGTCTCGTAACTGGACACCGCGCTCTGTCCGGAGCGGGCTTCACTTGTGGGGGATGAGTGTGGTTGTGTGTGTATGTTAATTTACATCCAGGCTTTTTGGGCCTGAAGGCTTTGGGATTTTAGCTAGGATGTATTTAGTTATTCAGATTCACCCCTCGCCCAGTCCTTACAATGTCATCGGCGGTACAATTAAAATCTCCACCAAGTACCAAATAACACTTGACATTGCTGAATTGTATCAGCAAGTGTGTCTAAAAAAATCACTCTCAGATGCATTGACTGGAACATAAACATTAATCAATTCCAAAATAATCTTGTCATTGTCAGGGTGGTGTGCTGGTAGCTGAAGACGAGGTCACGGGATCTGCGATATTGGTACTTTATTTACAAACTTAACTTCGATTAACATACAAGAACAAAGGAAAGGGAACTCCAGGACTTCAAACACACAACCGTACATGGACGACGACCAACAAACACTGAGGGAAAACACAAGGCTTAAATGAACAGGGACTGATGGGATAATTAACCAAACACAGGTGAAGGGAATACTAATCAGACATGGCGGGAAAACGAACAGGACTGAACCAAAAATCACAAAGACAGGGGAAACCAAGATCACAAACAGGACTCAAACACATTGAAACATGACAGTACCTCCCCCCTCCCAAAGGCGCGACATAGCGCCGTATAACATCCAAAAGGGGTGGGAGGGTGGGTGCTCTGGAGGCTGACGAGGACATGGCGGTGCAGGGACGGGAAGCCTCCAGAGCGGAGCTGGTAGCTCAGGGAACCAGGGTGGAACAGGCTGTGGGCGCGGCCAGGGCGGAGCAGGCTGTGGGCGCGGCCAGGGCGGAGCTGTCGGACCCTCGGGCGTCCAGGGCGGAGCTGTCGGACCCTCGGGCGTCCAGGGCGGAGCAGGCTGTGGGCGCGGCCAGGGCGGAGCTGTCGGACCCTCGGGCGTCCAGGGCGAAGCTGTCGGACCCTCGGGCGTCCAGGGCGGAGCTGTCGGACCCTCGGGCGTCCAGGGCGGAGCTGTCGGACCCTCGGGCGTCCAGGGCGGAGCTGTCGGACCCTCGGGCGTCCAGGGCGGAGCTGTCGGACCCTCGGGCGTCCAGGGCGGAGCTGTCGGACCCTCGGGCGTCCAGGGCGGAGCTGTCGGACCCTCGGGCGACCATGGCGGCGAGGACCCTTCGGGCGACCATGGCGGCGAGGACCCTTCGGGCGACCATGGCGGCGAGGACCCTTCGGGCGACCATGGCGGCGAGGACCCTTCAGGCGGCCATGGCGGCGAGGACTTCTCGGGTATACCCCCCCCCCAAAATTTCCATGGGGAAATTGACAGGAAAGAGGGAGTCCAGGGCCCAAGAGGATCTGGGATTGGGCAGGAACAGCGGAAGTTCAGTGGGCTCTGGCGCAGGATCAGCGGGCTCTGGCGCAGGATCAGCGGGCTCTGGCGCAGGATCAGCGGGCTCTGGCGCAGGATCAGCGGGCTCTGGCGCAGGATCAGCGGGCTCTGGCGCAGGATCAGCGGGCTCTGGCGCAGGATCAGCGGGCTCTGGCGCAGGATCAGCGGGCTCAGGCGCAGGATCAGCGGGCTCTGGCGCAGGATCAGCGGGCTCTGGCGCAGGATCAGCGGGCTCTGGCGCAGGATCAGACGGGCTCTGGCGCAGGATCAGACGGGACCGGCACATCATGTGACTCGGAACTGGACGGGACCAGTCCCTCATGGGACTCGGGACTCGGTTCACTCGACTCGGGATTCGGTTCACTCGACTCGGGATTCGGTTCACTCGACTCGGGATTCGGTTCACTCGACTCGGGATTCGGTTCACTCGACTCGGGATTCGGTTCACTCGACTCGGGATTCGGTTCACTCGACTCGGGATTCGGTTCACTCGACTCGGGATTCGGTTCACTCGACTTGGGGTGGCTGACGTGAAGCCCTGTGCTGGACGGGACCAGCGGTGAAGGCCCTGTGCTGGACGGGACCAGCGGTGAAGGCCCTGTGCTGGACGGGACCAGCGGTGAAGGCCCTGTGCTGGACGGGACCAGCGGTGAAGGCCCTGTGCTGGACGGGACCAGCGGCGAAGAGGGCTTGGTGCTGGACGGGACCAGCGGCGAAGAGGGCTTGGTGCTGGACGGGACCAGCGGCGAAGAGGGCTTGGTGCTGGACGGGACCAGCGGCGAAGAGGGCTTGGTGCTGGACGGGACCAGCGGCGAAGAGGGCTTGGTGCTGGACGGGACCAGCGGCGAAGAGGGCTTGGTGCTGGACGGGACCAGCGGCGAAGAGGGCTTGGTGCTGGACGGGACCAGCGGCGAAGAGGGCTTGGTGCTGGACGGGACCAGCACATCGTGGGACTCGAAACTGGACGGGACCAGCAGTAGATGGAGCCCTGGACTGGACTTCACCAATCCAGGGTTGAAATGAGGCCAGCGTGTAGAGTGATGTTGGGTTTCTACTCGACCTGCTCCTCTACTGCGGCCTCCACGATTCCCACGAAACACAGCTTGACGGGTTCCCACGAAGGCTTGTTTCCAGACCTCCATCTTCTTTTTCTTTATGGTTGGTCGTTCTGTCAGGGTGGTGTGCTGGTAGCTGAAGACGAGGTCACGGGATCTGCGATATTGGTACTTTATTTACAAACTTAACTTCGATTAACATACAAGAACAAAGGAAAGGGAACTCCAGGACTTCAAACACACAACTGTACATGGACGACGACCAACAAACACTGAGGGAAAACACAAGGCTTAAATGAACAGGGACTGATGGGATAATTAACCAAACACAGGTGAAGGGAATACTAATCAGACATGGCGGGAAAACGAACAGGACTGAACCAAAAATCACAAAGACAGGGGAAACCAAGATCACAAACAGGACTCAAACACATTGAAACATGACAGTCATATTTTGCTGTAACTTTTAATAACCTTCCTTTCACTATCTCTTCTACATTATAGGACTCTGGCAAGAATTTTTGGGAAAATAAAATTCCAACTCCTGCACTAAAAACACTGTTATGACTTAAACAAATCTGGCCATCCCATTCTTTTTGCCATTCTACAGCATTTTCTTGCGTGCTATGAGTTTCCTGTACAAATGCAATATCTATACATTTAATCTTCAAAACATCATATAATTGTACTCTTTTAACAGCGTCTCTTGCTCCATTTAAATTAATGGATGAGATTTTAAAATTACTCATTAGAAGAGAGCAAACCAAAAGGCACAACACATACACATTAATATTACTCCACCATTTGATCACTTTCATTTTTGCAATATTTGAGAACTCAATTTTTGCACAATTTTCTTCAGCCGATACACATCTGGATTTGACAGACAATTTCCCCCTCTTCGCCATTCTGGCTGACTCAATAAACATCGTCTGATCAGAAAAATGGTCAATGACTTCATCATTTCGCTTCCCCTTAGTGGATTGTAGAAAATGTCTTATTCGCTCCAAACTGTAACCATTAAAGTTTTCCAGATTTGAATTAAGGAGAGAATCGACAGTTTCTCTTTCACTGTCTGATTCTGAAGCCTCATCTGCACTACAGGACTCCCCACTAACTCCATCATCAGTTGCAACACCATCCTGCATTTTCTTCTTAGATTTAGGCACAACTTCCCATTGATCTGTTTTTCTCTTAACTTTTGGAACTTTGAAAATTGTCTCATCATCTCGAAAAAGATCTGCTTGTAGCTCAATCAGATTTACTTCATCACTTCCCTGCGTTTCATTCATATTCTCCTCTACATTTCCATTCACCTCTACCTCGTCAACATTTTTTCCTTTCTCGCCAGCTACAAGCACCTGTTCTATTTAATTGTTCTCCAGATTCTTTTCTTCCGAATCTCCTCCCACAGTGCTATTTTCCTGCGTTTCTTTCTCAGTGCATGAACGCATTAAGTGGCCCTCCTTACCACATCCAAAACACTTCAAACTCTCAGTTGTCGCAAAAATAACGTAGTCAAAACCGTCAATCCTAAACTTCAGAACAATATTCAAATCCTCTATATCGCTCTTCAGCATATATACTTGTCTCCTGAAAGAGACAACATGCTTCAATAACGGAGACTTACAACCTAAAGGAATCTTTCTTATGGTTGAGACAATCTGGCCATGTCTTGAAAGTTCCCACTCTAATATTTCGTCCTTAATGAAAGGGGGCACATTCGATAATATCACTCTCTTCGCTGGATTTACCAGAGGAAAAACTTTCACAAAACTGTCATTCAGCGTTATCCCTTTCTCAACGACCTCATTTACTTTTTCAATCTTATCCAAAAAAAGGACAATAGCACCGTTCATCCAAGAAGCAGACCGTATACTGTTATATCCAACAATTTTTCTGATCGCTATACTAACCTCCTCCACTGAGCTCTCAGTTCCAACCGGCACTTTAATACCATGCCGCCGGGTGAGCTGGCCAAAACCCGCTCCTCCCGAACTATCCATGGCCGCCAGTTTAAGACTGGCTAAGCCTCCCCTATCCTACTCCTCCCCCCCCTACAAACACACACGATACCAATTTCAGCACGATATAGCAGAAGAGAAAGAACACAACAGACCATAAAAATTGAGAAGAAACTTCAGCCACGCTCCAAATCACCCTTGACCACTCTCGCTCAACAGACGCTCACACATGCGCAAACGCGAAAAGAGAGAGAGAGAGAGAGAGAGAGAGAGAGAGAGAGAGAGAGAGAGAGAGAGAGAGAGAGAGAGAGAGAGCAAGAGTGCAGGGTTAAGGCGGGGTTTTTCAAAGTGTTTAAAGAAACTTTTAACATCCACAAGTGGCTCACATACCTATTTCTCTTAATGTGAGTGGACGTCTCTTGGTTAGAGGCATTTATATAGAAGACTTGTCTCTTAAGCCCTAAGTATACTTCATTTTTAAGGGTACGCGAGAGTGCGAATAGTGCGCGTGATGCAAATTTCGTCACCAGAATAGTATGAGCGTTCTGTACGACCACTGCCCGATTATCTGTAACCGTGCTTACTTGGTACGCACAGGTTGCATGCACATTGAATTTGTTTTGCACTAGTCCATTGTTCCACATGGTGGCAACACTGGCCCTGGGCCGTTGTTTCACAGTAGAAACTAAAAATCAAGCTTAGCGTTAGTTCTGGCAGGTCACGTCAGTCAAGCTCACATCAGCTGACTGTCAGCTGATCCACGTCTACCTATAGGAATACAATACCTATCACAGCATCCCATATATATATAAGGTCCATTCAGTATTGTCAGCAGCTTTATTACATTGATTACCCTCCTCCATCCCCAGCTCCTCCTCTCATCCAGTCAGCCTTCTGATATTCCTCTTCAAATCAGACAAATCTTTCTTGAATTATGTTGTACATAAATCATTGAACATTAATAATATCTGCAACACATTTATGTTGATTCTGTTCTGTTTACCCTAAGGGGGGTTTTCTCTCTTCTCCCTGCTCTTATCCATACTAGGATGCATGGATAGGCAGGGAGCTATTGCCTAGAACCGAACCATAACACCAATCCAAACTGTATGCTAATTGTCAATCATCTCTGAAGATAATGGTCTTGACAGAACTAAAGAGAAAGAACAACAACAGCAAAGCACCGGAGACTACAACAACAACAACAACAACAACAACAGACGCCCGCATTAACAAGCACTTGTGTGAGGGGGATTATGAGGTAGCCGTAACTTTAGTTTAAAAGAAAACAAAGACATTTGTATCAGTTATAACTTCTGAAGAAAAATATCAGACAAACTGAACAAAGACAAAACTTTCCATAGTGCATGTGTCGACCGTCTGCGTTCGTTGTAAAAAAAACAAAACTATGCGTTGGGCTTTAACTTACTGTCTTTAAATGGAACACATAGTTATAATACAAATGATTGAAATTCATGTGGCATTATAAATAAAATGAATAAAAAATAGTACATTAAAATAAAGCTAAATAATAATAGTTAAAATACAAAATGAAATAAATTTAAACAAAAAATCTAATTCAAATAAAAACATTAACAATAAATAAATTAAATTAATAGTATAAAAATAAAATAAAAAAAGTAATAATAATAATAAATAAAAATAAGAGCAATAATACAAAATTCAAATAAAACAAATAAAACAAATCAAATTCAAATAAAACAAAAATAACAGTAATTCAAAAGTAAATGAATTACAATAATAACAATATTAATAATATTAACAATAAATACAATTATTAGTAAATTATTATAAATACTGATAATAATACAAAAAATAAATAAATTAAAATGTATTGTTAATAAATTCATAAATATATTTTAATTTATTTATTATTTATTTTCTATTTTATTATTTTAATTAATATAGAAAATTAATAATAAATAAAATAAACCAAAAAAATAATAATAGCAATAATACAAAATTAATTGAATTGAAATAAAACAAAAAAATATTTATGCTTCAAAAATCACAATGTGCATGTTAAAAATGCTCAAACATTATAAATTACTGAATCATGAGTTTTATATCAGCACAAAATTACTTTGCTATTTGTGCTCTTTATTTATTTGGAACAGATCTCTGAGGGTCGTGAATCCCAGTTTAAAAAAATACTCCTTTAGGAAGCTCTTCCGAGGATGAGGATGTACCTACGAGCACACGTTCAGATATAACAGAGAGCATAAATATATCAGAAAATCAATACCAATGTGTCTTAAAACAACCTTGGAAAACCTTGGATCAACCGCACATGTTTTCAACAGTAATCTGCAGAGAAATCACCTGAACTCCTGCATGACAATCATGGCGATCAACAGACTTTGGGCCATTTTCTTCACGGTTCAGGGTCACACATTGATTTCTGTTTTTTGAGTGTTTTAACAGGCTTCAAACATCTAACCTTAATAAATGAAGCAATTCTTTATCTGTAAACAGGTCAACTAAAGTTGGGAATGTGAGTCTATGACCTTCAGAGACCAAAGCTTATATGAAATCCTTATCATGAACTCTGTCTTGCTAACTGAAATGTAGAAATCACATGAGACATTCTCTTTTCACCAAGTAATACATTTAGAGCTGCAATAAATATGTTAGCTTATTGTTTGTTATCATTTTATCAGACTTATGAAGCTTTAAAAAGACAGTACAGTGAAAGCAGTGGAGCTTTTCATCTGTGTGATATATTTAAAGTGAAAGACTGAAATGTCCAAATCTCAAGCACTTTCTCTTTCTTCCCAAAGGAAATGGTTATCACTTTTTTGTTTGGCCTGTGCGTCATATCACTCAGAATGTGACTCTCCATCATTCTTATAAAAAAATGTTCTAGGTTCAATACAAGTTAAGCACAACATTGAAAGTTGATTACCAAAGGACATTTTGAATACCTCACTCACTCACTCACTCACTCACTCACTCACTCACTCACTCACTCACACTCACTTATAGTAAAAAGATGTACATAAGTCCTGTACATAAGACTTATGGCTGCAAGACTTAAGACTATTAATACATGGCTGCAAAAAAACTGCAATATAAAAGGAGTGAACTTCATTGACAACTTCAATCTTTTCTGGAGTCAGAGGCAACTGTTTCAACAGGATGGCCACCACCCAAACAAACTTGGTTCAAGAGTGCTAAAGGACAATATCTACTTCTCCCTCCGTCATCCTTCTGCAATGTGTGCCAATCCACTTAACCTGAATGGCACACACACACCTGGATACAGTATGAATGACCACAGGATTTCACTTCAGCACCTGAATGGGCATGCGGTTGACACATCACACAAGGACAATGATAACACCACTCAGCCACAGCAACCTCTGCTCACGGACACAATCTCAGCTGAGCCCTGTCCACAGAGCTCACCACAGACAGACTGTGACATACTAGCACTGCTCCAAGATTCAGCACCCAAGGACGAATTTCTGGAAAACAGTGAGGGAAACCAGGACAGCATATTATAGCCTTCAATAACACCAGAACAACAGCCCCTCTCACCAGACAGTTTCTCCATCTCTCCAGCATCTCCACTTCTGTGCTTCTCAGAGAAAATGGAACAACTGGTGTATGCTGGAACTAGACTATCCCACTCTTTTGCTGCAAGCCCCCAGATACCAACCAAAAAACGGCAGGCCCCACAACCACCAAAGCCTGCAGGCCCAGCTCGCCCTCCCCCTCCTCCTGTGAGAGCTCTTCGGCCTCTGCCACAGCGCCAGGGCACACACCCTCCTCCAGCGGCTCGAGGTGAACCAAAAACAACTGATACCAGGTCTCAGTGATATGTGTCGGGTCCCCGCTATGATAACAATAACTTTCTCAAATGTTTACAGAACAAGCGGGAACCCAGTGTGCCTGTATCTTTATCTTTCTCTATTGCTGTTCGATTACATGATAGAAAGTCTAAGGCCTTTAAAAGCCGTACCGCCAACCCATGTAATCTGGTGCCTATTACACGACGAACTAAGATTGCTGTGGGGACAAAAAGCAAGACTGTTAAGTTAGCACTTTTAAACATCCGCTCACTTAAAAATAAATCACTTCTAGTCAACGACTTAATAACCACATACAACCTGGATTTTATGTTGCTAAATGAAACTTCGCTAGAAGACAGCTGCAGTGCAACAGTCCTCAATGAAACGGCCCCTCCTAACTTTACTTTTATGAGTGTCTGCAGAGCTGTAAGAAGAGGTGGAGGTTTAGCTGCTCTTTTTAAAGCTGTCTATCAATGTAAGCAAATATCATTTGGGAATTACCCGTCTTTCGAATATCTGGGTATTGTGTTAAAAAGGTGCTCCACGCATTTTACTTATCATTGTTTACAGGCCTCCAAAATACTCTCCAGCCTTTGCCGGAAGACTTTACAGAACTGTTATCAACAATTTCTTCAGAGTTTGACCATTTTGCTATTACTGGAGATTTTAACATTCACATAGATAATGCAGAAACCAATATGGCAAAAGAAATCAAAACTGTTTTAAAAACTTTTGATCTGACTCAGCATGTACATGGACCCACACATAATCGTGGACACACTCTAGATTTACTTATCAGTAAGGGTCTAAACATTTCATCGATTGTTATTAAGGACATAGCACTGTCTGATCATTTTTGTATTTTCTTTGATATATTGATCTCTCCTGCCATTGAAGCTAGATCTGTGTCTGTCAAGAAGAGATGCTTAAATGAGAACACTAGCGTACTATTTATGAAGGCTATATCTTTAACACCAAGCCTATCTGCTGACTCTGTTGATTTCTCCTTCATTCTTTTAACTCAAAAGTTAAGAGTGTAATTGATGATATTGCTCCTGTGAAAGTCAGGAAGAAGAATGGCAGACAGAAAGCACCTTGGAGAAACTCAACAGCAGTGCAAAATATGAAAAGACAATGCAGGAAAGCAGAGCGCATGTGGCGGAAGACAAAACTTGTAGTCCATTATAACATCTACAAAGACAGCATCCATGCTTTCAATAAGGAACTAGGCAAAGCTAGACAGACTTTCTTCTCAAATATTATAAACAGCAATATAAACAACACACGCACTCTTTTTGCTACTGTAGAGAGACTGACAACCCCCCCAAGCCAGATTCCCAGTGAAATGCTCTCAGAGAGCAAGTGCAGTGAGTTTGCTTCTTTCTTCTCTGAGAAAATAAATAATATCAGAAAGGTGATCAGCACATCCTTGAGCCGCACTGGGGTCAGACAGATCAGACAACAGCCTGAGAAAGTAGTCACTATGTCTGATTTCAAAGAAATTGATGGCAAAATTTTGGAAGAAATCGTACAGCACCTTAAAACATCAACCTGCGCCCTTGACGCACTTCCCACATCTTTCTTCAAAACTGTGTTACACAGCTTAAAAGCAGATCTCCTAGAAGTGTTAAATGCCTCACTTCTCTCTGGGAGTTTTCCGAACTCCCTGAAAACTGCAGTTGTCAAGCCCCTCCTGAAAAAGAGCAATCTGGATAAGACCATATTAAACAACTATAGACCGATCTCAAATCTTCCTTTCATAGGCAAGATCATTGAAAAAGTTGTCTTCAATCAGCTGAACAAATTCTTAAGCTCGAATGGATACTTTGACTACCTTCGATCTGGTTTCCGACCGCATCACAGCACAGAGACAGCGCTCATAAAGATAATAAACGATATTCGCTTAAATACTGACACAAGCAAATTATCAGTTCTAGTACTACTCGACCTCAGTGCTGCATTTGACACTGTCGATCACAACATACTTCTTGACAGGCTGGAAAACGTCCTCGGGTTACGACTGTAACCCTTGTTCCCTGAGAAGGGAACGAGAACTGCGTCGAATGACACTTTGGGGAACGCCCCTCAGCGTAGCGCCTCTGAAGCATGAATGAAACTAAGCCGATCTCCGATTGGTGCAACGTAATGACCTAATGTGTGACGACACATAGGCGGAACTATAAAGGGACGCCGGCACACACAACATGTCAGCCTCTGTGATGAAGCAAGCGCTCCCAGGCAGGGGAAGGCGTGGCCAAGGGACGCAGTTCTCGTTCCCTTCTCAGGGAACAAGGGTTACAGTCGTAACCCGAGGACGTTCCCTTTCGAGGGAACTCGAACTGCGTCGAATGACACTTTGGGGAACGAGTGCCCACTACGCCACAACGAGCCCTGCCTGCCCTAGTGTGAAACTGCTCACAGGCACACTTAGGAGGAGAGCGCAAGAGCGCCGGGTGTTGACGGAATATCCAGACTATAAAACCTAATAAAGGTATGAGGGGTAGCCCATCCTGCTGCATCGCAGACCTCCTGGATGGGGTCCCCCGCGAGAATGGCTCTAGAGGACGCCATGCCTCTAGTAGAATGAGCCCTCACGGCCAAAGGTGAAGGCATACCGCGCACCTGGTAGGCCGTGGAAATCGCCTGGACAATCCAGTTGCTGATGGTCTGCTTTGAAGCGGGAAGCCCCTTCCTGGGCGACCCGAAACAGACCAGCAACTGGTCCGACTTCCGCCATGAAGAGGACCTCTGAATGTAAATATTCAGTGCTCTGACAGGGCAGAGCACATGAAGTCTCTCTTCATCCGTCGTCACGTGAGGTGGAGGATGAAAGAACCGTAGAAGCCTGCAGAACCGTAGGCCGTGCCGCACTGGACGGCACCTTAGGCAGATAGCCGGGCCTAGGGTGAAGGATGGCCTTAATGTTGCCTGGAGCAAACTCCAGGCACTCGTTAGATATGGAGAGCGCCTGGAGATCTCCTACCCTCCTCAGAGAAGTAATGGCCAACAGAAAAGCGACCTTCAGCGACAGGTTCTTGGCCTCAGCCGACTCCAGCGGTTCGAAGGGGGCCTCAGCCAGACCTTCAAGAACCACCGCCAGGTCCCAAGTGGGAACCCTGGTACGAGCCGCAGGTCTCATCCTCCAGGCCCCACGGAGGAAACGTACGACCAGCTGGTGCCTCCCCAGAGGCCCATCACTCAGAGGAGCGTGGAAAGCCGCAATGGCAGCCACGTACACCTTGAGTGTGGACGGGGTAAGACCAGTGGAGAAGCGATCTTGGAGGAACTCCAGCACTGAAGCCACTGGGCAGTTAACTGGGTCCACCTCACGCTCTCTACACCAAATGGTGAAGACATTCCACTTCAAGCCGTACAACTTCCTCGTGGAGGGAGCTCTAGAGCTGAGTATGGTTTCCACTACTCCAGCTGATAGGCCGGCCTCTAGGTACTGTGCCCCCTCAGGGGCCAGACCCACAGTTTCCACAACTCGGGTCGAGGGTGAAATACTGAGCCCTCTGCCTGTGTCAGCAGGTCCCTCCTGATGGGAATCTCCCATGGAGGGCCGTCCAGGAGCAAAATTATGTCGGAGAAACATACTCGGGCCGGCCACAACGGGGCTACCAGCAGTAGACTGATCGTAGCCTCGGCCACGTCTGCACCATGGCATCCAACCCCAGCGGGGCTGGATGAGTGAGGGAAAACCACAGGGGACAGTGGGTCGTTTCTCGAGACGCGAACAGGTCCACTTCCACTGGGCCGAACCTCTGAGATATTGACTCCACCACCTCGGGGTGGAGTCTCCATTCCCCGGGCCTCAGCCCCTGTCTCGACAGGATGTCTGCTCCCTGATTTTGACTCCCCGGGATGTATGTCGCTCTTAGAGACAACAGTTTCCCCTGGGACCACAGGAGGATCTGACGCGCCAGTCTGCATAGAGGGCGAGATCTCAGACCCCCCTGATGGTTTATATAGGCCACTACCGACATGCTGTCTGACCTCACAAGGACATGATAGCCCTTGAGGTCCGGCAGGAAGCTCCTCAGAGCTCGGAACACCGCCAACATCTCCAGGCAGTTTATGTGCCAGGAGGAATGATGGTCCTGCCATAGGCCTGTCATAAAGCGGCCGTCCATGACCGCGCCCCAGCCCGTGAGGGAGGCGTCTGTCGAAACGGTTTTCCGGCGACATGACGCTCCCAACACAGGGCCTTGGGAGAGAAACCAAGCTTTCTTCCACATAGATAGGGAACGAAGGCATCTGCGCGTAACCCTGATCATGCGGAACGGGTTTCCCCCTTGGTTCTCAACCACCACTGAAGGGCCCTCATGTGCAGCAGGCCGAATGGAATGACACTGGACGCTGCTGCCATGAGCCCTAACACTCTCTGGAAGTGTTTCACATTGATGGCCTGGCCTAGCTGTATCCCGGACACTGTGGTCAGGATGGACTCGATCCGGGCAGGAGACAATTGTGCCCGCATCAGGACCGAGTCCCACACCACTCCCAGGAACGTGGTTCTCTGGGCTGGTGTCAACACGCTCTTTTTCGTGTTGAGTCTCAACCCCAGGCTCTGGATGTGGGCGAGGACGACATCTCGATGCCGACTCGCCAGCTCTTGTGACTGTGCTAAAATCAGCCAGTCGTCAATATAATTGAGCACCCTGATGCCCTGAAGCCTCAGGGGTGCCAGAGCTGCATCCCTACATTTGGTAAATGTGCAAGGGGAGAGAGCTAGGCCGAACGGAAGAACCCGATATTGGTACGCTTCGCCCCCGAAAGCGAACCTCAGAAACTTCCTGTGAGATGGAAGGATGTATATGTGGAAGTATGCGTCCTTTAGATCTATCGTGACAAACCAATCCTAGGATTGAATTTGACTCACGATAATGGGAATAGTGAGCATCTTGAACCTGAATCTCCTCAGAGAGCGGTTCAGGTGCCTTAGATCTATTATTGGACGCAACCCCCCATCCTTCTTGGGAACTATGAAGTAGCGGCTGTAAAACCCGGACTCCTTGTCCGGAGGAGGAATGCGCTCTATAGCCTCCTTTACCAGCAGGGAGTTTACTTCCTGTTCCAACACCCGACCCTGCACTGGGTAGACTACAGTCCAAACCACCCCGTTGAATTTGGGTGGGCGGAAACTGAACTGCAGCCTGCACCCATTTTGAATGGTGCGCAGGGCCCAGGGAGAAATATTCGACAGATTTTTCCATGCATCAAAATACCTCACCAAAGGAACCAGGCTCTCGAGCCTGGCTTCGGGTATTAATCGGGATTCGTTCTCGGCCCCCTGAAGCGGATCCCCGGCAGGGCTGAACCGAAAATGATTCTCGATGGGCGGACGTGAATGCTGCCTGGCCGCAAGCCTGAGGGGCGGACAGTGCAACCTGCGTTCGCTGGAAACCGATGTGACCCGAAGCGTGTTTAACGGCGGGGAGAGCAACATCGATTTCCTGCGGGCTCCGTGAAGGAGACGACCTCGGTCGTTCCACCACTGGTGGGGCCGCCCGCAGAGATCCTAAATGGGCTAGGACCTCTTCGCCGAAGCCTTCTTAGCTTGCAGGACGGCCCTCAGGTCGCCCTGCTTTTGCTGAGGCTTCGCCTGAGAGCGCCGTCTTTGCCCCCAGGCTCCTTGAGGGGGGGCTCTAGACGCGACACTCTCCTTTTGAGCCTGTCTATAGGCAGAGGAGCTGGTGGATGGCTGTGGCTGCGGCTGCCCACTAGGGGTAGACTTCCTAGACCTCGAGCGGCGAGGGAGATATTGCTTGAAGGCCGCTGACTGCTTTTTCGTCTCCTGAAACCTGTCGACGACTGCATTTACGGCGTCGCCGAACAGGCCAGAAGGCGAAATCGGGGCATCAAGGAGGAAGGCCCTGTCCTTCTCCTTGATGCCTGACAGATTTAACCATAGATGCCTCTCCGAGACCACCATTGCTGCCATGGAGCGGGCGATAGCACGGGCCGTCTCCTTGGTGACTCGGAGAGACAAGTCAGCGACCCTCCTCAACATCATCGGGAGTTGGGCCCTCGCCTTCATCGATATCTTGAAGAAGGTCGGCCTGGTACGCCTGAAGCAAAGCCATAGTATGAAGGCTCGCACCAGCCCGACCCGCAGCCATATAAGCCCTGCCCACCAAAGACGATGTCTCTCGACATGGTTTAGTGGGCAGCACCGGGGCTTTCAGGGATGATGCCGACTCGGGGGATAAATAACTAGCGAGTGGCTGTTCCACCCGCGGCATCATCCCATAACCGTTTTCCCGTGCCCCCATGATATTACTATAATTAAGAATAGGGGGGTTGGACACACGGGAAGAGTGTGGTCTGCTCCACGACTTACACAACTCGTTGTGTAAGTCGGGAAAAAACGGCAAGCCCCGGTGATGAGGTTGCTCTCTGTGCTGCAGGAAGCGCTCGTCCAACTTGCTTTTAGCAAGCGCTTCCTGCTTCTCATGTGGCCAACTGATGTTTAAACGGTCCATATGCGGGGACATGGGGTGGTGAGTCATCCCCAAAATCCCCGCCCTCGATACTGAGCACGTCTACCTCCTCAGAGGCAGACAGCTCAAGCATCGGATCCTCAGCTCGTGCAGAAGAAGCCGCCGGGCGGGCTTCCACGCGAGGCTCGAGGACATCAGAACTGTCAGAGGAATCCCGAGAAGGTGCCTCAGCAGCCTCGGGATCCCCCGACAGATCCATTTGCGAGCCCCATGAAGAGCGTTGCCGCGCCGCCTCAGCGGACGCGGGTCCCGCACCACGGGGCTCGCGAGGCCGGCCATCTTCATCGAAGATAGCCAGCCGGGAACGCAACACACGGATTGGTAACTTTTCACAATCCTGGCAAGCAGCTCCCTCGAGAGCTGCCCACGCGTGCTGCATTCCCAAACAATGCGTGCACAGTCGGTGTGTGGGATGCACACACTTCCTGAAATTCGCACTCGCCATGAGATCGGAGATCACTCAGAGACAGACAAACAATAAATAAGACTCACAGTCACAGATAGCGCTTGCTGAAGAACAGAAAGCTGACATGTTGTGTGTGCCGGCGTCCCTTTATAGTTCCGCCTATGTGTCGTCACACATTACGTCATTACGTTGCACCAATCGGAGATCGGCTTAGTTTCATTCATGCTTCAGAGGCGCTACGCTGAGGGGCGTTCCCCAAAGTGTCATTCGACGCAGTTCGAGTTCCCTCGAAAGGGAACTGGGTCGGGCTTTCTGGGATAGTCCTAAAATGGTTCAGATCATACTTAGAAGGGAGAGGTTATTATGTGACTATAGGAGAGCATAAGTCTGAGTGGGCATCCATGACATGCGGAGTCCCTCAAGGCTCAATTCTTGCACCACTCCTATTCAACCTGTACATGCTCCCAATGAGCCAAATAATGAGAAAGAACCAAATCTCTTACCACAGCTATGCAGACGACACACAGCTCTACTTAGCCCTATCGCCTAACGATTACAGCCCCATTGACTCCCTTTGCCAATGCATTGATGAAGTAAACAATTGGATGTGCCAAAACTTTCTTCAGTTAAACAAAGTCAAAACTGAAGTCATTGCGTTTGGAAACAAAGATGAAGTTCTCAAGGTGAACGCTTACCTTCACTCTAGGGGTCAAACAACTAAAAATCAAGTCAGGAATCTGGGTGTGTCTCTAGAGTCAGACCTTAGTTTCAGTAGTCATGTCAAAGCAATAACTAAATCAGCATACTATCATCTGAAAAATATTGCCAGCCATAGCTGGAACCAGCTTCCAGAAGAGATCAGATGTTCTCCTACAGTAGTCACATTCAAATCCAGACTCAAAATACATCTGTTTACCTATGCATTTACTGAATGAGCACTGTGCCACTGCTCGTCCGACTGTTTGTACTGTATTTTATTTAATGTTTTAATTATTCTAATTTTATTTGATTATTTCTGTATTTTATCTTTTATTCTAAACTGTTTTAATTTTTCTGATTTTTTTGTTTTAATTTCTTCTATGTAAAGCACTTTGAATTACCATTGTGTATGAAATGTGCTATATAAATAAACTTGCCTTGCCTTGCCTACATAAGGCATACTTCACTGCTGTCAAAATGGCTTTTAATAAAACTTTGTCTGCCTATACAGTAGAAAGGCGTTTTATTTATATATTTATTCAGTGCTACCTGACTAGAGTAAACAAATAAAAACGGCTGTTGTTCCCTTTGGCCAAATAGGAGATACTTCTTAGCAAACTTTTAGTCATGATGCCGTCGACTTGTATTGTTTGCGGGTGCAAGTGTTCAAATAGTAAATGTTTAGGGGGAGTGAGTTATTTTCAGTTTCCAGTAAACGATCTAGCACATTGTAGGCAGAGGCTAAAGGCTGCAAAGAATCATAAATATGGAGAGAATGACGCAATGGGAAATATGAAAAACCGGAACTAACAGAACAGGTTTTTTTTTTTTCACCCCTTTGCTTGTCCTAATGTGAATATCTCGGCCATGGTAAAACAGAGAATGAGTAAACATTGTTAAACATTGTTCCCTATCGGTCAGTCACTACGACGTAGGTCATGACTGACCAAATAGGAATCTCGCTAGAGAGGCCAATCTACTTCGAGTGAAACTAAAACAGGCCAATGCACATTGGCGTGCAATCATTTGCATCAGCTGCGCGACCTCGTTAGCGCGGGTATTTATCAAGCAGCTGAGCGATTGCACAGTTAGCTTTTTGCTTCGGAGCCAAACACTTCGATGCCTCTACTGCAGTGGAAAACTTCTACAGGCTTTTCTTTTTTGAACTTCTCTCTTTTTTTCTGGTGCTGGGCGCGACAGCACGGCAGCGTGAGCAGCCTCATCTTTAAAGAGCAAACAAAAAAGCTTTTTTAACGGCTGGTAAGATCTCCCAGCGCACAGTCGGGTGCACATTCCCCTGTGATCGCTGAGGCTGCTCCCCTGCGTGCTTCAGCACCAGTGAGAGTAGTTCCTAAAAGAGCATACACAGATAGTTCGCGTCTTTTTCAAGATGACGTTCTATCTGTGTGTTTCTGGATGCGGTCGTTACCTGGGATCGCGGGATGGTCACGATCACTGCCTTGTGTGTCTGGGCCTCGAACACGCACAGGCAGCGTTCGTGGATGAGTCATGTACCCATTGTGGGAAGATGACCATCTCGGAGCTGAGGTCGAGACTCTCGTTCCTGCAAAGGGGCGGAGTCCCCGTGCCTGCACCTCGGTCCAACCCCCCTTCGCGGGTTGCTTCCGGCAGTGACATGGGTGACCTGAGGATTACAGTGAGCGCGCTTCCTTCGGGGAACCAACCCCCTAGGAACCCCCACTCCTCTCATGCTCCGCAGCCAGTTCAGCTGCCAACGGAACGCGCCGGACCGTCCTCGAGATGTGTACCGGTCTGTTCGTTCGGCGCTTCCCGCGACGACCAGATGTCGATCGCTGCATCGGAGGGTGGGTCAGACCGCTCCGCGGACGACGGCTCGGAGCCGCTGCCTCCTTCGGGTGTGCCAGCGGTGCCCGAGTCGGACCCGGAGATGATGGCCATGCTTTCCCGGGCCGCCAACAGGATCGGGCTCGTGTGGAACCCTCCACCGTGTCCCGAGCCCTCGAGGCTGGATGATTGGTATCTCGGGGTGGCGCGTGCTGGTTCTCAGCAACCCACTCCAGTGCCTTTCTTCCCGGAGGTGCATGAGGAGCTCACGGGGACGTGGACGGCACCTTTCACTGCCAGAAACCATCCCGGTGGCTCCTCCTCCCTCACCACCCTTGATGGCGGGGCAGCTAAGGGATACACGCGTGTCCCGCCAGTGGAACGGGCCGTTGCTATGCAACTGTGCCCTAACTCCACTTGGCGTGGAGAACCGTGTCTTCCTTCACGCGCCTGTAGGTACTCGTCGGACTTAACCGACAAGGCTTACAAGGCCTGCGGGGAAGCTGCCTCTGCCATACACGCTATGGCGTTGTTGCAGGTTCATCAGGCTAAGGCACTGAAGGACCTGCACGAGGGTGGTCACGACCCACAAGTTTTCCAAGAACTTCGTACCGCGACGGACCTCGCGCTTCGTGCGACGAAGGTTACCGCGCGGTCTGTGGGTCGTGCGATGTCCACTTTGGTGGTCCAGGAACGCCATCTCTGGCTGTGTCTGGCCGACATGAAGGAAACCGACAAGCTCAGGTTTCTTAACTCCCCCGTGTCCCAGACCGGCCTCTTCGGTGACGCGGTCGAGAACTTTGCCCAGCAGTTCTCGGCTGTACAGAAGCAGACTGAGGCAATCAGTCACATCCTGCCGCGGCGGTCAGCTGCTGCCTCCACTCCACCGCCTGCGGCTCCTCAGTCTGCTCGTCGCCGAGGGCGTCCTCCTGCGTCTGCCCCTGCTCCCGCGCCGCAGCAGCAGCCTCCACCTAAGCGGCGCCGTCGAGCCAGTCGCAGGCAGGGCGCCCCGCCCGTCCAGGCCCCCGCCAAGAAGGGCAGCAAAGCCAAGAGTAAGCGGCCCTAGGACGGGCGACCCGGAGATGGAGGGAACTGCTCTTCAGGAGACGATGACCGCATCGCTCCTTCCCCCGGAGGAGGGCCGGGTGGGGAATATTTTGTTTCCTTTTGTTCCGCCGCTGGCCTTAAAACCAGCGGTACCCAAATTTTCAATAAAAGAGCAGTTTCTACCATCTCTGGGTCCGAAGGGGACCCGGAGAGCAGTGGGGGAACAGAATCCTCACCACTCTCATCTGCCTCCTCTATCGCCAGTGAGCAGCAGTGTGCAGTCGAGAACGCCACCGAGCCACCTCCTGCACCTCCTGCCCTGTGGAACCAGGTAAGTGCTGCACAGCGCACACAGACCCCGCTACGGGCCGCCTCCCAGAGAGAGCCCCCCGAGCCGCGTCCCTGTGTTCCACCTCGCTGCCCCACTCCGGGTACGCCTGCGGTCCCTTTGGTCATTCGGACCATCAGGCTCGGCTATGCGATTCAGTTCGCCCGGCGTCCCCCCAAGTTTCGGGCCATCCACTCCACTACAGTGAGAGCAGCCGATGCCCATGTCTTGCGTGCGGAGATCGCAGTCCTACTGGCGAAGGACGCGATAGAGCCGGTCCCTCCAGCCGATATGAGGTCAGGGCACTACAGTCCCTACTTCATTGTACCCAAGAAAGGTGGTGGGTTACGACCGATCTTGGATCTGCGAGTTTTGAATCGGAGCCTCCACAAGCTACCGTTCAAAATGCTCACGCAGAAACGCATTTTCGAATGCATCCGTCCCCAGGATTGGTTTGCAGCGATCGACCTGAAAGACGCGTACTTTCATGTCTCGATTCTTCCTCGACACAGGCCGTTCGGCGCTTTGCGTTCGAGGGTCGAGCATATCAGTACAAAGTCCTACCCTTCGGGCTGTCCCTGTCCCCCCGTGTCTTCACGAAAGTCACGGAGGGGGCCCTTGTTCCCATGAGAGAACAGGGCGTTCGCATCCTCAACTATCTCGACGACTGGCTCATACTAGCACACTCTCGAGATCAGCTATGCGAACACAGGGACCTCGTGCTCAGGCACCTCAGCCAGTTGGGTCTTCAGGTCAACTGGGAAAACAGAAAACTCTCCCCTGTGCAGAGGATCTCTTTTCTCGGTATGGAGTTGGATTCGGTCACTCAGACAGCGCGCCTCACAGAGCAGCGTGCTCAGTCGGTGCTGAACTGCTTGAACACGTTCAAAGGCAGGACGGCGGTCCCACTGAAATTTTTTCAGAGGCTCCTGGGGCATATGGCAGCGGCAGCAGCGGTAACCCCGCTCGGCTTGCTTCATATGAGACCGCTTCAGCACTGGCTTCACGGCCGAGTCCCGAGATGGGCGTGGCATCACGGCACTCACCGGGTGGCAATCACACCGGCCTGCCGTCAGACCTTCAGCCCGTGGTCAGACCCTTCGTTCCTTCGGGCAGGAGTCCCCTTGGAACAGGTCTCCAGGCATGCTGTGGTATTCACAGATGCCTCTGCCACCGGCTGGGGTGCCACGTACAACGGGCATGCAGTGTCAGGGGTGTGGACGGCTCCCCAACTGCATTGGCACATCAATTGCCTCGAGTTGCTAGCAGTACATCTCGCTCTGAGCCACTTGAAAAGGCCGCTACGGGGCAGGGACGTACTGGTCCGCACGGACAACACTGCGACCGTTGCGTACATCAACCGACAAGGTGGTCTACGCTCCCGTCGCATGTCGCAACTCGCCCGCCATCTCCTCCTCTGGAGTCAGAAGCATCTGAGGTCGCTTCGAGCCATGTATGTCCCCGGCGTGCTCAACCGTGTGGCCGACGAGCTATCACGAGCTGTGCTTCCGGGAGAGTGGCGACTCCACCCCCAGATGGTTCAGCTGATCTGGAGAGAGTTCGGAGAGGCTCAGGTAGACCTGTTTGCCTCCTCAGAGACCTCCCATTGCCAGCTGTTTTACTCCCTGACCGAGGGAACACTCGGCACGGACGCACTGGCACACAGCTGGCCCCGGGGCCTCCGCAAATATGCGTTTCCCCCAGTGAGCCTACTTGCACAGACACTGTGCAAAGTCAGGGAGGACGAGGAGCAGGTCCTTATGGTGGCTCCCTATTGGCCCACCCGGACTTGGTTCCCGGAACTCATGCTCCTCGCGACAGTCCCTCCCTGGCCCATTCCTCTGAGGAAGGACCCTGACTCAGAGACGGGGCACCCTATGGCACCCGCGCCCAGACCTGTGGAAACTCCATGTCTGGTCCCTCGGGACGCGGAGGTTCTAGGTGACTTACCCCCAGAGGTACTTAACACCATCACTTCAGCACGGGCGCCGTCCACGAGACGTGTTTACGCCCTGAAGTGGAACCTGTTCGTCAAGTGGTGTTCTTCTCGCCGAGAAGCCCCCCGAAGATGTTCGATAGGGTCTGTGCTTTCCTTCTTGCAGCAGGGGTTGGAGCGTAGACTGTCCCCTTCCACCCTCAAAGTACATGCTGCCGCTATTTCTGCTTATCATGACCACATAGATGGCAAAACAGTTGGGAAGCACGACCTGGTCGTCAGGTTTCTTAGGGGGGCGAGATGATTAAATCCTCCTCGACCCCCCTCCATACCCTCTTGGGATCTTTCCCTGGTGCTTCGAGCACTTCAGGATGTTCCCTTTGAGCCTCTGCAATCAGTAGACTTAAAGCTTCTTTCCATGAAGACTTTGCTACTGGTTGCATTGGCCTCTGTCAAGAGGGTGGGAGACCTGCATGCATTTTCGGTTGACGAATCGTGCCTAGAGTTCGGGCCGGGTGACGGCCACGTGGTACTAAGACCCCGGCCTGGCTATGTGCCCAAGTTTCCTACCACTCCCTCAAAGACCAGGTAGTGAACCTGCAAGCGCTGCCCTTGGAGGAGGCAGACCCAGCCCTGGCTTTGCTCTGTCCCGTTCGCGCTCTGCGTATGTACGTGGACAGAACTCAAAGCATCAGGACCTCAGATCAGCTCTTTGTCTGTTACGGAGGCCAGCAGAAGGGAAAGGCTGTCTCCAAGCAGAGGTTGGCCCACTGGATAGTGGATGCCATCGCCTTGGCTTACCAAGCACAGGGCGTGCCCTGCCCGCTTAGGTTGCATGCACACTCTACGAGAGGCGTTGCATCCTCCTGGGCGCTGGCACGTGGCTCCTCGCTAACAGATATCTGTAGAGCTGCGGGCTGGGCGACACCTAACACGTTCGCTAGATACTATAGCCTACGTGTAGAGCCGGTCTCCTCCCGTGTTCTCACCCTAAACGGGTAGAAGCACTGAGAGGTCTGGCTCTGTCGGCTTGCTGCACCCTACTGTGCACCCTTATTGCTCCAGAGTGAAAAACCTGTCGAGTCCTCCAAAACCCCTCGGCCCGGACTTGGTGGAGCGTCCGGCGCCAGGCCCTTATCCGTTGAATCCTTGAGAACCAGATCTGGGCTGGGTTCCATATGTGTGACCCTACGGGGATCCCATATGTGTATATATTCCACGGATGCTCCTATCGGAAGCCCGTGTCTTTCCCTTGGGCTAAGTCACCCATTATTTCATATGCAGTACAGCCTTCGGGTTAGTCCATATGTATTTCCACGTAACTCTTTGAAGAAGTGGCTTCCGCAGCGTTCCTTCCTAAACAGGAAAGGCACGCTTTCCCAGTGTTATCCAATATGTCACTGTGTGGGTTATCACGGAACAACAGTGTCAAACTCTCTGTGTAAGCCTCCTCCTATCGTCCTTCCAGGCAAGAAGGTGTAGAGGCTTGCACGGGGGCGCTGGATGGGGTGCAGCAGCTGTGGCGCTTTGTTAGGGATTCCTATTTGGTCAGTCATGACCTACGTCGTAGTGACTGACCGATAGGGAACGTCTCGGTTACATATGGTAACCCTCGTTCCCTGAGGGAGGGAACGGAGACGTAGGTCCCGTCGCCACATCTGCTGCCGCCCGCCGGGGCGGCCAGCTTCTCAGGCTTGGCTCCTCAGCAAAAAACTAACTGTGCAATCGCTCAGCTGCTTGTTAAATACCCGCGCTAACGAGGTCGCGCAGCTGATGCAAATGATTGCACGCCAATGTGCATTGGCCTGTTTTAGTTTTACTCGAAGTAGATTGGCCTCTCTAGCGAGATTCCTATTTGGTCAGTCATGACCTACGTCTCCGTTCCCTCCCTCAGGGAACGAGGGTTACCATATGTAACCGAGACGTTCATTTACATACACTACCGACATTGTATCAATACAAAGCGGGTAGAAAATAGGTGAAGTTACACTTTAAAGTGGGGTATAAAGAAAATATAAGTTAATTAGCTGCATGTTTTAATGGACATTTTTTAATCTTTGTTAATTTTTGGTATTGAATTTGTTAATATCGCAAGACACTTAATCGAATGTATCATTTTACACATAGACTCAAGTCTCGTCTAATCATGATTAAGCAATCAGTAATTGAGTCGTGTCTGTGATGAGAAGCTACACCTGGGAGCTTTGTGTGGTAGTAATATTTAAGAAGGCAAATGTTTTCTTTATATATGTGCTGTGTTGCATACTACATTTCACAACATTTACTACTGTTTTATGTAAACAGCTGCAAGTTACATCTCCTCCCTCCTTTGTTCTATCCATCCAAGTTACCGTGTTTACAGGTTTTATGACTTTACGTTGTAATGGCAATGAAGTTAAAACACTTTTACCAAAAGCACAACTTCCACAATCCTGATCTTTAGATGCAACAAAAGACTTGTTAAACTAATAGTCCTCCACACTATTAAGTTGTGCAGGTTGTTAAATCATGTTCAAGTCTGGTCCTTTTTTACAATTTCAGTCATATCCTCTTTACACCAACTGTTGCTGGAGGTATATTTTTTAGATCTCTCCATAAAATCTTTGATATTGATTGGGGGTCCCTGGTAATACCACCTACTTTGTTTTCAATGGAGAAAGAGTTCTCCAACAAATCGAGTTTAGCGTACACAGCAGAGTACCCCACATGGGTCCAGATATCATCTATTACAACCTAAATTTTACCAGTAAAAGAAGCAAATTGAGATTAAGAATCTCTTTTACAAGAGTGTCCTATCCAATCAAATAGCAATACATAACTAGTTAAAGGGGTCATATAATGGTACATGCACTTTTACAAGTTGATTGTACTGAAATGTGTGTTGGCAGTGTCTGCACACAACCATCATATAATGATAAAAATCCATCCAGTGGTTTTGTTTTAATCTCCTTATATGTTTTCCCCTGCCTCAAATCGAGCCGTTCGAGCCTATGACGTCACAAGCTCGCACGTCCCTCCCACGATTGTTGATTGACAGCAGGGTTTCAACACAGACCCGCCCTCGCTCCTGAGTGAGATGTCAATCATAGTTTGTCATTGTTGATACACTGGAGCAGAATGGAGTCTAAGCGATTGAGATGTTCGGTTCTTGGGTGTAATAACAAACACAGCAGTAATTTTAAAGTTCCCAAATCCGAACCGCTGAAGACGCAGTGGCTGAGTTTTGTTTATGAAGAGAATATTCCCGACGAGCAACGTGAATGCGCTCATGTTTGCGCAAATCATTTCTCACCAGACTGCTTTTTAAACGAGGGACAATATAAATCAGGTTTTGCTAAGAGGCTGCTACTGAAAAAGGAATCAGTACCAACTATTCGTGATCCTGCTGGACCTGCTGGAGCCAACAATGCACCTGAACACACCTTGTTTTCAGACCAGCACGCCCATGGGTGCACAGATGGGTGCAAATGCATTTGCTATTTAAACAATGTGGCGCAGGACGTGAAAATGATAACTGCATTGGGCTGAAACTGGTGATGACGAACACCTGTGTTTGATTGCAGTAATTGGCGTGGAGACTGCATATAAACTGCCGGCTGAGAGAGAGAAGTGAGAGAGACCTGGGACTCGCACGAGACACAGAGGAAGCCTGCCGAGTATTGTGTGTGTGTGTGTAAAAGTTATATGTGTATTTTATTTTGCTGTGGAATACAGCGGCCGCGCCCGAGCGCACCTTTTTGTTTTCAGTTTATTTTTGTGAATAAAGTGCGAGTCCCAATTTCGCCGACCCCGTCTTCTTCTTCCACCACCCACTCTGAAGTTCACGCATTGTTACACTGGTGCCGAAACCCGGGAAGAAGAAGACTGCCGCCGCCATGCAGACCCCGCCGGGAACGCCATTTGCGGACCTCATCCAGACGCTCGCGGGTCTTCACCGGGAGCAACACCACGCCCTGCTAGCCGTAAAAGAGGAGCAGGACCAGCGGTTCCAGTTGCTGCTCCAAGGCCAGCAAGAAGACCGCGAGCTGTTCCGGAGCTGGCTCGACCGGGAGGTTCGGGCCGTCCCCGCTCCAGCTACGGCCTCGGCCCCGCCCCTGCCTCTCAACAAAATGGGACCCCAGGACGATCCGGAGGCGTTCCTGGACTTATTTGAGAGGTCGGCCGAGGCCCGGGGATGGCCCCAGTCGGACTGGCCCATGCGGCTCATCCCTTTACTTTCGGGGGAGTCCCAGATCGCCGCCCACCAGCTGCCATTCCAGAACCTCCTGGTCTACGAAGATCTGAGGCGCGCCATTCTGCAGCGGGTCGGCCGGACCCCCGAGCAACATCGTCAGCGGTTCAGGTCCTTGAGCCTGGAGGAGTCTGGCCGACCCTTCGTGCTGGCGCAACAGCTCCAGGACTCCTGCCGTAGATGGCTGATGGCCGACGGAGGCGACGTCGAGGATATCGTCAGCAAGGTGGTACTGGAGCAATTCATCACCAAGCTGCCCAAGAAAACCGCTCAGTGGGTCCAGTGCCACCGCCCGACGTCGCTGGACCAGGCCATCCACCTGGCGGAAGATCACATGGTGGCGTGCTCAGGGGTCGGCGAACCCCTTCCATCAGCCTCTCTCTCTCCTTCTCTCTCTCTCTCTACCCCTTCTCTCCCCAAACCTGTGCCCCTTCCCAGGTCTCGCGGGGGGCTGGTGCCCCGGCCGGCGCCAAGGTGGAGGACAGCGACTCCGGCGGAGCCCGTCCCTGTGTCCCGGGCCCCACCCAGGGGGCCCGCCACGTCGGACCACCCCGTTCCGAGTCCGGCAGCCCTGCACTCTCCACGCCAATTCCTTGACCCACTTCCTGCCACTGGAGCGGCGGGGAGGCCTGGGCCGGCCTGTTGGCGCTGCGGGGACCCGGGACACTTTATAGATCGGTGTCCGGCGATGGAGGTGGGGACGCTGATCCGGGTTCCCGACGCGCCGCAGGCTGCCCCCGATCAAACTGGCCTGTACCAGATACCAGTGAGTATCAAGGGGGGGTACTTATCAGGCTTTGGTGGATTCAGGTTGTAACCAAACCTCTATACATCAAAGTCTGATACAACCGGGGGCATTGGATAACAGCCGCATGGTTAAGGTGCGGTGTGTGCACGGGGTGGTGGTGAGGTATCCGATAATGCCGGTCGTAATTCAATTTAGGGGGCAAAAGCATAGTGTGGAGGTGGCCGTTAACCCGCACCTCCGGCATCCGCTCATTTTGGGGACGAATTGGCCTGCCTTTAATGAATTGTTGGGGTCGTTATCAGCTGGTGCCTCTTGGGGTAAAAAAAAAAACAAGGGAAAGACAGCGGTCGTTCAGCTGGGGGATGCTGAGCCGGGACCACTGGGTCCTTCTGCAGGGGAACAGAGGGCTCTGGCGAGAACGGTTCTCTCAGAGCGCGATGATTTTCCCATGGAGCAGTCCCAGGACGAGTCTCTAAAAAACGCCTTTAATCAGGTCCGCTCTTTCGACGGCCAGCTGCTTCACCCAGACCAACCGCTCTCTTATCCCTATTTTGCTGTATTGAAAGATAGGTTCTATCGGGTGACCCAAGACACCCAGACAAAGGAAGGTGAACGCGGTGTCTAAGTTTGATGCTTATCCAATGCCGAGGGTTGACGAATTGCTTGATCGGCTGGGTACTGCTCGTTTTTATTCGACATTGGACTTAACGAAGGGTTATTGGCAGATCCCCTTGTCTCCAATGTCCAAAGAAAAAACAGCTTTCACAACGCCGTTTGGATTACACAAATTTGTTACTCTTCCTTTCGGGTTGTTCGGGGCTCCAGCGACCTTCCAGCGTCTGATGGACAAGATTCTCCGGCCGCATGCTGCATATGCCGCTGCCTACTTGGATGATATCATCATCTATAGTACCGATTGGCAGCGTCATATGCAGCATTTGCGGGCTGTCCTGAAGACGCTGAGAAGGGCGGGGCTCACGGCCAACCCGAAGAAGTGTGCAATTGGGCGTGTGGAAGTGAGGTATCTGGGTTTCCACTTGGGTCACGGACAGGTGCGTCCCCAAATTGATAAGACGGCAGCAGTTGCGACCTGTCCGAGACCCAAGACCAAGAAGGAGGTTAGACGGTTCCTGGGGCTAGCGGGATATTACAGGAGGTTTGTGCCTAATTATTCGGACCTCGCTAGCCCGCTGACTGATTTAACTAAAAAGGAAGCGCCAGATGCGGTCCAGTGGTCGGAGCAGTGTCAGCAGGCCTTTACCCAGATAAAGGCTGCTCTGTGTGGCGGCCCGCTTTTGCATGCTCCTGATTTCTCTCTCCCTTTTATCCTACAGACGGATGCATCGGACAGGGGGCTGGGCGCGGTCCTGTCCCAAGAGGTGGAGGGTGTAGAGCGGCCGGTGCTGTACATCAGTCGTAAGCTCTCTAAGAGAGAGACGATGTACAGCATCATTGAGAAAGAGTGTTTGGCCATCAGGTGGGCTGTTCTCACCCTCCGCTACTACCTCCTGGGGCGGGAGTTCACCCTCTGTTCGGACCACGCTCCCCTGCAATGGCTCCACCGCATGAAAGATACGAACGCGCGGATCACCCGTTGGTATCTAGCTTTACAGCCTTTTAAGTTCCAGGTGATCCACAGGCCGGGTGCACAGATGGTTGTGGCTGACTTCCTCTCCAGGAGGGGAAGGGGGGGGGCTGGGGCGGGGAGGCTGCAGGCCGGACGGCTCCCCGGCCTGAGACGGGCGGTGGGGGTATGTGGCGAGGGGGGCGTGGTTCCGCGAAGTCTGTAGCGGGAGAGAAGTCAGCGAGCCGCGCAGTGAGTAAGTGGGTCAAGTGCAGATGACGAACACCTGTGTTTGATTGCAGTAATTGGCGTGGAGACTGCATATAAACTGCCGGCTGAGAGAGAGAAGTGAGAGAGACCTGGGACTCGCACGAGACACAGAGGAAGCCTGCCGAGTATTGTGTGTGTGTGTGAAAGTTATATGTGTATTTTATTTTGCTGTGGAATACAGCGGCCGCGCCCGAGCGCACCTTTTTGTTTTCAGTTTATTTTTGTGAATAAAGTGCGAGTCCCAATTTCGCCGACCCCGTCTTCTTCTTCCACCACCCATTCTGAAGCTCACGCATTGTTACAGTGTACACTCTAAAAAAAACAGTGGGTTATTTTTTTTACCCCAATGCTGGGTTGAGTCTGCTGGGTTATTTTGTTGGGTTATTTTTTCCATGGCTGGGTAATTTTGTGTTAGCCAGCCATTGGGTTAGTGGCTGGGTCAATCTCACCGACAGTTGAAACAATACACCCCTCCCCCAACCTGCCCTTCGACACCCTAAAATTATACTTATTTATTTATTGTCCAGAAAACGTATTTTATTTTATTTATTTTGATAATATTTTTTTTTTAATGCAAATTTTGTAGATTTTTATTTTTTATTTTACTTAGCTGTAAATTACTAGATTTGATCAATAAATAATGAATAAATAGTAATTTAAGCATATTCCTCACATTCCTTCAACTTAAATAATACAAAAGCCACTGTGCTTACGACAGAAATATATATGTAAAATAGAAGAAAACTAATCAAAGTGCAGAGGAGAGAGAACTTTGAAAACTGGCTGCAGTGAGTTTTGGCCATAGTGCTTTTAGTTTGTTCATTAGAAAAATAAGCAAAATACAGTCAAATTTGTTTGCAAATGAAAGTTATTAAAAATTTTAACCTTTAGCAATTTCGTTTAACTGTATAAGTGGTATAATTGTTGAGTTGTCATTCTCTTCTGCACTTTTTTTTATTCACATACACATGTACAGGTTGTTTCAACTCGATGTACAGTATAAAGCACAGCTCACACAGAAATCATTTTTAAACTTTCCTTTGGTCAATGAATTTGTCAAAATGTTTCGCCATCATGCAAAATCCCAGATCACATGGATTGCTATTGAAATGACTGAATTTTACCCACAAAAATTCGATCTGAGTTTGACTTTGAGTTGGTTTTGCACTGTTCTCTGTTCGGTCTCTTGTTTCTTTTTCGTTACTTGTTCCCGCTTATTGTTAGTTACCATGGATACTCATTAGTTATTTCTTTGATTTAATCACACCTGTCATGTTCCACCCCCCATTAGCCCTCAGTTTGTGCCTAAATTCGTCCTTGCAGTGACATGAGGGTGCATAAATGATATCAAAATTGTAATTTTGGTGGAAACCCGGGTTCTCATATTGGCTCATCTGACACTTTACAAGCTGCTTCTGTGAGTACCTATATCGTACAGAGAGAACTAAATCTTTTTCCAATCCATTTTCAATTGCAGCAATTTAATACATTGGTTAAAACTGATTAATAAACAGAGAAGCAAGTGTTTAAAACAGGGGCTGAAACAATGAAGATCAGTTAAGAGGATGTTAATTCTCAGGCCAGAACCCAAAGAGATATAATGAGCAGGTACCCTGACGAGTCTCTCTTTGCTTCCTCTTCTGTTAATTTAATAAAAACCACTCCAGGACACGCTGATTGCTGCTGATTACAATTGCATGTCGCTTTGATAATAACGGGCCTCCTTCAGTCCAGATTAGCAAAACCAACAGACGTCAATAGCGGCGTCAAGAGAGAAGTCAAAGCAGAAATGCAGCACCCAGGGTGTGTCGTAGACCTTGAGGATTGATTGAAAGATCAAACTAGCTTTCCCCTAAACAGAAAAAGGAGAAATAATTGGAGCGTCCATCCATTTTGATTGCAGAGTGTTTTGCTGGCCACTCCATTATGGATCCAGCTGCAACCCAATTTCTTTTAGATGCACATCTGTAAATCCCTGCGGTTAAGGAGTGTGTGAGGACAGTGGCTAAAGATCAGCACTTTATTCTGTCGAGCTAAGACCTGAATCACAGTCGACTGACGGATTTACTTCTATTCCCTGCAATAGTGTTTTAGCACATTATTCTGGCCAAAGTCCTGCACTTTTGAGATCTGGATCTAGATCAAGAAACCATTAACTCCGCAATACAGGACTGAACTTCTTAATATTGTGTTTGACCCTTTTTCACTCTTCTTTGCATTTGTATGCCCCTAATCATGGCCGCTGTCAGGAGAAACTACCATGCACACTTGATTTAAAGAAAGAATCTCTTTGTTCATTTAATTTGCTGACCTTAGATGCTTTAGTACATATAAATATTCTTGATTTTGGCTTTGTGTATTGACCTGCATTGCTGAATCATGGAACTCAAGTGCGGTTCTCTGTGATGGCAAAAGCTGATGACATCAGCACAATCGCTAAATGATGGTTACTGAAGTCCATCGACCCACAAATCCCCCTTAGGGGGAATCATGGGACTATATAGGCTAATGAATTCCTATAGATTCCTACTATAATCTAATTATGCTAATTATGGTCGTTCACTATGAACAACCAATAATCTTTATGATCATTATTTTTTTATGAACCTGGAGGCAAATTCTTTATTAAATTATATATGTACAATACAAATACACTATAAATAGCCGATGCAGCTTTTTCTAAATGCAATATAATTGTCATACTAAGAAATTAGCATTTCTACACTGTATAGCTGAATAATAATGCAACTCTGAGACGAAGGCGATGATGTTCTTTTTCTTTCCTTGTTTATTTATTTTTTTATGTTTCATTTTCAGGATGTGGCAGTCTTCTTGGCCCGTATGTCTGGGATAACAAAATTTGACAGAGATGCAAATTAGTATGTCTCTCAGTATCATCAGTAGATGGGAAAGTGATGTCATCATTGACTCCCTAAGGAAAGCACTAGAATGTTGCTTTTGGAATTGCTCATTTAAAAAAAAAAAGTTAGGAGCATTTCAGATAAGCAGTCTACCACACTGCCAGGTGCACGCTGATTAGAAATGCAGTCCAATGTCCCAACATACATCAGTATGGCCCCTGTTTTCAAAGAAAGACTTTGTAGCTGCTGTGCTCCATCAGAGCCAATATTTGGATTTGTATATATGGTTATGGATCTGTAACAATATCAAAATTATTCGTATCTGTATTCAAGTAAAACCGTAAGTGGGCGGGACTTTAACTGGAAGTTTGTCGAATTACTTGAGAAGACCTTTAAATGTATATCTGTTCCCTTTCGTACTATTTATAATTAAAAAAATGCTTTGTATAACCCATAAGATAATCATTTTGTATTATAATTATAACATTTATTTAAATGTCTTCTAATTGTTGGAGCTGATAGAGGCAGTGCTTTGAGATGCAGTGCGGTTGTGCTTCAGGAGACCCGAGTTTGAGTCCTGATGTATGCTGAATTCTGTGACCCACCGAATTATGTGACCATACACATAACCTAGTGACGGTAGGGTAAGGATTAGGATTAGCTCAATACAGTATAGCACAGAATTCGACACAACACCGGGTTGGGGACCTCAAAGCTGAAACATTTATATTTAAATATCTTCTAATTAAAACAATAATGCTAAATGTAAAAAAAAAAAAAGCGGAAAAAAACCCCAAAACATTATTTTCAAGAGGAACTTTTTGTACAGAGTTATGTCAGGACAATCATCCACAACCTCAAATAAGAGGAGTCAGACTCTATAAACAGTTGATTAGAGAACATGGAAGTTGAAAGAAAATATTCGGTGGTTGAAAATTGCTAAAAGTCAACTCAAGTCAAGTCAAGTATATTTATATAGCGCTTTTCACAATATAGATTGTATCAAAGCAGCTTCTCAGTATCAATCAAAATAACATAACAGTGTTTGTTTCTTAGTGGAAAAAAAACATCCACGTTTGGTAGGGCTGATCAATGGTATTAATGATTGGTTAATTAATTTGAATATCCCCAACTGAGCAAGCCAAAGACAACAGTGGCAAGGAAACGAAAAACTCCATCAAGTGACCTACTGGTGTCCAAAAACTCCATCAGGTGACTTAATGGAGAGAAGAAAAAATACCTTGGGAGAACCCAGGCTCAGTCGGGGGCCAGTTCTCTTCTGGCGTTTATGAACTAGAGGCCGGATTTACAGTAACTGTAAGATAAAAAAATGTATATGAATGCCTGGCTGAAGAGATGCGTCTTTAGTCTAGTTTTAAAGTGGGAGAGCGAGTCTGAGCAACGAACAATATTAGGAAGGCTATTCCAGAGCTTTGGAGCTAAATGCGAATAAATCCTAAATTGGACTAACTGTAGCTTGTTTATTGAGCAGGACAACCAGCTAATAAAGCATTACAGTAATCTAGTCTCGAGGTCATGAATGCATGAACTAACTTTTCTGCATAAGAAACAGATAGCATATTACGAAGCTTAGCAATGTTTCTAAGGTGGAAAAAGGCTATTTTTGTAACATATGAAATATGACTTTCAAAAGACAGGTTGCAGTCTAGTATAACACCCAGGTCTTTTACGGTAGAGGATAAAGTAACAGGGCATCCTACTATGTTAAAGTTGTGTTGTGAGAGGTTTTGTGGACGGTTTTTAGAACAACTTTAATCATGAATGCAAATGCAAATCTGAACAAATTACAAAGATAGCCTTATTTATAAAGATATGCATAGCCTAAAATATAAAGATATACTTAGCCTAAATGCTTGCTGTCTCTGAGAGAGAGAGAGAGAGAGGGAGAGAGGGAGAGAGAGAGAGAGAGAGAGAGAGAGAGAGAGAGAGAGAGAAATAGGTAGTCTATCATATCGTACCAGGTTTAAAACAATTAAATAGACATATCAAGTAGAAAATGTGTATGATCCAGTATCTTAGTTGATATTACTCTTGCCAAGCTATTTTTGAAGACTTTGTTTTACACTCATTCACTTCATACACTCATTATTGCATAGTGGTTTTAGATGTTTATTTATAATATTGTGCTATCCACCGGCTCACCTGTTATTCAGCAAACATGAGGAGTGACTGTCTGCCAAATATTTTTTCTATTTGGTAGAATTTGTTATTCGTTTTGAAGCCATTATCCATGCCGTTCCAAATAAGGTTTTCGGCTTTTGGAACATCTCTTCTGTACTCAAACCGACAACGTAGCTTAGCACTCATGGGAGGGTGCTACGGTTACACTTTATATTATATTTTGCATGTAAAGTCTTTAACTATTGATCAACAAACTTGTCATGATAAACTTTTTTTGGTAAAACTGTGTGGGGGAAAAGTAGGATAGTCAGTCCTGTGTGTGCAATATTTGATGCCTTTTTGTTTTCTTTAAAGTGATGTGAAAATAAATTGGCATTTTTAGCACCGATTTCTTTTCTCTTGTGACAAGAAACTTTTTATTCAGCTTTCATTCCAAACCCTCAATAATTGATATCTCTCTGTTTTCAGGTATTTCAAAGTTTCCTATGTTTCACCACTTTTCACTTCCTTAGAAACTTAAGGGCTCTTTGTATGAATATATTATTGTTTGCATGAAAGACTTTGTGTTGTAAAAATGTATGGATTCATATTTTGCATGCTTTTTTACGTTTGTGATCTTTTAAGCCACAGGTGTAAAACAATTACCTGTAAAAGCCTGGCAAAGGGTTCGGGATAAGGAAGCTTTTTTCTAGATCTCGAAGGACGTCATTGAGCATGCGTACATGGGCTGGATCTCTCTCTTTGGGGTCATTGGCAGGACGCATGACCTCAGATTGGAAGAAGGCTGAGCTGTCCCTCAAAGATGCAGCCAGGTTAAGCAGGTTCAGCAGGTCCGGTCGACTCAGTGGGTCATCTAAAAAAAATAAGACATATGAACGATATATTAATTACTGCAGTCAATTAAAACTAATTAATCAAACATTTTTCTGAAATTAATCATGATTAATTGCACCTAACATTAAAATGTGTAGTATTGTTTTATATTGTAATACATATTTTCATACTGAATCTCCAAATTAATGTAATGTACTAAAGCCTAATCCTGTCTTAACTTAAGCCCTGTCTGTGAAACCGGGCCTATAATTATTAATTTAAGTGAACTTAAAGCAACCACTCGCTGCTCGCATCAAATTCAAGGCTTTGAAGCTAGCTTACAGATCTACCACAGACTCAGCTCCGTCCTACTTTTACTCACTCCTACGAGTCTACACCCCTACCAGAAGCCTACGATCGGTCAATGAGCGACGGCTCGTGGTACCATCACAGAGAGACACAAAATCACTCTCCAGAACATTCTCATTCACGATTCCATGGTGGTGGAATAATCTCCCCAACTTCATCTAGAATGCAGAATTCAAAAGCATTCAAAATCTCTTCCGTGAGTTCTTAACATTAAAAAAAAAATCCCTCTTTAAATCCTTCCTTGTCTGGTTTGTGCTACTCTGAGCAATGCCTGAACTTTCTATTTTGAACACTTCTTCCGTTGTTCTTGCCTCTTCACGATGACTCGCTTGCTTTAGTCCTCAGTTGTAAGTCGCTTTGGATAAAAGCATCTGCTAAATGACTAAATGTAAATGTAAAGGCACATTATGTAGGTTTAGCCACCACTAGAGGTCAAAATTTATAGAAATGTATGTTTCATGTTCCCCTCCTTTGTTACAGTGACGTTTGATCACATGATCACACTGCAGTAAGCTAGATCAATATTAGAATATCATATTAATAAAAGCTGGATGACTTGTGTTGCTAAACGAAATGCAATTCATTTAAAAACTTTGAATAGTGGAGAAAATGCTGTTTTACTGGTACTACAATTAATGCTCTTTCTGATTATGTTATGTTAGCCCCTTGACTAAATAGTCAGATTTACTTTTTGGGTACAAAACACAGTAAATCAAGAAAACAAGACATTAAAACAATAACTGTGTAACTATGTTTTCTGTAGATAAAGGTATCCAAACCTAGTGTCTTTGGTAAATTAAGGGTAACGCGGATGTGACGTAAATTGACAGGCGACGCAATGATAAGGGACGTTACATTGGTTAAAATAGCAGATTTCTCTGGATTTAAACATTGTTGGAAAGTACATAAGTCAACAAAATATATAACATTATTCTAGTGTTTTTTATTTTATTTTTAATTTTAATCCAAATTCTTATATATTGTGCCTTTAAAACAATCTTATAATACATGTAATTTAGCTGTCCCTTTAATATAGTGGATCTCTTTTCTATTTTAATATATATTCAAATTGAATTTATTGAATTCCATTACAATTTTTGTTTTAGGAATTTATGATGAATAGAAAGTTCAAAAGAGCAGGACTTTTGTTTTTTGAGAAATTTTGTTACAATGTAAAAGTGTCACGATACACACACAGGAAAACAGTAGATCCAAAAGCAGTATATTTATTGGGTAATCCGTACTCACGATCAGTCCAGGCAGGGGTCAAATACCAAGTAAGCAATCCAAAAGACAAGAACATACACAGACCAGGAAACACAAAACGAGATCCGAAGTGTGGGGACATTAAACAACGACTCCGTACACATACTAACAAAGACAGGGAATATATACACATATCTAACAAGACTAACACAGAACAGCTGGGAACAATGATAACGGGGAACAGCTGAGTGCAATGAACTGATTATTGACAGTGACAGACAGAATGCTGGGAATTGAAGTCAAATGTGAAGGACACTGTGAGAACGAGGACCTCAAGTGATAGACAAGGGAACACAACCAGACACTGTGACATAACCTCCCCTCTACAGAGCGGCTACCAGACGCTCCACGACAACACTAAAACACGACACAAGAGTTCAGGAGGGAGGTGGAACGGTGGAGGATCAGCGGGAGGAACGGCAGACAGCGGCTCAGGAACGGCAGACAGCGGCTCAGGAACGGCAGACAGCGGCTCAGGAACGGCAGACAGCGGCTCAGGAACGGCAGACAGCGGCTCAGGAACGGCAGACAGCGGCTCAGGAACGCCAGACAGCGGCTCAGGAACGCCAGACATGGGAATGTCCATGATCCGAGCCAGACGCTCCAGATAGTCCAGGTCCATGAAGGCAGATGGAACGTGAACAGTCTCTCGCTGGGCAGACGTGACGTGAACAGTCGTGAACAGTCTCTCGCTGGGCAGGCGTGACGTGAGCAGTCTCTCGCTGGGCAGGCGTCGTGAGCAGTCTCTCGCTGGGCAGGCGTCGTGAGCAGTCTCTCGCTGGGCAGGCGTCGTGAGCAGTCTCTCGCTGGGCAGGCGTCGTGAGCAGTCTCTCGCTGGGCAGGCGTCGTGAGCAGTCTCTCGCTGGGCAGGCGTCGTGAGCAGTCTCTCGCTGGGCAGGCGTCGTGAGCAGTCTCTGGCTGGGCAGACGGGACGTGAGCAGTCTCGGGCTGGGCAGACGGGACGTGAGCAGTCTCGGGCTGGGCAGACGGGACGTGAGCAGTCTCTGGCTGGGCAGACGGGACGTGAGCAGTCTCTGGCTGGGCAGACGGGACGTGAGCAGTCTCTGGCTGGGCAGACGGGACGTGAGCAGTCTCTGGCTGGGCAGACGGGACGTGAGCAGTCTCTGGCTGGGCAGACGGGACGTGAGCAGTCTCTGGCTGGGGAGACGGGACGTGAGCAGTCTCTGGCTGGGCAGACGGGACGTGAGCAGTCTCTGGCTGGGCAGACGGGACGTGAGCAGTCTCTGGCTGGGCAGACGGGACGTGAGCAGTCTCTGGCTGGGCAGACGGGACGTGAGCAGTCTCTGGCTGGGCAGACGGGACGTGAGCAGTCTCTGGCTGGGCAGACGGGACGTGAGCAGTCTCTGGCTGGGCAGACGGGACGTGAGCAGTCTCTGGCTGGGCAGACGGGACGTGAGCAGTCTCTGGCTGGGCAGACGGGACGTGAGCAGTCTCTGGCTGGGCAGACGGGACGTGAGCAGTCTCTGGCTGGGCAGACGGGACGTGAGCAGTCTCTGGCTGGGCAGACGGGACGTGAGCAGTCTCTGGCTGGGCAGACGGGACGTGAGCAGTCTCTGGCTGGGCAGACGGGACTTGAGCAGTCTCTGGCTGGGCAGACGGGACGTGAACAGTCTCTGGCTGGGCAGACGGGACGTGAAACATGTCTCTATCACCTCCTCTACAACGACCTCCACGGGTCCCGCGGAACTTTACCAACCGGGTCCCATTAAACAACTCCCTTCTCTCCCGCTCGGTTGCTGGGGAAGAGATGTTGCAAAACATACCGCTGGATCTTGTGTGACGGAGTCGTTCTGTCACGATACACACACAGGGAAACAGTAGATCCAAAAGCAGTATATTTATTGGGTAATCCGTACTCATGATCAGTCCAGGCAGGGGTCAAATAACAAGTAAGCAATCCAAAAGACAAGAACATACACAGACCAGGAAACACAAAACGAGATCCGAAGTGTGGGGACATTAAACAACGACTCTGTACACATAGTAACAAAGACAGGGAATATATACACATATCTAACAAGACTAACACAGAACAGCTGGGAACAATGATAACGGGGAATAGCTGAGTGCAATGAACTGATGATTGACAGTGACAGACAGAATGCTGGGAATTGAAGTCAAATGTGAAGGACACCGTGAGAACGAGGACCTCTAGTGATAGACAAGGGAACACAACCAGACACTGTGACAAAAAGTCTTTTTCACTTTGGATGAATTTAATGCATTCTTAAAAGTTTGGCGCAATTGCTAGGCATTGGACATAATAATTTCAGTCATGTTTAGGTAGAATAACACAGACGGCCAAATTGGGCTTAATGCATTGCAGCTACTATTAACCTCACCTTTCCATCACTCAAAACAGCTTTTATCCAATTTCACTTCATCCTCATAAACCTAATCGTCTCAGACACACCCCTCGGCTCTGTACTTGACTTCACTTGTTGTTAGCAGCAACTATTTTGACAGCTTAAATGCAATCCTCAAAACTCCAGCAGAGCTCTGGCCCTCAAAATGAAACAGTCTAGTATTTAACGGAAAATCTTTGGGCTAAATAAAGACGCACTCCTGGCATACCTCCATATGCCCGAATTCAGAATCTAACAAATGAGTCAAACCTTCTAACCTCTCTATTGTGGGTTAAACTGATCCTCAGTTTAAGGAGGTTGAATTCAAAAGAACACATCAAAAAAATCTGACATGCTTCTGCTCTGTCTTTCAACTTGCTTACTCAAGCATGCATTAATCATGTGTTGAGCTGGAGCTGTTAAGAACTGTTCATCTTCTCGAAGATAATGCCAGAGCTGTGACAGATGGGTGTGCATTTAAACAGGCTAGTATGAGGCGCCGTCTAGGGCTTAAATTAAACTTCAATCACACAAACATACATGAAACACTTGCATCCACATATACTAAGTAGTCACACATACATCTATACTACTGAATGCTCAAACAAATACAGTACATGAAAAGCACACCGACATAGTCACTCACGCACACACACAAACACTTTGTGCACATACACTTATGAAATGCTAGTTCACCGTGGCACAAAGTTTAAGCTGGTTTCACACAGAAGAGACTTTCACTAAAATTGGAATTTTTCCTGGTAACAAAACAACGCTTGTAGTACTTCATATGTTAAAAGTATATTAAAAAAAAAATCTTCTTGCAGATAATGCAAGGCCACTAAGTGTACTTTCATGAATGTTTCTTAACTTGTTCAGTACTTGAATTCAGTACTAAAGTTCACTTTTTTTAATAAAGCATAATTTTAAATGTAAATCATTGTGCTGGTGCTCGTCGTTTGGGAGTCGATCATTTTCTCGTGAGAACGCAAAAGTTTCTCCTGACCTTGCAGAGTGTCTGAGCGAGAAGGCTCACTGGGGGAAATGCATACTTGCGTAGGAAAACCTTAGATGCTTCTGACTCCAAAGGAGGAGATGGCGGGCAAGTTGCGATATGCGACGGGAGCGTAGACCACCCTGATGGCTGATGTACGCAACAGCTGCAGTGTTGTCCATCCGGACCAGTACGTGCTTGCCTTGAAACAGCGATTTGAAGCGGCACAGAGCAAGCCATACTGCTTGAAACTCGAGGCGTTGATATGCCAGTGCAGTCGAGAACCTGTCCAGGAGCCCGATTATGCCCGCCCATTTCACTTTTGAGCCAACAACATGCCTGGAGACTTGTTCTAGGGGAACTCCTGCCCTTAGAAACGCAAGGTCTGACCACAGGCTTGACGCCAGGTCGGGATGATTGCCACGCCCGGTGCGTACCGCGTGACTTTGTACTGATATGCTCGACCCTCGAACGCAAAGCGCAGGGACAGTTTTTGTCGAGGCAGAATCGAGTCATGAAAGTATGCGTCCTTCAGGTCGATTGCTGCAAACCAATCCTGGGGTTGAAATACATCCGAAAATGCGTCTCTGCCTCAACATTTTGAACGGGAGTTTGTGAAGGGCCAAGATCCATCGTAACCCACCACATTTCTTGGGTACAATGAAGTATGGGCTGTAAAACTCTGACTTCATATCAGCTGGAGGGACCGGCTCAATCACATCCTTTGCCAGTAGGACTGCGATGTCTGCATGCAAGACAGGAGCATTACTGGGTCGCCCGTCAGGAGCGCTGCTTTGCCTGACGCGTGGAGGGGCTGGGACGGGCTGCATCGGTTTCCTGTGGCCGGCTCCGCGCTGTGTAGAGGCCGGCCTGGGAGATCAGGAAGTCGAGAAATAGATATTTGTCGATCTCCCTCATATCTGCCAGTTTCAGCCATAGATGGCATTCCTGGACCACGCTGTACACTACCCTTGTGCAGCTCTTTGAGTGACTTGGCCTGGTAGACTTGCAGGAGGGCCATGGCATGCAGGGCGGAGGCGGCCTGTCCAGTGGCTCTGTAAGCCTTGGCCATAAGCACAGACGAGAACTTACAGGCCTTGAAGGGGAGACGTGGATTACCCCGCCAGACAGCAAAGCTTTGTAGACACAATTGCATCGCAAAAGGATCGCAACGTATCCCTTGGCCACCCCATCATTGAAGGTAGTGAGAGCGAAGGAGGCACCAGCTCGGTTTCTGGCAGAAAAAGGTGCCTTTCACGATCTGGTAACCTCTTCGTGCACTTCTGGAAAGAAAGGCACAGGGACGGGACTCAGTTGGTCAGCGTGCACTGCCCCCAGATATAAATCTTCCAGCCTTGAGCGTACGGGACACCTCCACTCGAGCCTGACGCTCTCAGCAACCTGGGAAAGCATGGCCGTCAGCTCTGGGTCAGAACAACGCCACTCTCCCCGAAGGGAGCCACACAGCCGAGTCTTCATCCCCGGAGGACGCAGCGATCGACATCTGATCCTCTGCCGGAGCCCCGAATGAAACGCTAGGTCCCCCATGAGAGGGACCAGCAATCTCACCTGGAAGCTCCACAGCTTGCGATGCGCTAGAGGAGTGGGGGGCCCATGGAGATGTACTCGGCGGGAGAGCCCCCACTTTGATCCTCAGGTCACCCTGTGTATTTACCGAAGTAGACATCTGCTGGGCAGAGGAACTAGATCAGGGCATAGCAGAGGGGACTCCATCTCGTTTGAGGTACTCGAGTCTCGACCATACCTGTCAACACTCCCGTTTTTCCTGGTAGTCTACCGTATTTCACACTCATCTCCCACACCCTCCCATTTTCTTATTTCTCCTGGGAAACTCACGTAATTTGTATGACCCAAACCTCGTTATATGAATAATCACATATTTTTTTTCAAGGTTGTCCAGTTGCCAGATCTTGTATGAAACACATCCTACTCACACATTCGACACATCATAAGCATTTCAACCCAGTTGTGACCTCAACCTGGCAACCTACTACCCAGTTGCGCTGTTGATATCCGCGGAGGTAGTAGATGCGTGAAGATGAATCAAGCATTGAAATGGCAGGAGAAGACTCAGGTGGTGCTCCCGTGAAAAAAAACGAAATATACATCTAAATTTAACAACAGCTGGACAGAAGAATTTAATTTCATATCTCGAAGCCATATCAACAATGCCCACGCCTTTTGCAAAGTGTGTCGCACTGATTTAAATATCAACACGATGGGAAAAATCACAACGGCACAATCGCGCAGGGGAGGCACAGAAGGGTACACCAATGTTTAACTGCTGTGGAGTGTTTCTGTTTATGTAATAACATTTGTAATTATAATAAAAAATAAATAAAAAGAAACATAATTGAGTTACGTTATTATCGTATTAACGTTATGAATCGACAAAACAGAAAGCTTGAATGTGCGATGTACACCTTCAGAGTGTTGGGCATCATTTGAGAATATGTGCTTATTTTGATTCTTTGGAGGATATTCAAAACTTTAAGGAAACACAGAAAAAAATTCTACAAACTTCAACACACACTGTTTCTTTTTCTTTCTGTCTTTCTTTGCAGAATGAAAAGCACTCCCTGCAGGAGGATTGCTGTAACTTATCACTCAGTGTAACACTGACAGAAGAGGACCCAGTGAAAATGACATGAACCCAACAGAGGTTTACAATTTTCACAAATGATGAAAACCAAGTATATCACATACATATCACTCCAGTGTTCATGTGTATGTTTGTGACAAGGGCTGTAGACAACCACTGCAAGAGAAACGTAGGAAAGTAACTATGACACATGCAGAAATGAAATTACTGTGACATACTATATCACATTGGTTATATATATATATATATTATATATATATATATATATATATATATATATATATATATATATATATATATATATATATATATATATATATATATATATACACATACACACAGGTGAAACTCGAAACATTAGAATATCGTGCAAAAGTTCATTTATTTCAGTAATTCAACTTAAAATCTGAAACTAATATATTATATAGACTCATTACATGCAAAGTGAGATATTTCAAGCCTTTATTTGATATAATTTCGATGATCATGGCTTACAGCTTATGAAAACCCCACATTCAAAATCTCCGAAAATTAGAATATTGTGAAAAGGTTCAGTATTGTAGGCTCAATGTGTCACACTCTAATCAGCTAATTAATCCAAAACACCTCCAAAGGGTCCCTGAGGCTTTAATTGGTCTCTCAGTCTGGTTCAGTGGAATTCACAATCATGTGGAAGACTGCTGACCTGACAGTTGTGCAGAAAACCATCATTGACACCCTCCACAAGGAGGGAAACCCTCAAAAGGTAATTGCAAAAGAAGTTGGATGTTCTCAAAGAGCTGTATCAAGGCACATTGATATGGATGACCATAGCCTGGAGAGGATTGTCAGGAACATGGTCCTGGACATGGGCTTCAAATGTCGTATCCCTCTTGTCAAGCCGCTCCTGAACAACAAACAACGTCAGAAGAGTGTTACCTAGGCTAAAGAAAAAAAAGAACTGGTCTGTTTCTCAGTGGTCCAAGTCCTCTTTTCTGATGAGAGAAAATTTTGCATCTCATTTCCAAACCAAGGTCCCAGAGTCTGGAGGAAGAATGGAGAGGCACACAATCCAAGATGCATGCTAGTGTGAAGTTTCCACAGTCTGTGTTGGTTTGGGGAGCCATGTCATCTGCTGGTATTGGTCCACTGTGCTTTATTAAGTCCAGAGTCAGCGCAGCCGTCTACCAGGACATTTTAGAGCACTTTATGCTTCCTTCAGCAGACGAGCTTTATGGAGATGCTGACTTCATTTTCCAGCAGGTCTTGGCACCTGCCCCCACAAAAGTACCAAAACCTGGTTCAATGACCATGGGATTACTGTGCTTGACTGGCCAGCAAACTCGCCTGACCTGAACCAAGAGAAAGATGAAAAACATGAGACCGAACAGTGCAGAAGAGCTGAAGGCCGCTATTGAAGCATCCTAGTCTTCCATAACACCTCTGCAGTGCCACAGGCTGATAGCATCCGCCATTGCCGCATTGAGGCAGTAATTCATGCTAAAGGGGCCCAAACCAAGTACTGAGTACATATGCGTGATTATACTTTTCAGAGGGCCGACATTTCTGTATTTAAAATCCTTTTTTTTTAATTGATTTCATGTAAAATTCTTATTTCCTGAGATTTTGAATTTGGGGTTTTCATCGAAATGAAAACAATCATCAATTGATATAATCATCGAAAGTATTTCAAATAAAGGCTTGAAATATCTCACTTTGCATATGATGAGTCTATAAAATATATTAGTTTCACATTTATGTTGAATTACTGAAATAAATGAACTTTTGCACGATATTCTAATTTTTCACCTGTATGTGTGTGTGTGTGTGTGTGTGTGTGTGTGTGTGTGTGTGTGTGTGTGTGTGTGTGTGTGTGTGTGGATACTACAGATATGTTTTTTAGGTGGCATTTACAAACAGCTTGACGGAGCTCAAAGGAATGGATCTGAATACAGGGCTCTCAAGATGCTTTTTTAAAAAGTTGGACTATGTACTGACACGCTGTTTTAAAAATGCAATGCTTTCCGCAAAAGCTTTAAATAAACAGTGTGATATGTGATGCAACACCTCAAAAAGATCTGTCTGATTGTGTGTGGCTGTGTAGCGTCTGGAACAATCAGACACATACTAATTATTCCTTATATTTAATGAAAAATCCAGTAAACTCACTCTCCCAACAAAGGTCTATGAAACTCCCCCGAAACTAACATCCCAAATGAAGCGAACACACTGGCAGAACCTGGTGTCCTGTTACAGGACACAGTAAGACTGATAAGAAGACTTTTACGACCTCAAAAGGAATGTTCAGAGAGTGGTGACTCTCTCTTAATTCTAACTGAATAAAGGAAAAATAAACCATGTTAATCCTATATATTCTATATATATCCACTTGAGAATTGTATAAACATGTATCTAATTTTCCCATCTCATGATTTTCCTTTTATGTGGTTTAGCCTATGTTTTCTAGTAAACTCTAATGGGTTCATGTTTCAAACTTTGCAAACAATGGTTAACCAAAATCATGTGTGGCATGTTTGGTCTCTATAAACTCCAAGCTTTGTCCAACATTTGTTAATTTACAATACATTTAGCTAACTTTGTGACGCATTAGTATTATAAGAATCGTGAAGATTCTTCTCTTCAACACCCAATGAAATTACATATTCAAATGCCTCCTAGAGAACAATGGGTCGTAAAAATGTCCCTCCAAAGGAAACTCTTCTTATTGGCCCACAGACCCCCAGAGGGTGTGACATCTTCACGCTTTAAAAATCGCTGATCACAAGGTCAGCGCTCTCTTGTTTTCTGCACTTCACGGCTGCTTCTGTGTCTGCACAGACCGCCAAACGGGCCCACGGCCCCTGCAGGCTGTGACCACATATTCCATTCTATCACTCACCATTTTACCTTTGCATGTATGTATGTTTGTTTAGTTACGTTTGTGATTTAGATAATAAAACGTGTGCACAATATGTATTTGGTTCTGAGTCACTGCTTGCAAACAAAGTCTCTTTTACGATCTTGATCTTGTTACATGCTCTAAGCACTGTACATGCCAAGAAATAATTATTTTTCTGTGGCCATGGAAGATACCCTTTTCTTAAAATAAATGAATAATCAAAAGAGTTTGTTGGACGAACTGATTAATTGATTGTAATATTAATTTAGCCACATCAAGTTAATCCAATTAACTGACCCAAATATTCACAATTAATCATAACAAGTTATTATTGATTATTAATATTTAATAGAGCTAATTTGTTACAGCTGCAAAAGCATTGTTTTACAACAGATGATTCCTTTTTCACAAAGGATTTTACTGTGCAAACTAGGACTTACGGCCAAAGGACAACAGACTGTCAGCTAATTCAAGCAATACCTTTTAAAAATTTCCATATTAACCTTAAAATATTAAAATATACTAAAATCTCACTGATCACAATAAGGTGTTCAATAATCCTCTTTCGAAATTAAACTCAACACTGCATCTTCGATCGACGCTATGGCGAAGCCATCAGCATAACCAGTGTCTGAAGCACATGTGAACACACTCCAATTAAATTGGCTGGCAACATTCCTTGACATCATTAGCGTAGTTCCCGGAAGTATAAGAGGGCGCCTGTGATACACGGCAACAGCTTTTTTGTCGTCAGGAGCCATTTGTTTAGCTAGAGTGTAGTTAAGAATCCTAGCAAGCATTTCAAGAAGTGTGTGCCTCCGTGTCCCAGCTTTCTGACATCTGACACCACAATTATATTTAGACATTTGCTTCCAAAATGTTTGTTTGTAGCAGCAAGAAAACTGATTTGCTGTCTACAACATGGAGTAACATCTGTGAATGTCATTCACAAATGTTACTAGGCAACCAGTAGTGGGAACTCCCATAGCGAACTCACCGCCAGCCACTGGAGACATAGTTGCTGGTAGTGTGAATGCAGCATCAGGACATAATCGCTCGTCCCTCATGAGCCTTCTGACTTTTTGTTAGCTTTTTATATAGTGAACTACCTTTTCAACAGAGAAAAATGTTTAACAGACTTTGTAGTGATAACTACATTTTAGAGTAGTCTCCGTTCACCAATAACAGCCTCATCAACTTATCTTGCAGCAAGCAAATAATTTATATGATTTCAGATGATGGCAGTCTTCATTCTTCACATTGCAGAGTCACTCTAAAATAATCTGAACATCAATGAGCCATCTAAATCTTAAGGGAACAAAATATCTCAAAGGTTTCAATTAGCCATGACTCTTTGATCTCACTCAATTCATTATTCCTCATGAAAACTGTCATCTCATGTGCCTCTGAAACTCCTACCACAACATAGCATAAGGAGAGAATGTCCCAACCACCAAGCACCCTTCATCTACTTGCCCCAGTCTCTATACACTAGTGTACACTACAAATCAAACTCAATACTCAATGTGTTTCTTTTAATCTTTAAGACCTACTGTATATCTAAATGCTTAAATGCTTCAATTTATAAGGGAAACATCATAATTAATCATAATTATTATTATTATTATTTTTTGTGGAAACTTGTAGTAGATTATAGAATCAGTCAACAACTGTCTAGACCAGGATAGATCTAAGAAACTAAAATATGAGACTTTAATCTTTTGAATGTTTTAATAAGATTGTAAACTTATTGTTGGTCATTGCATTATTCTCATACTTACATTTGTTGACTAGTAGTTTTGTAGGATTTTACTATTATTCCAAAATCTGGAAAATTGTAATAATATAAAAAAGAATGTATGTATGTCTAAACTGATTGGTAGTGTATGCAAACTCAAGATATTAATACAACAGAAGACGAAGAAGACGACGAAGAAGAATTCTCATTATCATGTCAAAAATAGTTTGAATAGTTTGAACTTTTGAATGATACAGTATATGTATATTTATTATGGTCAGGGAATTCTAATTATGCTTCTACCCACTCTTGATTGAGTCGGTGCCCATGAACAATCAGGCTTTATAGATGAATCTATTGCATAAGCACTGCATTTAATGGGGTCATATGATGCGATTTCTTGTTTTCCTTTTTCTTTAGTGTGTTATTTAGCTGTTTGTGCAAGTATAAGATACAGAGTCAAACCTAAAGAGATATTCTTTATAAAAGTTAGGGCTCAGCCACGCCTTCCTAAAACGCTTCATTCAAACACGCCCCCAGAAATCTATCCGTGCGTTCACACCGCAGCCGGCGAGAGCGGCAATATTCGCTCTCGCCACCCTGCCAGATTCGTGGACGCTCTGACTCGGACGTAGATTGAATGCTTGGTCTTTTTAAAAACTTTATTTAAAGGGGCCGCAAAGCAAACCAGCATGTCGATCGTGATTTGTGTAGACTGACCATGTAGGTATAAGTTAACCTCATGTAATCTTTTAAACGTGAAAGTAAGAAATTGATCGATGGAAAGAACTTAACAATTATAGTGACATAAACCAAACAAACCAATTAAAAGCCATTTTGTGTTGATTCTAAATACATGCTGGTGCTTCTGACTCACAGACACCACCTGTAAGTATGTTTCAAATTTTAAGAATTTGCTACTGACTATTCAAACACAAGTTTTGAGCAGTATAAAGTAGCGCTTTCTTGTTGTTTGTACGATCAAAAATGCACATGGTTTTATGTTTACATAGTGTTCTCACACCCGTGGCACGCCGCATAAAAAAGACTGTAAAGTATTTATAATCAGTAATTATGTCCCCAATGAAATAACCTTACCAATCTGATACGATCTGGTCCAGTCGCGCTGGCAAAGTTGATTGATCAGCTTGATCATCTGCATTTTCCGGTTCAGATTCGGGCTCAAATTGATAAGGTAGATCCGACAATATCACCTTTCATTATTGCTTTGGGAGCTGATGTTTCAAATATGGTAAGGAGTGTGACATTTTCGTCACACGCTTAAGGTTTTTGGGCCAATCACAATGCACTGGATCGCTGGCAAATCAGAGCACGCCGCGCTTTTCAGAACGATGAGCTTTGTAAAAATCAACGCGTTTCAGAAAGGTGGGGCATAGAGGAGCAACAATAATGTACAGTATGTGTAAAATACAAATAAAATAGTTTAAACTGCGTAAACACATTGCATTAAACCAAATACACCATTTTTTTTAAACTATCATATGATCCCTTTAACTGACAAAGAAAGCCAGTAAAATGTCATCACAGTTTTTACCATAACAGTGACATTTGGAGTAGACTTCATTCCTTCAAACTCCAAATTATACAGAACAGACTGAACAGAACAGTTATATCTGTCAGGAAACAGCTGGGAGTGCCAATCACCAGTGTGCGAAATAATGAGATAAAAAAAATATATTTTTTCCCTTTCAAAACAGTGACAGTGAAAATGACTTCACAAAGCATATGTGAATGATGTAGGATTTTCTCAGGCATGCAATGCCGCAGCATCCAATACAGTAAAACAAAAGATCGGACACGAGTGTTTGGTGGCTGTGTGATGAAATATCAATACTGCACAGCATTAAGGGCTTCATGTAGCAAGATTATGTGGCAATTACATTTCTCACCTGTCCTCTTCTGTGGGTTCATGAATATTTAAACACAAAGGCGCAACGCTCTGACGACGTTGGAGAACAGATTCAGAGGGGCAGCATTGAATGTTTCTCTGCACAGGTGAAAAACAGTCATACCTGCGAGCCACCGTATAATAATTTTATGTTATTTGAATCTCTAAAATCCAGTTCTGCAAGTCTTTGGCTTTTAATTTCCGAATGTTCTGTCAATTTTCAGTCAAAAGCTCATTACTACCCCTGGGTTTCTTTTGCTCTGATGAAGTATAAAGTGTTTTCCTCTAGTGGGAATGTTCTCCATTTTTGTTCCCCCTAAAGATTTTTGTGAAAAATGCCAGACTGATGGCCAGTCGGGTCTAAAGCTTATAATCCCATTTGATCTTAGCACCGGGTGAGCCGAGAAATGATTTGCACCAATTTGTATTTTACAAATGCAGAAATCAAGGTCATTCTTCCAACGCCCCGGTAAACTGTGATGGAAAGATCGATATGTCCACCCAAACAGATGATCTCTCCATAAATCATCTTTGGGAGGAGTGACTGGTGACACAGAGCTGGCCCAATCTGCAATGCTGAGTTACATCCTCAAACAAACTTCCAGAAAAGTCCTGCCAGTTATAAATTGATGAGGAACACCATTTATTTAATTTTATTTTTCTGGTAATTGTAAAATAACTTATGAAAGGTACATTCTTACCTTTGAGTTTTTTCTGAACATCTAGTGCGATATCCAAAGGGTAAAATGGAAGAACGGGATCCGTAGCAAGTCGCAAGATGGCCTCAGCTGTTATCTAAATTGGCAAAAGACAAAACGGTCCATTAATAAGTCAGTTTGGATCCTTATTCTTTGAATAACATAAAAATATAACATAAATAAGTACATTTATAAAGGTTAGAATCAATGCTACCATCAATCCTGAAAAAAAACTGCAGCACATGTTTCTTGAGCAACAAAGCAGCCTATTAGAATTATTTCTAAAGGATCATGTGACACTGACAACTCAAGAATAAATTACATTTTTAAACAGATTAAACATAGCTGTTATTTTAAATTGTAATAATGTTACAGAATCTGTTTCACAATATTACTGTTTTTATTGATTAAATAAGTGTAGCCTTATTGAGCATTAGTGAGTTAACATTAAAAAAAAACATTAAAAATCTCACAACGTTTGAAAAAAAAGAAGAAGAAGCTAAATTTGCAACTGAACTTGATAGCCAGTGATCATATTTATCTTTTATGCAAAAGGACACCTATGACAGGGAGAAAAAAATCTGGAAAAAAGTGTGGATGAGGGTGAAGTTGATCTTGTTACCTACAATAATGCAACTTAATCGAAGATACTATTAAATAATTTATTTATTCATACATTAATTCATCTAGCCATCCACTTGGCTCACAAATCTGGCTCTTTAGGCAAACTTTCTTATTCTGTTGCATGACATTGTTTTAGCAATGGATTGTACTACAGCAAATGTCATGTTTTAAGTGTTAAAATTGCCTGTGAGTGCTCGCAATGCATCTTTCTAGTAGGCTCAGATAACAAGAGCATTTTTTAAGCTGCCAGTCCTTCAATGCTGAACTATAATCATTGGTTGCATTCTGTCTTATCTTTCTGCCTTTCCATTGATTTTCACTCCCTTGTTGGATTCCGTTGCTTTCCGGCCCAGACACTCCGCATTGGCATCTGATGGGTGATTGTAACTGTGCAGACAGCAAGATCCGTACTGAACTTTTCCTGCATCCACAGTTGTCACAGATCAAACATTATAGATTCTCCTGATGTCCCTTCATGTTCTGCATGAGGTTAACACATGGGCTGGGAGACTGCGCAGCATGAACACGTAACAACTGTGGTTTTATCATACGTGTCTCTTGTTCCTGACCTCTCCTGAACTTTGTGAAAACTACAGTTTGCTGGCTGGCAATATGGGGGTGATCTTCCTCTCGGGACGGACCTGTGAAAGTTCACCGTAATGCACGCCTCAAAGAAGACTTCAGTGTGTGACCACTGACCCTGCCGAAACGAATTAGCACCAGGGCAGGAGTTTGCTGGCCTCCCACGAGATCAGGTAATAAAATATACAGCGAACACAGGTCAGCTCTCGTATAATACTATATTGCCGACGTTTGTCGGGCAGAAACCTTCTATCTCCATATTTCGTTTCAAATTTTTTTTCATAAATCATTACTTTTGGTCACCCTTTACATCTGTCTGTGGGTTTTGCAAATATTTAACTTATTAAAAGTATTAATAAGAGCTTGTGACTAAAACTAAAACCTCAAACTGCCCACCCAGCCTGTATTGTGAATGAAATGCCACATGCAGTTTGGATCGTCTCTGCTTGTTTGCAATGCAAGGGTAAGTAAAGAACTGGTGCTTTGACCAAGTACAACATTTTCTTTTTCAAGAATCACTAGAATCATATATATTAAGGCTAATGTTTTATGTATTTATGGAGCAGAGAAGAGTGTCTTAATCTAGAATTTGTCATTGAGCCATAATCAATACTGTAAATAGCCTGTGCGTAACACTTCATCTTTAATAACATGAGATGTTGGACAAATTACACAAAAAACTAAGCGGCCACATAGATACAATAAACTTTATAAACTGTGTAAACGTGTTTAATAGCACATGTACTATGTACTAAGTACTACGAATGAAGGCCAGTACCACCAATACTAATATGTATATCAATGTCTCTATTCAATGGAATTTTTTTCTGGGGATGAAATGAGTAAAAAATATAGTTTTTGACCCATGCAACCTTCTCTTTAAATAAATAAGGTTGTTATATGATACTAACATTTTACATACAGTACCGGTGAAATTTCACATACAGTACCAGTGAAATTTCACAGTTCTCGATTCAAATTTTTATACTAGCTTAACTAACACAAAATTCAAATACTTTTGAAAAACAAGTAAACAGTCGGTATTAAAATAAGGATTTTCATTCAGGAGTAGTATTCAGGAAAGAAATACAGAAATGTAATATATTAATCAAATGTAAAATAACACTGCATAGTCTTCACTGTATAAATTAAATATATATAAATGTTTATTAAAGCTACAAAATGTATTTAGAAAAGAGCAGTAAGTGACTGTCTTCTTTTCTTTGACAGACTGCAGCTGGTATATTAAGTTGCTGTAACTTTAAGACCTGCTGAGAAGTGGCTTTCTGTCCATGCATTTCGGGTGTGTGCACAGAAAGCCGCTTCATAGACAGCATTTTTAAAAACAGGGAATAGAGCCAGGCTCGAACTCTCCTATGAACACCATGGCTCAATAGGTAACCACTATGCTGCAGCATCAACAAAAATACCCTTTCAACAACATAAAAACCTAACAATGCATTGAATTTTTTCGTTATGTAAGATAAACAAGAGCTGTCCAAGAGCACCCTGTGACCCTACAGAGGATAAGTGGTTTGAAGAAATAATGGATGGATGGATGGATGAATAAATGGACAAGAGCAAGGACTCTGATTGACTCTTCTATTAGAATTATTCTTTTTTTTTTTAAATACATGTATCTTCAGTATATTGTTGCAATGTTTTTATTAACTGCACAATGTGTAGTGCAACTTTGTTTGATTTAAAAATGTTCCTACCTATGTTAAAGCCATACTCTAAATGCTGAAACACCTGACATTTTCCATAACTGCAATACATCAAACGCGTATATTTTCTTGTTCACCTATTTTCTTTTTTTCTAAACATATTTTTTGGTTTCTTATTAAAGCCCTTAAGAGTAAGTTGGAGTGATGTGGAATCAATCAGAGGCTGAGAGATTCCAGCATTGATTTCAGCAGAGAGAGCATTAATCAGCACTGCAGAATGTGCCTGAACACAAAAGCAGAATTTTTATTTATAGCCTCATTTCTGGAGTTGCTCTTTAGTTATTTTGCTCTCTCTTTCTATTGGGTGGCAGCAACTAATACCAACACAAAAAAGGCCAAAGAGGCGAGAGAACTACTGTATCACACATTCAGCTGATTCCAACAGATGAAACATACATATTTTGTATACAACACATACAATTTATAGTTGTTATAACTCTGATGCTGTTTCACTCCAGAATTTCATCATCTACAGCATCAGTTGTTATCTGTCGACACTTTAAGGTGCTGAACAGATGCACTTTAAGAAGGATGTTTGCTGCCAGTGACTTTAAGTAACAAGAGAGAGAGAGAGAGAGAGAGAGAGAGAGAGAGAGAGAGAGAGAGAGAGAGAGAGAGAGAGAGAGAGAGAGAGAGAAATCCTTGAACATCAACAAATGATCTAACGTATCTTTACCAAGCATCTTATTTCCCCTTCTTTTCTAAATAGCAAGTTTGGCAGTTCCAAAAACAACATTTTTATACAGACCAAAATATTTTTATGACTAACAGAATATTTTGGCCCAAAAATGAACAGTTGATGAGATAAATCTTCACATAAAAATGATACCCATTGAGATAAAAAAGAAAACAAATTACCCAAACATACACATTGCAAAAGATGAAAAATTGTTTCATTTACAGAACAAACTAAACAACCCCTTATATTTGGATTGAGGTTCACCACTTATCTGTTCACAGCTATTGCACAATGTACAACCCTCCATTGTAAGTGTGGGATTACAAATTTAAGAATCTGTTTAAGATCTGCTGATCCTACATCCTTACATAAAATGACATGAAAAACTAAGATGAACTGCACTGTATTGGGCATTCAAGGTGAACATGATGGCATCAATTTACTAATTAAATACAGTACACTGGAGTTTCCAGTGAGGGGGTTTTGTCAGTCTTCGATCTTCCTACTGAGAGTCAAACTGTGTGTGAATGTTTGCATAGTCGTAGTTCTTGCAACCATGTGATGTTTATACAATTTGAGGGGTGTACCATTATCTTCACAGTCGGGGGTAATTACCTGTATTGTCTTTAGATTGTATTGACCTGTATTAATGCTTTAGTGGTCACCTCTTAGGCTGTGTGTAAGGTCAACACATTTAAGGACTGCCCACTGAATGGCAATAAGATACCATGTAAAGTTCCATTAGTCAGACTTAATGACTGCAGCTACCAACAGCTCGTTCTCAATAAAGAATCCTGCTGAAGATACAACCGAGTCTCCTGGTCTTCGCTTCTGAGTTTCCAACATAAGTCACCAGTTCGTTTATCAATTGGCCGTTTGTACAGTGACCGGCAGATATACATTTGGGGAAGATGTCAACTCAAAAAATTCAGTCCATCTAGATGATGATACTCCAGATAGAAGATATGGATCACTATCACACAAGTCACATACAGAGTTTTTTTTTAACCAGAAGACTCAAAACCATCCAGCTGAGGGGTTTTAAAAGACAGTATAAGATTTTCCTCCTCATGCCATTCCCTTACGTCAGCAGTTATCAAGGACACACCATCTATCCATTCTTTAATATGGTCAGAGTTGTTGATAAAAAGTCATTGATCAAAATTTAGCTCTACAAGCACTATCAGTACACTGTTTCAAAAATCTAATAGATTTTATCCCAGTTTTCTCACTCAGGGTATCCAAACTGATGCTTAAAATGTGGCCAAGCTTTATACATACAGCAGCCATCAGCCATGATGACAAATTGGCATAGCATAAGTGTCTAGAAGATAAAAAAGTGTCTCTTCCATTAGCCAAACGCCTGTATGTATTCCAGCAGGTTTTGAGACAGAAAAAAAATCCCAGGCTTCCATTACAGATCTATAGAAGGAAGTCAAGTCTGTTAAAGTTGTCTTTATTCAAATTCAATACAAAGAGGTGCTTATCAAGTCCAATGTTGCCGGCTTTTCTCAAGAGTGCAACTGTAGTGTTAGACCAAGCAATGCCATTGTTATACAGCAGTCTCTGAGGAGTTTGCAGACGAAAAGCTAGAAGTCTAGATCTGATATCTACAAGACCTTGCAAGGTTGTAACACAATAATGCTATGCCATAGAGTAGAAGTGACCAAGTTATTGGCAACTAAAACTCTCCCCATGTAGGATAACTGGGGTAGCAACCAGTTCCATCTAAACAATCGGGTGCACTCTCTTTACAAAACTCCCTCCCAATTTTTCGCCAATTTATTCCAGTTTATGTTACCTGGTAGTTCTGGAATATTTTCCAAATTTCTTTGGCCTGACCAGAAAGCCTCAGTCTTATCCAGTTTACTTTTGCTGATGATGCCCTTTCATACATATCAAGTACTCTTTTATATCATTATTATCATTGACAAAGACTGTAAAATCATCAGCGTAAGCAGTAGTTATAGTTCTTAAAATGCTGAGGCATTGTGGGTATTCATAAACCAGTTAGACTTTCCCTTATGTTAAAAAGTAATGCTTCAATAGCAATACTGTACGATTTCCCTGATAAAGGGCATCCTTGTCTAATGCCCGTTGAAAACCAAAATAGGCCAACGTATCCAAAAATGTATCAATTTGATAAAATCCTGAACAAACACAAATGCAGCAAGTAGTTTAAAAAGATATTATGATCAACCCGATCAAACGCCTTTTCTTGGTCTAAAGCAATCAATCCAACCTAAGTTAATTTGACCTAAACCAACTAAACAGATTTTTTTTAAATGGGGTAATTAATTCATTTTTAAGTGCAGTCATCAGATTTATTTGTGAAAATTTTCACTATAAACCAGTTATATATTTTTTCTTTAATTTAATATTAATTAATTAATGATGTTTTATGGAAAACAGGAATACACAAACATGTCTCTTAAGTATCACCAATATCACAAAAATATTATATTTTATAATTAATGCCATTACAGTACCACCATTATTATTTTATTTTATGAAATTATTTAAGTTAATATGTATTTCATTATAATGCCTCTAAAGTACTATAGACATTACAAAAATATTTAATTCTATCAGTAATGTCACTTCATATCAAATAAATATTCATTTTATATTTATGAGTGTTTCTACAGTACCTCAGATATCCCAAAATATATATTTCATTGTATTATTAATGTCTCTAAAGTATACATCACAACAATATTTTATTTTAATATTAATGTCTCTAAAATACCACAGAAATCACATAAATAAACCACCACACTACATATCTGTAGGTGCACTTATCATCAAGTGTATTTTTGATTTGACACCAATTATGATTAATAACCTGAAAATGTGCAAGGTCTTGTAAATGCCTTAAACTGTGTTCTTTTTTGTGTAAAGGCCATAAATAGTTAAGCAAACTAGAACATCACCCACATAAATTGGTCAGATTTTCCTCTGTATGAAAACAACTCGAATGGTTTTCTGACATGTACAGATACAACATTTGTTCATGTTTTGAAATCAGAACCTAAAGAAAAACCAAATCATTCCAAATCTCACATAAACACTCCAATTTTATAAACAAACAGGTTTATTAGACTTAGCAGCATTTTCCTCTTTAAATTCAGGTTTATTTTTAGCATTATAACCTGTTTTTGTCCTCTGTAATCTCTTTAAAAAGACTATATCAATGTGTATTTGTGTGTGAGTGAGCACATACGTGCACGGGTGTGCACTCTTGTTTTTCAATCTCTGGCTTGCCTTTTGCTCCAGGATATGTTGGTACTGCAGGGGAATATATTTGTGTACATTAGAGCCAGGTAGGTGCATTGGAGGCGGGGGGTTATTGACAGCAGAGGGCTCCCTCTGAGCGGTTCAGCCAGACTGATGAATCGCTGAACACGGATTCACAGTACAGAGACAGGCCTCTGTCTGATCTGAACACCAGACTGAAGGGTATTTGTTTCCCGTGTCGTGTTGTTCTGTTAGCGGGGCGAGTATTAACAATGGAGTCAAGCATGTTGTGATTTGGGAGTGCACATGTACTGTGGGATTTGCCTGTCAGAATTGACAGATTAGAGGAAGATTTGAAAGCTGGTTGAGGGGGAAATGCACATGGATGTGCAGCGGATGTACAGCACAGCAATGATAAAGACACAGTGGGAGGGATGACAGTATTTAGGACAAAAAAAAGTCCATTACATTTTTGCAAAATGTGTAAAAGTGTCCACAAATGTCCAAATGAAACTACTTCACTGATAATGACATAAAATCATTCTGATTCAGGCTTGAATTACTTTTTTAGAGTACAAAGAGCTCTACAGTGCGACCATTTCAGTTGCCTTTACTGACCCGATCAGGCCCGGTTCTACGGGGTGCACACTCAGCTGAAACTAATAATAGGATTAGCAAAACAGATTTGGCACACGATCCAGTGTATTTATATTTGCATTTTGGATAGTGTCAAAGGTTTCTATTTACAACGTGTTTTGCAGCGTTCAGCAATGTAGCCAATCACAGACATATCTGTTGATTTCTTGAACGCAGTGGCCAATCAGAGGTGTTTAAATTAGTCAAAATCCTAGTTAGATAAATTAGTTAGATTTTTTGTCCAATGCTAAATTCTGCACGCTCGCAAATCCTCTCATAACAAGACAAGATGTTAATAAGAGATTCATTGTGCAGCATAGAGAACTTCTTTGATTATAACAAAAGTTTGTGAGATCGCGATGAAATGATAGCACAGTTTTTTTGTGATTATAAAGGGAGAGCTCTTTGCACAGTTTCTAGGTTATAATCCGTTCAGAATTTTTATAAAAGTTTTGTTTTTCATGCTGCTAAGAGAACCAACAGCCACTAACACGATCCAAAGTTTCTGAAGTGACATTTAAATATAAATGCGAGAATCACGTTCAAAATTGCAGTAAAAACATAGTGATAACCATAGCAATGGATGGGGGAAAAAAATATGGTCCAAAAATGTATGTGCAGATTAAGCAATATAAATGCAGACTAATAAATTAATCGAAAAATATTCGAATTTTCGTATCAAAATATTTTTGAAATGCTGTTGCAGTTATATGTATAAGCAATAACTTGTAAATCTTAGTAAATCTTATTATTAGATACTGGATTATCAGAAACTGGGTCGGAAATTAAGATTTCAGATTACCACATATAAATTACACATAATTAATATAAATGCCACCAAAATTTGCTATATGGGCGCAAAAAAGGCCCTGTTTGTTTTTAATATTTATTATATGATATAGTTAAACAATATCACATCAGTGCAAGACTGCTGTTTTCCCCAAATATCAGCAAGATTGCAAATATGATGTTGATTTTATACAACAGTTTAATAAAAAATAAGTTAATATTAAGTGACTTACATTTTAGGCACAAATTGTTTGATTTTGTTCTCTTGTTTGTCAATGAAAATAGTTCCAAACAAAGCCACAGCTGAGCCACTGCACATCTCTGAGTAAAAGCAGTGTTTCGTTGATGAATAAATCTGCCTTTATGAACGAGTTGGGTGAGTTAATGATTCAATGACCCATTCACAAAAACAGTTGCTTGCTTGTTCCTGAATTAATCAATTGAATGAATGATTCAGTGAAATGCCACCACCTACTGACAGTTTTGGTTTCCAATTAAAAGTATAATTTCAGTTATTTTAATCATTTAATATTTCTATATTAAAAACATTATATTTAAAACAGTCTGTAAATATACCTTAATGCCAATTTTGTGTGCTTCCATGCCACCTCTGCAGTGCAAAGATTCATTTTGTTGATTCTGATTTCATTTGATGTTGTTTTTTGTCTTATTGTTCTAATAGAATTTATTGTTTTAATTAAAAATGTTGAACAAGTTTATAAATATAAATGTTATTGAATGTTATGAAATGTTATGTTTATAAATATAAAGAATTTGACATAAAATATTAATTTAACTACTGTAGGTTAGAAAAAAAAGCCTTTGGAAATCAATTTAAGGAGTCAAATATCACCTGTAATGGGAAGGTTAATTTCTGTCATTGATCAGAAGGTGCTCCTAAATTTTTTACTAAAAAGAATTGAAAGCGTAGAGCCCTGTCTATAATCTGTTGGAGGACCTACATTATTTAATAGCATCAGACTCTAATGAAAGCCAGGAAAATATATTAATTAGGTCTCACAAAGTATTACAAATAAGATCTCCCAAGTTTAGTAAGTCACTAAGTCTAATAATTAAAAAATGTGAGTCCCAAGTTCCTTTAAGGTGACACAACATTTTCCTTTAATTTAAACCAATGATGTTAAATATCCACGTCATGTAAATAATCTTAATTGATACATGGCTGAGATTGGTTTTAATCTTATTAATGAAATTACTGATGAAAATCTTTTCTTTTTAACAAAGACCAGATGAAAATGTGCATTATGATGATAGTTAAATGATTTTAATTAAAACATCCTGTTGACAAAAATTCAAAAAGGAAAAAAAGAACACTGCAAGATATTGACAATGCTTTTGAAGAAAAAAAATATAATTTTATACTGTATATTGTCAGCAACTGACCCTATTGAGCTGTGAGAGTTGAATCTAAACAGATGATCCAAAAATTAACATTCAACCATGACAAAACTTGGAGTAGCTTTGGCATGTTATCGAATATGGCAATGTTAATATATTTGGTCTTGGCGGACTTGATCTGCTGCTGTTGATTATTGCTGCTGCTGATGCAGAGCAAGTTTGAACTCCCAATATATTCACAGACAACCTGCTGTGAACATGTAAGATTCTGTATGCTGAAGCTGCATAAATAAACATACTTAACTCCTGTTGCATATCTAGGCAGGTGGAGCTGAGGAAGTTGGAGGGTTTCAGAGGAACTCTGATTAACCCGCAGCAAACACTAAACTATTTAAATGTTGAGCAAGCAATCTCATTGGCTGCATAATTAGCAGAGGCCTATCAGCTTGTGCCATGTATTAATGGTGTAATTGCTTGCAGAATGCAAGTAAAGAACCTATCAGCTTGCACCATCTAGAGTTTCACGACTGAACTACGTACAAATTTATTATACAGTGAAATCATTGTTATCTAAGAAGCACATGTTTTTGTTAAATGTGAATGCATGTTATATAAAATGTTTGAATATTTAATCTATTTTGCACTTTCGTGTCAACTAAAATGTTTTCATTAACTAAAATGACATACCACTTTAGCCAGATTAAAACTAAAAAATTGGTTGAGAATAACAAATAATAAAAAAAAACACTTTGCTTCTCTGTACAAAGAGCCAACATGATATATGCTAGAGCTTATCCTCCCATTGTTTCCTATGAAACAACAGCCTCACTGACCCTCACAATTCAAGCAGCTCTTAAAGATTTGCACAGGAATGAAGCACTAAAACTCAAATCTTCACCACATGGCATTTAATGAATCAATGCCTTAATGACCACTGTCAGTCAACTTTATTCCTGCAATATGTCTGGGAAGACAAATCTCTCATCAAGTAGCCTTCTGCTTCTGTCATTAAGCTTCCAGATGGTATCGTGTGTCAAGAGTTAACAGTGAACGAAAAACATCTCAATATGAAGGTAGAAAGGTCTCATTTGGACATAAAATATGCTAACTTTGGGTACAAGAGTATGATCTTGAATAATCAGTAAATTATAAACGTATGAAAGCCACTACACATATACCAATTATTCAACAGAGCAATAACACGAATTATTGTGTATTATGAGTCTTAAAAGTGTATGTGACAATTGATTTACATTATCCTAAATTCCCAATGACCGGAATGATCATCAAGCTGTAAACAGCACAAGTGTGTTTGTTTTAAGCCTGTTGTACTGGCAGGTCATTCATCCATGTTGTTGTGCATGAATTCAGCCATTAAGCCCTCGGTTTGGCAAGGAACTGGCAGATTATGAAAATTGTCACCTATGAATTGAGGTTCTGTGATTTCATATGCAAATGGGTAATTGTAGGGGACTGAAAAGGAGCTTAAGTAATGTTTTATTCAGCCAGTCAAAATTTCAACAAACACACAATGAAGGTATTGACTGAAGGAGTGTAGGAGTGACCAGCGGAAAACTGGGAAAACCACTGACCAAAAGTAGGAATGTGCAAATGTATGTGTGTGTGTGTGTGTGTGTGTGTGTGTGGGGGGGGGGGTATTGAACTGTAAACTGTGGAGAGATTAATTCATGACAAACATCTGCCAGATGCTGGAACCAATTAAGCTTCCTGCTATCAAAGTTTCATTTCAACTTACAAGTTCACGATTTTCCCATTCCGCAAGCATGTCTTTGATTATTAAAAGCTAATTAGAGCATTGCATATGTTTAGTGGAGTGCTGTGTTTGGATTTAAAGAATAAGAATGGACTTGATCGGACAGGTTCACCAATACACTAATTGTTCTGTATTATTGCCCTTGTTTATTAACAATATACACAATTTTAATACACATGTCTCAGACATTTCTTAGAAATTATTTTTTTTTAATTATGCATAATTACATGCAACTAACCTAAACCAAACCTTAATACTAATACTAACCCTATAGTAAGTACATGCTAATATAACTTTTACTCAGAATATGTATAATTGCACTGTACAAGGACACCTTAAGATAAAGTGTAACCAAATATTTATAAACATTTGTATGCCACCACATACCACAACACATACCCACTTTCTGACCAAGAATGGGTGTGCTTTCAGGCACAGGAGAGAGTTCAGAAAAACATGGATGTTAAACTAATTCATGACAGACAAACAATACGATTTACCGGAAACAACCCGTGTTACTGGACTAAACTTATAACCATCTTATGTGGAGTATACTACAGAAATGGATCCTACACAGCAACTCACAGAGATGGGAGACCACTAGGAATACCCTTGTTAAAGTACACTGTAAGAATCCTATGGAAATTCCCCCTCTGTAGAGCGCTCTCACCAAGGCCCGTTTAGAGACGCTCACTGAATGGATAGATCAGCAGTTGCGCTTCGTACGGGAGACCATCCAGCCAGCGCTCAATAGCGCGACAAATTCCAACAGCGTGAGAGAGCCTAGAGTGGTAAGCGGAATCGAACTAGCTTATCTTTGGGAATACCGTAGGAGCAAGGCAATAGAAATCATTCTAAATAATAGCACTTACCCAGATCCCCCTCCTGCAATAAGTGACGTGGATAAAGTTTATGAGTATTATGCTGCCAAATGTCAAACAGCACAGTTACATCAGCAGATAAGCAGCCCTCCATGGTGTGGTGCTCTTGACCTGGAAAACCCGAAAGATCACCCCACAACCTCGGACTTCACCACAGAGGAAATTTCAAGAGTTCTCTGCAGCCTCCCGAACAACAAAGTGGTGCATGACGGGGTGACCAATGAAGTGCTCAAAGCAACAAAACAATTCTCAACAGTGGCCCTCACTCAGATTTTTAATGTCTGCTTAATCAATCGGAAAGTTCTTGATTCTTGGAAGGGGTATTAGGTATAAAGATATTTATGAAGTATTTCATAAATATATTTTATGCCGATTTCAACTATCAAAACCGGTTAAACTTGCAATTGGGATTAAGACGGGGTGTCCCTGGAGTGCTGTGAATTTCATAGTGGCTTTAAACCACTGGCTGAAATGGTTATACCTCCTTGCCCCACCTGGCATTACATCTCCAAACTAGGGATGCAGCGATTACCGGATTTCACAATTAACGCGCTTTAAAACGTCACGGTAAATTAATCGTAAAGACTATGCTACACCGAGTGTTCTGCACGGAACGGAAATTTTGCAACTAACTAAATAAATAATAAAACTAATAAACTATTGACAATGAAAGTATGAAGAAAACGCTTTGACATTTTCGTCAATGAGTAGGCCTAGCCTAGACGAAAATGACTGATGTCCTGCGTTTATGGTAGATGCGCACATTTGTACTGTAACGTGCTGATCTACCCAGCGGTCCCATAAAACGTTAAAAAAATGTAAACGTCTGGGAGAATGAGTAGAGCAGACATATAGATCTGAATAAGAATGACGATGCAAAAAAGAGCTCTATTCGGTACGGTTTTCTGTGTGCACACACCCAACCTGAAGCGTGCAGTCGTGCACAATAGATACAGCGCGCAAGGACTAAATTGAGCTCTCTTTCGTGTCTGAATAAACAAATACACACAACATTATGTCTAAATGTCCGTTTTGGAGAGTATTCATGTAAACTATGTCGGTTATGTCTTAAACAGTTGTGAGTGTATCGAATGTGCATAAGTGCAATTGTATCCGCATGTCATTGGACATGATCCGACGTCTTAAAGTGACAGTGGGTAATAAACCTAATGCGGTCTGTGTCCTTAATATTGAACAAGCAACAAAAGAAAAAGAGAAAAGCATTCACTGCTTGTTAATAGCTTTAATAAGGATTAATTATATTCATACAAATAAATATGTCTGCTTGAAAGAATAAAGAATGATGTATGCAAGTAGTTATAAAGAATGCATAAATCATTAATTGAAAAGAAGACTGTGCTTTACTTTAGGAAAAGTGGTTTTAATTTTTTACATTTGTTTTCTTTTAAAAGAAATACATGGTTAATATTTAGCTTACATTTAATTCAGTAGATCCAAAGACTTTGTTTATTCTTATTTTCATTGGGATTTATTATCCCTTTATAGTATTATTTATGTTTTTAAGTCAAATACCAACAATATATTGTTTTCATGTTTTCAAGCTTTCTACCTTGTTGAGGTTGAGGTTGAAAATAAATTTAGAACAAACTAAACACTTAACAATTTTGTGATCTATTTCAATCAAAGAGCCCTGCATACTTTGACTTAATTTGTTATTTTTAAAAGGAAAATACTGGATGTTTACAAATCACTTCTCTTTAATTCCAAAGAAAGAGATTGATTATTGTTTGTCATTTTATAATTTTGTACTGTGTTGTGGCAGCAATAAATAACACATTACAATCTAGGGTTTTGCTGGTGACGTCCTCATTGTATCAAGAGAGGAGAACGTCATTACCGCTTCCTGCAATGGTCTGGACTTGAAGTTAAGAACAACAAATGTGCGGTGTTCTATGGACGATGCAGCGGTGGCAATAGATGGTATAGAGCCAAGTATGATCAGCCTCCATCATTCACAATTGCTGGAAGCACAATCAGAGTTTATTCAAGACATTACTTATGATTTCTTACAGTATATATCCATGCTATCCCTGTTTTCTGTCCATCATAAAATTAATGTCCTACTTACTTCTCAAATCCAGGGTTTAAGGAATAATTTGAAAATGTGTTGGTCAGGGGGGCAAAATATTACGAATATGAATATAGAATTTACTATGGTAAAATCAGAAACCAACCCTCACTCTTATGACTGTTGTGACCCTGCTCAATATACTATAATTAGCAAATAATGTAAGACAGTATGCATTCTACACCGATGGAGCCTGTTTCACTATATGGAAAAATGGTAAAGGTGATACCAAAAATAATGTATGTTACAAAGGCACAGTTTAGCTGGATTATTATGTGTTAATTTTAATTACTGATGTTTACAGAAATTGTGCATACCTCAAAGCTGTAAAGACAGTGAGAAACTGCTCTCCCTACGGAAAACACGGAGAGCATACACCCATGAATGCATTTTAGATTTGCATTTGTTTTCTAACAACTTCAAATTACGTGCCATTTTGCTTCATTATAGATGCATATCATAAGCGCTTAATTGGTGTTTGTGGGACTTCAAAAAACACTGCTGGGTCCATTTCCAAAATGACTAACAAAGAAAAAAAAGGGCAGCAGAAAGTTTTAGTTTGAAAGAAAAGAGAAGTGATCGCTTGCTTCAAAGGGCTTCTGTGCTCAGAAATTATTTATACAGGATGAAAAAAATATATCGTTCCATTTGAAACAAAGCCCAAAAACTTGAAAATGACATTTGAGACCAGAACTCAGTATGAAGGTCAAGTATACTTTTAAACAGCATTTAAACTGAACTTGCTTGTCAACAGCAATAAAGTTACTATGCTGACAATTGTTAAGGTCCCTCTAGCCAGAACTGTTTGACAGCACTGCCAGTGTTGTTTGAATTTTTACCTTCTTTTATCTTTTTTTTTTCTGTTTAGGATAACTTATGAGTCACTTATACAAGTAGTATACTAAAATATATATGTAATTTTAGTGCAGCATGAAAGTTTGTGAACCCCTTGCCCCCTTTTTGAATCTAAATATCAAGGTAAATTGTACTTAATTTGTCTTCCATGAATGATGTAAGTATCATCTGTTGCTTCTGAAGGACAGTAATAAATGACAAAAAAAAAAATATTTAAACAAAAAGTGGACATCTTCAACTTGTTCAAAGGTTTTCACCCCCCAGCTCTTAATGCACTGGTTTCCTTCTGGAGCATCAGTGAGGCATGGAACACAGTGAAGAAGGTGGATAAACAAGTGGATAAAGTATTAAACAACAGTGGCATTTTTAAGAACAGGGCGTCCCTTCAAAATTGATGATAAGACAAAAGAGAAAACTTGTCAGGAAGGCATTCAAGAGGCCTACAGCAACATTCGAAGAGTGACAGCTCTTTCTGGCAAGTACTGGTTGTTCCCTACATGTGACAATTATCTCCCATATCCTCCATCTGTCTAGGATATGGGGCAGGGTGGCAATACGCAAGCCTTTTCTGACTAAAACATCAAAGCCTGGCTAAACTTTAAAATCATGTGAAAAATGTTTTATTGTCTGATGAGACCAATATTTTGGTCAAAATTGTAAAAGATATATTTGAAGCAAAAACAATCAGCAAGAGAAATCAGAAAAAGAACACTATACCCACAATGAAGCATGGTGGTGGCAGCATCATGCTTTGGGGCTGCTTTTCTTTAGCTAGAACTAGGGGTTTAAAGAAGATGGAAGGAATCATGTACAGCTCCAAGTACCAGTCAATTTTGGAACAGAAAATTCTGGCGTCTGTTAGAAAGCTGAAAACGAAGATAACATTCACCAATTAGCATGTCGATGATCCAAGACACAAATCTAAATCACCAAAAGGCTGGCTTAAACTGAAAATCTATCTAATTAAATATTATTATATAATACATATCATTCCTATATACATATATATATATACTTTCTCATATGGATATGGATTCATAAGCCAACTTTTTGGAAAGGAAATCAGGTGAAATGGGGGAAGTCAAGGCAATAAAATGCTCAAAGGACGGGCAAATTTGTCCTCAGAAAGTGTCAGGCAGGGTTCCCAACTTTTCAGCAAAAAGGCCTCAAAAGTACAGAGGGCATTTTAATCAGCAGCAGTGATGGATGAGCTAAGAGTCCTCACCACACTTGAGATGAACCAGCAAATGTGAAGCAGAGACACTCGGACAGCCTTCGCTCCATGGACAAATTACACTCCCCTGTTCAAAATGTGTGTCAAACGACACTCGCGTCAGCTCTCATACAATGAGATGCCAATTGTGTTAGCCAGGTGATAAAAGAGTATCTCTTGGAGAGCGCCATCCAAACAGAGTTAAACCCAGGAGTGTCTGGTAAAATTACTCCTTGACATCTTGTCATGTTATGTATTAGGCGGCGATAAACTCTTTCTGATATGCTGTCAGTGTTGGGGTGCAGAGGAGGTAGAGGGAACCAATAACGCCTCGATTGGGGAGATAAAGTGGAAATATCTGCGGTTTCTTGACCCACGATGACTCGAAAATGCAGATTTCTCCAATTGGTCTAGATTAGCTACCGTAAAACATCCATTTCAATACATTCAAAAGAGAAAGGTAAAAGAAAAAAAAGATGAAAATCCATTAATTTGCTCTTTCATAAACATCCAAAGAAGAAATCATTCAGATTCATGAAAAAATGTTTAACACATCTAGTTTGTCTGCAAGTCAACAATTTCTTTGTACAAAAAAGGGGAAAGCACAGTCAAGTGTGAAATTCCTTTGTGTCTAACTATTCAAAGTCGCCCTGACTGAGAAACCAATTAATGACAGCAAATGTGGTCCAGGAGAGCAGCTGTCCCATATTAACAAGCCAAAGCACACTAGTGAAAGACTGATGTATCCGGCTTTGTGCCCACTGTAGTCTACAGTGTGTTCACTAAGACAAACCGAAGGGAACTTCAAATTAACACACTGCATATTTCTCATACAAGAGTCTAAATGGAAAACCAGAAGAAACTTTTATTGTTCAGAAGTGGCTCTTTCAAAGATTAAGATGTCATTCTTAAGAAATCATATCAATCAATCAATCGATCGATCGATCAATCAATCAATCAATCAATCAATCAATCAATCAATCAATCAATCAATCAATCAATCAATCAATCAATCAATCAATCAATCAATCAATCAATCAATCAATCAATCAATCAATCAATCAATCAATCAATCAATCAACCAATCAATCAACCAACCAATCAATCAATCAATCAATCAATCAAATCTTGTCAATCTTTTAAATGAAGGAACAGTTTACCTACAAATCTTTGCTTCCAGCCTTCCAGTGGTTGATTTTTTATTCAAACTAAAATCATTTAACATAAACATAATTTAGTATGATTTATAAGCCTTTTTTCTCATGGAGACTACAATTTTGTACTCTCAAAAGGTCATTTTGGTCCCCACAACGTAGAGGAATACCTGGACCACATTTACACACACACATAAAAGAAAAATTCAATAGTGAGCAGAATATTGTTGAACTTAATTTCAATTCAAGCTGTAATTGTGTCAAATTATGACAAACATATAAAATGCTTAAAAATGTTAATGGGACAAAGAGTCTGCCATTTTACACCACAAAATTGTTAGTTCCAAAAAAAGTAATTTCCATAATTTTTATGGTGATGGAAAGTTATGGAAATAAAACTGGACATACAACTGTGGTGGCTATTTTTTCAATACTTACAGAAAAAAAAGAAGAAAAAAAAAATATACCTGTATATATTATTTTTTCTTAAACTCTACAGTAGAAAAAACATCTCGGTTTTACTCCCTGAGTAGGGAATGGAGATGTTATGTCGAATGACGACGAAATGGGATTTTGCTTAGAAAGCCTATCAGCTTATTTTAACAACGAGTAACAACGAGTATTACAAACCAATGAGTATTACAAAACAAGCCAATGGCAAAGAAATGCCATGGGTCTGCGGAATTTGCAAAGCGTAATTCCGCCCCACCTCGTGGGTATAAAAGGAGGACGCCGGCAACATGCAGAGATGTTTCTTCGCTGAGGAGCCGAGACTGAACTCAGGCAATTCCCGCTGTACAGCGGAAGTGGCAGGGAGATGTAACTCAGGATACGAGGGTTACATTCGTAACCGAGACGTTCCCTTTCGTAGTCACTTCGAGTTACGTCGAATTACAACGAAATGGGGTTCCCAGTCTAATCACGCCACTCAAGAATACACATATGACCCAGAGGGATGCATATGGAAAAACATTAGGGTGTCCAGCCCGCAGGGTGGAATCTTTCAACCCCATGGGTGGCAACGTGGCTTGCCATGGGAAAAAGACATATGCTCAGAGAGTGGAAATACACATGTGGGGGTCACCGGAGGGGAACCATGCACACGGAGGCACCTAGCCGACGCGAAAGCTGCCGCAGGCATAGACTTTGGCGCTGAGGTCCAGAGTGCTGGAGGAACTCAGGGCTTACGAGGCAGCTCACCAGAGGAGAATGTCGCACTTATCCAGTCCGTGGAGTGGATTGGCGAGCAAGCGAAGACACCTGAGCGGGTCCAGTTACTGCCTAGTTGAAGCGAGTACACGAGAGGACACTGGCTCTACTCGGAGATTATAGAATCTCGCGAATGTGTTGGGTGTCGCCCAGCCTGCAGCTCTACAGATGTCTGTTAGCGAGGCGCCATACGTTAAAGCCCAAGAGGAAGCCACACTCCGGGGGCACGGTCAACCTTGCTTCTTGTATGCCAAAGCAATGGTGTCCACTATCCAGTGAGACAACCTTTACTTGGAGAGAGCCTTTCCCTTCAGCTTCCCACCATAACAGACAAAGAGCTGGTCTGAGGTCCTGAAACACTGTGTTCTGCCTACGTAAGCACAGAGGGCGCATACTGGACAGAGAAGTGCCAAGGCTGGGTCTGCCTCCTCCAGGGCCAGCGCTTGCAGGTTCACCACCTGATCTCAAAAGGGAGTGGTGGGAACCTTGAGCACATATCCAGGCCGGGGTCTCAGGATCACGTGAGAATAGGCCCGGGCCGAATTCCAGGCACACTTCGTCAACGGAAAATGCGTGCAGGTCCCCTACCCTCTTAATGGAGTCCAATGCAACCAGGAGCGCTGTCTTAACTGACAGAAACTTAAGCTCCACTGATTGTAGAGGCTCAAACGGAGCACTCTGCAGGGCAGTTAAAACCACTGAAAGGTCCCAAGAGGGAACGAGAGGAGGGTGAGGAGGATTCAGTCTCCTCGCCCCTCTCAGGAACCTGATGATCAGGTCGTACTTTCCCACGGACTTACCCTCAACTGCGTCATGATGTGCAGCGATAGCGGCACACTTTCAGGCTGGAGGGAGACAGCCTTCGCTCCAACCCATCCTGCAGGAAGGAAAGCATGACACTGATCGAGCATTTTCTGGGGTCTTTTCGGCGAAAAGAGCACCAGTTGACAAAGAGGTTCCACTTCAACGCATAGGCATGTCTCGTGGACGATACTCTAGCGGAAGTGATGGTAGCCACCACCATAGGTGGTAGGGTACTCAAACCTACCTCGTCGCATCCAGGAGCCACACGTGGAGGTTCCAAAGATTGGGACGAGGGTGCTATAGGGTGCCCCGTCTCTGAGAAAGGTCTTTCCTCAGAGAAATTGGCCAGGGAGGTGCTGTCGCGAGGAGCACAAGTTCGGAGAACCAGGTCCGGGTGGGTCAATGAGGCGAAACTAAAATTACCTGCTCCTCGTCCTCCCTGATCTAGCACAGGGTTTGTGCAAGAAGGTAGAGGTCTGCATTCCCGCGGGACTCGACCAGATATTTTGCGCCGCGGGATTAAATTTCCGACTAAAACACGGTAGCAGTCCGTAACTATGGTGTAATTTGAACGGGAGCGGTCGGTCATTCAATATCACGTTCCGACGTCCTTTCAGAACAGCATATCTTCGCTTTACTTAATCTTAAACTTATCGACCACCCTACAGCCTGCCCTGCACTCAGGACCAGTATGCACGCGCTACACGCACGGACCAGTTCTTTCTGCGTCATGCATTGTATTTACGGGTCTGTGCGCGCAGTGTGTACATAACGGTCCTCAGGGCAGACTCTACCGGTGGTAAATATACGGCCCTCAAAAGGATGGCAGAGCAAAGTGTGGATGCGCCGTCCTTGAAGGCCGTTCAATTTGGACTGGAAAATGGTCAGTTTACTGATAAGAAACCCACGTCAGGCAAGTCTGATGTATGGGAGTCTTTTTCATGTATCATAGACGCAGATGGAAAAAAAAAACCTTTGCGCAATGTGATAAATGCCAAAAAGTGTTCCCGTTCAGCAGTCAGAAGACTGGAACGTCGGGTTTAAGGCGGCACTCGTGCATCATCACAAAGGGTCAAACTAAACTGACATTTACAAATTCTAGGCCGGTGCCAGAGCAGTTAAAAAAAAAAAGAGACCACCGAAAAATGTGTTGAATTTGTTTGCCAAGACATTCGACCATTTGATACTGTGTCCGGAAAAGGTTTTAATCAGCTGGCCCAACATTTGGTCGACACAGTAGCAAAAATCGGAAAGTTTAATGTCGGTGAGATACTTCCACATCCAACAACAGTATCAAGAAATATTGAAAAGAGGGCTTTGAGTCTGCGTAAACATGTTGTTGACAAAATCACTGCAGTCATACACAAATTCGGATGTGCAATTACAACAGACATATGGACAGAAACTGATCACAAAACGTCTTTTTTGTCGGCAACCATCCATTACGTTAATGAGCAATCAATCAATTCAAGAGTGCTTTTTGCTGTCCCTTTTGACCCAAGCACCTCAAAGACAGGTGAAAATATTCAAATGCACCTGCTGCAGAATCTCAGAATATTTGGCATTGATGCGACAGAAATGGGCAGAAAGATAGTTTTTGTCACAGATCGTGGAGCCAACATGATCAGTGCCTTACGAGGATACACGAGACTAAACTGCACAGCCCACATACTAAACGTGACTCTGTCTAGTGCGTTTGGTCCTGCCGTAATGGAAATGTCTCCAGAGATCGCTGCGCTTCTAACTGATGTTAAAAAGTTGGTCACATATTTCAAACACTCAGGACAGCAGGCCAAGCTAAAAAGGTCACTGAAACAATCCGTAGAGACACAGTGGAACTCTGTCTCTAAATTTTGACATAATGAATTCTGTTTTGGAACAGTACGAAGACATCGCATCTGTGCTGACTGAGAGCAAAAATCATGACAAGATCATACGCTCATGACAACGCCATGCACGCTCAAGTTACTAGTATCATTCCTAAAACCCTTCAAAGAGGCAACTGATGACTTGGAAACCGACAACACAACTCCAAGTGCCTCAATAGTTCTTCCGTGGTCTGTGCGATAAATTGAGCACTGTACATCAGTCACAAAAGACCCTCTGCTCTCTGACATTGCAACAGTCTGTGTGAAACGGCTGAAAGAACTACTGTCAACAGACAGCACTTTGCCAAATTCGGTTCTCATGATTTATAGAATAGCAACCTTTCTTACACCAAATCTGCGGAGTTTGAAAAAATTGGATGAAAGAGGGCGTCAGGAGGTGATACAGATAATAGAAGATTTAAAGTTCGATACCCATGATGAGGATGTTGAGCCAACACCTGCCAAAAGGCCTACTGTTCTCTCTAAATTTTCAGATTGGGAGGACAATGTAGAATGGACAAAATGGATCGAAATCACTAGATATTAAGATTCAGGTGTACATGACCATGAAACTTGAACTATCAAGTCAAGACATTTTTTTGCAGTGGTGGAATTCACATCAGTCCCAGTTTCCTGCTCTGAACAACCTTGCAAGATATGTCCTCTGCATACCAGCCACGAGTGCACCTTCTGAGAGAGCATTCAGCCTTTGCGGTCGGATTTTAGAGGAAAGACGTTCGGTATTAAAACCGTCATAAGTCAGTGACATTCTTTTCTTGCATGGATATTTAAAATAGTTTGGAAAAAGTTGTTTTTGCCAAGTAAGTAAACGGTTTTCGTTCATTTCATATATTGCCAACAATTTTGAGATGTTAATTTATTATTAGTTATTGTTGAATTTATATATTTTCTTTTGTAGGAGAGACGCTGAAATTGACGTCGCCACATTCTTCTCAGGGATATTAAATTGTTCGGTTAAAAAGTTTTTCATTTCACGATGGAAGGCGTTAAAAAGTTTTTCATTTCACGATGGAAGGCCTACGTATTTTGCTTGTAATGAATGACATTTCGTATTTTTTTCTTTCTTTCTCAGGGATGTTAAATTGTTCGGTTAAAAAGCGATTTCATTTCGGGATGGAAGGCCTACATATTTTGCTTGTAACGAATGACATCGTATTTTTTTTCTTTCTTTGACACTTTTCCTGTGTTGACAGCAGAATGGTACGAATTTTGTATTTTGACAATACGAATAAAAAAACAAACAAATAGTCTTCAATTGTTGTACAGTTTTATTTATTTTTTCTCTACAACATTTTTCCCCTACTGTGTTGGCAGCAAAATGTTAAATTTTGTATCTTGACAAGGCGAATAAAATAATAAATACAATTTTTGTGCAGGCTACATTTTTATTTTCTCCGTGGAAATGTAAATGTGAAATTCTGGAAACGATATCTGAAGTTAGTGGGATGGTCGAGAATAAAATGATTCTTAGCAGACAGCGGGTGAACAAAGAGTGTATATAGATCGGGAACGGGTGGGTGCGGATATAACCCCAGCGGGAGCTGGCAGGAGCGGGACAGTCCCGCGCAGACCTCTACAAGAAGGCTAACTGGGGGAAATGCATACTTGCGGAGGCCAGCTGTGTACCAGTGCATCCGTGCAGAGCGTGCCCTCGGTCAGGGAGTAAAACAGGGATGAGTCGTGGGACGACTCGTGGGAGGCAAACAGAACTATCTGTGCGTCGCCAAACTGATCCCAAATTAGCTGAGCCGACTGGGGATGGAGTCACCATTCTCTAGGAAGAGGCTGAAACCGTGAGAGCTCGTCGGCTGCACAATTTAGGACCCCCGGAATGTAAATGGCTCGAAGCGACCTCAGATGCTTCTGACTCCATAAGAGGAGATGGCGGGCGAGTTGCGACATACGGCGGGAGCGTAGACCACCTTGTTGGTTGATGTACGCTACTGTCGTGGTATTGTCTGATTGTACTAGTATGTGCTGGTTCTTGAGCAGTGCATGGAAGCGGTGTAGAGCGAAACGTACTGCCAGGAACTCGAGGTAATTGACATGCCAAAGGCGCTGGGGTCCTGTCCAGGAGCCCCCGGCAGCATGTCCATTGCATATGGCGCCCCAGCCCGTGGTGGAGGCATCTGTTGAGACAACAACATGCCTGGAAACTCGATCTAAGGGCACTCCGGCCCCTAAAAAAGTGAGGTTCAACCACGGGGTGAAGGTCTGACGGCAGGTCGGAGTAACTGGTACTCGGAACGTGCCTTGTTGCCATGCCCAACTCGGGACTCGATCACAAAGCAAGAGCTGAAGTGGTCTCATATGAAGCAAACCGATTGGCGTTGCTACGGCTGCGGATCCCATATGCCCCAGGAGCCTATGAAAGTATTTCAGTGGAACCACTCTCGAATTGTCTCATGCAAGTCGGCAGTGACTGCGCACGCTCGCGCGTAAGCTGCGTGCACATGGCAACCGTGTCGATTTCCATACCGAGAAAAGAGATCCTCTGCACAGGGGAAAGTTTGCTTTCCTTCCAAGTTGACCCGAAGGCCCAAGCGGCTAGGTGCCGGAGCACAAGGTCCCTGTGTTCGCAAATCTGGTCTCGAGAGTGAGCTAGGATCAGCCAGTCGTCGAGATAGTTCAGGATGCGAACCCCGTTGCCATAGCGGAACAAGGGCTACCTCGACAAGCTTCGTGAAGACGAGAGGAGACAGGGTTAACCTGAATGGAAGAACCGCGTACTGGTATGCCTGCCACTCGAAAGCAAACCGAAGAAACGGTGTGTGTCGAGGAAGAATGGAGACAGGAAAGTAGGCGTCCTTCAGGTCGATCGCTGCAAACCAATCCTGCGGCTGCACACACTGGAAAATGCATTTGGCCGTGAGCATCTTGAATGGAAGCCTGTGAAGAGAACGGTTCAAGACGTGCTGGTCCAGGATTGGCCGTAACCCACAGGTTTTCTTCGGTAAAATGAAGTAAGGGCTGTAGAAGCCGGACCACAATTCGGCTGGAGGGACAATCTCAATCGCACCTTTCGCCAGTAAGGTAGCAACCTCTGCACGCATGACTAGGGCATTGCCACCCACCATGGTGTAACGGACTCCGCGAAAGCGGGGAGAAGATCGCGTAAACTGAATCGCGTAGCTGAGCTTGATGGTTCTCGCGACCCAGCGCGACAGATTGGGAGGCTCCCAAAGACTGAACCAGCTGGGTCACACGAACCAACGATGTACCGCCTGAGGGGCAGTGAAGCGGAATGACTGACCCGGACAGGGGAGGCACAGCGTCCCGGGGCGGGGGTACAGTCATTGACCGCGTCCTGACAGAGGAGACCAGGGAAGGACCTGCGTTCCACGGGGGTCTGCTCTGCCAGGGGGGACGAGAGCGGCGAGGTTCGTAAGCGGCGCACACTGTCGTCCGCGCCCTCTGGCTACTCAGAGATGGTCATATCAGTCCGTTCTTTAACCACATTACGGTGCTGCCCGCCAGGGAGTGAGCAGCGGGGAATGGCGAGCAAAAGATTCTCCCCCGGCCCTCCACCGGGGGAAGGAGAGAGCCTGCTACTCTCTGTGCCGACGGCTGGGTGGAGGCAGCAGCGGGCCGTCGGAGCAGAATGTGTCTAATTGCCTCAGTCTGCTTCTGAGCGATTGAGACCTGCTGGGCAAAGTCCTCAACCGCACTGCCGAAAAGGCTGGCCTGGGATATGGGAGCATTGAGCAGCTTGGTTTACTCAGCGTCTCTCATATCGACCAGGTTCAGCCAGAGGTGTCGCTCCTGGAGCACATTAGTGGACATCACCTGGCCCAGGGAGCGTGCGGTCACCTTAGCTGCTCGGAGAGCAAGGTTTGTGGTGCAGCTCATCAAAGAGCCCTGGGTCTGTCCTGCCCTCGTGCATGTCCCTGAGCATCCGTGCCTGATAAGCATGGCCATGGAATGCAAAGAGGCAGGCTCTATAGGACTTTGCGACAAGGGTCGATGAAAATCTGGAGGCCTTGGAGGGGTGCTTTGGGTCGCCAGGGGAGGAAGCGCTCTGAGGACACAAATACATCCCAACAGAACGTTCCACCTGGGGAACCCCAGTGTACCCATGAGCCGCCGCCTCATCAAGGGGAGGAAAGGTGGAGAAGGTCGCCGAACAATCGCGGGAAGACAGTGGTGTCTTCCAGGACCTCGTGACCTCCTCATGCACCTCGGGAAAGAAAGGTATTGGGGGCGGACGCTGATGGGAAGCAACCGCGAGCGCTCAGGACAGGGTGGAGGAACGCACTCTTTCCTGATGCTAAAAAAGCATCCACAAAAGTTGCTTTAGCGTGATCAATGCCCAGACACGCAAAGCAGCTATTGTGCCCATCAGATGACGAAACCACCCGACCGCAACCAGAAGTGCACAGACGAGACCTCTTTCACTGTTTTGTCGGAAAGCTGTATCGCGCGTGGAACTCAAATAGAGAGGAAATAAACCCTGCAGGTGCTGAAGTGACCAGGGAGAAACACACGACTGGCAATCACTGCACAGATCAGCAGGCAGTGTGAATCTCGCTGGAATTCGCCGTCACACCAACACCTGGAGAGTAGCTCGTCTCGAAGAGTGAAAACTCAGAATGGCTTGTGGAGTGAAGAATACATTTGGCTCTGAAGCGAAAACATATCTGCATGTTGCCGGCGTCCTCCTTTTAAACCCACGAGGCGGGGCGGAGTTACGCTATGCAAATTCCGCAGACCCATGGAATTTCTTTGCCATTGGCTCGTTTTGTAATACTCGAAGTTGATAGGCTTTCTAAGTGAAACCCCATTTTGTTATCATTCGACGTAATTCGAAGTGACTAAGTGAACAGCCATTAGTTCCTGCCATGGGGCACAAATTAAAGATATTTTACATAATGGCGACAAAGTCTGTCAAGCTACTATTATCAGTAAATAATGACTTAAATTTCGATTGAGATATTAGAGATCTCATTTGTTATATGTCTCTCCTGTGGGAAATATAAAGCCCAGTTTAAAACAGCAGATCAGGACAGCAGATACTTTATGAAAAACTCAGCTGACTGAGCTGTTAAGCAGTGTTGGGAATCTTTCCATTACCTCATCACCTCATCTTTTTCATCTTCCCTCAGTCTCTCACTCCCTGTCTCTTATCCCAGCGGACAAAAGCCACATCTGTTACACACAGAGTGAGTGCAGCTATACAGGGACGGCTGAGGCTTAGGCTCAGGGCAGTGGACTCGACTTGGCACGTTGTCTTTCATGATTAAATCACCTCAATGAGCTTTGACATGTCCTGTGCTGCAGCCTTTCCATATGTTATTCATTAATTTGCGGTGCTCTTTTCTAAATATATCAGATAAACATCTTCCTCTGTATTCACACTATTGGTGTTTAAAGATGAAAATTTCTCAAAAGATGATATTTTGATAAATGCTTCAACTCTTTTGTCCATATTGTGAAAGTCAATAGGGTTAAAAATGACCACATTGGACCCCAGTGAGTAAACGATGACAGAATTTAAATTTTCTGTGAAATATCCCTTTAAGATCAGCTAATTCCACTTTTTCCTCTTTGTACATTTAGTGTTTTAAAATCCCCAAATTCTCAATAATACGGCTTAATTGAAGTTTATTCAAAATCTTTTGCTAGTCTAATTCTATAAGATAAGTCAAAGCCAGTAATTTCTGGGAAATTAGGGCTATCTTATCATTTCAGACCTTGTATTAGAACAAATTTTTCTGGCAATTATTCAGTGATTCTTTATCCTCCAAATGATGAATTCATATTAATAAAACCACATAGAGCAGATGGTCCATTTAAGAAATTAAAAGGCTAAAACATTAAGATCTGAAATGAGGGTGAATTCCGACAATAGACAGCTGATGATCCTGTGCCACCGCATTAGTGCTGATGGACTCGGGAAAATGCGATCCAAACGTCCTTCCCAAATTCCACACTTATTCATAACTCGCTCGTCTGAAGGTCTCTGGATGGGGATCTCTGGACGGCCTTTAACTGATGAGTTGATTCAAGGGCAGGGATTGTAAATTGAGATGCTTCTCAGGTAGACGTTCCCCACGGAGTCCATCAGCAGATTCCTGCCCCTTCCAGGTGCCATGTAAGCAAAGCTGGCAGAATCTTTCGTTCACCCTTCTTCCCCTGCCCGGCTAGTGTCACTCAGGCTGTCAGAGTACAATACCAAGCCTTCAGTCTTCACCGCCACCACTGTTTCCATCTGACACATAACAATGGCTGTCCTGGGACGTTCAATCACACCAGCAGCTGCTCTCAACCTCACAGCTTCCTCTCTCTGGCAGCTCGTGTTCTCTCATGCTTCCTACTCCTCCGCCGTTTCTGGCTGGCTGATTCCCAGGGCAAGCGACGCATGGCAAGTTAATTTTGAAAGAATCTCTGGGTGGCATGAGTCCATCTTTCTTGTAAGTTCTGCCTAAATCAGAAGCACATTTCTTACACGCACATCTGCAAAGCCATTTCCATTAGTGAATGCTCTGCTGGGCATCATACTCAAAAGGTCTATTCTCAAAAACTTAACTTTTGGATTTTATCCACGGTGAGATGAATAGTGAACTGTCAAAGAATCAGAAATTACCCATCATGCACTGCCAACATGTATGAGCATTTCAGTTGAAGTATGTGGTATGCATATGGTAAGTCTAATTTTGCTGAATCATCCAATCAGGAAAATAGTATTGTTTACTCAGAATACTAAGGGACAGGGTCATACACACAAACACAAAACACCATGGGGGCAACGCACGACACTAAAATAATGGAATAAATGGACACAAAATTTAACCCAATACAAAAGTTTGGGGATGGTAAGATTTTAAAAATATTATTGAAGCCTCTTATGCTCACCACAACTGCATTTATTTGATTAAGAAAATAGCAATATTGTGAAAGTATTACATTTTGGAATACGACGCCTATCACTGTATAACTTTTTTTTGAATATATTTTAAAATGTAATTTATTCCTGCGATGTAACTTACTGCTCCCCAAAAATAGCAAATAGTGTATATAAGAAACGATTTAAATACAATGAAACTTTTTATGTACATGCAGAAACTTCTGGGAATGTAATTTAAAGAATTTTGTGTACCATTACACCATTTGTACTTTTTCAGCATATACTGTTATGTAATTTAAAGGTTAACCAATTACTAGATTTTTACTCCAGCATTTGCGCATGCTGTAAAAAAAAAAAAATATATATATATATATAATAGAGTTTCTACAACTTGCATCACTAGAATAGGCATTGTCTTGTTTATAACATAAAAAAGTAAGAAAAGGGGACCAAGGCAAACAATTCAAAGCACTACAATATAGCAAATGGAACACACATTCTAAAAGGAGGGCAAACTAACCTATATTAAGGGAATGAGCGACTTAAGATGTAGATCTTAGATCTTTAAAGAGGTACTCTGAGTAGTCAGCACAGAGGCTCTGAGCCCTAAAGTGTTGGTATGCTGCATGTGGGTCCTGTGAGGATGATGGGGTGTACGCATATTTGTGGCTCAAATGATCGATGCCAGGCTTTCGTGCCAGGCTGAGTGGAACTGACTCAAACACACCCTGTTCTACTCGGCCCCTCTGTCCTCCCGTCAACCCAGCCCAGCTTTGGTTGTAAAGGTGGGGTTGAAAAATGAGCAGAGGATGTGATAAGCTTTGTGGAACGAACTCCCAAGGCTCCTCAGCCTGTAGAAAAAGAGAGTTCGGCCCGGGCCCGAGGTCCTACGGGACCTGGAGGCGTAGAGAAGTGTGACACCGCAGATACAACAGCCCTGGCCTTACAGAGGGACCTGGGGATTTCAAGTTTGCTTGTACTGCAGCTGGAGACCATCAGACAGCGTTGGTACCCAACTCTCACACCCCATCAATTCACGTCTGCCTCCAAAGATTTAAGCTGGCATCGAGGGGCTACTGAGTTTAGTTTTTCGTATGAAATCTAAATCAAACTAACAATGTCCGTAGCTGTTATTTCACTGGAACGCCAAGTTGGGAAAGGCTGGCAGGTGACTGCAGGTCACGTGATATTAAAGAAACTCTCAAGAGACATTAGTATTCATTTATTTAGGCTTTAAAGTCACACCGAGCTCATGGAAGGTAGGAAAGGCAACCCTTACGGCATCATTACAGGGCCAATGTGACTAAGAACTCGTACTGTTTGGAAAGTAGGGCATATTTATACAAGATGTCCTCTAGAGGATTAGGTGACTGTGAGTGTGAAAGTTCTGCACGTCGGCAGAATAAATCAAATTTTTACGCTCTATAACATACATGACTGAATTATGAATTATGAACAATCATGTATCCTTCCTTTTGTATTCACCAAATAGTAGCCATACTTTGTTGTATTAACAAATCACTGCATCCATTTACAAATGATCTTTATAATGTACAGTTTGAGTTAAATTGTCAGAATCACATTGAATTAATCAACAAATCAATTAATCGACTCAACATGCAAAATAAAAAAAAATGTATCGACTCAAAATGCTACATAAATCCTGAAGCGGGATAAAATCAATAAAATGTGCATTTACACAGTGTGTAATGCTTATCTGAAGCGGCATACGTACATGCATTTACACAGGAATTAAAATTGTGGGAAATGATGCTTTGAACATAACTATTTTAAAACTACAGTTTTAACAAAGTGTTATAAAATAAAGTGTTTAATTTAAAAATAATGAAAAAATAAACTGAAATAAAACTCAAAATAAATAACAAAATTGACATTTTTAAATTATTTCCTCTCTGTGCTATATCTCGCGCTTTGTGGTTTGTCATAATTCTGTGGTACTGATAATTATTTTGTAATTTCTTACAATGACGTTTAGGGCGGCACAAGTTTGCGTTCATTTAAACTGAACAGTATCACAGTCGCCTTTGATTCTAGGGGCTGAGGTGTGTCAAACCAGCATATTTTAATTCTGCTTTTATGTGGCATTGCGTCTTTACAACGAATTTTGAGCAGAAACAGAGCCGCTTTAGAGCAGCCTAAACTAGGCTGTGTAAAGATGCCTTTATTAATGGAGTGCTTATTTTAAATTCATGAAAAGTAGATTTCTTCTTGTTTTAAAGAAAAGTGGAAGTTATTTTGTGTATTAAAGAAACATCAAAGCTGTTGATTGAGCTTAACTTGTTTTGAAAACGGAATTCTCCAATTCATTTATTGAAATACCAAGTTCTATCATGAAACTCTATATGCCGCAGGCTGATGGGTCCTTAACACAACCTGCTGACAATCATTAAGCGCAGCTTCAGTTCTGGCAGGTCATGTTAGTCAAGCTCGCATCAGCTGACTCTCAGCTGATACACGTCTACCTATAGGAATATGATGCCACTCACTGTATACATAAGCTCCTTCAGTATTATCAGCAGCTATCGCGTTTCTCAGGAGCTAATTACCCTCCTCCCTCCCCAGCTCCCCTTGAATCAGAATAAATTCTCGTATTATGTTGTACTTTAAAATCTTGAATTAATGATATCTGCAATACATTCATGTTGGTTCTGTTCTGTTTACCCTAAGGTGGGTTATTGCTGCATGCCTTTTCAACGTGATGATGTAATGCGTGACGCATCTCAGAGATGGTACAAGACGGGTATTTGTGTTTAAAAAGTATATCTTTTTTTTTTTTTTTTTTTTTTTAGAAAATGACCGATCGTTTAGCTAGATAAGACCCTTATTTCCCGACTGGGATTGTGTCAAGCCTTTGAAGCTGCACTGAGACGGACATTTGGATCTTCAAAACGTTGGTTGCCATTGAAGTCCAATATATGGAGAAAAATCCAGGAATGTTTTCCTCAAAAACCTTAATTTCTTTTCGACTGAAGAAAGAAAGACATGGACATCATGGATGGCATGGGGGTGAGTAAATTATCAGGACATTTTTATTTGAAAGTGAACTAATCCTTTAAGGCAGGAGTATTGTTGCCATAGCTCCATGAACCTTTCATCCATGGCATAATTCCTCCTACTAGTCTCAGCCTCAGACGTTACACCCACTGACCAATAGCTGAACAACTGATGGATACAGCACATATAACTGGAAACACTTCAGGATTTTCATGTTCGTCATCTGATTGGTTGAATTCTTCAGGATGTCCAGGAGACATGTGTATTGTGTATTGTGTTCTTAAACGGTCCGCCTGGAAACAACCCGCCATGACACCAAACCCCTCATGGAAGAAGAAAGCGTAGTGTTTACAACTGTCACAATGAGCGCTTACCAGGATCAACTAAACGCTGAATTTTCAGTATGTGAATTGTTGCAGTAAACTTGCACAACGTTCTTGAGTGAATAATTTATTAGATGCACTGAGATAGGGACATCAACTTTTACATTTTCACGTCCCTAAACATGAACTGTGAAAGGTTGCATTACATGTTAGTCAGACGGCCTCTGAGCGGTCCTTGGCCAATGAAAGCTGTGATAGAGATCAGACCGAACCTCCAACACGAGACTAGACCAATAACATCATCGCTCTATCGTTTTGCCGTGTTTGAAAGCTGTGCTCCTATTGGTCAATGTCATAGATGTGACGGAACTCGTCGAGGAGGACCAAAAAAAATAAAAAAAAACATGCTAGCCTTTTTGTCATGACGTTGTGAAGCATCGCAAAGCATGGTGTTGGTTGGAAGCATGGCTTCGTTGAGGCATGGTGTTGGTTGTCATCCGCTATATGACACACTATACGAGATAAAACTGTCATTTATGAATCATTACTACACTATACGTAAAACAGAGCTAAAATCAGACTGATATGGTGTGGTCTGATCAGGGCATTACATTGGCATATACAGTCCCATGCTAAACTCTTGTCATGATATAAATAACAAAGAACAATTTTTTTATTAATTTATTATAATTTATTTGATCAATCTATTAGAATGTATTAATCTAGGTGAATTTAATAAAGTTGCCTAAAATAACATTTTATGTTTTGTGAACATACATGAATTAACAAATAAACAAATTTAATATAGTAATCTATATTAAAAATTAAATTAAATTAAACTTGCATTACCATATTTAGTTTGATTGTAGTTCATGACGCATTAACACATGTAAATGAATGAAAATGTGAATGAAATCTCAACAAATTAACTTTATTGTACACTATTACCCTTTTTCTGACACCAGTGTGTGAGAGTGTGTGTGTCTTTGAATGTTTTTCACAGCCTGAGATCTTAACTTCTCTATCTTGTTTTGTTATTCAGGGAAGTTTCCCAACCTTTCTGCCCATTTTTCTGAGAAATATGATATTTTGACACTTCCAAATCTGCACGCTCAATTCAAAACCACACAAAATATTTACCTTCTCAGATTCTGCAGACGCCGTATCTAATGTTCCTGTATATACTCTTTTGAATGTGTAGTTGGAGGAGACAAGACAATGAACGGACACTTTGAGAGCCTTTCATCTTTAGCATGCGTTGTTGTCCCACAACTCTTTGTGTCATTGCCAGTGGCCTGAATAATTCATGGTGCAGAACAATATCTCCTTGACTGTGTTGAGGAACTTTAATGATGCTCATATTTCTTTCTGCCGTTAATACTGCGGCCATAAGTGGCAGAGAGAGAGAGAGAGAGAGAGAGAGAGAGAGAGAGAGAGAGAGAGAGAGAGAGAGAGAGAGAGAGAGAGAGAGAGAGAGAGAACAAGATTGTTTATAAAATCTCCAGCCTGTTTCATCTATATTTCATAACATTTTCACAGGGTTTGTTGTTGAATCTAAGCATGCGTGTTTTTCCTCTACAGACTGCCGGGGTGGGGAACAGGCTGTCAGAAGCCATGCAATCAATGTCTGTGGACTGAAACACTGCTGGGGTTTTATAACGTGACCCAGGAGAGCACTGGACATGGGTCACTGTATTTTTGACCCGTCTGGAAGACCCACTTCTTGATATGATATGAGCTCTCCAATGAGCAACAATGAAAACGGAACATAAAATCAAAATTGACTTTTCCAAAATGGAAATTTACTTTCTTCATACACATTCCTCATCTTAATGTAAATGATCGATCAGTACATAAAAAAAGAGGCTGACTTCATTATCTTCACTTCCTCTTTCTGTGCAAAAAGTTACTTAGTTGCTTAGACTGCATGAGTTACTGGATAACGTTAACCATTAGCCAAATTGCTATTAGCCAAAACATATTCAGTCTGGATTCATTCTAGTATGTAATGCCCTTTATTTGTGTGATCCAATCAATTTCCAAAAAAAAAAAGAATAAAAAAAAATCCTAGTTTACACCTAAATTCATCCCTAGTAACAGTTTGCAAATCGGAAATTCATGTTGACTAAGTACTTTCAAAGGCTTTTAAGTAGTTTAAGAATTGGCTTTTGAGAGTAACATTGCAGACACCAAAATAAATAAAATCCCATTTTCTATTGAGACACATTTTTCTATAGAGTCACATTTTACTATTCATAAGTGACATCTTTCTTTACATTATTTTAATGTAGTGCGCAAATTATCACACAGAAACTTTTAAAATTAATAAACAAATTAAAACTTTGAACCTTGCATTTATACATCAAAATGCAGACATTTATCAAGAGAATATAGTTTGGAGAACAGAAAGTTCAGGTTAAAAATTCACATCTTAAAGGAATTAAAGTAGAGACTAAGAAAAAGGTTTGTTTATCGCATACTTGAAAAATGCAAAAAAGATTTAGCATAAACAAGCTGCCAATAACCAGAAAATATGACTTTTGAAGTTATTTATTTTGTTTCCTCACTGCATTTGTCTCTTGAGTTATGATTTGTGTAGCTGTGCAATTAGCACTTGAGAGTTAAGCAAGAAAGACTTCCACTCAAAACAAAATCCTAATGATAGTTAAAGGCATTCAACACTGCAGTATACCTGATAAACCAGCCAGCCAACAACAAACAAAATAATCACTAATGCACTTTTGTAGTGAAAGGAGGAGGATAGTCTTACCTTGGCAATAGTCTCATGGAGTTTGAAGGCTGGATCCAAGGTCTCTCTTAATGAAGACTCAGGAGGGAAAAAGGCCTCAGAGAGAAAAAATGCTCTCTAGGTTTAGAAAAAGGAGACAAAAAACATGAAGAATCAAAAATCAAAACATACACCCATACAAGGTTGTCAAAATAGGTGGGCTTAACTGTCATAACACATCTGAAATAGAAGTAGTAGATCCTTGAAAAAGTCACGTTGTCTGTCGGATGATTGTAAAACACACAGCATCCTAGATGTTTGAAGGTCACAGAAACTTTTTATTTCTGACCATTTGATGGCTGGATGACAGTTGGCTGATGATTTTATTCAATGTGAAATGATTGAAAGATTTCCGGTCATTTTTGACCATTTAAATTTTTTATAGAAATTATGTTTTTTTTTTCTTTAGTTTTTTTAATCGGACAAAAAAACAAAATAATTCGATGAGTCTAAGTGGTCATAAAAAAAAAATCACACTTCGGCTGTTCGCAGTCAAAGTTGACCGGCCCATAGGAAACGAATGAGAAAGTCTGTGCTTCATTTAGAGAAAAAAGTCAGGAGGAACTAGCTTTGTGTTTTATGTTTATTGTTGTTTTTGTTTACCCTTTGCTTAATTAGTGTAAAGTCACATGGGATGCTGTGAGCCGCTGTATCCCTGTAGGTAATGAAAATATACAAGGATAAAGCAGCTAAGTAAGTGAAAAAATGACACTCAAAAATGAATAAAACAAGATATATTCTAATTAAGTTAAGAAAAAACACTTTGAGCTGTGGGGGAAAAAACAGATGCCAGCAGATTAAGTCATAAAAATTAAGAAATAGGCAGGCAAAATACTAAATCCCAAGGATATCATTGACTGTTTAAAATAGTTTTATGAAGGACTGTTTGAATCCAAGCTCTATACTCAGCCAGCAGCAATTTCTGTCTTCCTTCAATCAGCTTCCCCTTCCAAATATAAGTAAAGCTGATCAGGAAGCACTGAAATCTGAAATGACTATTCAAGAGATACCTGATGCAATCATAGGCTTTCCTACTGGGAAGGCCCTTGGGCCAGATGGCTCTGGTATTGAATTTTATTTAAAAAAAAAAAATGCCGGCACAATCACACCTCTTATGCTAAAGATCTGACAGACAGCAATAGCCTTTATCTACACACTCTGTAAATACTTTCTTACTTTTAAAGACGGACAAAGATTAAACTTATTGCTCTTCTCAAAACTTCAGATAGGCATGATCACTAAAACTAAAATTCGTCAGGAGTTTTTCACTCAGATCAAACAGGCTTCGCTCCCAACACAGCCTATATGTTAATACACATTTTTAAAAGTATGAATATTTAATTAATTTATTAAAAATGCATTGAACTGAAAAATTAACAGCCATTAGCAACAGTAATGATCCAGTTTTTTTAAACGCAGGCATCTATCCTTCTATATATAACTAACTAGCTCCAGCTTTTAGTTAGTCACTTGGGTAACAAAATAGCCATTTTGTTTTATACACTGACACTTCCAAAACAATTGCAACAATAGAAAACATTACAAAATAACGAAACAAAATAAACACATGCCCCCCCCCCACACACACACACCCACACCCACACCCCCACACACACGAAATAAGGTTGATGCACCTATCATTATGAGGTAATTCCAACCTATTCCAATTCAAAACTCAAACTTTCTGCATTTTTAATAAAACGTTATTGCCATTTTTGCAGGGACATTTTTTTTTCAGGGTTTACCTAAACCACACAAACACACACACACAGTTTACTGAAGGTTTTGATTACCCTCTGTTGTATATGAATTCACAAAGTGGGGCTGAGGATAGTTTGAAGGCCAAAAGGGAAAAAAAAAAATCAAAGAACAAAATGAGAAATGCATACAAGCCAAAAGTGAGAATGTCAAGAGTCATCGTCAACTTGATAGCCGCTGTTTGTGTCTTGCTCTTTGTAGTGGATGCACAGAAAGGCACAACAAAGACTGATTCGCATTGAAGATTAGAGCATTACACCCAGAGCCTGTCTTCCCACACTGCTTTTCACCTCACTTGAGAGCGGACCCTGCTGTTTTCAAGCACGGTAGCCTCGCTAGGGTTATTACATTGGCGATTGTGTGGCAACATCTAAGTAAGTTGGTTTGTGGTGAGCTTGCACAAGCTAAATGTGAATGCAGATCATTTTCATCTATATCCCACCACTCTTCACCAGCCTAATGAACAGAAGTCATGCAGACAAAGTGGGTCCTCTAACACGGATGTTCGGTTACAAGACGGCAAGCTGGGCTTTTCATGTAGCCATTTGAATAGAACCCAGCAATTTTGCTCAGATATGTGACAGAAGGCGGGCGCTCTTCAAATAGATAAACACAAGGCTCTCAGGATAATAACCTAACCTCCAGACTTTGGCTACATGTGAATGGGGCAGAGCTTGGGTTACTCAGGGATGATATCTCAGGCAGGTGAATTGGTTTCTCCTGACTGAGTGAGCAGGAAACCTCTAGGCTCACTTCGGGAAGAGTCTAGAGGTTTAAATGTGAACTGACAGTCAAACCCCAGCCAGCTGAAGCTACCGTACGCCAGGAAAGCGCTTCCTGTTTATTCTACACACACAAAACGACCTTGTTACGAGTGGAGTGGCCAGTCCACAGGCAATTCTGCAACAAGCAATTCAAATTCAACAGCCTCATATTACTGTTTAGAGGCCCAATAAAACGTAATTTGCTATACAAAACGCTTTTGTCACAAATAAGATAATAAAAAATCCTGGATATCTTTATTCAGTCATTAAACCCAAACAGCAATAAATATGTAAACAGGGTCTATTCTAATCTCTGGTAAAACACCCAAACTTTACTTTAAATTAGCTTAGCTTGTGCTGGAAGTCTTATAGGTTCTTAAATTAAATCTTACAGCTTTCAAACAAACAAACAGATGAGCAAGAGTTGTGCAGTACTTTTAAGTAAAGAGTAGTGTAAAGCAGTATTTTTTATCTGGTTTTCCATTTAAAAATGTCTAAAAACTGAAAAACTTGAAATTTCATACATTTTGAAACACCAGCATTGCATTTTTTTTTTTTTTTTTTTTTTTTTTAAAGAATGTGTCTTTAATACAAGTATATTTAGTGTTACTGTGCTGGGAAATGAAGTATAAACAAGTTAATAAACAAGTGAAAAGGTTTGACAAAATACAATTATTTTTAAGAGACAATTTATGAAGTCTTCAGTCTTATGCAGAGTTGCTTCAGCAGTTATGTATATTATTAATTTACTTTTAAAATGAAAAATAAACAATTCGAATATTAGTGTTTTTGTTTTTTGTTTCTGTTTCTGTTTAAATTCAGTTAGATCACAATCCACCATTTTATCCACAATTTATCCACAAAAAAACACCCATATTTTAAGGGAAGACAACAGAGACTGGGTTGAAATTATAAAACAAAATTAAAGTCTAACATTTACACTACTGTTCAAAAGTTTGAAGTCAGTAAGATTTAAAAACTTTTATTCATCAAGGATGTAAAAAAAAAAAGATCAAACGTAACGGTAAAGACATATATAATATAATTTTTCTATGTCAAATAAATGCTGTTGTTATGAACTTTCTATTCATCAGGGAATCCAGATTTTTTTTTATCATGTTTTCTACAAAAACTTTAAGCACCACAACTGTTTTCAACATTGATAATACTAATAAATATTTCTTGAGCACCAATTCAGTATATTAGAATAAACTGTTATTTTAAAGAGATAGTTAGCCATTGACTGCCACAGTATTTATTTTTCCAACAATGGAAGTCAGTGGCTACCGTCATCTGTCTGCTTACCAGCATTCTTCAAAATATCTATGTGTTCAACATAAGAAAGAAACTCGGTTTGGAACAACTCAAGTGTGAGTAAGTCATGACACAATTTTCCTTACTGTTTAAACTATCCCTTTAAATTGTAATAATATTTAAATATATTACAGTTTTTACTATATTTTTGTTTAAATCATCATGGACACGGTGAGCTTCTTTTAAGCATTCTTGCAGACCCCAAATTTTTGAATGCTAGTGTACATTTATTTGTAATGTAATGTATTAAATGTAACAATATCCAGAATTAACAAATAAACAATTTAAATGATTGTGGGGATGTAACCACAACCAAAACTCGGTTGTGGTTGTGTGAGTGTGTGTGTGTGTGTGTGTGTGTTTGTTTGTAAGAGAGAAACATAGAAAGAGGACTAGTTTGGCAGAAAGCAGGAGCAGAAAGAAATAATCACAGTCTCACTGTCATGGCAAGCGGGACACACGCTGTTTATGTAAGCTGGAGAATGAGGCTTTGAATGCAGTAATCAGCGTGTGGCTGGATATCTGCCTGCTCTGAAAAGCCCGGCCCTGACGTGCGGGACAGTCTCTCCAAATGGGTTCAGAGCTATTTAGTATGCCATCATCTCCCAGTAACCAGAACTAATGGTTCATTGTTGGCAAGGAGCAATGTGAATATTCATTGAAAATGAGCGAGCGATAATAAGACCCAGTAAAATGCAGCGACAGGCTGAGGATGATCTCAGCTGCGGATTCACACATCTATCACTGACTTAACCAGCCATGTACCTCTGAGGAAGCTCAGGTGATGGAAGGATTTCACTGTAGAGGACACACTGGAAACGCCAGTTATTCTACAAGTAATTCCAAAATATAATCGTGCAGAAAATAGATTCAGTAACAAAATTAAACACATAAAAAAGGAGAGAATGAATTGACCGAACAATATGTGAATGCAAGGACTGCTGTCAGCGGAAATGCAACCGCAACCTAAACAAAAAAAATCTGTCAAATCATTGCAGGCAAACAAAGTGTTCACTGCTGCCAAATGCATCTGTTTGCACATTTTTTGCAGCAATGAAGGATAAATGGATGATCTGGCAACGCTGCGAGGGAAGGATGGCTGATGAAACATACCTATTTGATGAGGAAAAGCGATTGAACCAACAAACTTTTTAAAACCAACAAACAATATTTGAACGTTTGCTAGTTAAGAACTTCATAAATTGAAGAAATTCAGAAATTCATAATTACTTATTAGCTTCATAAACAGACACTTTTAATAGCGGATTCTTAATGCTTTTCAACAATGTTTAACTTTGCAATACAGAGGTTTGGTCCTTTCATCTAAACGCTGCAGCAATTATATTAGCCTCTCATAAATACTAATTAATCATAATTAATTAAAAGCCTGTTAGCTTAATCACACTCAGGAGTTGTGAACGTGGGTGTGAAGAATTTTGAAATAAATCAGCTCTCTTTGATTTTGCTCATCTTCATGGAAGATGTGCTGCGTTTGTGCTTGCACATTTTAACCAAGTGATAAAACAGGAAATTGACAAAGGAATTGAAATCATTAACTGATCTGACCGCAGGACGCTATCAAAGAGGACTATTAACGGTTTATTATCTGATCAATAGAAGTGAGAGTGTAGCATTTCAAATGATTTTCTATTAGAAAACAGGGTGCCATTATCAAATAAGCCGGAGTGGGACTTTTAAATCTGCTAAATTGCAATAGTGTTTCAAAGTGCTACACACAATACTTTACATGAACAAGCTGCTAAATCAATGATATCTCACTATTATTTGAATTTAAATTGTGTTTCAAATATATTTTACAAAACATACAATATCAAAACAACATGTAAACATGTAAAATAATCATTTGAGGTTCAGACTATTGTGTTTATGGGTTTATTTTATTGCATTATGATTTATTAAATAGTTTTTTTTAATTAAATTAATAAAATGTACACATTAAGTTCAGTTAATATTATTCTGTTCTGTGTCAATTCTAAAGACTGGTTGGAACAATTGTGACAAAACATGAGTAAAACACATGTCAATTTTACACTGCAACATCAATATGTATAATTTCTAATTGCTGTGATGATTATTTAACAAATTGTATTATTAATATTAGTTAATTAATATTATTTATTATTAGGTGATATTAGTTTTAGTAATTTTGTTGTGAAATTAAATATCTTTATATATTTTTTTAATAATTTGAATTTTAGTTTTAGTTAAAGGCCCACTGAAGTGCCTTGGAACTCGCAGCTTTGTATGATGCGTTGATGTAAATTCCACTGAAACGGGAAGCTTAGACGGGACATATTGAATGGACAATAGCCCTCTTTTCATAATAGCCAATAGCATTTAGTTTACCTCACATACTGCAATTCGTTCTTGACAGCACCATGAAAGTGAATTCGAGTGCTGATGATACGATGGATTGAATAGTAGAGGTGTGAATAAATTCTAGCCATTTCATTCTTAATCAACATACAGTTGGAAAACGGAATAAAACTCGAGCGTTTGAGCAACCAAACACACATCGTGTCAACGGTCGCTTTGGCCAGAGCATTTGATTGGACAGAAGATGAAGTCTGCGGTTATGTCAAAAAAATTCCTGATCCATTTTAGCGGAAGTGAGGGACTGTTTCAAGTTATGAATACTTATATCTCCTAAATGCAATTTTTTTTTCATTGTTTTGGAACACACCAGCTTATTCATAACCTTAAAAATAACATATTCATACTAAAAGCTAAAAAATGTCCTGGTTGCGTACGCAACCCACCATTCCCTGAAGGAGGGAACAGAGAACATAGTTGACGTCGACTGAATGGGGATCATGCTAGAGAGCCAATTGTCTTCGATTACTATTGAACAAGCCAATAGAATTGGCGTGCGTGACTCGCATCACACACTCCACCCCGCAGCACGGCTATAAATACGGAAGTGGATGCACGCACCAGTTGGTTTTTTTCGCTGAGGAGCCGATCGGCCCCCGGAGTCAGCGGTGGTCCAGCAGTAGTGGCGAGGGGACTACGTCCTCCGTTCCCTCCTTCAGGGAATACGCAACCAGGATGTTCCCTTTCAGTCGAGAACGTCAGACGTAGTCAACGTCGACTGAATGGGGATCTATTTGAAAACGCCACTAGTGCTGCCACCTTCCAGTGCCTAGACAGAGCCACCTGATCCCCTCGCTTTAAGGACACGGGACAGGGATTAGGCCAGGGAAGTCACTGCTGTTCCTGCAGGATCACTGGGAAAGCGTTCCCTGTACATGGAAGGAAAGGACGCTGCGGAAGCCACATCCTGCCCAAGGAGGTAACATGTGGAAAATATACATATGGACTGGGTGGATGACCAGGCAGTACAACATATGGAATGTCACTGTGGTGGCTCCAGCCTATTTATTGGGCCAACCTCGCTTGGAAACAGCCTTCCCTTTTCCGCTGATTTCCTTAACAGACGAGCTGAAGTCCTAAGCTTAAGCTCTGTGCACGTATAACCACAATAACGAACGGACAGAGAAGCCAGGGCTGGATGGGCGGAGTGTGTGATGCGAGTCAGCATCCCTAGCGTGATCCCCATTCGGTCGACGTCGACTTCGTCTGACGTTCTCAACTGAAAGGGAACTTACATTTTGATTACAGGAGGCCTTTAAACTAAATTAAAATGAGAAATGTGACCTTGGTAACTACCTACATTTTTTTTTTTTCTTCTTCAGATAACACATACTATTTCATGTAACATTTTTTATGGTTTTACTTTTTGGTCAAGAGTTCATTATTTAATTATTGATTATTTTTTATCAGTCACCTGTGTAAGAATCTTATTTTGGATCAGTCTTCATAGGATTCGTAAGGTGCTGTTTGTCATGATGTCATTATCATTTTCTGCAAAAGTGGACAACACAATAAATCCTAAAACATAAATACTTAAAGTAGTCTTTTCCCTTTCTTGGTTTGGAAGAATCAAAAGCCTTTTCTAAGCACAATTTACAAACTGCAGAAATTATGAATGAGTGGAATGAGCTTGATCGAGCTGAATTAGTTCTACCTGTGAATGACAGACACATTCATATGTGTCCCAGACAAATGAGATAGAGGATATAACTTTATTGTTTCAGGCAGAGTAGTGACTCTGAACATGTGGCTAATTTCATTGCCAGCCAACTCAAGGGACCAGGACATCTGCATGGTCACAAAATGTCTGACAGATGCTGGTTAAATGATTTGCAGCTGTGTCTATCAAATATACAAAAATGAATGAAAAAGTTGATCCTAGCTACATTGGATTTAAGAGATGTACACACAAATGTACAAATGAGATTTCCACTTGGGACACTGAAATGCCAAAACTATTACCATCCAGCTAAGAGCAGTTTTCCTCATCAGAAGTCTTTGCTCTAGCTGAAACTGATGCAACATCTGTCTTTCTCAGTTTACAGCACCTGACGTATCTGCATATGTGATCGCATTACATTCTAATAGATTTACGTTCAAATGTTGCAGTTTATGCAACTTAAGCGTCAGGTTCAATGTAAAATGTTCTTACTTTTCAAGTACCATACCAATTAACATTCAACGTGGCTTGAAATATTCAACATACTCGTTTGCCAACACAGTTATATGGACTTTGTTTTCTCTCAGCTATAACAGAATGATAACTCTCAAACTAGCCTCTCAAACTTCAGTGTCCCCTTTGTATGCGTGCCAGCAGATCACTGTCATCATTTCAGCAAAATGGTCACAATTTAGAAAAGGGGGAAAATGAACGAAAAGCACTTTCAAATGAGAAAAATTTTAGTATTTCTGAAAGGATTGCACTTACAGACTGAGTAAACATCCAAAAAGATAGGACCTTAGAGGAAAATGAGGACAGGCGGTACAAAAAGTCTATATACACTACCATTCAAAAGTTTGGGGTTGGTAAGGTTGTTTACATATATTTTTATAGTCTCTTTATGCACACCAAGGCTGCATTTATTTGACCAAAATACATTGAAAACAGTAATATTGTGAAATATTATTACAATTTACAATTTAAAATAACTGTTTTCTGTTTAAAAAGATTTTAAAACAGAATGTATTCCTCTACTGGCAAATCTGAATTTTCAGCATCATTATTCCAGTCTTCAGTGTCAAATGATTCTTCAGAAATCATTCTAATACGATGATTTGCTGCTTAAGAAACATTTCTTATTATTATATATGTTGAAACCAGTTGCACTGCTTATTTTTTTTTTTTTAGGATTCTATTACTTAACAGTTACTTTTTATCAAATATATTACCCTATACCTTTGCCGTCATCTTCCTTAATATTTAAAAACAATATTAAGCTAAAATGAAACAATGAATGTTAAACATTCAATTAGTTGCAAAAATAAATTAACTGCAACAATTCTATCATACTTTAACTCATTACAAAGGAAAAAAAATATGCTTTCTTTTAAACCCCCATGTGCAACACTGTAAATGTAATCTTTAGTAATGTAATAATCCTTAAATGTAATTTTCTAAAAATCTAAATTTTTCATACTGTACATTATAATGTTGTATTGCCTATATTAAAGTGTTAAATAATGTCTCCTTAACTTGTTATCTCTTCAATCCCCGCAAAACTATTTTTAGGCAATTAAAAGCAAATAATAAATTGTTCATCACATGTGACTTGATCTTAGAGCCTAGATACTACTGGTACATATAGATGTCATGTTGATGAGGCTTTACTATATGCATGTGAATGTTACATCCAATATTTTTGTTCCAGACAGTCACCGCCAACGGCAGAAACCAGATGGTAGGCTTGTGTAGGCTAAGGCATGCCTAGCGTAGCTGTCAGTTGTGAGCAGAGTTAGCTAGCAAAGGGAACTGCCATATGATTTCGAAGCGTAGAGACCCTACGGATCTACCACATCCAGCTGCCGCTGTTTCACACTGCTAATTAGATGTTGTGCAGACACTAATACACTACCTCAGGCCAAAAAACTTGAACATGCTGCCTATTCACAGCCAACAAACCTCTGACTTTCCAGGACAAGAGCCGGATGGTAACTCTGGGTGGAGAAGGCTCCCAAATAACTGGTAAATAACTGGTGACAGATTTTTGCATGGTCAGGCAGATTTCTGAGTTAGCGATCAGTTTTAACCCTCAGCCGCAGGGCTGGAGACAGAAACAAGACATGAAGACCATATGGAGAGGGAGTTGCTTTAGCATGTGTGGAGATAGACTCCCGGATCTGTCACTCTGCATTAGACTACCATCTTTAGTGCCCAATACCAGAGGAGGTTAATCAAATAGATTTGTAAAACCGTTTGAGTTATGAAGATGGTCATTTCCGCTATAATCTGTATTGGTCTAGTTTAGTTCCCTTACTCTGCTTGGTGTGGATTCAGCTGATATTCAATCAAATAAATGCACTGCTATTTCAGCTAAATCACACAAATGATCTACTCAATACAGCGCTTATAAAAAGTACTCACGTCCTGATTAAGTTTTCATGTTTTCAATGATCTTTATTATAAAACAATATTATGGAAATTATATTTTATTATATTAATATATTAAAAAATATTAACACACATAAAATACTGTATAAATGAAAACAAAATGGTTGCGATCGATTAAATCAACAGGGTGTGCAAACTTACACCGACAACGGAGAATGTCTTATCTCCATATTTGTCTGCATTCACACCATGTTGTAATTACCGTAGTCTCAAGATGACAACACGTGACTGGGAATTATGCGTTTCTATGGCACCCTTATCAATGCCTAAATTAATATGCAGCGTGGTACAAATAGGAGATCTCAAACAATCCCCATCAATACAAGCTGTAATTATGAGCTCTACGAGGACGTGAGCACTTTTTACAAGAAATTGAAATCACGTAATTGTGGTAATAACGACATGGCATAAACGCTCCTTTAATGAGCTAATGAAATAAATGAGAAACAGGTGTGTGATAATCAATGATAAAATGAATAACCATTGCAACAAGCTTAAACACAAGGGAAACACAGGAAATGTTGAAAACAAAGTAAAAGTCCTTGAAAATGGAACAGATTGTGACATTGTGCCATTACATCTCCAAAGAATGAGGGTGAGAGTCTGGAGCAGCGAAAGAAGAGTTCCACAGGGCAAGGCAGATGGCGCAGGAGACCACCAGTGTGGAGCAGGCGAAGCTTGAGACAACCAGAGTGGAGCAGGTGGAGCTGGAGACCCCCAAAGTGGAACAGATGGAGCAGGAAACCACCAGGGTGGAGGAAATGGAACTGGAGACCAGGCGACACTTAAGGACAAGGAGGCCTAGGTGGAGCCTCGGTGATAAGCGCCTGAGGTGGAGTCAGGGTGCAGGAGGAAGTGAGGAGCCCGACAGAGCCGAATGGGTGGAGGAACGAGTTACAGCCGAGGGCCTGGAAGTCTGTGGTGGAGGTAGAGCGACGACTGTCCAAGGTGGAGCCAGATGGACGAGAGAGCCTGGTTGAGCTGGAATATGACAGTCCTAGGTGGATGCAGAGAAGGGAGGAGCCAAAGTGGAGCCGATTGGTCGACGGGCCGAGGTGGAACCAGGGGATCATCAAACCAAGGCAATGCTGGAGACCAGGAGGCTCGAGGGGTTGCAAAGGCGCTGGGCAGAATCAACGGAAGGTCTGTGGTGGGCATTAGCTCTGGCTCTGTTGCAGTGGGCCCTGGTTCTTTATCCGCGGTAGGCTGAGGATGGCTGAGGATGAAGACGAGGTCAGGCGAAGCGGATCTATTTAGAAGCATAGACTTTATTTAACAAACAAAAGAGAGTAATCCAAAGGAGACACCAAAATTAACAGTGTGCTATGTATAGACAACACCAGACAACGAGGTACTGAAACTGAGGGCATATAACACAAGAACAGTGGCAGAGGCAGGATATATTCATAGCAGTCTGGGGTGGCACAGAAATGTTCATTATTCAAACATAAAATTTGACTGTAGTTTTGACAAGATTTGACAAGAGTTTGACTGTAAAATACTGGACTGTTTTAGTGCCTACAACAAAACTGAATACTATTACTTGTACATAAATGAAATTGAAGTAGTGGTGGAATAGATCAAGTAATACTGAGTGAATTTAAAAATAAATAAATAATCCTAGACTGTAAGATACTATATGTTTCAAATACTTGCACCTGAAGAATTAAACAATGAATGTTAAACATTCAACTAGTTGCCAAAATAAATAAATGAACTGCAACAATTCTATCATACTTTAACTTTAACTCATTACAAAGAAAAAAAATGCTTTCTTTTAAATCCCTATGTGCAACAATGTGAATATGATAAAGGTGGCAGCACATAAACCAAATGCCAGAATGTAAAATCTGTAATTTTATACATAATTAAATGCGATCCATTTCCATTTGTACTCTGCAAACTAACGCAACATGGGCTCTGTTTTCGAGTACAAATGAACAGGACACACATTTATTTGTCCATTAAATTACATATGAAACTTACATTTAATTTGTGCCTTATTTTGTGAGCTCATTTACAGATGTCAGATACAGACGTTCATAAATGTGACGTATACTGTATATAACAAATACATGATTTAAAATAAAAAGTTTTGACGCTGCTTTAATCATCTCCACATTTAATCATGAGATGTTTAACTCTGTGTTATTTTAGTAAAATTGAGATTCTATTATAGTTTCTTAAAATATTTTGAATTATTTTTTATTTTTTGAGTATTTTCCGTTTTCATTTTTTTATTTTTAAAGTTTAACAATTTTGTACTATAATGACCCTGGTTTCACTTACATTTAAGTAAACTGACATTAAAGAGTCTTTTTGTTTTTCACAGGCACTGTAAGTATTCTTAGCATATGAAGGCCCACACGTCATTTTGATTTTGGTAGCTGGGAGAGCGACGGCTCCTGGGGCGGAGGCACGTGGCACAGAAAAGAAGCAGGGATGCTGGGAGCTGGATGTCACAGCACAGACCGTGTTATTCCAAAACACACCAGCCACCCCCAGTGCTAATGCAGCCTGATGGCTTGAATGCCAGGAAAAGGTTACATTCACAGTTTAAGGCACACCAGCATTGCACTGCAAATGCTTAGTCAGGCATGTGTGCTGGATGAGACAGATGTACAAGTCAGCATGCAGAAAGTGTCAACCACCACAGCGTGAGACAGAGGCCGAAAGATGTACTGTACAGACAGAGGAAAAGAGTCACTTTGTGTGTGAAATGTTTAACTCTTACATCTCCATTGTGGTGAGGAAGTACAAAAATGCACCATGAAAACATTTGAGATGAAGTACAATGAAAAAACGAGGGGACATGTATGCAATTTAGTAGACAAGCTTCCTGAGTGTTTATTTTAAAGGAAGAGAGAGCTTGTTTCTCCTGGGATACACTCGCATGTGACAACTGAAAAGACATAACGGATAAGACATCAGGGCTGTGGCAGATGGAACGCAACATTGATACTGCTTGTAAAGGAGTCCTGGGGTTTGACCGTGCCTCTGTGTGACAGAGGAACATGAAAGGTAATTTTATGTGACAGGAAACTGCTCCTCACGTATCATAATGAGGCAAAGAGGGTGCAGGGGAACGATGTGACAGCCTGTGCTAAACCAGAGAATCCACTCTGATGTGTAGGAAAGCATTAGGGTCAGGCCTCTTGCAGGTCCTCTGGGAATGCTTGCTAACTCCGGATAGATGCCTGAGTGAAACCTTGGACTGGATCACTCAAGTTAAAAGCAATAATTGCACCACTGTATGCATACATACAATTCAGTGTTGAAATCCTATTTTTTATATGTCTTTTTTTCAGTTTTTTTTCTTTCTTATAGGGTAAATGTGGCAAAAAGCACTGCGTGGCAAAGGCCTATTTGATTACATTTTACTCCAAGGTTTATGTAGCAAATGAGAATGGTAAATTTACCATACATTAAGACAGGTTTTGTTCCAAAGTAATCAAATCAACAATTTTTAATAACTAAAGAATCTGTAAAAGTATGGTATTTGGGGTAAAAAGTACTTCTATATTGTTAGGGCTAAAGGCATAATGTTTGATGTGATAATAAAAAAAAGACTTTTTCATTTGATGACATTGTTAGATTTAAGTGCTCAACATTTATTACATTGGATGTCTAAGATAATAGCCATACTATATTGAAAGCATCATATTTCAATATATGATATGAATCACATTAATAATTAATAAATTGTCAAAACATAAAATATAAAATACATCTCCTCTTGGTGTCTAAAGCTAGTGCTCGTGTATTGGAAATTGAGCATTTGAAATGTATGGTGTCCATTAGGCTATTATTTGTCAGCCTTTTGAAAACATTTTCCCTATCTGTTGACACTGGTGCAGGGAATGCACTGCAACAACTCTACTTTGTAGTCAAAATATCTCATCACACTTAATATAATACAGAATCACCTATAGACCAAGATTTAAGTGAGATAAAGGAGCTTGTTTTTAGACAGTGTATCTTAAATATCTTGTTAAGTGAAACTGTCTTGAAAATATCTTGTTTTGAGTCATATCGCAGATAAAACAAGCTTTTTTGACGTCATAAGGTTTTTATGCTGCTGTGTTATTTGTAAAAGATAAATCGTCTTGTTTCAAGAAATAGACTTAACTTGAATTGAGACAACAAATCTGCTTTATTGAAAACTGCAGGTCAACATGCCCAACTCACAACAACTCACAATGCACAGTGTGGCTATTTTTCTTACATTTGCATCAAACCATGTCCATCTGATATGTACAAAAGACAATGGCAAAAGCTGGAATTATTTTTCCTTCTCTGTTCTGTTGCACTCTGGACATACTGAAAAAATAATAAGTAAAAATAAATGCTGTCATCAATTACAGTGTTTGTCAGTGCTTAAAAAAAAAAAATTCTGCCCAAATACCCACACTCAATAGATTCAAGAATGATGTTTAATGTTGTCTGTGAGATCATACTTCAGTGGAGTGTACTTGCTATTATTGAAGTTTACATAGTAGTATGGTGTATAATCAACAAGCTTTTCAACAATATTGGCTTGAGCTAGATCGGGAACTTCAACCTCATAAGCTGAATAATGATCATTCCACCCAAAGAGGTTGGCATTCAAAACAATACATTGACGCATTTAAAATATAAATGTTTTTTACAAGTGCAAACTCTGGAGTATCATTGATGACATTAGAAATAACCAAAGATTTTCCACATGTATGCTTATTTCCATGTTGCATAATCCACTGTACCAAAACTATATGTTCAACGTGCTCTATTCCTAAGAAGTCTTTAATCTTTCCTTCTACATAGTGAACATTTTTCACCTCAGAGGCTGGGCCCATGTCAACTTCACTTGAACAAATTGGATGTTTCTCATGCACATTCTGACTACATTCATAAAGTTGGTTGTGCTTCACAAGAGACTAACAGATATTTTTAAAACTACTTTTCAAAGCCCACTGCTTAAAAAGCAATGCTTTTACTCAAAGTGCATACACATATGCCGCACTGTAGGACCAAGTGCTTTAATCTGAGAAGGAAGATGCAGCAAGTAATGCTGTTTAGGTATAATATTTGCATCTGGAAACAGTTGTTTGAAATGTTTTAAATGGTTCTCTATTAAAAGCTTCAGCCTTGAAAGAGTTGAGAGAGCAATAATAGGTGAAAATATAATTTTGAGTATCTCTAACAACTTAAGTAGCATTTGTGTGTAATCGTTTTCTGCAATTTTGTCGATGAGAAATGGCAGGATCTTTAACAAAACCAGCATCTGTCCAGCTGACTGTTTCAATTTATTGTCATTTGATGACAATCATTAATGAATGATTGGATTATCAATGTGCTTATATTGCACACAATTGTTTGTGTATGTGCATGTACCTCTATTTTAGGGAACTCTGAGTATGTAAACTCCACTGTGGGGACAGCAAGCTGGTTGGAGAAAAAGCTGGCATCTCCAGGTGTCTGCAGTGAGCTGACATTCGGACCAGTACAACCACCTCCTCTACTGCAACTCAATGAATGTCTCTGAAAGATAAACAGACACGCATGGTAACAATTTGACATTGTGAGGAAATACAGCAATCTACAATGCGATCATGTTGCCTTCTATATTACAATAGTGACCAGAATGACCCCCACAATGGTCATTGACCTTCTACAATGATTTAGATAAATAGATAAATACAGCAATGAAGTATGTTATAGAGCGATATGTGAGAAATGCATTAAAGTGAGGAGCTTTTATTAAAACAGTATTACTATAAGAGATATATTGTGATGGGAAATGAATGGGACTGAAAAGTGTTTTTCACTGGCATGTGATTTGAATGTGTTTAAGTATTTTAAATATGTGATGTGCACAAAACATGAGCATTAAGGTATTCTAAATATGGTTTTCATTTAATAGCTCAGCATCCCACCTGTAGGATTGGTCTTGTTTCAACACAACAAGAATAAAGCGCTTTTAAATTAAATATGTAGTTGCATATAATTGTGCATCACTAAAGCCCTGCCTAAATCCTAAACTGATATTGATTTCTCATTGAGTGATGATTTAGGATTAATCTGTTTTGGTTGAAACTGGCCCTTGGCTATTTAATGACCTACAGATTTAACTGTATTGATCACGAAACTACTGCTAAATGAACAGATTCTGCTCTGTTGTAAAGCAACTGACATGAGCAACAATATATATATTACTGTTTGTAAACGTTCACAGAAATATATACGTAAACCTCAAACAAGTGCAAATGATGACTGACAGGGCCAAAATCAATGCAAATCTTTACAAACACAGTTTGAAAGCATAATGGAAGGGAAAATACAGACTGCAGTGTTACAATCAACTGTGACCAAAAACAGTCATCAGAGTAATTCATGTCAGACAGGCCCTAAAAAACACAAAACAGCAGCTGCTGGACTTACAGTGTCTACCGCTGAGGAACAAAACACTATTTTGTTACATGCTTCACAACACAACTTATTTAACACATACAAACACAAATTGTATCCAGAATAGATTTGTTTGACATAGTTTAACTCTATAATTATATTTAATTATGTGTGTTATACATATTACAAAAAAACAGACTGTACTTCTTAGACAAACAAAAAAAATAAATTAAAAAAATAAATAAAATAATGTGCAGCATGCTTATCCCCCAGTAAGATATTTGTCAGAGGCTTAGGGAATCTCTAATAAATCTTTCACTTTTGAAAATCTTTAATAAATATGAATAATATTGTATTAATAAATGCATACATATTTGTTTATTCATTTCTAAAATAATTCATATTTATTTGGAGAAAATATTTATAAGTAAAGTTACATCCTCAGGAGAAAGGAATGATGTTAAAATCTTTCTAAAATCCGATATAAAAATGGGGATATGTATAGCTGTTTTTTTTAAAAGAGTTATGTCTACTTTCGTGTAACTCAAAAGAATCAAGTTGATTCAGTAATATTAAGTAATATTTTTGACTTGATCAAAATTAGATGTCACCCCACAAAGCAATTTTTAGGTTATTAGACAAAACATTTTGTGTACTACAAGTATTGTAATGTAGCATTGTCATATTTTGCCCTTCTGGGGCATTTTGTTCAGGCTTTCATGATATTAATTTACATAATATGCTGAATTTCATACTCATACTCTCTGATTTAGGAGCTTTACCCATCAGTTTAGCATCCCTCATTAAAGTTCAACCAACCAAAAACAAACAAACAACAATATACAATAAACAAGAGAACAAACCCATGCAAGTTAATATTGATGAGATGAATAAGATGTAGATAATATGATGCACCTTATGATTGTTATAGTTGTATGTTCTTGTAAATAGTTAGTTTGCCTGACTAAAGACAACACATTTATTTTTTCATTCATACATGATTAGGTCCACAGGGACATAGTGGCCTGAAACGTAGGTGGGGAACATAATAAAGTGCGTTATCAGCTTGACTCATTAATATTAATTATGTGGCAAAATGATTTGCACAATAATTACACCTGCCCTAGTATATAAAACATTATTCTCCCTTGTGTGTCTATTTTTGCGCTGTGCATGGATTACTGTAACATTCGGTGCTTCATTCTGAAAAAAAGTGGACTCCTTCATCTTCATAGGCAGCAAAAGCCATTAAAGTCAAAATTAGCCACAAATTCCTGAGGTAAAATGTGACAGCAGAAACAGCTTGGGAGCGGCGAGAAAGAGGGAGAATAGGTAATTTCTGCACTGCAATTCCTTTTCCCCGTGAGGAGAATCAATATTTAATTTCTCTGTCTGCAATGATAACGAGATGGCAAAATCATTGTTTATATATTTGAGCTTGAATAGACTTGTGGGTAAGTTAGGAGAGAGAGAGATGCACTGGCAGACAGCCACAGCAAATGAAGCTGCTCGTCCTCTCAGCTGATGTGAAACAAACAGCATTACCTAAAGACCATTAGCAAATGAGCAGGCTTTTACCATGCCATTGTGATCGCTGTGATCCCATGACTGTGAACGTCCGCATCATATTACATGCCACCCACACATGATCAGAGGTAGCAAAAAGACAGATTGTACATGTGCACAATCATTTGAGAAAGATCAGAGGCATAGACCGTATTTCTTCAACAACAGGCTTTTGTCCTAGCATTTCAGGGCAATTTTATATCAATTTAAACATTTTGTTTTATCAAGATAATTGTTCTCATTTATTTTAAGCTTATAACTTTGTATATAATAATAATAATAAACTGATTATTATATGATAGTATTATTATTATCAGTTGTATTATTATACCGGTAATTTATTTTATTTTTACACAGTTAAAAAAGTACGTGTCTTCACATAAACTATCAACCGTTACCGTATATAGAATTCTCCAGATGTACAGTATGTACATTGCTGGTCATAGTTTTTGGATAAATTAAAATAAAGCGAGTGTTTTATGAGAGTTTATTTTATACATTTCATAAAATTGTTCATAGTCCATTACACCTTGAATGGCTAAACACTTTCCTAAATGTTTCCCACTATTCAATGTAAACAGTTATTTTAGTTAGAGGCTGTGTGCAAGAGCAGTTTTTTTTTCTGAATCAATGAATGGCAAAATCACTGCATACAGTAAGATGTACCTGAGATAATTCCACAGCTGCAAAATTAATATTTGTATTTGACAAAACATGCCATCAAACTGAAATTTCTCACAGTAAGAAGATAAAATGACAGCGGACAGAGAGAAAGAGAGAGAGAGAGAGAGAGAGAGAGAGAGAGAGAGAGAGAGAGAGAGAGAGAGAGAGAGAGAGAGAGAGAGAGAGAGAGAGAGAGAGAGAGAGAGAGAGAGAGACGCAAATATGTGAACAAAACTGTTATCTTGTTCTGAGAGACGGAGAATGACCTTGCATTGTGGAGATAATTTATTCTCAGAGAAAGTGACCTTTGGAAATTACTTTTGCAGAGAAGTGGAATTGGAACTGCTGATACATTTATAAAAAGAAGAGACAAAATAGATGAATAAGACTGAGATTATTTAAAAAAAACAAGATGGGTGTCACTATGGATAATGTGAGAGGTTTGCAGTTGCTGCACAGATGGTGGCGCACTGGAGCTTTTTAACATGAGAGGACATACAAATGGATGAGCAACTTTCTTGCCTAATGCATCCAATTTAAATGGAAACAGTAACACTGAGATCGTCTGAAAGTATCTGCAGTGGCAATTACACATAAATAAGACCAGGGGCGGTGTTCAAGTATGACAGAGTATGGCAGTTGACATACCCTGGCATTCAGACAAAACAGGGGGAAAAAGCAGCTCATGATATTGCTCATTAAAGATAATCCAAATATTTTTTAGAAGAAAAGATCTGAACATTGGTTGGTTCCAAGAGATAATTCATAGGAATATGGGAGGTTCCTCATGATGGGCTCTGCTGTACGATCTGAACGACGACTGCTCTTGATTGGATCCCTGGATTCAGGGTTGTGGGTAGTGTAGTCCTTTACCTGTTTTTTTTTTTTTTGTCAATTAAAATATATATATATATATTAGAAATCGCATGGCAGATTTTACATGAGCATATAAAAACACAATCACACCCACCGTCAATCCTTAAGCCAGATGTATACATTATTGCATAACATTATTCCTATTAATAATTTTCTCTGTGAATAAATCAAGATTTGACTTCCAGTTTGGAACACTGTTGTTGTGCAGTCGCAGTTAATTGCATAACTTAATCACGTGTCTTTTTGTATTAGCAGCTAACATACTAAAGTCATTTAATGTTCATGTCTGTGGAGAAAAGAGTTGGTGAAATGTTTTTATTTAAAGTGTGTATGTCAGGTTACATTTTTTTTTTAGATATATTAAATAGGGGTTAGATGTCTGAGTGAAAATGTAATTATCATTAAAATGATCACTGTAATTGCCTTACAGTAAGCTTTATAGCCATTTCTGTCAAGATCATATTTTTAAAACACTGCTGAGCTGTGACGTCAGAAGAGGGAGACGTTCCAAAAAAGTTCTATTTAAGTATGGGGAGTTTTGAGTCTAAGGAGATACAAAATCCCCCTCAAACCTACGATGGCCCCGAGCCATACAATTTTGAGCCTCCCAGGTGAAACAGATGAGGAGCCAAACAGAAATTTAAATAGAGAGAGAGAGAGAGAGACGCGGGCGCGATCGAATAGTGGAAACATAAAAACTGGAAGAAATGTGCGCTGCAAATGACCAAGTCTTGGATCTTGGAAGCAGCACTGAAGTCAGCACGTTTGGTCCGAACAAAGTTGACCCAGGCACGCAACACAGACCTGCTTTTTGGGAAAAAGTGGACTCTGTGACCGGTTTTTAACGGTGTTTTTGCACCCAGCACAAACGCAGCCATTCATCATCGTGAAAATACGCCTGTGTATACCTAACTAACTACCTAACTTAAATAGCTAACTAAATAAATAAATATCCTAATCACTAATTCTCTCAATCTATCACTCGTACTATTATCAACACAGCTCACAAACTCACTTTCTCAGCGACCTGTGGAGACGTCTCCCTCTTATGACGTCAAGCGATCCGTTTGGGGGGAGGAGCAGTTTTAAGTGAGTACTGTAAAAAAAGAACTTTTTCATCTTATATTCTGCCTTTAGGTTTCGAAAATCATACAAAACAATACAACAACTTGTCAAACGTGTATTTCTCCTAAATATTTTGTGTTAATCATAATTAAAAATTTAACCTGACATACACACTTTAAATGAGCTTGTCACTAACTATGCACTGCTCCAACCTCGCCAATTACCACTTATAGAATAAAAACTGCGACGAAAAGTAAGACATGTGTTTTTATTTGTAATGCTGTTAACTATGTACTATCAAACCATTTTTAAAATCTCTCATGACAATGTATGGCTGGTGGGTTTGGCCCATAGACATGTACTACTGTGTATATGTCGATGCTACATTCCAACTCTCCAAAATACGTCAGCATGCCTGGCATCTTGGAACGGTCAGCATGTCGTCACTCACAGTAAGAATCAATGATGCCACAACGTGGCACAGCTTCTGTTTGTGAAACCACCAAGATTAAAATTCCTGAAGAAATGGGATAACCTTTCACAGGTGAGAAAAAAAAATTCGCAAAACAATACAAAATGGAGTCTTCAAGCAGGGAGGATGATTTAGTGGTCCTCTCTCTTCTTAAAAAGAGGAAAAAAAGAGGAAATATTGGGTCAATCCAATCCTGAGATTGAGTAAAGAGGAAGGAGAGTTCCACCTCCTTATCGAGGAGCTGCGGGATTATCCAGAGCGATTCAAAGTTTGCTTCAGGATCTCAGTGACTCAGTTTGATGCTTTGTTAGCGAGCCTGGAGCCCCATATTAAACAGAAGACCACCGATTTCTGTGAAATTAGTTTTTTTCCCAAAATTTTACACCGTTTGTACGGTGGCTCTGAATTGTCAAAACACCTCTCAAAATGCTTGCTACGGATGCGGAAAATGCAGAAAATTAGACCCGAACCAATTTTTCTTATGACGGACGATTGTTTTGGATTCATTGTGTAAACGTGATTGACACAACGTGAAGTCGTATTCATTTTTTAACGTGCAAACATTTTGGACCTTAAAGGACACAAAGAAACTTTAAACACACCTTAAAGGTCCCAAAAACTGCCGTGGACATGTTGTGGACTCTTTTAGTATGGTGGATTTTTTTACACAATTTGTTTAGATATAATGTGGTTACTTGGGAATGTCTTTGTTGTATGGCCAGGGGGAATTATGCCATATCCCAGGTTTTCGTCAAACACTTTTGAACCTTTTGAATACTTTTGAATTATAATCCTGATGCTACGGAGCTCAGTTGCTCCTCATGTACAGCAACTAGTCATTAACTTCGAATGACAGAAATGGGCATCACTGCTTTCTAAATGGATACCAGTAATTAACAGCTTTTAGCATGTACTCTGTTTTTGTGCCTCCATCTAAGTGACCCTTTTTAACACACAAACATCCATTTGTCTAGTACTGAAAGGGCTTAATTGTTTTTCTCATAAAATATTTGTTTATTTAAACACCTGGATACACGTGGAAAAACTTTGAGCTTTCGCTGCCAGCGGAGCAGGTTAGATTCCAGATGAAAAACAAGTTCACGGGATAAACAAGTGTAGTGCGAGAGGAGAGAGGCCGCTAATTTGTTGCCTGTTGGCCAGCGAGAGGCTATTGATTGGGAACTAATTGATTGCCAGCTGAAGTGATAAACCATGTGCTTGTGCAGACAGCATCACTAATACAGGAATGGAGCGCCTGAAATCACATTGTGGCCTCCGGTGTGGGAGAAGAGCCGGCCGTTCCGCGCATGCTATGGTGATGAATGCTCTCCAACATCTGTGATCACCTGTGCTGTGCTCTTTATTCAATCGATGAGATCTCTGTGGTTCAGCACAAATCTAAGATTGTTAATGCAAGTAAATTACTTAATCTAGTGAAAAGCACTGTGGTGTTTCGAATGTAATGCATTTGGCTGGAAAATGGTCTACAAATTGCTACAAAACTCATTATAGAAGTAAAACATGTATTTTGTTGTTGTTGCCCAGTCATGATTACAGTGAACGTAAGCAATCAAATCTGAGTGAATGCATGACTGATATAACACAGTGTGAGTTATAAATATCATTTCATTCTGAGAGGAAAAAAAAAACCTTGGTTTAATGACTACATTTTTGTGTTTAGAGCTTGCAACACATATAAGAGACAAAGAGAGCAGGAGCTCCTTTTTATTACTGTGAAATGGGCACTGGATTGTGTTTAAGTGAAGTTAGACATAAAATTGAAACTCTTACATGAAAGAAATGTTGTTTCTGCCAGTGGCGAAATGGGAGTGTGCAATCACTGCTGTCCTCTCAAACTCTGTTTCTCAAACTACTAAAAAAAGAGCTAAAACATAAAAGACAGGATTGGGAATGCAAGCGAAATGTTCAGACTTCAACTAACTATATTTGTGAGTACTATATCTCAGAGTTATTGGTAGAACTCGACCAATCATACTGTGAAGTCGAGACAGGCTTCCAGATGTTCAATAATTTGAGATACTTTTTGCAACGCTCATCATGCTCTCGTAGACATGAAAAGAATCACAGTATATATATACATATATATAATATATGTATCTGTAACGGTCACCAGCTGGAGTGCCCTTGAGAGCCACCAGAGGGCACTCCAGATAAGACTATGATCACTTCCTCACAAACTACATTTCCCATACTCACTGCCTGGACTCATTCACACTGATCACATTCACCTGTACCTCATTGTCACTGATTTTATTCACCTGTGTCTTGTCATCCTGTTAGTCTCAGTCTATATATACCATGTTCATTCATTCACTCACCGCGAAGTCTTGTTGTACTGTTGTCTGCATTTCTGAGCGTTTTCCCGTGTTTTGTTTATTGCCTTTTTGACCTTGGACTGTGTACCCCGTTTTCTGATCGTTCTCTGTTTACCCTGACCTGGATTGTTTACTGGACCTTGCTTCTCGCCGCCTGCCTCGACCATTGCCTGCTATCTGGTTTTGTTCTCTGTCTCTTCTCCATTGTCCTGTTTGCTCATTCTTGACCCTGCCTTTACGACTATTCTATATAAAGCTGCATTTGGATCTTCACCTCCAAGTCTCGGAGCAGTTCATAACAGTATCTATACAAACACATATGAATAGTTCATTCAATTGGTTCATTCAAATGTAATGTTCCCAGCCAATCGATTTCACATATTCATTTCTTTGTCCCTATTTAACCTCCACGCATCCAAACGAATGCACTGTGCTGCGCGATAAGAGAGTTCTCTTTTTAGCCCTCCACCTCCCCAGCACCACCTGCCTAGATCTGCTTCAGGGGGGTTTCCCTCTCTCTAGCAGCAGTGACATGTTACCTTTAATTTATGCTCCGAACATTCAGCAGAGGCAAGTCATACTTGCTCTGCAACAGCAACCTTAGCTCCAGCAGCAGCGTTGCAGATTTAGTCCGCCAAAACCAAACCTATGTACATTTCATTTTCATTAATGTTTTATAAATTATCCTGAGAGTTGTCATGACTGAAATGCTATCATGTGATTAACAACTCAGTCACAGTAGGTCTGTCTGTAATGGCTCATAAGTTTTTGTAAATATTAATACTAATAATAATAAATCCCTATCGAGAAACTGAAATACTACAAAAATTGTTTCATTTATGACTCTTTTTTTTCAAATTTGATTTAGTCTAGTTAGTTTTGTATCAAATACGACGTGATTTGTGGTGATCGAGATCTGGCAGCAACAACACATTCGTGTACAGCTTCCCTTGGCCATGAAATCACCCATATGCCAGCAAACCAATGAAAATGCTGAACAATGTTGACAATGCATCAAAAGGGGCCAGAGCTGCTGTTAAATCCGAAAACCACCATATCTGACAGATTTTAAGAAAACTACAGTTGTTTGTCAAATAAATAAGTGACGGACAGTTACATACGTGTAACTAACATTTGATTATATAAGCTTTGTTACTCCTCAAATGACAAGGGGATTTTTTTATAGTGTTAATTTTAGCTCTTTTTTTAATTGCTTACACAATTTCTGAAACTATGGCTCCTTTTCTCGAAACTCCACACACAAAACTCTACATGTAAAACATCACACATCTCTTGCAAAAACACTTCATTCAAAACTATCTTAACTCTTCTAAAACTACTGTTTTTGCATATTTAACTGTACACACAATCCATCGAAGGATTACCCATACACACACCAAACTACACACGGATATGACAAATGCAAAACACTACTACCTTCATGTTCAGTGTGCAGTGGAGTATACATGAGTCGGTCATAGCACTCACACGAGCATGCACAAATACACTGTATATACAGTATGTATGCACAATTGATGAACTTTACAGTTAATGAACTGAACTGAATCAACACTTAACAGACATGAGCAGAATAATGACACATTGGGCCCTATCTTACACCTGGCGCAATGCAGCGGCAAGCATGCTGCAAGTGTTTTTTTGCTAGTTTCAGTTCGACGCAGTTATCATTTCCACGTCCTGCGCCACGTTGTTTAAATTGCAAATGTTGTTCGCCCATGGGCGTGCTGGTCTGAAAACTAGGTGTGGTCAGCCTGGTCAGGCGCATTGTTGGCGCGTTGCTGTTTTGAGGCAACTGAAATAGACAATATTTTTTGGGTTATTTAAAGAGCGTGTTACTAATGTGTGCCTATAGGCGGGTCCACAACGTGTGTACTCTCTGCTTATTACAGGGGCGCACAGCAGCACACAAACATGCCAAATATTAAAAATAAAATTATTACAATGTAGAAGATTATTATTGTGTACATAAAGATATGATGGAATGAATCCGGCTTGTCCCGATGGTCTGCTTGTGCACTTTTACGAAAATAGCGAATCCGCAATGGTGCGAGCGCAACTGGCATTTAAAGGGAATGGGAGATGAGACTTTGATTGGTTTATTGTACGTAAAGCCCAAAACACACCGATTACTCATTAGGAGAATAGGGACAACCCTTTTAGACCATGCACCGGACGGGCCGACCATTTTTCCCGTCTGTAAACTAGCAAAAGTGTATTTGGACACGCCCTAATTGCACTTTAGACCATGCACTTAGATCGTTAAAATAGGGCCCTATGGCTTGTTAGAAAGCTGATTTACAGCAGAATTTGAATTTGTTACTATTGTGAAGCTGCTTTGAAACTCTATATTGTATAAAGCACTACAGAAATAAAGGTGACTTGACTTGTATGCACATCCAGTATGTATTTACAAAATAAAAAGAAATGCAAGGGGATGAAAATTATTTAATTCTCAAAACACTAAGTGAACAAATTAGGTACAAGTGTTTTCACACATGCTCATTGGGTGTAGGTAATCAATGAGTGTGGCATTTAAATGGTAGTGTTTTCCAAATTAAACACAAGAGCATTCATAGTTGTGAAAGAGTGTATAATGTAGAGAACTGTTTAGCATTTTTCAAAAAGTTTTGTTTTTCAATTTCAAACCGAGTATAAAGCAGATAATGTGCTTGTAGTTTTGGTGTATTATCTGTATGAGTGAATGGTTTCACTGAGTGGTCCTCAAATACCAGTTTTAGTGTGTAAGCAATAAAAAAAAAAAAAACTGAAATTAGTGTGTACCCTTTAGAACAGTAGTAAAAACCAAAAAAAATACGATGTCCATTAATCACAAAAGAGTAATCTATCTTCCTTTCATTCAAAAAACAAATACAGAAGGAGAAAGTGGGTAACAGAAAGCCCTATTTGTGTTGAACAGAGTGGGGTGACAATGAACTCACTGTTACAGAAATCTAAGATTGTATGCATAAGACGCCTTCCTCTGAAGCTTGCCAAATGCTTTCACTAATGGCTTGCAATTAGCGTGTCATGGCACGCACACAAAACATGCATTATCTTGATGAAATCCCAGCGAAAAGGGTCTAATCTAGAGAATGGTGGATGATGTTATTGTACTGGGGACCCGACCAGGTTTTTATGAAGTGTTGAGTGACAGAACCGTGGCGCCACAGGATGAAGAGTTACAGCCCAACGGACTGCTGGGGGCAACTGCGCATTCGGTCCTGCCACATGACTGTCAGAGAAGAGTCCACCCTCGGTGGCCTTGCCTTCTGTTCTGTTTATGTGTGTGTGTGTGTGTGTGTGTGTGATTGGCGATACTGGGAGATAATTTCAAGTGAGATCAGTAGCTCTCGGTCGATGCAGGAGGAGGAATTCAGGTAACAGTATGAATGACAAAAGCATGCTGGGCTGCATTATCAGATGTAGGGGTTATCAGATGCGGGTGAGTCTAAAACACAATCCTTTGTTCTTTCGATTGCTTTTTTACAGTATTGATCACGGCACATTCAAAGGGTTTCCAAGAATGTCAGGGTCCTGTTTTTCAGCTACTCTTATTTTGTTGTTGTCAATCACCAATATGTTTTGACCAGCACTTGTAGTGAGTCTGAGGCAAAGCCAAGCTTTTCAGACCATTTTAAACAGCGTAAATACTTTGAATGTCTCTTGAACATCTTGGGGAAATAGCCTTTCAGAGTATTTCATAAAAAAAAAAGTTGGTGTGCATTGATAAAAATGAAATGCCACACATATAGGTGGCTTAAATTCCAGTTCTGCAGTTAAAATGCAAATATAATATTGTGGGTATTATATGTTTAGAGGCAGATGATCACCCGAGAACAGCAATTCACATTTGGCTAAACTATGGGTTTTTTTTTTTTATTGCAAAAGTTACAATAAAACAAAATGCACATTGTAAACTCAGTGAGAAAAAAAAAACAGGCATCTACACAACAGATGAAGGACAGATAAGAGATGTGCTACTGCACTGAATGGGAGAAATAGGATCAAATACAACCCAACATGGCTGCTCTAGTAAAGTAAGCCCCGCCTTCCAAATAAAAGAGCCAATCATCAATCTGCAAGTCATTGATTGATCTTGTTTGATGACACTGCGATTGTAGCTCCAGACAGAAACGGCAGTAATATGGTTGCCGTCGTGAAACTTGTGCTCAGCTTTCGCGCTTTTACAATTTTATTTTATTTTATGGATACCCTCAATTAATTTACATAGGAGCTGCACTTGCATGGCTAAAAATATTTGTCCGAGTGCATTCCCAAGATGGTCGCAGAGTGAACAGACACGCTTTGAAAGGGACTTTGGCTCTGATGCTGCACTTGAAGTGAAATTGAAATCAAGTGAAAATTGAGCCTTCAACTTATGGATCGTCACTGCATTGCCATATTTTTTTTTTACACCATATCCTTGTGATGCGACATCCATTGTAAACTCTAGTGAGTAGGGGTCCTTAATACAAAAAAGCAAAAATGATTTCCATACTCGAAGATAACCTTGGCTTTGATAAACACATTTGGTTGTGTAACAATCTGGATTTCTCTATAATCAAAATAGACTTTTTTCAAAGAGGATTACATGCTATACTGATTTTCTCTAAACATATTTTAGATCTGAATACAATTGTGCTGTCAGATTTTATATAGGTCAAATTTATGTGAACTAATATGAGGTATAGCGTGGGAAGAAATACAAGGTGAGCCGAAAACCCCCCCCCAAGGTTATTACTAAGAGCACAAGATGTGGCATCCTTTATCTGTCAGAGATAACGGCATGTGTTGATGTATAATGCTTAGGACACATGAATAATAAAAAAAAAAACGTGTGTGTGTGGGGGGGGGGGGGGGGGTTGTAAGGGGGGGGGGGGGCTGGGCTGGTGGTGGTGTGGACGTGCCTTGATCATCATCTAGTATGTCTCACCTTTACAATCATAGTAAAATCTGATTTAAACTTTAAAAAAATAACATTATGACATTCTGTTTGTGGCAAAGTTGTGTACATTTGAATGTGACCTACATTTCGAGCTCTACAAACTCCTGTGCTGTCTGAATAAATGATTATATGAAAGAGACTACTGACTTTTACTTGGGTGCAATAGACATGGATTTTAAAGAGGATTACTCAAAGCTTAACAGGTTTTAAAACACCTAATCTGCAATAATAATAATAAAAGAAGTTTACATAAGAGTCAGTTATGAGAGCTGTTATGGCAAGTTTGAGATTAAATAAAACTATTGAGATCACTATCAGCGTAAATCGTTTCCTAGACAGTACATTTTCATAATATATTTGATAATGTCAATTCTTAAAGATAAAAAGCATATTAGTTTAACAATTAACTTAACATGAATAAATCGTATCACAAAGCGAACAACGGGGCAAAAGACACACCTTAAGAAAAATGTGCTTTTCACTACTCCCAATTACAATCAAATTACACCAATCCATATCATGGCAAAACTCGTAGGTTTTCTCACACAAAAACATATACCTTATCGTTTGTCTTTTCTCATGATGTAATTTCAGTTTAAAACAGACAGACACGCACATGTTGCTACAACAATACCCAATTAAACAATGAACATTCTCTCAATTTACTTTGTGTTTCACTCCGTAATCCCAAAAGAAGTACTTCCTTTATTATAATTGGTTCCAGAGCACCCATTCAAAACATCACCGCAATGGCATCTCTATTCCAAAGACAGCTGGAAAGCAAGATAAGTGGAAAGTATTACCTCCATAGCTCTAATGTGATTTATAGTGTTGTTAAAATGTCTCCAAATATTGAAAGTGTTGTGGATACCTGATGCCTCTAACAGAGCATCTTTAAAAGATAAATTGCACACTTCTGGCAATCCAAGATTAATGAAAAAACTGCATGTACAATTAGGGGCAAGAAGTCATATAACAGAGTAAGTGCAGGCGAGAGATTTTATGACACGTAGGGGCAAACAGTGATGACTACAATGAAAATCCTCACTTTTGATCATTTGGTTAATAATATAGCACTGTGGGACTGGGATAAAAGCCTGTGATATTGATTTTGGCAGAATAAAAGCTGGTTGATATATAAAAAAATCTTTAATTGTAACTGTTTAATCAGTCAAAGTTTGACAAATCAACACAAAAGAGGAAAACAATCACTTCATAAAAATAAAAATGAACCTTTCTTTTATCACACCGGTCAATTGGAAGTCATTCATCCACAAACAGTCCCTATGCATCTTTGATTTGATGGTATTCCATTCAATTAGCATGCTAATGAGGGCATCTTGTGTCTCTTCGCGTTGAAGGCTCTGACCAGACAACAGCAATTAGCATGAGCCATTATCAATTTACTGAGAGGCAGAAAACGATTGGTGGGGAGGCGTAGGGCCATGAAGGTGGACTTTTAGACAATGTGGGAATGTAATGAAAAGAGTCTAGAAAAGTGCTGATGCTAAACAGTTTTCTTCTTTGTTGTGATCACACTACAGGATAGGGGATATAATTAGCATATCAGACAAACAGGAGGCTGTGCATTCACATTTAAGGTGCTGAGGATGTAGGATCAATGATCTTAAAGAATCTTGGGAGTCTCACATGACCAATTTTTTTATTATTCTGGTCATTCAAGCATTGTCTGTCAATTTAGCGCAAACCTCAAAAGGGCTTCATGGATCTTCAATGGCATCTGAGATGAATAAACACGACCAGCAAAAATGCCTGGAGCATTCAAAAACATCTCAGATTTGTCTCAATGAATGTACTTTGAGTACTTTGAAACTAAAACACAAGATTATGCAACAATAAATGAACAGAATCAGTAAATGGACCAAATATTTTTGCTTCATAAAAACTTTCTTTCTTTAGTTTATAAGGATTTTTAATATGTGCTTAGTGTTATGCAAAGCATACCAAAGCCATTTTGCAAAAGTCCTCTCTGCCTATTCACTTCAAATCACAGTCTCATCAGTTCTTCTTTTCCCTCCAGTGAAATACTTTCCAAACATTATGGCCAGACTGCTGATGATAAGGGAAATAATTATTCCAGTGAACTTATGCCATTTCTCTCCAATAAGTATTGCAGGAGAGATTTTGATAGTGGCAGAGGTGCAGGTCAGAACTTACTTTATTAGGCTGAAATGTCACAGGAGGACTGGCATTTAGGTAAATGAAGAAAATTATTGTCTGGTTAAAAATAACAGGGAACATGGTCATCGGATCAGACCACTAACCTACAGCATGCTATACAAAGCAAACAATACATTGGCAATATTTTAATATATTAACCTTTTTTGTGGCTTCATTCGCATCTTACCTGCTGCTAAAGACGCTGTCAGTTTGAGTTAAAACTAACTGAAAGTTGCCTTAAATTTACACAAAGCTAATAAGCAAGGCTATCCTGATGTGTTACACAGTTTATTCATAATTTGAGACAAACTACAATATAGTCACACAAATCATAAATGAACCTGTCAGAATGAGTAAAGCCCTCTATATATCTGGAAACTTGAGCAGAAAACAAGTACTACTTTAAGGTTAAATAAGTTAGATGAGTTATGTCTCACATTATTGGAAATGCCATTTGAATGCATAATGCAGACTCAGTGTACATTGCGAATGAGATGCAGCAGAGAGGTTTTATGCGGGACGTGGGGTGCACACTGCTCAAATACCAACCCTTTGTTGAGTGAATTAACAGTCTAGGATAAGTCTCAATTCTGCATTCACTGGTGGGAATATTCAAACTGAAATTCCCTACAACCTCAAAGTGTTCCAGTCAATCATATGCCAGTTCAATATAAACAAAACAAAATGGCCTTTGCCAAGATAATTTAATTTTCCTTCCTTTAAAATGGTTGGTAAGAGCAAGAAAATATGTAGGGATGCACGAGATATTGGCCACCATATTGGAATCGTCCGATATATGTTCATTTTTAATGTTATCGTTATCGGCCCGATAAGAAAATTTTATCACACTTTAGATTAGGGTCCAATTTTCACTATTTACTAATTATTAACTATGACTTTTACCTCAATAAACTCATAGTAATATGCATGCAAATAATCAAATAGTTTTTAATTGTTTGTAACCATGAAAATAAACACTTACTTTGGGCATGAGAATATTCAGCAAAAAGAATTGTCACGTTCTCTTTTGTGAAAATTATATAAAATGGATAAACCAATATTGTAGTTATTCAACATCAGAAATACGTTGTTCTGCATCGTACTAAAATACTATGCGCCCTGTGCATTCCTGCATCTCCTTTCTTACCTCCGCAATTGTTGTTTGCACACCATAAATGTTCTTATAGAGTCCACTTTTTAAGGACATTATGGCTTTTATGATATCCTGGTTGTTATTTTTGCCCAAAGTCACTACTTCACAACCTCCCTAGTCACGGCCGTCTTCCACTAGTTGCCAAGACGTCGCTAATTTCTTCACCCTTGTCTTTGTTTTGTCTTTTTTCCACCTTTATATGACATTTTTATTCCCTGTACTATTATATATGTGTTGCTTGGCTTTAAATACAGTTCTGGTTGGTATTGTAGGGTTAATTACATGCTAGCAGCAGAACTAAAAAGTTGCAACCTCTTAGTACCCCGCCATAACCGGTTCCCCAAGCAACTAGTCAATAGTGAAAATTGGACCCTAAATAAAGTGTAACCAAAAATTTGGCAAATATATTGAAGCCGATAAATAATGGATTATTTTCTTCAGCTGAGACACTTCAGATGCGTACTGTTAACTATGTTGGTTTTGAATTGCTTGAAATATGATTTAAATCACTTCAAAAAGGAAAATACAGTCAAGTGAAACAGGTGCAGCGCAAGTTTGTCATATAGGCTATGACTTTCTTAGACCATAACAATAAAAGCAACCAATTGAACAAAAACAAACAAACAAACAAATATTTTTTGTGGATGGATGGATGAATGGATGGATGGATGTTGTGTTTTCAAGCGGTTCTATTACTTTATTGGGGGGCATGTGCTCAGATTTGTAGTAAGGGTAGATCTGAATAATAGGAAGGCCAAACAGCTAGCAAGATATTCTCCAGCAACAGTCATTATGGGTAGTGATGATTGGGTTTTCTGTAGGTTTTCAACAAGTGTTTTGTAACATATAATTTTATTCTATTTAAGTCCTATTTGCACGTAGTGGATATACAAAAAAAATACCTTTTGGGTGTCAGCTACCAGTTGCAGAAGAGAAGGTGATGCTGTGGACTGCAGGGATCCAGAGGCTCTGACAGGACTGTGGAGGCTGACATAAGCCACTGCCCTGCTCTGAAGTACCACTGTGTTCTCCTGTACAGACACACAGAACAAAGCCGTCTGCAACCAACTGATGAAATGTCAGATCGTTGATTGATATCTTGACATAAAGCCTGAGAAACCCCCAGTGAGACACTACAATTTTGTGAAATGAGCATTGTGAATAATGGCAACCATTATTGTCTTCCTCATACTTAAAAACAATCATTTTATTGTGACATTATTTGGGGTTTCTTAAGATTAATGATGACGTTCGTATTGTACTGATTAGAATAAACTCTTCTGCTGAACAGAATAATTTAATTAACACTCCAAAATCATCCATCTGTCTGATTGAATCTTCATGGCTTGCTGATCATGTTAGCAAGCTTTTGTATGGCTGCTTAAGGCTAATCTGTACTATTTTTGTTTTCCCTCCTTCATTTTAGCTGTCAAACCGAGGAAGAGAAAAACAGAAGTGCTTTTGACCTCCTGCTAAACTCAACTTTTAGCATTGCCAGGGTTTTCTATAAGCTATATTGTTTATCTTGAATCAAAAAATTCAAGCATCATTCTTAAAACTATATTCAAAATATGCAGCTTATATACATAAATTGTAGGCCACAATATGACCTGGATGTTATGTAGGGGTCATAAAGGACACATACTGATTTGTCTTGTCACTACACATGCTTTACTGAAGCAATGCAATAACACGCTGATTTCCATGTTGAAATTAATTGAAGATGTTCAGATACCTGTGGGTGGAATAGTCCAACTGCAAAAATTACCTACACATACAATTCACTGCAGTTTCTAGCTGAAATGAACAGCTTTGTCAATGAAACGGCAAACACAATTATCCCTTTTCACACAAATTCTGATTACAGTGGCATATCATCGATTATGAAAGACATGTTTTGCATGCTTCCTTGCACCATAGTATGGTATGACCTCAAAACAGTTTAACCATAGTGCAAGATCTTTTAGATTTTTAACTATCATAGCATCGCATAACCAGCTCCATATCTACATATGTACATATGTACTTTTCTGACTAAATAAACTTGCTTGAAAGCGCACCTGGTACAGCAGTTTTTTAGCATGTTATAATAGTGATTGCTGGTCACTATTCTGCTGGCTATAGTGGTAATCTAATGTTTTTTTTAGAATTTTAAATTTAAGGTTTTGTTTTCTCATCAAGTGTTTCTCATCGCATAACTTCAGACTTTTGAGCATTGAAGTGCAGGAATGTAGGCAACTTGTTTTATGTAAGCTACTTGAAAGTGGGACTGTCACCGTCATGTTGAGGTAGGGACGGATTAACAGACGGATTAATGCCCTGTCAGACCAACGGATGTGGCTGAAGCCAAATAGCCTAGCCTACCTTATTTGCGAAAGGCACAGATAATGGCTTCAAAACGAATAACGAATTCTACCGAATAATAGGAGAAACTTAGCAATGGTTCTTGCCAAGGGTGTGTGCTGAGCCCTTTACTGTACTCCCTCTACACCTATGACTGCAGTACAGCCCGCCACTGCAACACCATCACAACACTGCGGTGATTGGGCTTATCGCAGGGCGTGATGAGACAGCTGGAGACGAGATCCAGAAAATAACATCATGAAGTTCACCTCATGAACGAAGGAGACTTCAGGAAGCATAAGGTGGATCTGTTTCCCCATAATATCAATGAGGACTGTGTTGAAATGGACCAATATTTTTAATTTCTGGGCACTTTTATCTCTGCTGACCTCTCCTGGACTGCAAACACTACAGTGGTCATCAAAAAGGCGTGGGCTAATTCCACTTCCTACATTTCCTGTGACTTCTCAGGAAAAACAACATCGGTGAAAAGCTGCTGGTGAACTTCTATCGTTCTTCCATTGAGAGTGTGATGACCTATTGTATCATAGTGTGGTGTGGTAGTTGCCCTGAGGTAGATAAGAGGGGGCTTTAGAGGATAATTTACACCACAAAGAGGATCATTGGATGCCCCCTTCCATCACTGAAGGACATGTACAACTCTTGATGCCTCAGTAGGTTAAAAACATTTTAAAGGACTCCTCACACCTCGGGTTTAAATTGTTTGACCTGCTGCCATCAGGCAGGCATTACAGGTCCATCAAAACGAGGACAAAAAGATTCAAGGACAGTTTCTTCCCCACAGCCATAACCATCATGAGCTCTAATATGCACTGATCCCTCTACATTGATACATATACACATACAGTCTGCAGGGTGCTTTTTCATTTTTCACTTTGCAACTAACATGTTTCTTATTAGTGCAATATTCCATTTGACTACAATTTTTTTTAGTATTTCTGTTCTATATCTGTACTATATGTTTAATATTTGTGTTTTATGTAATATTGTTGTGACATATACGTCATCAGAGTCTGCAATACCTTGGCTTTGGAAGAATTGACGCCACTGGTGGTACGCTATTTTCAAGAGGTTTTTCACTTTCGTTCATTTGTTTAATGTTGCGAAATGTGGCAGGAAGCAATGTAATATCATTTAGCAGAAATGTCACCATAGGCATGTTTTTCCAAAGAGCCTGTGGGTTGGAATAGTTAAATATTACCTTCCCCCACTCATAGGAGCCAATGTTGCCCAATGAGGTCCCCCCCCAGGAACAGAAGACGATGGTGCGGTCGGGCAGCCAGCCCGCACGGGTTTGAGCCGTCATGGAGGCGATGATCTGAGTCATGACTGCAGAGCCGTTACCCCAGTCTGCCAACGCACCCTCGTACCAGCTGCCATGACGACTGCCAACCAGTACATATCGATCTAAAGGGGGAAACAGGGCGGGAACACTTACACACAAACAAGAAACAAGCAAACACTCACGCACCAACAAATATGTTCACACAGGTGGAAGGTTAATCAACTGCAGGGTAAAGACTATGTGCTGTGTATGAAAACTTTTTCTTCCTCAAACTAAAATTTAAACAGATTTCCTGTCATCTAGATTCTTATGTTCCATAAAAAATATCTGTGGGTCCCTCTGTGGTGAAAATCAAGTTTGGTGGTATTTTTAATGTGCTTTAAGACAAACCACGTGCAAATTCATAAGCCAATACCGTTGCTAGTATTTGCTCCTTAAAACTGCAGTGAAAATAATTCTCAAATACGCAGTTTGAAATCTCTGGTGTTTCTCACGTCACAAACTACTTTGTAAATCAAACCAAGTCTCTGAGCTGGTGAGAGTGAGTGGAGGCGGCACGGCTTGACTTTTGGTTGACCAATCAGCGGAAAGGGGCAATACCAAATGCACAACCGATGTACACTCAACAGCTAGAGAATACCCATAATGCACAGTGAGGGTCACCGGCAAATTAATTCCAGCGTCTCGTCAGAAAATGGCCCCGCAGCTGAATAATTCATCCATTTTCCAAACTGCTGGTCCAATGTGGGTACAGCGTAATATCATACAGGTATAAATTCCTTTTTAATTGATTATTCAATTGTTTAAATAAGGTTTGTACATAGTTTCCATGACTAGTTTAAGACAAATGTTTTCATTACTACTGGAGCAGCCAGTTTGTTAAGTTTTTATTCACTCCTTCAAGGGGACTATTAGTGGACTAATGGAGGGAATAGTAGTGAATGAGGGTTTAGGGTGCAATTTTTTTTAATACAGCCTTTGACTCTGGTAAACAAATCCATAGCAGACTGGTGGGAGTGACCTTGGACAGCAACATGGCCAGTACATTGTGGCTATTGAAGTTTTCACCTATTTGGCGAAAGGATTTTTCTCTAATCAAGTAGCACCAAGTTTTATTGAAAGCCCATTTTTGCCAGCAGTGAAGTAACCCTTTAAAATATAAAATAGTTATTTTAAATTGTAATGATATTTCACAATATTACAGAATTTTTCAATCAAACAAATGCAGCCCTGGTGAGCATAAGAGGCTTGTTTTAAAAACAAAAAAAAACCTCACTGACCCCAAACGTTTGAATGGTAGTTTACTTAGATCACTCTTTTTATTGTTTTTACATTTTAATCCACATATTGAACTATTTTATAAAGATATTTTCTCTAGCACACACACAAATGGCATAAGATGAAGTTGCCTGTACCCACTATTCTAAAGTTAACTTCCCTAAGATTAGGACTGAAGGAATGGAAATGGATCCTAGATCAGCAGTTACTGTATGCGCAGCAGAGAGTCTGTATGTATTGTATACTGTATACACACATGATCCCCGTGGCCAGAGCAAGGTTACCCTTTCTCCTGATTTACACACACTATGCCTTCACATACACCAAACACAATCCCCCACACACATCCAGACCAGAAAAGAAGCAATTCCTCATGTAATTAGCCGTGGGCTATTAGCGGCACTGGGTCACCTTTGACTGACAGATAGAGAGACTCATCAAACTGACAAGAGGCAAGAACTAAAGAACATTGCATCCCACCTGTACTCAAGAATACCGCAGTGGTCTTAAGGGAAGTTATTAAAATTACATCAAATGATAAACAAGACAGCCAACTGCCAGATAAATTAAAGGTAAACACATTATAAAAAGACAAAAGTCAAGGAGATGAACGCCTCCGTATGATTTGTGATACTTAATTAGTGACTGAGCGACCAATTATGACAGGAAAAAAGGGCTGTAAATCTCGAAAGTAAATCACAGAGGGCTTAAATGCATAGACACAGTGACTTTTACAGTCACAGGGGCGGGGGTGAAAGATTAAAACGTTTTCATTACATCAGACGTATGATTAAATCATCCTGAAGGTGAAAATAGTGGTCCTTAATAAAAAGCCTATTTTCGGCAGCCAAGTGACCTGCATTTGGACAGTGGTGGCAGACGTTGTTTTAAGAGATTAGTTTGTCATAGCGCATGGAGGAAAAAGGGCTGTTTCAGCACGTGGGCTCAGATTTGGCTTTATTCGCCCTCCGGACTCACTCTTTCAGCGGATGAAGGAGAGAATGCTTAGATTGCACTCCTGTTTCACTCTACTATAACGAATACAATAAAGCACTGTGACAAAGTATGGTGTCTTTGTTATGTCAGACCAAAGAGCACCGCGGTTTGGGATACACTGGCAATATTGTGCAGTTAAAAAGTGATGTAATTTAGATTAAATAATCCTGCATCATCAATGAAATAAAGCCCTTTGGGTTTGTAAAATGATAATTTGGTTTATGTAAGTGCTGTCTTGGTTTTGTGCTGACCTACCTGGATTGGTCTTGCCTTTGAGATATCCCATAACATTGTGCACTGTCTTGAAAGATGCTTGATTTTCAATGGTGAGATTTATTATTTTTCTTGCTGAGGAACAAACAGAAATTTCAAAAGAATTAGACAGGGACATGAAAAATTGACAAATGCAAAAAAGTTCTAAACCTAGCTCTTATAAAATGGCAAAATAGGGAGAGCTTTAGGTTGTGTCTTCAATCAATCCAAAAGGAAAAAGGAAAAATTAATTGTTTTTCATTGTTTTTAAATTTTAAAATATTGTAACTGAATTCAATTATAAACATATTTTAATTTAATTAGAAAATAATAAAATGAATGGAGGTATTACTTAAAATTTAATAACAACAATAACACAAAATAAAATGAATAATTCAAAATTAAAATTAATCTGCAAAAAGCAGATGAGATGGGGGGACATCCTATTTTATCATTCTGCAAACATTTTGTAAATGTTACTTTTGAATGTTCTCTAAACAATTTGAAACTAGTATTTAAAAACTCAACCACTGAAGTATATTATAATCAATGTATTTACATTTTTAGGCTTTTTCATGACACTCAAGGACATCTTATAAGCAAATGAACACATAAAACATTAAATAACAAAAGGCCATCAGTTTGGCCTAAAAAACACAGAGGCCCTGAATGTGAGCCCTGAAAAACACCAAAAACAATTCTTAGACACAGTCACTGGAAAGTATGTAAAAAGGTATGTTTTGAAACAAGACTTAAAACCAGAAAGAGTATTACAATTTCAGATATCCAGTGGAAGCAAGTTCCATAAATTGCTGTATTTTCTTACTCGAGTACTTTACTTGCAGGAACTGCCTGGTGCTTCTCCTCCTGTCATGACGCAATCCCCCACAAATGACCATATTATTGCGAATTTCACACATAGATGAGGGGCAGGGAAGCTGAAAGTTCGAGACCCCATGAAAGACATATGCATGAGTGAGAGAACTAAAGTGCATGCAGAAGATGTTTTAAGAGTGTGGGTTGGAGTGTATATGGAAAGAAGATCAGACAAATAAGAAGGAGCCAAGTTGTGAAGTGCCTTATAATTAAGGAGCAAAATATTCAATTCAATACATAGCTTAACAGGGAGCCAGTACAGTTGTTGGAGTACAGGGGAAATGTGTTCAACCGAAGAAGTTCTGGAAATGATTCATGCAGCCGAGTTCTGGAATAACTGAAGTTTATGCAAGAACTTAAAAGGAAGGCCATAAAGAAGAGCATTACAGTATTAGGGCATTACAATGCGTGATGTGACTAGAACATAAATGGCAGTGTTCCTCATTGAGAGGGCAGGAAGGAGACAGTTCATGCTATTGTATATATGGAAGTAGGCTGTCTAAGTAACATTGTTAATGTGTGCTTCAAATGACAGAGTATTGTCGAAGATAATACACAAGCTTTTGACCTGCATAAAGAGGGAGACAGGAGAATCATCGATATACAGAGAAGCCATTAGACTTTGCCAGATTATTTTTTGAACCTATGCGAATAATTTTTATTTTGCTGCTATTAAGTTTAAGAAAATGACTTAATAAGTTTATTATATAAATAAGACAATTAGAAAGGGAAGTAAAACAGAAGTATGCTTCGAGGACAAGTAGAGCTGGTGTCATCAGTGAAAGTGAATGCCAAATTTTCTGAAAATGCTTCCAAGTGGAAGTAGATAAATATTAAATAGCAGAGGTCCCAAGACTGATCCCTGAGGGGCAGATTTAAACCGAGCCAAGGAAGTACCAACAATTCCTTCAGATTGCAACCTATCTAGTAGGATATTGTGCAAGATAGTGTCAAACACTGGAGTTAAATCAATAATAATTAATATAGATAGAAGTCCTGAGTCAGCCTCTACCAGTAAGTCATTAAAAAAAAAACTGTGACAAGGGCAGTCTCAGTATGTGCTGCAAACGAAAGCCAGATTGAAATTGTTCATATAGGTTGTTATCAGGGAGATGGTCATGTACCTGAGCCGCAACAACTTTTTCCAGAATTTTAGATAAAAACGGTAAGTTGGAAATTGGATGGAAATTATCAAAGTTACTTTGGTCAGCACCTGGCTTCTTGAGTACAAGAGTTTATTATTGCGGTTTTAAGTGAATATGGTATAACACTACCAGAAATAACAGAAGAATTAATTATATCAGTGATTAACAAAGAAAGACGAGTAGACCAACAACAATGTTTTAGATACTGACAAGGCTTTGGGCCCTGAGAAAAAAACTCTTTCCAGTTGAATGTAAGGTCCTGGCACAACCTCCCTCATTAAATCCATTCCCATTACAGTATATGTACAGGAACTGTAGAACTGAGAGGAGATAGCCTTTGCTTTCTACGGTCATTTGCGTGTTGCAGAAAAAGTGTACACTATCAGAGCCTCAAAGCCACAGCTTAAAAAGGTGCCGCCACTGTTCGCACATATTCTTACCAATTACACATACAGGCTCAGTGTGATGGAGTGAATATCAATTAGGCTGATATCCCAGCAGATAAAAAGAAGAAACACCTGGTCCTGATATACATCCCAAGCCACTCTATCTCCTGTTTGCTCTGTCTCGCTCTTACAATGACATCGATGAGCCAATGTGGAGGTGTGGAAATCCCGCGGTGGACATGCTCCTGGTTTAAGACAGAGATGTAATTGTAAACTCTTTTCAAGAAACCCCCGGGATCACAGAGAGATGTGCCGGCCTTGGGGTGCGGTGTATGGATTTATTTTTATTAGTTCCTGGAGATGTGATTATCAGAAGAAAGTAAAGATGAGGTTTTCTACCTCAAATGTACTAAGATGTAAGTGCCGCTAATGTGCACAGATGTGGGTTTTTTTTGTTTTGTTTTTTTTGCGAGTAATCAAATTCACCTAAAACCTAAAGAATTCTGTAGGCTTCACACAGTCCCCCAAACTCCATTTATCACCCCTGACAACAGCACAAATGACTTTGGGTAAAGAGCAGAAGATGTATATGCAGTTCTAAGGGAGTGTTTAAAAGTGCTGCTGTGCACACGGGTCGTGGTGTGACAGATTCGCCCATTAATCATCAATAGGTATGAGAGGTTACCGGCTATTGAGAGAGGTGAGCGCCTCTGCGTGAGCAAAGTGAAAAAGTGATCTTGTAGGAAAAGAATAAAGTCGTCGACAGCTGCAGTGGCTCATGTTTTATAAATGATCCTGAATAAGATGTTCTTTAGAAGTATATTCTGTACAAAAAAGAGCACGTATACCATAAAGAACATGATCTACGGACCAGAGAGGAAGCTGATTCACAACCAGGGGTATGTGTCATCATGTCCTACTTAAGCATGTTATATGGGGTATTTAGAAAAAAAAAATGCAGAGAAAAAAACTTGTTAAACCTATAAATCAGACATTATGATTTAAAAATATTAATTCAAATTACATGCGTGTAGACTTTAATTTAGGCTGTTATTCACATGTAAACACAGATCAATGTGGCTAGAGCACATCAACTACGGTAAATGAAAGCTCAAATGTGTGTAGATAAAAGTGCGAGAACCAATGAGGTTTGTTCACGTTTCACGTATGTATGATTTAATGTATTTAGACTTGTTGATCGATGTTTATGTCAGAGATAATGTACATTCAGCCAGTTGTTATCGCAGAATAAACCCTGACAGGATGATCAGGTCAGGTGATTTTTTTTTTTTTAATTAACATTTTGAATATAGAAATGTGATGGAAAAATGTTCTACTTTTAAATATGACACTGAATTCAAAACACTTAATGAGTGAGCCACGGAAGCATTTATTCAACCCATTTGTTCAAAGCAGATTCATTTAGTAGCCAAACAAGTTGCAGAAAAAACAAAAACTTGTGTCTAAATAGTGTCACTTAATATTAACTTCTTGTTTATTGAACGCTTGTATAAAATCAATGTCACATTTGCTATTGTGCCCATATTCGTGAAAACAGCTCTCTTGCTCTTGTGATATTGCTTAATTATATCCTATGTTATTAAAAAAACAAAACAAGATGCACGTATTTAATCATAACTTGAATTTTTGTGGACATTTATATTAATTTTGGCCATTTCTGAGACAATCCTGCATTGGTTTCGAACCCGGCACCACAGTAACAAAACAAATCACATTAGGAATAAGTTACTGATTGCATTTTAAGCAGCAAGTTTTAAATCAAATCACATTAATGATGCACCGGCAATTTGGTGATATCCTCTCAGTTCTGGTCTTGACCGGTCTTGAGATAAAATCCTGAGTCATCTAAGTCTGAGACCGAGACAAGAACAAGACCTTCAAAAAATGGTTTTAAGACCGGTCTCGAGGCCAAGACCAGTCTTGAGTACTATAATACTTCTAATTATTTTGTAGTTTAACACATTCTTACTGAAGCCATAGTATAAATTTGGTCAGCTTCAGCTTGGTGACAGAATTTGCAAAAGTAAAGACTACGTCACAGTAAAAACCATATGTAAGATATTTCCAGGCTCAGTTACAGTTATCTGCCCTACCAAAAGCAGCACGCACTAAGTAAATGATTAATATTAAAGTCTAGAACATTACTTCATGCCATATTTCATACCATAACAGCATAATTCAGAGTTCAGATCACTGCATGAGTGTTTTTTATTTCTCATGAGGTGGGAAATGGAGAGACCAAAACCGATATGGGACGGGTTACCTACACACCTCAATCAATAGCGTAATAATTAAAGGAGCGGGTGTGTTTCAATAAAGCTATTCCACACAGTTTTCTGCCAGCCAGCTGTAATTGCATAGAAATTTATTATACTATGAGTTTTCATCTGGAGCATAGCGAGGAGAGGGAACACAAGCTCACTGACGTTCATAGAAAGTACTAATGTATTTGGACCCCTTTAGCTCTCTCTCTCTCTCTCGATTAGATTTCTTTACGGTGAATAAATGGATGATGAATCTGGCCAACTGATCCACTGGAACAAAACACACACTCACACAAAATAATGAATAAATACCCTTGAGGACTATAGAGAAACATTCAAGATCTTTTCAAAGCCGTTGACAATGAATTGCCAGTCTCCTAAACATAGGTGGTACAATGCAAGAGCTTGCAAAAAGATGTGGGAAAGTTTGTGGCTCATATACGTACTTGTGCGGCTAATGTCTAATTTCCCTGGCAGGGAGACGCTGGTGCAATTAGAGCACGTTGGAGTGATACAGAGAGCTTTAATTGAAAGGGAATGGAATGAAAGAGGGGAGACAGATGGAAACAAATGATTTGAAACCTCTGGAGTGGTCAAAGCTCGGCCCAATCAATAGAGCACAGATTACTAGCTTCGAAGCGTTTGATCCGGTTAATGGAAGAGAGGTGCAGGCTTGGGACCAGGCTGGAGCGGGTCACGGCTGGGAGCTTTCAGACCGTGAAGAGAACGGGAGAGGTGGGAGAGTGCCTGGGGGAGGCGGCCCTCCCTCTCTGCGGGATCGATGGCGTTCGTGTTGCCACTGCAGGTTTTCGGCGAACATTGATCGCTGGACATTGGGCTGGTGACAGAAGACAGGTTTGTAGTGGTCCATGTTCTAGTCAGTGCCGGAGAGTGACACACACACTTATACACACATAATGCAGAGCCCATAATGTATTTTCTGATTCTAAGTGAAAAGTTTAATTGAAAATTCACTATTCGCTTTACGTGATGAAATAATGTAAGGTCCAAAAGTAGACTTATAGTTAGCATTTTTTTTGTTAATTAAATATATATATATATATATATATATATATATATATATATATATATATATATATATATATATATATATATATAAAAATCTAAGTGAAAACTTTAACTGAAAAAATAGCATGAATTTTAGACAGCATTTATGTCCCCTTATTTTGAAGTAGTGCAGACATTTAAATATTTCAGAAATATTTCTTATTTGTTTAAAATCATAATATGCACATTGCACACATCATTTATGCTTATAATTAGCAATCTTTCCAATGGGTTACTTGAAAAAAAAAATCCTCTACTTTTGAAATAGTGTAAAATTTTAAATATTTCAAATATATTTATTATTCATTTTACATCATAACATGTTTTATTTTAAATGGTTCTAAATACTATAACTTTATTTTTTTTAACTTTTTATTTGAACCTTAATTTTCCAAATTAAATTGGATCTTCCAGTTCTCTCAGACTTTCTTTCCCAGAAACTCAGGTGCTACTCATATGTAAAGGAGAGTTTACTTATCAAGTGGGGTTATCCTAACTCTAATACTAACTCACCAAAACTCATGCAGCTATGCAAATAACTGCAACATGATTGAATGCCTACATATTACATTTCTGAATATCTTCAGAGATCACCAGCAAATGGAAAGACATTTGAATCGAGTAAAGAAAAACAGTGCGCTATGAGCCTGTGATCACCCCAATATTCTCAAAGTTTACCAAAAACATTAATCATAGACACTCATGTTGTTCCAGACCTTTATGACTGACTTCTTCTGGGAATATGAGAACATTTTTTATATTGTACTAGTTAGTTATGGAGACAGGAGCTTTCAAGCATCAAAAATGACACACAAACACCATAAATATTAACTAGAGAAATGGCAATGGTTAATTAATTAATTATTATTTTTTTTATTTTTTTCTGGGTCAGATTTTTTAAATTGGTGAATCAAGTTCATAAAACCAGTCTAAATGATCCATTCATGAATCAGACAGATCTAGTTCTTGTGTTCAACTTAATGACTCAATGATCCGGATTATTAGTGAATACCTTAAACTTCTGTCTGATCAACACAAAAATTAATCATATGAATTCTGAAGACATGGAATACATACTACGAGTCATATGCACCACTTTTATGATACATGTAAACTTCTTTTGAGCCCATTTTGAAGCTTGAATGGACCCATTTATTGTTCCACAGAAAAAGTAAGTCATACAGGTTTGGAACAACATGGCGGTGAGTAGATGACGCCATTAGTTTCCTTTATTATTGAACTATCCCTTTAATGTGTGTTTTGGAACTTGAAGATTTGTCTTTAAGCCCATTTCCTTTCATTTTGTCCCAGGGGCTGTAAATCCTTTACTTATCAAGCCAAGACAATGGCTCAGCCACAGTGACGGGGTCTCCTGGGCGACCATGCAAAGATAAGAAGCGATTTTCACTCAATAGCAGGAATTAGAGACTAACAGCCCCTATTAAAATGTGTAACAAAAGTGTGGCTTTACACACATGCGCAGCCGAGGGGAGAGACTGAGCCGACCCAGAGCTCAGCGTGTTTTTGCGTTCACATGTGGGGGCGGACTGTGACAATGACTGTGCACGCATGTGCATGTTCCATATGGACAGAATGCCAGGTTCTGACACCTATTACGATGTGATGAAGCTTACACACACGAGTGTCTGTATATACACACACACATCAGGAAACATCACAAGCATTCGCTGGCATAATGCCACTAATTGTCATACTGGTATCTCATAACTCAGAAATCCAACGGTGAGAAAACTTTTTTGTTTTTTTCTGACAGCACAGGCAGAGAGACATCTCCCTTCATTTGGTAGCATGTTGTACAGTGTGCTTCATCATTCCATCACTGAAACAGAAACTGATGTTGTGTCTAATTTAAAATGTATTATATATTTTATATATTAAATGCTAGTATTTAAGCCCACATAAAGTAGTGGGATGCTTTCAGATATTTAAGCGACAGTAAACTTTAGATGTAATAAAAAAGTAGCAAAACAAATAAAAATACATTCACAAGCCTACCATTCAACCCTTTTGGGATTGGACATTTTAAGGACATGTCTAATGCTCAACAAGGCTGCATTTATTTGATCAAAAACACAGTAAAAACAGAGATACTGTGAAATATTATTACAATTTAAAATAAGTGTTTTCTATTTTAATATATGTAAATTAAAATGAAATTTATTTCTGTGATGGCAAAGCTCAATTTTCTTACAGAAATCATTCTAATATGCTGATTTGGTGCTCAAAAAGCATTTCCCAGTATTATCAATTGAATACCGTTGTGCTGCTTAATATTGCAGTGGAACCCGTGATCATTCTTTTTTTTCAGTATTCTTAATGAAAAGTGTAAATCTTTATAAATGTCTTTACTGTCACATTTGGTCAATTTAATGTATCATGGCTGAATAAAAGTAGGTCTATAAAAAATATTGCTAACAAAAATATACAAATTTAGTTCCAATTAGTTAAACAAACTGATTTCAGTGTGATTTTTAGTCAGTTCACAGATGTATTACAGGTGTAGTTCATCATATAAAATATGAACATTATTCCACTAACCTTTGACTACAAGAAATTGCCAATAGTTTTTGTCTGCAATTTGAAAAGTATATTTGTTGTTTTACTATTTAAAACATCTTGCTACATAATTCAAGACATTCGCACACTTAGAAGATTAAGTGTTAGAATACATTCCGGCATAAACAAGCATTTTCAACTATTAAAAATAAATGCAACATGTGCACAGGAGACTGTTGATGATATATGCCAGAGACTATTTCTATAGAGACATGCCACTTACTCAATCCTCAATACAACTATATAGGGAAAACCCGTAACACCAAAGATGGCGGTTGTATGCACATGTCCCGCCCCTCCCACTGGAAAGCCAATCGTCTGCTTTTAACAGTCAAGCCGGGAAACATTTAAGCCTATCGTCTGGTTCCACTGACGCATACGCACAGTTGAGGTTTGCGACAGTGTAAAATACGTTACTGTTTGAAAAGGCGGCAGATTTGATATGCAGTGTATGTGTGCGTTGTGTAAATATCAGGCATCCCAAGTGTCTACCGGCTCCCTGATGCCCGCAAATTAGTTAAAATCTCCCAGAATCTAGAGCGAACGAGCGAGAGCTCATATTGTGTTTCAAACCGTGCCGCGCGCACGACAGAGAGGGAGAGAACCCTTGCGCATGCGTAGTAAAGTATAACCTGTGGGGAAAAAGGCGTTTTAAACCTTATTTTGGGGCAAAGTCATCAAACTTTTTCAGCGATTTTTATCATATTTTACTGCTGTTTCTATACATGCAGTTTTTATGTCCCGGTGACCAGTGAAAGTGCAGTTCTGACTCTCTGCCCATTCATTTAGATAGGAGCCTGGTCTTGTTAGTCCGAAATAGCTGCCCGGAGGCGTTGCCAAGATGGTGGCCGAGTGCTATGACTTGCCTAAAAGGACTTTGTATATGCTCACGCATCTCAAGAATGCAGAAAACATATTCGTTATGTGACATTGTATAACAAAGTTGCATAAAAAATTTGGCCATTTTCACTTTCATTTTGAAAATGTGAAAGTCAATGAGCAAAACTACATTTGTACATTCTTTGTTGGTCGATAAAAAACATCATCCCACTTGAATGACCTTTCCCTGAAGGTCTGTTCACTTAAATTCAATTATCTTCTCATACATGTCAACTCCTCCATCTGTCATTTTTATTTATCCTGCAGCACATCTACCGTGGCTCCTGTGACCACATTCAACGCTACATCTGACCTCCCTGAAAGCTCTACATGAGAGAGTGGTGTAAGATGGCTGACCAGCCTTACTCTCATGGTTTCAATTAGGTCCCATGGGCACCCGTTGACTGATGTGTGTAATGGCCTTGGATCTGGGCGTCCATAGCGAGGGCAACTTTAAGATGATGTGTAAAGCCTGTGTAATTGACCACACTCAGGAGTTACACCTGCACCACAGAGCATAAATCAACCAGCCTTGGCTTTCTGAGCACACAGCCTTCTAATCTAGAGCCAAAGAGTGTGATGCCATCTGCCACCAGCAGGTGGAACACTGACGTCATGTGCTCCGAGCTGGTTAAATCCCCAGAAGAAGCATGAGCCTTGAGAAGAATAATGAATATCTCAGGCACAAAAGATTCTGTTTCAGAGCTTAGTGGAGACATAAGGATTAACACACATAAGCAAGAAAAAGAGAACATCACAAAGCATGAGAGACACTAACAGGATGGAAGTATAATCTGTTTCTTGAAATAATGGAAATCTGCAATCATATGATTGTCATTAAACAGTTGAACAGTTTTTCAAAATACCACAGAGGAAAGAAAGCAATGACATGAGTGGGTAAAATAAAGATATTTTTTTTCTTTTTATTTGGGGGGGAGGGGGGAGGTCAACTATCCCTTTAACAAACTAGTAGATCATATACATTAGAATCATTACATTTCTAAATGTAAAGTAACTAATTTTCTGTTATATATATATATATATATATATATATATATATATACCAAGCAAAATAGAACATAATAAATAATTATTTAATATTAAGTAAAATATAATTTTATTAAAGAAAAACAATGCAAAATTTATATATGCATAATATCTAATAAAATAATGTATTTTATATAACAATAATAATAATAATATTTTTATTATAAGTATTATTAATTAATTTAATTGTAGAAAATTAAAACTAATTAAACACAACAACTAGCCCTGAAATGACATTTCAGAGAAAAATGGATCAATAATAACTACTCACTGTAACAATTAGCCCTGGTCTATAATGTACTAACATTTGAAAACACTGCTGTAAGTCTATAGTATAGTATAGTTTCAGTAAGTGCAGCAGGCCTCGTTTCTGGCCTAGGGCTTACCTGCAGCTGAGGGCATGATCATAGGGACACAGGGTCTTCCCTGCCCCATGGCGGGGGCAGAGAGCAGCATTTTCGCTAAGGAGGCAGATATGGGCTGAACCAGCAATGATGTCAGGTTGTAGCGACTGTCTCTCTCAGCTGTGAATGAGGGAACAGAAACAGAAAGAAAAGCGTATTTCTTGTTTTAGCAAGTCTTTAGAACATATATATCAAAACTAAAAGACTAATAACATCATTCGATCCCGGGAATTTCACCCTCAGCGCGCCATTTTCATTGATCATGATTTTGTGAGTGTTTAGAGCATTTCATGGGGCTCTTAATGCAACACATGAGCAAACCAATTACCCAATCAGACAGCTTTCCTATGGTTTAACACCTCCACTGAGTCTTCTCACACATCTTCATCTAGGAGGCCAGATGAACGGCATTAGTCTGTTACGTCCTGCATAAATATAGTTGCAGTGGGGCCAGGTGGAGATGCATCTATGTGAGCTGAGCGAGAAGGGGTGGGCGAGGAGGTAATGCGCTGTTAATGAGACAGAAAGAGAAAGAAGAGCGCTGAGAGGAACCTGCACAGCAAGGCAGGGACGTATCAAAGCCCTTCTTCGCCACTGATTGCAGCTCACGGGCAGCAAACTAATAGGCCCGGAGATTTTCAGTTTGAAGAAACGGTTTCTAGCAAGCCAATGGGGATTTATATGGACGAAATGCTCCATTGATTCAGCCTCATTAAAACGGAGAAACGGTGAGCCTAATCCTGCTTTAGGAGCAAATTTATTTAGGAGCTTCAATTTTCTGCACCGGTGGGATGGGGTACAGTCATCCACGAATAACAATCAGTAGACCTTTCTGTTACACAACACTCTATTACCTTCCACAGATAAACGTATTCACAAGCCACAGTTATTTTACAGCAGTTATGAGGGAATGAACACAGAGGAAGGTCCCCTTGAAATAAGCTTTTTTTTTTTTTTTTTTGGTCATAGGATACAGGAAGTGATTATTAAGCTTCAAGTGGGGCTTTTGAAGTAACATGGTAAATGCAATTATCTGTTTAAAGGTCAGAGGGGGTCAAGGTTCTATTGAATAGAGAGAGTAGTTGTCTATCTATCTATCTATCTATCTATCTATCTATCTATCCATCTATCTAATCTCAATTTAAATGCAATTCAAATTCATAAATTGAAAAAGAGCTTAAAATCCTCAATTAAAACGGGAAAGGTCAACAATCATGGTGGTGTTCAGTGCAGAACTGAAGTTGTAGTGCTGCATATCCAGACACACCTGAATCTGATAATGGCTGTAGAGTGAACTGAATAAACCGAGAGACATAAAGTGACTAATACTTTCGGGACATGACTAGAACACTCACTTTCTTTCTTTCTTTCTTTCTTTCTTTCTTTCTTTCTTTCTTTCTTTCTTTCTTTCTTTCTTTCTTTCTTTCTTTCTTTCTTTCTTTCTTTCTTTCTTTCTTTCTTTCTTTCTTTCTTTCTTTCTTTCTTTCTTTCTTTCTTTCTTTCTTTCTTTCTTTCTTTCTTTCTTTCTTTCTTTCTTTCTTTCTTTCTTTTTTTACCAGCCTAAAAGTACTTTCATTCGTCTAGATAAATAAAACACAAACAAGGTTGTGGTCAATTATAGCTCTCATCTTTCCTGTTAGTTCTACAGCTAAAAATGAACAAAACCCCTCAAATCCCATTAGGTTGCGCTCCAGCTGGAGATATTACAGCGCTGGAAATAAAGGAGTGCTGACATGATGAACTCCAGGAGAGAGTATGCACTAGCTGTGTCAGCCTGTAGATACTGTACAGAGGAGAGACGACTGATATAGTGGAGTCCATACTACAGGGGTACATGAGAGGAGCATTTAATACCTCACATGTCAACTAACATGCTAGTCTCAGGGTAAGAATGATTCATGGTCAGTACATGGTGAAATACATACACGCTCTTCCCTCCATCTCCAGAGGACAGATGTTTGCAGCATGCAGAAGTTACGAGGGACCATGTCTTTTAATCCTCCGGTACTGGTGTTACCTATTTGTTTATTTATTTATTTTATATGCTGATACAGATGCAATATTAATGGACATTATTAACAGATGTAGCATTACCATTCAATGCCCATAGCTCAACTTTTGTTAAATATACTGTATTTAATAAATCTGTCATGAAAACTGTTTTTTATTATAGCCACTGTTGAAATGTTTATATTTCAGCAACGACTTGGAGTAGAAATTATATCACTAAAAAGTTACATGTAATACAATATATTCAATGTAATACTGTGCTACACCTGCACGGCTAAAATCTGTTTACAACCCCCCCTAATTGCATGTGTCTTTATTTATTGTCCCATATGAAGCTTATGTTTCATTTCTTCTACAAATCTACAAATAACTCATAAAAATGGGCTTTAATTTTTTGACATGGTTGTGGTATTAGTAGAAGTATTACATAAAATGTCAGCATGCACTAACTGTAACATGCAGAGCTCTCTCTCTCAAAAAAAAAGAAGAAAAAGACCTAGATATATTTTCCCCGATGAAATAAAACTTTAAAATATGCACACACAGTGACACACAGACACTTTACAACATCTTGTATTTCACTTTATCTTCTTTAAGGTTCAAGCAATGTTATTTCATCACTGTAATCAGAACAAACAAAGCTGCCTTATTCCACACAGAATTACTCGCCTGATCTCCCTGTGAACTTTGTGCAGTACACAGATTCATATCACAAATCAATTAGATACGGCATGCTCAATGCTATATATGCCTCCCTGCTGATGGAACGGGCTGCATATGTGTAATTTCAGTATATTTCATTATATTTCAGTACGCAAGATTAATTTAGACAAAGAATAACTAACGTCATTATTAAAGTAGAAGTCAAGGTATCACTAACAGGATACACAGTCACACTTGTACTATACAGTACAAACATCACCACTTCCACAAAAAAGTGCTGAAAATGATCCAAAATAACTGTGAGAACATCAATTTTTTTGAGCAAACAAGCCTCCCAGGAAGAGTTATTTGCTGAATTGCGATTACCCACAGGGCTTAGACTCATTCCCTCCACACAGATATACTCATGAGATATATATTACACGCCTGCGGTGGGGCCATATGTGCAGTGTCCAGATTACAAACACTTCAGTGGCTCACATGCAAACTTATTCATTCAGTCTTGATGTGTTACAAAAATAAAATCTCTGAGAATGACTGTAGTCAAGACAAGCTCATGTCAATAAAGAACAGGGAATAATTATTCATTTTGAAGAATGAAGTGTAAGAGCTTCATGCGCACATTCATTTGTAGTCGAAATTATTCCACCCCCATTGCAAATCAGGCTTATTGTCAAAAATGTTTGTAATGAACAAACAAACGTAGTTGAAAAGCTCAACACAACAAATGTTTCAAGTGGTTTCCCCAAATTCAACTGAAAATGCAACTTTCAATGACTTCCGCAGTCTTAAAATGATTTAACCCTCTTAATAGAATCCCTAATAAAAGCACAAATCTGCAAAACAGGTGTTGTCTCAATCACACGTGATGCAACTAATCAAGGGCTTCATTAGTTGCACCAGGTGTGCTTGAGCTAGAACACATGAAATACCTGAAATGGCTAGGTTTGTTGAGTGTACATATGGCTAAGTCAAAAGGATGGTCCAAAAAGTTAAGAGAAGACAGCATCGCCAGCAGACAGCAGGATACAGAAAGATAGAGAAGGCACTAAATGTTCCTAGAGACACCGCTGGAAGCATAGTTCACAAATTTAAAAATGAAAGAAACATTGGTTACACTACCTGGACGGGGCAGAAAAAGGAAGCTATCAACGGCTGCAACTAAATTTCTGAGAAGACGGGTTCAGAAAAAAACATTGAGTGACTGCAAAAGACCTATAGCAAGATTTGGTGGCAACAGGCACTGAGGTGTCAGCTTGCACAGTAAGGCATGTCCTAAACTCATGCGGTTTCCATGCCAAAACTCCAAGACGTACACCATTACTGATCCAAAAGCACAAGAAAAGTGCTCAAAATCATATAAATAAGCCACAGTAGTTTTAGGATTCTGTGGAGAGATGAAACAAAACTGGAACTTTTCGGCCCTATGGACGGGCGGAGCTAGGGGGTGGCCAGGGGTGGCCACGGCCACCATGGAAATAATCGCGGCCACCCCTGATCGTAATTACGATCTATTATAAATAATAATAATAATTTCGTAGAAATTGATCAAAAGGATCTCGATCGATCATGGCTAAAATATTACGTTCAGACTGCGAAACTGTCGCAACAGTTTAATCATTAAACTATCGCGAGGCAAATGTGCTATCGCGAGAGTTTCCGTAGCGCGCGTTTCCAACATTCGACTGTGAAGAGGGGTGCAGCTTCGTTTTGGTGCCTGGATCAACTCGTGTTTGAGCACACAAACACATCTATTCAGGTGAGTTATTACTATCAGATAAATTATTATTTTAGTTCCTTTCAACTCTTTTTGTCATTGAAGTTGTATCATGAACAGTTAGGAAGCAGTTGGCTTTATATTAGCAGACTTGACAAGGATGCTCAGAACTATTTCCATGTTATCTCTGAATATATAAGGACATTTATTAAGTTATGTTTTTATCATGAGACATTTAATGTGATTCAACATTCCAATATAATTACTAGCCAAGGTTTTAGGTCGATTTTATATACAGTATAATAAAAACATTCTAATCTTTGTTCAATAATAGTCCTCCATTTTTGTTTGTTTTTTTCAAACATGATGTTAATGTTGAAATGTTTGCTCAGGTGTATTTATGTCAGACAGTCAGTGAAATGTGTGGAAAATTAAAAGAAAGGCACCAGATATAGCATCCTTCTTCAAGAAGAGTAGCAAGAAGCAGCCAAATTACTCTAAGACACAGGAGAATAATAGGCAGGATGAGAAAGAACAGACTGACCCAGAGAGTGAGGGAGAAGAATATCCAGAGAGCACAAGCCCAAGAGAAATGTTAGGTTTACCTCCACTCACACAATTGAGTACTCTACTGGTATACTGTATATGTTGAATACAACAAGTGATATAGAAATCAATAATATATAAAACTGTATAAAGTGTATGAAAACCAACTGAGACTGATTTTTGTATTCTAGCACTTTCTCAGACAGTTCAGGAGACAAACTTTGAGAATGAAGAGGAGCCAACTACCAGTAACCACGCTGATCCAATAGGACCTCCAGGTAAACTACAGTACCTATCACACATACCTTTATTATACAGGTGAAACTCGAAAAATCAGAATATAGTGCTAAAATTATAATTTTGATGATTATGGCTTACAGCTTATGAAAACCTCAAATTCAAAATATCAGAAAATTATGAAATACACAAACTTTTGCACAATATTCTAATTTTTCGAGTTTCATCTCTAAGTGTGAAAGTCTTATTTTCAGGTTTATTAAAGAAGCTCAGTCAAATGTTAGGTGTAAATAGTGTAAAAAAAAAACAGTAAAAAATAAATAAAATTATTTGTCTTCTTCTAATTATTTCAAAGATGTCTTAAACACTGCTGAACAATGGAACATTGAAACAGAGCCAGCTCCAAAAAGAAAGACGAAACAGAGCTCAGAGCTCCATGGATTTGTTACAATGTCCCAACTAGCTGGCCGTTCTGAAAGTACTAAAGACACTTTTCGGACCAGTATATTCTACCCCGTGCTTGACAAGATGCTGAGTGAGTTAAACAGATGATTCTCAAAACCAAACTGTGAAATTATGATGGGAATCCAAGCTCTGAACCCAACTCGTGCAACATTTTGCCATGAGAAAGAACTTTTTCCATTTGCCTCTATCTACTCATGCAACATAGATGACCTAAGACATGAACTTCACCAAATGAAAAGAATTCTGGAGAGGAAACTGCAAGCTGGCATACATAAGCCCACTAGTGTTGTAGATTTGACTGTGCTCATTGAGCCATGTAAAGAGGTATTCCACGAGCTCTTTAAATTGTGCAAAATTGCAGTTGCCATTCCTGTGAGTACAGCTGCATGTGAACGCAGCTTCTATACTCTCAGACTGGTAAAGAGTTACCTGCGCTCAACCATGCATAATGATAGACTGAGCAATCTAGGTGTCTTAAGTGTGGAGTCCACAAGAGCCAAGTCTCTGAACCTTGATGAATTTGTGAATTTCTTTGCTTTAAACCACAATAACCGGAGAATCCGTAGAACTAATGTAGGTTTTTTGTACTAGTGTCATGTAATTTGGAAACAGCTTGCAAGTTTGCTGAGTTTTCATAGTTTGCACTCACATAATTGACATGTACATAATCTTTTTTATTATAGATATTGATTGCTATTTGTTAAATAGGTTTGGTCAGCCTTTTGGCTGTTGTAATTGTGCTAAATAAAAAAATAAAAAAATAAAGTGATCTTGAACATGATTTTCTGGTCCTGTTTAAACTGTTTTTCTTTTCAGCATTGGGAAATATGTATTCTGTTTTCAAAGTGAATTTCCTAAGTTTTATTTGATTAAATAACTTGAGGGTGAATAAAATTATGACACACAGTTATTTGGTGAACTTTAATAAAAATGTCATTGTAGGCTAGCTATTGTACATTATACATCATTGTGATTTTGGGCACCTACAATACTTTAAAAATTATTTCAAGGTTGGATGAGTGCCATGCTTGTTTGCAAAATTATGTTTTTTGTGCAACCCCAGAGTAAATGCTGGCCCCTGCCCGGCCACCCCTATGAAAAATTCCTGGCTCCGCCACTGCCTATGGATCAGCGGTATGTCTGGAGGAAGAAGAATGAAGCATATGCTGAAAAGAACACTCCGCCTACAGTTAAGCATGGTGGCGCTTGTGATGCTCTGGGGCTGCTTTGTATCTTCTGGCACTGGAAACCTACAGCCGTATGGAAGGCATGATGGAAGTATCAGGAAATCCCAGGAGAAAACGTCATGCCGTCAGTGAGGAAGCTGAAGCTTGGGCATCATTGGAACTTCCAACAGGACAATGATACATCCAATTCCACCAAGGTTTGGTTGAAGATGAAGTCCTGGAAGATCTCAGAGAGGCCATCACAGTCACCTGACTTGAACCCCGTAGAAAATGTCTGAAGTGGAGGCCATTGCTCATGAGGAATGCGCTAAGATTCCTCAGAAATGCTGCCAGAAGCGGTAACACTTTACGGTAAGGGTACATGAATTATCATGAATTGATGTATAAATTCATGCATGAATTATGCATTCATTCATGCATTAATATCTCATGAATCCTCAGGAACTAACACGAGTTCAACGTTTTTCATTAATGACTGCATGGATGAACAACACCTTAATTAAAACATTAACTAATATGAGCACATCATCATGAAATATGATTTATTGCGCATGATCATTATGTTTTCTTTGTTCTTTGTCTAGGTCAGTGACCTAGTCACCACTTTAGTTGAGGGGCCACACACATGATGAAGTCATTGATAGATAATGCTTAGTTAATGATGACTACTGTATTGGACAGACCACAAAATAGACCAATCACAGCTCATAGCACACAAATTCTGTTCACATCCAAATACAGTAGTCATCATTAACTAAGCATTATCTATCAATGACTTCATTGTGTGTGGCCCCTCAACTAAAGTGGTGACTAGGTACTTTGAAACACTGATGAACAATGTGCTATTAATGGTGAATCAACTGTGAATAAAGAAAATATCATGATCATGCGTAATAAATCATAATTCATGATGATGTGCTCATCTTAGTTGATTTTTTAATTAAGGTGTTGTTTATCCATGAAGTCATGAATGAAAAACGTTGAACTCGTGTTAGTTCCTGATGATTCATGAGATATTAATGCATGAATGAATGCATAATTCATGCATTAATTTATACATGAATTCATGATAATTCATGTACCCTTATCGTAAAGTGTTACCCTCTTGTTTGATTTGTTAATTGCAAACAGCTGAAAGTCTGTAAATTTTGCCAATAAACTTGATTTGCAATGGGGGTTTAATAATTTTGAATACAACTGTATATCTGTGTTGAAAATATCATATTAACATACTACTGGTACTTAGTATGCAGTACAAGTGTACGTACACAGATATATTCAAGAATACTGTGTCCTCAAAATTAATTTGTGTGCTCAAAATCAATTGTATACTATTCATGTAAATATGTAGTATACAGTATGCACTAAAATAAGCTGACCTACAATATTTTATTAATAATACAAATACAGACTTTATGTTTGTTCTGCGAGTCATTTGAAGCAAATGAAATTGATCTTGCCTTAAAAAGAATTCTCCACTTTAAAATATGACATGGAGTCGCACATTTACATGCAAATAGATTTTCAAAAAAGCAGGTCATTAATTTCCATAAGAACAGTGGTAGCAGTTTTCATGCAGAGAACTGTCACAGTGTCTGGTTGTGTTCCCTTGTCTTTCACTAGAGGTCCTCGTTCTCACGGTGTCCTTCACCTTTCACTTCAATTCCCAGCATTCTGTCTGTCACTGTCACTCATCAATTCATTGCACTCAGCTGTTCCCCGTAATCATTGTTCCCAGCTGTTCTGTGTTAGTCTTGTTAGAGTTGTGTATATATTCCCTGTCTTTGTTAGTGTCTGTTACGGAGTCCTTGTTTAATGTCCTAACACTTCTGTGCCTTGCGTTCTCCTGTTTGTGTTCTATGTTTTGGATTGCCTTTATGGATTTTGGACCCTTGCTTGTATGACTACGAGTTTGGATTACCCTAATAAAATACTGCAATTGGATCTTCCTGCTGTCCCCTGTGTGTTTATGTGACAGAAGGACTCCGTCACTCAAGGATCCAGTGGTATATTTGGCGACATCTCTTCCCCAGCAACCGAGCGGGAGAGAAGGGAGTTGTTTAAAGGGACCCGGTTGGTAAAGTTCCGCGGGACCCGTGGAGGTCGCCGCAGAGGAGGTGAAAGGGAGATGTATAACGTCCCGGCGGCAGAGCCAGAGACTGTTCACGTCCCGTCTGCCCAGCCAGAGACTGTTCACGTCACGTCTGCCCAGCGAGAGACTGTTCACGTCACGCCTGCCCAGCGAGAGACTGTTCACGTCACGCCTGCCCAGCGAGAGACTGTTCACGTGCCATCCGCCTTCCTGGACCTGGACTATCTGGAGAGTCTGGCTCGGATCCTGGACATGCCCGTGTCTGCTGTTCCGGATCCGGAACCAGTGTCTGTTGTTCCAGAGCCGGAGCCGGAGGTAGAGCCAATGGCCGTTCCAGAGCCGGAGGCAGAGCCAGTGCCGGTTCCTGAGCCGGAGGCAGAGCCATTGCCGGTTCCAGAGCCGGAGGCAGAGCCAGTACTCGTTCCAGAGACAGAGCCAGTACCGTCTGCCTTCTTGGATCTGGACTATCTGGAGCATCTGGTTCGGATCCTGGACATGCCCATGTCTGCTGTTCCAGAGCCGGAGCCGGTGTCCGCTGTTCCTGAGCCGGGGTCCTCACCACCGCCCTGGCCGCCCGGTGGGTCGTCTGCTCCGCCCTGGCCGCCCGGTGGGTCGTCTGCTCCGCCCTGGCCGCCCGGTGGGTCGTCTGCTCCGCCCTGGCCGCCCGGTGGGTCGTCTGCTCCGCCCTGGCTGCCCGGTGGGTCGCCTGCTCCGCCCTGGCCGCCCAGTGGGTCGTCTGCTCCGCCCTGGCCGCCCGGTGGGTCGTCTGCTTCGCCCTGGCCGCCCGATAGACTTTCTGTTTTGCCCTGGTTCCCGGTTAAGCCCTCACCCCTTGTTCCTGTCTCCCTTCACGGACCTGGCCCACCATCCCTCCCCCTGATCCTCCAACGTTCCACCTCCCTCCTGAACTCTTGTGTCGTGTCTTAGTGTTGTCGTGGAGCGTCTGGTAGCCGCTCCGTAGAGGGGGGGTTATGTCACAGTGTCTGGTTGTGTTCCCTTGTCTTTCACTAGAGGTCCTCGTTCTCACGGTGTCCTTCACGTTTCACTTCAATTCCCAGCATTCTGTCTGTCACTGTCACTCATCAGTTCATTGCACTCAGCTGTTCCCCGTAATCATTGTTCCCAGCTGTTCTGTGTTAGTCTTGTTAGAGTTGTGTATATATTCCCTGTCTTTGTTAGTGTCTGTTACGGAGTCCTTGTTTAATGTCCTAACACTTCTGTGCCTTGCGTTTTCCTGTTTGTGTTCTATGTTTTGGATTGCCCATATGGATTTTGGACCCCTGCCTGTAAGACTACGAGTTTGGATTACCCTAATAAAATACTGCAATTGGATCTTCCTGCTGTCCACTGTGTGTTTGTGACAAGAACTTACTCATCTCTCTTGAGTTTAATTGATTATACAGTCTTGCTTACATCCCTTCAAGTTTTTTTTTAAACCAGAGGTCACACAACCATACATTTGCTGTTTACTGTTCTACTGACTACAGCAGCTTAACACTTAAAAACAGACTATGCGATCATGGGTAAATTATGTTGTAAAATACTTTCCTGGAAACTGAATAACAAATTAATTATGCTTTAGTGGACATGCTTCTCATCAATTAACATCCTTCCTCTCCTTGCTTTTTTCTTGAGTTTATTTTATACAAGATGAAAGGTTATTTGATGATAATGGAGGGGGCTTTAGCTACTAGTGGCATAATATTGATAATGTTTGAATATATTATCAAAAAAAGCTGCATACAGTAATTGCAACAGTCTTCATGTAAGTCAAACGTGATGTTAATAATGTGGTCAGTTAGAAAAGACTAAAGTAAATGAGATAGAGTATTGTTCAAAGGTTTGGTAAAAATAAGGTAAAATAAATTCACATTTTTCTTCAACAAGGATGCATTCAATTGACAGTAAAGACATGTATAATATATTCATAAACCAGTTTGATTTCTGAAGGATCACGTGACACTGAAGACTGGAGTAATGGCTGCAGAAAATTCAGCTTTGACATCACAATAACAAATTACAGTTTAAAAGATAGAAAACAGTTATTTTAAATGGTAATATTGATCTAACAAAATGCAACCTTGGTAATCATAAGAGACTATTTTCAAAAACAGATTTTTTTGAACAGTAGAGTATATATGATAGATGTCATAATTTACTCTTAAAAAAAAAAAAATTGAAATCTACCTGATTTAGAAAAAAAACATAAAAAAAACATAAAAAAAACCCATAAAAAAAACCTCTGATCTGCAAAGACAACCTAAGCTCCGCTCCAAACTTGCTCTCTTCTCCTCAGGGAAGTCAATCCATCTTAGAAAGAAGGTGAGGAGGAATAATGTATGCATTACTGTAGTAGTTTATAATTCAAGGTACTAATTTGAGAATGGGTGACTGGTTAAGTAAAAAGAAGAAAGAGCAAAGGACAGAGTCGTGAAGTGGAGGCGTCTATAACGGAGATGCAGAGATCAGCTCCAATGATCAAAGCTTTCGTTTGCTTTAAAATGCACCTAAGACAGAAGCTATAGAAAAGAAGCTCATAATAGTCTTAATGTATATAAGATTGATGTCTAGTAAATCACTTTACAGGAGGATTTTTATTTATTTTTAAGAGGGTCTCGGAGAGACAGCTTGTCAGTGCCGGTCCTAGACTTCCGGGGCCCCTAAGCAAATCCTTTTCCAGGGGCCCCTGTGTTAAAAACCCCCAAATGACCCCAACGCCTTAATCTGTTCTTTCAGAGCAGTTTCACTGTAAACCAGTGAGTTGAAACGTTCAATAATACAATAAAAAATATAAAAACAATAGAACAAATACAACAGATATGAATGAAAGGAACAATTTAGCCCACTGCCAATAATTGATTGCGTGTTTTGTTATTGTATCCGAAGCTGGTGTAAAGGATCTGCCCTCTTCTTAACAGGGGCGGAGAGCAGCAGCTCATTTGCATTCAAAGGGAAACACACAAAAACGGTGTGTTTTTCCTCACACCCAAAAAGGGGCAAATTTGACAAGCTATAACAAATGATTTTGAGCTGAAATTTTACAGACACATTCTGGGGACACCATATATTTATATTACATCTTGTGAAAAGGGGCATAATGTCACCTTTAAGACCAAATGCACAGACCTAATACACTGAAAAGCTTTTTATTACTTTCCCAGCTGATAGACATACTGAAGACATAACTCAACTCAAATCCTCAAGACAGAATTTTGGCCATATCTTTGCGTGTATTTGTCTGTTTAAGCACAAACCCGAAGCCCAATGAAGCATGCACTTGTCCGTATTTCTCTCCATTTCTCTCTCGCATGGGCAGAAAGCCGCCTGTTGAACTATTGAAAGCCGCCTCTTGTGCTATTTCACAGCACAAGAACAGTCGATTCCAATTTGATCAAAATCATATAAATAAGCCACAGAAGTTTTGGGATTCTGTTCTGTGGAGCAATGAAACAAAAGTGGAACTGTGCCAACAGTAGAGTCATTCAGGTTCCTGGGCACCACCATCTCCGGACCTGAAGTGGGACAATCACATTAGCCGCGTTTCCATCGAAATTACCCTGGAACAATTTGTCCCAGGATCTTTTTTCCCCCAGGCTAGAAACTATTTTGTGTGTGCGGTGTATTTTTATGCTTATTGAAGTATTGCACTGACACATACTAACATCCACTCTATTAGACTCAGTTGTGAATCAAATCTCTGTGATTTTCCATGGTTAGGAGAGTGAAATACAGTAGTCATAGAAGGTAGCTGTCTATGTAGGTATTAAGAAGCAAAGTAGCTCACTAGACTCAAGTTCTTCCGAAATTTTCGCACATTAAAAAATAAATACGACCTCACGTTATGTCAATCTATGGCAAAGTGTGTATATGTATTTATATATACACACACTCACCTACAAGGATTATTAGGAACACCATACTAATACTGTGCTTGACCCCCTTTCGCCTTCAGAACTGCCTTAAGTCTACGTGGCATTGATTCAACAAGGTGCTGAAAGCATTCTTTAGAAATGTTGGCCCATATTGATAGGATAGCATCTTGCAGTTGATGGAGATTTGTGGGATGCATATCCAGGGCACGAAGCTCCCGTTCCACCACATCCCAAAGATGCTCTATTGAGTTGAGATCTGGTGACTGTGGGGGCCATTTTAGTACAGTGAACTCATTGTCATGTTCAAGAAACCAATTTAAAATGACTCGAGCTTTGTGACATGGTGCATTATCCTGCTGGAAGTAGCCATCAGAGGATGGGTACATGGTGGCCATAAAGGGATGGACATGGTCAGAAACAATGCTCAGGTAGGCTGTGGCATTTAAACGATGCCCAATTGGCACTAAGGGGCCTAAAGTGTGCCAAGAAAACATCCCCCCACACCATTACACCACCACCAGCATGCACAGTGGTAACAAGGCAGGATGGATCCATGTTCTCATTCTGTTTACGCCAAATTCTGACTCTACCATCTGAATGTCTCAACAGAAATCGAGACTCATCAGACCAGGCAACATTTTTCCAGTCTTCAACTGTCCAATTTTGGTGAGCTCTTGCAAATTGTAGCCTCTTTTTCCTATTTGTAGTGGAGATGAGTGGTACCAGGTGGGGTCTTCTGCTGTTGTAGCCCATCCGCCTCAAGGTTGTGCGTGTTGTGGCTTCACAAATGCTTTGCTGCATACCTCGGTTGTAACGAGTGGTTATTTCAGTCAAAGTTGCTCTTCTATCAGCTTGAATCAGTCGGCCCATTCTCCTCTGACCTCTAGCATCAACAAGGCATTTTCGCCCACAGGACTGCCGCATACTGGATGTTATTCCTTTTTCACACCATTCTTTGTAAACCCTAGAAATGGTTGTGCGTGAAAATGCCAGTACCTGAGCAAATTGTGAAATACTCAGACCGGCCCGTCTGGCACCAACAACCATGCCACGCTCAAAATTGCTTAAATCACCTTTCTTTCCCATTCTGACATTCAGTTTGGAGTTCAGGAGATTGTCTTGACCGGGACCACACCCCCTAAATGCATTGAAGCAACTGCCATGTGATTGTTTGATTAGATAATTGCATTAATGAGAAATTGAACAGGTGTTCCTAATAATCCTCTAGGTGAGTGTGTGTATATATATATATATATATATATATATATATATATATATATATATATATATACTAGCACGAAAACACATAATAAGGCTTCAAGTCAACGTGCCACATACAATTTGGACTAGGATTGTGGTATCTAGTCCGGCAGAGTCTTCGTGCTCGTCTACAGGCGTCCTAAAACAAATGGTAATGCCATGTTATTAGATTAGCACCTGTAGAATTTCCTTTTGTTGAAAGCCCAGATAACAGTAAAAAGCTACTATTATATTTAGATCCATGTCAGAAGCAGTTCAACTTCACAAGCGCATTTCTTTACAAAAAAATAAATAAGAACTTCTTCAGAAGACTGTACGCTCGTAATTTCGACTTTATTCTCGAAATATTTCAACTTTAATCTTTTAATAATAGTTCAGATTATTGCCATTGTACTTTCTCTTACGTCTAAGAACAGTCAGAACTTCTCAGCACAACAGAGAACTGTCCATGAGAAAGTAAGAAATAGAAAGAGGAAGAGTGAGTGTGTGAGAGACACATCATACTGCAAATGGGTGTGTTGAGAAATAGGCCACACAGACACACTTACATTTCATTAGACACATGTCACATGTTGCTGTGACTCCGCCCCCCCAGAGGAGGGACAAATGCAACGTGCAATGTTTAAAACAATGTTTAAAATTAAAATATATATATAAAAACTTTACTAGATTCACAAATAAATGTAAAGAGTTTACAAAAATGAATACATTTCACAAATAAATAAAATGACATTTGTAAAATAAAAATACAAATGTGTTTTATGTCACAAAGACAACACTGCCTGGCATTCATTTGTGGATTTCTTCCTTTGCAATTGTGAATGGATTTTGAAACACTACTAGCATCAAGATGTGCGGACAAATACACAAATAAGTGGACTCCACTCACCGTTTACTCAAGCCAATCAGATAACGGCCACATTGCGCTGACCAATCATACCACAATCTCCCTACAGCCAATAATGTTTTGCTTTACAATTGGGGCAGGAACACAGAACTCAAGACAGTCATTAACATTCAGTTCAACAGCTGATAAAGAAATTTGGAACCAGCAAATACCACAATGTTCTTGACAGAAATAAACCTGGTCTGAGGTGACATTGTTACAATCTCCTTGGGCCTGCTTGTCAAGTTCCCTAAGGAAATGGCTGATCTGACAGAAAAGTACATTATGGAATTATGCCGTGTTTCAGAATAACCTCAAAACCTTCTGTGATTAGCTGAAAACAAGTTTTATTTGTTAGATGAATGTGTGCGAGTGCATTTGTTCAGATCATCGTTTAGATCTTTCCACTGTCACAAAATCACATTCTAGATATGACCAAACCAATATATGGCCTGTTATACATTAGACTAGTATTCAGTGAATGTGTAGCTCCATTGCACTGTGTCAGATGAGAAATTCACAGACGACATCCATGCAGATTGAAAATGACTCAAGAAATCCACAGTAACCCACCGCAGATGTGTGGGCCAAAAAATAAAAATAAAATAAAAATAGGTAGTGGTACTGGTCCTCACTGTGACAGTGTTTAAGATGGCATAATTTCTTAATTGACCTTTATTATGTTTTTATGATTAGTTACTAGAGTATCAGCAGACCTGGGGGACGGCAAATTCTTGTTTAATGATGATTAGGTTTTAATGAAAGCTTAATAGCTTCCCTCTTTGTGTTCTCACCTGCAGGAGCCTTTCACAACACACAGATCATTACATGGCCTCAAAGTCACACAATTCCACATATTTTCGAGCAACCGAAACAAGTAACAATTTAAAAAAGTTTGGCACAATGAACAGCAACTTTTGAAATCACTTTCTCTGTAGGGTATGGTTCGTAGCTGCTTAACTACTGTCACGGGTGGTTGCTGGCAGACAGATGAGGAGGACGTATACGATTCAATTCAAAAGGTGTATTCTCTTAAGATCCAACAGGAAGGCAAATGGATAGCAACACACACTGAACACTGGACTGAAACAGAACTGAACATATACAGGTGTTAATGATGGTGACTGATGAGTGCACAGCTGAACGAACGTGATTAGTGTTCGTGACAACACATGAGTGATGTACAGTAGGCAGGTGATGACAAAACATAACAAGTCCAAACAAATGTGAATGTATGACAACTACAGAGAAATTAAACTATTAAGATTTCAGGTAAATTTGTCACAGAACAAAATTGATCCTGCATGAGTACCAGAAAAATCCCTGCATCTGCATGTGGTTTCCCAGAGTTATTACATAAAGCAATACCACTACAGGGTCTGACAGGGTCTAATGTTGTTATATAACATCTGAATGCAAATAAAATAGCTAAAGGAATTAACCCTAAGTGCATGCACACACACTTATATACATACCATTCAAAAATATTTTTTCATGTTTTTCATGAGTGCTCACCAAAACTTTTTTTTCTTTTTGACATTTTAAAATGTAATTTTTTTTTTGTGTGATGGTACAGCTGTATTTTCAGCATTATTATTCCAGTCTTCAGTGTCACATGATCCTTCAAAAAGCATTCTAATATGCTGCTTTGATGATCGAGAAACATTTCTAATTATGATTGCTCTCACTTTTGATCAGTTTAATGCATTCTTGCTGAATTAATCTTACTGACACAATTTGAAGGGTATTGAATGGTTATATATATATATATATATATATATATATATATATATATATATATATATATATGCACGTTAACCTAAAATTCTCCGTCATTGAGAGAATTGTTTTAGTAGAGACAAAAAATCTGAAAGCCGTATGTCATTTTGACGGATGACTCTGGGGGTGATCTATTGTAACTTTTTAACTGTAATTCTCAACCCTGTCCACTTGTTGGTAAGTGCGCTCTTGCTGACTATCAAGTTAATGGTGACCGACTGGCTTTTCTGAGTTAAGTGGCTGTTTTATTAAAGTCTTTCTTTGGATTAAACATTGATTGAGTGATTACATGACAGACATGAAACGGATTTCGGTAAGTTTGACTATATCTTTCAACATATTTTCTGATGTCCATTTATGTTTATTTCGTTCTGTAACGTAGTAAAGAGGAAGGGATGATCACGTTCACTTGCACTTCACTTCCCTTGAACTGAGGTGTACAGTGACCTCTCGCGCCACATTAAAGAGCGTCAAAACGGTATTTGTTTGAATTTTGTGATAAAATGGACAGAATTTGAAAGCTGAGACTTTGTTTCATATCAAAAGGAACAAAGCTCAAAGCTTATTGCGATTTATTAGACAAATATTCATGATGTGACCTGAAAAGTGACAAATGGTCTCTGTTCAACTTTCTCTTTATAAATAAATAAATGAATAATATACCCTATATGCTTGTCCTAAATAAAAAAAAAAATACGGGATTAAAATAATGGGAAATAATAGATTATGACGAAATTATTACGACCCTGTCCGTCAAAATGACGGACACTGCAGGAGTCTAACGCGACCTCTGAATTTAACATCTATAAATGTTGGTGAACACAGCTGCTCTTGAGGGGGAAAAAAAGCAGTTGCATTATGAACTGAAAGTGAGTTTTTAGACCCCAGGGCATCAGACAAGAAGTCTCCAGTCGGCTGCACATCTCACACCAATGTTGTTAAAACACTCTCTCTCCCCCTCTTTCACACAAACACACACATTTCTGCTCAGAGTGAGCACACTGCCTTCTTCATTACTGCCCATTTTGTGAGGTAGAGGCTTCCGGCTAAAGCCATAATCGCTGCACACACTCAGCATGCTAAGAGAGGAATGGATTCAGGATTCAGAGCCAGAGGGCTTGCAGAGAGGCAAAACTGTAAATTCTTGTCTGGTAAAATTATTCCCTATTTGCAGAGGCTAAACTGTGGCCATGTCTCTCAGGATATATGGAAAGGGCCGGGCCCTGCAGGGAAGGTTCATGAGTGAGAGGCGGCTTGACATCAGCAGTGCTGGACAAAAGTAAATAACATTAGGACTAGGTAATTCTATAAATACCGGGCTGACTTTTGCAGTTCACTAAAAGCAGAGAAACATTGTGATCAAGAGAAATCACATGGTCTTTCTCACAGATTTATAACACTAAAGCTGTGTTCCCCAAACATTCCAACCAAGCATATCTTTTTGTATTCCGATCAGCCAGAGGCAATTTTAATGATAATAACCAAATGCAATTTGCTATCAATGTTTTACTATTACATTTGACCTATTACTGTTAAATCGTTCATCTATTTGATGTGTTTGTAACTGAGAAGAAAAGATAAAAATAATTGGTACTTGAATGGCAGCAGTAATTCTCATTACAAAGTCACAAACACTTCTGTCTAATTAGTTTTAAAACAGTGAATAATAATACAATCCTGAAATGTTGACCAAGTATGTCAAAAAGGTAAATTAATTTTAACAAAGATATTAAGCCTCATGTTTGTTGAAATTAGCTTTATGTTCTTTATGTTAAAGTTCCAAGAGACCCTAATGCTGCATGTTTGAAAATAATGGTAATTTAGTCATTCAATAGTAAAATAGTCTTTTTTTTATTATTATTTTTTGTTTCTCTCATCTCTTTCACAAAAACTTAAATCAAAACGCATAGGCACTCACAATAATAAAGTATGACAACTTTGATAAACAAACAATCAGTTTTCAAAAGATGAGGAAAAATCAAGAATAAACAATTTGAGGCTTAAATGAAACTTAAAGTGTGTTTATAAGCTAGTAAACGTGGTCTCTCAGAGTTCAAACAGACTATAAGAGTTATTTTTCCGTCATTACTAATATTTTCTTGCGTACCCCTACAGCAAATCTGCAGCACGAGAGGATCTGGATTCATTTAAAGCCTTGGTTATGTGAACTGTGTCGATGTTTTCTGTGCCAAATACAGCTATTTATATATCATTACGTTCCTTTCTCAGTGCAATAAGGGCAAACCCAACAGCCATCTGACAGGGGCCACGTTTCTGGCACGGTGTTCAACAGCAGGGGTCTGAGCAACAGGACAAACTAAGCATCCCTCCCACCCTCTGCAGATGAGATAAGACAGTCCTAGCCGGCCCGGGCAGGGGGCAGCCCCGACCTTCTGAAAGAGATGGCAGAAAGCTTATGGCCTGCAGTGCTGCTGCCCACCCGTCCTCCATGAAAAACACATCTAAACCTCCAAAATGTCATTCACAAATTCTCAAATGCTGTGAGTGACAGTCCTTTATTTCAGTAGAAACCTTAAAAAACATCCCCATGATACGTTGAATTACCCCATGTTCACCGCTTTCACACCTCGAGGAAGAGAAATATATAATAAAAAAAGACTACTCAAAAATGCATTACATTGGCGATGACGGCAGGACGTGCCGTTCAACATGAGGCTGACATATTAATCACGCCAAATGGACAGAAGTGCCGCTATTGAGAAAATGTAGACGGCAGAGTAATTTCCTCAACTTAAGGCCCTTGTGCACTTTGGGAACAGCGCTATCATGCTCACACAAAGAGCTGAATAAGTAGAAGCAGCATTTCCATAATGTTATTGACCAAGTGCCACATTTCTGTCTGGAGTGCGATGCACCCTCTGTTTTATTTGCATGTCTATTAGCTGGAATACCAATCAAATGATAGCGATGGTAGAAAAGGCAATTTTCAGCCTGAGTGCATTCCAAATGCTCATTGGTTTTAGGGTAGAAAGGAAAGAGAACACATGAGGATCAACTCCAAGATGTGGGAAAGGGCGTCACTGCAGTAAAGCATTCCTCTAATGAACGGTGCCTTAAAAAGCGTCTCGAGCCGAAGTAATCAAGCTACTCATCAAGTAAACGAACCACCGCTTGAAGTATAATTACTATACAAAAAAGGTCTTCAAATGTAATCATACGTTGCAGCGCTTTATTCTTATTCTGTTGTGGTGCTTTGCGTCTTTCTGCACGGATGCAAAAAAAGTACCTAATAGGACCGTACTAATGGATGCAAAAGATCAAAAGTGGAATGAGTTAAGTTAAAGACTGAGCAACTGTAACATGAAGTAACTAAGTGAATAAAAAATGAAATATGCCAAAAAAACAATCTGCTGTATTTGCGTGGCACAAACTCATATCCTGACACTTTTACAAAGGCACAAGCGTACCTTTTACAAACACACAAAGCTGTTGTGCTTGTTCAGGTTTGCAACTAAACCACTGGTGGAAGCATTAAAAATTAACATGCTTTTAATAGAGCTTTTAAGGACAATATAAAAATAATCACGTGTAAATGGAGTGCTTAAATATGTCTTGGTAAGAAATATTTAGGTTTTTGTTAAAAAGTTCGGGTCTGTATGATTTTTTTTAAGGATGCACCGATATGAAGATTTTGTCCGATATCGCTAACCGATATTTCTTTATATTTGAAAGCACATAACCATCTGAGGTGGATCTGAAGTGTCTCAGCTGAAGGAAATAATCCACTATTGGCTTTAATATATATCGGCTTTAATATACTATCCACATTTTCTTATTGGGCTGATAACGATAACATGAAAAATTAACATATCGTCCGATACCGATATGGTGGCAGATATATCGTGCATCTCTAATTTTTAATCAAATTAATTTATCTTATGCTTACCACGGCTTCATTTATTTGATCAAAAATGTTGTAAACAGTTTTGTGAAATATTACATTTTACAATATTTCTATTGTGATGTATTTTAAAATTGTATTTATGCCTATGATGGCAAAGCAACCATTACTCCAGTATTCAGTGTCACACGACCCATCAGTAATCATTCTAATATGCTGATTTTGTGCTCAATTAAAATAAATAAATAATAATAATAATAAAAAAAAGTAGTCCCCAAACTTTTGAACGATAATGAAATTAACTATAAAATGTATAGTTCTGACTCTAAATTCAAATACACAGCCCGCTTCACTCCACTCAGACTGTCAGTCTGTGCATTAGTGGTGGGGCTTTTTAAATGAATATTTTCTGCAGGTTATATCTTTATGAGTGAGTCATTGAATCATTCACTCAAAGCAAAATGCCACAACTGTGTTTTGCCCGGAAGGGCTGCTGTTGCTTCGTTTTGACGATTCAACAAATTGAATTGCTGTAGCACAACATTACTGGTAATATGAAAGAACAGACATTACATTACTAAACAAGCTACATGAAGACAAACACACAAAAAAACATTGAAATCTATAGCATCTGCATTTCGGTGAGTTCTGCTGTCTCTCAAAGTAACCTTGTCAGATTCACTTTAAACAAATCATCTGCAATCCTTGTAGGACAGTGTTCATTGTTTACATCTATTGATTTTTTTTTTTTTTTACACTGTAGGTTCGACTCCTGCATGAATAGAAGCAGAGGGCAGAGGGAAATGACAACATGTAAAAATAAATAAAGAGAAAGAAAGAGGGCGTAAAACAGAGATACCCACAGGAGAAGCTAGACCGAGGGGAGAGTTGGGACACATTGTGATGGTTTTGAGTGACATTGTACAGAGAACGTTTCTCTTCCTGACAGCAGTGGCAAGCATTTGTTCATTAAAGACTCCTACATGGGTCCCATAGCAGTGGCGTATTTAAATAAATATGCAAATGACTACATTTCCATTCAAAGGCTTCTTTTCAAGGTTTCTAAAAAACACAGGGGACACAATTTGTTCCACGTGAATAAAAGCACCTGTCAGCAACTTGAAATTAACATGTAAAATTATTTTTTGAAGTTGCCCACATATTTCATATCTCTTCCTCAGATATGTGCCTGGCTTTAAAGGTTAACAAAATTATGTAATAAAAAAAAAAATGCAGCAAGCCAGCAGAGCAGAGACTAATAAAGAAAGCAATGCTTAATATGTCAGCACTCCCTTTATGTCCTTCAGCACCTTTTAGACTCATTTCCCAACCAGAAGGACGGGAAAATGTATCCAAATTAAACAAAATAAATAAGAAAGAGTCATGGCTCAATAAAACTGCACAGCACTTGTTCTCCAGAGGCCACAATTTAGCTACACAAAGCCTTTCTGATTCAATCAATGTGGAGGGCCTCCTCTTTTGCTATTAGAGACAAATATCTCCTTAAAGGCATCATGTTATTTGTTTTGTTTCATTCACAAATCATAAGCAAACAAGATCCTGGAATTAATCTTGACATCTAAAGACAGGTGCACACAGTTTTGTTTATGTTGTCACCAGGGCTGTCACTTCAATTTATTAGTGTAGTAAGTAGGCTATAGCATGGAGGATCACATGGGAGGGTTCTTGACATCAGTAAAAACCTGGAACTTGTCTCAGAACGAAAAATAATGGCAAAAAAGAAGAAGAAAAAAAGACAAGTAGTCAAATACTGTAAGTATAAGTAAAGCTCATTTGACAACAGTTGTGGGATAAAATACATTTTTGCTTTGTCCTTTGTTTTTCATTTGCATTTTTTTATTCTATTTAGCAATAGTTGTAGTAATTTTAGTGCTTCAGCTTCAACAGTCAGTTGTCGAGGCAACATTTTGTTACAATTATGGTCTCGTTTTTCACTTTTTTGTGTTTAAGGACTCTTATGTTGAAGTGTTGTCTCTGTTCCTATTGTTCTGTTGTTTCACTGCCTGTATTCAGTTCAGTTTTCCTTTGTTTCCTTAGCTGGCTTGTTTGTTGACAGTTACCCTTGTTGTTCCCATAGCGATTAATTACCCTCACCTGTCCCTTGTTAGCCTGTTGTGATCTTGTGTATTTTTACACCAGTGTTTTCTGTGTTCATTGTCAGGTCTCGAATGGACCCGAATGTAAACAGCATTGACGCGTCAGGAAAAATCCCTGTGTCTTGCTGATTTGGCCGCTGCTCCATTACTTTTATTTATTTATTATTGCCTGCCAGAGAGATAGGATACAATATTTGACTTTCAATTGTGACCAGTGGATTGGAAAAATGTAATCGATAACCTAATAAATCATGGATTCGCTAGTGTTGTCTGCAATGCTATTTACCTCATCTCCAGCAAAGGGCTTCTTCACGCAAAAAAAGATAATCCCTGCATGAACATATAGCATGATGAAGAGAGTGGCTTTTCCTGATGGATCTCAAAGCTATAGGATGGATTTCTGTGACACTCGTCAAATTTTTGGACCCCAACTCGCTCGGGTCTTAGGTTTTCGGATCCAAATGTGGACCCGTGAAGACTTCTATCTTGAACTCTCAGATGATTAATCCACACCTTGTTTATACTCGAGATTTGGAGTAAGTTCAGTCAACCCGGAGTAAATGGTGATTACACAAAGAAATTCTCAAATCCGAGCACCAAATCCAGGAGTCACCATGAAATAGACTTAAAGAAGTAGCCAACACCACACTTTTGTCTTTTTTTGTGTGTAATGCTGATTTACAATTATACTGCATATCGCCACCTACACAGCAGTTGTGCAATCATTCTTTTACATTATATTTTAATCTTTAATAATGCAAACAAGATTGTTTTTGTTTGATGCTAATTATACATTTAATTTGTTTAACTTAACTAAAAAACAGATAATACAAATATAATACATATAGTTTATTTTTTATGCTTAGCCACTTTGCTTCAACATTTCTTGTAAGTTGAGATGTATCACATATGCATTTGTATTATAGAAATACATTATATAGAAAACGTCCCATTGCAAAAACAATCAAAAAATGCCTTTTGAGTGGTGATCCATGATGTGTGAGATCATGTTGTATTATAGTGCTTATAGTTATATTGTTATAGTGCAGCTGCCATCATTACTGTCCTCCTTACTGCTCTCCTCACATCTTCTTTTCCCTCTCTTTTATTAACATAAATGACACAGACAACAAGGACCACAAGGACCGTCAAACTGGCGGGACAGGGCGTCAGCTTTGCCGTTCTAGGAGCCCGGCCTGTAGGTGATCTTAAAATCGAATCTTGAGAAGAACAGAGACCAGCGAGCCTGGCGAGCATTCAGACGCTTAGCTGACCTGAAGTACTCGAGATTCCTGTGATCAGTGAGTACTGTGAAAGGCTGACGAGCTCCCTCCAGCCAGTGCCTCCACTCCTCAAAGGCGGCCTTCATGGCCAAGAGTTCGCGATCCCCCACGTCGTAGTTGCGCTCTGCGGAGTTAAGCTTGCGAGAGTAGAAGGCGCATGGGAACATTTTCGCTGGATTCCCATCCCGCTGAGACAGGACCGCCCCCACTCCTGTGTTTGATGCATCCACCTCAATGATGAACTCCCTCTCAGGATCCGGGTGACGGAGGATGGGAGCAGAAGTGAATCTTTCCTTGAGCTGAGCAAAGGCGGCAGTACAATCCGCAGTCCACTTAAAATATTTTCCCTCTCCTCGAAGCAGAGATGTGAGAGGGGCTACAATTACACTGAAATTGCGGATGAATCTGCGATAAAAGTTTGCAAAGCCCAAAAAGCGCTGCAGCTCCTTAACAGAGGAAGGTTGCGGCCAATTCACCACGGCACTGACCTTGCTGTCATCCATAAGAACTCCGTCCGCACTGATGATATAGCCCAGAAAGGAGATACGTGTCTGGTGAAACTCGCACTTGGAGAGCTTGGCATATAGCTGGTTGTCGATCAGGCGCTTGAGGACAGCACGAACATCCTGGACATGTTCTTCAAGGGAGTCAGAATAAATCAAAATGTCATCAATGTAGACAATAACTCTCTGTTGTAACATGTCCCGGAAAATATCATTTACAAAAGCCTGAAAAACGGAAGGACTGTTAGAAAGGCCGAACGGCATTACCCGATATTCGTAGTGCCCGGATGTAGTAGAAAACGCCGTTTTTCACTCGTCACCACTCCGTATGCGAATCAAGTTGTAGGCGTTCCTTAAGTCCAGCTTTGTAAAGTAGCGGGCAGTGCGGAGCATCTCCAGGGCTGCTGGGAGTAGCGGAAGAGGATAGCGGTATTTGACTGTTACCTCATTAAGACCACGATAGTCAATACGCGGCCGAAGACCCCCATCCTTTTTCTTAATGAAAAAGAATCCAGCGGAAGCCGGAGACGTAGAGGTGGTAATAAAACCTTTAGCCAGCTGTTCGTCAATGTACGCTCTCATGGTCTCTGTTTCAGGTTGTGACAGAGGGTAAACTCTTCCGCGTGGAGGTACGGCCCCAGGCAAAAGCTCAATAGCACTGTTGCCAGCACGGTGAGCGGGAAGGTGAGAAGCTTCAGTTTCGCTGAAGGCCAGGGCTAAATCATGGTATTCGGAGGGAATTTCCAGAAAATCCACTCCCTTGAGTGCAGCGCTGTGGAGTTCAGTACCTTGGACAGCAGCCGCGCAGTTGATCAGACAGAATTCGGACCACCTGGAGATTCTCCCGTTAGACCAGGAAATTTGGGGATTATGTTTCACTAGCCAAGGAAGCCCCAAGATTACAGGATGCATAGGTGAGTGAATCGTGAAGAATTGGATAGTCTCCGAATGCTGTGTCCCGAAGCTGAGCGTGAGGGGTTGCGTGGTGTATTGCACCTCTCCAGACCCCAGGGGGCGTCCATCCAGCGCTTCCACGGTCACACCAGACTCACATGCGAGGAGAGAAACACGATGAGTTTTGGCATATGCGACGTCGATAAAATTTCCAGCAGCTCCAGAATCAATCAAGGCTCTTATGTTTAAAGTTTGTCCATTAAATTTCAAGGAACTGTCCACAGAGAATAATTTAGAAGAGTGATTAAAACTCACCGCAGCGGAATTCTTGAGCGCTGGATTAACCGGACAGGTGGCCCTCAGATGACCTGCCTCACCGCAATACATGCAGAGATGATTACGGCGTCTCCTCTCCTGCTCCTCTGTAGAGAGGCGTGTGTAACCAATCTGCATGGGCTCCGGCTCCGTGTTGGGGAAGGCACACTCGAAGAGACTGGATCTGATGGGTGTGCGTCGAGCGCGAATCAGGTTGTCGAGGCGGATGGCAAGCTCCATAATTTGGTTCAAAGATTTACCGTCGTTGCGGCACGCCAGCTCTCCCTGGAGGTCCGGGTTGAGTCCCTTGCGATACAGGAGCTTTAAAGGTTCCTCCTCCCACCCAGCTTGGGCTGCAAGTGTGTAGTCAGCTGCGGTGGAATTCCCCTGGCGTAACGTAAGCAGCAATTCTCCCGGATCCTTTCCTCCCGCAGTATGTTCAAACACCTCTCTAAATTGGGTTAGAAACTCATTATAAGAGGGGAAAGAGAGCTGACCTCCGTACTAGAGTGCAGTAGCCCACTCCAAAGCCCGGCCGGTGAGTAGAGAACACATGAAGGAAACGCGGCTCTCATCAGTGGAGAAGGACTGAGTCTGTTGATCGAAATATAAGCTGCACTGCAACAAAAATCCATTACAGGTAGAGGGTGAGCCATCAAATTTCTCAGGCAGGGATAACTTGGGCTGGTTTGAATTGTTACTCACGGCAGGTGGAGCGTGAGCAGCTGCAGCTGGACTCGGAGCTTGATTATCAGCCGCGCTCGGCGGGGATAGCGCTCGGACTGATCTCACGAGCTCCTCGGTGAGATTTGTCAATTTAACTAACTGTTGCTGATGGGCGGCCAGCACACTCGCTTGAGTGGATACCTCGGAGGCCAATCGAAGGAAATCTGCTGGATCCTGTTGTGGTGAAGTCTTCTGTGACGAAGAGGCTGAGGCGGTCGGATCCATTCGCAGTAATTTATTGATACAGGTAAGCAAACAAAGGAGAGCAGTCATAAAACTCAAAAGCCCGTGGCAAGGGTGGTAGCAAACTCAAACTCAGCACACAGGTAAGGGCAATCCCAGAAACGTAAATCAAACAGGCAAAGGTCAGGGGCAGGCAGCAAAGGTTCAAAAACGAGTTCAGAGTCCAAGTCAAAATAACAGAGCAATCCGAGAAACGAGCTAGAGACTGAGTGTAGGTAAAACAAGACTTCACAAATTAACAATGAACAGAGCAGTCCCAATAAAGGGAAGCTAAGGGCACACAGGTGATGCTGATGCGAAGATGGGGTGATTAATCAGGAGATAATGAGCAGGGAAGGATAATGGGAAATGAAGTCCTAATTCGCAGGAGGGAGGGATCTGAAAAAAACCAGGAGGAGGCGTCGTCGAGCGTTCTGTGACAGACGGAATATACTGACACACATCTGGTTTCTTTCGCAACTGTTTCTAAACACTTATGGCATAATTTTGTGTGTATGTGTCCATTCAAGTACAAGTAAATGAGAAAGAGGAATATGGCGGAAATGCTTCATTACAGTCTGTAAATATCTCTTAACAACACAAGAATGCAATCACTAGTACCCCTAAGACTTCCTGTTAATAAAGTATCTGGTAAGAGTATATTCCATTTTAACAATGCATTAAATCACATTACACACTAATAAACCACAATAAATAAATAAAATAAAAACAAATTAAGTGATGTCTCATGTCTCAACTGAAGTGAATTACGGGTCATTGGACAGGCGTCCAATCACAACTGACTTCTGGAAAAGGGGAAGTAACCAATGAAATTTGAGGTTATTAAAACAGTAAGTCCCGCCCCTCGACTGCCAAAAAAAAAAAAGGTGTTAGAGCGAGTAAAAGCGGCAGGTGAGAGAAGATCAAGCGCGAGAGCGTGGGGAATGATCATGCGCGTGCTGTCCTTTGTGCGCGAGGGCTTGTATTGCATGCAAAGGAGATTTCATGCGGGCGCGTAGGGTTTGAAATCCTCTCGCGGAAGTAATTTACCGCGTGCGCCAGCATCAGTTGTGCGCTCATTCTTTTAGGCATTGATTTGCCGCCATAGAGGAATCAATTCGGTGTTTGAGCACTGTCGAACTGTCCCGAAAAATGTTGGCACTCAAAAGCGTTTCCCTCCACATTTTCTGTTGCGCATCATTTATTTTTCCATGCATGCGCACCTGTGCACCAGTTATGTGCACCCCTGTTTATAATATAATACACATATAATTTTCTGCAAAATCTATCACACCCACTGGAGCAACATCAATAAGGCACGCATGGAAGCACACATCTTGCATTTATTTATTATTTTTTATAAACAGGCCTCTATTTGGATCAGAAGAATTCAGAGAGCTATTATCCGAATCCAAAATGTTGAGTTGGGATATAGAGTGAGAGAAAAGGAACACCCGTCTCAAGCTCCACTTAACTCTTTAACTTAAACTGCAATCCACATGACCAAAATCCACCACACTCCCTCGGCAAACACGGGATATCGAATCACAGGACACAGATGTCTGAACCTCATCCCTCGAGACGAGAACCAGACGGGACAAGAGCTTATTAATGATACGCTCACATTAACACAGCCAGCCCCCTCAAGAACTGACTGAGCCTGCTCTGCTCCCAAATAAACAACACAGAGATGCTGTGAATCATCCTCATAATAAAGCAGGGCCACAGCATCACACACTCTTTATATTCTGATTATACAGATTAACTCCTGTTACTTTTCACAGACACGCACTCAACAAACATACAGCTTATGAAGACAAAGAAGCTGACGACATGCAACTTGTCTATTTACGGTCTTTGTGATGTGCTACACTACGTCGCGACATCTATATGTTCGGCCAATAATATATTGGTGTGTATTAGGGATGTGTATCGGGAACTAAGTCAGGATACGTATCCTGATACAGAGGCCACGATACCATATCACGATATGGGTCTGCAATAAATTTGACCTCAGCAGAATTTAGTATAACAGCTGTTTATTGAACACTGCATACTATAGGGCCATTGCTAACTATAGGCAGAGCAGGCAGTGACACTTTGTATTAAGAAGGGCCTCTGTAGCACTATAACAATATAGGTAATCTCCCTCAGGCCCGTAAATAAACACAAACTTGTGATGCATTTCACTTTTCTGTGAATAGAATATCAAACAAGAGGTCACTAAACTGCAAGCTTACTGGTGTTTTCAGAAAGCCATGTACATGGTTGCCAGGTTGAGAAAAGTAAATGAAACACTTAGCAGATATTTCCATTTTGTGCAAATGTGAAGCTCTGATTGAGGGATTACGTGTCTTAATATCAGGCAACCCCAGTTATGTTCCTCTGCGGGTCAGATCACAACTTGTTCTAGCCTATAATTAAATTCTATTAATTAATTGTAGCACATACATTTTCAGTCCGTTTTTAATGCTGTTCTTGTATTCAAATCGAGCGGCGTCCACTGCTGCGCACGTGCTGTGGAATCAATACAGAAGCAGCTGCATCGATACTCGTTTTGACAAGTAGTGTGATGAACACAGCCCTAGTGTGTATAGACACATGCTTCAGACACCGGCTCATGTGAAGTGTTCCCATAGTGTCAAACCATGACGCAGCCTTGAGTTCCACTTGAAAAGGAACTGCACAGAAAAGGTTATTAAAGTTTTTTTGTTTTGTTTTTTTAACAATAATGTTAACATGTTAACACAAATATTGTTCATCATCTTGTGGCTATACATTTCAAAGAGTGAGTAATTTAATTTTTAAGGATTGGCCCCATTCACTTTTATTGTATGTAATCCAGATTTTTGCCTTTTTTTAAAGGGTCAAGTCAAAATAAATTTTTGTGGTAATAAACATTAAAAATGCTGTGCATTGAGCTTAAGTTGTACTGAACACAGAATATTACTTCAACAAATTGCAGAGTATCAGGACGGGAGAGAGAAAATAAAAAAGAATCGTTACAAATAAACAGGCAAAACTATCAATTAAGTTTCTATCACTTAAAGCATCTGGCTTAAGGCTTTGCTAATTTTTGCAGTTGTAGCTGATTCTTTCCACAGTAAATATTCATCTCAATGGAGCTACAATAATGTTATCTAGCAGGGGACTAAGTAAGAATATATTATCAAGGTTTTTGCTTTAATTTAACTACTTCTGTCTCAGTAGGTAGTGTGCCAGTACAACAAAGAGATTTCAAATTAAAATGCAAACAACACAGCTATTACTGTACAGCAGATAATTAGGCCTATACAAAGCAAAGATGAGCTCTTACAAAGCACATTTTTACCACATTTTTCATCAGCTAGATCTGATCAATATATGTTTGCCAGTAGGGGGTTTGAATAATCATTATTCATAATTAATTCATATTGGAAAAACCAAGAAAGCAATATTTCAGAAATTATTTATCAACATCTAACAAAACTCTCTATGATGAAATCTTTGTTTTTGATTGAACGCAACAAAGTCATGGATTCGCATCGACAGCCACTGATCATGGTCTGCAGCATATATAATATGCACACAAACAGACACACAAAAGTCCAAAAGTACTAAGCAAAATGTAAACGTACGTTATGGATCATAAAAAACAGCATAAATATAACATGAGTCTGACCTCTGCTGTTCTGTGTATTAGTTCACTAGAGCACATTGCATATATTCTCCCATTCCCAAACAAAACAACTGCAAGGACAATTGTCCAGCTGAATAATTTACATCACAGTGTTCAGCAACTTCACCAGGTTCTCGTTTCCTGCAGAGTACTCTGACAAAGGGCTTTGCTGAAGAGAGAACAGGCGCGAAACATCTGCTAAGACATCTGTTTGCAGGCCCCATTGTGCCCTGACTCCGTGGCCTGCTGTAAGCCCACGCTATCACTCCAGTAATGACACGTCCCAGTGATCCTGCGCTGCAGAGAGCCAGGGTCAGCCAGGGCTGCAATGAGGTCTTCTGTCATGAGCAGCACTCTTAAATACAGAAGTTTCATTTCAGCACCACGGACAGCCGCACATTCACATTTTACTTTCAGCACCATGGACCGCCCACACTAAAAGTTGTAGACTTGATTGATGCTTGTTGTCAGTGAATACTTAAATACAGAAAAACATTAAACTTATTTAAACTGTAGGACATTTGATTCCAGCACCACAGCTGCATGAACATAGTTGACTTTCAGCACCATGGACAGCGCACACGGTTGTTTGCACAAAGGTACATTGTCATCAGTGGATCAGTTTTGTTTTTAGATGAATAGACTAAGTTCTATATTTCATAAACTAGTTATGTAAATGTTTTCATCATTTGAAAAAAAGAAAGAAAAAAAAGTCTGAAATGAAACATTTTTAATTAGCGTCGAGGTAGTGTATGGCACCAAAGATGTCCAAAACCAGTAATTATCTTTCACTCACTCACTGTTTCCTGATGTGATTTCTTTTTGTTGTTTTTGAAAGTATTTGTCTTGAAAGTAAATCTGGACCACATGAGAAGAAAAGATTATTTTATTATTATTAATATTGAAGACTATACGGTGAAAAGAAAAAGGGAAACAATTTAATTAATTTGTGAGTTTCTCCATAACCACTCTGGAAATGAGTAAATGACTGCACTGTCAAGCAAAGTGATACAATACAAACATGTTTTCTCTCCACTTGTCTAACTTAGCTGCCCTATGTCATGCATTTATTGCACTCACTGATTACTTTCTGGATGATCTAAATAAAGTTCGTTTTTGATGAGAGTATAAAGTGTTAATACCATCTTAATAAGGTTACAGTTTCACAAAAGACCCTGTTGCAGACACTTACCAACTCTGGAGTTTTCTTGAGAAAACGGGTTCCCACCTGGGTTCAGGGTTACCCCAAAGGTCTTATTCCCAAACGAGGCATCACAGGGATCCACATAGAGAAGAGAACCACCAAACCCCACCTCTGCCAGTAGAGAGAGCTGTGGAGAGATGAGAAAACTCTAAATACAAGGCATACTACTGTTCAAAAGACTGGGGGCTTTTGAAAGTCTTTTATGTTCAACCAAGGCATTTATTTAAACAAAAATAAAGTGAAATTTATTTTTCCCCCCAATTATTATGATTCTATATGTTCCATAGTGTTTTCTATTTTATATAGAAATTTGAATTTTAATATATTCTTAAATGTAAAGTTTTCCTGTGATGGCAAAGCTGAATTTTCAATATATATATATATATATGCATTTTCACTAGTGGTTGTAGACATTGGAATCCCACAGGATATGAATATAACATTTCGTACTGTGCTTCTCTCAGAAATAGTGTGCAATCCAAATAGTTAGTGGGAGTCAGTGAGTCAAGGTCTCTCGAGTTTACTAGTTCTCTCTGGCCCCTGGTGTGGGTGGACAATATCATAATAGCAAGAGTAATTAATGATCTCTCTGTGCCATCTCAGTCTGTGTGAGTATCTGAGTGTGTTTGGCGTAACAGCTGGGAGCGCTGGGCAGCTCTTCTCACTACAGCTTCCTATAGCTCTGCTAAATTAGCCATACCACAGCAGCTATTACACCAACTCAACTAGTCAGGAATGGAGGAATTCAAATGTAAACCACAATATAACAATGTATATTTATATATGGATTTACAGATTCATACAGATTTCGCCTTGTAAAAAATAATTATACATTTATACACACACACACACACAAACACACACGCACACACGCAAGCACACACGCACGCACACACGCACACACACACACAAGGCAAGGCAAGTTTATTTATATAGCACATTTCATACACAATGGTAATTCAAAGTGCTTTACATAGAAGAAATTAAAACAATCAAAACAAATCAGAATAATTAAAACAGTTTAGAATAAAAGATAAAATACAGAAATAATCAAATGAAATCAGAATAATTAAATCATTAAATAAAATACAGTAGAAACAGTCGGACGAACAGTGGTACAGTGCTTATTCAGAAAATGCATAGCTAAACAGATGTGTTTTGAGTCTGGATCTTAAAGTGACTACTCTAGGAGCACATCTGATCTCTTCTGGAAGCTGGTTCCAGCAACGGCTGGCATAGTAGCTAAAAGCACACTCACCATGCTTAGAGTTAACCCTTGGTATTTCTAGCTGATGTGATCCTAGTGATCTGAGTGATCTGTTGGGTTTATATTCAGTGAGCATATCTGCAATGTATTGAGGTCCTAGGCCATTGAATGATTTATATACCAGTAATAATACTTTAAAATCATTTCTATATGTAACTGGCAGCCAGTGTAAAGACCTGAGGACTGGTGTGATGTGTTCATATTTTATGGTTCTGCTCAGGATCCTGGCAGCAGCGTTCTGAATGAGCTGCAACTGTCTTATGGTCTTTTTAGGAAGGCCAGTGAGGAGTCCATTACAATAATCCACCCTGCTGGTGATAAAAGCATGCACAAGTTTCTCTAAGTCTTGACTGGAAACAAAGCATCTAATTCTTGCAATATTTTTCAGATGATAGTATGCTGATTTAGTTATTGCTTTGACATGACTACTGAAGCTAAGGTCTGACTCTAGAGACACACCAAGATTCCTGACTTGATTTTTAGTTGTTTGACCCCTAGAATGCAGGTATTCGTTCACCTTGAGAACTTCATCTTTCTTTCCAAACGCAATGACTTCAGTTTTGTCTTTGTTTAACTGAAGAAAGTTTTGGCACATCCAACGGTTGACTTCATCAATGCATTGGAACAGGGAGTCAATGGGGCTGTAATCGTTAGGCGATAGGGCTAAGTAGAGCTGTGTGTCGTCTGCATAGCTGTGGTAAGAGATTTGGTTCTTTCTCATTATTTGGCTCATTGGGAGCATGTACAGGTTGAATAGGAGTGGCGCAAGAATTGAGCCTTGAGGTACTCCGCATGTCATGGATGTCCACTCAGACTTATGCTCTCCTATAGTCACATAATAGCCTCTCCCTTCTAAGTATGATCTGAACCATTTTAGGACTATCCCAGAAAGCCCGACCCAGTTTTCCAGCCTGTCAAGAAGTATGTTGTGATCGACAGTGTCAAATGCAGCACTGAGGTCAAGTAGTACTAGAACTGATAATTTGCTTGTGTCAGTATTTAAGCGAATATCGTTTATTATCTTTATGAGCGCTGTCTCTGTGCTGTGAAGCGGTCAGAAACCAGATTGAAAGTGGTCAAAGTATCCATTCGAGCTTAAGAATTTGTTCAGCTGATTGAAGACAACTTTTTCAATGGTCTTGCCTATGAAAGGAAGATTTGAGATCGGTCTATAGTTGTTTAATATGGTCTTATCCAGATTGCTCTTTTTCAGGAGGGGCTTGACAACTGCAGTTTTCAGGGAGTTCGGAAAACTCCCAGAGAGAAGTGAGGCATTTACCACTTCTAGGAGATCTGCTTTTAAGCTGTGTAACACAGTTTTGAAAAAATATGTTGGAAGTGCGTCAAGGGCGCAGGTTGATGTTTTAAGGTGCTGTACGATTTCTTCCAAAATTTTGCCATCAATTTCTTTGAAATCAGACATAGTGACTACTTTCTCAGGCTGTTGTCTGATCTGTCTGACCCCAGTGCGGCTCAAGGATGAGATGATCACCTTTCTGATATTATTGATTTTCCCAGAGAAGAAAGAAGCAAACTCACTGCACTTGCTCTCTGAGAGCATTTCACTGGGAATCTGGCTTGGGGGGGGGGGGGGGGGGGGGGGGGGGGGGGTTGTCAGTCTCTCTACAGTAGCAAAAAGAGTGCGTGTGTTGTTTATATTGGTGTTTATAATATTTGAGAAGAAAGTCTGTCTAGCTTTGCCTAGTTCCTTATTGAAAGCATGGATGCTGCCTTTGTAGATGTTATAATGGACTACAAGTTTTGTCTTCCGCCACATGCGCTCTGCTTTTCTGCATTGTCTTTTCATATTTTGCACTTCTGTTGAGTTTCTCCAAGATGCTTTCTGTCTGCCATTCTTCTTCCTGGCTTTCACAGGAGCAATATAATCAATTACACTCTTAACTTTTGAGTTAAAAGAATGAAGGAGAAATCAACAGAGTCAGCAGATAGGCTTGGTGTTAAAGATATAGCCTTCATAAATAGTACACTAGTGTTCTCATTTAAGCATCTCTTCTTGACAGACACAGATCTAGCTTCAATGGCAGGAGAGATCAATATATCAAAGAAAATACAAAAATGATCAGACAGTGCTACGTCCTTAATAACAATCGATGAAATGTTTAGACCCTTACTGATTAGTAAATCTAGAGTGTGTCCACGATTATGTGTGGGTCCATGTACATGCTGAGTCAGATCAAAAGTTTTTAAAACAGTTTTTATTTATTTTGCCATATTGGTTTCTGCATTATCTATGTGAATGTTAAAATCTCCAGCAATGGCAAAGCAGTCAAACTCTGAGGAAATTGTTGATAGCAGTTCTGTAAAGTCTTCAGCAAAGGCTGGAGAGTATTTTGGAGGCCTGTAAACAATGATAAGTAAAATGCGTGGAGGACCTTTTAACACAATACCCAAATATTCGAAAGACGGGTAATTCCCAAATGATATTTGCTTACATTGATAGACATCTTTAAAAAGAGCAGCTAAACCTCCACCTCTTCTGACAGCTCTGCAGACACTCATAAAAGTAAAGTTAGGAGGGGATGTTTCATTGAGGACTGTTGCACTGCAGCTGTCTTCTAGCCAGGTTTCATTTAGCAACATACAATCCAGGTTGTATGTGGTTATTAAGTCGTTGACTAGAAGTGATTTATTTTTAAGTGAGCGGATGTTTAAAAGTGCTAACTTAACAGTCTTACTTTTTGTCCCCACAGCAATCTTAGTTTGGCGTGTAATAGGCACCAGATCAGATGGGTTTGCTGTACGGCTTTTGAAGGCCTTAAGATAAAGAGACAGGCACACTGGGTTCCCGCTTGTTCTGTAAACATTTGAGAAAGTTACTGTTATCATAGCGGGGATCCGACACATATCACTGAGAGCTGGTATCAGTTGTTTTTGGTTCACCTCGAGCCGCTGGAGAAGGGTGTGTGCCCTGGCGCTGTGGCCGAAGAGCTCTCACAGGGGTAGAGGGAGGGCGAGCTGGGCCTGCAGGCTTTGGTGGTTGTGGGGCCTGCCGTTTTTTGGTTGGTATCTGGGGGCTTGCAGTAAAAGAGTGGGATAGTCTAGTTCCAGCATACACCAGTTGTTCCATTTTCTCTGAGAAGCACAGAAGTGGAGATGCTGGAGAACGTGTCTGGTGAGAGGGGCTGTTGCTCTGGTGTTAACACACACACACACACACACACACACACACACTCACACACACACACACACACACACACACACACACACACACACACCAAGGAGACACTAGTGTCAGCGATGGCCATGATGAAATATGAGGCATGTGATGTGGGAAAGCAAACTCAGTATTACTTTTCTGATATATTATCTGAAAATATTATTTTATTCCAGTCATTTAATTCAATGTATTTTGGTAAATTATGCACAAAGGATGGAAATATTATTCTATTTACTGTATGTAATTGGAAAATGCTAAAAAATACTATTTTTTTAATAGTTGAAGGAGGTTTTAAAACTGTCACTTCTACAGAACATAATTTAAGATGTGGATATGTTCATGTTTCAGAAAAATTACTGAGGTTTCCTGTTATGCCTGCATATCCACTGTTAGTAGACAAGTGAAATAAACAAGGGAGAGTGAAAAGTGTGTATAAGATAGTTTATTTTTTAAGAGTCCACAGGGCCAAAAGTGCCCTTAGTTGAAGAAACACCCACATAAAAATCAATGACCTCAATGTAGAGCAAATAATTCCCAACCTGACTAAATTTGAACTGCATGCTTACTTCTTGAAGGGGAAAGAATGAGGATGTTGCTGTCTTACATGGCAGTAGACATTTATATAATCTGAGTCACTGTTCAAAGGTCCCTGTTTGCCTTGAACATCTAGTCGACAATCTCACTAATGGCGGCGTGTACCATATGCGCAGTGGCACATCATTTATGCTGATCGTGCCAGCCGTGTCAGCGGTTAGACTGTGTCAAACAGACGGGCACATTTGGTGTGAAGGCAGATGCACCACTGGGTGTTGTGCAAATGAAACTCCCTAGCACCTGACATCCATATGAAAACCCAGCCAGAACCCTGTCCCCATGCACGATAAACATAATCAGGCTTGTAACAGGCTTGGAAATCTTTCTTTTCAATACGGGTGTTGTTCAAAGATAGCAATCAACACCTTTTATGTATTTCGGTTGCTTGGGAGTGTCAGCTTATGTTGCTGCCACGGATCATACTTCTTGCTAAATGCCAACAAGAGCCAACAACTTGTCATTCACGGGAATACAGGAATACAGAGGAGCACAACTAAACACACAGCACTTGACATTTACTTACGGTCTCTTATACACACAGCGTCTCAAAGAGGATAAGAAAAAATTAGCCAATAATCTTCCTGCCACTTTTTTTTTTATTACTTTTTTGTAGGGTTGCCATCATTAAATTCACTGAAATAAATCCGTTCATGTTCATTTGTTCCCTTTTTGCTTTTCCCAAACCTGTAATTACAACTGATCACTAATTACTTCAACCCAAACAAATTCTTAAAGATATTAAAATACAGCAAACGAGTATGTTTATAAATGTCAAGGAACTACATTTAAAGCCCTCAAAAAAAAAATGCTGCTAATTTACTCACTCTCAGGCCATCCCAGATGTAGGTGACTTTTTCTTTGGTTGAACAATAAGATTTTTAGCTGAAACCACGATCCTTGGTGATTTGCATTTAATGCAAATCAATGTCTACCGTCACTTTGAGGGTAAAAAATAAATATTTACAGGCAATATGTAGATATTTATAAGGTCTTACGAACCGAAACAAACATAATTGAACATTATTATCTGTAATCAACAGCCCCGGCAAACAGTCCTGAGCGCATTCACGACAGTCTGAAAGCGTGAGCATCATGTCGCACAATGACGTATGTGCGGGAGCTCAAACGTTGAGAATCTGAACGTGAAAAGTCAATCTTCCCGATTGAGATCATGCTTATGTAGGTTGCAGCATCAAGGATAAGCACAAGTATGATTTTGATGAACAACAACACATGTGTCCTTCCCTCTCTGTCGTAAACAAACACAGCATCAGCTCACGAGCTTCACGTGTCATTATGTCGTGAATGCGCTAAGGATCATTTGCAGCGGCTGTGAATTTCAGGCAGGCCTATAATAATGTAAATAATGTTTCTTGCACAGACCGATCGTTTCGCTTCATAAGACCTCAATATATTATCAAGAGCCACGGGTTTTTTTTTTTTTTGTTTTGCCTGTTTTTTGGGGGGTTTTTTTACCCTCAAAGTGGCCATTGCCATTGACTTGGATTATATGAATCACCAAGGACCATAGTTTCAGCAAAAAAAATATTCTTATTGTTCAATTTAAGACAAATGACAGAAAAACTGAAGAAAAGCACATTTTCATTTTTGGGTGAACAATCCCTGTTTATATATACAAGCATATGTATTTATGAAGACGAATGTAAGTCTTTATCACAATCTTAATGATTTTTTTTTTTTACTTAAAATATGGATTTTAGGAATATTAATAAAATACCAATGGTATACACACAATTTTTTTTAAGGTAATCTAACAAATAATTATATAATACATTGTGCAAATATAAATTTGACAACTATTTTCACTTTTAATTTTACACTATATATATATATGTGTGTGTGTGTGTGTGTGTGTGTGTGTGTGTGTGTGTGTGTGTGTGTGTGTGTGTGTGTGTGTGTGTGTGTGTGTGTCTCGTGCTGGCAAAATAAGTCGGAATGCACACAGGCTAATTACGAGCTGCAAGCAAAACAAGTGAAAAATGTCAATTTTGGTAGAATTTGAGGTTTTCACAAAAATTAGTTCATTAAGCTCTCGCCTAACAACCCCAATGCTCCCAATGGCAATTAAACATCAAAAAGTATCTTTATCTGTACATTTTCTGAGAGGAGTACCTTTCCTTGAAAATTGCCGTTTTTCTCTGCATGAGTCTGAGCCAATGAAATGTGATTTACAAAATCATAAAGGGTGTCTGTTTCAATGTTAATCAAACAATTATGGTATCATGGAGTGAAAAAAAAAAATAGAATATATATTTTTCCTATAGATATGGGTTTTGACTTGGCGTTTGCTCAATTATGTGTTATCACAAGGAATTTTAAAGGCCCACTGAAATCAATATATATATATATATTTTTTTTTTTTTAGCTTTTAGTATGAATATGTAAGTATTAAGGTGGTAAATAAAATAAATAAATGAATAAGCTGGTGTGTTCCAAACCAATGACAAAATTTAGGAGATATAAGCATTCAAAACTTACAGTCCCTCACTTCCGGATCACAAATTTTTATGATGTCACCGCGGACTTCAGCTTCTCATCATCTTCTGTCCAATCAAATGCTCTCTAAAATGTAAAGTGTCCCGCCCCGTCTGCTATAAATACCACCTGGCCAAAGAGACCGTTCGTTGAAACTGACACGTCGCGGAGCAATATGTGTTTTTGCCAGGGTCGATATTCTCCTGACCACTATTTGAAACAACTCGCGGCACGGATGAACATTATAGAAATAAATTAAATATCTCCACTTAAATAGCAGGACATTCATTTTGTTCGTTTGTCAAATAAGTTGTTCTAGTGCTGAAATGTTTTTTTTTTTTATCAAGCTGCTGAGTACTTGGTGCCGCTGCTATCAGTTGCATGGATACAGCGTTCTCTTGTATTCACAATATATACAGTATTCATTCGAACGCGTGCATCTATCGCCTTTGCTGAGACTCTCTATTCGTTCCGATCACAAAACAAAATGCACACAAATGTGTCCCTGCTTGATATACTATTGCAATTGATTTCTGGACATCGTAATGTAATTTTTTCCGAAATTGTACACATATATTGTACGTATATCTTAGCATTCTACAGCAACCTCTCCCCGCACCCCACACACTTGTCCCACACACTTTTTAAAATAAAATTACACTACTGGTTGGAGATATGTGTTCGGTTGCTCGAGTTTTATTCCGTTTTTTTATTCCCAACTGTACATTGGTTGGGAATTAAATTTATTCACATCTCTACTATTGAATCCAATCTATCAACAGCACTCGGATTCACTTCCATGGTGCTGTCAAGTACGACTTGCAGTCTGTGAGGTAAACTAAACGCTATATTGGCTTTTTGAAAAGGGCGAGGAGCCATTCAATATGTCCCGTCTTAGCTTCCTGTTTCAGTGGAAATGACGTCAACGCATCATACAAATCTGCGCATTTCAAGGCACTTCAGTGGGCCTTTAAGGTATGGTTTTGGAACCTTCAGAAAACTTTATCCCAATTTTTCTCAAAATTGACTTTGCTGACTATCGGCTTCAAACAGGTGTAGATCAGTCATTTAGTTTTGTCTTATTCCAACAAATCATACATCATTTTGAAGGATTTTTAATAGAGAATAAAATGAAGGATGGAAATAACAATAAACCATCTTTGCTCGATGTGACTCATTTTGACAGCAGGGGTCACATATCGAATCAGTAAGTGGACTATATATATATACTGTATATATAATTCAGATCTATTTTTTTCAAAGCGGATTTTTTACTTAAATGTTGCTACTTTTACTCAATTACATAAATTATTTTAGTTTTTAGTGCCAATTGTTTCAAGTTTAATGCTGTTGCCCTGATTGAGGCTTAATTCACCAACAAAAAAAAAATACTTTTCTTGTTCCAGTAAAGAGATTGCCCTATATATCTACATGTACTTTCTATAGCCTTGTTTCAAAATCTAGTTTTGAGGGTGACATTAGCATTATATGAGAAAAACAAATTCTGTTGAAATCTGTTGATTTACTCAGGGGAGACATTTACGAAAAATACATTAAATGGGTATACTCATAAAATATTTCCGCACCTTCAGGGCAGGACAGGAACATCCGCGCACCCTGGGGAAATCTGCTGAAGAGTAGGGGAAACACAGAAGCAAATAGAACGACACCTACAGAACCAAGACAGCAACGTTGGAAAAGGCTATTCTCTGCTAAGTGCATTTTATGTTAATGACAGCATCTCACTACTCAATGGACACATTCAAAACCTACACTCCACACATACACTACAGAAATTATTGCATTAAACAGCCTGTTTTGCAGCTATATGTAATTTTGAGACTTTATTCTAAGGATTCTAAGTACAATTCTAAGATCAGGATTGAGAATTGAAAGGGTTTTTGGATCTACTTGAGATATTGCTATGCTGTTAGTTATGAATGTTAGCATGCTACAAAGCATAAACATCATGAGCCATAATTCTTGTTTTACTGTGAAGGAGGACAAAAAAAGTACCCTATAAACCTTTCAAAACCTTATAAAATTGTTTCTGCCAAAACTGAGCTGAATGCTGTGAGTCAAATTTGCATTATTATCTACATTTGGACTGTGTGAGAGCGAGCTGTGTCAGGACAGGAGTGTGCGTTGCGACAGAGATGGTAGATTAAGGTCTCGGATCAAAAGTGCCATCATTCTCTAGGCTAATTATCTGAAGAGGAGCAGTCAAAAAGCTTGATCCTCGCAGACTGAGAGTAAGCACTCGCTTTAAAGAAAATCAATAACTCTTCCCAAACAAATGACAGCTAAGAGTGCCTGGAACAGGGCTAGAATTCAAATCAAGTCTATTGGTCCCAAAAGTCACTGTTACCTTCATCACAGTCATAACAATTGAATCGACAGTATGCTGATGAACGTAAGGCACTTTCTGTCAACACTCAGTGAATATTAATGAAAACTAAAGCAAATATAAAACCCTTAGTTAATAAAACTTAGTTTCTGCATTATTAATTATTATAATCATTAATATAATAATTAAATGGATATTTCACCTAAAAAAAGAATCATCAAATTAATCATAATTTGCTCACACTCATGCAAAAACTGAGTTTTTGATTTTAAGTTTCCTTTTGTGTTCAGCTGAATAATTTATTAAAAGGTTCTAATGAAATGAAAAGCTCTCTATGTTACACTCTTGCATGTTTTGCAAAAGAAATGTATCAGAACATCTTTTCATGAATTATGTGGTTGAATATTATAGTATTATAATTTAGAAATATTATAGAAAGAATTCTTGAAACAATTTCACTGATGACCTATTTAAATGAATGCAAAAGAAGTCTTGGACACTTACTGTATTGCATTGCTACACTCATGTAAAGCCATAAAAACAGGAAATTGTAGATGTAATGTCAAAAGATTGTCTGTTTTCAGATTCTAAATGCTTTTTATCATGCGTCCTTGAAGACGGAAAGCACATTTGTGAGACATTGAGTACATGGAGTTCAAGTCTGTCATCATTTACATTTATTAATTTAGATGAATTCCATAACATTATTATTTTTTTTATATATATTGATAAACTTTCTGGGTTTTCTATAAAAACTTTACAGAAAACTTTTATAGCTTTCTATAAAAAAACTATATGTGATTTTCTTATAGTTTGTTTCTGTTTTGTTAATAATCAAATCAATAGAATAACCTAGTTACACTCTTCACTGACTTAAATAAATATCCTAAAACAAATGAATACATAAAAAGTGATACTGCTTGTCACATTGGTTTGGGTTTTGTTTGTGTTCGTATATTTTATTCTGAAATTCTCAGTCATGTTTCCTGGTTTCTTGTCATGTGACTTCCTGGCCCTCATTTGATCATGTATTGCGCTTCCCTTGTCTTATGTGTCATGTTCTGATTGGTTGATTGTCTTGATTGTTCAGAGGTGTTTCTTGTTGTTATTGTTGTATAAATATCTCTCATGTTTCCATTGTATCTTGTCTAGATTTGGTTGTGTAACTGCTGTTGGTGAGTTTCTTGTTCATGTTTAAGTTAATGTTTTGTACAATGCAAGCCAAGTCTTTGTTTATTTTTGTATCTGCTCATGTTTGGATTTCATAAAGCTGCACTTGTGTTCATCTACACTTGCCTTAAGTGGACTTTATTACACTGCTTTGCAGGAGAAATATGAAAATAAGTGTTTGCACAAATGGAAAATCTCACTCAAACTCATGCCAGTACGAACCCATATGACTTTATTAACCATGAAACACAAAGATGAGGGATGAGAGGATGTCGATTATAACTGCTGAAATACCAAAAGCCACATAAACTACCATAACAACAGTTCCAATCATCTATGCGCTCTATTCCAAGGCTTTTGAAGTCATGTGTCTACTTTGTGTGAAAAACAGGCCGCAATCCAAACACCTATTACACAAAATCTTGCATTCAAAAAGTGCACACTCAATCTATATAAGGACAAGAAGGCGGAGAAGAAACACTTGCATCATCAACAAATGAAGGAGGTTTGAGAACAAGTGATGTCACATTTACAATACAGACTTTAAGAACCCCTGCTAAACTACTGAGGGGAGAACATTCCATTGGGGACATGAAATACAAAGACAACAAAACCAACAGGTTTCTTTCTTGGAATAAGCAAATTATAGGACATTACCTGTGCTTAATAAATATCAGTGATCCCCATTAAAGTAAATTGTCTTGGTGAAGGTTTACAGAGACATCATTGAGTAATTGTAAAAGATATGATTTGAGCTGTACAATAATTATGTATGCATTAATCACATATAATGATTTCACAAACAACAGCTGCACAGTGATTTAATTATAAGAAATAACTTTCTTAAATCTCTGTTATGATTAATTGCCTAATAATCATGGTTATTTGTTGGTCTAATGAGACTAAGTCAATCAAATTTAGTCATTAATGAAATCTCTTTGAAGGGATTACATGCATCCACTTAACAATTATCAAGAATGAATGTCAGAAAATTGTAAATTATTTTGTTCTTAAAAGTTGTGTGATTTGTCATATATACATAAACATTGACATTTGAAGTTCTGATTTAATGGGGTCAATAAACAGCAAATAATTCCACACACTACTATTCAAAAGTTTGAGGCCGGTAAGATTTTTTTATTGCTGTGGAGAAAAAGTCTCATGCTCACCAAGGCTGGATTTTACTTACAGTAAAAACAGTATTATTCATATATTTTAAATGTAATTTATTCCTGTGATGGCAAAGCTGAATTTTCAGCATCATTACTCCAGTCTTCAGTGTCACATGATCCTTCAGAGATCATACTAATATGCTAATTTGGAGCTCAGAAAAAAACATTTCTTATGATTATCAATGATGAAAGCTCTTGTGCTGCTTATTATTTTTGGGGAAACCGTTTTTTTTTTCAGGATTCCTTGAATATTGATAGATGAATATTATTCATCCTTGCTGAATAAAAGTACTTTTGAATGGTACTGTACCTTGATTTACATAAAACACAGACATAATTTAACAACATACCTTGTAAAGCAAAGGTGCTTGTCCAAGTTTTAGAAGAGCTATTTTATTGGTCACACTTGTATTCGCTTGGACTTGTCTCAAATCCTCAGGGCTCCCATATTGAACGTCCACCACCTCTGCCTGGAAAAAAATGAAACATTTTTAAACCATTTACATTTTTAAAATGTTTGAGGGTAGAGTCTCCCCCAGCGTTCTGACCCCTCTCGCTCTCTGTGTGTGTGGAATAACAAGCCTCTGATTTGTAATGTAGTGACTCACGTAACTCACCCCATAAAGCTATTTGTCACATTCATTACAGATAGCAAAGCATGAGTAAAAACAAAGTGAACATCTCAGGCAGTGTATAATAGGGGAGAAGTACATATATTAGCCACCGTACTATAAATCACGCACACCAACACAGCAAAGATGTCACAGCTTTGAAGGAATTCAAGGCAGAGTCATGGCGGCTGCGGGCCGTGGCGTCCTTTTTGTCATTTCGTTTGCACTATTAAACCAGAAGCCGGTTCGTGAGATTAAAACAAAGTGAGTACGTTCAAGTGACGAGGGCTGATGAGGTGGGGTCAAACTAAATGCTATTTAAGGCCCGGAGACACAAAGTGGAAATGCATTACCTGTGCTCAATTCATGTTTCATTAGGCTTGGAGGAAAATGAAACATGATTTCGGGCAGGAGAGTATATCTTGCCGGTATCACAAAACCACAAGACCAGTGAAAGATGGGATTTATCACTAATGTCTGCATTTGCATTATAAAAGTGTTCCGTCTAACCCCAAAGAAGCAGCAGAAAATTGGGAATGGATGAGATTTGCACCGAGAGGCTGTCATTAAGGTAATAAGATTAACCAAGGCACGCATTGTGGAGAACAAATCACTCCTGTATACGAGCGACGGCTTCTTTCACGAGTCATCTCACCCCCGGCGACTCCAAAATAACAATTGTTTTCACATCTACGTGATTGACGAGCGCCCCGTAATTAAACATTATTTTGAGGAGAATGTTAAATAACACCCCGATCACACGGTGCCATTAGAGGAGATAGCGGCGACATGTCCACTGTGTATAAAAACTCAACACTCCATCAATGCTCAATTTAATTTTTGCATTCCACATTAAAGAGGCAGCAGAGCGATATTACAGTGAGAATCTCTTGAAATTTCAAAGGAATTTATAATGCCCATTTGCTGTCCATTTGATTGAACTCTTTGTAAATATCCATGTAAGGTTACAATTCGAACTATGTTAACACACAAGCTTTGTCAAGGTGTTGCACGTTTCATCATTTCACCGCTTTGTTTTTTTATATAACACAATCAATGATAAATGAATACAAATGACCACTCCAAACAGTATAGCTCACTCACCAAGGCGTTTCATGCAACACATATAGAATAGGAATGGCATCTATGGGATCAAATCCACTGCATGGCTCTGTTCTAAAACTGCAAAGTCTGAACAATATGCAATTCTTTATTTATAAAAAAAGGTTTAGTGAAGAGAAGTTCATGACAGGGCTGCGGGTGTCTATCAATTATTGTTTGATCTTAGAGTTTTTGTTGAAAAAATTCAACAAAAATAAAAAAAAAGCTTCAATCAAAGCTAAAGTCAAGAAGCTGAACTCTGTCCCTTGCTCATTTAAAATTTATTAGACCTGAGAAAGTTATGGAAATTAATCAAATCTAAGCTAATCTATGCTGCAATATTTTATTAAGTAGTTTTACAAAATGTATAATACAGCCTGTAAAAACTCCTGTCTTTGAGGAGACCAGAGACAAACATTCTTAAACTAAAGGAAAAGAAATGGAACTTTTATTCACTACCTGACCTCACTTTCTTTAAAGGGTAACCAAACCCTAAACCAACTTTTTTTAGTTAATGATGTGTAAGAATGGGGCTTTATTAGTACTGGTCATTGATTCAAGTAACTTTTTTTTACATTTGGGTATAAAGTGTTTTAATTATACAATATATGGGGTGAAAACGTCTGAGTGCTGCCCTCTTCAGGTTGAACGGTGGTTACTGCAGGTGAATTTTTCGATTGAATGTTTGCGGTGGTTCGTGATGTAAGCGGTTGATGGTGACATAAGCACTTTCCAGCTCACAACGCCCTTGGTACAAGCCACCACGCCCTTGGCAGTATAAAAACCATCTTGTGTTCGTCAAAACCACTGTCGAGTCAGGAGTTGGAATTGCGAGTATTGAAAACGATCAGGATAGAGTATGTTAGCATCTATTTAGGGTCTGCCCACTTTTCCAGCATTTATTGCCAATGGGTGGAGTCAGGCTCTGACCAGGAGTTTAGTTACCCTTTAAGAAATTAAGGGCAGTAATTGCCCAGCGCCTGCACCTGATCATCACTAATATGCTGTGAAGAGAAATAGCCAGGGAGCATGGAGGATTTAACTCATCAAAACTAATTAGCCTCGGGAGCCTCCTCAAACTTATTACTGACCAGAGGTAAAGCCTCTACTGAATTTACCACAAACCATCAAATTAACTGTTTTTTTTTTTTTTTTGCTATTTGTTTCTTGTTTAGACTTTAAATGATTTGGCCATCTGAACTGAGCAAAATGATTGGGACAGAGTGACATTTATAGATTCCTTCAAGAAATGAAACTGCACCATGGGATTTCTTTGTTGATTGAGTTTTAGTATATAAAAAGGGCATTCTGTGTTGGTACAAATGATCATTTAAGCATCATTTGAATGACAATTATCTGTTTCCACAGGGTTGACTCAGTGAAGATGTCAATATCTGTGCTTATGCATAAATAATTTGTTTTGGGTAGAAAACAAAAGGATATACATTGGTAGAAACAGTCCCCGTTTATATACAAATTCCTGGTATTACCAGCCAACCAATCATAAAACTTGTTATTTGCAGTAACTTGTGGTTCATGCAACCAACCAACCAAACAAACAAACAGACTGACTGACAGACAGACAAACAGAAATAGTTTACAGAAGTAAAATCGGTTGTGAAAAGCATTGTAGGCTAAAAAGCTGCAAACAAATAAGATCTAAATCAATAATATAATAAATAAGTATTATTTATAGTAGAATAATACGTGTAGAAGACTCAATGGGTCTCATTCACTAACCATGCACATGCAGAAATTTGTGCGTGAAATTGCCGTACCAACGTTTTCACGAGCAAATCATGATTCACCAAAAACTTTCAAACTAAAATGTATTCTAAATTCGCAAAAAAGTGTAGGAACAACTGACTGCACTTTTGCAGAAAGCACTTTTTCTGTGCTGCATAATCGTGCTATGAAGTTATATTTCATCTTAACATGACTAATATTAATATCATAATAATAATACTATTATATTTTATAATATATTATATTAATTTATATACAATTATTTAATAATACAATTGAATTTAATCCTAAATATATATCATCAAATAGGCTACAGTGAAAGAGTAAGAAAAGCTGCGTTATAGCTTCAACTGCGAGGTTTTTCTGAATAACCAACCAGATCTCACGCCAATTTGCACGTATTTTATGAGGTGGCTAATTCGTACGAATTCATATGACCTCACTCGTACGATTTTTCAAAAAGCATCACCAGGAAGGACCACCAGTGACCTCGCCCCTAAACCTACCCATCACTGGAGTCTAGACACGTATGAGTGTAGGTCGTACGAAATTCATATGAATTAGCCACCTCGTAAAATACGTGCGAATGGCTGTGAGATTGCGTTGGAATAACACAGATTCACACTTATGTACACCTGACTAATGTTAGGCCTGTAATCTGGGTCTGCATAAAATGTGTTAATTGTGTGAACTTGGTATTGAGAATGTAAAGGAAAGAATATGCGGAAAGCCCTTATATTGATATGGTTTGGGCGTGTTTTATACAAATGACTAACCTTGTGCACGCTCATTTATAATACTCCAAATTCACTAACATCAGAATGATTTTAAGAAAAATTGCATGTGCGTATGCATGTGTTGTGAATTAGGTGTAGATTTTTATTTGTGAGAAAAAAACGAAATCGAAAAAGTTTTATTCAACTCAAATATTAAACCTTCTTTTATTATACTCAATTCACTGGCTCAGTGGGTAAAAGATAATTTAAATGAAAACTATCATGACGCATTCTTAAAATAGAAAAAAATAACAAAAATGAATAATTCTTAAAATAGGGTTTGACTACACAGATTTTTTTCATCACTTCATTATTACTTTTCATTGATATAATTAGTTATACTGACCTGACCACACATCAGACCTGCTTATGACATTTCCAGTCAAACATCTGTGGATATGTTACTGTGATATCGCTGTGCATCTGATGTTTTCAGTGGAAAAGAAGGTGAATATTTTAGCCCAGATGTGGAGCTGGGAGTTGGTAAAAGTACATCATGTAAAATGCCCAGTGACCCATGAGCGGCTCAGGATAGCTAGATGAATCTCTAACGCCTCAGCACGAGACCCCTGAGCATTTTTTATCCATCAGCCGGCCCGGTCGTATTTGCTTTTCCCTGCTGATTTTTAGACATTGCAAATGCAGTTTAATTTACATCAGAGCCTTGAGTATGTGCAGCGTTATGATGGATGACTTTGACCCCCCTTGTGGAGGACGACATGAAAGACCGACTGTGACTAACTCTGAGAACTTTTTACTGAAGCTTATCCCTGTTAGATACAGTGTGTCTGTCTTGAAACGGATAATGGCAATGCATCTTCCTTCGACATTTCCTGTTCCCTTCAGAGACAGAAAGCATAACCTCTAAAAATAACTGGAGAATATAATCATACACGTGTGTGAAATGGGTTCAGTCTTGCATAATGGATTTGTTTTAACCTTCCGACAGGATGAAGCATTCAGGGCTGTGAAAGTAAGAGTGTGTTTGCAAAAAAAAAAAAGCTGATGTTAATTCAGGTGCAGCTGCCAATGCAATACATTTATAGTGCAGTGAAGTTGACAATATAAAAAGTCAATAAGCAACTTTATGTTCAATGATTGTTGATAATGCATTATAAATTATTATATTTCTAAATTAATAAGTTACTACATTCAGTTAAAGTCCTTGTGAATTTGAATGGCTGAGAGGCATTCAAAAAGTACTGAGAGTTATTATAACTGATATTTATTTCTGTGGTAGAGCAGAGTAGCCCTATGTGAGTGTCACCATCGGTTGCAGAAGCAATGGGCAATAAAAGGAACAATGGAAAATGAGGGCTATAAATACACAGGGAAACACTGGGGCTAAACGAGAATATTAACTTCTACACACAGGTGTAACATGAGGGCAAATCAAAAACAATGGCAACAGATGAATTAACACATGAAACTGAACTGAGAAGAAGGCAAAACCAAACAGTCCAACTCAAGCAACACACAAACACAGACCAAACGTGACAGTGAGTGGTGTAAAACGTGTGTCTAGAGTGAGGAGCAAAAATGTGAAAGTTTTCACTTGTAGTGTGGAGCGGTTGGGTGATCACTCGGATCAGGGTTTCACTCACCAATGGGTGGGAAATGGAAAACCAGTAATGGAACAGGAGTGAGTTCTTTGAGCGTTAAAATTGTTCTTGTTCCACACACACATTCTGTTCCAGTCCATGTGTTGCAAACTTGCAAAGCTTGATGCTTTAGCCTATTTTGCAGTCATTTTTAATGGTGGGTTAAAAAAACAAAAACAAAAAAAAACACACAAACAAACAAACAAACAGGAACCGACTTAAGTCACGAAGACATTTGCTACTTTTTTTGGATTTATGCATTTGCATTTATTTGATCAAAAGTACAGTAAAAATAATACCAATAATAATAATTCATAATAATTACCAATTAAAATAATAGTTTGTTTTTTTAATTATTGTTATTATTTTAATATATTAAAAAATAAGCCATTACTTCATTCTTCGTTGTCTCATGATTCTTCAGAAATCATCAATGTTCAAAACAGCTGTTCTTTTGTAGAGTGGGTTCATTTTAGCCAGACATCAATGGCTTATTGATGATTATAGGTGTTATCAATTATTTAGTTGTTGTTTCTAGTTTTGAGTTGAGAAATACACATTTCAGAATTATCACTAATCTGGGTGTGCATTTGCTTTAGAACCAAGCAAATTGACTCATGAAACCATTTGTTTATTATATCGCAGTATTATATCGCAGTCGCATATCGCAATATTGACCTCAATAATCGCAATATTACATTTTCCCCAAATCGTGAAGCCCTAATATATATATATATATATATATATATATATCTATATATATATATATATATATATATATATATATTGCAACATTATAAATGCCTTTTCTGACACTTTTGATCAATTCATTGCATCCTTCATGAATAAAAGTACTAATTAAAATAAATCTTACTGAGGCCAACTTTTAGTTCTTTTTTCTTTCTTTTTTTATAACAGTACCTTTTTTTTACTTTAAGTGGTAACAACTACATTTTATTCAAGGTAAAAATGTCAACTAATTTGACAAAATCAATCAAATTAGGTTACACAGACGAAATGATAAATCCAAAAATACAGGTTAGGGTCAGTTAGAAATATACAGGTCCTTCTCAAAAAATTAGCATATTGTGATAAAGTTCATTATTTTCCATAATGTAATGATAAAAATTAAACTTTCATATATTTTAGATACATTGCACACCAACTGAAATATTTCAGGTGTTTTATTGTTTTAATATTGATGATTTTGGCATACAGCTCATGAAAACCCCCAAATTCCTGTCCTCAAAAAATTAGCATATTTCATCCAACAAATAAAAATAAGTGTTTTTTAATACAAAAAAAGCCAACCTTCAAATAATTATGTTCAGTTATGCACTCAATACTTGGACGGGAATCCTTTTGCAGAAATGACTGCTTCAATGCGGCGTGGCATGGGAAGGAAATCAGCCTGTGGCACTGCTGATGTGTTATGGAGGCCCAGGATGCTTTGAGAGCGGCCTTAAGCTCATCCAGAGTGTTGGGTCTTGCGTCTCTCAACTTTCTCTTCACAATATCCCACAGATACTCTATGGGGTTCAGGTCAGGAGAGTTGGCAGGCCAATTGAGCACAGTAATACCATGGTCAGTAAACCATTTACCAGTGGTGGCTTGACCTGGGGAATGCGGCACCTGTAGCCCATTTCCTGCACACCGCCTGTGCACGGTGGCTCTGGATGTTTCTACTCCAGACTCAGTCCACTGCTTCCGCAGGTCCCCCAAGGTCTGGAATCGGTCCTTCTCCACAATCTTCCTCAGGGTCCGGTCACCTCTTCTCGTTTTGCAGCGTTTTTTGCCACACTTTTTCCTTCCCACAGACTTCCCACTGAGGTGCCTTGATACAGCACTCTGGGAACAGCCTATTTGTTCAGAAATTTCTTTGTGTCTTACCCTCTTGCTTGAGGGTGTCAATGATGGCCTTCTGGACAGCAGTCAGGTCGGCAGTCTTACCCATGATTGCGGTTTTGAGTAATGAAACAGGCTGGGAGTTTTTAAAAGCCTCAGGAATCTTTTGCAGGTGTTTAGAGTGAATTAGTTGATTCAGATGATTAGGTTAATAGCTCGTTTAGAGAAACTTTTCATGATATGCTAATTTTTTGAGACAGGAATTTGGGGTTTTCATGAGCTGTATGCCAAAATCATCAGTATTAAAACTGTAAAACACCTGAAATATTTCAGTTGGTGTGCAATGAATCTAAAATATATGACAGATTAATTTTTATCATTACATTATGGAAAATAATTAACTATCACAATATACAAATTTTTGAGAAGGACCTGTATACTTGAGGTTACAACTGCAAGTTTTCACATTTTAGGTTGTCTTGTCATATCCAAATGCATTTAGGTTGATTACCATGTAAAGTACATTCACATTTGTAGGTTGGCCAACATTATCACATTATAATGTTTTAAAGTTATAGACCCATATCTGATATTTCTAGTACAATTGTGAGTGTGGTATTGATCTCGTGATGTAACTCACCACTAGACTTCCCACAGCAGAGTATGCTGCAAAGGCAAAGGGTTCAGTCGTTGATGTGGATGGCTGTCCACACCTCGCTCCGCTGGGAAGGTAACAGTGGTTTCCAATCTTCTCCACGATCGTGCTGAGGGCGGGTCCGGGATAACTCAGGAGAGCCGTGTGATTAGTAACCCGGACGTCTTTTAATCCGAGCCCCTCCCACCGCTGAGCGATGTACTTGACCTTGGACTCTTCTGTGAGATCGGACAAGCTGTCAAAGTCCCTGTGTCGAAGCAGACACAACAGAAAAGAAACATCAATAAATGCATGTAGTATTTTGCAAAGGCCCCCATTTACAACCCAACGACAAGACGACACTTAAAACATTGATGAATATGTGTAAGACTCATTATCATTAGCGTAATTAGCACATTGTTGACTTTAGGTTAACATTTGTTTTCCTCAAAGGTATTTACATGGTCTATTGACATGAAGCTGCAGCTAGAAATGTGGGACAGAAATGGAGAGAGGGCCTCCATAATTCATATTCCGGACAAGCTTCAGTTAATGTAACTGATGAATATGGCGGTGCAGGGAATCAATTGTCTCCTGAACAAACGGATGCACTATTAAAAAAAGGATTGCCTGGAGAGAAAGTAAATTAGCAACAGACGGTTAAACATGAGAGTGAGAAATGAAGCGCTGCTAAGGTGCTCTGGCAGCTCGGCTTCGCTTATTTCTTACCCGTCACGGCACGTGGAAGGCACAAAGAGAAACACATTGTTATCTTGTAACTTGAAAACTTTGAGAGCTCTCAAGCCCATCAGCATGCCAAAGGTCACTCAGTGATTTTATGGGAGAAACACAGCATGCCTGCCCATTCTCGCAATCTTCAAAACAAAATTAATTGAAGTGTAAAAGTAAGCCAAGAGCCTCCAGAGACTATAACTCATCTAACTGCATTTTTTATCCTTTATCCTCTATGATGAATTTGCAGACGTTGATCATTGCCACATAACGCTAACAATATCTGTAACCCCCCGCCCCCCCCCCCCCCCCCCCCCCACACCAAATCAGGTGAAAGACTTTAAATCTTTTAAAACGGTTCTGATTTTGACAGCACAAAAAGAAAAAGCAAGAACATCCTGGCATATTTGTACTGCCTAATTTGAAGAGTACACACTAAATCAACAGTGTCTGGTACGCTTCATGCTGAGAGATGTTTTATATGCACAACAAATATTCTGTATTCCATTCTAATCTGTTTTGTATTTGTGTTGTTTACTTGCAAATTGCACTGTGTAAAAAAAGGAGGTATTCATTGAACCTACAAAAAAAAAAAGATGGGAGGAAAAATAATAAGTCAATGCTTTTGCGTTCTCTCGCAAATGATGTGTGTTCCCCCGAGAAACTTTGCGTTCGCACACAAAACCAAAAAGTTTCTAGGCGTAACATAAACATTTGCCAAAAGGAACGCAAAATTTCTCAGAAGACCGCAAAAGCATTGACATTGGCATTTTGTCTTGTTTTAGCCTAAACATCTGGGCTGTGTTTGGGCAGCTATTAGACGTCTTTTAAACGCAAAGTTGTTTGCTGGGAAGCCTCATATAAAGAGTTATTTGTCTGGACATTTTTTCTAAATAAACACTACACAATGTTGTTTCATATGGACGGAGTGGACAGAAAAGTTTTCAATTCCCTATTCCTGTTCAAAAATGTGCCACCGTTACAGAAGAAAGTAGTTTTTTGAGTTTCCTTCTAGCTTCTCAAGCACATCCAGTGATTCTAGAGAGCGGACAAGCAGTCCAGCCCAGCATTGAGGCAAAATGACCTGACAGAGGGTGTCCAATCCCTCACGGCTGTGCATGGGTGCCTGGGTAATCTAATTAAAAGCGTGCTCTGCATGAGTGGAGAGGATGATTCCTAACCTCTCTCAGGTAATGCTTCTTCAACCTCCACCCCCACTACAGCTGGCACAAGACTTAAATAGTAACCCAATATATTACTTATGGATGAACTGTTTCTTCAAATGATTGTGTGACCAATTTTAGAGTGACCCGTTCGAAACGAATTACAAAGAAATGTCACTTTGTGGTGAATTAGAATGCCTAAAAGTCTAGGATTCGGTGCTAAATAAAATGGGATCAGTATGGAATAACTTATATCATTACATTTTGCAATACTTTTCAAATAATAGAATGATCTGCAAATTAATGCAAAAATGAAATATAGACATATGGAAATGGAATACATGCAGCATTATAATAGATCAATTCAAGTTTAATTGCATTTATATTAGCAATTAAAGACATGTTAAGCATTAAATGTAATCTTTGATATTTACATAAAATATATACTGTATACAAAAACATACACTACTGTTCAAATGTTAGGTTAGAAAGATTTTGTTTATTAAATAAAGGCCCGGTTTCACAGACAGGCAGAATAATCAGAATTAGGCCTTAGTTCAATTAGTGTATTTAAATGGATTTTATAAATGTGCCTTAGAAAAAAAATATTATTGTTGTGCATCTTGAGACAAAACAATGGCACTGACATATTTTAAGATATGTCAGTACAAGTTGCTTTCAGTTAAAACAGCTCAAACATGCATTTTAGTCTGTGACTAGGCTCAAGCCTTAATTGTCTGTGAAACCGGGGTATAATATTTATATTTTATATTATTTTAGCTTTATTTTAATTTACAGAAGTGAGCACAGATCTCTCTTATGAAGAAGAGAAGTTTTAATAGTCTGTATGGTATGTGATTCGGGCTAAATTAATTGCAGAAGTTTAATACTTAGAGAAAAAGGTTTAGAACAAACCTGAGCAGAATGATAGAGAAATATCAATAGTCTTGCAACCACTATAATTGATGTAGAAATGAACCGCCACACTTCGACATGTTCGACATGAATCTATATTGCCATAGTTACATGGCTACCATTTATTCCATCAACCAAATCAAAGAACATTTTTTTAGGATGGCTTTGTGGTAAATATCTAAAAGAAAAAGTATTTCCTATTTAGTTTAAACTCTTCAGAGTGAGCCTATTAAAGGTGCATTGTCTGGATTCATGTTGGGTTTCCTCATTCATTCATGTAGCACAACAAAACACTTGACTTAAGCAATATAGTTGAAACAAATCAGTTGAGTGAATCCATAACGCATGCTGGCATACGTTACCTCATTACTAACTCAATATTTTCAATAAAAGGTCAAACCAGTTAACTCTGGGTCCATTTGTAATGAAGACGTATATCCTCAACCTCTTCTTGAGGTCTCCACTGACCAATCCAGGAAGAGATCAGATCAGAAGATGGTGAAGTTAATTACCGATCCTACCGGTCACAGATTGACCAAATCCAACCTCTTGTCAAGCAATGTTTGCTCATGGTCTCCACAGCACAACCCAATGACTGATGCTGCTTCTTCCATCTGGAGAAAATATCAGTCACTATGTGACACAATCCAGGCTCACAGCTGACACTATTGGCTAGGAACAAGAGAAGTCTGCAAACCCTTGCGACGGCAGATCCTTAACTCAGCACCATCTGTTATGGTGACTAATACAGACATCAGGAGAGAAGCCCTGCTCTCCTGTCAAGCAACAAAAATCAGCCATTTCCACACAGGAAGCCTGTCAACAAAGCCGCCAGATGAGGCATTATTTCTCCAAGTTTCAAAGCAATTCTGCTATCAGAATGAATATACTGATGTCAAACTATTATAATTCCCTTTGTTAGAAATATACCTCTAAATTGTGCTTTTGTGCAAGCGATTATGTTGAGCAAATACGAGTAGAGGATTGAATCCCCTTTTTAATTAAATAGAGTTGAGGTGAGATGATTGACAGCTGATGTATCTTGTCTAAGACTGCAGGTTGTCACCTGGGTTTTGCTTGGGGTGAAGCTAGCGTGCCGCCTGGATGGCTATTGAACTGTGGCAGTGCTTTTATGGATGATAATAGTGGCGGTACTGAGTCCCACCATCTAAAGGCGCTTGGCTTTTTTTTTTGTCCCCCAGGGTCCTTGAAGGGGCCGTAGCGTGGTAGGTGAACAAAGAGAAAGATAGGAGATATTTGTGGAAGCTTTCAATCCATTGAAAATGTCTGACCCTTCTGTCCTTCAAAGGAACATTTCAAAAGGTGTGATGCGGGAGGGGGGGGGGGGGGGGATCAATACATGAAAAAAAAAATCAATTTGATTTGATTTGCTCTTTCAGTCCCTGAGTAACTGAAATCAAATTTGCATATGGCATATCAATTAAAAAGACAATGATCAGCCACAGCATTAAAACACTGATAATGTTTCTTGAGCACCAAATCAGCATATTAGAATGATTTCTGAAGGATCATGTGAGACTGAAGACTGTAATGTACGCCAAAAATACCAGTTATTTTAACTCTTTCCCTGTAATTGACAGAAATGTCCATCATTTGTGAGACAATGCTTCCCCGCCATTCAATTTGCGGAACGGCCATTTCCGGTTTTCTGTGTTTTCACTGTTATACGGTAAGGGGCGCTTCTGGAAGAGTACTGAATATCCTGATCAAAACACATCTGAAAAAGAAACACAAACAAGCGATATCATATCTAATCATATGCATATGTAAAATAACGTGATTATCAACAGCATTTAAATCAAAACTGTAATGTTACTGAATGAAATGTCAGCCCAGGACAAGTTATAGGACTGTGAAGCTTTGGGAGAGTTTATGGACTTGCATTACCCCATCTAAGTTTTGATCATCGTTCTAAATCCCATCCAAACATAGTCTTTGACAAAAACTCGATTTTCACAGCTTTTTGCTCATAACGTTGCTTTTTTTATGAAACTAACCCACATTTAAGTTGATAAAAAAGGAATGCATGAAGCTAGAGTATTTTTTTTTTTTTAAGCAGAGGGTCTGTTCTTTCTTTTAATATATTGCACGTTCAGATATTCATACAATAAAATATTCTGGGGGCCATTAAACTTTTGAAGTGGTGGCTAGCAAAGCATTTCAAAAGTGCTGGCGGGGAAAGAGTTAACGTAGTAATATTTCTAAATATTACTCATTTTGCATTTTTGATAAATAAATGCAGCCTTGGTGAGCATAAGAAACTTCTTTTAAACAAATTTTAAAAATTGTATTGACCCCAAACTTGTTAATGGTAAAATTTCTATTTTAAAAAAGGGTTATTTTGGATGCTGTGTGATGCAATTTGTTTTGTCATGGCTGGGAATATTCGGCACCTGTAGCATGGCAGGAAAACAGGAAAAAAGAATACAGAGTTTACATTTTTTATAAAGCAAATTGAATATGAATATGCACAAACACCATTCACAAATGCATTTAGGTCAATGACTCTTCAACATCCATTTAACACGTGCTCTCATCTAAAACACGAAAAATGAAGCACGACTTCTAAACAACTCCTAAAATACACCGTTGCTGAGTCAGGAGGAAAACAAAAGATGCTGAACTTTCCTTGAAATTAGAAAGGAGATAAAAAGAGCCTGGCAAGCTGGAGGCCCTGAACGGATTTCTAACAAAGAGAAGACATCTGCATCAGTAATGCATAACGATGCTCAAGTACATCTGCGATCACTCTCTTTCTCCAAGTGGATCCATCCTAAAGAAAGCAGTGAAATAAAACTGGGTTTATGACGACAAAGCTAGCAGCCCCGGGAGTCTGGGAGATGTGTTTAATAAATTACAACCAAGGGCTCCAAAGAGGATGAAAAGAGAGTGAAATGAATAAACATTGGACACTAGTTGTTTTTTTTTGTTGTTTTTTTTGTTTTGTTTTTTGTGTGTGTGTGTGTGTAATATTCAACAATTGAGAAAGTCATTGTTTTTAAAATACCTACTCCAAAATTCGACAGCCTCTTAGTACCTCTGCGGTAAAGAAACGCATGGAGAAAGGCACGTATGGTTTGTGTTTACTACAAAAAGTACACATATGTGCAATATATGAAATATATGATATTATATTTAAATATATTATTATATGAAATGGCTAAAAATGGTTTTAGTGATTTATATACAGCAGGGTTTCTCAAACTGGTATTTGAAAACCCCTGGGGGCTCGTGGGACAATTGCTAATAATGAATTAAATCACAAAAATGCTAAATTTAAATAAATAATTTAAATATAAAAGCAATCAAAACGAAACACTTAAAATAAGATTAAGTATTGTATTTGTTTACCTGCATGTCATTTGACTTGAACATTTGCCAAAGGGCTTTTTTTTAATTGAAATATTAACTTAAAATCTCATGGGAGTCATTTAAGTAGGACCTATATATTTTTAGTGAACATGGGTTTGCTGACCCAACGTTTTGGCAATTCCTGCTATTTAAAAAAAACAAAAAAAAACATGCACACCATCAACATGACTATTTAAGAAACTTTTCCAAGAAAGTAGCTAAAAGAACAAGAAGATTTATTTTTTATTTTTTACAAAAATAGAAAAAGCATAAATAAATACAATTATAATAAATAACTAAATAATGACAATTAATTTATTAAATAATATGAATAATTAGTAATAAATAAAAAAACAACTATGCAAACTGTTCAGAAGTGATTTTGTGTGTGTTTTGCAGCAATACTCCGTTTGAATTATAAAACAGTGAATCAGAAGCTAAAAACAGTATGTGCAAATAAATGAGCTCCCAGTTGACGCAATTCATTCTTAGTGAATCCTCCTTATCAACTTAAGTAACCTACGGTCTTCATTCACCTGGAGTGTGTTAGTAAGCAGAGGGGAATAAACTCACAAAAACAGCTTAACTCAAGCACAAACAAGAATACAAAGGAGCCAAACAATAAAAAAAAGCACAGGGATTAAATGTTGAGTAAAGGACGTCGAGAGAGAGAGCAAGAACGATGTGAAGTAAGAAGATAAAGTCTGGATGTGATCAGTATAATGTACAGTGAGGAAAATAAGTATTTGAACACCGTGCTATTTTGCAAGTTCTCCCATTTAGAAATCATGGAGGGGTCTGAAAATGTCATCGTAGGTGCATGTCCACTGTGAGAGACATAATCTAAAAAAAAAAATATCCAGAAATCACAATAAATGATTTTTTAACTATTTATTTGTATGATACAGCTGCAAATAAATATTTGTACACCTGTCTATTAGCTAGAATTCTGACTCTCAAAGACCTGTTAGTCTGCCTTTAAAATGTCCACCTCCACTCCATTTATTATCCTAAATTAGATGCACCTGTTTGAGGTCGTTAGCTGCATAAAGACACCTGTCCACCCCATACAATCAGTAGAATTCAAGAATCCAACTACTAACATGGCCAAGACCAAAGAGCTGTCCAAAGACACTAGAGACAAAATTGTACACCTCCACAAGGCTGGAAAGGGCTACGGGGAAATTGCCAAGCAGCTTGGTGAAAAAAGGTCCACTGTTGGAGCAATCATTAGAAAATGGAAGAAGCTAAACATGACTCCCTCGGACTGGGCCTCCATGCAAGGTCTCACCTCGTGGGGTCTCAATGATCCTAAGAAAGGTGAGAAATCAGCCCAGAACTACACGGGAGGAGCTGGTCAATGACCTGAAAAGAGCTGGGACAACCGTTTCCAAGGTTACTGTTGGTAATACACTGAGACGTCATGGTTTGAAATCATGCATGGCACGGAAGGTTCCCCTGCTTAAACCAGCACATGTCAAGTCCCGTCTTAAGTTTGCCAATGACCATTTGGATGATCCAGAGGAGTCATGGGAGAAAGTCATGTGGTCAGATGAGACCAAAATAGAACTTTTTGGTCATAATTCCACTCGCCGTGTTTGGAGGAAGAAGAATGAGGAGTACCATCCCAAGAACACCATCCCTACTGTGAAGCATGGGGGTGGTAGCATCATGCTTTGGGGGTGTTTTTCTGCACATGGGACAGGGCGACTGCACTGTATTAAGGAGAGGATGACCGGGGCCATGTATTGCGAGATTTTGGGGAAAAACCTCCTTCCCTCAGTAAGAGCATTGAAGATGGGTCGAGGCTGGGTCTTCCAACATGACAATGACCTGAAGCACACAGCCAGGATAACCAAGGAGTGGCTCTGTAAGAAGCATATCAAGGTTCTGGCGTGGCCTAGCCAGTCTCCAGACCTAAGCCCAATAGAGAATCTTTGGAGGGAGCTCAAACTCCGTGTTTCTCAGCGACAGACCAGAAACCTGACTGATCTAGAGAAGATCTGTGTGGAGGAGTGGGCCAAAATCCCTCCTGCAGTGTGTCCAAACCTGGTGAAAAACTACGTTTGACCTCTGTAATTGCAAACAAAGGCTATACTGTACCAAATATTAACATTGATTTTCTCAGGTGTTCAAATACTTATTTGCAGCTGTATCATACAAATAAATAGTTAAAAAATCATACATTGTGATTTCTGGATTTTATTTTTTAGATTATGTCTCTCACAGTGGACATGCACCTACGATGACAATTTCAGACCCCTCCATGATTTCTAAGTGGGAGAACTTGCAAAATGGCAGGGTGTTCAAATACTTTTTTTCCTCACTGTATGAGACTCAGAGCTCTCTTGACAGTTGACAGTTAATAGTTTTATGTTGACCTTCCTCTACCAAATACCCCCTTTACACAGCGGCTGAAAGGCAAGTGTCTTTAAATTACATCTAACGTTCTGAACATGAGAGCAAGGCCTTGCTAAAAACACAACAAAGCCACTGTGAGAGTGTTTCAGACCGTGGCCTCTTCACCTGACCACACAGTCTCGCACTACCTGGCCTCCTTAACAAACTTCTTTTGGCACAGCTATCAGTTTTTCAGTGAGATGCTGCCCTTTCACACAGATCTCACTGATGCTCAAAGAACAGCCCTTACTGGCAAGCAGACAAGCCAGTGTGTGAAAGGAAGAGGTGTTACAGACCCTGATCCATGGATTACTGGATCTTCTGCCCTCTGGCCAAGCTTTGGCTGACAGCTTTACTCTGTCGGTCTTATTCTCTCGCTTTCAATACTCGACAACAGACGTTTTAGTCTGAAAACTGAATTTTCAGCAGCCATTAGTACAGCCCTCAGTGTCAAATTATCCTTCAGAAATCATTCTAATATGCTGAGTTGGTGCTCAAGAAACATTACTTACTGTTATCAATGTTGAAACCAGCTTAATATTTTTGCGGAAACCATGCCACATTTTTGTCAGGACTTTTTGAGGAATAGAAAATTCAAATGAATAAAAAAAAATCCTTCTAAAAATAAATAAATTAATGAAAGTATTAATTTCATTAAAAACAAAAATCTTACTGCACTCATTGAAAGAATTATTCGGACACACCTCTTAATTAGTGAATTCAAGTGTTTCAATCAGACCCATTGCCACAGGTGTATACAAATAAAGTACCAAGCCATACAGTCTGCATTTACACATTTTTGTTAATAAATGGGCGAATATGGGTTTGGCAGATGACAGAAGAATGTTACCTGCCTGAATGCATTGCGCCAACTATAAAGTGTAGTGGAGAAGGAATAGTTGTATGGGGCTGCTTTTCAGAGGTTGAGCTAAGACATTTGAATAATACTATGCTTCCAACTTTGTGGGAATAGCTTTGGGAAGGCTATTTTCTATTTTAGCACGACTCTGCCCCATTGCACAAAGCAAGGTCCATAAAAACATGGTTGGGTCAGTTTGGTGTGGAAGAACTTGACTGGCCTGCACAGAGCCCTGACCTTGAAACTCCATCAAACAACTTTGGGATGAATGTGAAATGATTTGTAATGTACAAAAATGTACAAAAATTCCCACAGAAACACTCCGAGTTTATAGAAAGCCTTCCCAGACAGTGTGGAAGCTGTTATAGTTTCAAAGAGGGGACCAACTCCATATTGATGTGTATTTAGAATGCAATGTTGTTTGCAGTCCCTGTTGATGTAATGGTCAGGCGTCCCAATACTTTTGTCCTTTGTGTGTGTATGTGTGTGTGTGTGTGTGTGTGTATATAAAGTTGCATATTGTTTGAAGGACAAAATATCTTTCAATTATAAGAAAAGTTGTTTATTTTCAGCCTTACTTTCTTTTTTGTCATGCCTTCAAGTCTTCGCTTTTGAATCAGTCAACTGTGTCTCAGTATATTGGCTAGTAAAAGTGGGCCTCTGATTCAGTGTCCTTCAGTAGCGGTTTATCCTTCTAACGGTAACATTTTGTGTCCAGCCATCCATAACACCAACAGTAAGAGTGGATAATGGAAAGGTATAAACTGTCTTTTGAGACACACTGAATATTATATAGTATATATTTATTATAGTTTTATTATCCGTTAAAAGTAAAAACAAGAAACTATGGTTAGAAATACTTAGATGTCATTTCAGTGTAGAGGTGAAAGAGAAAAAACACAAACTCAAAATCTGAACTTTATTGTCCATAATATGAAAATCAGTAACAATACTTTTATCACTCTTAAAGCTCCAGTCCGTAGTTTTTCCTCTTTGTCGCCATCTATGTTCGAAATCTGCAATTGCAGTTATTCGCGGAATTATCGACTTTACGTGGGTTGTGCCCCGGCACGGCACAGCGCGGGTGAATCCAATGTTTTTAGGAGAATGTGCGGCTGTCAATCACCGCGCCGGTGTGGATACTGGCATTCGGAATCACAGATTCTTCTTTTTGGAAGTATGACCAACATAAGAATTTTCATTGGGAAATGTCATCTGAACAAGTAAGTAACATCAACTTTTGTTCTGACCAACTAAGGGAAAAAAGCATTGTAGTAAATCGCGCTGATTAAATCTAACGATCGCTTATCATATCACGTCAAACAGTGCAAATTATACTTTGTTCTCAAATTGCTAATGTTAACAACATCAGCATTGAGTGACTACATTTAATGCCCTTCTGATATTTATCCTTGTTGTCACATGGCCCGGTTGCAGTCTTTATGTGTACAGATGTGACATGATGATGCAAAGACATGCTCGAATTTCCTGCGGAAATCATGTAATAAATGTAACAAAAACATTATTACAAGAAAACCGTTTTGAATCAAGATAAATTACATTTAATACATTTTTAACCCCAAAAAGTTTTTGTATGGATGCATGCATGGATGGATGTTTTTTTTGTTTTGTTTTTTTAATGCTTTCAGTTTGTATCCCTAAAATAATTGATTGCCATCATGGGACAATACTTACTGAACAAATAGATACATTAAAAATACTTTTACACCATCCAGGCAAACGTTCAGAGCTCAATCATTTGTTTCTTTTCTTATAACAGTTATCTGGCTCAGCATCAGCCACAGCTACCAGGAACACATAGAAATCAATAAAACAACCATAAAACCAGCAAAACTTTTGGGCCTCTGATTAATATTATAAATTGTAAGCAAAACCTCCCTCCAAAGAGGATCCGTTTGGCCCTACCTACATCTGCATTTATCTTTATGAGACTGATGTAACTGGCTTAATTTTAGAGAAACTTTACAGCAGATTCAGCCCCTAATCATAGAGAACTGTACTGTGCTGCACACAAGGGGATAGATGGGGTAAAGGAGGAAAAATAAAAAATAAATAAAAAAACTCATGTTCGGATCTTCATAGATAACGTGAGAGTTGCGTATAAGTACAACAGCAGGCTCGCGTTTTAGTGTCTCTACATAGAAAATCAAGTAATTTCTAAGTTACTACATGGTATACTTTAATAACAGTCATAAATTATAAAATAGGCTATCAGAAGTGTGCCATCGAGAACTATAACAAACTTCATCATCATGAAATCCATGAAAGCTCCACATGCACAGAACGTTACACCATCAAACCCTCAGAGAGCTGAAGTGCTGATGAGAATCCAATGCATAGACTTGCAAACAATGTTATAAATCATTTCGCACATTCTTAATCATGTATTTTTCTTGGGAATAAGCAGTTTGATCAATGGTAGAGTTAATGAGAAAAAAAGTTCCTATTAACGTTATGATTATGTCTTAATTGTGCAAACAAAATGGAAGGAAACACTGAAAATTGACTGTGGTAAGAGGAGTCACGACTGGTGCATGTTGATGCCTCTATAGGCTCCCACTGCATGTTAATGCGGTAGAAGAGGGTGTGCGTGTGTGTGTTTGTGTGTGTATGTGATTGATGGTCTTAAAACCATAGCCCTGTGTGTGATGCCCTGGAGACCCAGCCATAAACACACAGCCTTGGCTCAGCAATGTATCTGAGCCTCTGACAACCCTCCTTCCCTCTTTCCCAGAACTCTTGCTAACCCTCCTTTTCTTTGCCACCATCTCCTTTTTCTCTTTTCCAAGCTTAACTACAGGTCTCCACTGCAAGTATGCAGTAATTGTCCTCACTTTCCTGGATTCTGCCATATTAGCACCAAGGGTCACATTAAACCCGGTGGGGGTAACAGAGAGAACGCATTATGAATCAATGAATGCAAAAGGGGATTTGTGAGACTATTAGCACTTCAAAGGGGCAAACAGAGGAGTTGCGATGCAGTACAGTGTAAACACAAAATGGTGGTCGAGATTAGACGACCAGGTGAGGAACTTCCTGTGCAAAGGTTCACCGTTATCGCTCCCGACACACATCGCCGGCCTTTGTGATCAGCGTGAGATCATTTGCAAAGAACTTACTAAAAGTAGAACTGTTTTTTTACTGAGACTGACAGAAAAGCCAGGGGATTTGAGTGCTTGAGATTCTGAGGCCAGCTGGAGGATGGAGAGGTCTCCAGATTTCTCCCTGAACTCACAGTTGGTCTTCCCAAGGGCCTTAAAGTGTGGAAGTGACACTCCATTTAAACTCTACAGTGTGAGTGTGTGTCTGTGGTCATTCAGTCTCTGTAGGAAAGACTGAAGATTATTAAATGTGAGAACAGAAATAAGTTGGCCAAGATTCTGAACTAGAATTCTAAAATGAGGGTTAAAGAGACATTTGGAGATGAAATTCAAATATGTTGTAAAAATAAAATTATTTGGCATTCTATCCATCCATCCATCCATCCATCCATCCATCCATCCATCCATCCATCCATCCATCCATCCGTGTATAATACAAATATGGTAAACGAAACTTCAAACATGTTTGCTTGACACATAAGAACCAACGAAGTTGGTTGAAGCACAATTTACCTTCCGTTGACCATAATGTGCTATATTTATGTGTGTTGATCAATGTTTGTATGTTAAATGTTAACCCAAGGTTAAGCATAGTATTACCAATATATTTTTTGGAAGTAAAATAATGCCAAATGTTTTTGAATCAAAAAGCCTGTTGAATTGTACTACTTGAAAAAAAATATGCATTGCATTAACCCTGCTTGTATTTTAATGCATTGTATTTTTAGGGTTTGCATTTTTATGGGCTGAAATTTAGCATGGTTGAATATTTAAGCTGTGAATATTTAAATTCAAAACATCCCAAACACATTTTCATTTGTAAAATTTCAATAATCCATATTCACCTTTCATATTTCACTTCCAAAATATTCAAACTGATTAAAAATACAACCTATAATATTCAACAGGCGGTTTTCGGTCCATTTGATTTCGCTTTGCAAATGCACTTCCACAAATTCAGTGGTTCAAATTCGACAGTAAATTCAACGTTGACGTCCAGGAACTGCAGGAAAAGCAGTAGATTACCGAGCATAATCTCCATCTGATGTTAGTCGACCTCACCAGCAGGGGGTGCAAGCGCATGTGTTGTTGACGAAGACCAGAGCAACAGTTATAGCAAGCCATTCATTCATAAAAACTCATTTACAACAATTGAGCATGCATTACGTTTTTTCTGATGATTATATGGGTCAGTATATATGCAGAAAAGATGATAAAGGCACAAAAGCTGTTTTTATATTTAATTCATTAACTTCATTGTTACTTTCCCTGTGTAGCCTTACGTTATCAGCTTTTTCTACCATGAACGGGATTATAATCGGTTTCCCTAAATATCTCATCATAAGGATTCCCCTTCCATCAGGACAAAACGCTTAACGTTGTTTAATGGACTAATACAGTGATATAAAAGACCAAACTCGCAACTTATTGGGGAAGTATGCCTGCCTACATACATGTTAATATTCCTACATACATGATTAATCTGGGAATGGTCATAGCACTTTCATATTGTTGTCCTATATTGTTAGTTTAACTGTAACGTTAGTCGCTTTGGATAAAAGCATCTGCTAAATGACTAAATGTAAAATTGGCTTGACATTCGCACATTTAGGGACCGTCTCTAAAGTAACATTGGTAGTCCTATAGGCCTAAACGTTTCTAACTTCAATTTATTTGAATAAATTGCGCATTATGCCTGCAATCACCTACAAAAACACTTTACAGTTGGTTTTATGACTGCAAGTCATTCCCTTCAAATGCTATTGAAGTTAGAAACGTGTATACCAATGTCGTATGTAACTTTAGAGACGGTCCCTAAATGTGCGAATGTCCAATGTCAAGCCAACTTAAGCCAGTATCACTGAGAAACACTCAGCTTTAAACTTTGCGTGTTAAGTTCATATTCTGAGTCCTTCTGCTTGCCTGCGAGTTTGGTCTTTTATATCACTGTATTAGTCTATTAAGCTACGTTTGCCGTTTTATATGTCCAGCAGGGGAATCCTGACTTATTGAGGGAAACCCTAGTACTGCATGCAGCACAATCCCCGCAATATAAGCGTGAGGCAACTAAACAACCAATAGATATGTCAAACTCAAATGTAACATTGGATCTGTATACATTCGCATCGGGGGAATAACATTATAATCTCGTTCACAGTAGAGATGCATGTAGGCTACACAGGAAAAGTAACCGTAAAGACACTGAATTTCACATAAAAGATAATAATCACAGATACACTTACATTGTTGTAAATGAGTTTTTATGAATGAATGGATTGCTATAACTGTTGCTCTGGTCTTCGTCAACAACACATGCGCTTGCACCCCCTGCTGGTGAGGTCGACTAACATCAGATGGAGATTATGCTCGGTAATCTACTGCTTTTCCTGCAGTTCCTGGACGTCAACGTTGAATGTACTGTCGAATTTGAACCACTGAATTTGTGGAAGCGAATTTGCAAAGCGAAATCAAATGGACCGAAAACCGCCTGTTGAATATTATAGGTTGTATTTTTAATCAGTTTGAATATTTTGGAAGTGAAATATGAAAGGTGAATATGGATTACTGAAATTTTACTAATGAAAATGTGTTTGGAATGTTTTTAATTTAAAAATTCACAGCTTAAATATTCAACCATGCTACATTTCAGCCCATAAAAATGCAAACCCTAAAAATACAATGCATTAAAATACAAGCAGGGTTAATGCAATGCATATTTTTTTCAAGTAGTACAATTCAACAGGCTTTTTGATTCAAAAACATTTGGCATTATTTTACTTCTATAATATTTAAACCAATATATTTATTTGTAGACTTTTGTGGTCTGAATATATGGCCATTCATAGAATTATTTCACAGACATAACTCAGAACACAGATATTATTGTTCATTATTGTTGCTGCCTAGTGCCTCAAACAAATCTTTTCAAGAACTGATGATATTAATCTGGCAAACGTTAGCAAATTCACTGATTATTTCTTAAACAAAAGGGCTCATTGTTTTAAACTGGTATGTTGAAAACACGACTTGACTGGTGCTAGAAAATTATGTAGAAGCCACTAGACTGAAACGTTTGATTTTTGGATAGTGCTTGCCAGTTTTAATTTCAATATGCATTAGATGATTAATAAACAACTATGGGTGGTTTGTGGGCATGAGGAGACCCACCTTATTAGCAGCCAATGCAAATATAACATCTAGACCTAACCCTAGTTCACGGCTCTGAAAAAGATACAACTTTGCCTTGTTTATTAGATGTATTATTATGCAATCAAAAGAATAAACACAAGGTAATGCACTTTGCTCTATTAAAAGAAACACTTTCTTGATAAATGTGCATTTCATATAGAATGTGTTTCGTATTTGTTTTCTTTTGCTCAAACGCCTCTATTAGTTCCAGATAGTGTGTGCTAATCTCTTCATCATTTTAAAGGAACTCATTTGGCTGGGTTTGCGGCACACTATACAATTGCTCAGAACCCTCTGGGAACCTGTTCCAGCATTGCAGAGGATTAATCAATGTCATCATCTGGGGGAAGCAATTAAAACCCTGGGCTACAAAAGGTAACTGTTTAGCCCAGATGCAGAGATATAGGGAATGGGAGATAGGGTTCACTAGAGTTAGTTATAAACACAATTTCTCTGTCCCAAAACATAGTGAGCTGCCTCCATAGGCAGCATTTAAGGCAGTACAGGCATGCTCCCGACAGATGCTTATTCAAATAGTACCCATATACCTTGTTTAAGACAAAGTTTTTATTCTAAGCATGCTATGTATACCTGAAGGCAAATCCAGAATGCAGTGCAAAATGTTGACACAATTTTGAGGGCAAAAAAAGGTCCATTGTCCACCATCAACAGTATAGCGACACATGAACCACAGCTCACACAGAAGTCACTTTGAAATGAAACAGCTTTCTGTTGATCTACATATGCATGATCAACTTAAACATGAACGAAATCTTTGTTATTTTTGCCATCATGTGGAACTCCGGATAGTGTCTATTGAAAATTGTATTGATTCTTATTGAAATTACTTGATATTGGCCACAAAATATTGCTAAGCAACAGTTAATATAAACATACATTTAGAAGTTTAAAATCAACTGTGAATCTGTGCAGTTTGCCATTTGTTCATCCCAATAACATTCCAAATAAATCCTTTGAACTCTACAATGGTTAGTATGCTTTCTCCGAAGGCAGCTTCCAATGTATGCAGCACACTAGCTTTCAGAACAAAGCAAATATGTCCCCTGTTCCCTACACTCTTTCAACTTCATGTCCCCTACACTCTTTCAACTTCAGCCTCTCTCGCAGTCATGGATATAAGCATTCCCGCTTGAGCCCTGCTTGAGCCCTTTCTATCACAAATATGTTTTTCCCATTGAAATAAAGGTCAGGTGGTATCTAAGAAGACATAATCATGCTATGGTTTAGAGGGAGAGGGGGCAGTTGGGGAATGTATGTGAGAACACTGCATGCTCTTGCGCTTACATGGCACTGTAGAAGAAGAATACTTATGGAAGGTTTTGTCCAACAACAAGGGTGGTGAAATGTCTGCTAGGTGATGTAACAAAAGCCATCACTGCGTAAGTCTTGTTAAAATGACACAGAGAGGTAAAGTCTCGACCTCATTATCCCTTTTGGACGTGATCACTCACGCCCTGAATTCATACAAGGCTGGATGAAAGCATGCTTTCTTAGGCTAATTATAACAAGGAGAACACTTTTTAGTCCGTAAGCGTACTGAAAGTGTGACTTTGATTAAATGACTTTTGAGTAAATCTGGGCTTCTGAGGGAACAAGTACTGGCTTGTGTGTAGTTTTGAATAATCAAATGAACTGTCAAAGCTATTCCAGCTCAAATTTTAAGGTACAATTTAAGGTAGCATCCCATGTTTTATAACTCACTAAGAGTGAAAAAATAAATCCAAAATGGTGGAAATAAAGTGGTGGAATATTTCGGTAGCACTTTACTTTACAGTCCTGTTCCCCATGTATCTACTATGTACTTATTAAAGTAAATACAATAACTGGGTAACAACTAGGTAGGAAACCTGAACCTACACCTAAACCTAACCTTAAACCATGTAGTTATCTAATCTTATATTACCCAGTATTTTAGTACACATAAGTGAACATACTGTAAAATATTGCAACAATGTTTCGATTTGATTTTTGATACAATATTCATATGTACTACATATTTAAATCCTTATGAGAATGTCATCAAGTTAGTTTAGCAACGTGCTAATATCAAATTTTATTGAGTTGCAACAGTCGGGTTCCGGAAGTAGAAATCCCAATTTCCCTACACTCTCAAACTACTTAAACATTTGCATGCACAAAAGTAACATTTTGCAGTAAACTAGAATAAATTATCCACTTATTTAAATCAAAAGTTTAATATTTATCCATTTTTTATGTCATTTGCAATGCCTCATGGAAGTGTAAGTCTCTCCCTCATTGAAGGCAAGTACAGTCTTGTATTTTTGTCTTTTTATCCAATTTCCAAATGCTTTTTTTTGTTGTTACTTCAATCAAATTTAGTTATTTTGTAATTCACCTCGTAACTGGTTGGCTTGGTTCATGGCTTATAACTCTTAAAGTTGTTTTTGTTGTTTTTTTTTTATCCCTATGGGAAACAACAAATAGGAAATAGGCTATACTTCCGGCAGCAAGGCTGCTGAAATAGTCAGTGGGCACTGTTGCATTCTGTTGAAGGCTACATGAAAGCATGCTTTTTTTTTAGCTATACTTTTTTAGTTTAGTAATCTAACAAAAATGTGACTTTGAATAATTAGTAATTCTGCGGTATTTGTACCAGTTTGTCTGTAGAACAATCAATCAATTTGTTTGAAAAATCAAAATAAACTTCCAAAATCTATTAGTTCTACAAACAGGGCATAAAATGTATTTAGATCACAGATCTAAAAAAATAACTGGATTGCTCATTGCGTTCTAAACTGCCAGCAGATGGTGGAGCCACTGTAAGTGTTCGAACAGCTATCGTATAATTCCCAGCAGCAAATTCGATTTACAGCAAATTAGTTGCACATGAATAGTTTTTAAGATATATGTATGCACATGAATTGACACTTCGAGCGTTTTCTGTAATGTTTATGGTCTTTTGGGCAGGATAAGCGATATATAGACATGGTTAAGATGTGTGTGTACTGCGACAGCGAACTTTGAATTGATTGGTTAAGCCCAAATTTTCTGAAGAGACTCGGTCACTTTAATAATGAACAGATAGAATTAAGCCTTTTATTCACATATACACATTCATCAACCTCATTAATGAAAGAATTTCCATTTTTGGATGAACTATCCCTTTAAATATTACAATGCATACAATCCCCTATTACTAAATTGCACTATATTATTTTAAAAAGGTTTACCATCTTGCTCGGAGCAACAGTATTAATGCTTGGAAATAAAGCTTTATGTCTTTAAATCCATACGCAGTCAGCAGAATGTTTCTAAATAAGTTGAGAAGCGTGTATATTATTTCATGATGTCTTTTTGTTGATCCACTTCAGACTCTTGGAAACTGTTAAAAAGCCAAAGGTCAGCTCAAATTATGTATATGGCCTTTTACCAGCATTTGAATTAGTCTTATTTGTATATATTGTTGAGCTAATTATTCATTTAACCGACATTTAAATCATTATCTTTACTGCTTTGAAATACATATTGTAAAAAAAAAACATTTACAGTTACTGTACGAATAAAAACAGTATTTCCTATTAATTCAATAGAATGTGAGGAAATACCAATATGGTGGAGCGGCAGCTTCACTTTTTATGACGTTATGAGCAATCCAGTCAAATAGATCAGTGATTTAGGTATACATACATTATACATCATATCTCTAACAAACAGGTTTTTAAGCGTATGCTTACACCCTCCGTCTTATTTAAATGAGCAATGCTGCCCTTTATTTGACAAGATAAGGCAGAGAATACTTCCTGCCTTGATGGCCTAGATAGATATTTTTGTGTGTGGCAATCGCTATCAATCTCCACAGCCCTTAAGCAATGCACACTTCAAACGAGAGCGCTACATGGGGTTTGTCATTGTAGGAGCACAGAGGATATTTAGGCCCTGGGGTGAAGGTTGCCTCTCTAGAAATAAGAGAACAACCAAGATGCTCATTCGCTTTAGGCACCTTAACAACATCTTCTGCAGATACAGAGATCCCAACCTTCCACACACATACATGATGTGGGCGAGTTTTTTTGCCATTTGTGGAAAGCAGCTCTGCGAATGTTGAAAAAACATGTATTCCTCATGTATTCTTCCTAGAAGGCTTGCTGCTGTCTTAAAACTAAAATGAAATGGATAAACTATTAAAATTATTTCATAGTTTACTTAAATTTATGTCTTCCCAAACCCATATGACTTTCTTTCTTCTGTGGAACACTTATTTAGAAGGATGTGCCACTCGCTTTTTTATCCATGCATTTACAATGAATGGGGACCAGAGCTTTCAAGCTTCAGAAATTAGGCAAAAACAACATACAATTTGTGCATATGCCTTATGCATAATATTCCACGTGAAGAAGGAAAAGACTGAAATTTAATTAATTTTTCACTGAAAAACTTAACATTGTGAACAGTTCAATGAGTCAGTAAAATGAACTTGAAAACAAGAGCAGTAGAGATCAGATTCTCGAATGAAACATGCTTTTTGAGAATCAGATCAACCGATTCTTGTGACATTTGTTTTAAGCGTAAGAGCTCCAGTCCCAATTTACTGTATTGCATTGAAAAGAGCAACTAGCACATTTTTTAAAATATTTCCTTTTGTGTTCCACAGAAGAAAGGTTTGGAACAAGATTTTTTTGTTTGTTTTTTGGTAAACTATTTCTTTAATTCATATCATGTATTTGTTCCAGTTGGCTTAAGTGTGGCTTAAGTTGTGTCCAAGTGTGTTTTTATGTGAGCGAATCTGTGTGAAAAAAAAAAAGCAAAAAGAACCTCTCAAGTATTTTTTTCCATCCTTCAGGCTCCAAGCGAATCTGTGTGGGAAAAAAGCAAAAAAAAAAGCAAAAATAACCTCTCAAGCATTTTTTTACATCCTTCAGGCTCCGATATAAGACCGCATCTTCTCAAGACAATGCCTATACTCTTCCTCATGTCTGCCAGGTACCGAACACAATCAGACTGTCCTGCTGCATCTCACAGCAGTGGCTCTGGGGATTTCTGAATATCTCTCTAAATCTCCATTCCAAAGCAGCATATAGACAATTTGATCCAAATCACTAAATCTATCTCTTTCTTTCCAATAACCAGCACTCGTGAAAACATGAATTACACAAGTATCACTTAAAAGCATTTCCCTGGTTAGCACACATCTGCAGTAGAAAATATCCCTTGCAGGATTCACCATAGTGCCCTCTAGTGAGTTTACCACATAATACAGTTCCAATTTAAGCTCACAAGCCTAACGCTGGGCACCAGAGATGCTGCATACACAAGTAACATGGGCATACGTTTCTGAGAACATGTATATTTAAAAGCATGTGTTAACATGTTCGGTCAGAATTCTGTGCTGACTAAAATACCACATAATAAATAAAATATATATGGATAAACAACCATTAATTAGATCCTCAGAATGTGCCTTTGAGGACTGGCTTATACAAACCATTAACATGAAGCTTTCCTGGAAACAGAAAATTAAATGATTACATTATTGCATCTTTGTGAGATCTAATTAGCAGAACTCAGCCGCTCCACAGAACTTTAATAAAGATGATTAAGACATGCACCCTGCCACGCAACCGTTGTATGATAAATAAACAGCTTTTATGGCATACCTGAGATTTCTCTGTAGAACAAATCTACGACCATTTTTAGTATGCCAATGGTTTGCATATCTCCCCCTATGTTGACGTTATAAGGAAAAACAAGAAAAATATAACAATTGCCATGGAAATGAATGGAAATCAAATCATCTAATTGTATTAAATATATCCTAAATGTACTAGGAAATAAAACACTTTCTCACCCCACACGCATTGCACATAAATCAGAATTGATAAATAAAGGGACAATTAACATCTGTGAATTACAAATGAAGAAAAAAAGAAGTGAAAAGCCTCGAGTTTGTTAATACCAGCGGACTGTTGTTATGTGAATGTAATAAATGCATGTTGGCCTAGAGCACGTTGGCTGGGTGCAGTGGCTCGGCAACTGTTAATATGACAAGCCAGCAATTCGGCTGACATAGAGGAGCAATGAAAAATGGATACACAATCTGTTTGTTGCTGGCGGAGGTCCACCGGTCCCTTGTTTCTCTCATCTCCATAAGGACACCTACGCCCTGCTCTATGGCACAACGGAAGCTTGGTTTGATAAAAAAAATAGAAGAGAGCAAAGATCCTACTCTTCTTCAGCAACCTTGTGTCCACCTTTTTAAGACTATACCACCACAACCCTGTAAATGACTCACTGGGGACAGGGAGTGATGATTCAATTAGGATGACCCTTAACCTGTGTTTCCCCCAGGCAGCTGTAATCCCAAAGAGGATAATCAGTAGAGAACTGTAAATCCAATGTGTCCATTTTCTGGACCAGACATCTCTCAATCTCCCAGTGAGAATTTCATGGGGTGATGCGAGTAGGGCTGTCAACTTCAGGGAAGTAATGGACACTGATTTCATAAGATAAATGTCACTGTAGCGACCTTTATCTTGGACCACCAAAACATTGCTCCAGTGACATTCTTACCTTAGAATGGAGGATTCTTTCAAAGGCTTGACACTCTTCAGATATTATCAAGCGTTTGAAAAAAAAAAGTTATTAAAGGGTTATTTGCAAAATTCAGTCATCATTCTGTCATTATTTACTCACCCTCAGGTCATTCTAAACACATAAGACTTTTGTTCATCTTCAGAACAAAATTGAGGATGTTTTTAATTTTCCATCTATTGAAAGGTAAAAAACAAAAACAACAAAAAAAATCAAACCTTGTTTAAAGTGCAATCCTCTGCGAATATGGGCACCAGACGCACATCTGAAAATTTGCACAAAAGTGACGTTTTGATGGTGCAAGACAAAAGTCAGTAGAATGATTGAGTTTCCTGATTTGAGATTTAAAGTCGACCTATTATGCAAAATGCATCGTATAAGGTGTTTGAACACAAACAAGTTGAGAACAACCTCAGTCTTTAATGGTAAACATCCACTCACTTGTTGTGTTTTGGGATGTACCAATGCACATAATTACGGTTAAATTTCATTTTCGAAGGAAATGACACGGAGAAAATCGCTAGAGTCTTATACATCATTTACACACCGGACTGCTTCACAATCGAGGGTATTTTCAGCACTGGATTTTCAAAAAGGATTGATTCTGAACGCTGATTCTGATTCCAACGGGTTGTCCACAAACTTCAGATCCAGACAAAGTAAATATCACACATCGTATGTTGTAAGTCCTTCCCAAATTGCATTTCTGAAAGAGCTTGTTGGCTGTCTGTACGGCTACTGTTGCTAAAGCTACCATTATATCTGCCAGTCTTCACGTGCTATCAGAATTATCGTAAATACGAGTTTCCTAGTTAAAAATTGCACATGAATTTGAAGTCACCCACTTAAATGCGACAAACTTGTGATCACGACTTCAAAAGTGGGAATTATGAAATTTCTGATAGCACGTTATTTTTATCCCGCCACCATGCTCACCATCTGCATAATTCATAAACATGCATTTATGTACAGTACAGTCAGATGACACTTTGACTGTATTAACTGCTAAAATGCATTATGACCCAAACAAAACAAAAAGCAAAGAAAAACAAAAAGCAAAAAATAAACGTTGAGTAAAGTGCAATCCTCTAAGACAAGTTGAATAAGGCATAAGACATACATTTAAAATATGGCACAAAAGTGATGTTTTGATGGTGCAGGAAAAAAAAAATCACTAGAGTGACTTGAGATTTAAGTAAACCATCGATGCAAATAGACAACTGACCAAATTATGACCAAAAACAAGATGCTAAACAGTCACAGTGTAGCCGCTAGCTAAGTATGTGTGTAACAAGTATAGCCACTGCTTGACTGCATTAACTGCTAAAATGTTGTAAAAGTGTCACACATCATTATGCACAAATTTAGCTTGTACCTAGTCATATTGTAACTAAGTATTGTGACTGTGCATAAATATTTCAGGATGACCAGACACACAGTTCAGCATTTAAGTGCTTTTAGTGTGTTTTAAACATTTGAATTAACATCAGCATTTTGACGTTCTGCAAGTTTCATTTTAGCCTGAATTTGGTGCATTTGTAGACGAGCATCTGACGCTGCATAGTAAAACAAATAGCTCTTTTTAAATGCATTTGTTTATCAAAGAAAATGGCCAGGTTTTAATCGAATGACAACCAGTAACATAGCGTATCCATTTAAATTTCACACTACCAATGGGAGAAATTAAAGGAAAACCCAGCTGACTTTTCCCTGGCGGAAAATCCAGTAGGTCAAGCTGGTTTATGGAACATGGTGGCTGATCAAACTTCTACTGACCAGCCTGAATCCAGATAATTAACTGCTTTCTGTATGTATGCATTATTTTGCAAGAAAGTTGCAAGTAATTTTAAAAATTAAAAGCTGCAGATTTTACATGTGTCCCTCCTCCAAGGTATACAGTCATTCATGGAGGCAAATCACACACACACACACACACACACACACACACACACACACACACACACACACACACACACACACACGCGCACATGATTTCATTTCTGTCAGGTCAAACCATACATAGCCCCTGTTCTCTAACACTGTTACGACTTGACAAGACAGACAGGCATCAGACAAAAGGTCAGAGCCGTGGGCTAACAGACAGCCGAGTTGAAGTGATGTGTCCTGCAGGTGGCTTTGAAAGAAAATCTCTTAAATAGCCTAAAACCAACTGCTCACACTGGTCCACAAACAGACCGGTCAACAACACTAAAGCTACCTGCAGGCCCCAAACTCTACAGAGGAGCTCGACAACACCTGGAGAAAGTTATACATTTGCATTTTTGTTCCTCTCAATGGCAGTTGCTCAGCTTGTGTGCAATCCCTCAGAACTACACAACAAGCTCGCTGACATCTTTCATCATAAGTGCTGAAGAAAATGTGCGTGCTGTTTGATGTGAGGATACTGTGGCCACCAGGTTTACTTAGAATATTAGTTATGGTATTGTGTGAGGGACTCAGCTATTTGGCTTTACTTTTTTCTTTCAAAATAACATCAATAACAAATAATCTTGAAAACAATCTTACAAATAATCTTGTGAATATGTACTTCTCCAAGACAGCAACATAGTGTCTGCCCAGATCCGGGCCACACCTGGAACATGTGGATTCAACGAGTACCAGATGTGGGCCGGATCTGGGCCGACACTATGTTGCTGTCTGCGCAAGCTTCAATTGCAGTTAATTAAATGTTGATTAATTAAATCAAATAAATCAATATTAAATTGACAGCTTATATTTAAATGTATATTATTTATCTGTATTATAGTCTTGGGCCCCTCCTTCATTGTAAGCGTTTTGGCCTTTTTTTTTAATGTTTTATCATCCATCATGTGAAAATCGTACATTCAGTACATTAGAAGAGGCTAGATCATGAATAAATTCATCGTTGGTGGCTATCATATGTTTCATCAACTGCAATAAAATGGCATTTGAGTTTAAAGGCTTGTTCTGCATGTCTGATTCAAACAAACACCAACGCATGAACCAGGCAGAATTTCTCTCTGGTGCTCAGCTATGGTCTGTCATTACATACGCTGGCAAATGCTACACTGTTCAACCAAGAATTATACTCCTAACTTGCATTACACAGACACACACATTCAAACTCACCCCCACACACACAGACGAACACCTGCGTAAACAGATGTTTCACAGCAAGAGAACTGGTGCAATTCCAAAAAGTTATTTTTGAAATACCTTCCACTCACAAACATCAACATTTAGTCAAGGACAATTGAATCGCTCTCACTAAAGAAACTGCCATTAGCATAAAAGTGTGTAATCACAGTAGGATCAAAAAAAGAAATCTCAGCGAATTCCATCTCCATTGCACTTTGAGGTTTTTATAGAGCCTGAGGGTCGAGGCTTCCTAATGAAATCTGTTTAATTCACACAAATAACAACAAATAATTTGTTGAGAAATGTCAATGGTTCATTGATGGTTCAATGGCTCAATGGCAACATTCCAACAATCAAATCCAACAACAATTTGGAATAGATGGGAAACGTGTTGTGTGATACAAGCGTCAAACTGGCATTCATTTAATATGAAGGTCGTAAAAGGGAAAAAGATAACTTCATGATGCTGAAAACATTCAACTGTTATCTGGGTGCTATATCCTGTGCACATCTCTATATCTGATCTGTGGCCACAGCTAAATAAAGAGGTAAGTATAGTGATGACATTGCCCCGGGCTGATCTTGGGAGGCTCTCCTTATCAGAACACTGCATATCTCATCGCTGTTTCTGACTGCAGGAAAACCACAAAAACAAATGAAAAAAAAAATCATAGATATTATTGTGGGTGAAAAAGGGACAAGGAGCACAAAAGGAAATATATTTAGTTAGGGTGATAGTGGGTCTAGATCTCCTATATGTCAGTTTTGGTTAAACTATTTTGAAAAACCTACAACACTGGGGTTGCAACCCAAATAAGTTCTGACAGTCAGGAGGAAATTCACTAAGACTGAGGTTATGTTTACACAACAACGATGTACTTAAAATGGAAAAGTTCATCCTTTAGGTTTTTTTTTTTTTTTTTTTTGTACGTGCAGATGACAAGTTTATCAAAGCGATCCCCGTTCCCATGGATCCGTGAAAATGATTTAAAACGCTGTATTATGCATGCCAGGCCAGTAGTTGGTAATGTCACTTTGTAAAGAAACACTACTCGCCTATAGACTGAAAACGTAATATGCATGCGCATGACCGTCACTGTTTTCACAAATTCACATTTTTGTAGTTTACACAAAGGCAACAACGGAATAGTTTTTAAAAAAAAACGTGCACTTTGAAAGCATGCACCTGAAGATAGCAACATTTGTTTGCTTAGTTTTTGTACAGGATTCATAAAAAAACTGTAAAGATCAGGAAATGGCACATTCCATGCATTCCCGACAAATCAAACCCATGGCCTTGTTATTGCCTAGCTTTATTGTTTAAGCCAAGGATTTTTCTATTTTTTTTTCATGCCACGGACCCGAATATGATTCCCTTGAGGGACCCTCCAAAAATTTCAAGGCAACTATATATTTTTAATGTACAAATGCTGGATGCTTAAACCTTAAGAGAAATATATATATATATTTTTTTTTTCTGTCTGAAAATACCATAAAATCAATCTCACAGTGTATTGTCTATTTTGGGTTTGAGTTTTATGAGAGTTGTGATCTTGTTTGATGTGCACTGCTTACTGTTCATTTCTATGTGTTAGGGTACATTTACACGACAGCGATGTCCTAAATATGGAAACATTTTTCGCGTACAAATGACAACATCAAAATGATCCCCGTTCACACGGATCTGAGAAAACAACTAAAAATGCTCTATTATGCCTGGCCAGTAGTTGGCGATGTCACTTTGTAAAGAAACACTTTGCGCCAATAGACTGTAAACACATAACACACCTGACGTCACTGTTTTGCCAAATTCGCGTTTTATAATTTACATTGAGACAATAATGGTAATAATAAATAAATAAATAAAAAATAAAATAAAAAAAATCACTTTGAAACCTGTTTTCAAAAAAGTTTTGCATTTTCAGGCCCCCAAAATGCAGTTATGTAAATGAAAGGCCAAAACACATAAAATGTTTTTAGTTGAAAACGGTGTCACGTAAATGGCCCCTTAGTCACGTTTTGTATTGTATTGTGAATGAGGCACAATCTATAATGAGCCTAATTTACACAAAAAGAAGGCATCTTTGTGCTGAAATAAATGCCATTGACTGAATTGGCACATAGTTATGAGTAGATAGCGCCTGGTTAAGCTGGAGTGAAGTAGTGAATAAGACTAATTTAAAGTGTGCGATGAATTAATATACTTCAAGCTAAATCGAAAGAACTGGTGTGGCTTTATTTGAGAAAAAAATGTGTAGCACATATTTGCATTTTCATCTAAACGCAGCTCCCAGTAGCGTGGGCAGCTTGGGGATGCAGCATACCACTGCAAAGGTATTTCAAACTTCTTTTTACCCCTAAGCGAAGAACGAAAAATAACTTTGCAGTGAGTATATCGGGGCCTATAACTGATACAAAAGGGATGTTTAGTGAATTTTCCCCTCAGACTTCATTGATTTACATGTATGTATCATGACAATGAAGCAGTTGCACTCTCAGGGTCATTGTGGGTGCAGAACTTGTGGAGGCCAGCATGAATTATGGGACATTTGCCTGCATGTGGCATCCATTTGGAGCCTGTGTGTCACCTTCCTCCTTAATAACTCCCACGACCTGGAGAGAGTCACTTTGGTAATCCTCTGATAAATCAGTGTTAAATGTCATGTGCCTTACAAGCAGAGGGTGGTTGAGAGTGTCTGTGACTTCTGATGGCCCACATTGCACTATTACACCTCCTCACACACTCCAGAAATGTCACAAAAATTAACATTTTTGGGGGGCGCTAGAAACGCTTTGGTTTAGGACTCACGCTGAGGCTCATTCGCACTGCTGCTCCAGAGATAAAATTTTAAAAAGTTCATTACTTAAAATAGCTGTTCTCCTGCCAGGCTGCCAGCCATCAAGATATGAAGGAAATCAACTGCCCTGTTGTGCCAGAGATGTGAGGAAATGTGAGAGGGTGGGCTTATCGTCTAATTTAATAAGTGAAGAAAGTCACAAACCAATCATTTCTGTTGTCTCAAGTTATTTGTGTATGACTGAAAAAAGATTTTGATTCTTTCAAAGCAATTTTACAAATTGGTCCAAATGTTCTATACATCACAAAAATGACTTTTCCTATTAAAGCAGCACATTCAGCCATGTTGTTTTTGCCCGTCAAATATCCTTTTTTGATTAGTGTTAAAAATGAAAAAGCTTTATGTTGCTGTGGTTAACAGTCCCCTGAACTCACACCATCAGCACTGTCTCAGCCCACAGTTCATCTGACACATATTGAAGATGAAGAAGAAAAAAAGCCAAGCACTGACTGAAAAATTGCCACTTCTGATTGGCTGGCTTCACACAAGGAGCAAAGCAAAATCGAGTAGTATTTTTTTATTTTTGAATAATTATCGCAGAACGAGTATCCGGATATTTGACTAGTCATGCACACCACTAGTTTAATTATTGTGTTAAGAAGAAACTGGGCTCATATAATGAGCATTTTGAGTAAGATTGCAAGGTTAGTGGCTGTATATTGCTTTGTTTTCTTTGTGGAATAAAGTTACGTTTTTTTCATTTAAGCCAGGATTCTGTGTAGATTTCTGTGTCCGACATAATCAAACAAAACACGTACACTGGAAAGCATCAGAGTGCCTATATACATTTACTACATATATTTCTAGCTTTTTTTAATCGTTTGACTGAACTGTAAAACCACCATTGCAATTCATTTCTCCCCAATCCCCAAAAATATTGTCAGAAGCAAGAAATATATAAGCTTATTTTGCACTAATATTAGGACATTATCAAACTTAAGTTTCAGTTCTCATCCATTTGTGTGTTTTTCTTTTGTTGCTGATAGAGACAGAGGTCTTTGAATACCAGCGCATTTAATGGTCATTGCGATCGGGACAGGATGTGCAATGTACGGCACCATAAGAACATTACCATATTTTTTAAACTTCTGGACAATGATTTAATGTCTAACTCCATTCATGAAAGTAGCACATTTAATCAAAATGTGTAGACTGGAAAGCATTTTGTTAACATCAATCACACAGTAAAAGAGTGAGTAGGTACAGTGCATGTTTGTGCACATACTTATGTCATGTCTCATATTGTTTGTACTGTAAATTCCTATGTGTGTGACAAGGTTTATTGATCAGGCCTGTCTGGTCAGCGCAAATGTATTTTGTGTTAAATGTAGGAATTAAATTACAAAGAATGACAGATACACATAAATATTAATGCCAGGTGTCATCGTAAGTGTGCAGTTCTTGGTTAGAATGAGCTGCAATCAGGTTTAAGTCTTGGTCCTGGAACAACATTTCAACCCTTAAAGGATTAGTTCACTTTAGAATTTACTCACCCCCACATCATCCAAGATGTTCGTGTCTTTCTTTCTTCAGTCAAAAAGTAATTAAGGTTTTTGAGGAAAACATTCTAGGATTAAACTCCATATAGTGGACTATGGGGACCAACGGGTTGAAAGTCCAAATTGCAGTTTCAACGCAGCTTCAAAGGCCCCTATGATGATTCGTTAAGGGTATTAGCGAAATGCTAGGCCATTTTCTAAAAACAATTAACATTTCCATACTTTTTAACGACAGATGCACGTCTTGCACTAGCTCGCATGCGATGCGCCACGCATTACATATTCACGTTGGAAAGGTCACGCATGACATACAGTAGGAAGAACTGACCTAGTGTTTACAAAGTGAAAGTTTTCCGATGTGTACAAAGACTAAGTCAAACGCCATTTACAAAAATAACTTAATAAATAAAAAGTAAAACCACAATGTTGGACGATTTTGAAGTTGGAGGAGAAAACGTTTTTCGCCTATTTCATGCATGACCTTTCCAACGTGATTAGGTAATGCGCATCGCAGAGCTAATGCAAGACAAGCATTTGTGGTTAAAACGAATATACTTTTTTATACTTTTTTATACTTATATATATATATATATTTTTAGAAAATGACAGATAATTTTGCCATAAGACCCTTATTCCTCGGCTGGGATCATGTAGAGTCCTTTGAAGCTGCATTGAAACTGCAATTTGGAACAAACTGTTGTACGCCATTAAAGTCCACTATATGGAGAAAAATCCTGGTATGTTTTCATCAAAAACCTTAATTTCTTTTCGACTGAAGAAGTCGAAAAGCATCTTGGATGACGTGGGGGTGAGTAAATCATCAGGAAATTTTAATTCTGAAGTGAACTAATCCTTCAACACAACCTTGAAATAATAAAAAAAAATGTTTGATAGGAATGTTGTTCCAGGACCAACAGGTACCAAATTTTCCGATAAAAACCGGGACTTGTCAAGAACTCCTGAACAGTCATCAAGACTTCTTTCCCTTAAGAGGTTTGTAAAGCACCCAGAAGACGACCAAGACAAGAAAACGTTGTAGTCCACTGTTGTTTGTTTCACAGCTGACTAAACTTAGGAAAGGATCAAACCTGCTAGATTAAAATGAGTGAAAGCCACATCCATGAAGCATAATTCAGCTGTCCATTTGAATTTAACTCCACCTTTAACACAGGGAGACCAGCATCCTATTTTCCAGAGAAGTGACAATGGGAAGAGGTTACAGTGCTACTTATTAGATGGCTGTTGTAGCGCACTGTTATTAATATTGATTTCCTCCTCAGGGAATATCAATTTTGTTCTGCCTGCATACACATTGTAATGATGGGACTTAGCCTTCAGAGAAAGGCCTATTGCAGAGTCAGCAAACTGCAAGGAAAACAAAGACATACTCTTTTATAAACAAGATAATGTTGCAGCACAATCATCCAGCCTGATACACATACACACTGCTTGTGAAATCCACACCGGCTATATCTACATGTTACCTTATTGCATTTCCTCTTTACACGCAATCATTCGCAAACAGCAAACATGCAATTATTGATACTTCTGTCACACAATAATAGCATTGTTCTGTCTCGAGAATGGGACATGTTGACACCCAATTGTATCATTATTCAATTCCCATGGTGTTTCCCGACAGAAGTAATGCAGGCGGCAGCAATTCTTAAAGTTGGGCGCAATATTCCCAAGATGCTGTGCAGCGCTATTTATTCAGAAGCATTCAATCATAATGTCACGGGTGTTATAGTGTGCGTTATTTCTTACAGATGAGGGCAGTTTATCTCACTTTATGAAAGTCATTCTGAGGGGAGAATTTTATCATATGGAGGAAAGGTGATAACTGCCCTGTGGAGGCTGGAGGTTATGATTAGAGGTTATGTGATTATAACACACTTATCACAATTACAAAAAAAGTATTCGGTTTCAGAATACAAAATATTTTTTTACAAAAACGATCACATTTTCTCAAAGTTTCTGTATAAATTTCATTAAGATGCGAAACATCCTTTTAACATGCCCTCATGACCTCAACCGTAGTTGTAATGAGTGTCTATTCCACATTTTAGAGTGATATAATGATTTCTAAAAGCAGTCCTTTGTTCTGTTTCATCAGTGACTGGCATCCCACCAGCAATGATAATATGACTTAAGTTGCATTGATTAATGGATGATTGCATATATAAATTCAATTTGGCTGAGACCCAAAACAGATTCTATTCTCTAGTGCCTGTATTAGGTTTTTCATTGTCCTCCAACAAGAGTATAATGTGCTGACTCATACATAGAGGCTGCAGTACAAATAAATTCAAGGGCTTTTTTTAACCACTTTTTTATATGACTGGATAAATTTTTGTCTTGTATTTATTACTAAAGTCATTACACAAATGAAGAAAGACAGCTGTAATGACATGCAGGTATTTTCAAAATATAAGTATGTTAAAACATGCATGTACACAATAAGTTGATTGTATCAAATTATTAATTTCAATGTAAGTACATAGTACACTCTTAAAAATAAAGGTTCCAAAATAGGGGTTATAGAAGAACTATTTTGGTTCCCAAAAAACTCGTTCTAAAAAATAAGAGTTTTTTTAGATGATTTGGCCGCTCAATCCACCTAGTGTCAGTTCAAAAATCCAAAAGTAATTTTTTTATTAACTTTGAGAAAGGTTTGTGTAAGGTAAATAATCATTCTGTTAAATTTAATGTAATGGTTCTTTATCTGCATCATTGACTCCATAAAGAACCATTTTGTTCCATAAAAGTTTATTTATAGAGGAAAAAGGTTATTTAGATTATTAATATGTTCAAAAAATGGTTCTTTTTAGAACGATTCACTAAAAGTTTTTTTGGGAACCAAAATGGTTCTTCTATGACCCCTATTTTGGAACCTTTATTTTTAAGAGTGTACTTTAAGACACTTAATATAAAGTGGGACCTAGTTTGGTAGTAAAACTTAGTGTTGAACATTGTATTCGTTAACAAATGAGTGTGTAATTTGTAAAATGTTTGCAACTGCTTTTTATCACTTTATTAGAAGCACAACAATTACATTGTGTCATCTGACAACTAAATCCTTATTTAGTAGTTTATTTTAAAATGCCACAGGTGTGGATATTGGGACAGCCCTAGCATATCTATCTACAATGCTCTTCTTGTATAATTGCTTTTATCCTAATGACTGGGGTTGGGATTAAAATGATAAACCTGATCCAAGATGACGGCGGCATCACTGTCTTCACAGAGACTCAGCTGGACTCCCTCAATGGCACGCTCCCTGACCTACCTCTAGGACCCTAGATCTAAGCAGTCCTGGATAAGAATGCGTATCCAGAGGCCGGCTCGATCAATTACGTCCAGCAATTAAGAATGAGTGTCAACAGGAGATAAAGAGCACCATTAGAGAGACCCAAACAGTGGGAAACACACTTCTTCTTCATGAGATTTTAGGATAATCTCGTTTTACTGGAACTGTTCTTCCCCCGCACTCACCTTTGATGTGCAAATTAGAACAGGATCGAAGAAATAAACACGGTCACAAGCCAAAAGAAAATGGAGGCTTTGGCAGAGCATATTTTTGGGAAAAACAAATTGCATGAGTGCAGAATTTCTGCTTCAACATAATTGAACGTGACTTAAAAGGGATGTTTTTCAGCCCCAGCACAATGGCTATATTAGAGTGTGTCTCTCAGTGGCACCTTCAGGACATGTTTTATGGGGCGGCCAGATGGGGACAATAATTAAAAATGATAGGGTGGCACATCAAAAAGTCTATAGCGTGGCTGAATCTTAGGATATGCAACTGCAGGTGAAAATTCTGACAAATGTATGTCAGAAATATTCTCTTATTACATTCCCATTTTACATGCAATCATTATGCAGCAGAAAACATATAATCATTCATACTTTTGTCACACAATAATAAGATTGTTCTATATTGTGAATGAAACATGTTGACGCAGTTATAGGTGGTGTTGATTTGCAGACGGAATTTACAAAAATATACCAAACATAATTGTCAGTTTAATTGGCTGACAATTGATAAATTATAATATTATATTAATATAATATTCAAATTGTTGTAAAAAAAAAAAAATAATATTTTGTCACCTTAGACATGTTAGAGTAAATTTATACAGATGCTGGTTAAAGTGCTCAGATGTGATTTTCTAATGAACTAAATAAAATACATATTCATATCTAAAAAAAATATTATATATATATATATATATATATATATATATAATTATTATATATATAATTATTATATTATATAATTATACTATAACTATAATATGACAATATTCTGTTTCATTTTTTAAAATTACATATTGACATATTGTTTCATATACATGTCTTTACTGGTGAAAAAAAAACATTACTGGTGTGTATCTTGAGATAAAACAATGGCACTGTCATATTTTAAGATGCTTTTTATGCTTTCAGCTAAAACAGCTTGACATGCATTTTAGTCTGGGACTAGACTTAAGCCTTTTCTGTGAAAATAATAATGTGATAATAATATTTAATAGCTGTCTGTCAACACATTATTAGATATGGACAATGACAACTTTTATGAAAAATTAATTGAAAAATGTAGTCACAAATGAATTTAACATTCAAAAATGCTTTTGCCTTATTATTTTCACTTCAGACATGGTGAGCGAGAATTTACACGGACAGTGGTTGACGTGTCCTGAATTTTTTTTCCAACAAGCTTATTAGAATGTGTATTGAAGCAGTTAGCAAAGATCTTCAAAAGCTTTCCCAGGGCTCCGTTTCAGGCAGGCTGAAGAGAGACCTCAGCTTAACACGAGGGACAAAGAGATTTACAGTGAGATTTGGAGTATAATTCAACGATCTTCTTTAATCTCTGCACGCCACAGAGCTTCCTCCTATAGGGCAACCATTTTCCACAGTCCATTGAAACAATTTCTGCTTCATCTAAATAGTAAATAATTAAATTATCCTGACACATATTCTCATTTCTTCAAGCTGCAGTGTGAATATTAAGAGGCTACATGAATGTGGGGTAAATAAAGCCTTCAAAATGTTTAGACTTCTTGCCTTTGCAGCCTCGCCGCATTGTAATATCGCCTGCTTTTACCCGCTCGAAAAAAGGATCTGAGATGAGCTGTTGGCGCTCCAGTCTGAAATATAAATGTGACAAAATAAATTATAAATTGACACTACCGCAAAGCCTGTTTCAGGAGTAGGGCGGTTTTGGTTCAGAGGAAACCGAGTTATCTTTTTTGACACGAATATACATGCTCGCCATGATCCGTGCTCCAAAAACAATGTGTTATCGCTTGAGGTTTGTCTGCATTTAATTTTAACATCAGTACCTGCTTGCAACTTTAGTCTGCCTGTCAGAGACTACACAGCTGGGCTCAGAGTGAACAAGGCAGCTTTGTCACTAGTGGGAATAAGCTGTGCACAACTTTGGCTGTAGGACTGCTTTTTTTAAAAGATGAAGGTCCCAAACAGCCTGTCCCACTGAAACACTGTCCCTGCATCTGTTTCCTCAGTATGGTTCACTTGTCCTCACTGGCTGGAACGCCCTTGAAGTTTCTGTCTGATTCCTCACCTCACCCTCTGAATGACTATTAAAATATCTTGATTCCCCTGTAGAACTTTATAGTATTCGGCTCCCTGATAATACCTTCTCTTTTCAGCCAATAATGCGCAAGTATTGTGTGTATAGTGTGTGCATGTGTATAATCTACTAGCTGTGGATTATCCTGTATGTATATATACATATACATATTTTATATATATATATATATATATATATATATATATATATATATATATATATATATATATACATACACACACACACTATGGATAATCTACAGCTAGATGTGTATTAAACAAACTTTTATTGTTGAAAAAAATGTTCAATGTAATATTTTGTGAAAAACACTAAATATGACCAAATTGTGTCTGTCTAAATTAATTTGTTTATTTTTTTAATTATTGCTGGTCTATATTTTTGTTTCAGATTATCAAAAAGAATTGTCCAATGAAGCAAGTATACTGTATCCACTGCTGGATATTAGTTGGCAAATTAAATAGATATGTTTTTTAGAAGTTTGTTTCATCACAGTGCTGAAAAAGCCCATAGCCAAGGGAACACCCTCATATGTTCATATATTATGATGTTGACAATGGAAAAATCTGTTGTCCCTGAGCAAAATGGTGCAAATCCTTTCCTTAATACCTTCTGCAAAACCTACTTTTCTCTCTTTATTTATTTATTACTGTAAAAGGTCCTTTTTTTATCCTGAAAAAACACAAAAAAAACACAAAAAACTCAGTGAGTGTACAATAGGTGGAAAGCACGAAACATTTACCTCTTCAGCGCTTGTATTTTCTCTGCTGTGATTCTCTGAACAATCTTCTCCAGCACATCTGTGTCTGCACTTGGCTCTACCCGCACTTGCTCCCTGCTGAAGGCATATCGTCCAATGAGCAGCCCCAGAGCAAACACACCCAGCCCTGCTAGCAGGTATTTAGCCAGGCAGGTCCCATTCCATCTCTGGCCCTTGGGTACCGCTCGGCTGAAACGAGAGACGTAACTAGGGTCCTCCTGGAGACGCTCAAAGCGTCCGTGAGGGGAGACGGAGGGTTGAATTGGTTCCAGGTCTGGGTCCATGCCCCCGCCAGAAGAGCTGCTCACAGGTTGATGCTCCACACACTCCAGCTGGAAGCGGTCCAGGCCCGGTTCCTCCAGCTCCTTCTCCATGTCCCATTCCAGTTCCAGGGAAGCTGTGTGAAGCTCCACACTCTCCAGATCCCGCACACGGAGAGAACCGTGGCCAGCACGCACTTTCCTATACGCCATGTCTGTTACTGTAGAGACATGAGAAACACACACAGTTTATTAGTTTATTTTTACATTTAATTACTGTGTTGACACCTTCAATTCTTGGCTATACTAGGGCTGCAATAACTAATTGATCCAATTGATAATTGATAATGAAAATAATTGGAAAATTTTGATTATTGGTTAATCACATTCCGTACTATGCATGGAAAATACTTCTGCAAGATAATTCTGAGAAAAATTGTGAATTGCGGGATGTTAACTCGCAATTGTGAGATAAAAAGTCACAATTAGCTTTTAAATAGTTTTATTCTGTGGCAGAAACAAGCTTCCATAATAAGCTGTTTTTCTCATGGGGACCAAATATATAAATAAATACAAATCATCATAAAAACAAAACAATAATATATATTTATGTAAATGGGATGTAAACTCACAAAGTTGAGATAAAAAGTTGCAATTATCTTTTAAATTGTTTTATACTGTGGCGGAAAAACAAGGTTTTTTTTTGCATTTTTTTTTTTTTTTTTTGTATGTATTCATAATTTCTTTTTACTGCCCACTGCTGTACTTGTATTTTTTAATGAGCTGAATAACTGTGAATCTTCAAAGATGTTAATGGACAATAAAGTTAGAAATGTTAAAAAGCTCTTTAGCCAATAGGGCTGCAACTAATGATTATTTTGAATGTTTTGTTGATATTAATATTGATTAAACATACTGATGAAAACAAAGAAAGTTTATAAAAAATCCTAATCAACAATATTGTTCCACATCTTTCCCAATGTTGTCTACCGCATCTCCAAACATGTGCAATTTGAAGGCAATGAAAACAAATATGGTCAATATATCTGTAGGCTATATGCAATAAAAAACAGAATGTGTAAAAAAGGGGGTCCAATTTAAACTGATTGCTTATTTGAAAGTAGAAGTGAAAATCACTAAAATAATCATGATAATAAAGAACAACAAAAGCACAAACTAGTAAGAGGTACAGGAACACAAAATCATGTGAGAAACTCACATTACATTTAAACTATTTATTTACAATAGTCTCTTTACTGTTACTGCTGTCATAAAAATGTAATTTCTTGTGTTACATGTACAATTTTAAACTTACATTCCATGTTGGTTACACTTTATTTTGATGGTCCACTTTAGACATTCTACTAACTATAAGTAACTTTGCAACTATATGTCAACTAACTGTCATTCGAGTATTAGTGGACTGTATTAGATTATTAGGTTAGGGTTAGTAGAATAAGTTGACATGTAGTTGCAAAGTTACGTATAGTCAGTAGAATGTCTGTTGGGGACCATCAAAATAAAATGTTAGCAGATATTAAGTCTACTGATACTCTAATGAGAGTTAGTATCAAGTTACTTAAAGTTAGTAGAATGTCTACAGTGTACCATCGAAATAAAGTGTTACCCAAAAGTTTAACAAGATTTTTTTCAGAAAATGTTTTTTTTTTATTGCGCTCCTATTTATTGCACTCCATTTGTCTGATGTGCTGAAGTCTATGAAGTTTAATGGAGAACCACTTGTCGTCAGTACAAGCCTGTTTGCAAATTGAAATTATATGCGCAACTGTCTAACATTTAAAGATAATGCAAGTTATGCACTGAGGAAAACACGTCTCAAAAGAATAAACGGCACACAAACACATTTGTCAAAGCACGTGACAGGGCAAGCAACATTACACTATTTGCTTTTGTTTGTTTTGTCATTCTCATTTTTAGGACAACTTGGTTTTTGCTCTTTACCTCCACTATTTTCCAGATGTGTTTTTTTTTCCATAGAAATGCTTTATTCACTTGTAAAGTGACGTGAATGGATGTTTTCTACAAATAAAACCACAAATATCCCAGATTTTCAAAGCACACTAAACTCTGCTGCCATGATTATTATTAGCCAGTGTTTTGTGCCAGTTGGACACACATCACTCTCTACACAGACACTGAACTCTCTCAGGGAGGGATGTACTAGCTCACAGTTTGACTGTTGCTGCTAAAAAAGGTCATTAAGGGTGATGACTTGGTTGGCTCAAATTCATAAAAGAGAAGCCATTGTCTCTATGTACCATCAAATTTAACTATCCCTTTAACAGACAACGTCATCAAACTCAAAACAGCAAAATCGATAATGACAAAACTCCAAACCGCTCAGAAATTCCAGACTGCACGCAGGGCCATTATCCAGTCAAACTGAGTCCCTGAAATAGGTTGCCTTTAAAAAATTACAGAGAGAAATATCTGCTGTCGGCACTAGGCAAAGCGAAGGGAGCTGGAGAACTCTTTGATAGTCACACTTAAAATAGTCATTTAGAGGTGGGGAGAAATCTGTTCTGATAGAGGGAAATAACTCCGCAACTACTAAACATTACCATTCTATACACGTTTCTTTGAAAATGGCACCGCCATGGATTTTGCAACACATTTTGCACATTCACTTTGAGCATTTGCACTACCCTTGTCTTTTTATATCATTTGCAGTGCAGATTTGTTTCTGTTCTCAATCGTTTATAGGAATGAAGGGAATGATTTTATCTGCATGCTTTCACTTTTAAATAGGCCTCACAGAATGAGAGAAGGCGGAAATGATGTGTTGATGTCTCTCAACATTAATCTTCAGTGCTCCACAAAACTTCCATTATTCTAGGCCGCCGTTCAAGAGGAGCGATCCACACCGGAGCTTCATTTACACTCTGACCCGGGCAATGATATGGGTTGTCAAACTCTCAGGACAGAGCTAACCCTCATCTCCTCTGCACACCCCCTACATCCGTGCCTCGGGCTCTTTGCTCACAGACTGACAGCTGACGTTCAATCACCAGAAACATCAGTAATTTAACGCCTTTCAACTACCCAACAGAGCCATCAATTAAAGTAGAGGGGAATGCACCGTCTTTGGCTTTTCCTCAGAGATTGATGTTACAGTGAGAGTGGAAAAGATGCTTCTTCACATGCTCTGACCCATTAGGTGCATGTTTAGAGTGGAAGCAATGACATGATGCAAATTTTTTGAGCCGGGTCAAAAATGCAATGTCTGTGATTTATTATTATTATTGTTATTATAATTTGAAATAAATTTTGTAGTGAAGTGGAAGCAGGAGCATATGGGTGGGGAAAAGAAGCCTTTCTGAAACTCATAGATGTCACAACCTTACCATATTTGAAACATCAGCTCCCAAAGCAATAATGGCAGGTGATAATGTCGGAACTACCTTATCAAGCTGATCGATCAACTTTGCCAGCGCGACTGGACCAGATCGTATCAGATTGGTAAGAAACTCTGTACATCTGTAATGTACAACTAATGTACATCTCTTTTCTCACAGTGTCTGAAACAATTCGATAAAGAACTAGGTCTCTCTAAACCCTCCTTTCCGAAAGCCTACCCTGCTCTGATTGGTCTGATGGCAGGGTCTGATGTGATTGGTCAACCTCTTACAGCGCGTTTCAGAAACGAAATGGCCAATACCATATCAGAATTTTAGATCCAGAGGCTTCCTCAGCACTTGATACACAGTGATATGGAAATTAACGATGGTATAATTTTTACCGTATCAATTCAAGGCCGAGTCCTCATCCTGAGAATGCAAAGCTGAGTTGTTTTCGCAGCCCAGAAAACAATGTCTTATCAACATAATGTCAAAACGAACTAAACTCTTCCAGGCCTCAACTACAACTACAGTGTTTAAGGGCAGGTCAAAGTAGACGTTGTTCACAGGCAGCCAATAAATCCTAGAACTACTGAAGACTCGTTTTTAGGTCTTTTGGAATTGGTTCTTTCTTTTGGGAGACAGTAACTCTTTATTGTGAACTGTGATCTTTGAAACTTTGCAGACCCTTTACATTCACAAAGAGCTATATAATAATAATAATAATAATACATTTTATTTGGCGGATGCCTTTCTAGATACACAAGGACATCTTACATGTTTAAGAGGGCATAAAAGAAGGAATTACATTAAAATACATTTAGCTTCATAGTAACATTTTACAAAATAGACAACATCTGAAAAGTGCTAAGAACATCAGAAGAGCAGTAAAAAAGTGTGTCGGAAACTGTGGCGATGTAGTACTCTATAGATTTAAAGATTAAAAGCTTTCTTAAATATCTGAAAAAAGCATAATAGAAGAAGTACGTACAGATTTTTTTTTATTGTCATTAAATTTACACTAAAAAAAAACACATTATGAAACCAACACGAATACATACATTTCTAAGAAATTGGTGCACGTTTTAAACTACAATAAAAAAAAAAACTAAACATTTTCCTTTTTATTCATCATGGACACTCTTAGACCCATTGCAATACTGATAATACAATGAGTGTCATTGACTAATAATTGCTTAACAGTTCCCTCATTTAAGTGCATTTTAGCCAGGTTCACAACAGGACCATAACCACATTGTTTTGTCCATGCCCTCATTTTATTTGTTAGTTTGATTTATGCTAGGACCAACACTGTTACTCGCTGAACTACAGCCAGTGGATAGCAAACACCTTGTGTGTTTCTGGATTTATCTTATCAATATTTATGAAACCCGTCAAAACAGCATTTATGTTTCCCTGGAATAGGTAAAGACAGGCTGAGTAGATCATGTCACCCCCAGTGGTGGAAGGCCCAGGTACTGCTTGTGGCAGCTGAGAGAGCATGCAGGGAAAAGCAAGAGTAATGGCACCTATCAGAAGATGCCAGAAGTTTCTTGGCCTTACTCCCACAAGATTTCTCCAGCATGGATGGTGTCCTCTCCATTACAAACCCCTAATATACTATGGGCACCTCATGGATGTCACAAGCTGTTAGACCTACAGCAAATTGCCTGCACAGAGCACACTGTACATCGAGTTAAAATGATCTGCTGGACTAGAAGCGAGGAACAGCCACAAATCGATACATCTGTCAAATTTAATTTTAAACCAATCGCTTAATTCGCTATCAATGATGCATTAGCATTATTAGATCTAAAATAATAACTTTACACCACTTTCTATGTGCACATGTAGATATAATTCTAAGAAAATCATATTAGCAAGGATTCTAAATCTAATATGACAACAAATCATTTGAATTCATATTATTAATAATTATATTTCTCTTTTATTCTGGATAAAAAACAAACAAACAATAGATCTTGTTTTCCCACTTGCTTATGCTTAAAAGAAGTGCAAATATCTGTTATCTGAAAACAAGCCATACCATCTTACATAGTTTTGCTTCTCAAGTAAATTCATCTTGTTTTATGGATGTTCAGACATTTTTTACTGGTAAACAAGACACATATACTCATTAAGAATATGATTTTTTTCTGTGTAGTGCTGGTAATCATAAGAAATAGATATTGTATCCGCACTTATTAAACATAACAAAAGTAAACTGCAATGGCACAGAAAATATAATTTTAAAAAATTCAGATGTCTTTGCGCTCAGTTTTTCTTATCATGTTCTTTTGTCTTCACAGGGGGTGAAGACGAGGGAAAGTACAGAAAAACGAGCAGGAAATGAGAAGAGAGACATCTCACAGTGTTGTCTCGCTTACCTGTCATCACTTCTGACATGACCTTGTCAGTTACCTTAGTTAGAAAGCATGAAACTAGCTGTCAGTCATGTTGAATCGGGCCAACAACACAGTCCAAAAAGAATATGTTTGCAGCTAATGAAAACAGACATTCTCCATCCTCATACAAACCTCACAAAACACTTATTTTACAAAATAGTTAAATCAAAGGAATTTCTTGGAAATAAAACAAAGCACCGGACTAGATTACCAGAGTTTGTGCATTGAAACCCCAGGTTTAAAATTCGGACAGTTTTTATAAGGACGATGGCTTTTACCATGTCAGAGCTGATGGATTTTAATTCTACAGGTTCCCAGAGCTAGACCAAACTTACAGAGACGTGTCGTCATTATCCTACAAAAATAATTCTGAATTCATACAAGGTGAAACACAACATGAGCCTGTGGCAGAAATAGGCCATGCCACCAAAAGTATCACCGGGCCCTTGACAGCATTGAAAAGCACTATTTTCATTTGACATATGAATAAAATATGCATCCTCAGGGGTACATGCTACATGTCTCACAGGCCTCATTCACATTAGATTCTAAAATATACAGGTATTTCCAAGAGGTCAGACAAGTCCACAGTGATATAGGGGCAGATTGTTTTTTTCCTTATGTTAAATATTTTTTTTTCCTCATGTTAAATATTGCTTTACTGGTGACCTCCTCCAGCAATTTCTCTTAAAACAACACTTATGCATGTTCTATGTTTGTCTTAAAAGAGGAAATTGAAAGAGAGAAAAAAATGTAGATAAATTAGATATTATTTTTAGTATTGGGGGGAATTTTCTAGTACATACTAGAATAGACAGTTCATCAAAACAGCTCCTCCTGGCAGAAATTGTCTATATTCACATGTGTTCATACACAAAATGTGGTTCTAGCACACAACCATCATCATACTTTGCATAGACACTGAAACATAATATATAAACTGTATCTAAAATATGAACACTTTATGTACAACTTTAAAGCTGTACAAACCTTGTTAATGTACAATACTTACAGTTCATTGAATTTTAAATCAGGGAATTACAGGTTTATGTTAATTTATAATAAATTAGAATAATTTAATATTTTTAACAGCATATATTTATTAAACGCATTAAACACATTCACTACTTTTATAATAGTTGCATTCTGTTGATTTAGAAAACATGTCTCAACATATTGAACTTGTTCAGTGCTTCCCTCATGTCAGAAGTGTTGTAAACTTTGAATGTTGTATACAAAAACAATTGCATGTTAAATGCTGTCAAACCTTCTGATATTGTTTCCCTTTTAAATGTGAACTCACACTGCATACTAGGAAGCCAATGGCCAATACCTCCTGCATGACCGGTGTCTGAAGCACGTGTCAAAACAAGATAATGACTATGATGTCACTACTGGTGCGACCAGAGTATAAAAAGGCGCCTGTAGTACACGTCATCCACTTCCTTGTCTTCAGGAGCCGTTTTTGACAAGTGCTTCAGAAACGGCTTCCAAGGACGCAGTGTCTCGTTCCCCTTCTCAGGGAACCCATGTTACATTCGTTTCCCGAGACGAGTTCACTGTCCATCCAAATGTGTGAAAATGTATGTGCAAATGTTACAAGAATGCCTAGAAATGGTAATGGGATCGCTCTAAAATGGCATACCATAAGATAAAACAGATGCTGTTGCATTATTCTGCAATATTCTTTAAAACGAGGGAAAGCACCAGTAAAACTAATGCTGCCCAGCGGTGAATCTGTGAATAAGGTGTCATTTGTACATTCAGATCAATGCACACAGGTGAGACGGATACCAAAACAATGAAGATAAAGCCAAATCAAAAAGACAAATCACTTGTTGCGAAAACACAACGGCCCCCAAGCATCTAATCAATTACCCAAGTCTATTACGTTCCATACGAAGAAGAGGAAACAGACAGGGAGAATTATTTTGAATGGCTCGAAAGTAGCATCAGCGTTATTGAGGACATCTATCACACTAAACTAAACACAGAGATATTGTATCTGCCTGTATAGGCTGAAATGCTGGATCAGACACATTTGCTAAAAAAAAGGCAGGAAATCCAGCTTGTACTATTTCAAATGGATTATGGCTAGCACTCAAATCATTAAAGCCAGAATTAGACTAACAATCATTCATTAAAATTCTCTGAAATGCAGAAAGGAGGAATGGTTGTCTTCCATAGAGGCACTCTGCTAATGGCGACAGCGGAATGACCAAATAGCCTGTTTTGTAGGTGTGAAATCGATAGCACTGTAAACTGGAGCATAAAAGCAAAACCTCTAAGACCAGGTGATCCAAAGACTCAAAGTTTTTCCACTTTCTCCCATAGGTACCTATTAGAAACATAGACTTAAACTGGGAATTTGAGAAGACACATTTATGGGCTTAGGGTTTTATAGGATATTGCCGTCGCCAAGTGTTCCTTGAAAAACAAACAGTAAAAAGCCATTGTTTAGTTAATTAGTATCATGGGGCACAAAAGGATGAGAGCTGGTTTTTCAAACACCTCATCTGATTAGGGCTAAGAATTAGCCCTTAGAAATGACAGCTTGTGCATACAACTTCAAAGGAAAGATTAAAAGTATTTAGTTTGTGTTTATCTGGTAAAGTGCAATTGGTAAACAGAATAATTTATCAAGTCTAAGAAATATACAATGTAAACTAATGGGAAAAAAAAAAACTCTCCAAAAGCTTTCGGCTGTCTCGTTTGAAGTGCTCAAAGCCAGTGCGTTGACAGTGATGCAAAGCATGTATATACGTGTTTGTTCCTACAGGATTAATTGTGTTCATGTAGTGATACACAGTGTTTTAAAAGAGCATATTACTGATTCTGTGCTGAAATGTTGCTAGACATGAAAAACATGTGAACTTGAAGACTCTCTTTAAACGATCATTAAAAAAACTTCAATAAATAGTTACAGTATATTGAAGTTTTGCAGAGCTGTACCCTAATATTACAGAGAAAAAAATTCCTAATTAAAAAAATAAGCAAATAATGACAATACATAATATAAACATTACAAAGAATACAAGATGTATGCATGTATAATATACTGCAAAAAAAAATCTGTTCAATTTACGGTAAAATACCGGCAGATGTGGTTGCCAGAAATTTACCGTATAAAATATGGTAGCAACATATTAGGTTTTACAGACTTAACTTAAAATTGACAGTAATAAACCATATTTCATTATCTGATGTAATGTTAATTTACCGATCTAGTGAAATATTAATATCTGTTTTGAACCATTATAATACACTGAAAACCAATAATTACAGCAGTGATGAGAGTCACATGATCAATCAAAGCTCATCACAAACAGCTCTTTCACAAGAAAATGTATATTAATATATAGAAGCTGCAAAGTGTCATTCACACAAACATTAAACACCATCATGGTAACACGTGAAATTTTAAAAATGCAATAAACATGAATTTAACAACATTACATGTAACATAAAAGCCTAATGTACATAACTGATTAGACAAAAAACTAAGAAAACTATGAAGAAACAGTTATTTCAACAAAGACACATCAAATGCGAAGTGTCATGCAGGGAATTGTGGGAATGTCAATTTACGTTTTTTCACTGTAAATTATACGAGTTATTCTTTTTCACTTTCAAAAACTGTAAATTTAACAGTATTTTACAGTAAAATTACATTAAATGTACTATTAGATCTATCACAGTTATTTATCATATAGAGTATAGTAAGGAAACTTTCTGTTAACCAATTAACAATTTTTCACTGTAGCATTTTTACAGTATTTTACTGTTAAAATCACAATCATTTTTTACAGTGTAATTTGACCAAACACTGAAATATTATGACAGGTCTACAATCAAGTGGAGTGATCTTTGAATGTGACAGTATCTCTAGCCATAGCACAAACCTCCATCCGGAACAATTTGCGGAATGACAAACTCAAGGATGTTTGACCAAACAATGAAACGGCGACCTTGAATCCCATTTAATCTGAAGGTCGTATTCCAGGCTCAGTCAGAAAGTGTTTGATCTTTACCATACATGACAAATGGACACTGGCTTCATTCTGACAAATTGCATACACGTATTTGTCCCCGAGATAAAGCTATAGCCCCTATATTGCTTATTATTCTCAAGAGCCTTATTAGATGATATCAACCTGTAGTCAGACAGCACTGGATTTTGAGACTCAATAGCTAAGGATGGATGGCTAGTTTGGCATCCAGCCTGGTTTATCACACAAATTTGGTTCAAGTGTTGATTTGTCTAACCAGGTTTGATGTGAAGGCAATTATAGAAAACAAACATGGCTTCCTTTCCTCTTGCCCAGTCCAGTCCAATCAGACAATATCATCTCTTGATATCATCTCTGAATATGTATTTATGATCATAGATTGACCACTGATCAAAGAGAAAAGCACTTGCTTAGCATGCATTCCCCAATGATTCGAGTCTTACCAAGTTCGTACCTCTTCGTTAAAGTCACTCGGAGCCACTGAGAGAGTGTCTATATATAGACAAAACCACGCCGCTGTTCCCGTGTACACATATCTGTCATTATCTTCCTACCCTGTCACAAACAGAAGTCACCTCTTGTTGCAAATAAGGTCTTTCCCATCTGTAACACACTGATAGATGGACACAGAGCCTGTCAAACTTCACTGGCAAAACATACAGAAGTAATTAAGGAGCTTTTTCATTCAGTAAGACCAACCTCTAGGGCTTTTTTTTTTTTTTTTTTACTACAAAAATATATATCATACACTCGGTCAATCATGCACAAAGACAGAAGTATACACAAATGATGGACATGACACACAGACTGTTGACTCAACTGTGATGTGTTGGGCTAGTGTAATTGCCCGTCATCTCATGGCGCTCACTGGAGAATGGAATTTCATGGGTCTGATAAAGAGATCGGACAAGCTCATGTGTCTTCCCGTCAGAGCATACAGTACATGTCCCAGAATTGTCTGAGGCTAAACAGAGAAATAACATCAATGGCCCAACACATCAATGTCTCTCAAGCATCTTAACTTTAACTTTATTTTATGCTACTTTCTAATTCATTTTATTTTAAATAAGTGCACAAAATAAATTAATATCTTGGCATGAAATACAACGAAATACGACTTAAAACAGGACGACACCGGACTCTTGAGTCCTTCTCAAGTCCGAGTTCAAATCCATATTTTCATGGTCTTGTTATTGACTCGAGAGCATTTAGACTCTCTTGATTTGGACTCAATGCTGTTGATACATCTTGCACATATAATTTGCTCTCTGCAATCATGTAATGGTTGCTTGAGGTTCACGAAAAAACAGGATTCATTCAACACAAAGGAAATCATAGGGCCTTTTTACACCTGGTCACTTCCATGTATTTTTACTGATTGGATATCTATCTGCTTTGTTCAAACGGTTCCATTTACACTTGGCCACATATATGTGTCTCTGCCAAATGGCTATAAATCCGATCTTCAATTCCCACACTATATGCAAATTTAACAGTTCACGTCAACGAAAGCTACAGATATGAACTGTATTTTATTTATCATCAGCTTATTTAAGGTTATAGACCGCAATAAGTGAGAGAGCAGCATCAGCACTGGCAAGATAATTTAGTCTCACTACTTTTAATGAAGATGATTGTGTGTTGAGCGTCTGTGACTTACTTTCAGTTTCATTTGCGGCAGTTTGCACATTGGCTTGCTGAACAGATACACATCTGCAATGATGCGTGTTGCTGCAGCGCTGTCATTTTTGGCTATAATGTAATACAGCCTATATAACACGCTCTAACACGTTTATTTTTTTTACATTTTGGGAGGAGTCAAATTTACATATGTGGTTTCAACAACAAGATGTATTTACACTTTCACCAGTTTCGTCTGGTATGCGTCTCAGACCATCTCCTGAAGTTGTTTGAGTGATCAGATTAAATCCGTCTCAAAAGCATTTTGGAGGGCTTTTACACCTGTTTTTTTCACGACTGGATAACTATCCAATCAGAGAAAGCGCATGAAGTGATCAGGTGTAAATAGGCCCTTTACACTGTCTGAGTCAGAATTTAGACTGTCTGAATACAGACCCTCTTTAGGTCTCTGACCTAACTTGGACTCAACCCTTTTCTGGCCAAAGTCTTGACTAGAACTTAACCTACTCAAGTCTCAGCCTGTACTCAGACTCAAATGAGTTGTTCTCAACTGATTTTTATCTATCTTTATCTACCCCTAAAAGATCATAGTAGTTCTGTAAGGATGGTGAGAAAACTTGTTCTTTTAAGTGTCTAAAAAGTAGTACAATATATAGGATTTCCTCTGATTTTCTTTTCTTTTCTGAGCTCTGATTTTTTAACACAAGAGTTGCAACCTATCTTTAAAAAGCTCCTGTTCTAAATAGACTCTTTATTTATAATTTTTAAAAATGTACTCTTAAATATGTTCAGGGCCATTTGGCAATGTGATGAGGCTGGAGTCCCTGACCATCTGTTATGTGGGCACCATCCTCTACCCCCTTCTACTCTTGCCCTGCGTTACAGACCCCTGTGTTTCAATCCAATTCAGGGCTCCAGCTACCTGGCAGCCATTTCCCTCAGACCTTGCCAACAAGATGGCTCTGCAGCAGGTAATAATGACCCAAGACAAACTCTTAAATTGATTATGCCATCGTTAGGGCATAAATACAAAGTATCGGCCCTGCAGAGTGGAAAGATGGCTCCGAGTCAACAGGCACTCACATAAGAGACAGATACTGATTCTGAAGTGCACATGATGGGGGAAGACGTAAAGGAAGATGAATGCAGACTGACTGACATAGCTTACATAGGCTCTGTATGGGATGTAGAGATATTGGTGGCCCTTTGAGAGATTTGCATGGGCATAAGGTTCAGCCCACAGAGAATGTCCAATAATTGATAAGTACTGATACTTATTGAAATGCAAAAAGCTAGTGGACTTTCTACTTGGCTACGAATCTGGGCTGGCAGCCAAAGGGTTACTAGTTTGTAACCCAACATAGCGCGACCAAAAATTCTCCAGTGGGGATTTAAGTTACAAAAAAGTGAATAATTCAGAGACGTCCAATCTTGTATTTACTATACAAGTGCGTTTAGCCACTATAATGTATCCAGCAGAGTTTAAATTAAACACAGCTGAAATAGGGCCCTATTAAAACTTAATTTTATTGATTTTAATATTTCATTTAAATTCCATGTTTTCTGTTTCAATCTGTTTCTGTATTCAGTTTTTTATTTAATTTTAATTGTAATAACCCAAACAGATAAACCCGAACTTAAAAAAAATAAAAATACATAAAATGTAAACAAAAATATGGCCCTATGAGATGCATTTTATTTTTCAGAAATTCTGTGTTTTAATTTTTCTGGATTCTCTGTTTTATGATTTAATACAAAATGATGGTATCTAAAGTGTGACCAAAATTATTATACAAAAATTGTGGCAATCAAATGAATGCATAAAACTCTAACAATTTAATTAATCCTATAAAATGTAATCAAATGACATTTGAACAATTCCTTTCATCTTTTGCAAAGAAAAAAAAGGCAAGTGTGTTGGGGGTAAATTCTTCAGGAGCAGGATTGGACATCGGTTGACTACTTAAAACTAGCAAAAACACCAGCCTGGTTGCTACAAAGCAACAACATGGTCACCATTTTTATACCCTTTCCTGGAAAAATGACCAGTTCACCGAGTATTTTTTTTAAAAACAAAAGTTACACCACTATACTCCCAAGAACCATCAATAGGTTTCAGTATTTGCAAAACTACCCTGTGTTACGAAACAATGACAAATACTTTGTGGTATGAGAGGGCCCTGTAGGGAACGTACGGCTTTTCTTTATCACTCCTCTAAAGCCTCTCGTGTCACAGTTCTCTATTCATGCTCTTAGAGATTGAGAATGATACAGGGGACGGTCATATTTCAGACCACTAAACATGTCTTTAATCATGAGGAGAGTCCTTCTGCTTGGAAAGCCATGATTTGAAGCTCCAGTGTCAGGTGCAGTGAGAGCTGATAGCTCCTCTCTGGGTGAAGAGTGTTGGATCATTTAGAGAAATCTATATTCTCTGGCCATTCATTTTGCTGCAGGAATGAAGCATTTCCCCTGAGGGAGAAAGAGAGAGCTCTCTCAGCAAATAATCCCCTTGCAGCCACTTCCTGCGCACAAACCCCCTTGGAGTATTTATCTTCTTCTGAAGGAAAATGTTTGCATAGGTGTCATACTGCACGTAACCTGACAACATAACCTTAAGTACATATTTCTTTCTCACCTGTAAAATATTTGCTAAGACTAGTCAAAATTCAAGATGCACTCAGTACTTTTAAGTTGCGCTGGTTATTATGGCTTCTTGGACTTATCTTGTCACGTAGGGGTGTGGATGTAGCATCATGAAAAATCTAAAGTTTTCAAATGCCATTATACTGTAGATATCTGCTTGGAAATTAGCCGAATTTAATGTATTCTGACAGAAAGTGCTCACCAACATGGGTGTCAAAGATCTCGGCAAGTCATGTGATCTCAAAATGAGCGCCCTCACAAGGAGAACCGGTCCATGTAACGTAAAACCGCTTTTATTAAGCTGCTGATCTGACTTTACTGTTCATCTCATATGAGAGTATATTATTTTATCTTTCGAAAGTAAGATTCATCTTGTTATGTAAAACTTTTTTAATGAACAAAAAATATACTGAGTGCACCTTTAAAAAGAAAATTGAAAACTAAAAAGATGTGCTGAAGCTATAAAAAAATAACCCTGGAACAGGAAATTCTCTTCTTGCCTTCAGTCCCGAGCAAAGGGAAGTTTTCCTATCCGTTTCAAGGTTCTCTTTGAAATGCGGCAGTAGGGTCATCTCAAGTGGCCTTTCCCGCTAGTCTCTGTGTCTGTAAAACAAGATTTCTTATTTTTGATTTCCACTAACTACAAAACTTTAAGGAATACTTCTCTTATTCTCACTAGATATATTCTTAAAAAAATCAGTGAGGCATCCTATCTACTCTATTAATTAATCCTGACAAATACTTAATCTCTAGCTTTTTTCTTAATTCCCCCAAGGACTAAACAAGATGCTGGGGTGGCAATGAACCCATGTTGTGCAAATGAAAGACGGCAGTAGGAATAAAGCGCTGCCATGGGGCTCCACTGACCTTGCGTTTATTCAGAAGTACATAATGCAATAATCACCTCCGCATGTGTGATAGATTTTAGCCACCTCGCTCCATTAATCATCAGCTGTGGATGGGAATAAATTGAATTAGCGCTACGAAAAGCTCACTTCTCTCAACTGCAAGCAATGAAAAACAATTAGTGAGTTTGAAAATGAGCTTGAATCTAATGCAATTGATTAACAGATTAATAAATATTTAATCTCTGCTACCAAGAGCTTCTTGTTCAACGTATCAATGCGGCTGTTTTATAATTAACCTCTACACTGATTAATGTGGAAGTGATGAATATCATAGCTTTTACATTGTTCTAGTGTACAGCTAAAGTGTAATTAGAGATTACTTGAGATTATTTGAATTATTCTAACATATATTACAACATTAAATAGTTATCACTTGTGGCTGTAGTACAATAAAGCACATGACATGAATAATTCAAGGAAACAGTCTTTAATCCAAAAATCCATGCAGGGAAAACACAGGAAAAAAGGCAAACACGTCCACTAATATTGACGAGACAGGACAAAGAACTGAACAAAACTTATACCAGAACTAAACAACTAAATAAGTTAATTAATTGACAACAGGTGAAGTGAATAAAACTGGCACAGACTTGGAAACTAAGGGTACGTTTAAAACGATCCGCGTTCTCACGGATCCGCGAATACGACTAACAACGCTGTATTATGCATGCCAGACAAGTAGTTGGCGATGTCTCTTTGTAAAGAAAGACTATGTGCCTGTGCACGTTCAAATGTGCATGCCTATAGATTATGCACGCAATATGCATGTGCAAGCCATCACTGTTTTCACAGATTCACGTTTTTTTTTTTTAGTTTACACTGAAACGATAATGGTCTCGTTTTAAAAAACTTGCACTTGTTTTCAAAAGTTTGTATTTTCAGGCCACCAAACACTGTTGTTGACGAAATGAACGGCCAAAAGGCATAAAAAGTTTTCTGTTTTTAGTTGAAACCGCTGGCATGTAAAAGGCAATGAAACAAAGCATAATCCTGACAATAATATGTTTCTGTCATATAAAACAGGTGTAGACGTTAGGGCATTGCTGCTGAGTAATATATGATGGGTCAAAGGTAACCATAATCAGTGTTGGGGAGAGCTACTTTTAAAATTAATGCGTTAGAATATTGTGTAATTCCCTAAAAAAGTAACTAATTGTGTTACTTAGTTACTTTTTATGAAAAAGTAATGCTTAAGGTTCATTTTGCATTTCTGCTTCTCATGTGGGCAGGGCTTGCTTGTTTGTATTTTAATAACAAAAATGTTCTATTTTTGGCAAATGTAAAGGCCCTTTAACACCAAAAGTGAACTGAACAAGTTTCTGGCGAAGGAAATGCAAATTCATGACTGTACAATTCAAATAAAACGTTCAACTGTGCTGCCACTCTGTGCCACAGGAGAAGATAGTTCCACACTCACAATGAAAGACAATGGTGATGTTTATCTAAAGACATGTTCGCTTATTGGTATATGATTGAATTGGATCATCGGAGGTCAGTAGCAAAGACACTGGTTAATATTCTGAGTATACACAATACCTCTGAACCTTACTTCCAATTTCCCAGGTGACAGACATTAAGTGTAACCTGTAAAAGTAACTTGCATTACTTATTTGAAAAAGTAACTCAGATATGTTGTTGCATATTTAAAAGTAGTGTTACATTACTCCTTACTTATTAAAAGTAATCTGATAACGTAACTCACATTATGCGTTACCCCCAACAATGACCATTATTATTACTGTAGATAATAATGATGGCATGAACAAGAGCTGTAATTACTTGATGTTTGAAAAAAAAATGTCATCTTGCATTAACCTGCTGTAAAACCCATCGTAACATCATATGGCCAAATCTAACAGTATTATATCATCATTTCAGACCTAAAGCTTTGGGTTTGCGTTTGAAAATACAGAGCATCAGTCTCAATGAGCTGTGCACGTAGAGAGGAAACCATAGTATTTAATTTCATGGCTCCTTAACTTTCATACAGTTAATTTCTCAAGCACCTTTCTATGTATATGACCACACTTTGTGTAGAATTGTAACCCCTCAAATTGTCAATGGAACAATTACTAATAAATAATTAATTAAAATTAATTGTGCCCAAACAAAGGCCTCCAAAGAGTGAAATAAATAAATTAATTAATTAATTTGAGTTGAAATTCAAAGTGTGAAATCTACAATGAAAGGGGGCTTCGTCATTAAAATTTCGCAATATAGATTTTAGGCTAGTCATTTTTTTTCTAAGTCTGGTACCAAAAGACTAAGAACAATTATTAACTAATATTAACTAATTAATAGATTTAAATTTCAGAATTTAACAAAAAGTACCATGACGTGCATTTTAAACAGCTTAGAGTACAAATACTTACGGTATGTATGCAAACTATAGTAGAACATGTAGGTTGTTCTATGCAAATGAGGGATAAAAGCCCTACAAGGTAATCTACATGTCTCAAAAGAGATGCTGTGACACATGAGGGGGGCTTACAAATTGGTTCGCTATCACCAGGCTGCAAAGCTCAAATGGGTCACTGAGAGAGAGCAGAGCTCAGCGTGACAGCAGTAGGAGGTTTGAAACGGTGTACATGGCAGTCAGCAGCAGAAAGGCCAGCGTATACTGTACCACAGCACTGCGGTCTGGGGGTAGATTGTGATCTGAGGTGTACGCCCCAGGTATGGGAAAAGTGGAGCGTGATGTTTATAATACCCGACTGAAGCAGCCATGGCTAAGAGACTTTCACGGTTGTCTGCCTACAGCTGAGACCTCACGTCTGATATTCAACCATGGCTTGATGCTAAAAGAAGTTGAGAAGTAAAACAAACAAAAAAAAATGCTGGCTGACTTAAACCAAATATGTTGCTTTTTAGACCCCAGTGACTATTGAAAGGCAAAAACAATTATTTGTAACAAATATGTATCTTGTTTTCTACTTAATAAATTCAGTCTTACAGGTTGGGAATGACATGAAGCTGAAACAATACTGACAGAATTTTCATTTTTTTGGTGAATAACCTTTTTTAACAGTATAGTTATTAGATTTTCTTTTTCTTTTGTGGTTTTCAGCTTCATTTTTTATGACAATTTTAGTGCTTTCTGATAGTGTCGAGTCTCTGAAAACTAAATGTATTTAGCAATATCAGCTCTGTGTGAACAGATAAACATCTTTAAGTCCTATATCTCATTCCTCAGATCTAGTACTGGCATGTACTTGACATTTAGCAGTGATAAGTCAAGTGCAGCATTTACGAGAAAAAAAAAGAGGATCTAACAAGCTTCAGTGGTGGTTCATGTCTTGTAATACAGCCGCCATTAAATACATGTTGTTAATCACGCATCAACACTGCACCCAGTTTATTACCAATCACAAACAAATATCTTGGCGCCTCTGCTGTTGTGATTTAAATATTCCCCTTATTAACTTTATAGACAAAAGTAACTGCTCCCTCAATAGAGTTTTGCTGACTCATGCAGAAGACAGGGACCACTGGTTCACACGAGGGAACTCCTAAATGCAAACTATCAATTTACTTTCCGGGCCAAAGAGAACTGGAGGGAAAGATGGGCTATTTGAGACATTTTTTCAATACGTTTCCCTTTTCGTTTATCCGCCTTTTATTGGCGTTGCTTTTAAAAGTAAGACCTAAAATTATGTGTAGGAAAATTCAATTAAAAGATATTGGATGTGTTAAATTGTAACTAGGAACAAGCCAGCACTGCAAAACAGGGTAAATATATAAGACTGAACTGATTAATAGGAAAATGAATGAGTGTGGCATATAAAGCAAGTACAAAAAAAGAAAACAATAGTTCATGGTCCAGCATTTTCACAACATAAAAAACACAACAACAAAAACAAACAAACAATGTGTTCAAGGAGAAACATTAATAAAGTGTGGAGGGTAAAGGGCCATTCACACCGAACAGCGTTTTCCCTTTAAAAAATGCAAGATGCACATCATTGGAATGAATAGTTTTGGGACGTGAAGGCTTGTTCCCTTTCGTAGTCACTCCGAGTTACGTCGGATGATGACAATGGGGTTTCGCTTAGAACACCTATCGACTTTGAGTATACAAAAACGAGCCAATGGCAAAGAAATGCCATGGGTCTGCGGAATTTGTATGACGTAACTCCGCCCCACCTCGTGGGTATAAAAGGTGGACGCCGGCAACATGCAGTAATGTTTTAGCTTCGGAGCCAAGAGTATCTCTTCACTCCACAGCCATTTCTGACTTCGCTCTACGAGACGAGCCATTCTCTCCGGTGTTGGTGTGACGGCGATCTGCAGCGAGTTCACATTGCCTGCTGATCTATGCAGTGATCTGCCAGTGAGTGTGTTTCTCCCTGCTCGCCTCAACGTCACAGAGTTTTTTTCTCCTCTCACAAAAGAGCTCGCACGCAGCACGTCTTTTCAAAGACGTCTCGCCCGTGCATTTCTGGTTGCGGCAGGTATCGGACTCTGATGGGCACGAGCGCTGTCTAGTGTGTTTGGGCATTGATCATGCTTGAACAGCGCTCGTGGGTGATTCATGTTCTCTCTGTGGGAAAATGATCATCGGGTCATTTAGGTCGAGACTCTGTGAACTCGCAAGAGTGAGAGTTCCCTCATCCACCCCCCGATCTTCGGCTGGTGGCCAGGGTGACCAGAGGGTGATGGTCTGGAACAAGGCGCTGACTCTGTGTCCTCGACCCCAGCCCCCCTCTTCAATGACGGTGCCCGCTAGCGTCTATGTCTGTGGCAGCATCACTAGGTGGGCTTGATTCTTCTGGAAGTGACGACTCGTCACAGCTGCCACCTTCCGGTGTGCTATGGCTGTGCCTGAGTCTGATCCGGAGATGACGGCCATGCTTTCCCGGAACGATTGGTTTTTGGGTAGGGCCGCCGACCCGCGTCCACGGCAAACCCCAATATCTTTCTTCCCGGGCGTGCATGATGAGATCTCAACGTCCTGAAAGACCCCCTTGTCTTCTCAGGACCGCTCGTTGGTCTCATCCGCCTTTCCCTCCCCTCAACGGGGCCGCTGCCCATGGGTACACTGGGGTAACCCCGGTTGAACGCTCTGTTGCGATGCTACTGTGTCCTACTGTTGCTCCTTCCCGGCGCAATCCTCAGCACTCGTCCGAAGCCTGTAGTTCTTTTCGTCTACAGTAATCTGTGGCGAAATCCTATAGTGCCTCAGGACAGGCAGCCGCCGCACTGCATCCCATGACCATTCTGCTGGTCTACCTGACCCAGATGCTCATGGTTATGCATGAGGGCGGGACTGACTCAAGGCTCTTCAATGAGCTGCGCGCCGCCACTGACCTTGCTCTCCGAGCGATGAAGGTGGCCGTGCGCTCTCCGAGTCAGGTGATGTTTACCATTCTGGGGCTGACCGGTCTGATGTGCAGGATGTCGGCGGACTCGTCTGCTCGACACCCCCATATCCCAGGTCGGCCTCTTCGGCGGTGCGGTTGAGTACTTCTGCCCAACAGTTCTCAACCGCCCGTGAGCAGATTGAGGTTATTCTGCCGATGGCCCCGCTGTCCGCTCAGATCCCTCAGTCTGCCAACCGCCGAAGGCACCCTCCCACGGTTCCAATCCCGCCCGTTCACCCGGGCTGGCTGGCTTTGGAAAGCCGTGGGGGTATGCCTCAGCCCTCTCCAGCCCCGCCCCCCGCTAAACGCCGGGTTAACCCTCTGAGGTCGGCGCGATAGTCTTGCTTTTTTTCTTATCAGTCCAAAAGAAACTCAAAATACTCTGTTGATTTTCATCTTACATATAAGTGTTAGACATCATTCGATCCTGTTAAGTGTCTATTATTTTTCTGTATACTCACAATAAAAACAAATTGTTGTGCTTTTTGTCAAATAAAGAAAAACAAACATGATGCGAGTTTTGCCTTCTCTCTGTCAGTGCAGTCCATTCTGAATCGCGTCCGAAAATTAACTATAACTCCGCAAATACTTGTCATACAGGCAAGAGAGTTTTTTTCTTTATGAAGCTTGAATTCTCTTCTTTTCAATGAAGTAATTTATATAAAAAATACATTTTCTCAGTTTATGTAATCTGTATGAAAAGAGAGTATGTCAGTATTTTTTCCCCCCAGCTCATTACACTTAATTACGCGTTAATCTGACACGCCCACGGAGGACGCGCGCTATTCAAACGCAAATGATCTGAGGCAAGCCATGCAAACGGTTAACGCCCACATCAGCTGGATAAAACATCCAGTTTAATAAGAACCTTGTAGACTACTTACCTCGTCTTGCTGCAATGTTATCTTAATAATCCTGGAAAAGTTACCTCAGAAGTGCTCAGAATAAGGACCGCGGATTCAGCTGATGAAGTAAGTTATTTATTCTTAAGTGCTTTGTTCTAATCGCGTTATTGTATAGTGTACGTAAACTGCACAAAGACTGTTTAAATAAGAATTGCGTGTCTGTGTGTAAATGAATGAATGGCACAGACGTGCGCGCAATGTTACTACAGCTGTCCATCGCATCTGTGCCGTTCATTCACTCTCGCTCCTACATTAGTAAACGTTATTTTTACATGAACACATCCAAACTATATCGCCTACTGAGATTTCTTCTAATCGCGATATAGTGTCTGTAATGACAACATTTTGTTCACTAGTTTTGGATAGTTTATAAAGTTTTATAAAATAGACATCAAATAAGCTTTTGTTAGACAGTTTCTGCTCATATGTTAAATATATACTGCTAGTAGGCTATGTTTTGTCACAAATAAACTAATCAACTGTTATAGTGTTTGTTCTAATGCAAGCTATATCAAAATAATGAATCCTTAACTTTGAAATACCTATGATAATAAAACAATCAAGATGTTTTGAACCAATTCTGTAGAATGGCCCATACAGCCTATTTGACCAGGATTTGTTTCCAGGTGTGACTATAAATATGCTTTTGACTTTCATTTATGTTTTGATTGTGTATGTATATATATGTGTGTGTGTGTGTGTGTGTGTGTGTGTGTGTGTATGTATGTATATTTTTTATATATATATTGTCCTTACATTCTTTCTTGTGTGACACCCCTGAGTGAAAGGCTCATTAGTATGCAGTCTGCTCATTAGTATGCAGTCTGCTCAGGTGAGAACTGCCTAATTATTCATGAGGGGGTTGGGCCGTTCACGCCCATCTGCATATTGACTTCCCAAACAAAAAAATGTTTTTCACAATTTAAAACAATCTATTGTTTTATGTGAATGATAATCCAGGATGATTTTCAGATCATTTTGAAGCAAAAACATAGGCGACAACATCCATTAGTCCAAAGTCTTGTAGACAGATATTTAGTATGTGTTTTGTGGCCTTAAACTTTAAAGCTTTATTTTTTAGTTTTTCAATAACCACGCATAAACAATATTCTCTCAAAAATTCATACATGTACATTTATGTTGCTCACATATTATGGTAGCCCTGTTTGTGCTATATAGAGTGAATTTACACCTTTGCCATTAACATGTTTATAAATAACTGAAAAAAACACAAATGTAAGGGCATGTCAGAACATCCCAATGGCCCCAAAAACACCTCAGACCCCAGAGGGTTAAGCGGCACTTTTGAGATGGCTGCTCAGAGATGGGACTCAGTTCTTTCCAGGAGTTGGTAGCAGGGCCACTCCTTTCCCCGGTGGAGGGCTGGGGAAGAATCCTTATTCAGAAAGAATTGACTCTCTCGTCTCTGAGCATACAGAGTTCACGGACGACACGGTGCACCGCCCCGGAGCCGTGCACCTCTCGTCCCCCTCTGTCTCAGAGCCGGATGACAGTGTGTGCCGTCCCTGGACTGTACCGCTCTCATCCCCCTCTGTCGCCAGACCCCTGGCAGAGCAGGCCCCCGTGGAACGCTGGTCCTTTCCTGGCCTTCTCTGTCAGGGTGCGGTTATGACCGTGCCCCCACTCTGGGCTGCTATGCCGTCCACCTCCGGGCTGGTCATTCTGCTTCGCTGCACCACCGAGGGGACGTCTGTGGTTCGTTGACTTCGCTGGCACAGTTCTTGGGAGCCTGCCTAGAGCTTCCCTATCTGTTCCGCTGGCTATGCGATTCAGTTCACATTGTCTCCTCCCCGCTTCTGGGGAGTCCGCTTCACTATGGTCGGTGGTTAATCCCCTATCATGAGAGCAGAGGTTGCTACCCTACTGGCGAAGGGTATGATTGAGACTGTCCCTCCAGCCGAAATGAGGTCCGGGTTTTCAGCCCCTACCTCATTGTTCCGGAGAAATCTGGTGGGTTATGGCCAATCCTGGACCTACACATCTGAACAGCCCCTTCACAGGCTGCCGTTCAAGATGCTCCTCGCCAAACACATTCCGGATGTGTGCGGCCACAGGATTGGTTTGCAGCGATCGACCTGAAGGACGCCTACTTTTATGTCTCCGTTCTCCTTCGACTCAGACCATACCTACGGTTAGCTGTCAGGACTTGCACATATCAGTACGCTGTTCTCCCATTCGGGCTAGGCCTGTCTTCTTGCACCTTCTCAAAGGTTGTCGAGGCAGCCCTTGTTCCTCCATGGGAACACGGGGTGCGCATCCTGAACTATCTTGGAGACTGACTGTCCTAGCTCACTCTCGAGACCAGGTTTGCGAACACAGGGACCTTGTGCTCCGGCACCTAGCTCGTCTGGGCCTTCGGGTCAACTGGGAGAAGAGTAAACTTTGCCCCGTGCAGAGGATCTCTTTTCTCGGTATGGACATCGACTCGGTCGCCATGTCCGCGCAGCTTACGAGCGAGCGTGCACAGTCACTGCTGACTTGCCTGAGACAATTCCAGGGCAAGAGTGCGGTTCCACTGAAATATTTTCAGGGCATATGGCATCTAAAGCCGCGGTAACGCCGCTCGGATTGCTTCATATGAGACCGCTTCAGCTTTGGCTTCGCGACCGAGTCCCGAGGTGGGCATGGCAAAAAGGCACGCTCCGAATATCAGTTACTCCGACCTGCCGTCAGACCTTCTGCCCGTGGTCGAACCTCAGTTTTCTCAGGGCAGGTGTCCCCCTGAAACGAGTTTATGAGGTCGCTTCGAGCCATTTATATTCCCGGAGTCCTGGACTGTGCAGCCGACGAGCTCTCACGGCTTCAGCCCCTCCCTGGAGAATGACGACTCCATCCCCAGTCGGTTCAGCTGATTTGGGACCAGTTCGGGGACGCACAGATAGATCTGTTTGCCTCTCACGACTCGACCCACTGCGACCTGTACTTTTCCCTGACCGAGGGCACGCTCGGCACGGATGCACTGGTGCACAGCTGTCCGCGGGGCCGCAAGTATGCGTTTCCCCCAGTGAGCCTTCTAGCGCAGGTCTTGCGCAAGTTCAAGGAGGACGAGGAGCAGGTCCTTCTGGTTGCGCCGTACTGCCCCTCCCGGACCTGGTTCTCCGAACTGGTGCTCCTCACGACAGCACCTCCTTGGCCAATCCCTCTGAGGAAGGACCTCCTTTCTCAGGGACGGGGGCACCCTGTGGCACCCTCGTCCCGATCTTTGGAACCTCCACGTGTGGCTCTTGGACGGGACGAGGCAGGTTTGAGTACCCTACCACCAGCGGTGGTGGCTACCATCACTTCCGCTAGAGCGTCGTCCACGAGACACGCCTATGCGTTGAAGTGGAACCTCTTCGTCAGCTGGTGCTCTTCTCGCCGAGAAGACCCCCCGGAGGTGTTCGGTCGGTGTCGTGCTTTCCTTCCTTCAAGATGGGTTGGAGCACAGGCTGTCTCCCTCCACCCTCAAAGTTTATGTTGCCGCTATCGCCGCACACCATGACTTGGTAGAAGGTAAATCCTTAGGGAAGCACGACCTGATTGTCAGGTTCTTGAGAGGAGCGAGGAGACTGAATCCTCCTCGTTCTCCTCTCGTTCTCTCTTGGGACCTCGCGGTGGTTCTAACTGCCCTGCAGAGTGCTCCCTTTGAGCCTTTGCAATCAGTGGAGCTTAAGTTACCTGTCAATGAAGACAGCGCTCCTGGTTGCACTGGCCTCTGTCAAGAGGGTAGGGGACCTGCAAGCATTCTCTGTTGACGAAGCGTGCCTGGAATTCGGGCCAGCTTACTCTCACGTGATCCTGAGACCCCGGCCTGGATATGTGCCCAAGGTTCCCACCACTCCCTTCCGGGACCAGGTGGTGAACCTGCAAGCGCTGCCCCTGGAGGAGGCAGACCCAGCCTTGGCACTGCTCTGTCCAGTACGCGCTCTTCGCGCCTATGTAGACAGAACGCAGTGTTTCAGGACCTCAGACCAGCTCTTTGTCTGTTATGGTGGGAAGCTGAAGGGAAAGGCTCTCTCCAAGCAGAGGTTGTCCCACTGGATAGTGGACACCATTGCTTTGGCAAACCAGCAGCAAGGTCGACCGTGCCACCTTGGTGTGACTGCCCACTCCACCCGGAGTGTGGCATCCTCTTGGGCTCTAGTGCATGGCGCCTCGCTAACAGACATCTGCAGAGCTGCAGGCTGGGCGACACCTACACATTCGCCAGATTCTACAATCTCCGAGTGGAGCCAGTGTCCTCTCATGTACTCGCTTCAACCAGCTAGTATTGGACCCGCTCAGGTGTCTTCGCTTGCTCGCCATTCCACTCCACGGACTGGATACCTGCGATATTTCCTCAGGTGAGCTTCTCCGCAAGCCCTGAGTTCCTCCAGCACCCCTGATGCTGGCGCCAGTGTTTATTGCCTGTGCGTCGGCTAGGTGCCTTCCGTGTGCGTGGTCCCTCTCCGGAGCTACCCCCACATGTGTATTTTCACTGTAATACTCTCTGAGCATGTGTCTTTCCCTTGGCAAGCCACCTTGCCACCCCTGGGGTTGAAATATTCCACCTGCGGTTGGACACCCCAGTGTTCTCCATATGCATCCTTCGGGTCATGTGTGTATTTTCTAATGCCAATCTGGGTTAGGGGTTAATTGCATATTTCCACAATACTATGGGATATGCTTCCCAGTGTACCTTGGTATTCCTGTGTTAAATAGGAGTCCTTTGTCCGTGCTAGTCTCACGACAGGGATCTCAGATTTATGCAGGGCACTGGAAGACAGCTGTGAAGGTGGCGTGATTAGACTGGTAACCCCATTCGTCGTCATCCGACGTAACTCGGAGTGACTACGAAAGGGAACGTCTCGGTTACGTATTTAACACTCGTTCCCTGAGTAGGGAACGGAGACGTTACATCTTCCTGCCACTTCCGCTGTACCGCGGGGATCGCCTGAGCTCAGTCTTGGCTCCTCAGCGAAGAAACATAACAGCATGTTGCCGGCGTCCTCCTGTTATACCCATGAGGTGGGGCGGAGTTACGTCATACAAATTCCGCAGACCCATGGCATTTCTTTGCCATTGGCTCGTTTTTGTATACTCGAAGTCGATAGGTGTTCTAAGCGAAACCCCATTTGTCGTCATCTGACGTAACGTCTCCGTTCCCTACTCAGGGAACGAGGGTTACATACGTAACCGAGACGTTTTTTAGACTGTGTGAGATGCTGCAAAAGACGTGATATGCAAATACAATTGTCAAAAATGTCCGCCTAGTGCATGTTTACATAGAAAAACAATGGACAAGCAGCGCAGTGGAATGAAAAAAAAGCATTCTATGTAGAAAGTACCGGTCAAAAGTTTGGAAACTGCTTAAAATGTTGTTGGTCCTCCGCGTGCTGCCAAAACAGCGCCAACCTGCCAACCTGATCAAACTTGTTGGTCCAGCACACCCCACGGATGCTCAACTGGATTGAGATCTGGGGAATTTGAAAGCCAGGGCAACACCTTGACCTCTTCATCATGTTCCTCAAGCCATTCCTGAACGATGCATGCGGTTTGGCAGGGTGCATTATCCTGCTGAAAGAGGCCATTGAGAGGGAACACCATTGTCCTGAAGGGGTGTACCTGGTCTGCAACAATGTTTAGGTACAGTCGTGCTCAGAATTAATGGTACCCCTGGTAAATATGCTAAAAAATGGCTGGAAAAAATAAATCTGCATCATTTATCCTTTTGATCTTTCATTCAAAATATTGGCAAAAATCTAAACTTTCATTGAAGTAAAAGAATAGAAAGTGGGGGGGAAATCACATAATGAAATAAATGTTTATCTCCAAAACACGTTGGCCACAATTATTGGTACCCTTTTATTAAATACTTTTTGCAATCTCCTTTTGCCAAGATAACAGCTCTGAGTTTTATCCTATGATGCCTGATGAGTTCGGAGAACACCTGACAAGAGATCAGAGACCATTCTTACAGAATCTCTCCAGATCCTTCAGATTCCCAGATCCATGTTGGTGCTTCTTCTCTTCAGTTCACTCCACTCATCAGGTCTGGGACGGTCATGGCAGAAGCTTCATTTTGTGCTACTTAACACATTTTTGTGTTGATTTTGATGTTTGTTTTGGATCGTTGTCCTGATGGAAGATCCAACCACGGCCCATTATACGATTTCTAGCAGAGGCTGTCAGGTTTAGATTTTTTATCTGTTGGTATTTGATAGAATCCACGATGCCATGCATGTATCTGAACAAGAAGTCCAGGACCTCCAGCAGAAAAATATGACCACAACATTAAAGATGGTATATTAAATTGTACACATGGGGTACTTTTTATCCTTGTGTGCACCAAACCCATCTTGCATGTTTGCTGCCAAAAAGCTATTTTTTAGTTTCATCTGACCACAGAACCCTGTGCTGTTTGAAGGTCCAGTCATGTCTGACAACTGAATTTGCTGGGGTTTGTTTTTGGATGAGCAAGGAGGATTTTTCTTGAAAACCTCCCAAACAACATGTGGTGATGTAGGGGGTGTTCAATTTTTTTTTAATAGGCTTTCTGAACCCAAGACTCAACTAATCTCTGCAATTCTCCATCTGTGATTCTGAAGAGTCTTTGGCCACTCAAACTTTCATCCTCACCATGCATTAAGACAATATAGACACACGTCCACTTCCTGGCAGATTTGTAACATCTTTAGTTGATTGGAAGTGCTTAATTATTGCCCTGATGGTCAAAATGGGGATTTTCAATGCTTTAGCTATTTTCTTACAGCCACTTTCTATTTTGTGATGCTCAACAATCTTTTGATGCACATCAGAACTATATTCTTTGGTTTTACTCATTGTAATGGATGATTAAGGGAATTTGGCCTTTGTGTTTCCCCATATTTAAACTCTTGTAAAACAAGAAGTCATGGCTGGACAATTTCATGTTCCTAGTCACCCTGGTGTGCAAAAAAAAGGTAAATATGAATGGGAATATACTTTAGAGATATTTTACTCGTAAACAATTCTAGGGGTACCAATAATTGTGGCCAACTTGTTTTGGAGAAAAACATTTATTTCATAATGTGATTTCCCCTCCACTGTCAATTATTTTACTTCAATGAAAGGTTCGATTTTTGCCAATTTTTTTAATGAAATATCAAAAGGATAAACGATGCAGAATTATTTTTTACAGCCATTTTTCATCATATTTACCAGGGGTAACATTAATTCTGAGCACGACTGTAGGTGGCCGGACCCAAGGTTTTCAAGCAGAACATTGCCCAGAGCATCACACTCCCTCAACCGGCTTGTTGTCGCCCCACAGTGTATCCTGGTGCCATCGGCAACATGCTAACCAAGTCAGAATTGACCCCTAGTTTATTTCCATTTAATCTTTAACATATTTCCTTATGTTTATTTCTGAGCAATTGTTCTTCCTACTGGAAACAACCTAATATCTTCAAATATGTTTGATTTGTAATAATGTCTACTGCCACAAAAACAAAAAATCACAAGTAAACAGGTAAAATGAAAAAGATGCTTTCAAGGGGAGATTGTTTCCCATTTCAGAGAAGCACGGTATACAGAATATTCAGGTAAGTCTCTAAATCATCCTGGGTCTTTGTCATCTGCCTCAACACGTTTATTCTCAATTTCACTGCAATGAGAGCACCACAGAGCATCATGGGAGCTCGTCTGTGTTTACCGTCCCTTTAGACAGACCATTTACTTGGCAACCATCAGTTACTATTAAACTCCACTGACTTTATTCACAGAAGACTAGCTGCACTAAAAGACACAATACAGCGAGATTGAGACCTCTCTTCAGCTAAAATGGGGGAATAATGAGCGGTGCGTGGCATTTGATTATGAGAAACCTTGTGAGGCTGGATCTGTTGATAGATGGTACGTGTGAAGGGAAGTGTTGCTGGAGCTAAACACAGACACAGTCGCTCAGTTCTGTTTCATGTTAACGTGTTACCTGTGAGGCGCTGGAGTCTGTCAGGAGATTATAAGTGTTAGAGCGGCACTTCGTCTATGTTCACACTGTCACTGTTTGGGATTGACAAGTGTATTTGCTAACAGATGTGAGTATTGGCTTGTCGAACAACTTACAGTAGTGGATTGAATGCTGTATGTATGAGACTCAATTATTATTTAAAAGTGAATTAATTATTATTATTTATTTTTTTGGTATTAAGACAAAAACATCAGGGTGATTATGTTATCAACCCCCCTGTAGAGAAAATATATGTTGCTGTATATGTTTACACAGCACATTTCAAATTTTAACTTTTTATTTAATATTTTTAGAAATAAATACATACAATTTTCTTAAAACCACATTAAAACAACCTGAATACAAAGTATAGATTTCTAAGAGCATAGCACATGTGATTAGATTTTAAAAGATTATTCCTATGCAGTATATGTGAGTTATAAATGTCTACGTGCCACATGTTTGGTTTGACTGAAACTGATTCAGTCATTTTTTTTCTTTATCATTTTCTTCACAGTTTCAGTGCTCACCCGGAATTTCAAAAATCCACCCAGAGCTTCTGCTGATCAAACAAACAACAACAAAAACAGCACAAGTGTTTAGGGAAGGTAAATGATGTTGACTGGAAACAAATACGTTATCAGGAACTGAATTCATCCATCAAGATGGGCAGACAATACACAGTGGGACATGACTCAGACAACAAATTTATGCAGAAGGAAAAACAGGCCAAACTGAGAAAGAGACAGACAGAGGACAAATGCAGTCCTGCTTTAAATCAATGTAAGACGTCACTGAAGTGAGTGGCAGAGAAAGAAGAAAGAGTTTATGAAATGGATCAGGAAGAAAGGGGGGGTGGGGGGGTGGGGGGGTTGGATCAGATCTTTGGTAGCTTTAATATTTCACTGTGCTGATAAGGAACCTGTCATATCTCCTTTTCTGCCGTTCAGCAGCTGTTGCCATGACAATGGGTAGACGGCTGAGCCATGTGTGCGCGTATGTGTGTATTTCAGAAGTATTAGCCAAATGATGACTAGCAAAGACAATGACATCTGTGCAATATGGGGGAATGAGATACCAATTAATGTGAGACACCAATTAATGTGTGATGAAAAAGTTTTTCTTTTTTATGATTTTTATATTTGGGATGAAGCTCTCATCAAATAACATATTCTTGTATCTCACTTACTTCCTAGACAGATGTTCTGTCTGGCTATAAAAACAAATCCATAATTTCAATTCCATGCAAATATTTCCCCAACCACAATCTCCAAAAATCACATTAGCTCTATCAGCTCTGTTTTATAAAGCTGAGGATTATAGTTTAATATCCAACTTTGAAGATATAAACAGCTAAATACAGTGAGGAAAATAAGTATTTGAACACCGTGCTATTTTGCAAGTTCTCCCACTTAGAAACCATGGAGGGTCTGAAATTGTCATCGTAGGTGCATGTCCACTGTGGGAGACATAATCTAAAAAAAAAAAAAAAAAAATCCAGAAATCACAATATATGTTTTTTTTTTTTATTTGTATGATACAGCTGCAAATAAATATTTGAACACCTGTCTATCAGCTAGAATTCTGACCCTGAAAGACCACTCCATTTATTATCCTAAATTAGATGCACCTGTTTGAGGTCGTTAGCTGCATAAAGACACCTGTCCTGCCCATACAATCAGTAAGAATCCAACTACTAACATGGTCAAGACCAAAGAGCTGTCCAAAGACACTAGAGACAAAATTGTACACCTCCACAAGGCTGGAAAGGGCTACGGGGAAATTGCCGAGAAGCTTGGTGAAAAAAGGTCCACTGTTGGAGCAATCATTAGAAAATGGAAGAAGCTAAAGATGACTGTCAATCTCCCTCGGACTGGGGCTTCATGCAAGATCTCACCTCGTGGGGTCTCAATGATCCTAAGAAAGGTGAGAAATCAGCCCAGAACTACACGGGAGGAGCTGGTCAATGACCTGAAAAGAGCTGGGACCACCGTTTCCAAGGTTACTGTTGGTAATACACTAAGACGTCATGGTTTGAAATCATGCATGCCACGGAAAGTTCCCTTGCTTAAACCAGCACATGTCAAGTCCCGTCTTAAGTTTGCCAATGACCATTTGGATGATCCAGAGGAGTCATGGGAGAAAGTCATGTGGTCAGATGAGACCAAAATAGAACTTTTTGGTCATAATTCCACTCGCCGTGTTTGGAGGAAGAAGAATGAGGAGTACCATCCCAAGAACACCATCCCTACTGTGAAATATGGGGATGGTAGCATCATGCTTTGGGGGTGTTTTTCTGTACATGGAACAGGGCGACTGCACTGTATTAAGGAGAGGATGACCGGGGCCATGTATTGCGAGATTTTGGGGAAAAAATTCCTTCCCTCAGTTAGAGCATTGAAGATGGGTCGAGGCTGGGTCTTCCAACATGACAATGATCCGAAGCACACAGCCAGGATAACCAAGGAGTGGCTCTGTAAGAAGCATATCAAGGTTCTGGCGTGGCCTAGACCTAAACCCAATAGAGAATCATTGGAGGGGGCTCAAACTCCGTGTTTCTCAGCGACAGACCAGAAACCTGACTGATCTAGAGAAGATCTGTGTGGAGGAGTGGGCCAAAATCCCTCCTGCAGTGTGTGCAAACCTGGTGAAAAACTACAGGAAACGTTTGACCTCTGTAATTGCAAACAAAGGCTACTGTACCAAATATTAACATTGATTTTCTCAGGTGTTCAAATACTTATTTGCAGCTGTATCATACAAATAAATAGTTAAAAAAATCATACATTGTGATTTCTGGATTTAATTTTTTAGATTATGTCTCTCACAGTGGACATGCACCTACGATGACAATTTCAGACCCCTCCATGATTTCTAAGTGGGAGAACTTGCAAAATAGCAGGGTGTTCAAATACTTATTTTCCTCACTGTAAATACCTGAGAGAAGAAGTCAAAACCCCAGGCCTTATTTTGCGAATCAATAACTGCTCTTTTAAAATAACATTTTGGTTTCAATACAAGTTAAGCTTAATTGACAGCATGTTGATTACACTGAAAAATAAATAAATAAAATGTAAGTAAATAAAAACAGGAGCTGTGGTCGCCAGGACTTTACAGTGAAAAAAAAACTGGTAGGAACATTTTTAGATTATTTAAAAGAAAACCTTTAAAATGGGAAGTGTCTCACAGGGAATTCTGAAAAGTTTACTCGTTTTTTTTTTTTTTTCCAATTTCAAAAACGTAACAGTATTTAAATGTCCTGTTTAATTTATATATGTTCCACCATATATAGTGAGGGAACTTTATCAATTAACAGATTTGTTCAATACTATTTTTACAGTCTTTAACTCCAATCCTTTTCTTAAAAAAAACAGAAATCTAAATATCTGTTCACACCAAGAACCATAACTATAAAGACAACAATAACTAAATTAGCATCCACACAAGCGAATGTGCTTCAGTTCATGTCATCTGTTGCTTTAAATGCTCGAGCCCAAAGCAAAATGGACAATACAACAATGCAATGCCTAAAATCCTGAAAGACTCTGCAGATCACAAGAACAACTTCACAACTCAAATAACACACATTTTAACTGCTTAATGAATGTTTTTATAATATTATAAGCTTCACATTTACAAGCTTTTGAATAAAAAATATGTTTAAGTTTAAGTAAAAAAAATAAGTTTTTTGTTATTAGTAATTAACATTATGCCACAATTGCGGTTGATTGACCTTAACTGGTAAATTCACCTAGTTTATTTACACATTATTAATCTCTGATGTGCCATGTTTGCTCGTGTCAATACAACACGCATCCGTCCTGGTGCTCTCGTGAATGCACATTAAAGATTAATACTTTGTAAATAAAGTGGAAAACTATGTTGCACTCACGTCACTTAATAAAACTGAGGTTAAACCACTGGAGTCGCATGGATTACATTAATGCTTGAAAGTGGTTGTTGCGTAGAATGTCAATGGAGGGACAGAAATCACTCAGATTTAATTTAAAAAGAACTTCATTTGTGTTCCGAAGACGAACAAAAGTCTTGAGTTTGGAATGACATGGGGGTGAGTAATTAACAACAGAATTTTCAATTTTGGATGAACTAGCCCTTTATAAAACTCGGATTATAAGTGTCATGATAACCAATTGGCCCAAAATGAAACTTCAGAAAGTCATCTTGGGTCCTGCGCACAGGGCCACAGGTAACACATTGTGTATGTACTTCTTCATATGGGAAATCTTTAGCACTTAAATCATTATTTCCACGCCTGGGGCTGGTCGCACGACAGACTTGACCTTGATTTGGACACTATAATGGCATGCAGTTATTTTCTCTCACACCTGCTGGAACCTATTCACTAATTTAGTTATTGCCAAATCTTGCAAAGAATTGATTCTCTTCGCAGTGCTAAGCCACCAAACTTCACCGTGCAGATAAAGAAATCTCTTAACTCTGAGCCAAGTGTGAAGTCAAGGTTAGCAATAAGGAGTGGACAGATCTGACAGGAAAGGGAATCACTTCATTCATTATGTAGTGAACATCTTTCCTTTCAAGCAAAGTAGAACAATTCCTGGTAATATTTCTACATTACCAAAGAGGGATTTCTGGCTCTTAAATGCAAATAATAAAATGGAATATATAAATATAAAAGGTGTAATAAGTGTGAACCCTTGCTACGTTTTTAGATTTTGGTGGACTAGCACAAACAAATGTCCAATGCTATCACATAAGGATGCTAGGAAGACTCTCAAAATACCTCTTAAGGGGCAAGAAGAAGACCCCTAATACCAAGCCCGGTGAAGTACAGGAATTCTCATTGGTCCACAAGCAGTTAATACCCTTCACCCATCTTGAGACTAATTTTTAAGGTTCAGGGCCAGACCACCTTACAATTTCCTTAGAACTATTTGGGTGCAGCAGCAGTGGCTGAAGCAAAGATAATCCAAATTCAGCTGTTAACGTACAAATGAATGAATGAATGCATGACAGTTCAATCTTTTTCCATCATGTTTGGACTCATGTGTTCAGAACATTACCAACGATATTCTTGTGGTGGTTTGGGAACTGAGTATACTGCATTGGTAAAACTTTAAAAACACTGTTCCAACTGTGTGCTTTAGATTATGCATATGAGTTCAACAGGGGAAAGAGTGTGTGCCCCCTTTGATGCCAGCAGCCAATCACAGCACTGGAATGGAGAAGCGCCAAATGTCAATCTCCTCATCGGGAAGCGATAAATGTACCCTTTCAACAGACACTTCTTGTTCAGTGAGACATTAACAGATACAACATTCACAGTCTCTGTAAAGGAAAATGTATTAAAAGATTCTGTGCTCTGAGTCTACAGCGTGTGAAGGAACAGATACTCACATTCTGAGTATCCAGCGACATTAACAAACACTATCTTCAGAGTCTTTGTCCAGAGAGACAATAACAGATACTGAGTCTCCATGCCAGAGAGACAAAAAGTAATCAACCAAATTCGGAGTGTCTGACCCAGAGAGGCAGAAGACATACAGATACATTTGCAACAAGGTTAAGCTCCGGCAAGTAAACCTTAACTTCAAGGTACCTTTGTCTGCTTGTTCCAGATTGTTAAGGAACTTCTGCATTTTTGTCATTTTTTAGGACCAGTTTGGTGCTCCATGAGATCAGCATCGCATAGCACTTTCATTAGTTACCATCGGACTGCTCACTTAACCATGTGGAACGTAAATATCACTTAACCAAACCTCTTTCCAGAGACCTTGACATTGTTGTATATTATCAGAATATGGTTTTCTAATTTACATTATGAGTTACAAAGCTTATGCAAGTTAATAACAAATAATCTCTCATTTATTTGTTTGATGCATTATAAGTTTAATAATCGTATTAGTTTCAAAGAAACGATAGTTAATCTTTCCAAAAGATAACTCTGCCAACACACAACTTAAATACTTGTATATTATGCATCGTATGTACTTTATTCCTTTATCATTCATGATATTCATTTAGTTGTTGATTATCGTTGTTCATAGTTTTGCTAGCAATAAGAGAAGGTAAAAATCATCTGACACTCTCACAGTCACCTTAGGTGATGTGTTACCAAAACACAAACCACAAAACACACAGTAAACAATTTTTTTTTCTTTTTTTTTCAAAAATAATTGTCATAATACATTATACATTCAGATTTAATGATTCCACTAAGGTAGACTTTAGGTTATGATGATCCATGAAGATTTTTAAAATGTACATCTAATTAGTGTAATTATTATATAATAACTTAATTCATTATAATAATTATTAAATTAAATAATTTCACTTTAGCTTAGCTTTTCACTTCAAAATAAAATGTGTTACCATACAAATCTAAATGGATTACTCTTCCCAGAATATCCTCCAATTAACAAATATAATCTTTGAAAAACCTTAGAAATTCACCATAAAATAAATTCACATACTGTATTACTATTAAGCAATGACAAAACACATCATGGGCCTTCACTAACAGTTTGTGCCAGTTCAAACCCTCCTAATACAAAAAAATAAATAAAAAAAACTACTGTCAGGATTTAAGAAAGACACAGAGTAAAACAAATAATGATGAAAAGGTGCGGACAGTTATTTTTCCGGCTGACCTAATTGAATATGCTTTTGTAGGAGTTTCAGACGCAAAATTTATGGAAGGAGAGTATTTTAGAGAGTATAAGTCATGCAGCATGATTTTCTAAGCTTTGTGGTGGTCAATTTACTGGTATTTGTGGCATTATTTCCCATCCTAAAAAAGCATGTCTTAACCCATTTTGCACTTGACATGGCTGCAATAGTTGCTTTTAGAAGGAGGCTAAGAGAATAGAGAGCATATTGTAGAAGGAAGATCATTTTCTACAGTCGTGCTAATTTTTTTTTTAAATGCCAAAGGAAGATGTTATTGAACATATCACTAACAGGGCACAAAACGTTTAATTTGCTGCGCCTGTGTTTTTACTGAAGTAGATTACCCGCACCTGATTATCATCGGCACTGTTTGTTTGTGACCCTGCGATAATTTGCGCTGCTCTTGGTAAATTGTGTTGGTCATAATGGAAATGAGCTGCTGCATCTGTGTTCTTTAATTTGCACATCGTCAGTAGATCACCATCACCTCCAGACCTTTCCACTCCCATTAACACCTTTATGAGATTACAGTCTCATACTAATTTGCAGTTTAGTAAATCTGGCTCCATAAGTGACCAAGGTCATTTTGTTGAGTACACTGTAAAAATAAAAGGTGCCTGGAGGAACCTTTTGGGGTTCTTCACTTTGGCACACCGGGGGAACTGTCTGTAGATCCTCTAGGCATCCTTAAAAAAGGGGCGGTTCTCTGAGGAACCAGACAGGTTTCTTGAGGAACTCTTATATAAGGCACTGTGTGGAACCGCTCTACAATGAAAAAACGAGGTCCTGAAGATAAACTGTACGAGAATCACTGCTGTGAAGCATTGTTCAATACCAGTCCACTTTCTTTTCATCTATAGGCCTTAAGCTGAACATAATTTATTAAAATAGGACAAACATGTTCCTGGATCATACAATTTTTGTTGTTTATAGAACAGCGTGCCTATCCGCTAATCACTGATCTCTCATTGCACTGAGAGATGGGCAGGGCTATGATTGGTTGACAGCAACTGTATTCCAGGAATAAAACATAACATTGATCCAGGAATACGTTCTTCTGGTAAAAATCATGTTGTTCTAGCACTTCACTCTGGCATTAGCAACATCTGGTAAAGAAGTGCAGACCTAAAGCGATGCATTGCAACATGAAGTAAATCTCGGTATATATTTGTTTAGTTTACACTCATCCAGCTAAATCGATCGATATTACGTAATGTGAAATGATCACTCTGAGAACAACGGCAGTTACCTTTCAGCAACGTAGTTGGCTAGATTACCGCTGCTAATCTGAATTGAAAGGCTGTCAACGCTTGTGTTTATCACATTACTGTAGTGAAATTGCATTTTTTGCATTGATTCCAATTTGTTTAAATTATAGGCCAGCATATCAATGGTTAGCATATAGGATTCCCATGCACGTTGAATACTAAGCATTGCTCGGGATCCTGATGCATTTAAAAAATGACTATCATGCTCATTTACATTATAACTGAATGCTTTCAGTCCATCATCATACTCCACTCTAGAGTGTGCGTTTACAACCTACTCTATCGGTTTCATTACTCACTATCATTACAGCCAGTTAGAAAGAGAGTTTGATGTGTGGATGTGTTTGTGTCTTTCAAAGTCTCCATCTGAACGCTTTATGACATGTCACAGTGTGCAGTAACAATACTGAAAGATTCCGTCTCGTTTGCTCCTCCAGTGGCCAATAAAGGAAATCGTTTAATGGAATGATGCTGCATAATTAAGAGAAATCATCAGGTTTGAATGACTTTTCTAATATTTCCCAGTCCATCCTTTAATGACGCAGACCTAATGAGTCCATTAGTCTCCTCTTAGGGGCACAAAAGAGTTTGCCAGATGTTCCATGACATGAATAAACAGCATCTGCTCTGCCATTAAGCTTTCTTGTCTATTATTATTATTAATAATATTAATCATTCATATATATATATATATATATACACATGTATATACATATACATGTATATATAATACACAATGTAATATGACATAAAATAACATATTACATTATTACAAGTAAAGTACAAGATTTTGTTTAAATATTCCAAAAAAACACATTTTCAATCTATTTTTTTTACTCTACAGTTCATGTTCAATTCAAAGCCACCACATCCCCTCTTTCTGAACACAAATGCTCAGCATGTTAAACAGAGCCATACACATTTAAATCCCTCTAGACCAGCTGCTTAAGAAAGAAGAGCTTTGTGTTCTCATCATGTAGATGAAAATGGAGAACTGACATTCCTGTGCAGAAGAGAATAGCTATGAACGTGGTCAAAAAGAGATGGTTATATTCAGATGCTGCCAGGTGAGGTATTACAATACAACTGGGCCCAATTCTATAGAGAAGGACATGCAATTAAACAAAAGAGGAAAGACAAACTACAATGCAATAGCCCCTTTCACACAGCGATCCCGGTAAATACCGTAAAATTACCAGATTGACTTTACCGGTAAATACACAAATATGCTCTTCACACAGGCAACGGCGTTCTGCCTTTTTACCATTAAGAGACCATTCACATATAAGCAGCAAAATACTGGTAAATTCTGTGTTGTCAGTCACTGGAAATTATCTTTAAACAGTACACCGTTGTCTTCATCTGTCTGCACGAGGAGAAGCACTTTAGTTTCACTATCTGTTCAATTTGACAACATTTTTTGACAGGCATAAAGGGATTATTAAACAGAGCCTTTATGAAATGGAAAAGAAGCCTGGGTCTCGAGCGCGACACGTTGAAAAAAATGAAGTGTAGTTTCACTTAATGCACTATTGTAGAATCATGGAAACTTGACATTTTAAGTTCTGTCAAGACATTTGTGATACTTCAAATAATTAAATAAATGAATTCAACCAGCAAAGGCTATTCTTCTCCGAAAACCTCAGTTTTTCAGTGCAATGTATTTCATGTTCTTGAGCACTCAAACAGTTTTTGTTTTTGTTTCGTTCAGTGTTTCAGCATGCCTATGTTTCTAGAATCATTCTACGCTTTAGTGGCGATGTGCACTGATGACTGAAAATCTCCACCCATTACTCAAATCCATCCAACACTCAATTAACAGTCCATTTGCATTCTGGCAGCGCTCTGCGCCTAGCTCTTGATAAATAACTCTTTTGCTCTTGTGCTAGTCAATCATGAATCATCCCCTCATCTGCGGTGTGGCAGCCAAAACCCCACAGGGTGTGACTGACGACTGTTCTTAGCATCAACGTCTCTTATAGAATTAAACTTTTATGGTTTTAATGAAACCCTACAGATTCCCACTGCAAAGTGCCAAATGAGCTGTGACCAAGGTATTCATACGTGAAGTGTACATATACATTTGTGCAGTCACTGAACCACACAATATCAATGTAATGATAGCATACAGTACAAGAAAAAAACATTTACATATTTACAACTTCAGATATACAAATCTTTACAAATCATAATTAACAAGTTAAATTAGTAAATGGTTTAATATGACAACGTTAAACCTTAATTATTCGTATTTATTATACATAAAATTGTCATTAATTTTCTTCAAAATTTGAATTTACACAATGAATACTCTTTGAATACTCTATATTTTATGTTTTTAATTTCTGATTAATTGATTGCTTGGCAAAATGTCATGGTGATACAGCATCTTAATGTCACAATTAAGAAAAAAATAATTAATTAAAATAATTAAACTCTTGAACAGAAAACATTCTTATGTTGTGTTGCATAATCTTTTATTCTTGTTTGTTTATTTTTTTTAAACTTCATCAACAGTGCTTCGTATCAGTGCTACTCTTCCAAAAGAGGGAATACATTATGAATGATGATAATATGAATAAGTAATTTGCGATATAATATAATTTTTACCTTGAATTATTTATTAATAATTGTGTTTGTTTGATTTTACTGATTGATTGACTGACTGACTGATAGATTTAAGATCAGATGTTTTCTTTTATTTTATTAAAAACCGTATAAAACCAACATGAGTATAAAGAGTACATTTAAAAGAACTTGGCACATGTTTTAAAATAGAATGTTTAAAAGAAACATTCAAACTGACCCAATACAATCAAAATAAACTCAATATTATATAATCTATGTGTTAGAACATAACTTTATGTAAAACACCTAAATACTAATGAGACCACACTGGTGTGACAGGTGAAGAAAGGAGGAAATAGACGTGATCAAGAGATCTATGTGAAATGTGCATAAACAGAGAATGCAAGGCAACAAGCTCCCAATGCAATTCTATTTCCATATAGCATGCATATCACAACCCATGTATGAATGAAATGATTCGAGCATTTAAGATGATGACACAAATGCATTTAGATATAACGTGTTGTTTTTGTTCCCTGTTCAGAAAAAAAAAATCCCAGCCGAACCGAATGTTGATGAAATGCCATAAAAACTGTTACAATCTCCCCCTAACATGTCCCCGGCCAAACGCTCCCATCCATTTCCTATATTTGCCATTTTGTGAAATTTCCGTAAGCCCTACCCGAACACAGCCAGATGGAAAACCCTAGAGATCCCGCAACAAATGCAACTGCCTCAGACACTTAAGTGTTTAACTCATCTTGTTTTCCCCACTCAAAACTTAGTGATAATGTCAAATGAAAGGCCTGGATCTTTGAAACTCCTAAAAAAAAAAGTCTCTTTCAGACAGTGCTCTGACATGATGGACTTCTGCATAAAGAATGGTCGCATTTCATCACTCCACAAAAGCAGATGGAAAATTAACACTGTAAACTAATTTAAATAGCCAAACTGATGCATTTGCATTACCTGCAGACCTTAAACATCCACAATTGGCAGTATCTCTTAATTGCTTTGAGCATTTGGCCTTTCATCTATTCTACTTGTTAGGGATTTGCAATCTTAGATGCTTTTGGTGTCAGGGTGCTGAAGTAGACTCTTTGCGACAAGGAGTAAATTACAAGCATTAATCATGCAGAGTCATTATCAGGTTTTTCCAGGGAAAAATCAACAAAAACTGTTTATTTCACAAACCCCACCACCCCCTCCTTACTTTGGGACGGTTTGCAAATTAATGTTATAATTCCAGTGAATATGACAGAATTCAATGGAACTGATTCATATATACTTTAGTGCCATTACATGGGTCTGAGTTTTTAATAACCAATAAGCAAATTAATTCAAGTTTGCATATTGTGGTATATTAACTTGTGCCCTAATGACTTGCTGAATCTGATCATTTGCCCAGAACACCCACTGTGCATATCACTCCATGAACAAGCTGGGGTCTGCAACTCTACGAAGAACTGACATTGTGATTTTATAATACGAATGACAGAAGTGCAAACAGTGGCGGGAAATATTAAAAAATATATATTTGAAATCGAGTCACTAATACCTACTGCCACAGTTAGACTTTCTATTTTGGCAAATTTCATTTAATAAAATCCAACCAAAATGTGCTAACAAACATGTCTAATTAAATTTTTAAATCAATCAATCAAAAGTAAATTAAGATTAAATTAAGCAATAAAGACAATTAAGAAAAAATTTTAAATAAAAATAAAATCAGAAATCCTCCAAGCCATACTTCCTAAGATTGTAATCCTAGAATCTTCCCTAAATACATGAGCAACTGATTTCCTACTGTGGCATTAAATCAAAAAATTTCATTGTATGTCATACCTTATTTATTTTAGCTGTGGCTTTGAAAGGTCTGTGGCACATTTCTTGAGCACTTACTTGTAATTTGATTGCATTTCTCAACCCAATCCGCATGCCAGTGGAGAGGGGAATTGATTCTGGATAGCGAATCTATCTAAAGTGGAACTGACAATGATTGTAAGTGAGATGCAGAGCAATTCGATTCCTAGTCATTTTTTGTGATATTCTACACGTTTCATCCTGACAGGATAAAACATTTGCGGATAATCTTGTGCTCCACCCTACCCAGATACAAAATGTCAGTAAAAGACAGATAAACTTAAATTGTAATTACATAAAAAACTATAAACTAGTTCGTGTTGTTGGGGAGAGAAAGGTTGCATTTAGTTAGGTTATCTAAATTCAGAGATAACTGATGCAAAAGTTTCCCTAAAAAGGCCAACAAATAAAATAACCAAGGTTTCAGTAGTAGAGAGGTCAACATCAGGGGAACAGGAACTGCTTTTAGCCGCCTCCACTTTAAACCCACTCAACCAAACTTCTTCAACTTATATTGAAATATATTCCTCTGCTCACTTGCATTATAAGCACTTTCTGTTACACATTTCTGATAATAGTTTTATCCAAGAGTTTTAAATCATTTTGATGCCAAGGACCCTAAAAGATCATAATCCCCTTGTACAAATATTTGATTTCAATATCTTGACTTGAATTCAAAACTCTGAGGAACACTCTGGGAAATGGATCACACCACACCTTAACATAGATGTAGACAGGACAAAGACTGCAGGAACACAAGGAGTATAAATACTATCCTAAAGGAGGAACTATTAAGATAATTATTTAGACAACAGGTGGACTGAATACAACAATCAGACACACTGGGAAACTGCATTAAATGACACAGGCAAACATGACAGAACCAAAAACACAATACATGTTTCAATCTGTGCTAATGTAAAATGCCAAATGAGTGAAACATCTGCAACGTCATCACAAACTAATTAATATGCATGAGTTCAGCCTCCTCCATTCAGTGACATCAGAAGCTGCCTTGTCCTCTGGCCTCTTCACTCAAAAACTTGTTCCAGTGCCACTGGCCAACATGGTTTTAGGTCTACAGTCGCCATTACTCCAAGCCTCACTAATGAAGACAAACCAGTTAGAGGAAGAAATAAAAATTTTAATTGCTCTCCTCAAGATCCCAATATGTTGCCTCTCACCCAGGGGTCTGCGATTAAGTGGGTAAACTGCATTCTGTATTGATGGCTCTGTGCTCTTGTGGATATTAATCCTTGCCATGTGCAAATCACCCCCATATTGTCATTTTGATGGCTCCACAAGGTAGATTATAATGCGTCTCCATATGGCTCGGCTTTGCCACATAACCGTGAATGAGCTCGTGAATTATAAATATTTTGGGAGAAATTGCTGTGATTCAGTGCACCCTCGACAAAAGATACATGTGGGGTGCTAATTATTGCATTTAACGTGCATGAGTGTGTCCTGTCGGATGAAGAGCCATGCGAAAGTCATGGTCCCAGCAGAATTATACTAATGATTAGCATGACATCGGGGACAATCAAACCATCATTACATAGATTTATGGACTCAGAATACCTACAGCATTTAACTGTAATGTAATATCAGTGACATCATGGACTAGAGTGCTTTAATACAAGCCTGACTTCTGATCTTATCATCCTATTTAGGATATTTATTTTAGAATTGAAGTGCATGTTATTATGCAGGACATTATTTTTTAAGATGAAATTATTGTAAAAAAAATAAAAATAAATTAAAAATCCCATATACAGAGGGGTCAGTACCTGTTGGTAGATGTTGTAAGTACATCTTTTATTTCTAAAAGCAACATTCTCCATCGACAGTCATTCAAATGTATTCCGAATAAATATATTTTTGGGCAAGCAACATACAGTGAGGAATTAAGTATTTGAACACCCAGCTATTTTGCAAGTTGTCCCACTTAGAAATGATGGAGGGGTCTGAAATTGTCATCGTAGGTGCAAGTCCACTGTGAGACATAATCTAAAAAAAAAAAATCCAGAAATCACAATGTATGATTTTTTAACTGTTTATTTGGATGATACAGCTGCAAATAAGTATTTGAACACCTGAGAAAATCAATGTCAATATTTGGTACAGTAGCCTTTGTTTGCAATTACAGAGGTCAAACGTTTCCTGTTGTTTTTCACCAGGTTTGCACACACTGCAGGAGGGATTTTGGCCCACTCCTCCACACAGATCTTCTCTAGATCAGTCAGGTTTCTGGACTGTCGCTGAGAAACACGGAGTTTGAGCTCCCTCCAAAGATTCTCTATTGGGTTTAGGTCTAGGCCACGCCAGAACCTTGATATGCTTCTAACAGAGCTACTCCTTGGTTATCCTAGCTGTGTGCTTCGGGTCATTGGCACGTTTGAAGACTCAGCCTCGACCCATCTTCAATGCTCTAACTGAGGGAAAGAGTTTGTTCCCCAAAATCCCACAATACATGGCCCCGGTCATCCTTTCCTTAATACAGTGCAGTCGCCCTGTCCCATGAGCAGAAAAACACCCCCAAAGCATGATGCTAACACCCCCATGCTTCACAGTAGGGATGGTGTTCTTGGGATGGTACTCCTCATTCTTCTTCTAATGGAATTATGACCAAAAAGTTCTATTTTGGTCTCATCTGACCACATGACTTTCTCCCATGATTCCTCTCCAAATCATCCAAATGGTCAATGGCAAACTTAAGACGGGACTTGACATGTTCTGGTTTAAGCAGGGGAACCTTCCGTGACATGCATGATTTCAAACCATGACGTCTTAGTGTACTACCAACAGTAACCTTGGAAACGGTGGTCCCAGCTCTTTTCAGGTCATTGACCAGCTCATCCCGTGTAGTTCTGGGCTGATTTCTCACCTTTCTTAGGATCATTGAGACCCCACGAGGTGAGATCTTGCATGAAGCCCCAGTCCGAGAGGGATTGACAGTCATGTTTAGCTTCTTCCATTTTCTAATGATTGCTCCAACAGTGGACCTTTTTTCACCAAGCTGCTTGGCAATTTCCCCGTAGCCCTTTCCAGCCTTGTGGAGGTGTATAATTTTGTCTCTCGTGTCTTTTGACAGCTCTTTGGTCTTGACCATGTTAGTAGTTGGATTCTTACTGATTGTATGGGGTGGACAGGTGTCTTTATGCAGCTAACGACCTCAAACAGGTGCATCTAATTTAGGATAATAAATGAAGTGGAGGTGGATATTTTAAAGGCAGACTAACAGGTCTTTGAGGGTCAGAATTCTAGCTGATAGACAGGTGTTCAAATACTTATTTGCAGCTGTATCATCCAAATAAATAGTTAAAAAATCATATATTGTGATTTCTGGATATTTTTTTTTTAGATTATGTCTCTCACAGTGGACATGCACCTACGATGACAATTTCAGACCCCTCCATGATTTCTAAGTGGGAGAATTGGCAAAATAGCAGGGTGTTCAAATACTTATTTTCCTCACTGTATTTACATCATATTACATTTACATCATATTATAGATGCTAAATCAGTGGCAATTTCTTTTCTGCAGTATCTAAAAACAGAAATACATAAAAAATAATCTCCTAGTTGCCTATCACATCTCAGTAAAGTCTCTAGTGAACAGTGTCTACAATAAGGAAAAAGAAAAGCCTTTTAAAATGTATATTAAATCACATTTAGAAGGCACATTTAGTTCTTAGAAATGTACTCTTTATATTCCTGTTGGTTTCAAATGACTTTTCTAATACACAGTATACACATCGAAATGGGGAATGCCTTCGGCATGACAGGTCTCTGAAGCACGTGTCAAAACACGACAATAACATTGGCCGGTGATAGCCTATGACGTCACTACTGGTGCCACCAGAGCGTCCTAGGATGCAGTGTCTCGTTTTCCTACTCAGGGAAACAAAACAAAAAAACGTTTTATAGTTATTATAGCTTGTATTTCATGTAAATTTTGACATTTTTTGTTTAGTCTTTTTTTTTATAAAAAGTAAAACCTATTTAAAGGGTAATAGTTTTAAATAGTTGTAACTCATTTTTATTTCAGTTTTAATTCACTTTTAATTGTAGTACTTCAAACTCATTTCAGTTTGTTGCTAAGGCAACATTTCCAAATTTTGTTTAGTTTTTCTAATCCAAATATTATTAATTATTAATTAATAAATATCATTAGGTTTTTAGTGAGTTACACCACCTGACATTTTTAGAACCTGATGTAAATGATCCGATATTTTAAGATACTTACTGACCTTGACACATAATCATTAGGGTCTGCAGGGGTCCTCTCTATGATATCATTTTCTGATTTATGTTTTCTCCATAACGCTCCTCTCTCATATGCAGCACTGAGAAGTCTGATTTATTATCATTTCACGCGTCCAACTCTTGACTGCTGTCAACAGTCCATGTGACACTTTGGTAAAATGAAAGGCTTAGGGGATAATGCCAACATGAGATGTAAGACTGATGTAGGTTTATGTTGTGTTGTCAAACAGTTTTCCTGGCGAGAAGTGGATGCACCGGAGTTGAGGCTTAACGGAAGGGGGCGAGGAAAAAGAAATCTATTTGCTTGTGTTTAAGTGACCCCCACAGTAAAGACATGCCACAAGCACAACCATGCTATCCCGCACCCCCGAGCCGCAAAACATGGTCTGTCATCCCGAGCCATTATGCGAGTGCATAATTCCAGATCAACACTCAACCTGACAAAGAAACTGTTTTCTTTGAAACTGCTAGAGTACATCCTACCAAATAAAAACAGCAGCTTTTGCTTTGGAGGAAAACCAAGTAGATCTTTTACAAATCAATTGCAGTTCCTGGTGTTAAATTTGCCAACCACTGAAGGACATCTTGAATAATTTCTGATTTTTAGATGGACTAAGTGTACTCTTCATGCTTTACTGGCCGCGTGCTCTAGCATTCAATCTCTAGACAAGCTTCCTGAGTTGCATTTCAGCACAAAGAGGCTCTCTAGGTTTTAAAACCCTGTCCATCTACAAGCTAAAAATTACACACACTTGTGAGTGTATGTGTGATAGACAGTATGAATAAGTAAGCAGTGTGGATGGGCGACCCCAGAAATGCACACAACTCTCCAGACACATGATCATAATACTTGACTGAGCTGAAAGTATGTCTGAAGTACACGGCAGCATGGATTTAGCCTTGGCTAAAGGTCAGCGTGACCCATAAATAAAAGGGCTACAATTACTGCCATCCATGTGGAAGACACACAAAAGCAAATATGTTTCACAAAAAAGAAGAAAAAAACGTGTTTGTATAGATCCATTTCGTTTGTATCGATGGGATTTCAATATTTTTAGTAAAGCTTTTTTTTCCCTTCTTCTTTTCTTGTATTTGTATTTATTACTTGCATGTTCATCCTTGGTAATTTTCTTCACTGAAATTGTAATTATGCTGTATACTTCAGACATACTCTAGTATGTCTGAAGACAGTATGAAACCGTATGAAACCTGTCGTTTGACAACAACAAAGTCTAGTGAATTTTGTAGCTTATTCTATGAGGAAATGCTGTTAAACAGTGAAGCGCATGCACATACATACTGTACATACTGATGAGCAAAAACATTATGACTAGTCACAGGTGAAGCGAATATCATTGATCATATCCTAACAAGTCCACATAATAAGGTCTGGGTAGATTAAATGGCAAGCAAACAATTAGTTTTCGTAATCAACATGTTGGATGCAGGAGAAATGGGCAGGAATAAAAGATCTGAGCAACTTTGTCAAGGGCCAAATTGTTATGGCAAGCCGACTGGGTCAGTCAGAGTATCTCTAAAACGGCAAGGCTTTTGGTTTGCTCCGGCAAAGCAGTGGTGAGAATTTACCAACAGTAGTCAAAGGAGGGACAAACCGACGACAGGGTGTTGGGCGCCCAAGGCTCATCGATGCAAAAGGGCAAAAAAGGCTTTTCCGTCTGATTCTTGCCAAAAGAAGGTCTACTGTGGCACAAGTCACAGAAAATTGTAATGATGGCTAAGGGAGGAATGTGATGACCCCTGTCCACAGACGAAAGCACCTACAATGGGCACACGAGCGTCGGAACTTGACCGTGTAGAAGTGGAAGAAGGTCGACCTGTCCGATGAGTCCCATTTTCTTTTACATCATGTGGACAGCCGTGTAAGTGTGTGCCGTTTACGTGTTGAAGTGATGGCACCACTGTGGGACGACGACAAGCCGGTTGAGGGAGTGTGATGGCCATTCATTTGGACATATATTTGACACACACATGCCACCTACCTAAACATTGTTGCAGACCAGGTACACCCCTTCAGGACAATGGAGTTCCCTCTAAATGGCCTCTTTCAGCAGGATAATGCACCCTGCCAAACCGCACTGTAACCACATTGTTCAGGAATGGTTTGAGGAACATGATGTGCAGAGTTCAAGGTGTTGCCCTGGCCTCCAAATTCATCACATGTAAATCCAATTTTACAACCGTGGGATGTGATGGACAAACACTTTCAATCCATGGCGTCTCCACCTCGCAACCTACAGGACTTGAAGAATCTGCTGCTAAAGTCTTGGTGCCAGATACCGCAGGGTACCCTCAGGGGTCTTGTTAAAACTCTGCGGGTCGGCGCTGTTTTGGCAACACGCGGAGGACCAATAGCAAATTAGTCAGGTGGTCATAATGTTATGGTTCATCCGTGCACACATATACACTCCAGACAATATGCATAATAACAAAACAAAACACAAGCAACAACTTATATCAATATAAAAAAATTATATCAAATATATCAATATAAAAAAATTAATGACATTTAGTTTGGACTACAAAATGAAGACTTTTGAACGAGGGCTTTGAAACCAACAAAAAACATTCCATAAACAAACCCTATTTACTGAGAAATAGTCCTTGAAACAATTGTATATGACAACTAGCCCCAGCCTCCCCCTATTTCAGAATATTAAATATTGCATACTTCAAACATGTATTTCAAAGTCTATCATATTCTAATTTTACAACAAATGATGACTCCGGATTTATAACCAATGTTGTCTAGTCTAAGCCACATACATCCACTAGCCCTAGAATGACCTCTCTGCATATGGGATTTTTTTTAAACAATAATTTCATCTTAATTTCCTGCATAGTAGCATGCACTTCAATTAGAACAATATGAGTGCCTTTTAACTACAGCTTGAGCCTAACCCAGTTGAGAATATACCCTCCTACTCTCAACATGAGGACCCGAACAAACCTCACTCATGGAAGCTGGGGCTGGAAGGCATGTAATTGTACTTGGCATAACTGTGAAATAGCACTTAAACTTCTGCCTCTGAGACGACAATAAGTTCATTACTCCCTTTCTTTCCCCCTCTTTCTCTCTTCCTTCCTCCCCCTCCTTTTCCACCTGACAGACAGATCAGGGTAATGAACTTCCAACATTAATGGGAGACGAGTCAGGAGGATGGTGGGAGCTTGGTTTCAGGGTTGGATTCACATACATACAGACAGCCAGTGCCAGTGATGATAACAAACACTGACAGCATTGGAGGCAAAGGGAAACCTCTACATGAACATTTGAAGCTTTTATAACCGCAGTAAAGCTTCAAATGTACTGTATGTTACAAGCAGTGTCTGTGAACTTACTGAACTTATTATTTATACATAAATGTAGGCTATTGAAAGATTTTGTATTTCCAGTCATTAGATTAATTTACATTGCGACTGTGCCTTGGATTTAATCAACTCTATCTGTATCTTTAAAGGTGTGTACCAAATGGCCCATACAGATGTATGGCCCATAGAAACTGACTGGTGTGAATGACAACAGCATTGCTCAGAGTAGATTAGCAGGTTAGATCGATCTCCTGTGGGAGGTCCTAAAAGGTTTCCATTGTTTGTAGCCCATATGTCTTCATGTAAAAAGTTCTGTTTCACAAACAGAACTTTGGGTTAAGATTGTTGAAGGATGACATGCTAACATCGCTGCTAAAGAACTGTGCTACACTACTACCTTCAATAAATTCTTCTCCCCACGAGAACTCTGGTGAAGCTTACTTATGTTATGTAATGGAGAAATCAAATACATTGGGGAGCCACCCAAACCACTGGTCAGCCAAATACAGCAAAATCTAACTACTTGAATATGATACAGTAGATCCACATACACTACATTTAAACATTTGGGGATAAGATTAATTACAGTTTCTGAAAGAAGTCTCATGCTCACCAAAGCTGCATTTATTTAATAAAAATACAGTAAAAACAGTAACATCGTGAAATATTACAAATGTTAAAATCTTTTCTATTTTAATGTATTTTAAAATGTCCTTTATTTCTGAAATGGAACAGCTGAATATTCAGCAGTCTTCAGTGCCTCATGATCTTTTAGAAATCATTCTGCGACATTTTGTCCCCACAACAAAGGGTTTAACACAGGGTTTGACATATATTTTCAAAATGATACAACATTAAAACATCATATAAAATACTAATAAAATCAGTTTTACTGCATTATAACATACTTACCCAAGCAGTAAAAACTCTGAACTATTTTAAACCAGTCTCAAAATCATTATATTTTGAGAGAAACAACTAAACAATACCTTCAGAGGCGAGATTTACAGCCGCAAACACTGCTATTGAAATTCGATACACATGCCACCATCACCACAAAATAAATTATTCCCTAACCGTAGCCTCACAGTCACAGGACGTGTTTTAAAAACTTTGTTGCCTGTCATAACATTTACAAACTTCCTGGAGGTTTACACTAAGTATCTAAGCGTGTATCCCTGCTCAGTAAATGATATTTAACCATCATGAGACAGAGAAAGAGGGGGGACAGTGTGGTGTACACCTCGACGTGTCACCACCAATTTAATTATCTAGGTAACAGCTACCAGGCTACCAGGGTTCTTATCACCTCCTCACATGTGTTCAGTATTCGTAATGCCAGCAGCGACAACTGAACCTCGAGTTTTACTATACCGAATGTTGCTTCACATAAAAGATTAAAGCAATTACAGAACCATTACAACAATGAGTGCGACATTGTCCAGATTAGCACAGTGCCACAGACCCATAACAATGACACATTCACTGTAAAACAGGCTTTGATTATTTGTGGATGAGAGTTTCATTTTGATCATGGACATGAACTGACATGCATTTTTTAGGTCAATGTCTTTGTGGCATTTTCCCTGCAATAGGAAGTAATGAGAGTTATTAAACCCAAAGATAAAGTGATTTTTTTAATGAACATATCAAAAATTACAACGCAATTGTGATCCTGTGAAGCCAGTATAATTAAATGTGAACTTTACAAATGAAAACAGAGTGATTTCAATAGCAATACATTAAAATACTATATACACTATATATATATATATATATATATATATATATATATATAAATATAAATAAATTCATATATATATGAATATGTTCATTTTTATTTATTTATTTATTTAATTATTTTACATTTTGAGCAACTATATATCCAGAGTCTCTTTCTAAAAAGGTAAAGGAAACTGTAGAAAAATATGAATGTTGTGGCATAAAAAATTTAGATTGCTTGTGTTATATTTCCATTTCTGAAAATACAGGACATTTTATGAATTATACAAGGTTTATTAGGGGTGTGCAGCGAATCCAATATCTGTATGTTACAATATCAAAATGATTCGTATCTGCATTTGGATAAAAACGAAAGTGGGCGGGCGGGGAGGGAGATGGAGAAATTAAAAGACTGTTTTAAATGTAATTCTGTTTCCTTCGTAGTTATCATTTAATAAACATGCCTTGTATTAAATTAAGTTTTTTTTAATCATAATTATAACATTTATTTAAATATCTTCTAATTGTTGGAGCCGATAGCCTTGTAGGCAGTGCCTCAAGATATAGTGCAGATGTGCTTCGGGGCGACCCGAGTTCAAGTCCCGGTGTAGTGCTGAATTATGTGGCCCTAGTGGGCACTGTAGTGATGGTAGGGTTAGGATTAGGTCAGATTAGCTCAATACAGCGCCTATTAGAGTCACATAATTTGGTGTGTCACAGAATTCGGCACAACATTGGCCAAATCTTGATCTTCACATTGGGGACTTCTATTTTAAGGCATGCAGAATTGTTTTCAAGGAAATAAACGTTTAAATATGTAATTTTGGTGATCAAATATGAGTTTTAGGGGATACAATTATTGATTACACGGGGGGGCTTTAAAAAAAAAAAAAGAAGATTTTCCACATTAGATAATGCATGGACCCAACAGACTAAAGCAGACTGACTCTTGCACCTGATGCACTGAAGCTGTCAACTTCAAATTCTTCAGGACGTAATGGTGAGCACACAGCGCATTGTCCAATATGCTGACACCTTTCAATACAGACCCCTATGTGCAGGCCACAGCACAGCAATCTAATCTCAAGGAGCTTTGCATCTCCGGCCAGGCCATTATTGACTGTATTGGGGGCCATAAATCATGGAGGAGACACGTAGTGCACGGCCTGGTAACTTAGCCGATGTGAGCCTTCACAAACTGCTTTAAGGCCTCAGATTCACGGAGCATGCTCAGATCAGATGTGAAAGTAACCATCTTGTATTAAACACGCACACACATATATGTAGATGCTCCAAGACAAGCTAAACACACCAATCTCTCAAAAGCACTCTAATTCCACCTCTCCGTCAATCATTGGAGGTGAGGTGGGGCAGAGGGAGGGAAATAGTCATTTACTGGAAGCCATTGACTCTTCTATACATTGCAACCAAACCTCAAGCCAGTTACCCACCAAAGTGTTTGCAATATGGCTTACCAGGAGACCTTCCGAACATCTCAGCCATCTCCCTGGTCTGCTAAAGAGACTAACAGCAACAAAAGGCAAGGGAATGATTAAGTAATTTGCCTTGAGTGGCATTAAGGAGATTCTGGGACATTGAGATGTGAGTGAGCATGTGCAGATGTTACGAGTAAGAACTCATCAGTACATCACAGCAAATTGACGGCAAATAAACTTCCTGTGCACGATGCCTGAAGAAGACTTGGAAGTGGAATTGTGAAGTGCAATGGTCAAAACTATGATGTGTAACACTCATCAAATAGGACATTGTCTTTGTCAAACTTTGGTCCACACAGCATTTTTTTTTCTGAAAAAGAACCATGTAGATAGGGAAATTTGGGGCAAGATTATCTGAAATAGATTATAAAATATGTCAAACAGTTATAATATTATTAATTCATTACATTTATGTTGCACTTTTCTCGACACTCAAAGTGCTTTACATGGAAGGGGGGAATATCTTCAACCACCACCAATGTGCAGCATCCACCTGGATGATGCAAGGGCAGCAAAATGGTGCCAGAATTCCCACCACACACCAGCATATTGGTGGAGAGAAGACAGAGTGATGAAGTCAACGAATGGGCAAATTTGGCCTGGATGCTGGGATGCAGGATGCTACACCCCTAATCTATTCGTCTCATCCAAAGGATGGTGCTTTTGACAGTATAGTGTCCCCATCACCAGGCTCAACCCTGCTTAGCTTCAGTCAGCAACCAGGCTGCTGTAGCCCTATTATTATGATGTATTATTATTATTGTACATACTTTGTCATACATGTCAACTTATTCTACTAACCCAAACAAACACCTAATCCGAACCTAACAGTCTACTACAGTCTATTAATGTTTTAGTGAGAATTAGTTGACATGTACTGTAGTTGCAAAGTTACTTACAGTCATTAGAATGTCTGTTGGGGGACCATCGAAATAAAGTGTAAACAATAAAAATAATACATAGATAAATACTGTGCATAATAAACATTAAAAATTATGTAATTGTGCTGCAGTCTCTATGAAGACTAAAAAATAAATGAAAGCGTGTATGACTTTGCAATTAAAATTTATGATCATTCAAAAAATCTTGTAGAGCAGACAAAAACAGAGCAGACAAAAACAAAGAAGAACATACCGTTCTTCTTGTGGATACCTTCTTTACTTGCTACTAAGTGCCTATTTCTTTCAAGGATTTGATGCCATTTATCTAGCAAACGTAGGCAAATCAACAAGGTACCTTGTAAATTCGACTCTGCTTTGCTGACTTATGTACGGAAGTTGGATATTTCAGCCAATCAGACTGACAGAGCAAGAAAGTGGTGTCCAGTCTTGGGTCAGTCAGTGAACAGACTGTGTGCAGTCTGTGGGTGTGCCATCTGAGTCTAAGACTAATAACATGGCAAGTTAAATATGATATATGTTACAGTTTATTGGAACAAAGAGATTCACTAAAACGATCAAGCTAATTGGATTATGCACAATCAAGTTGAAAGCAGAAATTTAGGCTCACTGTTCTCACATTACATCCCCGGGGAACGTCTCAGAAGTTTAGACATGGTCTTGCCCATTACCGATAATAACTTTGCGGCAACATTCCGCTGCTGCAGGATGTGTTTGCTATGGTGTCATTTTGTTCTAAAGCATCCGCCAACCTAATACCTGACTCACTGAGCCCTGCAGCACCCAAACAACTCCTCTGAAATACTCAGGTGAAAATTCACTGAATCCATTTATTGGTTTACTGGCATAAATTAAATATTTCTGAAAGTAACATTTGAACAAGTAGCAGAAAAATGCAGCATTTGTAAAGAGCCTCCAGTGATCTATAACCATGTCACAGAGTGTAGGTCTCCTTATGTACTGCATGCACACACACACGAAACAGATAATTTAAGGTAACACTTATTCGCAGGCCTTTACTTTAAATTAAATTTACCTTTAATTAAATTAATTAAATTAATTTACACAGTTGGATCCAAATTCAAAAAGCACATGTGGATTGGTTGGGCAAACTCCCATGAACCCTCCAGCACCCTGGAGATGGTATAGAGCTGGTCCAGTGTTCCACGACCGGGACAAAAACCGCACTGTTCCTTCTGAATCCGAGGTTCTACTATCGGCCGTGTTCTGCTCTCCAGTACCCCGGCATAGACTTTCCCGGGGAGGCTGAGAAGTGTGATCCCCCTGTAGTTGGAACACACCCTCCGGTCCCCCTTCTTCTTCCCCCGGTCTTCCAGCCCAAAGGTACTGTCCCCGACCGCCACGCGATATTGCAGAGGCGTGTCAGCCAACACAGCCCCACAACATCCAGAGACTTAAAATACTCAGGGCCGATCTCATTCACCCCCGGTGCCTTGCCACCGAGGAGCTTCTTGACTACCTCGGTGACTTCAGCTTGGGTGATGGATGAGTCTTCCTCCGAGCCCTCAGCCTCTGCTTCCTCAATGGCCTGTCGGTACCCTTCAGCTGCCTCAGGAGTCCCACGAGCCAACCAGGCCCGATAGGACTCCTTCAGCTTGACGGCATCCCTTACTTCCGGTGTCCACCACCAGGTTCGGGGATTGCTGCCTCGACAGTTCATGTTTTGAGCGAAAGTGAACTGAACGTACTGTATTACTGCCTGATGAACGTTACTGTGAACTTGTTCATTCTGGTGTCTGTGAACGGCAGCACTTTCAGTTTAACTTCGTTCAATAGGGTGCCAGATTTCTATAGAGCCTTCCAGGCGAAAACCTGGCTAAAACACACCCTAAACAGGCCTTAATATGTTGAATGAAGAAATTGTGCCAAACTCTTGATGTTGTCCTTGATTCTGTTGTGGTTGAGAGAGTCCTCTCTCTCGCTTGAATGAGCACATGGCTGGTTGTGAGACAAGGCCTGCTGCCTTGGGGCCTGCTGAGGCCACGCAGGACAGCACAGCACCCTGAACAAACAGAGAAGGCCCAAGAGGAGGAAGGGCTTGTGTGAATGCACTTTAAAGTCTGAGAAAGGTCCAACCCCTTAAGGGTTGACTCGACCAATAAGAAAGGTGGAATTTCAGAGCGGGAAAATTCCTCTGTGGTTAACTCTTTGTCCTAAGTGTGCTCATTTGCATGTGCAGCTGGATTGGTTTCTGATGAAGAAACTAGGGAAGATTCTTGTAATACTAATATTTTGCGCAGCTATTGGCATATCATGTACACAATCATTTCTATCTTCAAAGTACCAATTTATAGAGACCAAACGTGATATAAGTGAAGTTACATTGCCCGTTTGTTCTATAATAAAATACAGAGTATCAAAGAGATAATAGTATCAACAGATAATAGTATTAAAAGACACAATATAAGGCAGTAAATCATTCACAAAATATTCTGGAATGCATGTTAATTTTATGTTAATCAGTTCATTGATAAATTAATGCAGGAAAATCCGTTCTGATGTCTGTAGGTCTTGTGGCAGGGGCCTATTCACATTGCTAACAGTCATAAAACCAACTTATCTGATCGTGGTCATGGTAACCAAGACCTTCTTGCACTCCCTGGGGGATGGGGCCACAGATCCCAGAGTGAGTTTTAAAGATTGTTTGGTACTTATACAAAATAATTGTGTCTGGTTTGTCTCAGTCGTTACATCGACCTCCTGCCTAGGGTGTCCTGGTGCCACGTGCACTGATGGACACCCTTATGCCTGAATATGGTGTTCGTTATGGACAAGCTGTAACTAGCAGAGAAGTCCAATAAGTGAACACCGCTCTGGTTCAGATCAGGGCGGTCGTTCCTCCCAATCATGCCTCTCCAGGTTTCACTGTCGCTGCCCACGTGGGCGTTGAAGTCCCCCAGTAGAACGACGGAGTCCCCAGTCGGAGCACTTTCCAGCACCCCTCCCAGAGACCCCAAGAGGCCCGGGTACTCATAGGCGCGTAGGCGCACACGACAGTGAGAGACCTATCCCCAACCCGAAGGCACAGGGAAGCGACCCTCTCGTTCACCGGGGTGAACTCCAACACATGGCGGCTGAGCTGGGGGGCTATAATACTTGTATTTTGTATACCGGTATATTGTTTTTAAGCTTTTTTTTTAACTACCACAACAAAACAAAAAACGTTTTAATAGTTAATGATTTAGGTAAGAATAACAAAACGGTACCATATATATATATATATATTTTTTTTTTTAGCATACTATGATTTTAATCCTAAATAAGGCCTGGTTTCACAGACAGGGCTTAGATTAAGCCAGGATTAGACGTTAATTCAATTAGGGCATTTAAGTGGCTTTTATAAACGTGCCTTTATAAACAAGCAAAAATATATATTAAGATCAGTGCTATTTGCTTTCAGTTAAAACAGCTCAAACATGCATTTTAGTCTGTGACTAGGCTTAAGCCTTGTCCGTGAAACTGGGGGTAAATATTTTGCCACACTTTATGCTGTATCTTCTCATAAAAAACAATTATATGTCAAGAACTTTGACAGTATCATAATAACAAATCTCGGTAACACTATACAACAAGGTCTCATTTGTTAACATTAGATAATGCATTAACAACGAGCAATGCTTTGTTACAGTATATTTTAATCATTGTTAATGTTAGTTAATAAAAATACATTCCTTTATTGTTTGTTCATGTTAGTTCACAGTGCATTAACTAATGTTAAGATAAATAAAAAATATATATTTTAATAATGTATTAGTAAATGTTGAAATTACCATTACCTAAGATTAATAAATGTTGTAGAAGTATTGTTTATTCTTAGTTAATGTTAACTGAAGTAGTTAAAATGAAACCTTATTGTAAAGAGTTACTCAAATCTCTAACTTAGTTTGACCCAAAACAATTAAGCATCATGGATAGTGTATATAAGCAACCAGCAATTGATATTGAAAAAAAAAAATCAAATCTTTGAATCAATGGAAGAATAGGCTAATGAGTGTCACGGTGTGGGTTTTGTGTTTGTGAATCATGTTCTTGTCTGTCATGTGTTCCCCTGTCCTTTCACGTTTCAGCTGTTCCCTGTTTTGTTGATTAGTCTCCCCATGTGTTTCTGATTAGCCACGCCCCCTTGTTATCTTGTTTAGCTTGTTTGCCTGTCTTTTTATACCTCTGTGTTTCAGTTATGGTTTGTCGTCGTTGTATTTGCTTCAGTGTTCCTTCTGTTATGATGCCGGAAGGACGAAGCAGAGAGAGAATCCAAATGCAGCTAATTTAATAAAAATAACAGGAGAAACAAGGAACACAGGAACACTGAAGCAAATATGAAAAAATGAAAACACAGTACACATTCAGAAAAAAAAGGTGAGGTAGGTAATTTACATACAATGATGACTACCCCCACTCTTCAGTTTGTACCGTTTGTATTGAAGCTCCTGCAAGGTCAAGTTTCTAAGGCTCATCAGGTAGCCTAAGTGTTTGTGTGAAAGCAAAGCCTAATCCTTCCTTTGAAAACAAGAAGGTCACATATCTGCAAAACCACAGACAATGACACTCTTGCTCTCTATTTCTCTTTGTTTCTGTCTAATGGTCTCTTGGTCTTTATTGTACACACTCACAGCCACTCTCCAACATATCCATCCAGGAGTGTGTCTATACCCCTGAGACACAAAATGGAGAGCTATTAAATATTGATATTGAATATTGTGAGGCTGTCTCTTATGCTGGGTACGTTCCTCTCCAACCACTTATTTTTCACAAGATGGCACAGTTTATACTCATAAGAGTGTAAGAGAAAAAGAGAACCAGAGGTAGATGCATGCACCAAATCTAAAAATAAAGTAGTTATCTTTGCAATGGTGACAAATGATCTTTGAAATTGGAGGATCATTGGCTACGGAAGTCTGCTCTGATACTCATTAACCCTTTAGCTGTCACCCCCCCTTTTGATAATTGACATTAAAATGCACTATACAAACTTAAATTGTTGTAATTCAAGAATGCTTTGGAATATAGACCTAAGTTTGGTCTTGTTTTAAAGAAAACAATCAGCAGATTATTACTGAAGTGAAAGCACTTCAAAAAAATAAAGTATGAAAAAGTTATGGAAGTTATAATTTACAGTAAATCAAATATACTTTATTAATATATATTTTTTTAATATAAAATAAATATTTTACAAAATATTTTTTACAATAAAATTACTATAAAATGAAAGCTATATATCTAACCAAGTTGTGTCCCAAATTTAAAGTTGATATCACAAAAATTGAAGTTCCCATGAGATTTTGTTTAGGTGTAATACCAAAAATAGCCACCGGGTGCCATTGAATTCCATTGAATTTAATTGTATGCATTCTGCCATAACAAATTAATACATTTCTATCCAAATATCGCTTCTGTCACTAAATATGGAACCTTGAGACCCAGACCTTTCTGACAATATGTGTTTTGTCAAGATTAGAAAAGGTTTTGATAATAAATTATGAAAGATGATGCCCAAAAGGGGAGGGGCCTAATAAAAAAATACCATTTCTATGGTAACGCAACGTCCAATTTCAAAACGGTTTTCACAGGATGAATTCTGAGTTCGTAAGCTTTCAAATGATACCTAATTTATGATAACTACTAAAATATGTGATATAATAATAATAAAAAATATATATATTATATATAATATATATTATACTTTTTAGATGACTTCTAACTTTACTTTTTAAAATATAATTTTATCTTTTTTTATTGACAAATACTAGATTATGTTTTATTATGAACTTTTAGCACTAAAAACCAAAGTTTCAATTATTAAAAGTGTGTGCGTCGACTTTTTGTGACAAAGGTCAGAAACTCCTGTAATGACGTTGATTTTTTGAGGCGCACTCTTGTCATAAATTCATATATTACTGTTCATTCGTAATTTGTAAGAAAAAAACAATGCTAAAATATCTATTTAGGAGTCTTGGACCTTTCCAACGATATATAGTTTGTCATGACTAGATTAGGATTTAATAGTAATATAGTGAAGTAAATTTAGTTTGCCCGTATACGGGCAAGTGACACTAGCACATTCGTGGAGGTCTCAGTACAATTTCCACAAGGTATCCAAAAGAAGCCCCCTCGGCCTTGGAGTCGTTTTTTTATCATATGGATGAAAAATCTAGTTTTGAGTAACCAAAACAAACCAGAAATACAACTTTTGTAATAATTTATTCACCCTCATGTTGCTACAAATACAAAAGTTGAAACTTTACACAAAGGAGAATATTTAAACAGCTCTTTTTCACATCTGTTTAGTGTTCCCTGTTAATAGTGTCCTCTACCAAAGCTCTAAAATCTCATTTATCATTGTGTTCAAATTAAAATACATTCTACATATATAAAAAAAAATGTTTTGAATGTTGACAAAAGTCTCTTAAGCTCACCGAGGCTGCATTTATGTGATCAAAAATACCGTCAAACAGTAATATTGTGAAATAGTGTTACAAATTTAAAGTATCTGTGATAAAAAAAATATTCCGGATTCTTTTGTTAATAGAACATTCAACTAAATCTTTCATGACATTATACATGTCTTTAATGTCACTTTTGACTAATTGAATACATAAAGTTTGGAACAACATGGACGATGACCCAGTTTTTAACTGTTCTTTTAAGACAGACATTATTACAAACAATTCAATTCTGACATCTTTTCTGATATTAATCCGGAGGCAGTTTATATACTAAAAAAAAATAAAAATCAAAAAGATGTTAGTCAACTAGTGGGCGTTGTGAACTTGTTTTCCCACAGATATCAGCAAGTTTTCTTTTTAAGAGACAGAATATTGTCATCACTTCATTTCAAAGCTTTCTTGAAGTCTATTATCTGTCAAGCTGTAAATCGAATTCCTATAATGACGCTCCTCAGAAATGCACATTTAAAATGATGGAAATGAATAAGTTTTAGGTTATTGTGTTATGTAGGTTATTACTATTATATAGCTTGATATGATATACTGATATGACAGCTCTATCAAAACAACATGGCCTGACTGGTTAGGAAGTAACTCATTATTGGAGTAATAATGTGGAGATGCACTAACATTTCACTGTAGCTGTTCTGTAAGAAACATAGCAACAGTTCTCAAGTGTTGCCTAGCATTTGGCCCCCTTGAATAGCATCGTCAGCTCGTCTCAGAGCGAGTTGCCTGGTGATTCTTGCAACCATGTGCCTGCAGTTTTAACGATGCCACCTCTGTCTGATTCATGAAGGTCATTATGCGGGTTGACTTCCTCTAACTCGCACAAGGGCAGTCCACCTGCTGTGCATGAAACATGCTTGTGGCAGAACCAAAGTCACTGAAAGTAATTAATGAGCGTGAATAAACTTAATATGTAAATGCTATGAGTGAGCTACATGTGAATACCTAATATAGTGTGCTTGCCTATCCAATGCTATAAAGTATGCCTATATCAAGGCCACAAAAAAGTAGTTGGAAACTTCTTTAAGTCATAAAAGAAGACAATGACATTTAAGTGTATTCAAATCCAAAAGTCCAAATTCAAAATATTTGGTTTGAGAGTTTGTTGTATAAATTTAGACATTCATGCATTTTTAAGTGTGTCCAAATACTTTCTGGGACCACTCTATGAATGTACACAGCGGTTTGCAAGCTAGAAACAGAGCGACCTGTTACCGATCTAATACATAGGAGAAATGAAGGGGACGGTAGGTGCATAAACACGGGTTCCACAATTTCAATAAACCGTGGACCATCCCAATAAACAGCTGGGGAGAGCGAGAATATTTTATCTTTTACAAGCAGCCGCCACCTCCTTTGAATGTTAAATCAAACCCACAACCTCGCCGTCTAATTCAGAATCATAAATCACATACTATGATCTCCTTCTTAATCAACCTAAGCACAAGCTTCTAATAAAAGATGATAGTGCCACAGTTTTGAAAAGTCAATGTAAAATATTTTGCCTCTGAAGCAAGTGGGCAGGACACTTTGCATGTCATATAAAAATTTGTACTGCGGTGAAATAAATATTCCACAAACAGTAAAGCCATTCACTTAGTCACAAAGGTACACAGAGTTCTCTATCATTTCCTTCACTGATGCAATAGTAAATTGCCCTGATGCGGTATATATGGCAGAAGAAGCAGCAGAAAAGATTGGAACATATTGTGCCTACAGGAAAAGAGCCAATTTCCCTGCTTGGCATATACGTAAATGAGCATCACCTGCAAGATAAGGAACATAAAAGAAATATACTGACACAACGCACTTGTGCACGAAGTTATGGCACACACAAGTCATTGTGAGGGAAATCTTTCCTCTGCTCATTCGCTCTTCTAAACGGCTGTCCTTGGGCTGGTTTGTTGTTAGGGAGAAGCTAACTAGTAGCAATAGTACTAACTTAACTACATTTTGTAGTAGCATGACAGTAGCTCAGCTATTGTCTGAAGGGTGCATCCATGCACTTTACTATGAAGTTGTAACATAAATCCACTTTAGGTGAGTTATGAACCAAAATGCAGTTCATTGATTAAAAAAACTGAAACTTAACACATAAACGTAAACTTGAAAACTAAACATGAACATGGCTTGGCAATAAACAAACATGAACTTGAACAAGACTAAGACTCACCAAAACAGCAGTTACACAAACAAAGCTAGACAAGGTACAATGGAAACATGAGGGCTAGACGATCAACCAATCATAACATGACAAGACAAGAGAAGCACCAGACATGAGGCAAATTACAAACGGAAGTGAGCATCCCTTAGTCCTACTCCCTTCGAAGGGCAGAGCAGGGCACTTGTGTGCCATTATGTAGGCGTTTGGAACACATTTGGCTAATGAAAGACAATGTCATTTCAAACTGTTGCAAATAAATATACATTTTATATATATATATGTATATATATAAACGTTTTTAAAATGTGCGTTGTGTGTGTGAGTATTTCTCTGCTCTACACTTTAAAATTTGCTTTCTCATCTTTGGACTCTTAAGTACATCTTAAGTACATACTAAGTACGTTAATTATTATTATTCAGTGCTTATTTGAGGAAGTACAATGTAACTGTCACCTTAAATAAAAGTATAATATACATAATAACCTATTATTATTAATTTGAAAAGTACATTAGTATACAGTAGAGATATATTTCTGTCAGAAATTCTTTAAGTTAAACCAAGCTTTTATTTTGACGGTTTGTCGTGAAGATCTTCCAGTTTAAGTATGTATTTGACAGTAGATTTTCTCAAATGAAACGGTGAAAAGCTCGTGAAGTGACTCTCAAAGCAGCACTGGAGATGAAGTTCATGTGTACATGTCCACATATAGACAGCAGACGCTGAAAACACTGAGTTTGTGTGTCAGACGAAATCAAACGAAACCGCAACGTTCATTCAAACAGAAACACGCAGAAATCGACATGCTCTGACTGGCTGCCGTCAGGTTTATTTCTGCTGTGTGATACGCTGTTATTTTACACAATCCATATTGTGTAAAAACGTCCAGGGCTTATCATCATTATCGACTGAGATTTTATCACATTCACGATATGATATTGTTTATCACCCAGCCCTAATTATACTACACACACACACATTCATTCCTTCGATATAGAAACTAGTACAGACTTTTATTTTATGGACAAAAAAATTGCCTGAAGACCTGTTCAAGACCAAAAATGTTTGGCATGAAAATTCTTTGAAATTAAAATTAAAAACAAAAACATTCATCTTCAACAGGTCTTAAATCTGGTCTGACTTCAAATTATAAATAGTTTGCCACTTAACAAGCTACAATTTCAAAAAAGCTTCCCAAACACTGTTTTAACTGTCACCCCCCTTTTTGAAAATAGACGTGAAAATGCACTATCCCAACTTAAATGGATGTAATTTAAGAATGCTTTAGAATATAGACTAGGTTTGGTATTGTTTTAAAGAAGATACTCAGCAGATTATTGGTGAAAGCAAAAAAAAGTATGAAAAGGTTATGTAAATCAAATGTACTGTACTAAATATTTGTATTTTATTTAAAATATATATTTTACAAAATAAGTATAACTCTAAAATTACTATAAAATCAAAGCCATAATGTCTAACCAAGTTGTCTTTCAAATTTGAAGTTGATATCACAAAAAAGTTCCAATGAGATTTTGTTTAGGCGCTGTACCAAAAATAGCCACCGAGCGTCACCCACATTGCATAGAATTTTGTTTTGATGCATTTTCCGGTAACAAATGAATACATTTGTCCAAATATCACTTATATCACAAAATATGGAACTTTGAGATTCAGGCCTTTCCGACAAATGCGTTTTGTCAAGATTAGAAAAGGTTTTGATTATAATTAGTCAAATAAATTTTGTAATATGAAAAATGACACCGCCCACTAGGGGAGGAGCCCGCTAAAATAATTGAGAGCACCATTTCCATGGCAATGCAATATCCAAATTCAAAACAGTTTTCACTGGCTAAATTTTGAGTTTATAAGCTTTATGATATCTAACTTATGGTGATTACTACAATATGTGATATTAAAAAAAAGGCGATAAAAAAGAGCGGTTAAGGGGTTAAAGTCGCAATGAAACGGAATTTGAAGATATGAGGGTCTGTGAATTAAAAAATAAAAAAAATGCGCATATAACTCATTTAGAATAAATACTGCAATATTTCATGAAAAAAATAAAATAAAAAATGGTGGCTTTAAGTGCAGCTTTCTGGCCCAGCTCAACACCCAAAACAGGAAGTCACCTAAGCCAAGCTTCAGTAATTACCTCTCCACAGTTCACCAGAGGGGTCTAATATCTGTTGCCTCTTGACGATTTCTAGAGTGGCGGCTGCGCATGATTGATGGTTTATAAAACCTTTTTTACAGTTCTGACATTTCGGTGAAACAAGCAGGGTCGGAACTTTCCATCTGGTGCTACCTTTCTACTGTCCCCACCCTCCCTCAAAGTCCTCCACCGTCCTTGAGCCCCGGCGGCACGCTTTGATCAGAGCTCTTTAGGGAAAGGGCAGGAACCCACAAGATTAATGCTTTCCCAGGGCATATTACAGCACGACGCCAGCTAGCCTAATCACTATCAACAGCGTATTGTTGATGCAGAGTGTGTGCGTGGCTGCTTACCAACACGACTGCCACCAATGTCATATTTGCAGCACTCCCCGCAGGGCACTTAGCAGCACGGCTCCTCGGTGCATTAATGTTCACGAGTCTGACGAAAGAAGGATGAAAGCAGAGGAAGGGAAGTTCTATCGCTCCACCTCATCGTGCATTGCTCCCCTGTAATTGAAGTTGTGCGACATGTACATTATGCCCAGAATTAAGGGAGTGATGAAACCGTGGAGGTTTTCAGACACATGTACTTTAGATCCTCTTCCCAGTAATTAAGTAATTACACTCTTTGTTCTTTGTTTATAAAGCTAATAACTGATTTGCATAGAAATTATAATGATTTACGGGGTGCCAAACAAAAGACTTAACACTAATTCTTTAGTGCTGGGATGCAAGAAAAAAAAAAACAGCTTACAAAGCTGTAAAAAAGAAAACAAAAAAAGTTTGTTCCGAGGTCTATTCCTCTATGTTTGGGTGCAACCTCCTGCTTCTCACAAAATGTGCTTCTTCATAAATGTTAACAAATATAACATTTACTTTAATAAACAATTTAATTGAGACTAGGATGGTTTCAAACTGATTTTTGGTCAATTGAATCGTCACTAAAGTCCCACAATGTTGAAAAATAAACATTTTCCAATGCACATGCACTAAATGTATTAGCTATCTGTTTGTGTGCGTGTGTGAGCGTGTGACCGTGTGTGCGTGTATGCGTGTGGCTAGTTAGTACACAACATAAAATGACAGAATAAAATTAAAACGTCTAAACAATTAATTTACAATCTGTGTGAAAACCAGTACGTTTTTTAAAATATATTTGAATAAATTGTCTTATGTTCGCCAAGGCTGCTTTTATTTGATTAAAAAAATACAGTAAAAACTGAAATGTTGTGAAATGATATAACGATTAAAAGAAACAAATAGAATAAAATAATCAGCAGCCCCAGTCTTCATTGTCACATGATCTTTGAGTAAGCATTTATTTGATATAGTTAAAAAAAAAAAAAAAAAAAAAAACATTGTAAATATTTTAACTAACTTTTGATCAAATTAACAGGGGGTTCATTTTTCCTGGTTTTAAATGTTCTATAAACATCGGAAAGTGTATATAAATATAGCGATGTATGAGGTATATTTTTTTACAATAAACCTCTTCTTTTAATACATTTTAGTAATGTTTCTTTAAAAGATTTTTTTTTCTTAATTAATAATAATAATAATAATGTTTATCTATATGAAATACTGAGTTATAATCTAAGGACAGGTGGTATTAAGGATAGTAATAATAATATTGGCTAATAACTAAATGGCATCATTTTCAGAAAAAATAAATAAGAGAAAATGTCTGATTCATTTGGAAAAAGTGTAAAAGTCTATATTAACTGATGGCACCTATTATTGAAAACCATCAGTGAGAGTTTGATTGATAAAAATAGTTGATTATGAGAAGGAATCGTTTTACAGTTGATGCACACAGGCTAAATTACATTGAGCAGTGTGTAAGAGAGGGCAGCTTATTTCCTGAGTGTGTCTCTGCCTACGTTCCTCCCCCTGCCCTTGTTTAAGGTTACCGCTGCTAATTTGCACCTGCGCACGAGTTATAAACCAATTACATGGCTGAGTGCTGTGGAAGACCAGTAGGTGCTAACCCTTGAACAAGGGTCAATACTCCGTCTATTTACCAGCCATAGCGGATATCAGGCTCTATAGATATTAGGCTATAGTATTAGGAGAGTGCAATGACTCCAACTCAATTTTCCATTCAGACAAATTACCTCTTTTGTCGTTTATTTTTCTCTTAAAAAGATGTGATTAGATGTTCTAATGCATTCATCCAACAATTTCATCTCTTATATAGCCCACAAGCCATTTCAACTGACCCTGTTTTCCTTGCTGGATATTTATTATAAGCATAAACTATTTCCTGTAGATAATTGGCATGAGTTTGCAATGAGTTACCCAGCCTTGATTTTCTCATAATCCTATTTTCAGATTTCAGATTACTAGCCAAAAATGATCAAAAACAACAACAACTTTGTGTAGGGTGTACAAAACATCTGTGATAAAAGTGAATTATATTTTAGGTCAAATTATAGTACCTGCAAAATTTTACATTATATTCATCAAATAATCTGTCAATCACAGTTTCTGCAAAAAATATATAAGCAGAACAACAGATAATAATAAGAAATGTTTATTGAACCCAAAAAGCAGCATATTAGAATGATTTCTGAAGGATCATGTGACACTGAAGACTGGAGTAATGATGCTGAAAATTCAGCTTTGCTAGATATACACTTTGAGCAAGATATACACTTTGAAATGTATTAAAATAAGTCAGTTATGTTTAATTGTTATGATTAAACAATATTTCTGTTTTAACTGTATATTTATTATTTATTATATCAATGCATTTGGACACTTAAGACACAATTTAAAATTTGGTGAAAAAAATATTGGATGGGAGGAAAAGATACATTTTCAAAGCTTTTGCTTTCACATTATATTATATCAAACTAAGTGTTGTAGTATGACCAGTAGGAGACCATGGATGTGCAAACTGAATTGGTGACACAGTGTGTAACATTGAAGTTAATTACTTTTTTTGTAGTGACGCTTTTGGCTTTTGCACTTTGCAGGCGGCCCGTTCAGACTTCTCATAGAGATCAATTTGTATTATAAGGCTTGTTTTGAGGAAAATTAGGTCGTAATTTGTTTTCTATGTTACTATGATTGGAAAGATGTGTCATTTGCATTTTAACAATATTTGTTATGCTTCCCAATGATCCGGGAAATTCAAATCTGTGAATATAATGCCAACTTTTGACCTGCACTGGCCGTATTTCTTTATACTTAAATCAAAGTTCAAACTCTATGAACCGCTCTATTGTTAACATAAGGAGCTTTCTGAAACACTGCCAGTGGGACATGAAACAGGAAAGTGTTTGTCCGAGAAAAGTGTTTGTCCAAAAATGTATAAATTGAATAGCTATATAACAAAACATCAAACAAATGATGCAAAACCCTTTCTAACAAACTTTAATTTTCTTTTTCATTTTAGTGGAGGTATAAAATCAGTTCCTCTTAAATTCGCACAAGCAACTTAAAAAAAAAGGTATAGCCTTAATTGAGTGTCTTTATTTTTAACTGAAACTGTTTTATCATTTAAATTAAATACCACTTTGTTAGATATTTTGTCCATTATTCTATTTATTTTATGTATAATAAAATGCAATGAAATACATTTTTAAACAGTTTTTTCTGTTTGTCATTTGTCATTCTCTAAATAAAAATGGTGCAATATCTTCACTTCTTCTCTTTCTTGGAGTGAAGTATCAGGTAAGTGCAAAGAACATCCTACCCGCGGCCATTAAAAGGAGCGGGAGCGGGCATATTACTTTTTACTGTCATTTTGTACACATCAATGCTTGAATTATCCCTAGACAGCATTTAATGTCACATATCCAAGTCAAACTCATAAAACCATGTTCTAACATGACATGTTTTAAAAGTTAAAGGCCCATGTAACAGCTTTCCACAGGAGCTGCCAAGCCTGAGTGGAGAGCTTTAACCCCTTTCATTTGCCAAAGAGCAACACACCAAAAAGAGCAAGAGATCGCAGAACACCGATAAACAGTTGGCCAAAACGCAGCACAAGTGATTGACCATGCCATTTTTGGCAGAGCCAGGGTTTGATACGTGGCCTAAAAGGACAATGACTGAAAGAAAGGCTGAACGAGAGAGCGGCCAAAGATGAGAGGCATGCATTCAGTCCCCCTCCTCCCATACTATAATCTCCAACTGTGATGGAGTGAATTAAATTTAGATTAGACCTCATGCTTGACCTTGTCTCTTTCAAGGCATAAAAAGAGATTGTGGTGACCCGATAAGGGATGGAGAGTATGAGGGGTGATGTGGACAGCAGAGGAAGAGAGAAAAAAGGGCTTTCAAAAAGAGAAGGATGATGGCATCTCTCAACTCAATCACCCCATCAATTGCATGAAGCCAGGATGTAAGACACGCGCTGTAATCATTGCCAAGATGCTAAGGCCTAACACAAAGAATTCAATCATTTATGTGTAATGTATGCATAAACTGTGCATCACCAACTGGGTCTTCCGTTTCTTTGCTCAGTATTCATTTGATTTTCCAGCTGACATATTAAGAATTCATGGGGCCATTGAACTGCATGTTACATGAGCATGTTACAGACACTTCACTTCCCTAATGGTGTTGATAACCGCACAAATAACCCGTCAAACTGATATGGGGTACAGATAAAATAACAATGCCATGTTTCAGATATTGCTTTAGGCTGGGTTTCCCAAGAACATTTCAAATCCTGCATTAAGGACCATCTTAATTACATTACATTGGAGGAACGTGCACTCGGGTAGATTGCATGTTATAGCACTTAAATGCATAAAGTTACAGGAGCTCTAAGGCCCAACAGTGCTGAACTAAAACACCAAATTCACCAAAACCTCCAATACTACCTCTTTTTTACTCTCAACGTGGTCATAATAATGTCATGACTACTAATAAGGTCATAACTAGTGATAATGGTCCAGATCACTAGTAGTTCTTGAAGATTGTCTTGAGGAATTAGAGATGCATTTGATGACTATATTCAGAGTAAAAATTATGACTGATTACGACACACGATAATGTTCTTTATCATTTGTCAGTTAATCAATAGTTATTAATGAGGCTAATCTCATGAAGCAATCATTGATTACCTAATAAGGAACTATCTCCTAAATTTGATATTAGGTACTGATTAGTTAAGCTTGTTTCTATATTAGTTAGTAGTAGCTGAAATGTTAATGTAGTACTACTCATTAGTCCTGCATTACTTCCTGCATAGTCACTTATTAATGACGGACCATTATTCTAAAGTGTTATCGAAGTTTGCTATGCTCACCAAGACTGACCAAGCTAAATTCCTCTGAAGTTTTCATGAAAAATTATTCATCTTACAGCTTGAAACAGACCTTGTGTTTGACGTGTTGCCCTTCAATTAAGTGCATATTCCGATGTATTACACCAGACGCTGTGACCCTCAACCCTGCACAGCATTTAAAAAGCAGCGTGCCAGAAGAGGAGGTGATGCATAACGTGCATAAAAAGCCAGTGGGTTAAGATAAGAAGTCTTCTTTCAGGGGAGAAAAATGGTTACAAATAAAATAATAATAATAATAATAAAAAGCCCGACACAATGCCAAAAGCTGTTTCTATCTGACCTCTTTAGCAAGCTCTTAAAGCACAACAAATAGCATTATCACAAATTTAGGTGTGAACCCCTGAATGGTAAAGTAGGCCACGCACAGGTGTTAGGGAAAGATAAGCCCTGTCCTTTTCCTGAATTTTAAGGGATCCTGCTCAAAATATGCGAGGAGACAGATTTCCCCACACAGAGACTGTCAATCATCTCGGTTCCCCTGCTCAAACGGAAAGTTTGCATGGGGCTGAAGTTTCAAAGCTGCTTTTGCTCAAGACCTAAATGAAGAATCAAGATATCTGACAGCCAGTAGAATAAAGTCAGAGGTCATCTGTGATACCTGTAGGACCTGACATTTGCATCCCTGCATCTTTCTTACACGGCTTTCTGGAATACTTTGTTCCGGTCAATCGCGACATTCAGCAAGTACTATTCAGATATTTAACTCAACCGTGCTGGTAGAACGCGTCACATACGGCCATTATAAATATGGATGTGTTTCTTACAAAAACACATCGCTTTACTTCAGAAGGCCTTTACTAACCCCCTGGAGCCATATGGATTACTTTTATGATGGATAAATGCGCTTTTTTGTGCTTCAAAATCTAAGTTTCTATTCACTCCCATTATAAAGCTTGGAAGAGCCAGGGTTTTTGGAGAGTTTGGCTGAAAAGAAGAAAGTCATATACACCTAGAATGGCTTGAGAGTATGTACGTTTTGGGATAATTTTCATTTTTGGGTGAACTAACCCTTTAATGAACATGTATTATAGTTATTAGTCATTGCTTATGATGTTAATATGTTTACCTTCATGTCGTCTATACTCTTCAGCACAAAAACGTCAACATAACAGAGACTCTTTCTTATTGTCAAACATAACAGCATTAAACACTAACAGATATTTCCCTTCACTAAAAAACAAATAAAATAACACTTTTATTCAGCTATTATTTCCCTTATACAGTCCTATGTAGAGCATGCTGGGAACTAGAAATCCACTGCCCAATTTTCAAAGTTATAAAGATAATTTAATTGTCACTACAACATATTTTTTAACAAAAATCTAACGCAGATATTTGAGTTTAAGTTACACACAATATTAAGTTAATGTCATGATCAGCATTATCACGTCAACTGAACTCAACAAAATAATGCTTGTAATTTAAAAAGTTTAATTAAATCAATAAATTAGAATTATTAACTTGTAACCATGCATTTATTTAAATTGTGGCAAAAGGTCTCCAGAATTAATATTTAGAGTGTAACGTCGCCAGTCAGGATTACTCTGTAGCTGGCCAAGCGTGCTATTGGAGCAAAGTAAATGCAACTTAATTATAATGAAAAAGCACCTGATCATCTTCCATAATGTGGTCTTATTTACATCTGACTATTGAGATACCAAGGCAACGACTGACGCATTTGTTGTATTACATGCCAACGAGCTCTGTTATCAGCCCCACAGTGGAAAATGGTTGACCCAACGGTGGAAAAGCGGCTTATGGTCCCATGAAGAACCTTTAACATCCACGGAACCTTTCCATTGCACACACACACACATAAAAAAAAAAACATTAAAAGGGTTCTTTAGATTATTAAAGTGATCCTCACACTAAGAACTAAGGTTCCTATAAAAACTGCTCACTGAAAGGGTCTTTGGGGAACCTGTAATGGGTATTCTGTGGTATCACTGTGAAAACCCTGTTTGGAAACTTTGAGTGCATTGTGAAGTAAATTGAAGTGTGAAGTGAAGTGAAGTAAAAAAAAAAAAAAAAAAAAAAAAAAAACATCCTTGTGGTAGTTGTAGTCCAAAGCAACTTTTCTAAATCTAAAGCCCCCAGTGAACTGTGTTGGCCTACAATTTGGCGCCATGAATCTGAATGCTGATGAGTGCATTTAAATTCTCATAAATGAATTAGACTTTTTGATCTGTCCGTTCAATACACACATTCAAAAGCATAATGCACCATTGCTCTGAAGCTCCTAAGACTAGGGAGCATTGACAAACCGAGGCTTCACATCTAGGGACAATCTAGAAATTCCAACACTGGCATGTGAAAATGGTGCTGAAAATCAATGTCATCTTTAATAATGGGCTGATGTCTTATCTTGTTGCCAAACAATACAACTGGCTTTTAGACCTCACACAAAGACAATAACAGCTGACAGCTCACAAATCATCACATGACAGAAAACCATTGAGTTCAATAAGTTACTTTAAATAAAACATGCAAGCAGGAGCTGAACCATTTAGATGGGCTGGTTTTCTTCAATATCTACATGACATCCATGTCAAGTTAAGCAATCCATTATTGAGCAAGAAAAGACCTTGTGGAAGAATATAACATTTGTTTAGATATTAAAGCAAAGAAAATCAAGACAACTGTGAAATGCCTCTCTTATGCATAAGTGAAATAATAATAATAATAAAAAAGCTGAAGATAATTTGTGCCACAGACATATAGTAAATTTGGAAATCAGGGTTATTATAGTGTTAGTTATTATAACAAACTGAAACCATTTTTTTTTTACTTGGAATAAAGTTTAACTGAAAAAAATCATTAAAAATCCATAAAAATATTGTATTTCCACTAGTTGCCAAAGCAACATTTATTGTGATGCATTAAAGTAAACTAAAAATGAGACAAAAATGTTTTTTTAAAACAAAAACTAATAAAAATGACAAAAACACAAACTAAAAGGAATATGAAAATATAAAAATAAAAACTAATTAAACATTAATAAAAATATTTTTTTTGTTTGTTTGTTTCTGAAGCAACTGTTGTTGTGAGACACTAATTGGAGATCACATACTCATTGCTTGATGGAAGTTTCATTCTGTTTTCAAAAGAAACATAATACAACAAAGTTGAGCACATACAATGCCTTCAAATCCTGTCTATGGATACAGCTCACTAGGTTGTTGCACTCACTACTAAATTCAGTTCTCCCAATGTCCTTCAAGATTGGAGTGTAAAAATGCATTTCCGAGAGGAGGGTGAGAACAAAGAGGCTGGAAAATTGAGTGAGATGACCCATATTTCCATTAAACAGGATGATATGAGAAAAGACTGTGGCTATAATGGTCACCTTCATTTATTTGTGCCAAGGCCAGAGCCTTCCTCATTCCTTTGAAATAAAAGACACATTTTCTTCGAAGACCACAAAAGGACTCTATTATCATAGATATTTTTTATATAAATATAATTACTTAATAAAACTCATACTCTTACTCAGTTGTATTAAATACATATAGTTCCCATGTATGCTCTTAGAAGATGCTTTCTTGCCAAAGCAGCTCACAGAAAAAGAAAAAAAAAAGTCATGACATTATGTATGCATATTATATAAAAGCGCCTTCCACAACAGGTTAAATCAAATCATTTGGACTATTCATTCTGGACGGCAGGGGATAATCACTTCTGATAATGTCAGACTGTGAACAAAGATCTGATAAAAGCAAAGGTAAAGCCCCAAAGGAATTAGGGAACATTTAACGTCTTTTCTACCACCATTAATATAGGTTGGTCGTGTTTGCTCTCTGCTTTATGGAATATTGTGAGGACATCCAGCAAATATCTGGCTCTATTAGGCATATGAAATTAAACAAATTTCATTAAAATGGGATGAAATTAAAAATCATATGCTGCTGTATTAAGGTAGTCAATCAAATGCATTAATATATAAATATATATATATATATATATATATATATATATATATATATATATATTTATATATATATATATATATATATATATAAACACAACTGAACCGAATGCAATGATACGATGTCAAGTAGGTCAAGTATCAACCATTTGGAGAGGAGCGCGCACAGTCAGCGAAGGCTCATGGTGCGGAGGTGAACATATAGACAAGGCTTCAGACATCCAGTGCTGTAATACAATAAATATAAAACTGTGGCACATCCAGCAAAGTATTTCTCTGCTAATTCTACATTTTTATTGAACTGCTTTTTCACCATTTACAAGCAAAAAACTGAAAGAAGGCAGATCAGACACTGTTCTTCATTAACAAATATTAATGAATTACTTTAAATTACAAAGAAAATGGTTAATTTTAATTGTATGTGATCTGAGGATAGGGTCTCAGCTGCTGAATTCAAATATTAGTCAGTCCAATAGCTCAGAAAAAAAAAGAAGAAAAAAAATCAGTCAGGAAAAAATGCCTGGGATGATAATTATAGGCTGAAGGAGGGTTCCTGGGAGGGAGGCTGTGGAGTTCACCAAACAAGAGCTACAAAGGCGGGATAAATACGACTATCTGGTTAAGGCTTTCACCTCACAATAAAGCAGCAAGAGAAAAGGTCACCTGATACAAGAGCATTAGGTGTGTAACCATTAGCACTAGTGTGTGACTGGTATTTCCTGCACAAATGCAGGAACTTTCTACCCTGCAAACAAACAAATAAATAAAACCAGTCATTATTCCTTCTCTTGTTATTGGTTTCTCTTGTAAATCATTTGATGTTAAACATCTTTTTTTAAAGAATATTTGTGTGTCCAGGTTTAAGGACAAACTTTAAAACTAAAATATGCCACATATTCATTTGTGCTCATGAATTCAGTAAAACAGCACTGCACCTGACCTTTATGAACCTACATTTAGAACATATTGTTAAATGGCCAATTCATTTTTTTTTATTGTTTTTATTTGAAATTAAATCCTAATGATACAATTTTAAACATTAGTTTCGTAATGTTATGTTTTTACCTAAAATAGGATGGAGTAAGCATTACGGAGTGTTTGTTTCAATCATACTGGATGGCGGAGGGCACCCTTGTGCAGAAACTCCAAATATGCCTCACAGATGTTCTGTAAACTGTAAGACAATGATGTTCCAAGAATCCCTAATACAGGTATAGCTGAATAAAAAGAAGATAAAATAATTTGACTGATTACACAAACACACGACTGCCTCGATACTGTAAATTGTGTATTTGGGTTCTTCAAGCCTTCTCGGGTATTTTCATAATAAAGTATAATCCAATGCTACTCAACATTGAGCCTTGATCACTATATAGAATACTATAAAAATTATATATGGTCTGCCTCATTCAATGATTATTAGCTTCTCATCAGCTTTAGCTTCTCTTCAGCAAGAAATTTCAAACAGTCGACTGACGTTATGTAGTGAATTTGGAAGATGTTCCAAACGCATGTTGCTTTTTCAAATGCATGTCATAAGTGACTCAAACTCGCAGTGCTTTCAGAGACAGCAGCATTTACAACTGATCACAGAGCCGCTCTTCACTAACACGCTGTGCATTTACTGTATTTATTTATTTAATTAAAAAAAAAAACAATCGCAATAAGCCACATCACGATTTCGGTTTAATATCAATTAATTGTGCAGACCTAATTAAAACGCATTATAAACATATTCGAGCAACGGTAAAAATAGTGAAATGTGTAGATGGCCAAAGAAGTAAAAAAAACACCCGCACACGCCATAAATTAATACATATTAGAATTTGGATTATGAATATTAATTAAGTAACATGACTGGAGATGAGCAACGTCATCACATGATAATATTTATGAACTCAGTCTTTGTATATAAGCTGAGTACCCTGCAACCTTGCACTCTAAAACTCATTCTGCTGTGGTTGGTGGTGATCAACCTCCAAAAAGTATCACAATATAACAACAACAACAACAAAAGGTTCATTTCAAGTAAAAATTTCAACTGTAGTCCATACAATTTATGCAATATAAATGTGCTAGATTCAAAGTATCCGGAAACTAAATAAGAGCTCTGTGTGAGGAAAAGCACTTAAAATCTCACTGTTCCTTTTCCTCTGATATCAGCAGGTTTTGAAATATTTTGTAACATAGTCCTATTGCTTCATTTTTGAGTCTGACTAATGGCCATCGGCTGCTTCAATTAGGAAGTCTCTGTATACTGAGATTTCCTGAGAAGATGGTATCATAATAGAGATACATGGTGTGCTTGTACTATCCATGCAACATCAATCATAAAATCTCCTCATCATGACATACTTAATGCAGGCTCCTTCTGTTCTGGAGTTGAATCTCTTTCAGGGTCGGTTCCTATAAGCCAAAATGGCAAATCTGCTTTCTGACAACCCCAAAACCCCAAGCTCTATTACCAATCAAGCATGTCATAGACGGTAATGCAGTCTCTCCTGACACATTCATAAATGGAAAGTCATAGAAAGTCAAGGCTTAATTGCCATCTCCAGAATTGTACCATCCAGGCAGAAGTGCATCCACAAATATATGTGTGTAACAACAATGGACTGCCAAGTTGTTTGTGCGCACATTAAATGGGTGTTTGTGAAGTATAGCTCCATGCTGTTAAATGTCATAACTACACTATCATGGCTGCCAAAAGCATATTGCTTTATTGATGGGCACTTAAATGATACAACTTCTGACAGATTTGGACAGTGAGTTTTCAGATTTGGCGGTGCAGTTATTGTGGCCACCAGCCAATCAGCATTTTCATGACATAATATTCCTGTCACATGGCATTTATGGCTCAGTTGGTTGGCTTAAAAGAGTGCCCATAAGCAAAAATGTCTACTAGCAAATAAAATATTTCAAGTGAGTAATTGTCAAAGTACAGTGACAAAAATGTCCCTTGAATGTTCAGTCATGTGGCAAACAGTGGCTCCATCCAATGGTATAATTCAGTTGATCAAACAAAAAGAAATTCACTTTATGCTATTTTGAGAAAAAAAGGCAAGTGCCATAAAAAAAGTGTTTGCGTAATGTTTAAGCTCGGTTTCAGTTTCATGGACTTTTTTTTCCTAGTTCCTGTTTGTTCTCATGTGTCAGTTTGTTTCCAGTTACTGATTATGTTGTCCACATGGGTCTTGAGTTCCTCGTTATCATTATATTAAATGCCTTCTGTATCCTCAGTTCCTTTGCTGAGTATTGTCTTTGGTGTGTAGCAAAACTGTTTAGTTGTTCTCTGCGTTAAAGTTCTTTCTTTGTTTTGTTTGCTGAATAAAAGTGTACTTTTGCATTCACCTCTCCTCTCTTCTCATTTGCCTGCCCGTCATAACAAAATATTCAACCTAAAACAGATATGGATCTAGCAGTGGCATTCATCCAACTGAGCCAAAAAGTTACGAGAATACACTATCTACATCTGAGTTATTACAACAAAAAAATTGGGATGATGACAGTCACAAATTAATCTATTGGATTGGTGCTAATCATGACGGGGTGGTGGAGCTACCTGAAATGGAAAAGTTTACATTGAGGTAATACATCCTCATTTGCTTGGCAAAAGTTGACCCTAAGCTCATCCCTAAGTTCGCTCTAGCCTCAGAGCCCACGCCTGCCATGGACCCTTGTTCATCCCAGGCCCAGAGATTGTAGCCATGTTTGACCTGGAGCCAAAGCCAGCCATTATGTCTGTCCCGGAGCAGGTGATTATTGACTTGTCTGGTCAGAATTTATTTTCCAAAACTTGAGCCCACCTCAAAAGGTCTTCCGGCAGTCTCTTCCGGCCTCCTATATTTCACGATTCCATCTGGTTCCTTGCCCCTTCGTAGCTCCTTGATTCTACTGTGGCTTGTTTGCCTCTCAGCTCTGGCTCCGCCTTGGTCAACCATCACCTCAGTTGCCACAGACTTACAGGCCTCTAGCTTTACCTCCACCGGGCTCCTATTTGCCACTGGCTCCTCCTTTATCCTCACTCCCACCAGCTCTGATTTGGTCTTCCGAGCCCCCAGTTACTCCTTGGTCTCCCAACTCTCTGATTCCACCTTGGTCCTCCGTGCTTGCAACGCCGTCCATGTCCTTCATCCCCCCTCGTTGTCAGGGTGGCCCCCTCCATTGGCTCCTTAATGGTCAGTTCATTCCTGTCATTAGTGTTATCATTGAGAAAAAATAGCTGAAAATACAAAAAAAAACTTGGGGGGGGTGGGGGAATGGGGTCCACGGACAAAGTTTACAGTAAGAAGAGGCTGCAGATGTGCACATGCTGATTTTCCCACCATATTGAAGAAGTCAACATTTACTTTAAAATAAAATCACAAAATAAATGTATTTTTTATTTTTATTTTTTGTTAAATATATTACGCTTCATTTGAAAAAATATTTAAAAAAATATAATTATATTTAAAAATTCGAAAAAATTGAATCAATTATAATGTATTGGGTTTTGTCTGATCAGTAGTGTTTGTTTTGTGATCATATTTCAACTATTTTTGTAAAATTAAACCAAAAACGCAGAAATAAAAGAAGATAAAAGAGGGTCACTTGCACACTTGAGTCATAACCTGTTTGATGCTTGAGGATGAACCGGGTCACATTGAGTGAGAAAGTCAAATAAAGTAGTAATGATAAAATAACTTCATCTGCCAAAGGGAAATTACCCAATTCAACAGCCAGAGGTGAAAAGCAGAGTGTACATTATATACAGTCAAAACATTTAGAGATTTTTCTTCAGTGGAATGCTCTCAGTTACATTTTTTTAGCCAACAAATTGAGCAGAGCCAAATCGTTCATTGGCTTCCTCTGAATGGGTGAGCTCAGGCATTTAAATTACTATTCATTATAATATCTTTGTGCTCCTCGCTGACATCCATAAGAGGAAAATGACCTTCTTGCTTCAGACGATAACACAGGTAGGTTCTATAACACGGTGAACGTGATTTCACCAAGTACCACATTTTCCTGGATCAACATCTTTGTTGATCCTGGATCAACTTTCCAATCAACCAATCAGATTTGAGGGACAAGTTTACAGTTTATGTCAAGTTTAGGCTTAGAACCAGGGTGAGGTACTTAAACATCAGTGTTATTCACCTATCATTACCCTCGGATTTTAGGGAAAAGTTATGGGTAGGGTTAGGTTTAGGGGTAGGGATTGGGTGAGGAATACATTTTGGGACAGGAATGTTGATCCAGGATCAACAAAATATGTTGATCCAGGAACATGTCTTACTTGGCAAAATCACGGTAACCCTATAACAGATTAGGTCAGAGCGGATTACGCCAATTGAAGCACTCTTTGCATTTGTATCTATTTAAATTGTTGTATTGTGCACAGGGTTGCAAGAAACATAGGAAGAATACAGCTAAAAGCAGTTTAGCTTTTCTTTTATGGATGAGGAAGATGTTCCTCACACTCGCACAGCTGAAAGATTGTTTGCTTTTTGCCTTCACGTCTCATGGTAACTTTTTCTGCCTTCAAAATCCATTACAGACCTGACAAATCCGTTACGAACCCATGGAGAGTTTTTCATCTGCAAAAAAAGTTGAGGGGAGGTACATTATTTTGCTTTTCGATGGTTGAAGGAATATCATGAATAAATTAGGCACTCAAGACGACAGTTGTGAAATGTCACCCAGAACATTCATGCTAAGAGCTTAACTATAATGTAACAAACAACCCTTTACAGCTGCTCTATTGAAATAGTAGACACCATCTCATTTGTCCTGCCAGGCCTTTCCCAAGTAAAACCGGTCTGAACAGAATGTTTCTCCAGTTTGATTCTCCGGAGGAGAGTGGAGTGGGAAATTTGAGGTGACACGGTGTGAATTGAGTCAGGTTGTTTTGGTGGCCTATTGTGGTGATAATGCACAACTCTAAAAATGATCTCTAACAGAGATGGACAGACTGAACAAATACTGGGCTGAACACACATCAGATCCCAAAATAAAACTAAGAAGAGTTTTGTGTACAATATGTATTGTATAAATGACTTAGTGCACTAAACATAAATGTCTGCTTGTAAGTGTTTTGCAAGTGTACAAGAATGAACCAAACACAAGTAAAGCGTTTAGGTGATTGTCCACACATAATCACACAAAAGAGGCTTCATATTGCAGATTACCCAAGGCTCTGCAACCAAAAAAGACTTTTTATTGATTAACTAAAGAAAGAACGTTGTCAATGTTTTATAATTTGGCAAGAACAGATCTGTTCAGAAATGGTGAAACAAGAGGCCCTAACAAGAGGTCACCTGACCCCTGCGACAAACAGACTACCCTTTCTTAAGGACCAAAGGTCCCATGAGAGATGAACGAACTATTCCATGACCTCAGACCGGAATGGCTTAAACCCCACAAACTCTACACGCTAAAACACTTTACATATCAAAATCTATAAAACTTATCCCACAACAATTCTCGATGGACTTATAATCAAACATCATGCAACTACACAATTCTATGTTGTTCCTACAATATATGTGTGTGTCTCATATGCTTAGATGCCATACAATCCATAATTGTTATAAATAATTAGGTGTGTGAATGAAAGTGTGCCGTGTTTCCTGTCAGCAGGATCGTATTTTTAATTCAAAAAGATGGTTTGATTTGAAATCTGTGTAAAAAGTTTTGTATTCGTATAATAGTAATAATGTCTAAACTGTGGCCTCTTGTTCTCTCTGCTAGTGCTGGAGAACAAGGAGATCTCAGATAACCCATGATTCACGATAAGAAGAAAATAGGGCCACCTCCTAATTGGCCAGAACCCATCCGGGAGGTTGGACAAACTTTGAGTTTAAAATCTTAGACCCGAACACAGAATTGCTCTCTCTTGGTGCTCTCTTGTGCTCTCTCTAGTTCTCTGGGGGCTCTTGCCCTCTGGTGCTCTTGCTCTCTCTCTCTCCCCCGCTCTCGCCCTCGGAAAAGGCCTCGGCAGGAAAAAAAAGTCGGGTGGAGCAGACGATGGTTATAGTAGCCATGCAGACGCATAGAGACAAATGACACAAATCAAGATCAGGGTTAAAACAGATTTATTCAAGCAATCTAACTCGTCTCACCTTTATTTTCCTTTGTTTTCTTTTCCGTTAAAAGTCTTGGTTCTAAGTTAAGTTTTGCTACAAAGTTTCGTTTAAACGTTTCGACTGCAACACGCTTCCAACTTCAAAGACTTTCATCCAGCCGCCAACACACCATGAATCCCCAAAGCAACGCAAGGACAAGCAAGTAGCCTCCAGACTCTTAACTGAACTGGTGCATTGATATAAAATTGAATTACCCGCCTAAGAAACGATGAAAGGGTGAAATTAATTATTGATGTTTCATTCAGGTTGTGTCTTATAAGTGCATAGAATCTTGGGATTTCACCTCACTCTTAAACTTATTCTTCCTCACTCTCTTTCTTTCTTCAACTTTTATGAATGCGTGTGCGTGTGTTTGTGTTAGATATTAGTTTTATGTGTTAGTCTTATAATCAATAAGGTATTGTTTGTTTGTGTTAGATATTAGTTTTATGTGTTAGTCTTATAATCAATAAGGTATTGTTTGTGTGTGTTAGATATTAGTTTTATGTTAGTCATAGGCTTATAATCAATAAAGTATTGTTTGTATTTGAAAAGAGAAACATTACTTGTGTTGTGTGCTTACGAATTTGTCGTCTTGAACTGTGATCTAAGCTACTTCTGCTTTTACCCTCGAATTATTTCTTAATTTAGCTGTTAGCTGGGAATTAATCTTTCTTGGTCAGGAAGATATTATATTTCCTAGAATTAATAATTGTTTATGCTTTCGGTTATTTGGATGAACTGATAAAATGATCATACTATTGATTCTGCTACAGTGAATTCTGAAAATAATTAAATTGATTATTGATCATAATCCGTTATGAATAATAATTAGTTATATTTATACGTGCGTATAAACGCTACACAAGTCAAATTAAGTAAGGAATAATTGACGACGGGCAGTTGAATTATTAAAAAAATAATGCACACCTGAGGTGGTAATGCCTGAGGCCACGATACAAAGCATATAATTCAATTATTCTGTTATACTATGGTTACCACACCTGAAAACAATGTATTTCAAGCCATTTGTCAGTTTTTTGCCCTTAAAACGCTCTTGTGTGTAGGACTAATTTCTTACACATCTAATCCCAATCTAAATGCAATTAAATGTAATTTATTTTAATTTAATTTAAAAAAAACGAAAATGGAAAATACCTCTATTCAAAGAATGGCTCTTAACCTCTGTGCTTAAAACAAGAAAGTCTATATCTCTCTATCTTTTTTGAGGATCTATGAAGGTCACCTTTGCAGCTACTGTAGCCCACCTAGACGTCCAACCTTTTTGTTCCATGTGCTGACTGAGTTGAAACACATGCAGAAGAAATAAGGTATATTTATGTACCCCATTGTAAACCAAAGGTGTTCTGAGGTGTGCTTATCAATGGCCAATGAACAACCATTCTGAGGACAGATAACAAAGGACGTCCCACAAGAGTATAGATACTAGGATGGAGCACTGGTTTCCTCTCTGCCTTTGAAATTCAAAAGATCAAGTTTCAAAAGGAAGGGGTGAACAAAAGGGGGGTGATATGTGTGGTGGGATGATGTGGTCTTTTTAGCAGTGAGTCAGCATGTAGAAGGCAAGGGCAAGGATGGGTCACTGCTTCCCCACCACCAGTTGTGTGTATATTCCTTATCTTCGACACAACAAACAAAACAGGGTACTAAATATAGATACGCAGATGATTCATACCTGAGGAGTCATCCCTTATGTCTCTTCTCTGGGATACAGTTACAAAGGAAATTAATATGATTGCTAAAACCGATAAGGAGTACACCTTTTGACCATTGACCTTTAGGGCTAGACATGAAGAGGAGTGTGTTTCATCAAAATAGCAAGTAAGTACAAGGTGAAATGACCTATTAAAAGCAAAGCCAAGATCACGCACACACACATTTCCACTATTGTCCACCTCTGAGATTAAAAGGCCTGAATTAATGAGATACCTGGTTGGGATGCAAGTAATAGTGAGCGAGGTAATTTTAAAAAATTACATAGTATACCATAGAATGGATTCAGAGTTTGGCTGTTTAGCATTAGCAATTACCCTCTGCTATTAGATACTGTAACTACCATTATAAAAAAGCATATTTCTCCATTGGTGGTCAATAACAATTAGCTACGTAATCTCAGGAAATAAAAAATTCAAGCAACAATTACTACCATTCAAAAGTTTGGGATAGGTAAGAATTTGTTATGCTTTTGAAAGAAGTCTCTTATGCTCAGGGGTGCACATAACTGGTTCACATTCATGGTAAAAATAAACTATGCGCACCAGAAAATGTGGAGGGAGGCACTTTTGAGCATTTTTGGAGTTGGATTTGTTTTCCATTTCTGGTAAAATAATAATCATGATGATGAGTGTGTTCATTAATCTTTAGGGGTGCAACGGATTACAGTTAATCAGTGATACTTACGGACAAGGCCCCACGGTTCGACACGCATGTGATTCGTGGATAAACTGCTAAGTTTCACCATCATAGAGTGAAAGTATATCATTTGGACGTGTTTTGTCTTGCCAATTTACACATTCAAATGATTTTAAATGCGGAAGAAGAGGTGAAAATCAGGACTCGCGAGGTTATCTGAGCGCACAGCCCGTCTTAAAGTTACAGCAGCCTAATATTCCTGCTGTTGTCTGTGTCATTAATGTTAATAAAAAAATAAAATAAAACACACATCATCATCTACCATGTTCGAGAGTAAAGAAGGTAGTGAGGAGAGCAGTCAGGAGGAAAGTGATGATGACAGCTTGTAGGATTAGTGTGCCGCGCAAAGTGTAAGTACCAAGCAGCATCTCTAGGTGCTCCATTGAGAACCAGACCTAAAAAGTTATGTGCACGCCTGCTTATGCTCTCCAAAGCTGAATTTATTTGATTCAAAATACATTAAAACAGTAATAATGTAGGAAAATGATTACAATATAAAAAAAATTAACTCTACTTTAATTATTTAAAAATTCCATTCATTTATGTAATGGCAAAGCTGCATTTTCAACAGCCATTACTCTATATCTTCAGTGTCACATGTTCCTTCAGAAATCTACTATGCTGATTTGCTGCTCAAGAAACATTTCTTATAATTATTAATGTTGAAAACAGTTGTGCTGCTTTATATTTTTGAGAAAACTGTGTTACATGAATTTCTTCAGGATACTTTGCTGAATAGAAAAAAGCATTTGTAACATTATAAATATATATTATTGCTTAATGAAATGTATTAATTTGTGTTAATAATGATAATAATAATAATAATAATAATTACCAACCCCAGTCTTTTAAACTGTATATATTACTAATTTCACTGCGAGATGAGCAACTGCCACTGAGGTGGGAATGCTAACACTTGCTGCACATTCAGACATCTGCATGCCTTTACATGTTGGAGTGATCACACATACTGGAATACACACAAAGGTGTGATAGATATTGTAGTACACACATACATAATACTGTGGTATTACACAAACTCACATACCAAAACGCACCCCCTGCTAATAGGCCTTGAAATATATATAAAAAAAACAGTACAGAGAGAGTCAAAATTCATGTCAGCATCAGATTTACACTAAATAAAATATGTGTGAAGAGATAGATAGAAACTATTAAAACTTTATTAGTCATATTTTATCTTTCCTCTCTCTTTTGACTAAAACATCCAACATGAGGTTTGTGTTGACAGAACCCTTATGGAGACATTAAGCAAATAAAAAGATATTAGCTTTTCACACTAAACCCAAAAGTTAAGCTGAATCACATCATGTTGTAAGTTAAACTATGTGCAAACTCAGCTTTACTCAAACACCATCCACTTATAATGCTTCTGCAGCAAAAAAGACACTAAAATACAACTGCTCTCTTGATTCATGTACTATCTCATCATGAACAGCACATAAGGAAACCCAGGAGGCTACTTCGCCAAAACCACTGGAAACGGTTCTCTGAGTGAGTCTAACAGACAACTTAGGGAGCCTGTTGCACCTGCCGAAGCACCCATTCAAAACAGGGCAGTGAGAAAACCAACATCGTGCTCATTATGGAGAATAAGAGGATTGGCAATATAAACATTTACCTTGCAGGGCTGGGTTTGAATGGAATCCCTGTGTGTCCACCATCGCAGGTACACTCTCTATCTCACACTCGCTCGCTCACTCTCCCCCTGTGAGGCGGCTGACAGGAGAATTGGTTATCTAATAGGTTCCCATGTAGCTTTGTCTCCCTCTCACAAGTGTGGCTCTAAGGAGGATTTCTTCTCATGTTGACAAATTAGCATAAGCTGCTTCCTGGCTCACCTGTACTCATCCAACCTGTTTGGCGCCTCCTCCGCCCCGCTGTGTCGCATGCACCTGCTGAAACTGGACACACTGGCCTGAAAATGTACTCAGTTGCATGTCAGAACAATTACTTAATCCAAAGAAATGATTCAGTTACACCTCCTGGGACGCTACAATGCCAGAGCTTTTTATTTTTCCGATTTTAGACTGTCTTTGAAGTAATTGCGACTTTAAATGTCAATTTTAAGGTGAGAAGACAAGAAAAAACTATAAGCCAAGAACTTCTTTTCCCCTAAAGGGAATAGAAACCCCATTCTGACTTTATCTTTGCCTTGTAAGCAGATACGACAATGAAGCCAATGAGGAGTGGAACTCGCAGGGAACTCGCAGAGAATGGCCCGACAGCATGAATCATCGACGTTCTGCTTTGTTTAGTCCTCAAATTTACTTTCATAAGGCTGATGCAGCGCAAAAGATGACAAATGGCTCTGATAGAACAATGACAATTAGATATTAGAAAACACTCATTTTTGGTTGTTTTTGTCATCATAAAAAATTGATGTGATTTTATAAATGATTAATGGATAAGGTCAACAAATAATGTGATTTAACCACAGTCGCTTTTTTTAATTATTAGGCTGCTTAATTAATGTGATTCACTTTAATTTGCTGAAAAAGACAAACGAAACACACCATTATCAAGCCCTGTAATTTGACATTACTGATACCTAAAAGAGGCCCAGATCAACACAACAAGTTGAACTAGCTGGATTTAGAGATGTTATGTTAATTTTGTATATGTATATATATTTTGTATATATTTGTTTATTTGTTAAATTGATATATTTATATATATATATATTAATCTCCTATAGGATCTCATATTCTTGGATTTAAATAACTCGCTAGCAAAGTGCTCCAGTTTGCCAGTTTTCATTCAGCGTTTCAGTCCGCGCAGCTCAAACAGCAATGCACGACTAGCTATGATTGGGACTGTCATATTAGAACACAATTTTATTAAATCGTTGTGAATTCTGTCATTATTTGCTCAACCTCATGTAATTTTATATATTTGGCTGTACATTGAAAGTCAGTGGGCTCAGTGCTGTTTGGGACCTCGCTGACTTTTAATATGTGGACCAATGTATAATTTTTTTGGTTTTTTTGACATGAGGGTAAGTAAATTATGACAGAATTTTCATTGTAGGGCAAAGTATCTGTGTAAGGCTTTGTATTTAAATAAATTTTCATGGTTGAGCAGTGTGCGCTCACAAAAGTGAGACAAAACTCTTCCGATCGTCTTCAGTGGGCAGCTACAATTATGAATTGCAAAGTTGACTTTCTGGTCCACACACGGCATTGCTCATTATAGAGAGAAAAATGAATTTTTCCTCGAGTGTCTAAGTCTAAACTGCATTTTAAGAGGAATATGGAAATTTTTTGATCTGCAGAATGCAAATCTTTTCGCCACCCACATAAACAGGCCAGGCGTGAAGGCTTTAACAAGAGGGTCCACAGAGCGGCTCTTGGGTCTAATGAGTGTGCAATGGCACCCGTTCCTCTCCTCAGCCCATCTGAAGACTGCTCAGCCTCTGAAACATGCATCAGACTGATAGGTTACTCTGGTCTATGGTTTAATAAAGTGAAGAGGTTTCGTTTTACACAACTGCCCATTTTCAATATCCATCATATTCCCTGGAAAAATGGCATCACTCACTGCGCATACACCTTAAAGATGCTCTCAACGTGAATAACATAACTGAATTACCACAGCAAAGATCCCAACATACATGCATACCCCTATTATGTTACACAGTCGCAGAGTTCTGGGTAATAAAAAAACAGCAGGCCCAACATTCAGGCCAGTTGTTGTGGCCCCATTGTTCAAATCCTGATGGGAATCTCATAGGCCAGTTGAATAGGGATGCTACAGCAGTCTCCTGTTACTTCCCATGGTTTCTAAGTGATGGGGACTTGGCTCATGTTCACCAACTTCATTTCAATGTTTAGATGCACCTGATAATAACACCTGTCTCCTCCTCCTCGTCCTCATCCTCTAGGAATTTGTATAACACTAACTCATTGAAAATAAATCAATAGCAGCTTAGAGACTGGGACTCTTATTTCTGGCTGTGTCTGTAGGCCACTGAAAGAAGACAAAAACTGAATTCACCAAAGCCCCATAATTATGATTAAGAGCTTACCACACAAAAAGGAGCAGGAGAAGAATGTTTTCTGCTGTCTCATCCTCGCAACAGAGGATACAAAGTGGACAGTAGAAAAGGGTATTTGGATTTATCATTTTTCATGACTTTTTATCCACTTTTGTCTTTTGTATGAAAAATCCTCATAAGTGAATACAATGAAAATGTTCCATAGAATAAACTTCCAGTTATTCCAGATATTTGGATAAATATTTTCATGCGAAAGAAAGAAAGAAAGAAAGAAAGAAAGAAAGAAAGAAAGAAAGAAAGAAAGAAAGAAAGAAAGAAAGAAAGAAAGAAAGAAAGAAAGAAAGAAAGAAAGAAAGAAAGAAAGAAAGAAAGAAAGAAAGAAAGAAAGAAAGAAAGAAAGAAAGAAAGAAAGAAAGAAAGAAAGAAAGAAAGAAAGAAAGAAAGAAAGAAAGAAAGAAAGAAAGAAAGAAAGAAAGAAAGAAAGAAAGAAAGAAAGAAAGAGGTCAAACAAGTCATAAGCCATTTCGTTGTGACGTCAAGACGAAACATTAGCATATTGCCTGCCCACTTATTGCACGTGCAGACACCAGGGAAAACTTGAAGCCCCTCAAACTGGCAGCTGAGTCCTATGGATACTAACAGACCAGCCAGTGCAGGCTTGGAAACCGGCTAAGACCAACAAACTAGCTGAATGGTTAAAGATGTTTTTTTTTTCAGCAGTAAATTCATAAAGCCCTAAATTCCTGCTCATTTAGCTGGCAAATTAATATTTCAATAATATGGTTTTACCTGCACTAGCACCTCACATCAGGTGTTAAGGAAGTGCATGGTTTTCTTTAGTATTTACCTCTAGCTACTGCCATTAGCATGTTTGTATCACGGTTAATGCTCTCAGCAGGAAGAGCGGGTGGGAAGCAACACGTCACCACCGCAGTCACTTGTTACACTGATAATCTGCTGTGATGGGATCGCAGCACCAATCGATGTTTCAAGATGCTTACACTTATAGACATGTGGACAAGTAGGCTAGTGAGATTAGCATCTGGCACCACACTCACTTCACACATGAAGAGTCAGAGACACAAGAAACTATCAATACAGCAAGCCTGGATGTGATATATTATGAACAAAGCAACCAAAAAAAAACAAAAAAAACATTAGAATTTCAGAGAGAAAAAATAACTTGTTTGTGTACTTGGTCAAAAAGCATTACAAGTTCATGTTAAGTAATGAGTTACTGTACCTATTATTGAAGACTAAAATGTTACTGTTTAATGTTAATTTCTAACATTTAACATGGTGTCCATCAGCTGAATAGCTGTTCTTACGACAAAAATATAATGCAGTTAACATAACGGTTGCAAATATATATATATAGACCCTACATTACCTAACATTTCTTATGAAACAGTTTGTACAGTGTAATTGATGTATAGATTAATATCTTTCCCTCATGTTCTTTTTCTATCTTTTTAATTTATTTATTTATTTTAGTTTTCAGCTCATTGTTCTTTTCTCATTTGTATTCTGATGACATTGAACATATTGTTAATACATATTGTATATTGTATACAAAGTTGTATGTCATAATTTAATCTCTGTATGTTTAATCTATGCCATCAATCAAATAAAGTAGACTTGAGCTGTACGTCCCAGCCGGGTTTGTCACTTATTGGAGTTCCCCGGAAACATTTCCGTTGTGGTCTGTGTTATTTGCAGCGTGTTTCTATATTTGGTTGTGTTGTGAGTATTTGGAGCACACATGTGCCACGAAACTGATGTTTTCTTAATTTGCGGGTGGTTTTTTTCTATTTGAATGTGTGTTTTTTTTCTATTTCCATTTGTTTTCTTTAGTTGCAGCGCGTTGAGATCTCTCGGCCACCGTAGAGCAGACATATGGGATGAGTTATTTTTGCTTAGAGGTATGTGTGCAATGCCACGTTCACTGAGCAGAGATGTTCCAATGATGATGATATTTTAAATGTGTACATGTTCTTTGCAAGGAAAGGAATGTTTCAACTGATGCAAATGTACCACTAATATATACACAGAGGGATAGTGGATTGTACCATGTGTAAGAATGAGGTATACATTTCATTTTTAAACATAAGCAAGATGTTTTTCTACCTTACAAGGAAGTTGAAAGTCGCTCAGTTGTGTATATAAGCTCAATCCATACTGTACCACCTCAAAAAAACGGCATGGCAGGGTGAGAGGAAGGAGAAACCCAGAGAAACCATTTACAGCTGGCATGATGGGGTGGGAGAATAGAGAAATGGGGAACAGAGAAATCTGGAATGAAGACCTCCTCGCCTGTAGCCTTATTGTAATATGCCTGTTTCTCTCTGTCTGACACATGATACATAATAAATAGAAATCTTTTGGCAAAAGTAACTGGTGTAGCTTGCGTGATTCAACAATAATGGGGAAAGCATGATTTCCAAATCTACAATTATGTTACAAAATTAATAGATTATATTAATTGTTGCTGTAAACGATTGTGGTTGTTTATTGTTAGTTCATCCATACACAATCAAATACCACTGTATGGTAAATATTTTTTTTTACTACATTCAACCCTTTTCAAGGCGAGTCATTGGTAATCTCGCAGTCTTTCTTCATTCTCTTCAACAAAGGCATTTTCTGAAAGCTTTCCATGTTTAGTTTTTTTTTTTTTTGTGTGTGTGTGTGATTTGGTGATTATAAAAAAATAACACATTGCTTTGCCTGACAGATAAAAGTGGAAGGCATCACATCAGCATGTTTTATGTTGCAATATATGCTGACAAACTGGTTCAACACTACTGATTACAGTCAGTACTGCATAAAAATGTTTTCATGGCAGACCCTCATAAAAACATCTCTAACAACATCTTTATGTTTCACTATATATATATATATATATATATATATATATATATCTATATCCCAAACAAGAAACTGTGACTGTCGCTAACTGTGATTGTTACGCGTTACTTTTGAATGTAAGCTGCCGCTTTCACATGCAACGATATTCCGTCTTCTCAGCTCCAAAATATCGATAAACTCTGTGATGTCAATCACCTGAAATGACTTTTTAAATGCTGTCCTGTTTTCTTTTTTTATTTTATTTATCAAACTACCAACTTCTCTCTCTTGCAACGACATTTCTTCATTTTGTCGCGAGGAATGAGCAACTCACATGAGATTGCAGCAATAGCAAACAACAGCAATCTAATCAATCCCCAATGTACAAAATCAAGTCTCGCCCTACATTTTTTTCTTGTTCGAAAAGCCATTTCACTCAGAAATACATCGCTATAGGGAAAAAAAGACATCTGAAAAAGACAATCACAACATCTGTTTAATGCCGACTTTAACTTGAGGGTCGTGTTTTTAGAAAACTGTCATACGTAATAATCTGTAGAAGACACAAGACATCAGTGCAACGGACAAAATGTCTGTATAGCACAGGTATACTTAGAAAAACAATCATTAAACAGCACAGTGGAATGATAACATGCATTCTGTGTGAACAGCCCACTATATCAGTGTCAGTGTGTCTTGACCACGTACATGCTTATAATTGGTAATCTTATGGTTTGTTCGCACAGAGCATCAACTTCACAATAGTTAATTTTTCACACTTAAAATTGTTATCCCTTATTTGCAGTGTCTGTATCATTGGTTGGATGAATGACGCACGCAACCGGTTTACATAAGGGCTCTAGCATTGCGTGTCATCATATAACACATGTCTCTTTCACTCCGATTGACACTTTTCCACCACCATTTGACAGTTTTCCTATCAAACGTTGAAATTGCTGTTTATATACAACTCGCCGTGTTTCCGTGATTGTCCAATGCACGTGAAAATGATTCTGGGTAAGCATTCTACACCACTTGTTAACACGCAAAAGTGGTGTTAACCCTGCTCCGGAGCAGGGTTTCGTAACCCTAGGTAAAAAGTGTTGCTAAACTTGCTTCTAAATTATAAGTGTGAAACGTCCTTTTTCTCTGGGTTAAAAAGGGGGGATAAGAACAACCATAAACTGGGGTTAAGTGCAATGTGAAAAGACCTGTTGGCAGAAAGGTGACTGTGATTTCACTAAGTACAACAATGTTGGAATAACATCTTTGTTGATCCTGGAACAACATTTACAAACAACCAGTCAGATTTGATACAACTTCAAGTTGTTCTAATACAACACAGTCCAGGCTATCGTGGAATACGGGTGACGTGCTGCAATGGGGTAAAACCTGCTTTCCTTACTGTTTTCCAGAGTTGACCTTACAGTCTCCTGACCCTGCTCCAGTGATACCAGTTAATTCCACTACCATTGAAAGCCCCATTGAACAACAATCAGTGGATATCCCAGAGTGTTGTGGCCCTTTTGCCCGAAATGATCCACACAGACCATGGGACTGCCCCATTGACCTGGTACCGGGTGTATTATGGCCCAGTGGAAAAATATGTCCACTTTCCATTCCCAAACACAAGGCCATCGAGGAGAAAAATCGAGAAAGGAACTGAAGAAGGGTTGCATCTGCCATTCAACCTCTCCTGCCACATCTAGCTCTTTCTTTGTCTGCAAGAAGGACGGAAGCTTGCTGCCCTGCATAGACTAGCGGGCGCTAAATAAGATCATGGTGAAAATCTGCTACCTACTTCCCCTCATCCCAGCAGCACTGGAACAACTCCGCGGCACTTCTATCTGAACCAAGTTTGTACCTCCCAAGGGCTTATAACCGCATCTGGATACGTGAGGGGGACGAGTGGAAGACAGCATTTATAACACTTGGTGGGTACTATGAATATTGCGTCATGCCATACAGCCTGGTCAACACTCCCTCCGTATTCCAGGACTTCATGAATGAGGTGCTCTGGGACGTCCTCAAGCGCTTTGTTGTAGTGTATATCAATGACATCCTAATATATATTCATGGAGCCTGGTTGGACATCACAATCACGTTTCAGAGGTCCTACAGTGCTTGTGTGAGAACCAGCCTTTCCTGAAGACATAGAAGTTCAGCTTCCACCAGTCCTCTATCCAGTTCCTTGGGTATAACATATGGAGGGCATTGAGATGGACGAGGAGAGAGTGTCAACAGTGAGGTCCTGGCCAACTCAGCATAAAAAAACTCCAGAGATTCCTTGGTTTTGCCCATTTTTTATAGTCGGTTCATCCAGAATTATAGCTCCACCACATCTCCTCTGACCTCACTGCTGAAAGGCAGGCCCAAGTCTCTGTCATGGACAGCAGAAGCAGAACGTGCCATGCAACATCTAAAGTCAGCATTCACCACTTTCTCCATCCTGAAAAACCCTTTGTAGTAGAGGTTGACGCCTCCATCCTAGGAGTGCGTGCAGTGTTGTCACAGCGGCAGAAGAGAACGTCCAAACTCCTTCCATGCACCTTCTCCAAGAAACTCAGAATTATGAATATGAATTATGCAGAATTATGACATCTGCAACAGAGAGCTACTTGCCATCATGCTCACCCTAGAGGAGTGGAGGTACTGGTGGGAAGGAGCCAAACACCCCTTCACAGTACCAGTTTTTTAAATTTTTGTGATCTGTTAGTAAACTACTTCCTCTGCCAATTCCTCATGTGCAGCTTTGGGGCTCTCTGTTCACTCTCTGGTTAATCTTATACTGACCTACAGGCAGAAACTTAAATAATCTAAACCTGTAGTAAAGACTGTATAGAGATGGACCAACGAAACATAGTGGGCATTACAAGCCTGTTTCGACTGCACTGATTGGAGTGTTTTCAAAGTAAACTACTTCCTCTGCCCATTCCGTAAAAAACTCGTAAACTACTTCCTCTGCCCATTCCTCATCGTCCCTGGCCAGTTTCTCACCTGGGTCAAGTATGCATAGAATTCCCTCCGCCAGCAGCTAAATGGGCTAACACCTTTTCGGTGTATACTCGGTTATCAGCCTCCTCTTTTCCCATGGTCAGGTGAACCATCTGAAGTTCCATCCGCCTATCACTGGTTCCAGGAGAGAGAGAGGGTCTAGGATGAAGCTCACCACCACCTGCAAAGGGGCAGTGTGCCGGTATAAGAGCAACGCTGATGCCTGTAGATGACCAGCTCCCATCTACCAAACCGGGCAGAAAGTGTGGCTCTCTACCAGAGACACCCCCCTATACCTCCCCTGCCGAAAGCTGAGTCCTAACATTTTTGTCCCTTCCAGGTCGTCAAACAAACCAACCCTGTCACCTATGAGTTAAAATTTCTCCCTCACTTCAGAATTAATCCAACTTTTCATGTATCCTTGCTCAAACCTCACCATCCTCTTGTTTCTGCTTCTCAGCTCAGTCGTTGTCTGGCCTCAATTTGGATACAGACTTTTGGATACAGAATTTCCAGTATTCCAGTGAGTTATCTCCAGTTCTCCTGTGAACAATCTCCGCTGAACTTACCGGTTATTTCCGGTTGTTGTTCCCTGAGTGGTTCTCCTGCGTTATCATTCTAAGTTCCAGTCACCAGTCAGCTGCTGAGGTTTGTGCTTCCCAGCCTCCTCTTCCTCTACTTCTGTAAGACAATTCCAGTTTGATTCATCCATCTGCCCTCTGCTCTAGTCCATCCATCATTCCCTGCACCTGATTGTGTTTACCCCCAGCTGTGTGATCAAATAAAGTGTTAGATTTGAACTTACATTCTTGTCCAGTGTGTGTATATCCTGACACTTACACAGCATAGACAAAAAAACAGCGACAAGAAAGACAGATAATAAAAATAAAATAAGTGATTAAAAATAAACATTTATTTTGTTCGGGGGCATTTAACTGTTCATGAGGTAGATTGCCTGGGGGAAGAAACCTTTCTTGTACCTGTCTGTTCTGGTGCCCAGTGCTCTGTAGCGCTGACGGCAGACGGCAACAGTTCAAAAAGGAACTGGCCTGAATGTGAGCGATCCAGTTTTTTTTTTTTTCCCACAGCTCTTTTACTCACTCTGGATGAGTACAGTCCTTGGAGAGTGGGAATGGGTGTATCGATGATTCTCTCACTAGTCCAGACAATCTTCAATAGTCTTCAGAGATCTGATTTGGTAGCTGAGCTGAACCAGACAGTTACAGAAGTCCAGAAGACAGACTCAATGACTGCAGAGTAGAACTGTCTCAGCAGGTCCTGTGGCAGGTTGAACTTTGTCAGCTGGAGAAGGACATACAACCTCTGTTGGGCCTTTTTTCACAATGGAGCCTATGTGAGTGTCCCATTTTAGGTCCTGAGAGATGGTGGTGCCCAGGAACCTGAATGACTCCAGTGCTGCCACAGTGCTGCTCATGATAGTGAGTGGGGGAGTGCTGGGGTATTTCTCCTGAAGTCCAGAATCATATCCATTGTTTTGAGCGTGTTTAACTCTAGGTTGTTGTGACTGCACGAGACAGCCAGCTCCTTAACCTCCTTTCTGTAAGCAGACTCATCACCGTCATGGATCAATCCAATGAGTGTAGTGTCATCCACAAACTTCAGGAGCTTGACAGAGGGGTATTTTACAGTGCAGTCATTGGTGTACAGGGAAAAGAGCAATGGAAAGAGAACCTTAACCCTGGAGGGCACCAGTGAATGTGGATATGAATTATCCCAGCCTCACTAGCTGCTGCCTGTCTGTCAGGAAGTTGATGATCCAATGACAGATGGAGGTGGGTACAGATACTGGGATATATGGGACTATGGTGTTGAAAGCCGAGCCAAAGTTCACAAATAGGATGCTTATATAAGTCCCAGGTCTGTCGAGATGTAACCCTAACCCAGGATGTAATGCAGTCCCATGTTGACTGCATCATCCACAGACCGATTTGCCCAAGAAGCAAACTGCAGGGGGTCCAGCAAGGGTCCAGTCATGTCCTTCAGGTAGGCCAGCACCAGTCTTTCAAATGACTTCATGACCAGAGACGTTAAGGCAACAGGTCTGTAGAACATGGGGGATGATGGTGAAGCATTTAAAGCAGTAAGGGACTTTACATAGCTCCAGTGATCGGTTGAAGATCTTTGTGAAGATAGGGGCCAGTTGGTCAGCACAGGATTTCAGACAGGCTGATGAAACAGCATCTGGGCCTGGTGCAATAAAACTCATTCAGGTCATCGGCCAATCGTTGATTCGACAAAGTGCTGGGGGATGGTACCTTGTAATTGGTGATGTCTTTCAGGCCTTTCCATACTGATGCAGGGTCGTTGGATGAAAACAGGGTCGTTTCAGCATTTTAGAGTAGTTTCTCTTAGCCACTCTGATCTCCTTTGTCTGTGTTTTTGGCCTGACTATACAAGACTCTGTCCCCATTCCTGTAGGCATTTTCTTTGGCCTGACAAAGCTCTCTAAATTTTTCTGTGAACCATGGTTTGTCATTTTTGTAGGTTAAATGAGTCCAGGTAGGAATGCACATATTCTCACAGAAACTGATATATGGTGTTACGTCTCGTCCAGATAGGTGGCAGCAGCTTTGAAAACACTCCAATCAGTGCAGTCGAAACAGGCTTGTAATGCCCACTATGTTTCGTTGGTCCATCTCTATACAGTCTTTACTACAGGTTTAGATGATTTAAGTTTCTGCCTGTAGGTCAGTATAAGATTAACCAGAGAGTGAACAAAGAGCCCCAAAGCTGCACATGAAACAGAGTGATATGTATCCTTTATTAAGGTGTAACAGAGGTTTAGTACGTTACTATCTCTGGTAGGACATGTAATGTGCTGTTTGTATTTTGTCAGTTCACAAGAGATATTTGCTTTATTAATGTCCCTGAGAATAATTATAACAGCTTCTGGGTGTTTTTGCTCTGTGTCTGTGATTTGATCTGCCAGCTGTTGTAGCGCTGTGCTCATGCGCGTTTGCCGAGAAATGTAAACACTTACCACGTAAAACGTCACGATCTTGTATTTTCAAGATTATTCATCTATTATTTCCCTCTGATTTTAGGGGTAAGTTATGGTTATGGTTAGGTTTAGGGGTAGGGATATGGTTAGGACTACATTTTTGGACAGAAATGTATCAGGATCAACAAAATATGTTGATCCAAAACATGTCTTACTTGGCAAAATCACAATGACCTTGTCAGAACTGATTTATCAGTATTTCACAAAAGGCTGTTTGAGTAAAACCCCTAGAAATGTCAGATACTCACATACAACAGATCCAATTAGCACACTAGCAGCACTTGTTTGGAACTTTCAGATTTCAAATGGCAAATTTTATAGAAATAATGTTTGAAAAGTAATGTTTTAGTGAAAAATATTGATTGCCGCACAGTTTTGACACTTATTTTTGTCCCATCAAATCCCCAGAATCTGCCCTACCTAAATTTATGATAAACATTTTGTAAGCTTTATATTCTAATCGCTGAACAAATCAGACACACTTTTGGCAGAATTCTAATATCCTTGCGTTATTCATCCTGCGGGTGGCGCTCTAATGATGATTGATATACTTTAGTAGACATGACAAACACATAGAATGCCATCTTAGAATTGCCTTAATGTATTTATTGCATCTGAATGTTGTTTTAGAATGTTGCAAGTTAGGAATTCCAGTGAGGAAAACAAAGTAGTCTATTCTCAGAACAAACAAAACAAACACAACAGAACTATTGTCTATAAAAGCTATTCAAATAAGCATGTTTAAACTGAAGGGTTAATACTTTCATCAATTTGATATGCTACTCCACATAGGAAGAACAGACATGCCAACTAGTTACTGACCTGATGCAGACACATAGGACTGATATCATCTTGGTCTGGAGCGAGGTTTACATAAGGCAGGGTTCCTATATAGGCGGCCCGCGGGCCACATCCGGCCCGTGAGAGGAAAATGTTTGGCCCACGCTCATTTCAAGGTTGTCATGGTAACATCAGCGTAAGCAAAAATTCAAACGCAGTATCTGAAAGCATTCGCGCACAACGAAAATATGGCAAGTGTTAAGAAAAGAAAAGTGGACACAGAAAATAGACGATTCAAATCTGAATGGACTGAACAATTTTGTTTTATTTTGCCTGACCACCACAACGCAAAGCCAACGTGTTTGTTATGCACGCAGACCGTGGCTGTCTGTAAGTCTGATAATATCAAACGCCATTTTAACTCATTGCATAGCAATTTTAACCGCAATTTTCCTGAACATTCTGAGAGTCGCAAACAGAAGGTAACACAATTGGTAGCAGCTTACAAGCAATCAGTTGCTGTTATTCATAAAATCACATCCATTCAGGAGAATGCAACTGCAGCATCCTTACGTGTGGCTTGGAACCTGGCAAAGGCCAAAAAGCCGTTCACGGATGCAGAATTAATTAAAACCTGTACGATTGACATGGTGGATGAAGTTTTAAACCACGATGAGAAAACGAAGAAAATGGTTGTGGAGCTATTACAGAAGGTGCCATTATCCGATTGCACGGCAACAAGAAGAGTAGAGGCACTGGCGGATGAGTGTCTGTCCAATCTTTTATCCGACATAAAGAAAGCTGAAGTCATGTCACTTGCAATAGACTCGTCTTGCGACCGAACCGACATTGAACAGCTGTCAGTGTTCGTCAGATTTTTTGAGGGGAAGGTTTTCCGAGAAGAGCTGCTTTGTTTGTTGCCAATACAGGGACGCGCAACCGGAGAAATTATTTTTAACGAACTGATGCAATTCTTTGCAACGTTGTGTCAGTTGTCACTGACGGGGCTCCGTCAATGGTTGGACATCACAGAGGCCTGATAATAGGGTAGCAGCTGTCAATCCAAATCTCATAACATTACACTGCATTATTCATAAATCGGTGTTATGCGCCAAATTGATGAGGCTGGTAAACTTTATTTTTGCGAGTTCTGGTCTGCAACACCGCCTTTCCCGAGCCTTGCTGGAGGAAATGTCTGCAGAACGGCATGATCTTTTGCTGCACAATGATGTCCGATGGCTGAGCAAGGGCCGTGTGCTGGAAAGAGTGTGTGAACTTCAAAATGAACTTTGTTCATTTTTAAGCAGCCTCCAAAGCCAAAAGGTAGAGACATTTCTGAGGTTTTTGAAAGACAACACAGAGATGGCATTCGTGCATTTTTTGTGCAATATCATGTCTCACCTAAATCAGCTTAATTTGCAATTGCAAGGCAAGAACCACACTATTGCTGACATGTACGAAGCGGTTGAAGCTTTTCGTTTAAAGCTGACGCTTTTTGAGCGGGATCTTCAAGGGAGAAAGCTGCACTTTCCGTATTTACAACAGCATTGCGAGAAACACCTGGTGCCAGAGGACCCGTTAATGCGCGACTTCGTGATGAGACTGGCAAAGAATTTCAAAGAGCGATTTCAGAGCTTTAACCTGTCAAGTGAACTACTCCTCTTCTTAAGACAGCCATTTTCAGTCCCAGCAGATGGCCAATGGACTGCTGAGGCCAAACGCCTGGTTTCATCCTTAGATGAAGCATATTTGCAGCTGGAGATTTTGAAAATTTCAAAGTCTGATTTGATCAGAGAGCAACACAAGGAGGCTAGTGTGAGCAACTTTTGGACAAAAGTGGCTTCTCAAGCTAAATTCAAGAACAGCAGAACTATTGCAATGTTCCTTCTTTCAATGTTCCCATCCACTTACATCTGCGAGTCATCGTTTTCTATAATGAACATCATCAAGAACCAGGATAGAAACAGACTGTCCAGTGTGCATCTTGATCAGTGTCTCAGAATTGCTACAACAGAATATAGCCATAACATCAGAGGTATTGTTTCAGCCTCTCACTGTCACTTCTCTCATTGAATGGTGAGTACATGCTAGTTAATACTTTTAGTTTGATCCAAGTAAGAACAATACAATATTAAGGCTGATAGGTCTAATAATTTAATCTGCTATTAGGGAAATTGATTAGAAGAGATCCAGTGTGGTGAATGAGCAGGATCAGTCGACTCCCATGCAGATGGAGATCCAGAGTTGTTGTTTGTTCATTTGTTTTCAATATCCACCATGCAAAGTTTTCTGTATCTGAATACAAAAATGCTCAAAATTGCTTGAATAAAACAGACTCATGAGAAAAATAAAATAAAAAATAAAAAATAAATAAAATCAGAATAATTATATTGTGATGTGACTCTTAACAAAACAACAACAAAAATAGCAGAGCAAACATTGAGGTCATAACATTGTGGTTGGTGGCCCTTGGCTCTGTATTGTCGGCAGAATTTGGCCCTTGGTAAAAATGAATTGAGGAACCCTGACATAAGGTCAGGTTAAATAAGCGGGGCAGCCAGAAATCTGCCCCAATGGCACTCTATCAGAGTGCGCTGCAGTTCCATTTTTCACCACAAATTTACATTGGAAATTTGGAAATTTATTTGCAAATTTACATTGGAAATTTGTGGGGCGGTGTTGAGTGTAGCATCTGGACCAATCAGACACACACTAATTATTCATTATATTTAATGAATAATCCAGCAAACTCACTCTCCCAACAAAGGTCTACGAAACTTCCCCAAAACTAACACCACAAAGGAGCCAACATTAGCAGAACCCAGTGTCCTGTTACAGGACACCTTAAAACTGATAAGAGTTTACGACCCCAAAATGGAATGTGAAGAGGGCTGTTACACTCAGTGTTAGTTCTTATTGAGAAGGAGAAATAAAACCCTGTTAATCCTATATATTCTATATCCACTTGAGAATTGTATAAACATGCATCTAATTTTCCCATCTCATGATTTTCCTTTTATGTGGTTTGGCCTATGTTTTCTTGTAAACTCTAATGGGTTAATGTTTCAAACTTTGCAAACTATGGTTAACCAAATTCATGTGTGGCACGTTTAGTCTCTATAAACTCCAATCTTCGTTCCCCATTTGTTAATTTACATTACATTTTACTAACTTTGTGACGCATGGGTATTATAAGAATCTTGAAGGTTCTCTCTCTTAAACACCCAATGAAATTACGGATTCAAATGCCCTGCTAGAAAACAAAGGGTCGTAAAATCTCCCTCCAAAAGGGCAACTTCTTGTTGGCTCACACACCTCCAGAGGGTGTGTCATCTTCACGCTTTAAAAATCACTGATCACAAGATCACCTCCCTTAGCCCCTTTAAAAAAAAAGCCTGATGTGAAGATGATGCTGAACTAGGAGTTTTCTAAGGACCCCCAAGCGTGTGCCAGGCTGCAGTCTTGTTTTTTCATTCACCAAAGATCCTCTGACTCACACTGGTTCTCTCTCATCAAGACCACATCAGCAAAGATCAACTGGAGCCTCAACAAATTGCATCAGGACAGTTTAATTAAAATTGGCGAGACATGAAAGTATCAAACTTAGTTTCATTAATTGATACATTAAGTATCCTTACCCCTTTTTAAGAAGGGTGTGTCAGAACTAAACTGATGGTTTGCTCAGGCTGTTGATCTGCTGAACTTCAAACAATGCTATAACGTATTGCTTTCCTGTATTCTGCTTCAGCTCTCTTTCCCTTGGTAAACTTTATGCATGTTAGAGTAGTTTAAATGTTTAGTCTAGTTAATAAAGTCTTGTTCATATCCCACGTAAAGTTGTCCGTGTCTCAAGCTCATATCTGGAGTCACTAATCATTTTGATTTTGACTACTTGCTCTTAGTAGTACTTCGTAAGAAAGACATTTCCCATGCCCCGGAAATGTACAATTGTACATTTTTATTAATCAATTAATAACCAATATTGAGGGTTCACAGGATGAACTGAGTAATTGGTTGTAATGTTAATGTAGCTACATCAAGTTAATCAAAGATTAACTGATCCAAATATTCATAATCAATTATAACAAATTATGACTGGTTATTAATATTTCATAGAGCTAATTCGCTACAAGAGCTAGGGAGGGCTCCAAGATCGGCTGCCCCGCTTAGTATCATAAATACATGCCTGCCGAATCCATGCAATAATTTTAATATATCCTGCTCACTGTACGACTTAAAATAGTCTAGAAAATCCAAAAAATATTTGTTGCAGAATGCTGAACTCATGTGTAATTTATTAACAATTCAGTGCACATAAGTCTATGCTTGGATGAATATTTTAGTGGGGCTCTGCCCCAACTGCCCAATACAACTTCACAACTTTACAAAAACCTTGAATATGGTTAATATATTGCCTAAAATATGATACAGTGAGGGACAAGCTCTCGGTCTTCAAAAACAGAATATCTGACCTCTTCAGTTGTATTTCGAATGCAAAATGACAAAAGGCATTTTGTGGAACACAACAACTAGTTTCCCACCAAGAACACCCAAAATAAACTCTGTTAAGTAACAGGACCTACTTATGAACTATCAGGAGCCCTGTGTTTGACAGCACATTAAAAAGAGAATTTTTACAACTGAACCTATAGAACAACTAAAAGACTGTATTTGAAAGAACAAGAAGTTGGAACTACCAACACACATATTTAAAACATAAAATTCTAGAGAGAAATAAAGAGCCAGAGTAAAGAATAAAGAGCCAGCATTCTTTTCTGAGGCAGCCTTCCGTTTCAGAGATGGCTTGAAGATAAGAAGGATGGCATGAATTCAGAGCAGTATGGATTCACTTTGTAGTTCAGTGGTGACTGTAGAGGTAACTTAAAACAGCGGCCTGCCCTGTCACTTCGGTCCTTTCCTTTCCATCCTCCACTCACAGATCGTGCTTTCACGCTCCAATAGACTGCCTGCCCCCTCAAAACTAATATCAAAACCCTCTGAATTAATCACTTCCCTCAGTCTTGGCTTTATAATGAGTCTCTGTGGGAATTATAAACTGAGCTGTATCAGGTCTCTGAAATGTTCTTCACATCCATTGTGTTCTTCTTCAACAATTGACAACATTACTCAAATAAAATCACCAAACTCCTCAGTACTCCTCTAAATGTCAATAACAATGAAACATTTTAGGATACCTGACATTTCAAAACAGTGGAGTAATACATTCTAAATAATTAATAGATATGAAACATTTGAAGTATTACTTACTGATTGACGAACTACATTTAGCCTATACGTTTAGTAAATGCTATTATCCAAAGTGACTTACAAATGAGAGCACTGCAAGCGATCTGTCATAAGACAAAACAGTATTTATAGTACACAATACCGAGTTTAAACAATTACCTAAATCAGTACATATACATAGAGGTCCTTCTCAAAAAATTAGCATATTGTGATAAAGTTCATTATTTTCCATAATGTAATGATAAAAATTAACCTTTTATATATTTTAGATTCATTGCACACCAACTGAAATATTTCAGGTCTTTTATTGTTTTAATACTGATGATTTTGGCATACAGCTCATGAAAACCCAAAATTCCTATCTCAAAAAATTAGCATATCATGAAAAGGTTCTCTAAACGAGCTATTAACCTAATCATCTGAATCAACTAATTAACTCTAAACACCTGCAAAAGATTCCTGTGGCTTTTAAAAACTCCCAGCCTGTTTCATTACTCAAAACCGCAATCATGGGTAAGACTGCCGACCTGACTGCTGTCCAGAAGGCCATCATTGACACCCTCAAGCAAGAGGGTAAGACACAGAAAGACATTTCTGAACAAATAGGCTGTTCCCAGAGTGCTGTATCAAGGCACCTCAGTGGGAAATCTGTGGGAAGGAAAAAGTGTGCCAAAAAACGCTGCACAACGAGAAGAGGTGACCGGACCCTGAGGAAGATTGTGGAGAAGGACCGATTCCAGACCTTGGGGGACCTGCGGAAGCAGTGGACTGAGTCTGGAGTAGAAACATCCAGAGCCACCGTGCAAAGGCGTGTGCAGGAAATGGGCTACAGGTGCCACATTCCCCAGGTCAAGCCACTTTTGAACCAGAAACAGCGGCAGAAGCGCCTGACCTGGGCTACAGAGAAGCAGCACTGGACTGTTGCTCAGTGGTACAAAGTACTTTTTTCGGATGAAAGCAAATTTTGCATGTCATTTGGAAATCAAGGTGCCAGAGTCTGGAGGAAGACTGGGGAGAAGGAAATACAAAAATGCCTGAAGTCCAGTGTCAAGTACCCACAGTCAGTGATGGTCTGGGGTGCCATGTCAGCTGCTAGTGTTGGTCCACTGTGTTTTATCAAGGGCAGGGTCAATGCAGCTAGCTATCAGGAGATTTTGGAGCACTTCATGCTTCCACCTGCTGAAAAGCTTTATGGAGATGAAGATTTAATTTTTCAGCACGACCTGGCACCTGCTCACAGTGCCAAAACCACTGGTAAATGGTTTACTGACCATGGTATTACTGTGCTCAATTGGCCTGCCAACTCTCCTGACCTGAACCCCATATAGAATCTGTGGAATATTGTGAAGACAAAGTTGAGAGACGCAAGACCCAACACTCTGGATGAGCTTATGGCTGCTATCGAAGCATCCTGGGCCTCCATAACACCTTAGCAGTGCCACAGGCTGATTGCCTCCATGCCATGCCTCATTGAAGCAGTAATTTCTGCAAAAGGATTCCCGACCAAGTATTGAGTGCATAACTGAACATACTTGTTTGAAGGTTGACTTTTTTTGTATTAAAAACACTTCTTTTATTGGTCGGATGAAATATGCAAATTTTTTGAGATAGGAATTTTGGGTTTTCATGAGCTGTATGCCAAAATCATCAATATTAAAACAATAAAAGACCTGAAATATTTCAGTTGGTGTGCAATGAATCTAAAATATATGAAAGTTTAATTTTTATAATTACATTATAGAAAATAATGAACTTTATCGCAATATGCTAATTTTTTGAGAAGGACCTGTACATACATACATACACACACACACACACACACACACACACACACACACACACACACACAGAGAGAGAGAGAGAGAGAGAGAGAGAGAGAGAGAGTTTGAAGGCGCGCGCGCGGCCGGGGCTCTCTCTCTCTGCTCGTTCTTTCGGTAACATGCGCCCTATCACACTCATCTACATCACTCACCGAACAAATAAGGCTTTGGCGGGCTGCATATGCTGCAAATAAACTGCATCCAACTGCTTTCCCTGACGTCTGGATCGTTCGGCAGCATTCAAACATGTTTGTTCACAGCCAGGAACAGTCATATGCAAACGACTGGTACGTCACTTCATACAGTGACGTCACTTCGTACCATGGATCCAGAACGAGCTGTATTTAGAGCTTGATTAAATAAATGCTTCGTTTATAATGGGGAGGAGGTCTTAAGCTATGAAACTTGCAGGAAGTTTGAATAGTACATAGATCTCGTATATACCAAAGATCAAAGCAAATTTGGTTTCTCATGGCATGACCCCTTTAACTACATTAGTTATCATGAACTAAGAATGAACAATAAGCCTACCACATTTATTAATCTCAGTTAATTTCAACATTCACTAGAACATATGTATAAACCAAAATGGTATTTGAGAATGCACTGTGAACTAACAAACAATGATCAGCTGTATTTTTATTAACTAACGTTAACCAAGATTAAAAAATACTGTAACAAATGCATTACTCATTGCTAATTCATGTTAATTAATACATTAACTAATTTTAATAAATGAGAACTTATTGTAAAGTGTTACCAAATAACTCATTAACCTACCTGCAAAATTTGGTGTTTGGGCTTGACAGCCACCATAACAATAATATTAATTTACTACGCCTAAGTTGCTAACTTTGTGATGTTTTATAAACAGGTGTTGGTCCATAATAAAACAAAATAACATACAACAAAGTTATAATGATAGTCATTTGTAACATTATCAAGAAAAGTTAATCTGCAAAGAACGCTATAGGACTTGAGCTTTACAGTTAAATCCATTATCACTTTTATTATGCACAACATGCTTCAACTTAGAAATACATTTTCATGTCCTCACTATAATCTGCTCCTAAATCAGTGTTTCCCAACCCTGCTCCTGGAGGCACACCAACAGTGCACATTTTGGATGTCTCCCTTATCTGACCCATATATTTCTGGTCTTGGAGTCTTTACTAATGAGCTGATTCAGGTGTGATTGATTAGGAAGAGTTGGAAAATGTGTAGCGTTGGTGTGCCTCCAGGAACAGGGTTGGGAAACACTGTCCTAAATGAATCAGACCTCAAATCCATTTGATGAAAGATATCTGCAAATGTCTAAATGAGAAAAACAGATCTAAAACCACACACGTGTTACAGACCACGTGTCATCATTTATGCCATCATTCCATGCTCTCTTGATTTCCATTTAACCTGTTGACGTCAATAACACGACATAACAATATTTCCGCTTGTTTTCTCCCTTTCTGAGGAGAAAGGATGTGCAATACTTCATTAATCCTGGGTGCTATCTGGGGAGAGTGACTTGCAACATTATCAATCATGAGATGGAAGCTTGTGATTCATCACAATGTGTTTCCATTAAAAAGCCCCCACGAGAACATCTCCTCTGTCCTGCATCTTTCTCGATCAATACCTGTAGCATGGACAGCCTTCTCCACAGCTCTGCAAAGATGCATTAAGGCATGTTTAGATGTAGAATGAAAGAGTAAAAAATAACTCTCAAACAGAGCTTCTTTGAAAAGTAGCCACAAATACAGAAAGACCGATCAATGGGATACTTTTGTATGATTCCACTAACAGTAAGCACTGAGTGAAATAAACCAACACCAGTCAGATTGAATTCGGCCTATTTAGAAAAGACAGTTTAGTTAGAAGCATTTTTGATATTGTCTAATTTAATGTAAATGTAATCAGCTTGTACATGACAATCATTGTTTATATCATTCTGATTGTCTGTTTTTGGTCATCCAGACAGTCTGCCATTTTACTAGTAATTGTGCAGTGATGTTTTTTCTGTTACATCATTATGCCTGTTGGTGGCAACAAATGACCAACATTATGAGTGAGTCATTGATTCATTAACTCAACCAATCCTTTCAAAATGAGTGAGTCACTGAATCATTCGTTCATCTGATTTGTTCATTCAAGACTGAAAAAATGTCGTTTGCAATAGTATGTTCTTCTGTGGCTTGGTTTGGAAATGTTTATGTAAATGTAGCAAAATACACAGAGTAATCAACAATAATGTTTAAAATATGTTACATTAAATACAATTATTCAGTAAACAAGAAGTTAAATTATATATATTGTATATAAACACGGTCGAGCCTTAAGCGTCATACTATATTTTTACACTGTTTACAAGATTTCGGTGTTAATTGCAAAAAATGTTTAGAGAAACATTTAAACACAAGAAACTTTTTTTTTCCCCTTTGTCTGTCAGTTATGGTGTGGGTTCAAATCAGTACGAGTAAACATTTTAGTTTTAAGTATCAGGGAACGCTCTGACTCATAATTTTAGATACTTGAAAAATAAATTTCATCTGCTTATATAATATTTTCCTTTCTAATAGAGAACATTTTCAAACAAAAATACCTGAAAGAAATAATTCCTGAAAAGTTTGGAGGCGGTTTAAAAACACACATGCATAAAACATTAAGTGTTATAAGGGCAGGAAGTTGCTCGTTGGATTGCTGATATAGGTTTAAGTGTTTGCCTAAAGCAAGGGGTGTTTTTAGAGAGCGGGGTTTGGGGTGACAATAAAAAGTGCTAGAAGATAATATTTGTAATCACAGTCTAAACAGCCCCAATAGCTGCACTGTTCCCTTTCGTTGTCACTCTGAGTTCCGTCGGATGGTGACGAATGGGGTTTCGCTTAGAAAGCATATCGACTTCAAGTATACAAAACGAGCCAATGGCAAAGAAATGCCATGGGTCTGCGGAATTTGCATAGCGTATCTCCGCCTTACCTTGTGGGTATAAAAGGAGGACGCCGGCAATATGCAGATATGTTTTAGCTTCGGAGCCAAGAGTATCTCTTCACTCCACAGCCATTTCTTACTTCGCTCTACGAGACGAGCCACTCTCTCCGGTGTTGGTGTGACGGCGATCTGAAGCGAGTTCACATTGCCTGCTGATCTGTGCAGTGATCTGCCAGTGAGTGTATTTCTCCCTGATTCAATATCGCAGAGTTTTTTCTCCTCTCACAAAAGAACTCGAACGCGCCACGTCTTTTTAAAGACGGCTCGCCCGTGCATTTCTGGTTGCGGTCGACTCATTTCGGATTTTGATGGGCACATTCTCTGCTCTGCGTGTTTGGCCTTTGATCACGCTAGAGCAGCGTTTGTGGATGACTCACGTTCTCCCCGCGGGAACGTGACCATCGCTTCATTACGGTCGAAACCCAATGATCTCGTTAAAGAGAGAGTCCCCTCATCCACACCCCGATCTAACACTCTCCACGTGAGGTGCTACTTCGGCTGGTGGCCAGGGTGACCAGAGGGTGAGAGTGTGGAACAAACTGCCGACTGTTTGTCCGTGGACCACGCCCCCTCTTCAGTGACGCAACCCGCGAGTGTTCAGGGGATTCCCCGGGTCTATTTTCGGATGCCCCGCGGGTTTCCCTTGACGCCCCAGAATCGGATCTGTTGTCCATCGCAGCATCACAGGGCGGGCTAGAATCTCCAGGAAGTGAAGATTCGACAGTGCTGCCACTTTCGGGTGTGCATATGGCATTTGTCATGCTTTCTCGGGAGTGGAACCTTTCACCCTGTCCTGAGCGCTCGCTGCTGGACGATTGGTTTTTGGGTGTGGCCACTGACTCCTGTCAGCGTCCACTCCAATACCTTTCTTCCCGGATGTGCATCAGGAGATCTCGAAATCCTCGAAGACCCCATGTCTTCCAGAGATCCCTCGTTGATCTCCTCCGCCCTTCCTTCCCTCGATGGGGCCGCTGCCCATGGGTACACTGGGGTCCCCCCGGTTGAACGCTCTGTTGCAATGCTACTGTGTCCTCAGAGTGCTTCTTCTCGGCACGATCCAAAGCACCCGTCCGAAGCCTGTAGTTTTCCGTCTACACTTGTGGCGAAATCCTAAAGAGCCTTAGGACAGGCAGCCGCCTAACTGCAGGCCATGGCCATTCTGCTGGTCTACCAGACCCAGATACTCACGGTCGTGCACGAGGGCGGGACTGACCCAGGGCTCTTCAATGAGCTGCGCGCCGCCACTGACCTTGCCCTCAGAGCGACGAAAGTGGCCATACGCTCCCTGGGTCAGGTGATGCCCACCACTCTGGGGCTGAACCTGTCTGATGTGCAGCATGTCGGGTGGACCCGTCTTCTCGACAGCCCCATATCCCAGGTCTGCCTCTTTGGCGGTGCGGTTGAGCGCTTTGCCCAAACAGTTCTCAACCGCCCATGAGCAGACTGAGGTTTATTCTGCCCGACGGCCCGCCGTCCGCTCAGATCCCTCAGTCCGCCCTCCGCCGAAGGCGCCCTCCCGCGGCTCCAACGGCCGCCCATTCAACCGGGCTGGCTCTGGAAGCCGCAGGCGGACGCCACAGCCCTCTCCAGCCCCGCCCCCCGCTATACGCTGGGTTAAGTGGCACTCTTGAGACGGGCTGCCCAGAGATGGGACTCAGTTCTTTCCAGGAGCTGGTAGCAGGGCCACTCCTTTCCCCGGTGGAGGGCTGGGGAAGAATCCTTATTCTCAGCAAGAACTGACTCTCCCGTCTCTGAGCACACAGAGTTCACGGACGACACTGTGCGCCGCCCCCAAGCCGTGCAACCCTCGTCCTCCTCTGTCTCAGAGCCGGATGACAGTGTGTGCCGTCCCCGGACCGCACTGCTCTCACCCCCCTCTGTCGCCAGACCCCTGGCAGAGCAGGCCCCCATGGAACGCTGGTCCTTCCCTGGCCTCCTCTGTCAGAGTGCGGTTATGACCGCGCCCCCACACGGGGCCGCTATGCCGTCCATGTCCGGGCCGGTCACTCTGCTTCGTTGCACCACCGAGGGGACGTCTGTGGTTCGCTTGACTCCGCTGGCACAGTTCTTGGGAGCCTGGCTAGAGCTTCCCAATTTGTTCCACTGGGGCGTGCGAGCCATTGGCTCGGCTATGCGATTCAGTTTGCGCGGTCTCCTCCCCGCTACAGGGGAGTCCGCTCCACTTTGGTCGGTGGAATGCCCCCATCATGAGAGCAGAGGTCGCTACCCTACTGGCGAAAGGTGCGGTTGAGACTGTCTCTCCAGCCGAAATGAGGTCCGGCTTCTACAGCCCTTGTCCCCAAGAAAACCGGTGGGTTACGGCCAATCCTGGACCTACGCGTGCTGAACCGCTCCCTTCACAGGATGCCATTCAAGATGCTCTCTGCCAAACGCATTTTCGGATGTGTGCGGCCCCAGGATTGGTTTGCAGCGATCGACCTGAAGGACGCCTACTTTTATGTCTCCATTCTTCCTTGACACAGACCGTTTCTTTGGTTTGTTTCAAGCATACCAGTACGCGGTTCTTCTATTCGGGCTAGCCCTGTCTCCTCGCGTCTTCACGAAGGTCGTCAAGGCTGCCATTGTTCCCCTTCGGGAACATGGGGTTTGCATCCTGGACTATCTCGACGACTGGCTGATCCTAGCTCACTCTCAAGACCAGGTTTGCGAACATAGGGACCTAGTGCTCTTTCGCCTTCGGGTCAACTGGGAGAAGAGCAAACTTTGCCCCGTGCAGAGGATCTCTTTTCTCGGTATGGACATCGACTCGGTCGCCATGTCCGCGCAGCTGACTTGTCAGACAATTCGAGGACAAGAGTGCAGTTCCACTGAAACTTTTTCAGAGGCTCCTGGGGCATATGGCATCTAAAGCCGCGGTGACACCGCTCGGATTGCTTCATATGAGACCGCTTCAGCTTTGGCTTTGCGACCAAGGCCCAAGGTGGGCATGGCAACAAGGCACGCTCCGAGTACCAGTTACTCCGACTTGCCGTCAGACCTTCACCCCGTGGTCGAACCTCAGTTTCCTCGGGGCCGGTGTCCCCTGGAACGAGCTTCCCGGTATGTTGTTGTGTCAACAGATGCCTCCACCATGGGCTGGGCTGCCATGTGCAAAGGACATGCTGCCACGAGCTCCTGGACAGGACCCCAGCGCCTATGGCACGTCAATTGCCTCAAGTTGCTGGCAGTACGCCTAGCTCTGCACCGCTTCCGAGCGTTGCACAAGGGTCAACACGTACTAGTCCGATCCGACAATACCGCCACTGTAGCGTACATCAACCATCAAGGTGGTCTACGCTCCCGCCGAATGTTGTAACTCTCCCGCCACCTCCTCATATGGAGTCAGAAGCATCTGATGTAGCTTCGAGCCATTTACATTCCCGGAGCCCTGAACTGTGCAGCCGACGAGCTCTCACGGCTTCAGCCCCTCCCTGGAGAATGGCGACTCCATCCCCAGTCGGTTCAGCTGATTTGGGACCAGTTCGGGGACACACAGATAGATCTGTTTGCCTCCCACGACTTGACCTATTGCGACCTGTATTATTCCCTGACCGAGGGCACGCTCGGCACGGATGCACTGGCGCACAGCTGGCCGCGGGGCCGCAAATATGCGTTTCCGCCCAGTGAGCCTTCTTGCGCAGACTTTGCGCAAGGTCAGAGAGGACGAAGAGCAGGTTATTCTGGTCGCGCACTGGCCCACCTACTCCTCGCGACAGCACCTCTCTGTCCAATCCCTCTGAGGAGGGACCTCCTTTCTCAGGGACGGGGCCCCTTATGGCACCCTCATCCCGATCTTGGAACCTCCACGTGTGGCTCCTGGATGGGACGAGGCAGGTTTGAGTACCCTACCACCAGCGGTGGTGGCTACCATCACTTCCGCTAGAGCGTCGTCCACGAGACACATCTATGCGTTGAAGTGGAACCTCTTCGTCAGCTGGTGCTCTACTCACCGAGAAGACCCCCGGAGATGTTCGATCAGTGTCGTGCTTTCCTTCCTTCAAGAAGGGTTGGAGCTAAAGCTGTCTCCCTCCACCCTCAAAGTCTATGTTGCCGCCATTGCCGCACACCATGACCCAGTCGAAGGTAAGTCTGTGGGGAAGCACGACCTGATCATCAGGTTCCTAAGAGGAGCGAGGAGACTGAATCCTCCTCGCCCTCCTCTAGTTGCCTCTTGGGACCTTTCAGTGGTTCTAACTGCCCTGCAGAGAGCTCCCTTTGAGCCCTTGCAATCAGTGGAGCTTAAGTTCCTGTCAATGAAGACAGCGCTCCTGGTTGCATTGGCCTCCATCAAGAGGGTAGGGGACCTGCACGCATTCTCCGTTAACGAAGCGTGCCTGGAATTTGGGCCGGGTTACTCTCACGTGATCCTGAGACCCCGGCTTGGATATGTGCCCAAGGTTCCCACCACTCCCTTCCGGGACCAGGTGGTGAACCTGCAAGGGCTGCCCCTGGAGGAGGCAGACCCAGCCTTGGCACTGCTCCATCCAGTACGCGCTCTCCGTGCCTATGTAGACAGAACGCAGTGTTTCAGGACCTCAGACCACCTCTTTGTCTGTTATGGTGGGAAGCTGAAGGGAAAGGCTCTCTCCAAGCAAAGGTTGTCTCACTGGATAGTGGACGCCATTGCTTTGGCATACCAGCAGCAAGGTCGACCGTGCCCCCTTGGTGTGACTGCCCACTCCACCCGGAGTGTGGCGTCCTCTTGGGCTCTAGCCCACGGCGCTTCGCTAACAGACACCTGCTGAGCTACAGGCTGGGCGACACCTAACACATTCGCCAGTTTCTACAATCTCCGAGTGGAGCCTGTGTCCTCTCATGTACTCGCTTCAACCAGCTAGTACTGGACCCGCACAGGTGTCTTCGCTTGCTCGCCATTCCACTCCACGGACTGGATACGTGCGATATTTCCTCAGGTGAGCTTCTCCGCAAGCCCTGAGTTCCTCCAGCACTGTTGACGTCGACGTCAGTGTCTATTGCCTGCACGTTGGCTAGGTGCCTCCCGTGTGCATGGTCCCTTCCCTGAGTGACCCCCACATGTGTATTTCCATTGTAAGCCTCTCTGAGCATGTGTCTTTCCCTTGGCAAGCTACCTTGCCACCCCAGAGGTTGAAATTTTACACCTGTGGCTGGACACCCAGTGTTCTCCATATGCTTCCCTCTGGATCATATGTGTATTCTCTAAGTCCCAACCCCTCTGGGCTGGCATTAATTGCATATTTCTCTGAGATATGAGATATGCTCCCCAGTGCACCTTGGTATTCCTGTGCTAAATATGAGTCCTTCGTCCGTCCCAGTCTCACGACAGGGATCTCAGATTTACGCAGGGCACTGGAAGACAGCTGTGAAGGTGGCGTGATTAGACAGGTATCCCCATTCGCCGTCATCCGACGTAACTCAGAGTGACAACGAAAGGGAACGTCTCGGTTACGGATGTAACCCTCGTTCCTTGAGTAGGGAACGGAGACGTTCCGTCTTCCTGCCACTTCCGCTGTACCGCGGGGATCGCCTGAGTTCAGTCTCGGCTCCTCAGCGAAGAAACATATCTGCATATTCCCGGCGTCCTCCTTTTATCCCCACGAGGTAAGGCGGAGATACACTATGCAAATTCCGCAGACCCATGGCATTTCTTTGCCATTGGCTCGTTTTATATACTCTAAGTCGATAGGCTTTCTAAGCGAACCCCATTCGTCGTCATCCGACGGAACGTCTCCGTTCCCTACTCAGGGAATGAGGGTTACATCCGTAACCGAGACGTTTCTATCTCTCCTTTACCTTACACTCGTTTTCCCCTGAAAGCGGTTGCTTGTACTACAGAACAATCATGGGTAGCCAATCCTCTTAGTATATAATCATTGGCTTAATTCATAAAGGAAGCTCTTGATGTATTGACGGAACTGAATGCCCCAATCTCACTTGTACTACCATCTGGACTCCTGATTCTTACGTCTCCGGGCTACAGAATGATGCATCAGCAGGACAATACAATTCCAGTCACTCAAACACCAGTTTAGAGAGTTATTGTCAGCATGATAACAATTAGAAAAAATTACACACAGAGGAAATACACTTACAAAACAGTTTTACATAACTGTTGTACTGTATCTTAAGAAATATGGAAATACCGTAAGTGGGTCTAGTTGTGTGTAGTTTATATGATAACACTTAGCAATAAGGTCTTTTTTATTTTTACATTAGTTAATACATTTATTAACATGAACTAACATGAACAAAATATTTGTACAGCTTTTATTAATCTTTGTTAATGTTACTTAATAAAAATATGCTCACCTGACACTTTATTAGGTACAACTGCTCAACTGCTTGTTAACACAAGTATGTAATCATCCAATCACATGGTAGCAACTCAATGCATTTAGGCATGTAGATATGGTGAAGATGATCTGCTGAATTTCAAACTGAGCATCAGAATGGGGAAGAAAGGTGATTTAAGTAATTTTGAACATGGCACGGTTGTTGGTACCAGACGGGCTTGTCTGAGTATTTCAGAAACTGCTAATCTACTGGTATTTTCATGGACAACCATCTCTAGGGTTTACAGAGAATGGTCCAAAAAAGAGAAAATTTCCAGAGAGCGCCAGTTCAGTTTCAGCTGATCGAAAGGCAACAATAATTCGAAAAACCACTCATTACAACCAAGGTATCCAGAAGAGCATCTCTGAATGCACAATACGTCGAACTTCGAAACAGATGAGCTACAGCAGAAGAAGACCACTCCTCTCAGCTAAGAACATGACACAGACTACAATTTGCACAGGCTTACCAAAATTAGACAATAGAAGACTGGAAAAAGTTTGCCTGGTCTGATGAGTCTTAATTGCTGTGACATTCACATAGGGTCAGAATTTGACAAACTACATGAGAACATGGATCCATCCTGCCTTGTATCAACGGTTCAGGCTGGTGGTGGTGGTGGTGTAATGGTGTGCAGAATATTTTCTTGGCACACTTTGGGCCTCTTAGCACCAAATGAGCATAATTTAAACGCCACAGCCTACCTGCTTATTGCTCCTGACAATGTTCATTCCTTTATGACCACAGTGTATCTTTTGATGGCTACTTTCAGCAGGATAGTGTACCATGTCACAAAGCTCAAAGTGGTTTCTTGGGCTTGACAATGAGTAGAGTTGTTCCGATTCCGATACTAGTATCGGAAATGCCGCCGATACCAATAAAAATTCAGGCATTGGTATCAGCGAGTACTTCTACCCCCTTTGCTTAAAGCTGCAAATCGGAGATCAATTCTTCTTCACTGCTCTAAACAGTGGTTGCTTGTGGCAACAGCACAACTTCCTGCAAACACTGTTTAGACCAGCGAAGAAGAAAACGCGCGTGCTAGCAGTATGTCCGCTGTTTTTACAGTATTTAAGACTGGAACAACCAGCCAGTAAAGCGGCGACATGTCTCATATGCCATACCGCAATTTCGCGGGGTGGAACAAGTATTACCAACTTCAACACGAGTAACTTAAAGCATTTGAAGACACGTCACGCCACAGAACACGATGGTTACACAAAGGCAAGGGTAGAGAAGAATGAGCCGGGCCAGAATCAACAATCTCTGGGACCTTCATTAAAACATAGAGAAATGTTTTCAAAAGACAGCCAACGAGCGAAAAATATAACCGACAAAATTATCGAGTTAATCGTTCTGGATGACCAGCCGCTGTCAAAACTGAAATGACGTTTATTTAACAAAATTGTTTCTGGACTTTAAGTTAAAAAGAGATTATTTTCTTATATTATTCATTTATCATTTTTTAGATTCCTAGATTTATTTGTTGCACTTTTATATACAGTTATATTGTAAAACTAAAATACCTTTTTCAGTTTACAGTATTAGATGTGTGGCTGCATTTGAAGTTCTTTTTCACTTATTAAAGATAAAAAATATATTGCTGTGAAATGTATGTCGGATAATAAAAATACTCTAGTTCACTGTATTTGTTCATGTTTAATTAAGGGATAAGTCTGAAGCACACCATAAAATAAGTCTATCAATTCATACAGGGCTAGTATGAATTACAGCTGTATAAATACACACCCAGGTATTGGTTCAGTACTCGGTATCGGCCGATACCCTGAGTCCAGGTATCGGAATCGGTATCAGGAAGGGAAAAAGGGTATCGGAACATCTCTAACAATGAGTTCACTATACTCGAATGGCCTTCAATCACCAGATCTCAATCCAATAGAACACCTTTTGTAGTGTGGTAAAACGGGAGATTCAAATCATGGATGTGCAGCCAACAAATCTACAGCAACTGCGTGATGCTACCATGTTGTTTATTTATTGCTATCTTCTTGTCCTGCACCTGAGCCAAATTTGGGTTTTGGATGAGCAGACCTTTTAGTATTTTTGATCATGTCAATATGGACCAAAATCTCTGAGGAATGTTTCCAGCACCTAGCTGAATCTATGCCATGAAAAATTAAGGCAGTTTTGAAGGAAAAAGGTGGTCCAGCACAGTACTACCAGGGTGTACCAAATAAAGTGGCTGGTGAGTGTATAATGGTTCATGTTAGTTCACAGTGCATTAACTAATGTTAACAGATACAAATTTTGATTTCAAAAATATATTATGAAATATATCTAAAATTAACATGAACTAAGATTAATAAATGCAGTAGATTTATTGTTCATTAAAGCTGCCGTCGGCAAAATTTTTTGATCATATTCAGTGAAATCGACACTATAATCCGACAGAACAACATAAATAAAGTGGTTTTAGAAAAAAACCCCGAGCTTCTAACTCCACCTGGAGCATGTTATTTGTTTTGCAAAAATCCACCGCTCCCGGTTCATTGTGTCCAATCAGCGCAGGGGGGTGTGAGATCTGACTGTCAATCACAGGTCGTGCACACGCCACCCCTCGCGCACGTTACAATCACATGCACACGCTTGAAGTTCGCACAGTAACGGAGAGTGATGGCGGAAAAGATTCCAATTCCTCAGTTAACCTCAAGAGATAGGAGGTAAAAACAACACAGGAAAAGAAAACACCTGCTGAAAAGAAAGAAGTAGAGAAAGAAAGCGACCGTGCCCGTAATAAAACCAGGATCAACATCGGATCGGCATTTGAAAGGTGGAGAGATTTACGTGATTTAATTGGGTTCAAGCTGGATGCAGAGCTTGCAACATATCTTCTCAACAGGTAATTGTGCTTTATCAACCAGTTACTTTATTTCTTCGTGTTATGTTAGTAATCTAAGTATGTTTGCCCAAATGTGTTGGTATGGATAGCTAACGTTAGCACTTGTTGGGAAGGTTCGTGGTGCACACGCACTGACGAGCACGAACTCGGTGGGAGGGTATTCATTGATAGTGGGGGAGGGGCATGAGAGTTGTAAACATTCAAACTTTTGCCTAAGTCCACTCAACCTGCCAGACTTGCCGACTGCAGCTTTAACTAATGTTAATACAGTAAATGAAACATACATACATAAACTATACACTATATATATTTATAAGAGTTTTTTGTAATGGTACCCATTTTGAACATACCCCACTAAAGGTCAAATTTGTTTAAAGGTAGGGTAGTATAACGACTGAGACAAATCAGACAATTATTTGTTATATTTAACAAATAATCTGTAAATTCACTCTGGGATCTATGGTCCCATCCCCCCAACAAGGACAAGGGTCACCCACAGCCCTTAAAACATATTTTGCATCAATTTATGGACGAAATGATCTATAAATGAATATGCACCCCAGGACACTGTGTGAATGGTTTACTGTCTTGTGTACTATTATGTCTTTGATACTACAGTATGCATTTTATTATACAACCAACGGTTAATGTAACCCCACATGTATCGTGTCTCCTATCTAATTAATCCTCATTTAATGACACACACTTTAGTGTACATCACCTTCTCTTAGAATGCAGTGTGTGTTTGTTATGTATGTCTGAGTATAAATGGGCACAAACACCAAGGGATATGTCTAACCACACTTGAGATAGCGTCATAAATCCATAAATTTCCCCCTTTCTTATTGGTTGAGCCAACCCTGAAAGGTGGGACCTTTCTCAGGCTATAAATGGCCTCTACACAAGCCCTTCCCTCTTTTTGGCCTTCTCTTGTACGTTCGGGTTGCTGTCCTCCACACCAGGCCTCAGACCCAAGGGCAGCAGGCCTTGACTCACAACCAGCCATGTGCTCATTCAGGAGAGAGGACTCTCTCAACCACAACAGATTCAAGGACAACCACAAGAGTTTGGCACAGCGCCTTCATTTAATGCAGAAGTCCATCGCAACTCCCACCATCAACTCTTCCGACTTTCTCCCTTCTTCTGTTTGCTCTGCATGTCCTCTCTGGCCCAGGGCCGGCAGGCCATAATCTGCACTCCAGCCAGAGGAACAGAGTCAAACCAACCACGCAAGTTCATCACCATTTCTTCAGTCAACGCCGAATAAATCGATTGAGACTCATAGGACGATCAAAAATCCTTCTTCAGGAAATTCACACGAAATGTTTCACTGCAAAGGTCATGGAAGTATACATTTAATGAGGTGCTCTGAAAATAAGCTGATGGTTCTTTTCATAGTTAAATGGATCTTTTCCATAGTTCCATTTCCTGCTTCCGGTTTCATTATGTCACTCACCATTTTACCTAAGCATGTATGTATGTATGTGTGTTTAGTTTAGTTATGTTTGTGATTTAGTTAATAAAACTTGTGCACAATACGTATTTGGTTTTGATCCTCTGCTTGCAACAAAGTTTATTTTACGATCTTGATCTTGTTACACACTCCAAGCACTGTATATGCTAAGAAATCATTATTTTTCTGTGGCCATGAAAGATATCCTTTTCTTAGAATAAATGAATAATCAAAAGAGTTTGTTGGACGAACTGATTAATTGATTGTAATATTAATTTAGCTACATCAAGTTAATCTAATTAACTGACCTAAATATTCATAATTAATCATAAGTTATGAGTTATTATTAATATTTCGCCTTTGAGATAACTTGTTACAGTAGGCAATCTGTCAATTAGTATAACAAAAAATATTCATAAAACACTCTTCAAATCCTGATGGCAATCACTAATATAAGTGGTCTAAATATTAAAACATGTACATATATCATCTGTGGAAGTCTCAGGACCAAATAATTGTTCATCCAATCATACGATGTTCTACCTGCCTGTCAACATTTGCATTTCCATACCTCATCACACCGTTCATGCAGACATCACACATCATCAGCGCATTCCGTAAAGCTACAGACAGTCACAGAACGCTGCAAACAAATTCTGCGTTCAAACAGTGTTGTAAAAACAATTACAAGATGGCAACCTGTGACGTTCTACCTGTAGCTGTTCACATCCTCAGACTTGGACTTATGCATCTGTATGTCAACACTATCAATGCCAAAATCAATCTACAGCAGTCAGGGGATACAACTAGAGCTCTGTAAGTTGTTAATGGTCATTATTATTGTAATGTTATGTGCTTTGAGACATGAGGTAATTTAACGCCTTCTCGCATCTCATGACGCTTTGCAAACTCTGCTGTGCGCATTCAAGTCTTTTGAGGTGGCAATGCTTTGGAGATGCTCTGAAGGGAGGGTGGAACCAAATGCTTTCAAAGCTAGCTTGCTATTGCTAAACACTCCGAAATTGCATACCCTACCTTTAATGAACTCATGTTTTTATTATTTTATTTTATTTTTTTGGGGGGGGGAAATAATGGTGCAAATCTTTTCATAGCCAAGACTTTAAGGTAAATGGTTAGACATGGATAAAAATGTAGAAATAGTTTGAAAATAAAACTAGTCACTATTTCTCATTCACAAACTTATTTCAGTCAGTTAATAGTCATTGACAGCTGGCCTTTATTGCGATATTGGAAAAATAAGGTGCTGTCACATTAATTAGCCCTTGTTAGTCTATCATCAGCCTGTGCTCATTAATTAAGCGATCAATCTCTGAACAGGTTGCAATGCAACAGTCTAATGTGGAACTAAGCCATTATTAACAGCTGCAGTGCACAAACACACACTATCTCTGAGGGCTTTCAAGGATGCAACTCAAACACTAGAGTTGTAAGCCCTACTTATCAAGAATTTCTGATCAGAACATCCTATATATGAGGACAAGTTTGCACTTTATTTTACAGTACGTGGACTTATGTGTACTTACAGTGTACATACCTAAGAAAGTACAGGTTATTATAAAGTAACTACATTGGTTATGGTTAGGTTTAGGGGTATGTTCAGGGTTAGTTCCTATTATTACCCAGTTATTTACTGTTATATTTACAGTACATCAACTCCAGGAAAGTATCTAATCACCTATGTCTCTCAACAGCCTATATCTAATCTGAGGAGCTAAGTATAAAGATTGTAAGGTAGACTGGGGATTGTTGTAACATCAGTTTAACCAACTGGAAATTAGCATTGCTATCATTCATTTGGGAATATGTGTGTCACAGACTGACAATTTTCTTTTGAAGGGATTGAGTATGGGTATGTGCACGCAACAACCTGTTTTCACCATTACACATACACACAAACTAAATGCCGTCAAAATACACAATTCTTTTTTGTGGTTGTATGTTTGTAGCCATTTTGGGTCTTTGTGTGTTGTAACATCCCATTAGGTGTCTCAAGTTGTTAGTATGTGATTTAGATGTTTAATGTTTAGTGGCACATGATGATCAAACATATTTTCACAGAAAAGAACACCTAAAACACTTTATACAATAAGGGTTTATTTCATTTCATTCAGTTACCAAGTTAACCTCATGCATTTCAAACAATTACACATACCTTCTGGTACACCCCTCACTTGTCAAACCAGTACACAAGGGAAGTAGCCATATTTAAACTAGCAGGTGCTCATGGAAGATTACTCCATCTGATTCTGACCTCATGGGAGGGAGGGAACCCAGTATGTAAGTTTTCTTCTTATATGTATTGTCTTTATTGTTTGAGCCCTTTAAATTGTACTAGATATCAATGATGTATTATTTAGAGTTGACATGGCATGACAGTTTGTGTGTCTATGTCTTGTCACCTCTTGTAATTTATAGGTTTCTCCCTAAAATGGTATTTTCCAAAAATAGGAGGAGCTTAGCCCTATAAAACAAGCAGCCATTTTAGGGGAGAAGGTTGGTGTGGAGAGGTTGAATTCCGTTTGTATTTGTGGGCCTGTACATTGGCATAGCCAACTTACATTTGTGTATTGCATACAATTTTGGTTTATTTTCTTTGGTATTATAATTTTTGATAATCTGTTTTTCTATTACTTCCCTATTTTTATTGGACATTGATATTTTTGCACCTTTTGGAATTAAAACCACTCTGGACTGTGTTTTTCTGCCCTTTCCACGTCATTTATACCTCTGGCTGATGGTATATCCTAACAGCGTGGTTACAGTGAAGTCTTGTTTAAAAATAAAACAGACGAAAAATAAATTTAAAGCAAGACAAAATAACATTATTTGATTTGTGCTGATGTTAATTGATTTTTACAACAGTTAGCTGCGGTTTTTAAATTTGACTGGTCGAGCGCCATATTAAGTGTGCTCTTAAGTGACCCTTTCTGTAGGTTTACATCAAGGTGCGGTCACAAACTAAATAAAAAAATTTTTTTTTAAAAATGAACATGGACCCTTTTCACTGACTGTGATGATGCATTTAAATATTCAATTTACAGAAAACTGGTTAACGCTGCTATTGTTTTTAATGCAACGGCTGACGGGCAAATTTTACATTTTTTACTTCTGACAATTGTAATCAATCTCTCTATATGTATTTTCCTCTTTTGGAAAGTCATAGCAACGCTATTGTGGATTTTGGCAAATGGGAATGCAAAAATTATATTTGTTGTAGTTCCTGTTCACCACTACAGAAGTTTACCCAAACTATGATAACTTCTGCTTCTGAGAATCTCAGAAATGTGAAAATAGTAGTAAAGTTTCAATAATAGTAAAGCGATGCATGAGGCACCTATGTGGAGAAAACATATGCCCTCATGAGAAATTCCACATTACATGTATTACTATGAATTTACTGGATGTTGCCCACAAAAATTACAGAGCAACGGTAATCATGACCACAACTTCACGCCAGTAGGTGGCGATAATTGAGTCACTGAACAGTTCATTCAAAAATCTTTGTGTTAACTCAACCAAGTCATTCAAAACAAACGAAAAACAAAATTGTCCCTGCATACTAATGTGCATTCTATTCTTTCTAAAAAGTTAGAAAGATTAGAATAAGTGTGTACCAAAGCATAGTGTTGAAAAGAGTATGCCAAAGGTCCCCGGATGTTCTATTTAGTATCTACTATTTCAGTTAGGTTTTTGAATTGTGGATTTGCGCACACTCTAATGGCTAATACTGCCCACAACTCACTGTGCTTGGTTCAAAACCACAAACACTCCAAACATGGGAGAGGTTCAAGACCATTGGTTATACAGGTGCCCTGAAAGGGGTTTGATTTATTAAACAATCAATATCTAACCTGATGAAAATGTAAAATTAAACATAAAAATGTAATGTTATCTGTGTTATAATGAATCAGCAACAATCTGAACTGTTTTAAAGAGATGAATAGCAAAACAGAAACGTTTGGCCATAACTATTAAATGTATCATGTATCATTATGCAAAAAAACATGAACATATTTCTCAGCATAAGAGAGCCACGACTAGCAGATCAACGTGCTGCTTTCTCTCCATTATGGTGGAAATAATTGTTTGAGTAGTGTAAACTTAAAGGGGTCATATAATGGTTCTAAAAAAGAACATTATTTTGTGTATTTGGTTTAATGCAATGTGTTTAAGCGCTTTTAGGTTAGTAATTTGGTTAGTAAAAAAAAGTAATTATTTGACACATACTGTACATTATTGTTGCTCCTCTATGCCCCGCCTTTCTGAAACGCATTGATTTTTACAAAGCTCATCGTTCTGAAAAGCGCGGTATGCTCTGATTGGCCAGCGATCCAGTGCATTGTGATATTTGAAACATCAGCTCCCAAAACAATAATGCAGAAAATGCAGATGAGCAAGCTGATCAATCAACTTTGCCAGCGCGACTGGACCAGATCGTATCAGATTGGTAAGGTTATTTCATTGGGGACATAATTACTATATAATTACTATTTATAATGATTTATACTGTCTTTTTATGTGGCGCTACGGGTGTGAGACCACTACGTAAACAAACTATGTCTGCGTTTGTGATCGTAGAAATGAAAAAACACAGTGTCTCCACGGCATGGCGGCACCGGCGGCAACAATAATATAGCGAGAATAAAAGTTACACCTTCTTTCTTTGCGTATACATTTGGGCGGTGTTATGAAACTCTGCCCCCACACACTGACATGGATTTCTGAATGAAGTGTTTTAGGAAGGCGTGGCTGAGACTTACCTTTCATAAAGTATATATCTTTAGGTTTGACACTTTGAGCTTTGTAACTCTGCAGATCTTATACATGCACAAACAGCTACATAACACACTAAAGAAAAAGGAAATAAGAAATCGCATCATAAGACTCCTTGATTTTATTAAAATGTGGTGTGGGCATACTGTATAAGGATGCTAACTGTGACAGGATTGACATCAGGGGCATCAATTGGATATGGGCAAAGTATGACAGCTGCCATTCCTTGGCTGCCTGGTCAGCTCAATGCAATTGCAAAATAATATGTGTTTGTGGCAAGCAGGACAAGCAATCGCGCCACTGGCCTCGCTCCGTTCTCATGGCTCTCGGCCTCGTATTGCTTGCCACATCAACTAACCTCTCTACTATGTTTATTGCAGGATTAAAGGAGTTACATTACTACATCAAACATATAATTTGTAATTTACAACGTGTTTCTGCAGTGTTGAGTATTGAAGCCAATCACAGGTATTTCCGTTGAAAATAATGACCAATTAGAGGCGTTTACGTTACCGGTTGTGAGAATCCACCAAGTATTCGTTTTCACAAAATGTTAGTTTTCCTACACATTGTGAAACTGAGTTTTACAAATTGGGACAACCTTTGAATGTTGAGAAATGGGGTCAACTTTTCAAGCTTCGAAGTACTGGAAAAAATTGTGAGAAGCACTTGACAGTCCTTCTTTCTTATACCAGTGGTTTATGCTGGCCTAATTTGATGAGGTTAGGATCAAAGCTATATATGATTCATCGTTGGACGCACCACACACACACGTCATAATTTAAGGTTGGTGCTGTTGTCAACAGCATTTTGGTTGTTTTTCTCTGCTTTCCTACTCTTCATGCTACAAACTCAAACATGTTTACTTTGTCTTCACATGTACGTTTTCCGGAGACGTGTCTCAGGTTTTTTTCTTTCTATACTTGTTTAGAACTATTTTTTGATTGGTGGAGCAAAAAAAGACAAAAGTAACAGGCAATGTATCTAAAATGTAAATTAATAACCAAAACTTTTTGGACTGTTTTAAAAAGCACATTAGTAGTCATGATGTGATGTAAATATCAGCTTGCATTACCTTCGCTTGAGGCCATATTTGGAACAACATTCTTGCTCATGTGATATGTCTTTAAGTCCACCTGTGGTGAAAATTAAGTTTTTAAATGTTATTTATATGTCTATGTGGTGTTTTTAATATGCTTTAAGTCTAACCATGTGCAAATTCATGTCAATACCATTGCTGAGTATTTTCTCTTTAAAACTGCAGTGATCTAAAGACTCTCAAAAACGCAGTTTGAAATCGCTGGTGTTTTGTAACCAATCACATCAACGTGCCGGCACGCTTTAGCATGTCATTAACTATGAACGCTCTGAAGCAGTGGCATCTCAAGACAAGCCAGGTTATCCCAATATATTTTTCTGTTGATATGAAAAAAAAAATCAGGTAGATTTAGCAATATAACGGGTGTATGATGTATATTACGATGTTATGATGAAGTACATCCCTTTCTCCACTGACGTTCTGAGTTGTTCATAGCGTTTCTAAGGATGCTGATTGTTAAAAGGCAGTTGTCTTACTCTGAGATGGCAAACGGGAACATTGTTTGTGTAGCATTAGCAACATATTATTAGCTGTTTGACAATGTAGTCAAGCAAAAGGCTAATCATATTAATTACCGTTATGTGTCTCACGATGTAAAGAGTGATACCATTGTGCAGCGTTCACCTCAGTAAGTTGGCCGAGTGAATCTCTGAGCTGGCGTAAGTGAGGGGAGGCGGAGCTAATTAGCATATTAATGAATTCCTGTATACTAAACGAAGCAAGGGTGTAGAGTTTCATTCAAGCTATTTTAAGGTATGAAGAAATTCTTTTCACAGGAGAAAAAACGTTTAAATACTTCATTTGGGTGATTAAAGATGAGTTTTAAGGGATAAAATGATTGACTACAGGGGAACTTTAACTAATATTTGTAACTGATCAATATAGGAGTATTATATAAAACTTTGAGATGTAGTATAAAAACCTCTGAGTTAAAGATGTTGAAACCTAAATTAAGAGAAGCTATCTTAAGAGGCAGTAATAGTAGTATTTAAAATTATTGCCAAATCAGCCAGACTTTGCCAGACCATAACTCAGTTACTACTGAGAATGGTCTGGTTTTAACCAGGCTACAAAATGAGTACAATTCAATAATTTTTTTTTAAATTGTGCTAAAAAAAATAAGTCCTTAAAAGTTTGTCCTGATAACATTAATAACTTTTCAGTTAAATGATAACGCTGTCTCATAACATTAAAAATTGGGCTGTCCAAAAGTATATGTTTTATAGACAAGTTGCTGGTACTACAGTATGGACATTTTGGTGCGTATTCACCCTTCAATAAATGCCCATGAGTCAGTCTAGTATGCTTGGTCATCAAACAGGCAGTGAAAAGTCACCTCTGTCATCTATGTCAGAAGCTGCTGTATTATTTGTTGTGCTGGGCTTGATAAGGTGCCGCCGGAGTGGTGTCTGGTGATTCCACCTGTAAACTGACGGTCTCTGTTCATAACTTCAAATGTCATGTGAATTATAATGCAAAGCTAGCATTTGTCACAAAGACTATTGCACAGATACTCTACTTGTCATACAGAGACAAAAAAAAACAAAATGGTAAGAATATCTCCCCATGGTGCTCAAACTGTTGCCTGCTACCCAGAGAATAAATTCTGAAATCATTCACTGTCTATGTCAGTATTTGAGAAAGGAGATCACATCCCTTGACTGAGACTCAAACTCTACAGCCAAAATGAGTTCTACAGTATGATAGCAATAAATCAAATCTAAATATTTGTACTGAAGAGTTCTAAAGTTATAAGGGAAAAAAATGCAATTAGAAATATTTGGATACCGGAAAATCTGAATCACTAGTACCACCACACCACAATACACTTTCATTTACTATACCATATGAGCTGCGAAGTGTTGCTTCAACAGAGACTGTACAAGCAGGTGTTATATTTCACATATCTGCTAATTAGTTAATACTTCTGCTTTGTTGTTGAAACAAGCTCAACAAACTAGATTTGAATTTCCTGAAGCAAGTGTTGGAAAGGCAGCACAAGATGTACAGATGAACAGATGTAATAAAGAAAACACCGACAACAACTCTGTATGCAAATGGAATGAAAACATCCAACTACAATTCAGAAAGCAAACACTGGCAGATTGTGAATGGCAGATGCTCTATCAGTGTCAAAGCGAGAGATTTTTAGCTTTAAAATTTTGTAGGATTATGAGGCATATTCATGTAAATATAGTGGAAAATAATAATACTGAAGTGATTAGGAGTAAATAGGTGTGTTAATACTTTTGACCAGTAGTGTGTATATGACCCTCAGTAGTTGAAGTGGTCTTGTTACTTCACAGCTATCAAAATGTACTGTATCATCAGCAGAACAAAATTAAAGACTGTTCCACAACCATCGGCACCCAGAGGAAATCATTAATGTGCAGGTAAACATGGTTGAATGTGATGTTTGAAAATGTACAATGCTGTCAACACTTTAAAATGAGGCTGTGCTAGTGTATATGTCAAAATATCTGCTGTTGTAACAATGAATCTCATTAGAAAGGTTAGTTTATATCTCATGAGAGAGTTTATACTGAGATCTTTAGCAAAATACTGAGTTGTGAGCAAAAAAAGGGCATTTGATTAGTTAAAGGTGAAGCATGTAATTTCAGAAGAAATATACTAGTAGAATTCCAATGTTTGACCGAGCGACCCACCTAATAGCATTGGCTCAACCAGTGCAGATAAGTGTGGGACAGGTGGAGTTTTCTAATATTACTTTACCATGCAATTACAATAAATGGGGTCTAGAGCTCTAAAGCTTAAAAAAAGGACATAAAACTCTATAAATGTATCATAAAACAGAATAATTATGTCAGTGAGTTGAACATATGAACCAGATCAGTCTGATTTATGAACGAACTATTCATTCATTGAAAAGACCTGCTTCGATGAGTGAGACAGAATGATACAATTTGACGTCGCTACTTCTCTCATGAACTCTTATGACCATGGCAAGGACAGTTTGAGTGGGTGTTAAGATTAAGTAACACGCATTTTTTTTTTGTCACACAAAGCTAATATATGGTTTCAAAAGACTTAGAATATATTGCATGAGTCTAAACCACTTGTATGATATTTTATGGTGCTTTTGTGTCCTTATTAAAGCTTTTAAGCTTCAGTCCCCGTTCATTTTTACTGCATGCAAAAGAGCATGGAAAACAGTCTTTACATGTTCTCCTTTTGTATTCTACAGAAGAAAGAGGTTCATACGGGTTTGAATCAGCAGGTAAATAATCACAGAGATGTAATTTTTGGGTGAACCATTCCTTTAAAAGTCAAAACAATGTAAGGTATCTGATGTAACACTGAAAATCTGTTGCATCCTGAGATTTTAAATCATCCCAAGTCTGACCTTATGAAACAAAACAGAAGAAGCCTTTTGTTCTGCTTCTGAAGAAGTGAAGTTCAAAGTAGCTCAGATTAAGGGAGGTATTACCTCCAGGACCACAGCTGTCAAATATAAATCAAGAGCATCAGAATGGTTTGTACATGCATCTTAAAATCTCTCAAAACAATCTCTGAAATGTTCCTTTGACAAAGGAACAGTCAGGCTTATCAAATTTTATATGAACTGCCTACGGATTGGGCGAGACAAGCTGACAAAATGCTCTGTGATGGACTGAATTTTGGCCAAAAGCCTCTTCCACAAACTCCATCTTTGAAATGCGGAGGGAATTAGCCTCTAATTCACTCTACCCTATTCAGCCTTCTGCTGTGGCTCGGCAGGCAGGAAAAGGTCACAACAGGTGTCCCATGCGGCCCCCTTTTAAGAGTGCTTGGCTGTGTTCCATGGTTACCCTGGTGAATGCAACGCACCATTTCCACTCTTCAATCAAACACTGCAGGTCTTTTTCTTTACAGCTTTTGTCCAGTTCCCGTCTAACCAGCGTCAGAGCAGGGAAGTAAGTGTCCCGAGTGGTTGCTATTTTTCACACTAAGGAACTTAGAGCCTGGTGGTCCTGGCTTGGACATATAGGTACGTAATGAAATAGTACTACTTGTAAATGATTGCAACCCACTGGCATTTTGCGAGTTTTTAGAGTTTGAATATCCACAATTTACCATTGCTATGTTCGGTTTAAAGGGATCTTTTGAACCCTTTTAGAACACTGTCTCAGGTAAGAAGGGAAGTAGATTGTGTCTGTGTGATGAGTCGCTCTTGATGTCATGTGACAAGTGTTGAACTGACTATTAAGCCCTGACAAGACTAGCATGTCGAATTTATATTAGTTCAAGTCAAGCTATTTTATTGTCTGCCGTCTCATTAAGAACAAGACTGAAATGTAGTACCTCTGGAGCCACGGCGCAGGATGTAACAATGACAGCTGGTCATAAGATGCCACAGTAAATGATAAAAATATATGTACTGGATAATAATGACCAAGTATAAAAGACAAAGGTGAAATGCTTTGCGACTGGCTGTAAGGGTTTTGTGTGCTGTAAAATGTTTTTGTGCTGATATATGTGTCATGAATAATTATGTTGGTTACATTTAAAACCACGCATACCAGTTATATGGCAGAATATTTTAAAATGGTGACTGGAGACAGTTTGGACAATGGACAAATTCTAGCCCATAAAATATGTTTTGTTAGGATTTTGCGGTTATTACAGCGGACTAAAACATTAGTAGAACCAGAGAGATGAGTTTCAAATGTTCGCTTATTTCGCTGTTTTTCTGTAACGCGAAAAATAGCGCAAAGCAAAATTCTAGAGCGGCACAAAATCCCATCGATTTGTTATTTAATGTGTTGAATATTGTATTAGAGACATAAATCGGTGGTAGACAAACAATAAGCAATACCTACACGTGCGATTCTTTTAAAATTGTCTCATACTAACATGTTTTTCTGATGAAATTGTCTTGCAACAGATCTTATCGATTGGTCGACAACAGCTGCGTGAGGATTTAATACCCTTGGATTGACGTAAAAGCTTAGCAATCGTATCGCATGTTGGCACAAAGGGAAAATTCCACCACTCACTAAAGCAGTGTGATTCTCTGCAACCAGCAGGTACCGACACGGCCATTCAAGAATTCCGTCACACAAATGAAAATCGCAAGGATTTTTAGGATATTAGGGTTAACTTGTGCACCTAACAGCGAGCAACGTCGCTTCGACATTTCCGGAGACATGCTTCACTACAAGGGTTAAAAACCGTACTACGCTTTCACTCCTATCAGCATGCCACGCCATTTTCCTGCTTTATTTCCCCCCCGCTTCCATGCTTCCTGCTCCTCTGTCCCCTCCTGAACGCTGACCAGTGATGTATTTGCAGCCGGAGGATGAGACACCGAACACATAAAAGCAACACAAATAAAAGGTCATTGTCTGAGGGCTTACCGGAGACGAGGCAGGAAAGGGCCCGAACCAGTCAGTAACTATCGACCACGTGCGGGTGCTGGACCTGGAAGACGGAGAACAACAAAGACAGTTTGTGACAAAGCTGACACGCTGTAGTCTTCGAAGAGTAAAATCAATTGTGACATTTTTCATTTATTTGTAAATGCCTCTTTGGCGGTAGACTCACTCGAAACGACACTCAGGCTCTTACGGAATAGGAGAGGTGAGAGTAAAATAGAAGAATCCTGACAGTTCCCTTAATGAGATTCCGCATTAGGGCCAGGCTCACACACTTTCCCCTCAGCCAGGAGCACGCCCTTCACTTTCAATCTCACACACAAGTAATTTGGTAAACGTTAACCCTATAAAAAACTAAATCCAGACAGCATTGCTGACACTTTACTCACCGTCCCGTATTTATTGCGAGACAAGAGCCTTAAATAGTTTGCGCTGATGAGCAGAAATAGATGTATATATGCGAATATCAAATCGAACATTTGCAAAGTATATTTGATTTAAAAACTTGATGCAAAAAGTTAGGCAGATTTGACACAACTGAGGTTGTTATTTCAAGCATACAGACACAATAACTTCAATATATTAAGATGTATTATTTCCTGCCTTTAAATACAAAAGCTGCAACCTGGAAACATTTATTTATATAAAAAACTGGTAACACTTTATTTGAACGTGTCCTTGTTACACGTTACATGTATTTACTATAGTAATAATTATATAATAATTACATAAAACCAAAACCAAACTCTAATCCTTCCCTAACCCTATAGTAAGTACACTTAATTAATATTGCTCAGTACTTAAACGTATAATTACACTGTAACAGGGACACATTCAAATAAATTCAAATAAAGTGTAACCGAAAAACGTTATACTCAGTGTTTACATACGCAAATACAATTTAGTATCTACTCACTGTGTAACTTACCTATTTTTAAAATTTCCCTTAGAAATTCATTTTTGTAACATGTATTAGATGTAACAATCACTGCACTGTTTTAGGTGCAGAGGTTTTATGTATTTAGTAAGTATAGAAGCTTACTAAATTTCAAAACAATGTGATATAACTTTATGAGAAATCATAACCAAAATTAACTTACACAATGTAATCATAATAACATTAAGAAATACTGTAGGCCAACTTGTTCTAATGGGCTCTTAAAGAAAAATATGTTCTTTAAATGTAAATGAGAAATGCCTTTTATTTCTGTATTAATACTGGCAGGTGTGTCTGCTAAGGAAACAATTAATAGCAAATAATTAAAACCAAAAACCAAAGCTGAATTAACCAGTTTTATATAATTTTTAATCTGAATGTTGAAGGAAAACCACCATTTCTAAATCACAGATTTAAAATGTAAGCTGTAGACATTACACTTTATCTAAAGGGTTTACAAATGAGAAAAAATAAAGAAAATATTAAAAAGATCCAGTGACTGAATAATCACCTACGCAACCCTCATCGTATTTCTGTCCATATATCCATTCATATTAGGAAACTGAAAGTAAAACACCCCTGTTCATAAGTGTTTTGAATAAACCCTTCCAGCTGCAGATGGAGTGAAGTACTTCACAGGACAATTGAGACAAGTTCATTGAGTTCACTAAGACTACTCACCCATGTCCTCCACGAGGGACTTCCTTATAAAGACAGTAATCTGTAAGCACAGGAAGATATATATCAAACAGTAAAAGTTTAATGACTCTGGAATTAACTTGATCTAAGAAGAAATGTTCACTCAAAAATGATTCTGCCAACTAATTCTCTCATCATTTACTCACCCTCATGTAATTCCAAACCCTGTATGACTTTCTTTTTTCCATGGATTAGAATAACCTTAACAGAAGAACATACAAGTCATTTAATTAAAAAAAAAAAAAAAAAACTTACAATGAACTTGATCTTTTGAGCTTTAAAAAATGAGCAAAAGCAGTATACAAGTATCATATAAGTAGTTGTATAACTGTGGCAAATATCTATTATTATTGTAAACTGTAAATAAATTGCTACTTAAATGTACTTGACTTGGTATCAGAGGGAGTAGCATTTCCAATCTAGAAAGCATTTGATTGAATAGAAATCAGTGAGGCGAAAATAGGGGGGGTACTATTCCCAGAAAAGCCTATTTTTACTGTACTTATGCATACATCATTCAAAAGTTTGGGGTAGGTACGACTTTTTAAATGTTTTTGAAAGAAGTGTCTTATGACTCAGGGCTGCACTTATTTCGTTCAAAATATTGCAAATCAAAATAACTAGCCTATTAGTATTTTACAATGTAATTTATGTGATGGCAAAGCTGAACTTTTTAGCATCATTACTCCAGTCTTCAGTTCAGTGTCACATGATCCTTTAAAAAATCATTCTAATGCTTAGGCCTATTTGCTGCTCAAGAAACATTTCTTATTTTCATCATATTATTATAAACAATAGTTGTGCTGCTTAGTTACACTTTTGGATCAATTTAATGTGTCCCCAAACGTTTGGATGGTAGTGGATCTGCTATAAGTTCGTTTTGTCAATGTATAGGAGTGCTCTAGCATATAGATATTAGCATATTAGCTTTGAGGCCATATGACTTGTTTTAATTTAATGGGGTCTTCAATGTAAATCAGTAGTGCTTAAAGGTTTTGAACACTTTGTTTTTCTCTCTTTAACTTTTTACTATTGTGAGAAAGTTCTGCGGTGGAGCGTACTAGGATTATGCCAAAGACCCAGTCACATTTACTATCCATCTGTCTGATTAGCATTTCAACTCAGTTGTCAGGTTTGCTTGATATGTAATCTGATTTGTGGGTCAGGAAGAGGGTCTCTCTTCTAGTAAGGAACCTTCACGTTATCGGAATTTTTGTAAATACGAGTTTCCTAGTGGAATATTGGATATGAACACCCTCTCAAGCCATATTTACCACAGGGAAGCTCTGGGATCATTTTAGGTGCGTTCACACCATGTCGTAATTACTGTAGCAATTTTGAACTGTAAAAAGCCTTCACGTGCTTGTAGAACTTGTAATAAAACTCATAATTTTCTGAGAGCTACGACTTGTACCACATCCGCTTGTACCACCTGACAACTGTAGATTAACCTTTCATCATTTCACCGTTCTTACCATTCAACTTGTAAAAAGTGTTCAGATCCTTGAAAAGCTCCTAATTACAGCTTGTAAGATGGGAATTTTGAGGGAGTTTCTACCTGTATCACGTGACCTCTGTACCACCTGACCACTGCAGATTCAGTAGTCATTTGAGGCTGCTTCATTTCAGTAAACTGACCACTACATTCCAAAGTCATTAAGAAATTACAATAATTTATGCTTCACTAGGAATAACAGTATGCGGCCTACAACGTATGCGGCTGACAGTTGCGACCTCTGGAGGATGCAGCCTTTGAAATGAGACACAGCTATAGAAACACATAATTTTTAATAATGCAGTTCCGAATAGAATGTAACGTGTCATCATACTTTACTGCCAGCAGCCATATCACCCTGTAGCCCAAGACTAGTTGCCCACTGAAGCTAAGCAGGGCTGAGCCTGGTTAGTACCTGGATGGGAGACCTCCTGAGAAAACCAGGTTGCTGCTGGAAGAGGTGTTAGTGAGGCCAGCAGGGGGCGCTCACCCTGTGGTCTGTGTGGGTCCTAACACCCCAGTGTAGTGACGGGGACACTATACTGTCAAAGAGCACCGTCCTTTGAATGAGATGTTAAACTAAGGTCATTAAAAATCCAAATTTGCCCCTTGGCCTCTGTCCATCATGGCCTCCTAATCATCCCCATATACTGATTGGCTTCATCACTGTCTCCTCTCCACCAGTAAGCTGGTGTGTGGTGGGCGTACTGGAGCAAAATGGCTGCCGTCGCATCATCCAGGTGGATGCTGCACATTGGTTGTTGTTGAGGAGATTCCATCTTCAATGTAAGGCACTTTGAGGTCCCAGAAGAGGGACTACGGAAATTTACGACATGGCGTGAAAGCAGCATTAAGGTGTGTTTGACTTGAAGCGGCACTGTGCAAACCAATCGGTATAATACAAATAGTGACTCGAAAGCATAGAGAGCTTTATTTATAGTAATTATGACATGACGTGAACGCAGCATTTGATAATTGTTAAGTTCTCGAGTTGGGCGTGCCATAAACTTTAAACATGGCAGAGGGGAGAACGACTGCTGTGCTATAAAAGGCCAAGTCACACTGCACAGACAAACGCCAAGAAACAAGTTGGCCGTTGGATTTAGAATTTTATGAAAAAATAACTGTCATGTTCACACTGCCCCAACAGACACCAGACAAACGCTGATTAACATGTTCAGTCGGGTGAAAACAAACCCCGACCAATGGCAACTGACGGTCTATTGGCGATCTGACACTGATCCGACAAAACCCAACAAACATGTTTGTTTACGTTTGTCTGTGCGGTGTGTATCGGCCTTTTAGTGTTATTTCCGTTTATAGCCTATATATTCAATAAAAATGTTAACTTGTCGACTACACCGTATGCAAAACGCCAACCATATGTGATGTATTCCAATGTATTTCAATCAGATCGGTGTGAGAATTATTATATTTTTTGTTTAACATTATAAGAAACACTTTAAACATTTAAAAATGTGGTTATTGATAAATAAGTAAATTAGAGCTGTCACTAACTATTATTTTGGTAATCAAGCAATTATTTGAATGATTAATCGAGTAATCTGAATTTAGTTTTTGGTGGTAATAAAAATGGACCTAAGCAAACGAACAGTCTTTAAAATGCATAACAATGAGGAAATAATAACAATTTGGTTCAAATGAAGAATCAAAAGCAAATAAACATATGGTTTTATAAACAACACTGTGAAAATACATAGGCCTAATTTGCTGTACATTAAATAAACAATCTTCTTATGCACTATGTTTTAAAACAAATACCTGGAGAGGGCGCCAACGGCATGGTGTTTTTGCACTTTACAGCAGATTGTGTTTAATATTGGTCAAACGCCCTTTAATTAAAATATTTGATTCATCTTTAATATTTGGCCACTACTTTATAGAAGCAATACTACAGCCATTGTAATTTCTTGAACAAGAATATGTGGACATCAAAACATCCAAACGTAGAGCGAGGTTTTATTCTGAAATCGCGATGGCCAGTTCGCATATTTGAAAACATGTTGATATATTGTCATGCATTAGCCTAGGTTTATAAATTTGTAATTACTTACCTTACAAAACTGATGAAATATCGCACATCGCGTTCACAGATGAAACGTTATAGTGTGAATTCATAATACCACTATGCTTATCGAATGGTTTTTACATCGTGCCCAACCTAGAAAACGGTCTAATAATGCGTCTCATGGATTGCATCACTTCCGGTATTTTTCCGGTTAAAGTTACTCAACACGGGTAAATTGCAATTGAGGATTTAAAAAAAAAAAAAAAAAAAACGAACTACTCAATTTTAATCGAGGAATCGTGACAGCCCTGAAGTACACAATTATTGATTTAAATAATAATATTTAAATGATACCTTCATAATTAGCAATTGCAATCTGTCCCACTTGGGTAAAAGGGCAATGAGCCTCCATTGAAAAACAACAGCACTTTTTGTCCACAAAAGTGTTAAATCCATGAACTTCAGATTCCGCCTGAACAATCTGTGCTTCCTCATTGTTCTTCAAGAAGTGATGCAATCTGAGCTTTGCTTATGTTGTCGGCTGAAACTGTATGGGCCTACAATCGTAAACAAATGAATATTCTCACAAACAAATGAGCCTGCTTCCATAGTTTATTTTTCAAAATAGGGCAGTAGTTTTACTTGTAACTAATATCCAAGCAGTGCTGTTGGATTTTGTTGTATCTTGAGAGGCATAATCTCTAGCCATTGTCATTAGTAAAGTTTCAAGAGGTTAAATATAGGGGCTTACGTAAGCAAATATGCCCGAATAAAACAGGTTAAATAAAATAAAATATAGACTATTTAACAAAATGTTCCTCTTTAGTTATCAGCAGTTTTATTGATGTCCTTCTGCGGTTAAAACACTGACTGAGCGATTAAATGAGATATGATACAGTTTGATAAGCTGTATCTAAACATACCTTCTGATGTTCATTCATGTTTATTTCATAATATCTTTACTAAAGAAGAAGAGATTATCGGTTTACAGCACATGCGCACTGCCACTTCACTTGAACTATGCTACAGCCACCTATATGACGTCACAATAAAGAGCGCCAAAACGGTATTTATTTTTTACATTTTTGACTTTGTTTCATATAAAAAGTAGCAATGCACAAAACATATTCCAGACATGCTACAAATAGTGTTGAATTAAGGCCTATTGTTAGATTTTTAATCAACAATTAAAATCAAGAAATCCGTATTTTCCACCAACACTATAGACTATCTATAAAACATTTTACTGGTTGTGTGGGTTCAAAAAGGTAGAGAAACACAGCTGTAATGGATAGTTGCTCAGGGTTTGATCAATTTGTCTTCAAGTTCTCTCTGGACAGTGGTAAACACTTCCCTCCTCTCTTTACCTTTCCAGTTGAACGTGAAGTGGATTTATTTGCGGGTGGCATGTGGCGTGAGAGTCTGAGGTCAGCTCTCTCCTGCTACCCCTCTGGCGAGGTCGCAGCAGCCAGACTTCCGTACCGATACACCTGACCATTGGAGCGACCATCCATAAGCTAAAGAACTTGGGGAACAGGCCAAAAACCTGTCCATACAACACTATGCTTCAAGCTGTGGTATACGGAGGATGCTATATGAAGAACAAACTGAGGAAACCTAAAAGAACGAGTCGATGGTTTAAAAAGATTTGGTTGTATACCTTCTACATCTTCGATTTGTACCTGGTAATGTTTTGTCCCGAACTCAAGTAAAATCAAGTATTTGATTTTATAGAAATTGATACATGTAAATGTCCCTTAAAAACATTTCTGTTTTTATGTGTATGTCAAATGTCCATTAAATTAATCTTAATTTGTGAACATATTATGCACACATGCAATAATTAAATATTTGAAATTACACAAATATACTTTATGTAATCTCACTTTATTAACCAATGTCTTTGCTGCTGACCTTCGATGATCCACTTCAACCATTCTAACAAGCAAAAATGACTTTAGATACATTCAAAATAAATGTGAAGTATTCAATTAAAATGAATTAAACACAAACTTTGAAAACAAAATCCATGTAGCCTATTTATTATACAGTTTGGTGAATGTAAAAGCAACTACATTTGCTATGACATTAAATTTATGCTGTGAAGCATTTTTGAATTACTCTTATTTAAACCAATTGTTTAAATAAATGTTGAAATATTAATTTATTTATTTAAAGCAAATATGTGAGTGTGGTAAGTTAATTGTACAAATATTTGATGAAACAATTTGTAATGTCAAAAATTTGTTAAATTAAATATAAATATTTATATTTGTCATATCAGAGTTTTGGACTATACTGTATAACAGCATGAAGCGGAAGATGCAATATCTTTTATTTCCTATTGTGACGTATATCAATGTAAAAACGGTTTCTCAAACTAGAAAAAAAAAAAGAATTGTACAGATAAAAATCACCACGAAATCCAAACCGACAATTCTTATTTTTTCTATAGAATATTGCAGTATTTATAATAAATGCTGCAATATTCCATAGAAAAGAATAAGAATTGTCGGTTTGGATTTCATGGTGATTTAAGGAAAACTTTATCGATCTGAAACTCTGTTACTCACTAATAAAACCACAATGAGACAAATTGGTACTCCATTGTCTCTGAAATATGTGTGTAAATCACATTCAGGCTAGCCAGTGATTCTCTGGAGACTGCTCTGACCCCTCTATCACTCTTTTTACCTCACTGTCACAACTGACAGGCTTCTTCTCTTTCCAAGCAGCAAAACAATGACACTGACTCTGTCCTGTCAATTATTTATGTCTAAGTGCTCAGCCTTGAGTCGTATGCCCTCTCTTCTCATTGCACACTGTCTGAGCCCCTCCATTCCATTTGCCTTCTGCACTTTGGCTGATAAAATTCAGTCGTTATTTTTTAGATGCTTTTACTTATGCAATAAGCTATGAGAGGCTGTTCTTTACAGCGAATTTCCCACAGGTAAACGTTGTTCTTAGCATTGACCTTCTTAGGCATGTTTATAAAATCTCCTCAATCAATACTCGAGTGGCTTATTAAAAGCATTTAAAATCATGTGAAGTCACATGTGATGATGACTGCAAATAGCAGTTAAATTATGCAAATTATGACAGTGGTCTTGGCAAGCGCAACATAAACAAAAGCATGAAAATATCAAAGTAAATACGTCAGTGATCATTTGAACCCTTGATTCACTGCTGAAATCCAATCTGCATTACATCACATAAATTATGTGTTTATGGAAATATTAAAAGATGTCTTGTATTGTATCTCAATGGTATGTTGGTGCGGTACGATAATTGCAACACTGAACTGACTTGAGCTGAATAATGACACTATTGAGCTGCTATACAGCAGAATTGTAATGTGTTGCGTATTTGATGAAGTTTAGATTATTGATTGTGTTGTTTTCCTGTGAAGCTGCTTTGCAAAAAATCTGCACTATACAAACTGCTATATAAATGACTTGGCATTAGGAATCTTGTTTTATAGTTAAGGTTCTCCCTTTTTAAAATTGGGGATTTTTAACAAACATTTGTAAGAGCAAAATCTGTGAGAGCAAATTACAATAAATCCCTACTCAACCAGAGGTCAGGTTGAACAAGTTAACTCACATTATGAAACACTTGTGTGTGGTACATGTTTAAAACTCATAGTATTGAAATCACAACATATCATAAAAAATTCTCTTTTTTTAAAACATTTCAGCATGTTTTCAATTGTGCAAGTACAATGGTAAAAATCACAAAGAATCCTTTTCAAAACACAAAATAAGTGTTTCATGTGTATAAATGTTTCATTCACAGATACTGCTACAATCAAACGCTTCACTTGCATCTTCTCGTTCAGTTTAACACATTGGTTTATTATTTAATCCAATTGATCTTAATGGTTAATCAGTGAATCATTTGGTACATCTGTATTCTATAGATATAATTTCTACTGTGTTTGCCATTTCCGATAAGGATTACCAATTGTATTTTTTTTTTTTTACATTATAAGCGATTTATCTTAGATTATAACCACTTTGTGTGTGTGACAGAGATTTGCAATATGTGGACATAGAATAGGATAGAGTACAATGGAGTGGAAACAGTCAGTGACTGTATTACATCAGACTGATCAGAGGAGATCAGAAGAAGGAGACAGATGGCATCAAATACAACATTTTACATTACAGTATGCCATGTAATATTGTAAACGAATTACCTTGAGACACTGCCACATTACTGTCACTCACCCTTATAAAGGTCAACTACAAAGATTCAGTCATTTGGCACAGTGAGAACATTTACTGTATTAGCAGCAAACTCTGTTAGCACAAAACCTAATGGCCATTTCATACGTCATCACCTTTTGATAACATACTGAATAGATACTATTACAAACCTTATGGATTTTATGTTACGTAAGTTAGGTAATGTAAGTTTATTTTCTGATGTGGCATCTGTAGCCTATATTACTGCAATTAGTTCAGCAACAAGGTTGATTTGGTTGACACTGATTATAATATGTGGACTGAAAATGTGCTCTAATTTTAACAAACGCATGGGATCAGGTTTTGAAAGAATGATGTGTTACAAGTGTGATCAGTCTGGATTGTTGTACTATGAAAATATTTTTGAAAATATACACCCCGTGAAAATTGCACCAAAGCAATAATAAAAATAAGATATGTTTAAGTATTTGGCTTGGATTACAATGGTCCAACATTTTTGTAAACGAGATTCATTTTATAAATGCAAAATATTCCTAAACAGACACTTGCTTTTTATAAGTTATTGATATTATTAGCTTATAAATAGCGTAACATTATTTACTTAAAGTAAACATGACATATAGACAGACAGACAGATAAACATGGATGGATGGATCTGGAGGATCTTTTCTAACAACTTTAAGAGTAATAGCCTTGTTATGGATTTGTAAAAGCAAAGGCATTTATGAGAATGGAGGACAGTGTGCTGGCTGGTACTCAACCATCTGACTCAGCATCTACAGCGAGTTGCTCTTGCATTATAATCATTTAAACAAAGTATAGAAATATTGTTCCTGAAAATGATCATTTTTTCACTTTTTTTATTGCTCAATGGACATGCCACGGAGAAAAGTGCTGACATTGATTGAAGAAAAGTATTTGTGCCAAATATCTGATCCATTTTGGCACACTGTAAATCTTCCCCTTAAAAGCCATTATTCTGAAATATTTCCATCAGGGGCTTGCACCGGCCCATTACCTACCGCCCCTTTTCAGACAAAGTACATTCAGTTTAGTATAATGGCTCTCAGCCTCATAAAAACACCATAGGCTTGCATTAGAGACATAAACGTGCCCTGTTGGCCACCATCCATCAATCAAAAAAAATTCATACACAGAACACAGTAATGCTTATGTTATACGCTTGTCTATAATCACATTAATATATAATTTTATTAAAGAGGTAATTCACTGTCCAAGGCCACTGCTAGTCTGCTCCTATTGACCCGACCAGAGTCAAATACTGCCTTGCTTGAGCAGGAAATACTTCTTGGCAAACGTTTAGTCACAATAAATGTCAACTTGTTTTGTTCCCGGGTACAAGATAACAATTCAAATAGTAAACGTTAAGTGGGAGTGAGTTATTTTTGGTTTCAAGAGAAGGATCCAGCACGTTGTAGGCAGTGGCTAAAGACTGCAAAGATTTGTGAATATATAGGGAACACCACAACAGAAAACCGGAAAAACCTCTGTTGTCAGCACTGGAGCTGTCAAAAGACACGTTTCGTCACGATACACACACGGGTAACAGAGAGATCCAATAGCAGTATGTTTATTAGGGTAATCCGTACTCACAATCCAGTTCAGGCAAAGGTTCAAAATCCACAAGGGCAATCCAAAACATAGAACACAAACAAAAAGTAGGAAAGCACAGAGGTGTGAGGACATTAAACAAGGACTCCGTAACAAACACTAAACAAGCAGGGTATTTAAACACATATCAAACAAGACTAACACAGAACAGCTGGGAACAATGATAACAGGGAACAGCTGAGTGCAATAAACTGATGAGTGACAGTGACAGACAGAATGCTGGGAATTGAAGTAAAATGTGAAGGACACCGTGAGAACGAGGACCTCTAGTGATAGACAAGGTAACACAACCAAACACTGTGACACGTTTTGCATCATCTTGCAGACTTTAGCTTTAGTCTGTAACATGGAAAAAGAGTAGGATAAATATTGTTACTTTACATATTGCTACATTTACATATAATACCGTTTGTAACCATTGCAACAATACACAGTGGGTTAAAAATCTGTGAACGTATACTTTAAATCTATTGTTTTCACATGAGAAATGCATTATTTTTGCAGAAAACTTTGTTTTGGACATACAAAACCCTAAATTATAAATTCTAGCATTCTATTTTTTTAAATGTTGCCAGCCACTGCCAGCGGTTTTGATCATCTTCACACAAAAAATTATGGCCCCCAGAATATTTTGTTGTATGAATATCTGAACATGTCACTTGTTCAGATATTCTTGTCACTGATTAAAATTGTGAGGTAACACAACGCTGTTTCTCTTGGTCTGTATATCATACAAAACTGCATTTGAGTGTGTTGACAATTATAATGTTATTATATGTTAGTTTGTTGGCTGTATGAGACTAGTAGTAAGCTAGATAAACATTAGAATATTATACTGATCATATTCTAACATTTCATTATGTCGAGCTATATAACATTGATTTGTTTCATGTATATTTGAGGAGTTATTTTCCAAAACGCTATAAATCCATTTCAATAGTTTTCAGGATTTTTTTTTTTTTTTTACCTAGACCCACACATTTTGTGAATATTCAATTTATCCTGTTAAAATGTTTTTTTTTGGCTCAGTCTGAACATGTTGAACAACGATTATTAAATCAAACAACAATATTGTTTATGATAAATTCAAAGTTAATTTTATTTTTTTTTCAAAATGCTATAAATCCATCAAGTTTTTTCCGAAACGCTATAAATCCATCAAGTTTTTTTTTTCCAAAACGGTATAAATCCATCAAGTTCCCTTTCGTTCGGGAACTCCTACGTCTCGTCGGAGGAGTTTCCAACGAATTGGGATCACGCTAGGGAGACCAATTGCCTTCGAGTGAACTAAAACGAGCCAATAAGTATTGGCATGCAAGATTTGCATTCCGCGGCCTGCCTACCAGTGCGGGTATAAAGGCGGAAGCAAGCGCATACACAAACGCTTTTAGCTTCGGAGCCGACCGATTGTGTCCTCTCTGAGTGAATGAGCTTTAAGAATGTATTTTTCTTACGAGCTACGAGTCTGCTGTTTCGGGAGGGGATCTCTCTGTGTTGGTGAGATGGCGTTTCAGCGACCGCGCGGTTTCCTGTCTACCGGCTGCATCTATATGCTGTTAATTCAAAAGCTGTTTTCACAGCTGGTAAACGGTTGAGTGCGCACAGCGGGCTTGCAGTTTCCCCGCTGTGTTGCCGCGTTGGGTCCCTGTGTGCTTCAGCACGATAGAGAGTACTTTCTTCCTGAAAGAGCAACACGAGTGAAGATCGCGTCCTTTTCAGGATGACGTTTCACTCGTGTATTTCTGGATGCGATCGTTTCCTGTCCTTATTTGACGGCCACGTTCATTGTTTCACATGCCTAATCAGTGTGTGAGACTACGTTCGTGGGTGGTTCATGTTCTCTCAGGAGTGCATGACCACGTCGGCACGTTGTTCGTCTCCCCTTTCTCGTAAAGGCTTGAGCCGCTCAGCGTGCCGTGTGCCGTCGAGCGCCGGCTGACAGCGCGGGTTGTCACGGCAACCCAGCGCGCGTCATTCGGCGCTCAAGATGCGCGGTCAAGATCAAGACTCGTGTGCCTCTGTGAGGTGAGTCCCTTTGCTTGTTTCCCGATCTAGTTTCTCTTCTGGTGCACCAGGGGATGGCTACTTTGGCAAATAACATTGGTGATCTGAGGGTTCAGTGAGCACGAGCCACTCACTCCTCTAGCGCATCGCAAACATGCTGAGACTGTGTTCGTGGGTGGTTTATGCTTTCTTGTGAGAGCATGACCACGTCAGCACGTTGTTCGCCTGCCTGTAGGCTTGAGCGCCCGGCGTGCTGTGTGTCATCAAAGCGATGGCCACGTTCACTATCTTGCATGCCTGGTTGACGGCCACGATCACGGTTTCACATGCCTAATCAGTGTGTTGAGACTGCGTTCGTGGGTGGTTCATGTTCTCTCAGGAGTGCATGACCACGTCGGCACGTTGTTCGTCTCCCCTTTCTCGTAAGGGCTTGAGCCGCTCAGCGTGCAGTGTGCCGTCTAGGCTTTCGGATGGGTCTCTGGTCCTTCTCATGAGGGATCAGGCATTTCATTCGGGGCCCCAGGGAGGACAGATGTCGGTCGCTACATCGGAGAGAGGGCTGTTATACTCTGAATTTGATGCTGAGTTCCCAGTGTTCTCATGCTGAAGATTCAGACTTAACAGCCACACTTTCCTGGGCTGTTCTAAAGTGCCTGGATGTGTGTGAAGAATTTTGGCAGTATGGAAGCATTTTGGTGCCAATATGGCAAGCCAAACATGCCTAAATCTGCAGAAGTTTTTCCTCTCTCACTACCACTGCACGTGCGTAGTTCTAACTCGGGGTTGAGCTGTGCTTAGTGACTGACCGTGATAAGTCACAGCGCTGGCCCTCGGTTAGACGATGTCCACACTGTGGTCCAGAAGCACCTCAAAACCAGCCCGCTCGGAGTTGTTTTCCCCCAGCAAAAGGAAAGGGAAACAACCCTGAGAGGAGCTGCTCAGAGTATGTGACGTTCTGCTCTTGGGAGTGCGTGTCATCACCACTCCTTCCCCCGGGGAGGGCCGGGTGGAGAATTCGTTTCTGTTCCGCCGCTGGTTATTCAGAATCAGCGGTGCCCAAAGTTTGAGCAGTCCACTTCCTCTGAGTAGTTCACGGGCCCCAGCGCTCAGATGGCAGTGACGCCGCCACGGCCTCGTCACTCTCGTCTCTCGCTGGGTGAGGGGAAATCAGGATTCGATGCCCCCGGGCCTCGTTCCTCGTTTCCCCTCACGGTCGAGACTGGCAGTCAATAAGACCAGTTTCCTCCGTCCGAGCGAGACTGGTAGTCCAGGATGACGCTCCATTGCCTCGCCACTATCAGTCTCCTCCGTCCAAGAGGGTCAGAATGGCAGTGTGCGACGCCACGTTGCCTCGCCGCTCTCATTCCCCTCACCCCAGCGCTCAGACGACAGTGTCGCCGCCACGGCCTCGTCACTCTTGTCTCCCGCTGGGCAAGGAGGTGAGGAAACCTGGACCCGACGCTTCCATGCCTCGCTCCTCGTTTCCCCTCCGTCCTTCGCCTCGGGACAGCCCGCAGTCGAACGCCTCCGGGCCTTCCCTGCCGTCTGCCCCTCGGTGGAAGCAGGTAGGTGTTGCCCTGCACACCCAGACCTCTCTCTCGGCCGCAGCAATGCCTCCGGAGTCAGGTCCCTGCCTTCCACTTCGCTGCCCCTCCGCGGGTGCGCCGGTGGTTCGGGTGGGCTCGCTGGTACAGTCTCTCGAAGCCTGGTTAGTGCTTCCGGGGCCGTCCCGCTGGCTCATCCGCACCATTCGGCTCGGCTATGCAATTCAGTTTGCCCGCCGGCCTCCCAAGTACAGGGGTATCCGCTTCACTCGTGTGCGGAGCGTCGATGCCCCTGTCTTGAGGAAAGAGATTGACGTCCTGCTGGCGAAGGACGCGATCGAGCCGGTCCCTCCAGCCGAGATGAAGTCTGGGTTTTACAGCCCCTACTTCATTGTACCCAAGAAAGGCGGTGGGTTACGACCAATCCTGGACCTGCGAGTTTTGAATCGGGCCCTGCACAAGCTCCCGTTCAAAAGCAGAAGCGCATCTTCGAATGCATCCGTCCCCAGGATTGGTTTGCAGCGATCGACCTGAAGGATGCGTGCTTTCATGTCTCGATTCTTCCTCGACACAGACCCTTTCTTCGGTTTGCTTTCGAGGGTCGAGCATTTCAGTACAAGTCCTACCATTCGGCCTGGCCCTGTTGCCCCGTGTCTTCACGAAAGTCGTGGAGGCGGCCTTTGTTCCCATGAGAGAACATGGCGTTCGCATCCTCAACTATCTCGACGACTGGCTTATAGCTCACTCGCGAGATCTGTTGTGCGAACACAGGGACTTGGTGCTCCAACACCTCAGCCGTTTGGGTCTTCAGGTCAACTGGGACAAGAGCAAACTCTGCCCACGCAGAGGATCTCTTATCTCGGTATGGAGTTGGACTCGGTCGGTCAGACTGCGCGCCTCTCAGAGGAGCGCGTCCAGTCAGTGCTCAACTGCCTCAAGTCCTTTCAAGGCAGGTCAGCGGTTCCACTGAAACAGTTTCAGAGGCTCCTGGGGCATATGGCAGCCGCAGCCGCAGTGACGCCGCTCGGCTTGCTTCATATGAGACCGCTTCAGCGCTGGCTTCACGATCGAGTCCCGAGATGGGCGTGGCAGAGCGGCACGTTCCGGGTCAACATTACCCCGCACTGTCGCCAAACCTTCAGTCCCTGGTCAGACCCTGCGTTTCTACGGGCCGGAGTTCCCCTAGTCCAGGTGTCCAGGCATGCTGTTGTGTTCACAGATGCCTCTGCCAGCGGCTGGGGGGCCACGTACAACGGGCATGCAGTTTCAGGTCTGTGGACGGGGCCTCAACTGCATTGGCACATCAACTGCCTAGAGTTGCAAGCAGTACGTCTAGCTCTGTGCCTCTTCAGGGGGCTGCTTCTGCACAGACATGTACTGGTCCGTACGGACAGCACTGCGACCGTTGCGTACATCAACCTTCAAGGTGGTCTACGCTCCCGTCGTATGTCGCGACTCGCCCGCCATCTCCTCCTATGGAGTCAGAAGCATCTGAGGTCGCTTCGGGCCATTTACGTCCCGGGTGTGCTCAACCGTGTGGCCGACGAGCTCTCACGGCTGCCGCCTCTTCCGGGACAATGGCGACTCCCAATTCGTTGGAAACTCCTCCGACGAGACGTCTCCGTTCCCTACTCAGGGAACGAGGGTTACCATACGTAACCGAGACGTTTTTTTTTCAAAAATGTATGGTTTGTCTTTGAAAAAAAATGCAACATATAATCAGGGACTCGTATAAATTAATATAAATTAAATTTAGTAACACATTTAGGCTAATAGTCATTCGGTGAAAAAAGTAATGTCATGCTAATGTGACATGAAAAGTACTGAATAGTTCTACGTACTAGCCTACAGATAGATAAACGAGATAAACTGGCCTTTATATTGACCATGATAAGTTGCTATGGTAGATTGTGTTTTTTATCAGATCGTCCGGCGACAGCCTCTTGGCCTGACAAAAACCTTTTGCGGCAAATTTATGTTGACATTCCACTGTTGGTATTATCGCGCCACCCGAGTGACGAGCCTTCTTTTTTTGTTATTTTTGGTGATTTTCTTTGTCCAGTCGGCGTTTTCTTCCCCCAGGAAAAGGTCTCACTGGCTCATCAAGGCCATCAAAAGTGTTATCACTCATTTTGACGAATGAATGGACATAAACAAACCTCTGTTCAGAGCGCCGCCGTGTTGGATTGCGTAGAGCGCTCACTGAATTCTGATTGGCCTAGAGAGGATTTATCGCGTTTAGGCTAAAAATAGGTTTGGCGCTTATCCCGTTTTGGAAAATAACTGGATCTTGCAGTACATTTTAAACAAGGAAATATAGCGATTTGGCATGAAACGTTGATGGAGCAGTGAATAGGTTCAGAACACAGCAAAATGACATGACAAACTCATTTTTTACAAAAATGCCGTTTATCGCGTTTTGGAAAAGAGCTCTTCATTTGCTCACCTGTCCAAAAAAGTACATGCAAGAGCGGTGTCTCTGTCAAGTCAAAGTTTGTCGCGAAGCTCCCTGCATCTCGAAAACGCCACCCCGATATTGATCCTCGTTTTATTTCTCCTTTTGTCCTAAAGTCTCCTTGCCATGGTCCATTATTTTTGAACGAAACAACAACAACACCGCTAGACGTTATGCAGTTGTTTACGTCTGTTGCCATTACTGGTTGTACTGCCTGTTACTATGGCAGTACAACCAGGGATAACGCAGATATTACATTATTAAAGGTGACAAGTGGGCACTTTTAAATTGTGAATTTCTCTGAATTTACAAATTCTTGGAAATATTTATATGAATGTAAGTACACAATTGAACAAAATATATAACACTGTGGAAATGGTTTTTGGATATTTTAATACAACAATCTTACATATTGTACCTTTAATGCATTTTTTTTATCAACAAATGAATGTTTGTAAGTTTTTTCCTCAAAGACTACATCCAGATCGGATTCAGAAGGATGATCAAAATATAGATGGACTAGATTGAGTTCATCAACACCCCCAAAGCTTCACAGTCCGATAGCTCGTCCTGGGTCGACGTTTCATTCAGTAACATTAGGCAGTTTTGATATATATATATGCCCATCAATGTTGGTGATTGCGTTATATTACATATACAGATGATTATGATATCGCTTGTTTCTGCATCTCCTTCGCATATGTTTTGATCAGGAGATTCAGTAATCTTTCAGAAGATGTGTAAAAGCGCCCCATTCTATATAACAGTGAAAGTAAGGAAAGCCGGACAATTTGGTCAATGGCAGGGAAGCGTTGTCTCACAAATGACGGAAATTTCAATCAATAGCAAGGGAAGAGTTAAATACATTTAAACTTAAAGTATTATGTGCATTTCATGCTAAACCACCAATCAAATAGTTCTTATCTAGCAAAAATCGACATTCCTTAGCTTACAGAGAGTGTAAAAACTGTGATTTTTATATGAAGTACAACCATCTCACTTTCATCAAAGCAGAATGTACAACAGTTATTTGAAAAGCTCTCATAAAAGCATTCATTTTATCTCTAGACAGGATTCACCATATGTCACACTTGATGATTGGTCAAAGGTTAGAGAACATGGGAGGTTGCGGAGCGGCCGCACCTGAAGATGCAGCCTATTCTCGTTCAGCTCGACCTTAACAAGGTGAGCAGAAAGCCTCCACAGGGGTTCTTTACAGCCTCTGTGTCATTTCATCTGTCAGGCCACACAAGATCACAACACAATAAACTTGTCAACTTTCAAGAAATTACTGCAACCAAACTCATTCCCTCTCACTCAGTGAAAGAGCGGGTGACATTGGATCTTTTATAAGACCACGTGGAGGTCAGAGAATCTACTGCTTCTACATGTGGAATTAAGGTTCCTGATGGCTCCTGATTTATGGCTGTAGAGGCCCAAAGTTCTAGTTAAACTGCTGATTAAGGTGGCTTGAGAAAAAACTGATTGAAATGTGTAATGATTACACATGCTACACAACGTGTCATAATTCTTAACCTCAAGAGTAACACGGACACCTCCTAGAACAATTATTTACTGATTGCAATTAAGAACAAGTTAATATGCACTAAAATCATCTGTATTTAGAGACAGAAAGTTTAGCACATATTGGTAAATTGAGATGCAGGTGGAATGTTGGGGATTTATGGTGGGTTTGAAAGAATACCCATCAATTTGTTTGTTTAACATCATTAAGGAAAAATGAAGAGAAAAACTGCAAATGCTACACACAAATTATAAATAGAACAGACTACTTTTCACACATTTTCCCTAATTTATTTTTCGGTGTAATGCATTACTAGAACATCTAAGCAAAAAAGTTTTTTTTTCTCCCTCAGTCTATCTCCACCTTAGGTAGCTAGCACACAAATTACTACCTGTTTTTATACTGCATAATATAGTACTTGTCAGGGTTATGTCCTGTTTTATAAGGTTTGAGTTATATTATGAGTTGTTTTTTGCTCTGTTTTCTGTTTCCTTTGTTCATTTTTTCCTACTTCTAGTTAGTTTCATAGGTTACTCATTGTTTGATTATCATTTGCACCTGATGTTTATTTAGTTGATTGGTTTGTTCAGTGTATTTAAGCTCTGTGTTTCCTTCTGTATCATTCTCTTGACTGACCTAAGATGGATCAAGCAGCAGTTAAGATTCTCCTTCTCTTGCAGGGGAACAGACCTTCGAGAGACACACGCAGGCTTTCCTGGACTTATACGAGAATGAGGAAAACAGAGTGCCAGCCCCAGCTCAGCAGTGGCGAAGCCTGTGCTCACCACAGACGCGGAGACGGAGTGTTGCACGATCAAAACGCCAGCAGTACGGACTGAGTATAGGATCATCACAGAGATCAGTTTCTGCAAATAGCACAGTGCTATGAAATTGACAAAGTTGAGGATGAAGTTGAGGAGGACGCCGAAGTTAATTAATGTGCTTTTGCTGTACCTGATGTGACCGCTGAAACGGCTACGTGTAACAGACGTAAGCCAGTAAGAGCTGTGAGTATAACTACTGATGCTAGTGGCTGCGGTCTTTAGTGTCCTTGTCAGCTCACCCGGAGACCCTGGTTCGAAACCCGCTTAGAGTGGGTCCAATAGGGTTACATTTGGTGCCTTGACCTGGATTGGAGTGAGGTTTAGGGGGGTGAGTGTAACGGATGTAGGCCTTTAAGAGATTTGCATGTAAAGGGCAGAATCATCTGTTTCTAAGAGTTTAATCTCTGAAGGTTTTGTTTCCGTTGCTGAGGGTGAGCCGGAAGTCCCTGTGACTTTTCTTAGAGACACTGGGGCAACTCAGTCACTGATACTTAAGGATGTCATTGATCTATCTCCTCATACAGTGGAGGAAACCTCAGTTTTGATTGAGGGTGTTGGAGGAGAGTATAGGCCAGTACTTTTGCACAAAGGTGGTGATAGAAAGGGTTACCTGCTTATAGTATCAACAGGTGGCTTCAAAGTTTAAGGGGGAGCAGGACATGGAGTAGCAGTAGATGGATTCCATCAGCCTAAAAGGAGTCCCTAGAGCAGCGGCTTGATTAATGACAGAATGAGTGGAGCTCACTCGTTTTGTTCTGAAGCCAGGTGGAACTCCTAAATTTTGATTATAAGAAAGTTAATCAGGTCACAAAAACAGATGCTTTTCCTATACCATGACTAGTGGGCTCCAGTGATCGGATTGGCAATGCCGAGGTTAAAAGGGTATTGGCAGGTGCCTTTATCAGAGCGGGCGAAAGAAGTCTCCATCTTTGTGACACCTGACACCCTAAACTGTTTTAAGGTTCTCCCTTGAAAAATGCACCTGCCACTTTTCAATGATTAATGAATCCAATAACTGCTGGCCTCTCAAATGTGGCTACACTACATAGTGCCTCATGGTCGGAGCACCTGGAGGATTTGCGACGTCTGTTTCAAAAGCTTCATGAAGCTTGACCGGTTATCAATCTACCAAAATGTGAGATGGAAAAGGGCCAGGTTACTTATTTGGGGCATGAAGTAGGTCAGGGAAAAGTGATACATAGTCAAGCCAAAGTAAGAGCCATTTTGAATCTCCCCAGTCCACAGACTCATCGAGAGTTAATGCAGGTGCTTGGGATGTGCCATGATAGCGTGCCATGAGTCTGGTATTGATAGACCTTGCATGTTTTTCCAAGAAGCTGAAAAAACTCAGAGATCGTATTCCACCATTGAGAAAGAGGCTTTGGCTCTGTTTTGGCTGTTCACCACAAGTTTATGTATCTAGTGGACTGGGAGGGAGGACCTGGTGGTGTGTACAGATCCTAACCCCTTGATATTCCTTGCTAAGTTTCAGACATCTCCTCAACATGTGTTCCGTTGGAGTCTCTTTTTTCAGACATATAGCTTAGTCATACAGCACGTGGCTGGTAGAGATAATGTTATGGCAGATCCCTTATCTAGGATGCCTGTACATTTTATAGATTAGAGGGGTTAGGACTAGGAGGATAGGGAATTATGAGTTGAGATTGAATGTCTCAGGACATGAGACATGATGATGATTACAATTTGTGTATGTAACATTTTAATGAGATGTGTAAATTATAAAAAAGAGAAAAATGACATGGTTGGGTGGTGTGTTTAACAATTTTTTAAGGGGGTAAGAATGTTAGGTATTTAAGTAAGGACAATAAAGTAAAGAACAACGATTCAAGTATGTCTTTAAAACCAAATTTGTCTTAAATACATTTCTTTTTGAATGAAGTATGTCCTTTATATTAAATGGACCAGATGCTGTTCTCTATTAGCCATCTTACAATGAAGCCAATGCTTTAAAGTGTTTACCATTCATTAAAGCTTGGCTCTGTGCAAGTTATATATAAATGTGTGTACTTTTCCAATTTTTCTTACTGCACCATAAAGCTTTTATTCACTCATATTGCTTTTGCCCTTCATCTGTCTCTGTTAATATAAATGTTTCCTTTAATAAGTCCAAACATGTCAAGTTGAGAACAAAACATTGGTTTGTATGGGGAGGAAATTGCTGAAGTATCAGCATGCAGGCTTACGTTCAAGCATCAGGGCAGGATTCAACACACTGTTTTGTTCACAGCTTAGCCTCAAATACCCATTTCCCATCAGCCCAGCCCAGGTGAATGCACTCTAATCCCTGATCAGCTCAATGGTATTACGGTATTAACAAAGACAAACAGGTAGGTGGATCCAGTGGTAGATTACTGAGGTGTGTGGATTTCTGGATCTATCTAACATTCTCATCCTGTCTCATCCCGCCCCGTCCCGTAACTGTGTTACTTTGCAGATTTTCATCCTGCTTTGTATTTTTCGTCTGTCTGTCCATCTGTATTTCAATTCAAATATTTTCATTTTAATCATGTAATATGTCTACAACACGGTCAAATCAAAAGTTATGGCCTTTGCATTTAAATCAATTAATTTAGTACACATGTATTCAAAGCTTCTGTTCTACATTGCACCATTCACTTTTCTCAACCCTTTTGTCAAAGAAATTTGCTGGTGCAATATGCTGGCAATAAATATAGTCTTCCTCCAAAAGCACAGGCTCACCTCAATAAATGTATTGGCCCACTCATGTGTAAATCATCTCTTATCCCCTCACTGATACCTGATCTTTCAGCCTTCGGTCTTGAAACGTCTTTCAAATAGATTGCAGATAGGATGTCCTCAGCATTTCTGGTCCAAGGAAGAACTGTAACAGACGCCATCTGAGATTAAATTTAGAGTGAGGGATGGGTCTTGTCTTGTTACCCTGTTTAATGGAAAACAATGAGTCTTCTAGTGGAGTCTCCAGGCTGACACATTAACCTGGATAGACCATTACGTCTTTTATTATCTGGAGAGCAGCTTCTTCTTCTTCTTCTTCTTCTTCTTCTTCTTCTGATATACCATAAATGAATGCCACAATACCAGAATCCAATGCAATGAATCCACAATCCATCACAATCCAACATCTTCCTGTAAATAACTCTTCCGGCAACAGACTCAAGAAACGCGATGATGTTAGAGATTTGTTTCAGTTTATTATATTTGTTGATATTGAATATTTAATTGTTAAATTTAATTGAATAAACATTCCCTTCTAATTTTACATTTAAATTATCTTTGCCATCATCCAATGCTCACTAAGGGCCAAATTTACTAGGACAAATTATAGTGAGAGCGCAATTCCAAAAAAGTGCAGATGGGAGTGGAAAGTTCTGCTTGTGATCTACTGATGACACACAAAATAAATAACACAGACGCATCCGGATAATTTCCATAATGACCAACATAATCAAGAGCAGCACAAATTAGCAGCTGGTTTAAGAGATGCTTTTTATGAGCGGTAAATAATGGCGCAAATACTAATAAATTGACTCGCGCAAACCTTAGTAAATCACCTTGCATGAATCATTTAAATACTCTCCTCCCATAAATTTTGTGTCTGAAAGGGAAACTCCTACAAATGCATATGCAATCAGGTCAGACACAAAAATATTCAGTTCTAATTTTTCACTGCGTGTCTCCGTATGTAAGAAATGTATTACAAGGATTTGCATAGGAGATACCTTTGAAAGATGGAGACGGCTGAAAACGGAGAAGAATTTGAAGACAGACGCCAAAGTTGCTAATTTTCTCCTGGACATGTAGATTCCTCAATTTTCTCCTGGACGGTAAAATGTCCATAACACCAATGAAAAGCACATTGTAGCCTATGATGTGAATAATTTGTCCCACTTGAAACATTTTGTAGCCTACTTGTTAATCATGCAAGTTCTACAGCCAAAAATAGTAGAATGACATGTAATCTTTCACATCACATAATTTACCGTTATGGACGTGTACTGCAGGGTAAGTTAAAAAATACAGCTGCTCGCTTTCACTAATAGCGTCAGCTAAATGAATAACTGTATCTTTGATATCGGTTAGCCTACACACAGTGACAGAGCATGTGCTTGTACTTACGTTAATGACAGATACCTACCGTTACAAGTTAGACTAACAGCTACTGTTATCAATGTACTGTCACATACGAGCATACATCTTTACAAACATAATTAAACATAATTAACAGAAAAAAAAAACTTACTGTGTAGGACTCGTCACTTGCCATTGGAAGCTCCTTGTAGCAGCCTACGCTCCTGCTGGATCCTGCAGCCTATCTGGCAACCTCGAGTCAGGGGGGAGGGGATACACCGCTCTACAGTAATTTGAAAGTGATTGCAGTACCAGTTTTGGCCACAATCCTACATACAGTTCCTTTAAGTAGTTTTTAAATCCAAAAGAGAGTTTGCACTGGCGCAAGCTGCTATATCCAGGCCAAAATGTTTAAAAACAGGGTAACACTTTACAATAAGGTTTCATTAGTTAACATTAGTTCACATGAACTAATAATGAGCTGCACTTCTACAGAATTTATTCATCTTTGTTAATGTTAATTTCAACATTCACTAATAGCCTACATTATTAAAATCAAAATTGTATTTGTTAAGGCATTGTGAAGTAACATGAACAAACAATGAACAGCTGTAACTAATTAACTAATATTAACAAATACAATGTAAACAAATGTAAACAAATGAGATCTTATTGTAAAGTGTTACCTAACTTGGTAACACTAAACAATAATGTTCCATCTAAAGTTTTAATTAATCACATTGGTGGGCTGTTTCAACTCTGAGGGAACTCTCTGCTCCTCACCATGGGGCTTCTCAGGTGCTGTGAGCAAATCACTCCGCCCAAGTAGCAGTGCTTCGCCTTCTGAGAATATAGTTCCCAGTATGTATACGGTTAAAAGATGCCTGTGTCTCATATGACCTTGTTATTTGTACACACTGTGACTATACAAATCACAACATATAAATAGGAAAATGTTGGTGTTATTTTGTCACTTATTGGGAGCAGTACGCTAGCTGGAGCCATTTACTTCCAGTCTTTGTGCTAAGCTAGGCTAGCGGTGGGTGCGTCAGACAGAGTTACAGCACGCACGGAGATAAAAAGGGTGTGTATGGACTTATCTAACTCTGGGGGATACGGTGAATAAGCTGAAGTCCCAAAAAGTCGGCGTGTTCCTTTAAGGACAAAAACCTGACAAAAGTCTTGAAATACGTGATCTGAAGAACGTTTTGTGGTGTGATAACTGTAGTAGCTTAGCCTATAAACGGAATTCCGGCCGTTGAATTATCGAAAAAGAATTCCAGCCGAGGTGTAACCGCCAATGGTGAGCATTAATTTTCTAATAATTAAATTATTCCTATACATATGTACAACATCTTATCTGTGAATTCATGGGAAAATATATTTAGATTTTGAGCAACAAAGAGAATGAAAAGTGCATGAAAAAAAGAAGAAAGTGAGACATTTCCATTTGGAAACACATCCTGACGGAAGCAGTCCATCATGTAGTGCAGCACAGAACAGACATAATCTGCTGCAGGGGAATAAAAGAGAGAGGGTAGATTTACCTGAACACACAGACCTCTGCAGGCCTCCAACTCTGTGACAAGATGACATCCTTTATCTGAATATCTGATGGGCTGTCCAATAACCTGATCCTCTCAAATTACAGCATTGAAGACAGGAAGTGCCCGAGATAGACACATAGAGCTGATTAGTTATGGTTCCATCCATGTAACACAGTTCCTTTATAAAGTGGGTAAATTATTAAGTTAATAATTATATGTTGCAGTCAGATTCCTCGCAGCTTGACACAGGAGTAGTATTAAGTCTTGACTGGCGGATCTTGGCATAGTATGAAACGGGAACACACTGGAGAGTCACAAGAAATACTGTAAATTTGAGGTTTGTACAGCTGACACTCTGCACAGCTGATCTAACTGTCTTTAAAGGGTGTTCACCCAAAGGTTACATAATTTGCCCCCTAATGTCATTTCAAACCCATGCACCACATTTATAAAGTTAAAATGAGTTAATTTGAAAGGGTTGCACAAGCTGCTTGACCTGACCACCAAAAAAAAAAAAAAAAAAAAAAAAAATGCATGCATATATATATATGTATATATATATAATTTTGTTTTACTTAAAATCATAAGACCATTCAGATTATTGTTTTTCATGTAAATTTGTGTTATTAACATATATTAGGAACACTGATTTACTATATTAACCCTCATTTTTCATCTTAATTTATTAAAATAATAATAATTTATTAATTTACTATAAATACTTTTAAGTTGTCACCTTGGAAGTTTGCTAAGGCTCCCTAGTGGGCCCCGGTCCCCTGGTTGGAAACCATTAATATACAGTCGACATTACCACTTGAAGTATATTGTAATGATCCAGCAAAGATGAGTCAGGGAGCGAATTCAAATGCAAGCACTTTAATTAAACAAACAGGAAATCCACTATAACACACAGACAAAGAACTCGGGACTGGGAGACGGAACAGCTACAGGAAACAAAGACCGACACCACACAACTGAAACACGGAGGTATAAATACACAAACAGACAAGCTAAACAAAATAACAAGGGGGTGTGGCTAATCAGAAACACATGGGGAGACTAATCAACATGATGGGGAACAGCTGAACATGAAAGGACAGAGGAACACATGACAGACAAGAACAAGATACAAAAACACAAAACCCACACCCTGACGCCGGCTCGGGAACAGGGGCCGACTCTGGCTCGGGAACAGGGGCCGACTCTGGCTCGGGAACAGGGGCCGACTCTGGCTCGGGAACAGGGGCCGACTCTGGCTCGGGAACAGGGGCCGACTCTGGCTCGGGAACAGGGGCCGACTCTGGCTCGGGAACAGGGGCCGACTCTGGCTCGGGAACAGGGGCCGACTCTGGCTCGGGAACAGGGGCCGACGTGGACAGTCTCTGACTGGGCAGAAGTGACGTGGACAGTCTCTGACTGGGCAGAAGTGACGTGGACAGTCTCTGACTGGGCAGAAGTGACGTGGACAGTCTCTGACTGGGCAGAAGTGACGTGGACAGTCTCTGGATCGGCCGGAGGCTGAGGAAGGGTCTCCGGGCATTGCAGGATGCAGAAAGTTCTCTTCCTCCTGCTCCGTCTCCGAGAGGGTGCTGGGCTGGATGGGGCCAGCGGTGAGGGCTCTGGGCTGGACGGGACCAGCGGCGAAGGAAACTCTGGGCTGGACGGGACCAGCGGCGAAGGGAGCTCTGGACTGGACGGAACCAGCGGGGAAGAGGGCTCAAGCTCTGGGTCGGCAGGCGTGACGTGAAGCTCTGGCTCGGCAGGCGTGACGTGAAGCTCTGGCTGGACGTGGCTGACGTGAGCTGTAATGATCCAGCAAGGATGAGTCGGGGAGCGAATTCAAATGCAAGCACTTTAATTGAACAAACAGGAAATCCACTATAACACACAGACAAAGAACTCGGGACCGGGAGACGGAACAGCTACAGGAAACAAAGACCGACACCACACAATTGAAACACGGAGGTATAAATACACAAACAGACAAGCTAAACAAGATAACAAGGGGGTGTGGCTAATTAGAAACACATGGGGAGACTAATCAACATGACGGGGAACAGCTGAACATGAAAGGACAGAGGGACACATGACAGACAAGAACAAGATACAAAAACACAAAACCCACACCGTAACACATATTTAATGCAACCTGACAAAATATATATTTTAAATAAATAAATAATGGATTTACAACAATACAAGGGTGTAATAAAAAAATTACTATCTACATGTACATCGATAAACATTAAACAACACTTTTTTTAAATATACTGTGAAGCTATTTCTATGCAACATCTAACCTCAGTGTTTTCACACTATAATGAATATTCTAACAATGTTAAATTCAACCTTTAACCACTGTGTTATGAACTTCCTGTAATAATTTGAAGGCCGGATCAAACAATGCACATACACTTTGCCGTCTGTGCCATTTCTTTCATCTCACCAACAGTATTTAGTTTTCTGGCAAAAAAAGTAATGTAGACGTCATAACCGTCAATGCTCATGTTTTCATGCACCTCAAGAGCTCTCTTTGACCACTGAGAGCTGTCATGTCTATGTCCTTAAGCAATTGTAGATGAAAAGAAATACCTGTACTTCACCAATATATATATTTTTTTCATTTGCTCGTTGCTTTAATTTACTTACCTTGGGATCCAAAGCAATTCTGCTGGAGATTACAGTGAACATGTAAATTCTAATTAAATTGAACAAACTGCAGATGAACAGAGGCTCTTATGAATGATTCAGAAGCACACGGTTGCCATTCTCTACTCGAAAGCCAGAAATACTATTGTGTGCATTCATCACTGCTTTAATTTACCACTCATACTAATGATTACAGGTGACAAGCTTATACTTTTAGTTTTAAAAACTTGTAGCCTTCCCACCATGGACATGAAAGATAATGTTTCATTTGTTCATTTGTTTTTTTACAAACTCATGAGATTTGGATGAAAGAGGCTTCAGTTTTTTCCCTTTTAATTAATCTAACTTAACTGAATAGAATACATATCGGACATATAATCACAATAATTATGTTTTATAACAAGTTACAAACCAAATGAAAAGAGTCCTATCAGATTCACTGAAACAAAATGACCAGACTTTCCTGGTTTGGAGTGACATTTCATCAAGGTCATGACTAGATGGATAAACAAGTAAAAAAACATGATAATATTTATTAACGGAATGAGAAATGCATGTGGTGGTCCAAGCACACGCAAAGGGCTGACAAGGGCTTTTTTTCGTTTCTTTTTTGTGAATTTGGGTTAACCTTTTTGGTTATTATTTTAGAAAAGCTAACAAGAAGTTCTTCAATCTAAATACTTGACATCCTCCAGTGTCACGGCCGTGAACATTTGTAATTATACCCTAACAAAACAAAGTGATGATGTGTTAATCAGGAGAGAGCTGTCCAGACAATCTTGTTTAAATACACTGTGATTATCAAAGGTCATAAAACTCTTGGAGACAGAGGAAATTAGAGAAACGGCTGATCAAACAGAATGAGGAAATGAAAGCGGTTATCAGAGGTAAACTGTTTGATGTTTGAAAAGTACATCATAATGGAAAATGGCAAAGTGCTGTCGAACAAGGGTTGAAATTACTCTAAAAGGTCCTGTGAGTGCCCTTCGCCACAAACTTTTTGAGTTAAAGTAATTTGTGGGATGATGAACTCGTTCCTATCTCAATAGTACTTCAAATTCGCAGAGTTGTCAGTAATTTTCAAGGCTATCGCCTGTTAATAATTTGAATTCAATATCTTCGAACCACAGAGAATTTCACGAATGTAAACAGGCTTATGGAAGTGTCTCTAATCAGTGTATTTGAAAATTTCAGATCAGGTTTCTGATTGGTGGACTGATGCAATGCTGCATAATAATAAGGAAGAAAGGCAAATCAATTCAACCTTGTATTCACAATGTTCCTAAAGCCCCAACTATTTCTCTGTAAACTCCAATTATCAAGGCTATAAATCTCTTTTAATTCAATTCATGTAGATGCTCAACATTGTGTGTCCAGGTTTGCATAAAAAGCTTCTAACTTATCTCAGTATCTATTGAATAGCTATTATTAATTCTGAAAGAGTGTACCTTTTTCATTCTGAAGTTGGTAACTTTTAGGGTGCTTTCACATCTGTAGTTCAGTTAATTTGTTCCGGATCAAGGGCAAACAATTATACAATATAGCATTTTTCAGCCATTTTGGTTCCTTTTCACACCACACTGATTGCTCTGGTCCGAATCAGTTGATGAGTTGGTGAAACGAACCAGTCACGTGAGAACATCCACATCACTCATTGGCCAGATGTGTCTTTGAACGTATTTCCTAAAGTGCTCTTCGTTTGGTCAGAAATAACATGAAGGAAAATTCCAACGGAACTCCCGTAAATAAACAAAGAGAGGAGGAAAAGCCAGCAGACAACACAGAGCTTTTGTAGCTAAGTCATACTATGGAGATGCGACTGAGTGGGCTGATTGTTTCCCATCATATAAACATAGTTTGTATACACCACTTTAGGCAAACTATACATTTCGAGAATGACTACGGCAGCTGGTTTAGTCCAAAAATGTGCAGTTCTTTAGGCAGTTGGGTCTGTTCGAGGTCAGGCCACGTTCTCACCACAAACAAACCGCTCCAGTGTTCGTTTGAAAGCGTACCGAAACCACCTCTTCAAGGAGATCTCGGTATGCTTGTTTGGTCAGCTTTTGGTGTGCACCTGAGTGTGATTGCTGTATTCACATCTGCCCAAACGAACCACACCAAAAGGGGACAACGAACTCTAGTGCGATTCAAACAAACTAAATGAGGCAGGTGTGAAAGCACCCTTAGAGTAGAGGTTTATGTAAAAGATGTAATACTAGAATGAAACCTAATAAATGTTAAAACCTAATTAAAAACACCTACCTAAATTAAAACTTACAGTACTGTATAATCATTCAAATAATCATTTTGCTTTAAAATGCAAAAAACTCTTTAAAACTTTTAGAGTCCATAAATTCTCACTCATTAGATCATGAAAGTTTGCCTGATAGCACCTTTAATTTGTCACACAAGATCACACAATTGCTAATGAGAAAAAGACACCCTATCATTACACCAGAGATCTGAACATGAAATAAGGAAATGATGAAAAGAAATGTCCTGAATTTCCGTCCTTAGTAAACCGAGATATAGTCAAACAGACTGAAACATTCAATATTTCTGAAGTAAAAGGATTTTCTCATGCATTACAACTGGATAAGAATGTTGACCGGTATTTAAGTTTTAGGGTACATTAACTAGACAGGGTAACTGTGCCAGTGTAACAGTGGGTGACTGTCCTACAAGATTGTGTTTGCATGGGGGTGAATACAGTAAACGGTTCTGCCACATGGATGGTATTTCAGTGCAACAACCTGTATCTTATTCACTAATCACTCATAATCTATTTTAACCAGGCAGAACAATAAATGTGATGCGCCGTATTTAAATTGTCAGTCATTCTGTTCTGCACAAACATTGCTATTTTCTATGTGAATTAGGCTTATTATTGAAATGGCCTTATTCATAAAATTTAGCTTTATTTGCCGTGCAATATCTGTTATTAGTAAAGTATGTAAGATTGTGGAAGCCTGTGGCCCCAAAGGTGGTGCATTGAACAGTAGCTATAAATTGCATCCAGCACTTTTTTTATTTACCATGTTTGCATGGTTTGCATGCATTGCTCAAACAAAGCAGACAGTGCATGCAAATGAATGTCGCTGTATGTAATGCAAGCATTTGAATACATATGCTTAGCTATACACAAAGGCTGAAGCAATGGTTTTAGCGTAACTGTCTTCTTTTACAGATTTCACTACTGTCTTCTTTTGCAGATTTCAGCAAATTTTCCTGAAGAACAAACACCACACACGGTTTGAATGTAACATTTGAAAGTAACTACTGCCCCCTGGAGTAATGGAGGTATGTTAGCTACCACATTGACCAAATGCTCATGTCTGCAATCACATTTTCAGACTTAGTGAATTAACCCAAGAGGTTATATCTGAGTGTTGACTGGCAAAAGTCTGCACATGATACAACCATTTAGGCAAACGAGTGGTAAAGAAAGACCAATGTAAGTTGAGCTTGATAAAATCATTTATTGTGCTCCAGAAGATTAAATCCTATTTAACCAGAAAGAAAGACAAAATGACAAATAATCTACATCACAACAACCCTCTGTAGTTCTCAACAGCCATTTTGATCTTCCTTCAAGGTCAGCCAGTAGAAAATAAACACATAATGAAATTTGGTTGCTGTTTGTAAGAAAATGGCCCTCAGTCTTGCATTACATTCAGTTACAAGGCTTGTCCTGGCATGTGTGTATATGAACATACTGTATGTGCATGTGTGTGAAGAAACATACTGAGCTGTGGATCTTCCCAATTACAGATGAATCCCATCTCTCTCCTTGGTAAATGTGCATGCACAAGATGAATCCTCCGCGCACCCCACTGGTGTACGGTTCATTAAATTTTAATATCGTTCAAAGGAGCTTCCTTTGCAGGGGTACACATGGGCAGGTTGACTTTGCATATGCATACCTGCAGATGGGGATTGGCATACAGAAAAGTGATGCTCTCTCTGGCCCGTTTGTACTGAGCAAGGTTGTAATTTGTGAAGGCAGAACAGAGAGAATAAGCCCAGAGGAGATTGTGTCCTGAATGGGAACATGTTGTTGGGGACAGAGTGTGTCACAAGTTGGCTGATCAGGAGAAGAGCAGCACGATTCTTTCAATCTTGTCCCCTTCCTTGGCTTCCCTCGTCCCTCATTAGTTCTCTGCCTCTAGCTATTCACCAGGGCCCAGGTATTCACTACGGGTTTTATCCCAATGTTTTCTACACCAACTATTAATTAATTACCTTAATATGTGAAAGGCTGTGCTGCTAGTAAAATGACGTATAATATATTCGTTTTGGTCATTACTCCATTTTCATCTCCGTGTAATTTTGTTGTTTGAAAGCAAACACAGCCAATCAGAACATATTTGATCTTTAATATTCAGCTATGTGGAGCAGGATTTTAAAAGTCAACGTCAAAATGTCCTGTCATGGTCAAGGACATAAACTCTGATTTACAGCACACCAAAATGATAGTTTTTACCGTTTGTCACTTTATTGTGTCACATATGGTTAGGACACAGCATTAGCATGGAGTAGTTGACCAAGAGAGTTTGCACAAAAGCAAAGAGGAGGACCTGATCTGGGAGAACCAAATCAAATCTATTTCTGTTTTTCTATATTTATACGCTACATGCTGAGAAAAAAAAGAGTAGGAGTTTCCTTTTCACTGATGTTGGAGTTCAATCAAATTTATCATGAGTAAAAAGGATTCACAAGAAATCTAAACTGTCACCACAGGAACTGTCACAACGAAGTGACTATCCACAGAAAGAGAACAATGGGTTAGCACCCCAGGCCATTTTAGCATGTAGTATGTACTGTAACGAGGCTCTGAGAAAATTAATCATGAATGTTTCTTGATTCTCTTTCTCTATCTAGCTTCAATGGCCTCTTAATATTAGAAGGCCCCGTAACAGACTCTCTCAACAGGTATTCTCCTGTCTTTAGTCAGGGATTCATTGGCTTTGATAATTAGCACATAGCATGTTACGTACCAAGGCTTTGAGAAAAGTAAAATAATCAAGGATGGATAAAACTAGCAATTACTGAGAGATTTACAGGTGAAACTGGCTTTTAGCACAAAGGCTTTTGACTTTGAGCACTTATCTCTGGGTAATAACTGACAAAAGTTTTGCTTTCTTTTCAAGTTTCTCCATTTGTCTTTCTCTTTTCTTTCTTTCTATAGCTAGCTTTAAGCAGTATGATCAAGGGCTTCATAGCATCAGAAGCCCCCCTAATACACTCTTTCATCAGGGGCCCTCCTGTCTCCAGTGAGGGATTCATTCAAGATGATCGTTCAGGGGATTCACAGAAAGTTCTGGATGAGGGGATACCAACGCAAGTCTCCAAGTTGTACAGAATAAATCCCTGCGTTGGTCACTGGTTGTTCAAAGCTGCATGGGGGACTGCCTCATAAAGCACCGAAAATAAAGAAATGAGAATCAAACATTACAGGTAAGAAATTTTGTAAGGTAGGGTGGTTTGACTATTAGCAACTTAAAAAAAAAATTAAAACAGTGTATTATAACTGAGACCAATGAGCAAAACAAAAAGTACATTAATGTCCCACACATGGGAGCTCAAACAGCAAGTGATTCACCACTATTAAAAAGTTTTACCAACACACATGTACAAAACTAGTCCTTATAATCAGGTTCACTCAAGCTATTTGCAAATGCAATCTAGTTAGCGTATCCCCACCCCTTCTGTCACCATCTCCAGAACCCACAATGTCCGCCCGCGTCAGCATATTCCAATTCCTCCCGTGAGCCAATCAGAACAGTATTTCCTTAAACAAATCCAAACGGGGAAGAAAATGATTTTTTTTGTTTTGTTTTAAATAATGACTTAATCAGCAGAACAGCCACCAAGCAGATAAATTGTCATGCGTGTCGTGCTAAAAATATCCAGCCTCCCTTTGAGTCCACCAGTTTCAGTATAGACAGCACTTGTGTGATGAAGCTGTATCTGCCAGGAAGCCAATAAATTCCCCGCTACGCTCTTGAGGCAGATTCCTCAGTATCAGCGCCCCCAGCCAGGGCTTAAAGAGCATGGGTGCTTTGTGTACATATCTAGATATGTAAATAGGTCCTATACAATAAAATTGTTCCCCCAAAAATAAATTGACAAAAAGAATTCAAAGACATTCTGTGAATGTCTCTATTGTGCATATTCTTGAGGATTTCTCATGGTTTCCTTTTTCCCCGTAGTATTCCACATTCTCCACCAGAAGGAGAACGCATGCCTAAATTAGGTAAGCAGCATCTTCCGTCTGCTCTGAAGAGAGTAATCTACAATCCAGCGCCCCGGGAAAACAATATGTTTTCTTTTGTTTACAAAGGGCCTCCCACACGTCATCTCTTCTGTGCTTCCGTCGTTTCCTCTACCGGGTAACCGAATCAAACCATTCCTCAAAGAATCCCAGACTGATAGTTGTTTCCAGGAAATGATCCTGGTTTTGTCACAATATAACGGTAAAAAAATCATCTCTGTTTGTTTTTCATTACATCAGAAATAGTTTTTTTTTTGTCTTTTTTTGTTCACGCCTTTAATATAAAATGATAGTTTTGATCTCTAGGAACAAAAGCATTGTTATTTCCTGTTCCTCCGAGCACCTGGAGTAAAGATATTCCTCAACTCAGTGCCATCACCTCCATCCATTGTCACACTCGTACTCCACATCTGCGGGAGTGTATGTGTGTGTGTATGTTTGTGTTTGTGTGTGAGAACATGTGTGTGTGGCTATACTCTAGTGGTGGAGTGTGAATGAGGGTGTGGATGGGGCAGGGTGTTATTCTGTCCACTGGAGTAACTGTTGAAGGGGTGTAAGGAGGTGAGGCCTGGCATGCTGTTGGGTATCATAGTTATGGTGTTGGGGGTCATGAGAGGGATGTCGTCCGGTGAACGGCGCATGGCAAGCGTGTAATCGGGCGGGCAGGCAGTTCTCAGGACCACCTCGTGCGGGTGCATAGCCTCCCGGCACTCCCTCTCCAAATCGCTGTGTTTCATTTGTAGAGACATGATCTCCTCTTCTTGCGTATGGGGTAGCTCATTGGCTGTGGTCCTCTGTGGGCTGCAACGCCGGTGGACCTCATGCCTTCGCTTGTCCTTCTTGTAGTAGAGTGCGGCAAAAGCCAAAATGTTGAGGAAAAGCAACGAAGCACCAACGGCGATGGTGACGCTTAGTTCGGTCGAGTAGTCCCGCTGGTCCACTAGGAAAGGTTGGTTCTGGTTCTGGTTGTGGCTGTCCTGTGTTTCGGTGGGAAACGGCGTAGGGTAGGGCCTCTTGGTGTTAACTGGGATCTTCTTTGGTGTACGTGGAGTGACCTCGGGTGGAGGCAACTTTGTGGTGGTGGAAATGATCTGGGTGACCTCATTGAGGCTATGGAGATGAGGCACCAGCTCCAGCCATAAGTTGACTTTATTGGCACGGTAATGTTCCTTGACACGGGGCTTCAAGCCAATGTGCAAGTATAGTTGGTCCTTTTGGTTGTAACGCATCCAGGCCACCTCCTCAAAGCGATTAGGCTTGGTGTGGATGAACTTGGTGTCCTGTGGAACTGGCTGGTTGGGGTCGCTGAAAGATAAAAGGAAGATTTTATTACTCTCCACACAAAAGATAATTTCTACAATTCCTCTTTCAGAATTGCACACAGAATTACAATTCACTCCGTGAGACAAATATCACACAAACCATTACAGTCAAGTCTTAGGGGAGTGCCTAGAGACCCCTAATATTCTCTCAGTGCTCATTAGAGTTTCCTGACAACGGCACCTGCTTTTAAAATTAACGAGAATATAAATGAGAGAAGAAATTACACATTTGCACACAAATTGATTTGTTGTCCTCCCGTGAGATGATTATATGTCTAGGCAGTAATGTCATATAAACACTAAACTCACTCTAAGTGATCATCAGCATTACTTTATTCACTGCATTACACCTAAATTGAAGAAAACTAAATTGCTGTTGCGTAAAAAGCAGTTGCATAAATTTAATGTAGCATAACCTTGGGAATCTTAACAAGTATTTGTGAGTGAGAATGCATTAGCAAACAATTAAGCAATGATTAAACCTTAGGAACCATGTAGCACTGTTTCCTGGTAACAACAAGGTATTGTACCTTAATAGCTAATTCAATTCCTTAATTATGAGATGTTTGCATTGGTGGTCTTACAACCAAACTTGCATTCAAAATCACTTTTAAATCCTAATTAATAGCCGTATTGTTGGCATCAAGGATAATTGATTAGAAATAATGCCCTGTTGCCTAGAGACTTACCCAGTCTTGGCAAAGTTGGTCCAGTAGGTCATTACCACTGCACTAAGCATCACATCATTTTTGGAGAAGTTGCAGGGGAAGAGCTCAGTTGGACCAATCATGGGCAGCCCGAAAACATACGGGATCTCATCGCCATGAGCCGCATCAGCCCAGGGTGGGACCTGCTCTGTCTGGCAGTGATGGTAGAAGGCATAGAAATAAGTAGGCGAGCCAAAGCTAGAGTGGAGGTCTGCCGTGGCCACAGCTGGTGCCACCCACTGATGATCTGTGAAGAGTGCCAGCAGGCTTTTTCTTCTGGTTTCCGGGTTGTGGCGGTCCGACCAGTCAGTGTACATAAACTTAATGGTCTCACGAAGGATGTCCTTCCCCTCAGGGTAACCATATAAATCATCCACAAAACTTGACACGGCATAGTCAAAATCATTGGCTTGAACACCGTTCTCATTGTCCACAATGGGTTCCACAAACTTCAACCCCTCGCCTTGGTTGACACCAAGCATAATGTCGTAGTTGAGGAACTCCCCTTGCTCCATAAGGATCTGAGGGTCATCGGGAATTACATCACCATCAATGACAGGCCCAAAAGCGATGTGGTAGCGGGCAGGCTGGATGTCCTGCTCCAATAGTTCTTTGTAGTGTTTTTTCTGTAGGCACTCAACCATATCCACTGTATCTTTGAGGTTGCACCCCACCTTCTTGGCCAGCATGCGGGCATACTTGGCCGGCTGAAAGCTTACAGCCCAGCTGGACAAGGCTGTGCCACTTTGGGCTATGGCCCTTTGGAAAAGACCTGTACCGGAAAAACAAAACAGGATCACAAAGAGAACAATCATCTACCACAGTAGGGTCCAAACGTCTGAGACCACTAATGACCACTTGTTTATATTTATTTAAAACAACATTTTTCTTTACAAATTATATTAGGGAAAAAAAATAATAACATTTTACATAGTCAAGAAATAGTTCAGAATTTGCAAAGAAACAAAATTATATATATATATTATTATATATTATATATATATTATTATTATGTTTATTTTTTTTTCCCTTCTAAATCCTAAACTTAAACATTAAGCTTTAATTTCAGGTTTATATGGAAAAATAGCAGATTTTCAATGTGCTCTCAGACTTTTGGACCCCACTGTAGGCTATTTTCACATGATTTGCTTCTCTGAATGCAATCTGGTGCAAATAAACACATCTCGGTTTAGCTGTTTTTATGCAAATCTTAAATGGTTTGGGAAAAGAGGCCATGCAAGTCAACATGCTAATGCTGATGAACCTGAATTGTACACAGAGCTGATCAATATTTCACTTTGATGAGTAATTTTAAGGGGGAATTTTGATTACAGCACATTAACAGTAAATAGCTGTTTGAACCCTGTAAACCCCTTTCACATATAGACGTCAAGAATTGACCCATACCATTGAAGAGAAGCAGATATCATGCACAAACGTAAAGACAAAAAAGCAAGTGAGTGAGCAAGAGAGAAAGTGTGTGCTTGTGAGAAAGACAGCAAGAGAGAGGAAAATTGAGTTACTCTGTTACCATGACAACCCCTGGGATCTCAGTCTTAACAGTGCAGTTATGAGTAAAGATATTATCTTACTAAAGAAGACAAAAAACTATAAAAACACACATGGAAATGAAATGGAGATAAGGGGATGTTTCAGTTCGCAATTCAAAGAAACGGTGACAATTTTGGATGAACAGACAAATATATTTGTGAATGGGTACACTGCTAAAATTAAAAAAGAAAAGGAAAATATGTGAAATATATAAAAATTATTCAAGATTAAGCAGTGCACGGTTAGCCTCCGGGCAAAGCAATCGCTTGGCACACTAAAGTCTCTTCCAAAAGTGTCTCTGGGTTCATTTGAATGATAGTGACAACCTTAAACCAGGTCTGTGCCAGGAGACCTCTTCACAAAGCAATCTTCCAAGCAGAGAGACTCAAAATGGAATTAATGTATTTACCCTTTTTGTGCCAATGGAAGGTGAATGGTGTATTTGGACAGTGTGCTCATGGCGTGCCTGGTGATGTGTATGGACAAAAAACTAAATAAAGATGGGAGCATGAAACGACCCCGGGAAATATAATTTCCATAAACAAGTGATATCATATAGATATATATACACTACCGTTCAAAAGTTTGGGGTCGGTAAGATTTTTTTATGTTTTTAAAAGAAGTCTCTTCTGCTCACCAAGGCTGCATTTATTTGATTAAAAATACAAAACAAACCCAGTAATATTGTTAAATATTATTTCAATGTAAAACAGCTGTTTTCTATGTGAATATATTTTAAAATGTAATTTATTCCTGTGGTCAAAGCTGAATTTTCAGCATCATTACTCCAGTCTTCAGTGTCACGTGATCCTTCAGAAATCACTCTAATATGATTATTTGATGCTCAAGAAACATTTATGATAATTATCACAGTTGACAACAGTTCTGCTGCTTCATATGTTTGTGCAAACAGTGATTCATTTTTTTCAGGATTCTTTGATAGTTCAAGAGAAAAGCATTTAATTAAAAAATAAATATTTTGCATTATAATAAATGTCTTTACTGTCACTTTATATCAATTTCATGCCTCCTTTCTGAAGAAAAGTATTAATTTCTTTAAAAAAACAAAAACAAAACAAAACAAATTGACCCCAAACTTTTGAACGGTAGTGTATATATATTAATGTGAACATTCTGTATAGTCCAGCTCTAGTGATCAGTGTTTTTTTTAAATTATTATTATTATTTTGACCTGTTAATGCAATACTCTAAATGAATAGCTATCGGTTGTCACAGGTTTTTCATAATTAAGATTTAAAATTCAATTTTTAAATGAATACACAGATTTTTTTTTAAAAACACACGAAGATGAACTTTAGCCATTTCAACAGACAAGACCTTTTATGAGTACATAACACAAACAGCTTTAGCATGCAGACAAAAATGCTCAAAAGTTAAAACCTCTGCATTGTACCTTTGGTTGAATTGCTCCAACGGTTACCTTCAGAATAATGGGAAAGAGTCAGCAGGTTGACAAATGAGGCCCCTGCACCAGATCCAAAAACAGTAATGCGTAAAGGGTCACCCCCAAAGAATGCAATGTTTTCACTCGTCCAGCGCAGGGCCTGGATTTGATCAAGAAGTCCATAGTTTCCCTTGGCTGCCTGGTCTCCTGTGCTCAAAAAACCTGCAAAAAGAAGAAATAATCGAATCAGTGTATGTATGCATTGCTGTGCAACTTTAAAGCCATAAAAGGATCGAAAGCCATTGAAATATTCAAAAGCAAAATGCAGTTGAAAATACATCAGAGAAAGTGACAAATGTCTGAAATGAGGAGAAAAAAAAAACTTTTTTAAACTTGTGTAAACAACAGTGAGAACTTGTGTAAACTTGTGAGAACTTGTGTAAACTGTTTTTAATAGTTGTTTATTTCTTGTATATCTATTTTGGCTCCTCTTCCTCTGGAATACAGCACAGTCCTTTTATAGACTATTTTGGGCCTATTTAAAAAAAATAAAAAGTACAAATTAAATTTGATCAAATAAACTGAATTTAAGGAGTTCAAGCTCTGTTCCAAAACTTGCCGCGCAAGTGCTGAAAGTGAAGCCAAAGGTTCTCGATCGCCCCCCTGGTGGCTGGTCCCAGTATAGCTCATAAAGCCCACCTCCCCATGAAGGCTAATGGATGCGATGTAAACTAAAAAAATCAAATTACACTGCAGAAGCAGGTCCCAAATCTGCGCAAGATGTCAGAGCCATATTAAGACTTTGGCGGCTTCACTTTCCACCAATGAAAGAGAGTGAAGGGTCGTCCATCTTTTTTACAGTCTATGGGCATGATGCACACTTTTTAGATAGTTGATATTAAAATAATTATGAGATAATGTGGTAGGCTTACTGAAAAAATAGCAATATTTGTCAGTTTATTTGATTAAATATCATAAATCTACTGATATTCCTGCCGTTACTGGATGTCAAATGTTGAATTTTCTGTCGAATTTGAACCACTGAATTTGTGGAAGAGAAATAAAATGGACCGAAAATTGTCTGTCGATTATTATAGGTTATATTTTTAAACAGAATGGATTATTGAATTTGTAATAATGAAAACGTGTGTGAAATGTGTTGAAATGAAATATTCACAGCAAAACAAAATAATCAACCATGTTGAATTTCATCCCATAAAAATGCAAGTCCTAAAAATACAATGCATTAAAATGCAAGCAGGGTTAATGCAATGCAGATTTTTTTCAAGTAGTGCAATTCAACAAGCTTTTTTGTTTCAAAAACATTTGTCATTATTTTACTTCCATATGGATGGCAATTCTAAACTAATTCAAACTAAAACAAGATTAGAAAAAAAATAGTTAAATCTGATTAAAAGTTCAGTATTTTACCTAATACTCCTGTATACTATTATTATAGTTTATAGTTATGTTAGCTTAGCAACATGCTAACAGCAAACTCCACTGAACTCAGTGGTGAGTAGACACTCATGTGTGCTTCGTGTGAGGAATGCTATTTGAATGACATATAGAGTACATTGCAACATGAAGAACCTTTCCAAATCAAGGTTTTGTTTCAGTTAGGATGCTGCCTTAGAGGGTAGTTGCCTATGTAGGCACTAGACAACAAGGCAACTCACTATGTTTATTATTATTGTACTGTATGTTAGCAGTGTAGTTAACACTAACTACATTAATCAACATTACACTGCTGTGGTTTCACATTAACCCTGCTTGTCTTTTTTTTCTTAAAGTTTGCTATGGTTTGATCTTCCTTGGTTTGGTCAGCGAGTGGAACCGCAGCTCTCCTGAGTCACTTGAAAATACAACTGTTGTTTTACCCCTTGACTTCCACTTAAGTGCACTCAAATTAATCGTTTGTAGCAATATATTACAAATGTCAGCGAAAAAATTGTGATTACACAGAACTAACCCAGTGGACCATTTTAATGAAAAACTAGTCACTAACTACTTCACTACAGTAGCTTATCCTGGGAGTATATGTACATCCTGAGGGTGCTTGTGGAATACTGATTGTGTGTATGTTCAGTGAATAGACGACTGTTTGGGTCTTGTAATTGCCCTTGCAGTCCCAGAACACATGAGAAATAATAAAGCCACACAACAAGTGTTCTACAGAAAGCTCATTTACAGTCGCAGACGACAGACGACTAGAAACAAAACAGTCCGAAAAGACACACACACACACACACACACACACACACACACACACACACACACACACACACACACACACACACACACACACACACACACACACACACACACACACACACACACACACACACACACACACACACACACATACACGTCTATATTACTAACAGGGGACTATCGCTCTACACTGGCCAAGAGGGGACTAGTGTTTCTAGTCATTTTGAAGAAACAAAAATGACATACAAAATTTTCTTTTAAGGTCTTTTTTCATAATATAACTTTAAATATGCATTTTTTTATTTTTAAAAAAACATGCCAAGTGGGGACCTGAACGATGTCTACCTTACCAACAGGGGACTCCCATAGACTGCAATGGAACTGTGTGTGTGTGTGTGTGTGTGAAGAGTGAAGTCTGTCTTCATTATGTAAGTTTATATATATATATATATTATATATATATATATAATGTTTATATATTAGATATGTAATCTGTAATTATATAATGTTTACACAGGCATCAGACACACACAAACACACACATTTCTATATTACTAAAAGAGCACTGTCGCTCTACACTGGCCAAGTGGGGACTTTCATAGCCTACAATGGAACCGTGTGTGTGTGTGAACAGTGAACTCTGTCTTCATTATGTAATATTGCATATTGTGATATGCATATTGTAATCTCTGATGACTGTGTGAACATACATATATATATGCCTGTATGTGTTAATACAGGCATCAGAGATCACAATATGCACAGATAAACATATTCAATATACAATTAAAAAAGAATGACCAAACCATCAGTTATCAAAAATTAAAAAAATTGCAATTTTTGAGGAAAGACCATTTGAATCTGTTTTTCATTCAACGGGGTAAAAAATACCGACGGCAACAGTTCAAAAGCAGAGGCGAGAAGATGCTTCTTATCATTCATAATATTATTTCTCTTATTTAATGCTCTCTCTTCATAGATACTTTATATTCTTGGTTATGCAGTCCCTAACAATTTTTTTTGCCATTGTTATGTGCCATTGTACAAACACACACATTTCTATATTACTAACAGAGCACTGTCGCTCTACACTGGCCAAGTGGGGACCTGAACGATGTTTACCTATCGAACAGGGGACTCCCATAGCCTACAATGGAACTGTGTGTGTGTGTGTGTGAACGGTGAAGTCTGTCTTCATTATGTAACTTGTATATATGCAACTTTTATATACATTATATATATAAATTATATATATATGTATATATGTGTGTGTGTGTGTTCACACAGGCATCAGAAATCACAATATGCATAGATAAAAATATACAGTATACAATTAAAGAAAAATGACCCCATCAGTTATCAAAAAAAATATTGCTTGAGGAAAGACCATTTAAATCTACAACGGGGTAAAAAATACCGACGGCAACAGTTCAAAAGCAGAGGCGAGAAGATGCTTCTTATCATTCATACTATTATTTCTCTTATTTAATGCTCTCTCTTCATAGATACTTTATATTCTTGGTTATGCAGTCCCTAACAATTTTTTTGCCATTGTTATGTGCCATTGTACACACACACATTAATTTCTATATTACTAACAGAGCACTGTCGCTCTACACTGGCCAAGTGGGGACCTGAACGATGTTTACCTATCGAACAGGGGACTCCCATAGCCTACAATGGAACTGTGTGTGTGTGTGTGAACAGTGAAGTCTGTCTTCATTATGTAACTTTTATATACATATATAATATATATATAATGTTTATATATTATATATGTAATATGTAATTATATAATGTTTACACAGGCATCAGACACACACAAACACACACATTTCTATATTACTAACAGAGCACTGTCGCTCTACACTGGCCAAGTGGGGACCTGAACGATGTTTACCTATCGAACAGGGGACTCCCATAGCCTACAATGGAACTATGTAACTTGTGTGTATATATATATATATATATGTATATGTATATATATATGTATATGTATATGTATATGTGTGTGTGTGTGTGTTCATACAGGCATCAGAGATCACAATATGCATAGATAAACATATACAATATACAATTAAAAAAGAATGACCAAACCATCAGTTATCAAAAATTAAAAAAATTAGAATTTTTTGAGGAAAGACCATTTGAATCTGTTTTTTAACGGGGTAAAAAATACCGATGGCAACAGTTCAGAAGCAGAGGCTCTTATCATTCATATTATTATTTTTCTTCTTTAACGGTCTCTCTTCATAGATACTTTCTATGCTTGGTTATGCAGTTCGTTTAGGGTTCATGGGATAAATCAAACAGAGATAGCTCTTTAAGGTAACAATTTCAGGTCACTACTTTATACAGTCAATAATGATTATATTAATCAAAATGAACTTCGCGTCCCCAGTTGGATGGTAAAGAACGACACCAGTTCTTCTGCTTTGTACATTTCTTGCCATCACAAAAACACGGTAAAGATTTTGGAGGTCAATCTCAAAATGTTATGTTGACTTGCTGCACTGAACAATTTTACTTCATTCAGTTGAAATATATGAAGTAGGGATGTTCATTTAACATTTTGTTTTCTGACTGACAGCTGATGCTTGTTAACCAGTCATCAGCAGTTAACTGACATTATTTTAAGGTTAGATTAGAATTAAATGTAATTAGAAAAGATAAGTGTCTGTGACCCATTCAAATACCTCAAAAATGTAGATTTACATGTGCAAATAGCAGCATAAACAACAGAACATGAGGATTCACACACACCGTCACATCGAGCACCCGCAGTGCTTCTGTGAACACAATAAACCAGAATAAAAGTGTTTATATAACTGTATATATATATATATTAGTGCTGTCAGTTTAACGCGTTATTAACGGCGTTACCGCAAACACATTTTAACGGCGTCAATTTTTTTAGCGCGAGATTAACGCTCTTTTTGGCCTAGCAAACATTGTAGTTTTTTCACATGCTGTTGCAACAACTGGTAACGTTAGAAACACTACAACATCACACCGGATAGCTAGACCGGAAACAAAACAAAACGCGGGACTAGATTTGATGGCCGAGTGCGAGCGCGGGCGGTAATGCACTCACTCTGTGTGTGCGGGTACGGGAGAATAAAACGATTCGGGACTCCCACAAACTAGAACAATCTATGAATAAAACATAAAAACTAATACATTTTTATTCTTATGTTGCAGAAAAGCAACAAGAACAACTAAAACAAAATAGAAACGATTTACAGGCCAGAGTTACTTTTTATGACATGTTTGCAGCGTTGAGCGATGTAGCCAATCACAGACATGTGTTGATTTCTTAAACGCAATGGCCAATCAGATGCATTTAAAATAGACTCCCCTCACTGCTCAAAACTGACTTTTTGTTCAGTGCTGAATTCTGTATATTGGCAAATCCTCTAATTAAAACAAACAAAGTGTATATATTATGAAAGATTCATTGTGCAGTCAGCTTCATTGATAATAACAGAGATGTGTGAGATTGCGATGAACTGATGTCAGCTTTTTAGGAATTTTTAAAGGATTGCACTTTGTGCGCATTCAGTCATCCCAAACCATGCACTCAGTAGCCTGCTTGCTTTTATATTATAACAGTGGTTTGTGTGTTAATGCTTTAATCACAAATAATTGATCAGGAGCATTTATGCTGATGTGTATGGTGGCGACACGTAGGCGAAGTAGCCTACAAATAAAGTCTATTTGCGGGCGGGAGCGGGACAAAAATGTTGCGGGCGGGAGAAAGTAACATAGAAAGTAGTTGAGAACGTCAGTTATAACGACCCACGTATTAAAAAGAAATGAACGGGTTTAAATCGGGCTCGGGACGGGCTCATAATTACAGTAAATGTGTCGGGCCGGGCTCGGACACAATGCGCACGGGCTCGGGTCGGCTTGATTTTTTGGGCCCGATCTAAGCTCTACAATGGATGACTTCAGACAGAAGCACATGGATACCACAGCTAAGAACAAACTTATTGCTGATCCACTTTTCCTTGTTCATAAGAGCATTCAAATTAGAAAAAATGATGGGACAAATAGAAATCAAGGGACATTTAGAATAGATAAAAATGTGCGATTAATCGCGAGTTAACTATGGCATTAATGCGATTAATCGCGATTAAATATTTGAATCGTTTGACAGCACTAATATATATATATTTACACAACATTATTTTCAACTGAAAATTGCAAGCTTTTCATGTGTTTTGGCCGCTCATTTACACGAAAATGCCATTTTGGAGGCCTGACAATGCAAACTTTCCAACCCGGTCACACTAAATGCGTCTCTGCTTAGAAATCTTGGCTTGCTCAAAACTTTTTGTCTTTAAATGAAGTCAAAACTGAGGTGATAGTTTTCGGCCCCACTGATAACTTTAATACCACCAGCATCGATTTGAGGAGCTTCTCTGCATTCAGATCTACGCATGACAAACAAATATCTTCGGTAACTGGATCTAGTTTCTATCAACTCCGTCTTTTGTATCAAATTAAACACTTCCTATCTGACAAAACTCTAGAGATGTGTTCGTGCTTTTATTACTTCCCGTTTAGACTACTGCAACTCATTGTATTGCGGTATTTCCAAGTCACAAATCGCTCGCCTTCAACTGGTCCAAAATGCTGCAGCAAGATTTATTCGCAAAAGTCCTAAATATGATCACATGATGATAATGATACATTTTATTTATATTGCGCTTTTCTCCAACCCAAAACGATACAAAAACAATACACAGTACCAATATATATATATTTATATAAAGAGATTAAAAATTGTAACATTACAAAATTTAATGACAGTACATTTCAAATACCTAAAAATGGTACATTAAGTGGTTTTGTTCAAGTCAAAATATTACTTAACATTAATGAACCAACCTACATACAATAAAACTACATTTTTGGGGGGTTAAATCAAGCAGAAATATCACTTCAAGGTAACAATTGCAGGTCACTACACAAGTTAAACTGTACATGATCTAGACTCTAGATAAATGAAATGCAATCGCAGCAGTAAGTCAGGGGAATGCTTATATTTATTTCTTTGGTTTCAATTTTGAACATGTTGCAGTTCTTTTTAAAAAGGTATACATTTTGACATAATTATAAAATGATATAACATGATTTGATACTGTATATTAGCAGAAATGACACATTTTTCACTTCAGCAACAAAGTGGAGACCCTCTTTTCTGTAATGAAAGACCAATCTTATGGGTTGTGGTCTCTCAGACATTGGCCAATATCAGTAAAAAAAAAAAAAACATTGTTTCCCTTAGGGCTTAAATGAACCAGATTTTTTTTTTACATCCTTACACTTTTAGACAGGTGATGCTTGCAACCCGACCATAATCCATTAGCCGACAAGATTAGAATGTTATATTCTAATTAAATTAGAATGTATGTATTTCTCAATACTTATCACTGTTTTAAAAGCTCTTCACTCCGTTGTCTTAACCAACTTTCAGCTTCACTGCAGTAAATTTCACATTCAAAACGCATTAAAACTACCAAAACACATCATTCATGTCTCAAAATAAGTCATTCTTTCAGAACACTAGTAAAGGTTTCACCCAACAAACAAAATTAAAAATACAAATCAAAAAACACAAACAACAGGCAGTAATATGCACTATTTTCTGCTGTTTAGAATTCAAGGCAGTTTATTTTACATGGTTCATGTTTACATTAATGTACAAAATTATTTCCTTTTGTATAGATGGTGATGAAAATGAAAGACTAAGACTAGTGTAGGTGTTTAGTTACATCTTAATTGTTCTGATAGGTTTTTTTTAGATTCAGAATATATTTCAATGTGGTATACGGTATAAAAATATTGCAAATTTCAGTCTTATTCATTTTTGTTTGAGTTGAAATGTTTTTAACTTAAATATAACAGTCTTGGAAATAATATGTAAGCATGTGCAAATTGGCCTGTACAGTAAATCAAGTTCTGCTGGTCTTTGTGTTTAAGTGAGAAATGAATTCATGTAAATTGAAAGATCTCAGTTTAGCCGGACACTGATCTTGTGATCACTGTGTGAAGAGTTTCATGGTATTAATTAATCTTGAGAAGGTATTAATCTTTCAGTTTAAACACAAATGTGTACTGTAATGTAAACATTGACCATGTAACATAAAATGCTGTGAATTCGGAACAACAGAAAACAGCAGAAATATTTTATAATGCTCCAGTTATTTGTGTTTTTTGTATTTTATGAGTGACAAAGTGTGTTTGTTGGGTGAGCTTTACTAGTGTTCTGGAAGAACTGTATTAGCAGCTGTAAATGGAAATTCTGACATAGGTAGTTTCATGTGTATGTAGACTCTTGTGTGTGGATTGAGTTGCTGCACATCCCCCCACTCGCAATTTACATCTCAATACTTGAAGGTGTGTGTGTGTGTGTGTCATGGAGAAACCGGCCTAAAGATCTCACAACTCTAACAATACAGTTACCAATGTCCAAGAATCTGTGGAACTTCTCAAATAAACTACAATAAACTAGAGAAAACGCTGGGATTTACTCTGACAAATTAAATTACAGGTTTTTACAGTCGCTAAGACACATTTCTCAATATTTAGGTACATTTTCAAAACTCTTCACTCAGTTCTTCATTTCACATTCAAAATGCACTGACACTTCCTTCATGTCTCAAATCCCAACTCAATCTTCCAGAACACTAGTAAAGGTTTCACCCAACAAACACACTTTGGCACTCATAAAACAGAAAAAACACAAACAACAGGAGCATTACACAATATTTTCTTTTGCAAATTGCTTTTACAAAACAAGAATGGCACTACTCTACTGTTTTTAATTCACTGCAGTTTAATATTAGATTTTAGAATCAGAATATTTATTTCAATATGATATTACTGTGGAAATGTTGCAAATCTCGGTCTTATCATTTTTTGTTGTTAGGTTTTGAAAATAAGTTTAACAGTTTTAAAAAGAGTATGTAAACGTGCAAATTATCCTGTATAGAACATAAAATTCTCTTTTTTTATAAACTCTCTTCACACAGTGATCACACCATCCGTTTATATGAGCTAAACTGTGGATCAGTGCTTTGAACAATGTCATCGGATGGATTTTGTTCCATTTACATGAATTATTTTCTCTCTTAAACACAAACACTTACAGAATTTAATGTGCTATACAGGCTAATTTGCACATTTACATACTCTTTTTAAAACTGTTAAACTTATTTTCAAAACCTAACAACAAAAAATGATAAGACCGAGATTTGCAACATTTCCACAGTAATATCATATTGAAATAAATATTCTGATTCTAAAATCTAATATTAAACTGCAGTGAATTAAAAACAGTAGAGTAGTGCCATTCTTGTTTTGTAAAAGCAATTTGCAAAAGAAAATATTGTGGAATGCTCCTGTTGTTTGTGTTTTTTCTGTTTTATGAGTGACAAAGTGTGTTTGTTGGGTGAAACCTTTACTAGTGTTCTGGAAGATTGAGTTGGGATTTGAGACATGAAGGAAGTGTCAGTGCATTTTGAATGTGAAATGAAGAACTGAGTGAAGAGTTTTGAAAATGTACCTAAATATTGAGAAATGTGTCCTAGCGACTGTAAAAACCTGTAATTTAATTTGTCAGAGTAAATCCCAGCGTTTTCTCTAGTTTATTGTAGTTTATTTGAGAAGTTCCACAGATTCTTGGACATTGGTAACTGTATTGTTAGAGTTGTGAGATCTTTAGGCCGGTTTCTCCATGACACACACACACACACACCTTCAAGTATTGAGATGTAAATTGCGAGTGGGGGGATGTGCAGCAACTCAATCCACACACAAGAGTCTACATACACATGAAACTACCTATGTCAGAATATCCATTTACAGCTGCTAATACAGTTCTTCCAGAACACTAGTAAAGCTCACCCAACAAACACACTTTGTCACTCATAAAATACAAAAAACACAAATAACTGGAGCCTTATAAAATATTTCTGCTGTTTTCTGTTGTTCCGAATTCACAGCATTTTATGTTACATGGTCAATGTTTACATTACAGTACACATTTGTGTTTAAACTGAAAGATTAATACCTTCTCAAGATTAATTAATACCATTCATAGAAACTCTTCACACAGTGATCACAAGATCAGTGTCCGGCTAAACTGAGATCTTTCAATTTACATGAATTCATTTCTCACTTAAACACAAAGACCAGCAGAACTTGATTTACTGTACAGGCCAATTTGCACATGCTTACATATTATTTCCAAGACTGTTATATTTAAGTTAAAAACATTTCAACTCAAACAAAAATGAATAAGACTGAAATTTGCAATATTTTTATACCGTATACCACATTGAAATATATTCTGAATCTAAAAAAAACCTATCAGAACAATTAAGATGTAACTAAACACCTACACTAGTCTTAGTCTTTCATTTTCATCACCATCTATACAAAAGGAAATAATTTTGTACATTAATGTAAACATGAACCATGTAAAATAAACTGCCTTGAATTCTAAACAGCAGAAAATAGTGCATATTACTGCCTGTTGTTTGTGTTTTTTGATTTGTATTTTTAATTTTGTTTGTTGGGTGAAACCTTTACTAGTGTTCTGAAAGAATGACTTATTTTGAGACATGAATGATGTGTTTTGGTAGTTTTAATGCGTTTTGAATGTGAAATTTACTGCAGTGAAGATGAAAGTTGGTTAAGACAACGGAGTGAAGAGCTTTTAAAACAGTGATAAGTATTGAGAAATACATACATTCTAATTTAATTAGAATATAACATTCTAATCTTGTCGGCTAATGGATTATGGTCGGGTTGCAAGCATCACCTGTCTAAAAGTGTAAGGATGTAAAAAAAAAATCTGGTTCATTTAAGCCCTAAGGGAAACAATGTTTTTTTTTTTTTTACTGATATTGGCCAATGTCTGAGAGACCACAACCCATAAGATTGGTCTTTCATTACAGAAAAGAGGGTCTCCACTTTGTTGCTGAAGTGAAAAATGTGTCATTTCTGCTAATATACAGTATCAAATCATGTTATATCATTTTATAATTATGTCAAAATGTATACCTTTTTAAAAAGAACTGCAACATGTTCAAAATTGAAACCAAAGAAATAAATATAAGTATTCCCCTGACTTACTGCTGCGATTGCATTTCATTTATCTAGAGTCTAGATCATGTACAGTTTAACTTGTGTAGTGACCTGCAATTGTTACCTTGAAGTGATATTTCTGCTTGATTTAACCCCCCAAAAATGTAGTTTTATTGTATGTAGGTTGGTTCATTAATGTTAAGTAATATTTTGACTTGAACAAAACCACTTAATGTACCATTTTTAGGTATTTGAAATGTACTGTCATTAAATTTTGTAATGTTACAATTTTTAATCTCTGACAATCATTACACCAATGGTCATTACACCAATATATATATATATATATATATATATATATATATATATATATATATATATATATATATATATATATATTGGTACTGTGTATTGTTTTTGTATCGTTTTGGGTTGGAGAAAAGCGCAATATAAATAAAATGTATCATTATCATCATGTGATCATATTTAGGACTTTTGCGAATAAATCTTGCTGCAGCATTTTGGACCAGTTGAAGGCGAGCGATTTGTGACTTGGAAATACCGCAATACAATGAGTTGCAGTAGTCTAAACGGGAAGTAATAAAAGCATGAACAGACATCTCTAGAGTTTTGTCAGATAGGAAGTGTTTAATTTGATACAAAAGACGGAGTTGATAGAAACTAGATCCAGTTACCGAAGATATTTGTTTGTCATGCGTAGATCTGAATGCAGAGAAGCTCCTCAAATCGATGCTGGTATTAAAGTTATCAGTGGGGCCGAAAACTATCACCTCAGTTTTGACTTCATTTAAAGACAAAAAGTTTTGAGCAAGCCAAGATTTCTAAGCAGAGACGCATTTAGTGTGATCGGGTTGGAAAGTTTGCATTGTCAGGCCTCCAAAATGGCATTTTCGTGTAAATGAGCGGCCAAAACACATGAAAAGCTTGCAATTTTCAGTTGAAAATAATGTTGTATAAATATATATATATTAGTGCTGTCAAACGATTCAAATATTTAATCGCGATTAATCGCATTAATGCCATAGTTAACTCGCGATTAATCGCACATTTTTATCTATTCTAAATGTCCCTTGATTTCTATTTGTCCCATCATTTTTTCTAATTTGAATGCTCTTATGAACAAGGAAAAGTGGATCAGCAATAAGTTTGTTCTTAGCTGTGGTATCCATGTGCTTCTGTCTGAAGTCATCCATTGTAGAGCTTAGATCGGGCCCAAAAAATCAAGCCGACCCGAGCCCGTGCGCATTGTGTCCGAGCCCGGCCCGACACATTTACTGTAATTATGAGCCCGGCCCGAGCCCGATTTAAAACCGTCCATTTCTTTTTAATACGTGGGTCGTTATAACTGACGTTCTCAACTACTTTCTATGTTACTTTCTCCCGCCCGCAACATTTTTGTCCCGCTCCCGCCCGCAAATAGACTTTATTTGTAGGCTACTTCGCCTACGTGTCGCCACCATACACATCAGCATAAATGCTCCTGATCAATTATTTGTGATTAAAGCATTAACACACAAACCACTGTTATAATATAAAAGCAAGCAGGCTACTGAGTGCATGGTTTGGGATGACTGAATGCGCACAAAGTGCAATCCTTTAAAAATTCCTAAAAAGCTGACATCAGTTCATCGCAATCTCACACATCTCTGTTATTATCAATGAAGCTGACTGCACAATGAATCTTTCATAATATATACACTTTGTTTGTTTTAATTAGAGGATTTGCCAATATACAGAATTCAGCACTGAACAAAAAGTCAGTTTTGAGCAGTGAGGGGAGTCTATTTTAAATGCATCTGATTGGCCATTGCGTTTAAGAAATCAACACATGTCTGTGATTGGCTACATCGCTCAACGCTGCAAACATGTCATAAAAAGTAACTCTGGCCTGTAAATCGTTTCTATTTTGTTTTAGTTGTTCTTGTTGCTTTTCTGCAACATAATAATAATTTTTTTTATGTTTTATTCATAGATTGTTCTAGTTTGTGGGAGTCCCGAATCGTTTTATTCTCCCGTACCCGCACACACAGAGTGAGTGCATTACCGCCCGCGCTCGCACTCGGCCATCAAATCTAGTCCCGCGTTTTGTTTTGTTTCCGGTCTAGCTATCCGGTGTGATGTTGTAGTTTTTCTAACGTTACCAGTTGTTGCAACAGCATGTGAAAAAACTACAATGTTTGCTAGGCCAAAAAGAGCGTTAATCTCGCGCTAAAAAAATTGACGCCGTTAAAATGTGTTTGCGGTAACGCCGTTAATAACGCGTTAAACTGACAGCACTAATATATATATATATACAGTTATATAAACACTTTTATTCTGGTTTATTGTGTTCACAGAAGCACTGCGGGTGCTCGATGTGACGGTGCGTGTGAATCCTCATGTTCTGTTGTTTATGCTGCTATTTGCACATGTAAATCTACATTTTTGAGGTATTTGAATGGGTCACAGACACTTATCTTTTCTAATTACATTTAATTCTAATCTAACCTTAAAATAATGTCAGTTAACTGCTGATGACTGGTTAACAAGCATCAGCTGTCAGTCAGAAAACAAAATGTTAAATGAACATCCCTACTTCATATATTTCAACTGAATGAAGTAAAATTGTTCAGTGCAGCAAGTCAAGATAACTTTTTGAGATTGACCTCCAAAATCTTTACCGTGTTTTTGTGATGGCAAGAAATGTACAAAGCAGAAGAACTGGTGTCGTTCTTTACCATCCAACTGGGGACGCGAAGTTCATTTTGATTAATATAATCATTATTGACTGTATAAAGTAGTGACCTGAAATTGTTACCTTAAAGAGCTATTTCTGTTTGATTTATCCCATGAACCCTAAACGAACTGCATAACCAAGCATAGAAAGTATCTATGAAGAGAGACCGTTAAAGAAGAAAAATAATAATATGAATGATAAGAGCCTCTGCTTCTGAACTGTTGCCATCGGTATTTTTCACCCCGTTAAAAAACAGATTCAAATGGTCTTTCCTCAAAAAATTCTAATTTTTTTAATTTTTGATAACTGATGGTTTGGTCATTCTTTTTTAATTGTATATTGTATATGTTTATCTATGCATATTGTGATCTCTGATGCCTGTATGAACACACACACACACACATATACATATACATATACATATATATATACATATACATATATATATATATATATACACACAAGTTACATAGTTCCATTGTAGGCTATGGGAGTCCCCTGTTCGATAGGTAAACATCGTTCAGGTCCCCACTTGGCCAGTGTAGAGCGACAGTGCTCTGTTAGTAATATAGAAATGTGTGTGTTTGTGTGTGTCTGATGCCTGTGTAAACATTATATAATTACATATTACATATATAATATATAAACATTATATATATATTATGTATAAAAGTATAAAAGTTACATAATGAAGACAGACTTCACTGTTCACACACACACACACAGTTCCATTGTAGGCTATGGGAGTCCCCTGTTCGATAGGTAAACATCGTTCAGGTCCCCACTTGGCCAGTGTAGAGCGACAGTGCTCTGTTAGTAATATAGAAATTAATGTGTGTGTGTACAATGGCACATAACAATGGCAACAAAAATTGTTAGGGACTGCATAACCAAGAATATAAAGTATCTATGAAGAGAGAGCATTAAATAAGAGAAATAATAGTATGAATGATAAGAAGCATCTTCTCGCCTCTGCTTTTGAACTGTTGCCGTCGGTATTTTTTACCCCGTTGTAGATTTAAATGGTCTTTCCTCAAGCAATATTTTTTTTGATAACTGATGGGGTCATTTTTCTTTAATTGTATACTGTATATTTTTATCTATGCATATTGTGATTTCTGATGCCTGTGTGAACACACACACACACACACACACATATATACATATATATATAATTTATATATATAATGTATATAAAAGTTACATATATACAAGTTACATAATGAAGATAGACTTCACTCTACACACACACACACACAGTTCCATTGTAGGCTATGGGAGTCCCCTGTTCGATAGGTAAACATCGTTCAGGTCCCCACTTGGCCAGTGTAGAGCGACAGTGCTCTGTTAGTAATATAGAAATGTGTGTGTGTGTACAATGGCACATAACAATGGCAAAAAAATTGTTAGGGACTGCATAACCAAGAACAGAAAGTATCTATGAAGAGAGAGCGTTAAAGAAGAAAAATAATATTATGATTGATATGAATATCTTAAGGCCTCTGCTTTTGAACTGTTGCCACCGATATTTTTTACCCTGTTGAAATACAGATTCAAATGGTCTTTCCTGAAATTTTTTTTTTTACATTTTTGATAACTGATGGTTTGGTCATTATTTTTTAATTGTATATTGTATATGTTTATCTATGCATATTGTGATCTCTGATGCCAGTGTGAAAATACACACACACACTCAAACACACACACACATATATATATACATATATATATATATATATATATATATATATATATATATATATATATATATATATATATATAAATAATGTTTATATGTGTTACATAATGATGACAGACTTCATTGTTCACACACACACACAGTTTCATTGCAGGCTATGAGAGTCCCCACTTGGATGGTTAGAGATCGTTCAGAGATGGAGGTCAGGTCCCCTCTTGGCCAGTGTAGAGCGACACTGCTCTGTTAATATATATTACATGCATGTGTGTGTGTACAATGGCACATAATAATTGCAAATAAAGTGTTAGGGACTGCATAACTAAGAATAGAAAGTATCTATGAAGAAAGAGAGTTAAATAAGAAAAATAATATTAATATGAATGATAAGAGGCGTCTTCTCGCCTCTGCTTTTGAACTGCTGCCGTCGGTATTTTTTACCCCGTTGTAGATTTAAATGGTCTTTCCTCAAGCAATTCAAATTTGTTCATTATTGATAACTGATGGTTTGGTCATTCTTTTTTTAGTTGTTTATGTTTATCTATGCATATTGTGATCTCTGATGCCTGTGTGAACATTATATAATTACATATATATGTATGTTTGGGCATTTTTGAAAATACTTGAAAGTTCGGTAACACTTTATAATAACTGCACACTATTAATAATTAGTTAAGCATTAGTAAAGAGTTACTTCATAATTTGTAAAGCATTAATATGCATTAATGAGCAGTTTATAAATACAGCTATACATGCTTTGTTCTTGTATAAATGCTTTATTCTTTATTTAGAAGCATATCTATATTTTGTTTAATAATTGTATTTTCATACTTTATTAATGATCAATTTATAATTTCTAAATGAAGTATAGGATTATTTACAAACAAGTTATTTGGGATTTGTCAGTGATTCATAAGATCACTTAAGTGTAAGTAAATGCAGTAAATTCAGGTAGTTATAAAGCATTTAGTAGTGGTCAGTTAACTATTTTTGTGAGCTCATCACAAAATATAAAGCATTTATAAAGGAGATTTAAAGACTCAGTTATCTTCTAAACAGAAAAATGAAACAAACACAACACTGTGATACAGAACATAGAAATATATAACTGAACCTTTAAATCTCCTTTATAAAAGCTTTACAAGGCATAACTAGTCCTCACTTTATAAAATACTTATACTCACCACTACCAAATGCTTTATAACTACCTGAATTACAGTAGAAATACATGTTAATAAAGCATTTATTAACACACTAAGTACCTATTACAAAATGTTGGTATAATGTATGAATGTACATTTGAAATAGTTTATTAATCATTTTACTCACACTTTCTAAGTGATCTTATGAACCACTGACAACTCCTAAATAACTGGTTTGTATATAATGTTATACTTCATTTAAAAATTATAAATTGATCATTAATAAAGTATGAAAATACAACAATTAAACACATTATAGATATGCTTTTAAAGCAAGAATAAAGCTTTTATAGCTGTATTTATATACTGCTTATTAATGTCTATTAATGCTTTATAAATATTGAATTAACTGTTTACTAATGCTTAACTAATGATACATAGCGTGGAGTTATTATAAAGTTACCGTAAGTTCTTTAACTAAGCAGCAGTTAAACAGCAGCTCCAGTTAAACAGAGCCTCTCTGAGACAGCAAGCCATTCCAACAATAGAGAAGTGTGAACGACGTGTGTTAATGGGCCACTGCAGTTCCTGCTCCAGCCTACAGGAGCGCTGCTGAGTATGGGCTTAAACACACACACACTTGCAGGTCCCCACTTGGTCAAAAATGTAAAAAATTCACCAGAGCGTATTTTAGATGATTTTAACATGTTTTAAGGCATGACCAACAGGGGACTTGAAAAATGTCCCCACTTGGCTCGGCGGTCCCCTGTTGGTGAGTGTGTAACGACACCAAGGTCCCCTCTTAGATAGGTAGACAAGTACACACACACACACACACACACACACACACACACAAATCCATCTGACCCTTCCTCAACTACCTTCCTTTTGTTAATTGAGTTCTTTATTGGATTTAATTAATCTTGTTGTGTTGCTACATCAAGAAGTTGATCTCCTGGAAGTGGCCGTCGAATACAAGCACGCATTTAATTGATTCCATTTAGCCAAGGCAGTGTGCAGAGCAAATCAAAAAGACCAGGCACAGGCTCGAAAATGATTAGCAATCAAATGGCAGGCTGTCAGGTGCTCATGCCTGCGGCTCAGAGCCGTGAGCACATTTGGCTGCTAACACAGGCAGGCGGCGGCCTGCTTTCCATCCTACATGCAGAGAGGGGCAATCCAATCGTGGGGAACAAAAGGGCCTCCCTCGGCTCGGACAGTGAATAGCCAGGGCTTGTGAATGGAAGTGTATTTGGTACAATGGGGAGAAAACAGATTCACAACAATGCTCTTTAATGAGACCGGCAATAATCATGGATTTTTATCACAGTAGTCAACGAGAGGAGTGCTCTGGATTATCTGTATAAGCATTATTGGCTCATTTCTATGAGATTCAGGGTCAGCGGAACACTGTCCATGCCACCTTCCCAGCTAACAAAAATATGTTCTAAGACTGTTTTGCTAACTGTCCCATTAAGTTATGAAAACATTATATACGAATGTTCTCTGAATGTCCAAAACATCACTTTCATCACAAAAAAGATCATGCAAACATTACGGAAACATTTAATCTTTTAGCATTTTTAGCATACTCTTGAACGCTCTCTGAACATTCCAAAACAAGTAGAACATATATATATTTTTTAGATGAACATCCAACTAAAACCTTCCACAGATGATATACACTATATTTAGACCACTTAACTTAGTGGTTGCAGTCAGGATGTGAAGAGACCTTCAACCAGCATAACAAAAAAATCACCTGCCCTGCCTTTAATTACTGGAAAAACATTTATTCATAACTTTAAGAGCACCTTGCCACAATGTTAGCTAAAGTTCTGAGAACGTTTAGGATTGGAATACAACAATATTACAAGGAATGCCCACGCTCTTGGTTATTAAAGATGACAGATTGGAAATTATTTGGCAAAAATAGAATTTTATATAAAATGGATAGAATATCCAATGGAGGATGGAATATATCATGTGTTTGCAAAGTTATCAAACACGTAAATGTGCATAATACAAGAACTTGAAGCCCTATAGTGCAAGCTATATTGGGAATGGTCCAAAAAGATACATATAAATGGAATCAGAATGCTATAATTTGGCCCACAAAGTGGAATTATAGATGAAAAAGCAACAGAGTGGCTTAGTTCCAAGTGCCGTGTACTTAAATTAATTCATTTTGGAACCCTCGCAGAAGGTTTGAGATGTTAAATTAATCTCGGTTTTGACTTGAGAAGGACAGAAAAGGTAAAAGGGAACAAGATCAACGAAATGAAAGAACGAAAACTGGATCCCACCAAAGCAATGCGAGAAGTGACAAAAAGAGAAAAAGGCATTACTGTACATTCCTTTCAGGGTTAGAAATAAAGAGAGGCTGCAGCAGTAGGATCAGTCCCAGAGATGTGGCATTAGAACATTTGCCAGTTCGGTCTCTCTCCAAAAAAAGAAATGTTGCAGCCAGACCGTTGGCGCTTTATTTGTCTGTTCTGTCTCTACACACCCGGCAGTGAGACAAATTGAACCTCCTGTTGTATTTTTGTCTCTAAAAATATTTACAGTGTGACAACACCTTCATACTTTCCCTTCCCATCGCAGAATTATCATCCATTTCCGGGACTTCAAGACTAAAAGCAGATGCCATCTGCTCCCATACCACAGGCTGGCACCTGAGAACGCAAGTTTCAAAACTACAAGACGAGTCACTGCCTCAAGTGGTAATTAACTGCACTGCATGCTGATGATTAAGAAGTAATGTACAGTGACCACAGATGTTATGAATGACTGACTCTGAGCATTGTCTCTGTCAAAGGAGATTAATACACTAAAGGTTGGCACAGGCTAACAACAGTAACCACTCCAGGATCCCGACTGAATTTGACTTGACAGACCTATTCCTGTCTTCACTGCTTTGATATGCAGAATCCGAAACCTGAAAACTGCTGCTCCAGGCAAAATACACAGAATTGTATTCAAAAAAAATTTTCATAGGGATATTACATTAAAGTAACCCACTTTCTTCTAGAAAAAAATCCATCTCTTTTTATTTTCCTCCTCTCCAAGGAGGATGGATCAGTGACATGCTGAATGCCTTTCATGTTAATATTTCGTGAAAAATAAACACTAATAAAAAATAAATGGCTGTAGAGTTTTCAAAATTATGATTGAAAAAAATGCAGTCCAAACAAATGCTATGGCAGGGTAATTTTCCCTCTGTAAATATAGGTAATGAAATTGAAATGTACATTTCGATAATAGAATAGATTACAGTATTACACCTAGACACTGGATGTTGCATTATTATTTTGCATATTATACAGCTGTCAAGATTCGTATCCTGTTAACTTCCTTGTCATATCCCATTTCAGTGGATTGAGTAAATGAAATGACCTCTAGGTAAGGCCTACTGTTAGCTGATTGGATGAACATATCTGCAATATCAGTTCAATAAATATTTTAGTCACATAATGTAGCATAACATCACGTAACACATTGTAAAAGAATAAAAAGCATAATTAATCATAACATAACAAACCATATTAACAGTATAACAAAGCTAAACATAACATAACCCATGCATGACATCAACCCAGACACAGCACATACATAAACACAAGCCAACATATAACATGATATCATAACATATACCATGATATGACACGACATGACATAACTCAGTCATATTGTAATGAAATTAAATTATGTCGCAAAGTGTCATAAAATGTAAATTAACACTATTATACAACATAACAAAACATTAATATAACACAACTCAGACATAACACACTAGCTGAAGCACAGATGTAGTAAATAGACTAATATAAAGTAACATAACCCAGACGTAACATAATCCAGAAGCACACATAACTTAACATAACATTACATAACATAACATAACAAACATAATCTATACATGTAATAAAGTGTATAAATCTTTACATGTAATAAAGGTAGAGTAACTACATAAACCACATCAAGTAACATACAGTAACATAACATAATAAAACATGACAAAAAACAAACAGAACTCAGACATAACATTACAAAGAGGTAGCACTTAATATAAATCTATATAAAATATAAATATTATTTTACAGTACATGCACTTTCAATGTACTTACAGTTATACTTACCAAGAAAGTACTGAACAATATAAGGTAACTATGGGTTAAGATTAGGTTTAGGTTTAAGGGTATATTCAGGACTAGTACCTAGTTATTACCCAGTTAGTGTAATTACTTCAATAAGTACAGTATGTATATGTGAAACAGGACGGTAAAATAAAGTGCTACCAATAATTCAGACATAGCATGTAACATAACATGACGTAACATTCGTTGGCAAGTAGAGCCTATGGTCTGATGTGGGAGTGCTGTTTAAGGGTTCAGTGATGTGCTAATTACATGAGGTGCTTGCCGAGTAGCATGGGGAGCTTAATGAAGGCTAATGTAAATACTTGCTCTTCACTTATTCCACCTCGCTAACTTTGCTTAAGGGATGCACAGCATCCTCTGACAGGGCCAAACAACTGTTGTGAATCTCCAGCCAACGCCACAAACCGCACCAACCTGAAGTCTGTATGGATTGAGTTGTTATTTTATGTATACAAGTGAATGGAATTTAAAGGCTAAATAAAATATGGCCTTGAATAAACATGAAACCTCATAAATTATGCACATTTAAAAAAAAAAAAAACTCTACTAGGTAGGAAAAAAAAAACTGTGGAACAAGTTCAGGTTTCAAAGTTATTAAACAGACCTCATGCATCCAGCGAGGATGAAAATACAAATTTGGGGATTTTTTAATCAGGTTTTCAAAAGTATCAGGTACTATTATGAGCCACTGTTGGTCGCCAGGTGCGTAAAGTCCTCCTGTAGTCAATGCTTTTATCCCTTAAAACTCATCTTTGATCACCAAAATTACATATTACATTTTTTTTCCTTAAAAAAAAAAAATGTCTGCATGCCTTAAATAGCTTTAATGTAACTCTACACCCTTGCATCATTTAGTATATGCATGTCAGGGTTCTGCCCTGGCAGCTTTGTCTGTGTTGTCTTTGTTTCATGTTTCTATGTTTGTCTTGTGTCTGAGCCTGTGTACTGGGACAGGGCCGTGGACTAAACAAGCGGGTAACAGGAAACAAGGAGCACATGGCAAACACAGACCAAGACAGAGCCATGTGCTCCTTGTTTCCTGTTACCCGCTTGTTTAGTCCACGGCTCTGTCCCAATATCCACACTACGCCCTAAGGTCTTCCTCGAAGTGGACACTTGTTGAAAGTGCCCTTAGAGGAGTAAGTGCGCAAGGGGCCGAAGCTGTGAAGAGCAGAATTGGGACAGTTTTGCACACATCACTTCTGTTATGATCAGGAGAGCAAACATGGCGCTGCCCTTTTTTATTTATTTCATTAAAGCTTTCTATTCAGTTTTATATATATATATATATATATATAGGCTATATATATATTTTTTAAATATTTTTTTTATATACGTATTTATATATCAACCTGTATACATACAGGCTTTATGTATATGTGCTGTTTTGCTTTATTTCGTTGTAATTTGTACATCTTAGTAGGCTACTTATATTTTTGATACCTTAGCATTAATAAAAAAAAGAAATAATTAAAATAAAACATGGCGCTGGCCAACTAAAAGGTATAAGAAGCTATACAAGTCAAGAAATAAAGTAAGTTAAACGATTCAGTCAAACATAAGTCTGCAGGCTACAACGTTAAAGATAAATAGCCTAAATAATTTATATAAAGTTATGAAACTAAACTTTGCCCTCAGCCAAAACGTTTTACCAGGGAACAAATGATAGATTAATGAGATCAAAGATCGCCTGTTAGATATGGCCTACACAAGAGAAATTATATCTCATGTTTAACCACTAGACTAGAGACATCAGCCAGCGGTACACGTCAGAAGGACTAGCCGAGGTAAGGCTGTTCCAGGCGGGATACATGAGCGCTGAGCGCCCGGTGATTGCCTGGATCTCACAACTCCGAAAACGTCAGATCAAAATTTTAAACAGGAGCTATCTGTATAAATAAATAACATATTTGAGCTTTAAACAACTCCATTCTCGACCCAAAAACTCTTAAAACTACGTTTCATGACACAATAACAGTAGTATTTTTAAATTCCGCGGTCTTTCTCCTCTGCTATTGACGGCGACGCAACTGTTAGTTTAGTTAGCAGCCGTTTTGCTCCCCCATTGGTTAGCTGTTCGAAACGTCACGACACTACAAGGATTCTTGGTAATAGTCCATAGCAAAGTGAGGTCTGATGCGCACTTGTGAAAGGGGTGCATTAAGTGCACTGATGATCCCTCCTGGAGAACACCATTAGAGGATCGGGACACCCTACGGTCTTGCACCCCTTAACGAGAATGTGCATTGAGGGGCACAAGGACTGAAGTGCGGATATTGGGACAGGGCCCACATTTCACTAATTGTGCTCACCTGAGCCTCATATGCTCAGGCCCCATATTGTGCCTCTTTTCATCATGTATTTGCTGGTTTGTTTTGTGTATGTACTTTGTGGTGTTTTCCGGTTTGTGCTCTTGAAATGATCCTCGTTTAGTTTTTTAATTATTTTTTATTTTTTTATTTTTTAATAATCCTATTCCCAGTATCAGATTATCCTTGTTGCTATTTTGTTTTGCTTCGCTTTAGCTCTTGTGCTTTATAATCTAGTTTGAGTTCTCTTTTGTTTTAGAATTTTATTTTTAGTTATTTTCTTCAGTTCTTATTTTCCCTGTCAAGTGGAATTCTTGCTTCTCTTTAGAATAACAAGAAGAGTTTAATTAATGATAGTACCACAAGCACACAACACCTTATTCAACTGTTACATTACCTGTTAAGCTAGTGTTTACCCTTTTAAGTAATTGGAATGCTTTGATGAGGTTTTATTTGTGACGTGGTGTTGCACATTTAATCTCTGACCAGTCTCCGCAGTAAGAGACTAGTTGAAATTCGAGCAGTTTTTTGTTAGCACTGAAGATGATGCTAATGATAATTGCTGTCATACAATCATAATAAATAAATTACAACATTCCATGCAATATATTTCTTAAAGGTCCATAATTCCTGTATGCTATTATTTCCATATTTTAATTATTGTGTGGAATAATCGAAACATGGAAATAATAGTGTACATGAATTATCTTCAGAGATTCTCCTTTTGTGTTCCACTCAAAAAAATTAAATAAAAACAGCAAGCGAATGTGAGTAAATAATGACATTGTTTTCATTGGCTTTAATATAATCCATTTGTATAGTAGTTATTTTGAATCTGAATGTCATTCATATGCCTGACAGGTGGCAAAACAAAATAGCTCTGTGTACGTACTGCAGAGCACAATCTCTAAGTTCAAACATCAACAGGATGCAATAATTGTTCTTAAAATACTGCCATGCAACATACATGAAAGCCCCAAACTGCAGCACAGCTTTCTTTGAAATGTGCTTCTTGGTAGTTGCATTGCTTCAAAACCCGATCTGAATTGTTAACCAGCTCCCTTTCCATAGAAAAGAACAACATTTGCATACAGATAACAGCCTTCTGCTGGTTTAACACACACACACACACATACACACACTCCTAGCAGGATGGGGAAAGTGAGTGAGCGCGAGAGGGAGAATAAAACCTTTTCATAAAAAGTGAGAGTCTAAAGATAGCCCTCCATCTTTTTTCCCTCTTGCTCCTCTCCAGTGCACATACTGGAAATATTCCTCTCCTCTGACATGTGTGAGAGCAAGAGAGTGCAGTTGAGTGCTGTCTTCCAGGTGGAAAGTACTCTTATCTAACAGAGTACATCCAGATATTTTAAGATATTAGATATTTCTCTTTATGTCTATAATGATTCAAGGCCTCCCCTGTTCAGAGTTAGTGGACATGTAGGTGCAACATTACATGTTGTCAACAGAATGTGTTAAAGGGACCATCAAAATATAGTGAAACCGGAAAAGTTTTTATGTGATCTTCACCTTTCAAAACAAAAGTTGTAATCTTAGTTTGAATAAATATCGTAGCTGAAGAAACACCCATACATGACCTCAGAAACCGGCATGGAACCTGGAGGCAAGGTCTCACTAATGAGCCCAGACGAAGAAGGGAATGATGTGAAGACGACTCCCATTGCCCGCTCCCTCCCGTAACAAACACACAGCTTTGAAAATGTCATCTCTGCAGTGGTGACAGTGGCGTCTGCAGTCAAGCGGCCCACCGCTGAGCCAGACACCATGTGTTTCAAAAAACTGCATTCGTGACGATCTGTGTCTGTCAACACAACATATCAGCTCACTTCAGGGAAAAAAAAAATTGCAGTTACTTAGAGGTTTGAGAAATGTGTTTCAATAAGTTGTGTAGCGGCAATCAACCAGGAGTTTGAGTCTGACTCGCATCTAGGGTCCAAAATTAACACTCAGCAAACAAAAACAAGAATAAATTGGCTTTTCCGAGTTTTTTTTAAAAAACATTTTAGACATGGAATAGAAAAACGAAAGGAACAAAATCATGATGTCTCTTAATGTTTTTGCAGTTATGGGTGCTGTTTAACCGAGGAACAGAGTATACTCTGGACCGAGGGAGACGGACTTGATACTTGCCTGTAACTTTTGTCCCACTCAAACCACTGCCTGCTGTTGCTTCTGATTGCTTTTAGAGGGAAAAGCTGCCCATGACTGCCCAAACCATCTGCTTTCTTCGCAAAAAGAGCATATTAGCGAAAAAGCTGGAAAACGATCCAGTGCGTATATGTGTTTGCTCTCTTTACGTGTGTTTGCAGCGGTGAGCAATCACAGACATGTTTGTTGATTTCTTGAACACAATGGCCAACCACATTGTGCGTGGTTGTGGACTGTGTTTGAGTTAGAATCCAGTTACAATTTCTTGTCTAGTGCTGAGTTCTGCACGCTTGCAAATCCTCTCTAACAAACTGTAAACATGTAAATAAGAGATTCATTGTGTAGTCAGCGTCAATAATTAATATAACAAAACTTTGTGAGGTCGCGATGAATGAGAGACAGCTTTTTAGAGATTGTAAAGAGAGCGGTCTTTGCACGCTGTCTAGGCGATATGATAATTAATATAATATATTCAGAATTTGAATAAAATGTTGTTTTCCATGCTTGACAAGCAGCCGCACGCTTCAATACATAGGTCCACCCATGCAGGATTCACTCTCGAAATTGCGATGACTGACAGTGAGAACCACATAGCAAAGGACGAGACAAATACAAATGAAATTACCAAAATGGGGGTTCATGTGACATAATGTGGACGATCTTGTCACCTTGAGCCATTAAACATAGCTTGGATACTGAGCACACCTCCATAAATATCTTTTGTAATTGCAAACGATCAGAAATGTTTAGTTTTGAGTCAAAAATCCAAAGCTTTCATACTCAGATTAGAATCTGGGTGTCCTAAGCGACGTGTTGTAGCACCCAGATCTCCTCTGCTCACTTATGGCAGTAACCTCAGCATGTTTTTGATCTTATTATGTTGACATGATCATCTTGCCAGACTGCAGTGAAACCAAACAAAACCAGCTTTGATCTCAGACTACACTACTATCTTTCATAATAATGGGACAGTCAGCCACAAAACTATGCCTGCATCCTCAAGTTTACAGTCTCTGCAGAACCAGACCTGCAGAAATGGGGGGGATACAAAATGATACTAGCAAAGCAAACAAAACTTAATAGCACAACATTAACCAACCTAACTAGCAAAATGTCAAGTACTCTCATAGAAGGGCTCCAGACCACCAGGGGCAGTGCAATCCAGGATCAGTTGTTTCCAATTAAATTTAAAATTCTAAGGACCCCTGTAATTGTGCATATTTATACAGAAAACTAGACATTTGACAAAAGTGTTTTGTAAATAAGGGATAATACCATTACAACCAGTCATTGGTGCAAAGGTTCCATTTGTTAACATTAGTGAACTTACTAAGATCAATAAATACTGTAACACATGTATTGCTCATTCATAGTTGATGCTAGTTAATGCATTAACTAAAGTTAACTAATAGGACCTTATTGTTAAAGTCCCCGTGAACCGAAAGATGCAACCGACTTTATTTCAGCGTTGTGAATGTTGTGACCTATTTCCAAGTGAAACGGATATTGAATAAATGACAGGGTTTTATTTTAACACACCTCCTCTCCATCAAGGAGGTTAAGGATATTCAACCCAAGCTGTCAAACCAAAAAAATATAAGTACCTACTCAGAGAGTATGGGATTTCGGACGCAGCGAAAGTTTAGCGTCAAGTGACTGCATAACCAGACCAGATATGTCAGCAGACCAGAGCGATGATCCCTGATTATTTGAACACAACCATGTAGGACATGCCAGAACTCCAAACGTCCTCCCCCACAGTTTGGCAAAGCGACGTTTGTGGAGAGACTCCTGTCTGTCAGTTCTGTCAGATGCTTTTGGTGAAAGAGCAGAAAAACATGAGATGAGGTGTCAGAGAGGGCATGCAAGACGTTAAGGGAACAGTATTGAATGCTATCTCAGGGGGCACAGCGGTTAACCATGTTTGACAGCTGCAGCGGCTCAAGCCTGTACCTGAGTCGCTCCAGCCAATCAGAACTCTCTTGGCCGTGCCTGAACCTGCGGCCAGTGAAGCGCCTAAAAAGAGTGCAAAGGCATTCTGACACCCTCCCAGATTAAATGTCACGGAGTGTCACTGGGTCCTAATGCCCCGCAGTCCTTCACTCATGAGTTGGATATGACTATCGACCCACCACTGCTGTGCTACAGACGCCTCCTGATTATCTTTTTGCCCTCCTGTCTCAGGACTGTCCTCTATAGAGAAAGTATTTTATACTGCCCCCCCACCACCACCACCCCGCCCCCCCCATTCTAAAAAAATTTAAATTCTAAAAAATGTCATGCTGTGTAACCATCAAGTAAAAAGTAATAACATATTTACTGTTATATACAGTTTTTAAATAAAACATTTGAGATAAAAAGTAATTTTTATTTATTTTAAAATTAAATGATAAAATCATGGAAATCATTAAGTAACTAAAACTAACCTTGGTTTATCAAAAAACTTTTTAGAAACTTTTTGACTTTGACACACTCTTTATTCAGACATAAAAAAACCTAGTTTAAAGCACATTTTTAAAAAGGTAAAGAGTTTTGTTTTCTTATTTTTATATTAAATTATAAAAGCATGAAAAGAACTAGCCTTGCATTATCATAAAAAGGTCAAATTATCACATATTTTATGAGACATGACCTTGAGACACTCTTTAGTCCGGCTTAAGAGTAAGAAAAAAAATCATAAATACATGCTCATCATAGAAGTGCATTCAAGTCATTGTATGTATGAATTGCATTTTTTATGTATTTCTACATAAATTAACAGATAAGAACAAAAATGAATGTCATGTCATTGAAGCCTATGCTATATTCATTTATTTTGTACAGTACCATTCAAAAGTTTGGGGTCAGTACAATTTAATTTTGAAAATGTGTTTGAAAGAAATCTCATTTGTTTGATCAAAAATACAGTAAAACAGTAGTATTTGGAAATATTATTACAATTTAAAATGACTGTTTATGCGATGCAAAGCTGAATTTTCTGCCTCATTACTCCAGTCTTCAGTGTCACATGATCCTTTAGAAATCATTCTAATATGCTGATTTAGTGCTCAAGAAACTATTATTTTTACAGTTGTGCTGTACATTTTTGTGGAAACCGTAAGACTTTTTTTCAGGATTCTTTGATGAATAGAATGCTCAAAAGAACAACATTTATTCAAAATAAAATCGTTATAAATGTCTTTTACACTGACCCCTAAGCTATTGTAGCTACACTTAACAGTATTTCAACAACGGTCAGATTTGAGTCCTTTTTGTAACACCTGAGGGCCAGAGGAATAGAGGGCCTGAGTTGAAAGTAAAAAAAAAAACTGAAAGAAGAACCTCTGTACAGTTTTCTTTTCCAAGTAAGAAGCACTTTGATACACAGCAGGCCATTGCTGATGTATCAACCATTATATCAATAAAAATTGTTGTTCAACAGCACCCAACACATCTTCATAGAATGACTCTATTTGTAACAAAAACTAAAATCAATAAATGTGTAACAGACACGAAAGGATGACTGGGAAATGAGAAATGACTTCTGTATTGCACTTCTAGAGTCATTAACAGAATGGATGCTGAATTACAACACCCATCACCGACAAAACCTCTTCACAAATGATTTCTGTTACTCTCTTATCTCTGTCAATGCATGCAACGAACAGAGACAGTTTGTCCATAGATCTGGAACTGATAAGGGCAAAATAAAAGCATATCACTGCCAAAACAAATCTATATCAGAAAACAACATCAACGGAAGACTTATTCATGCCAAACAAGTATCAGTATCGGCAGTGAATACCTAAACAGCCAAAGTCACAAGTTGCCGCTAAAGACTTTGACAAGTTAACTAATTTCGTCTGACAATCAAATGCCTCTACAAAGAAAAATATTATTTTAATAATAAACATCTACAGTACTGTATATATATAGAATATATATTCTGATCTCACTGGCCGAGGAAACTCATCTTAAATGGCTACGAATCTTCTTTCAAGCAATCCAGAGAAAAAACGTACCTGAAAACAGTCGATACTAATGTATAAAGATATAAACAGCACACCGACGCACTACAAAATGAACCGCCCGAAAATCAGTGCCTGAAAGAACAGTCGCAGAGTAAAAAACAACATCTATCAATTAAGCATGCTTTCTTCTGCCACTCTTTGAAGATGCATCACAAATTCACATTTGTGTTGCTCTTGCATCATAAATGAATCATAAGGCAGCCATTCCCATTTGATTGTATTAGTATTGCAAAAATTGATGGATTCTGATGGATTCTGTTGCTTCAAAGGAGCCCATCTAAAAGACTTCAGGCAGGCTTGGAAATGCACAAATCTAGCAGGCTCTTAAAAATTTAAACAGAGACGGAGACCTTCTTCTGGGACCGCCTGTCAAACCTGTCCTAATATGGGAGATACACAAACAACTCGCATTGAAGAGTTGGCTCTCAGACCCTGACAACAGCAGATCTGGGCTTTATTACCTCAGACAAACACACACAGAGACACACCTGTGCGCATCATACAGATGCACACGCAGAGCGCCGCAGTCGGCCAGCTCTTTAGAACTCACTGAAAGAAATACTGTAAAATGCAGTCTTAAAAGATCAGTATTTATTTAAATATCGATTTTTGGATGAATGAATTGTCTGATGTGTATGGGTAGTTCATACAAATAAATGTAATAGAATAAAATAAGAAATTCATGCTGAATATCGTACAACGCCATTCCCAGCGTTCAATAATATTAATGATCATTACAAATACTAGATAACAAGACAAGCTCTTTGCATTTAAATTAGATAATTATAACAATAAATAAAAATATATAAAAATATATAAAATATAATTAATAATACTGCAAATTACTAATAAAATATCATTTGTATTGAGTGTATGACATTTCATGGGTAATTCATACATAATAAAATAAAATTAAATAATAAAAAATTAAATTAAACCTTTATTTATAATTTTATATATTAAGTAATTGTATTTATAATAAAGAATTTCGATGACTAGTCAAAATGTACATGGAAAGACACGCACTCTGCATTAAATGTGGTGAACGGATTAACTGCCTCATCTTTATTCACGAAAACTCATTTAAAAAGCATACAAACATAAAATCCTAAACCAAAGAGACATCATTTTACAAAAGCAGATGCCTCATTAGTTGGCCTGTATTTTTACTGGTGCTGTAAAACAGCAGGCTGACCGGGTGAATGTGTGCTGGGGTGGGTCATAAGGGGACCATTAACATTGACTGTTAGATTCAGCTCATGGGTTTCATTGAGCGTGACCAAATCTTTGTCGGAATGAAAATGCTGACAGTCAAACGGTGAGCCGATACGAGAAGTACAGCTGGGAGACTGTCATCTTTCAATGATGTGGCAGTTCCGAGTGCTCACAGGGGACTCCTCACCAAAAAAGCATCACACCACATGTCTATAAACAAATCGTACTCTCCGGGACAACTGCCCCAACCACCTAGATGCATCCAGGAATGATACAAAACCAGCTGTGGGGAAAGGACGATGTCACCTTAAAACATCTTGATGGATGAAAAATGACACACAAAGAAAAGGTCAGTAAATCTTCACGGCTTCAGGGTGATTTTTTGAGGTAGCTGGGCCGGTGGTGAGATGCAGATGAAAGGTCTGAGGACAGGCTTTATTCCTGGGGCAGATTTCCAGGTTCACAAAACCACACAGACTAAGTAAGCAACATGATCTGAAGCCAAAAACAGGCAAGTCAGGCCTCCTAGCAGCAAGAAGATCTATCAAACACACTGCTTGGCCTTCGCTGGCATCCCACTGGCCATTAATCCCCTCTGGTGTGAAAAATAAATAAATAAATTGTGCCAATTTCAGGCTTGTACCTGTACGTACTTTCAGAGGCTTCGTGTGACGCCCAGATAGGCTGCTTTGGTTTTGATCAGCTTCATAAGAACAGATACTGGCTGTTTAGCCAAAGTGTTGAGGATGCCATCATCCTCCAGAACAATTGCCCATTACTTCGGGAAAGGCTTTGAATTGCCTTCAATTATCATTTACCACTAAAAGATTTAGAAACCACTTTTTTTTTTCAGAAAAAGAGGGGAAAGTGCAGATAGCAAACAACTTTAGGGTAACAATTCTCTCAAGGCTGTACGTGAAAAGATTACTGTGTTTATGAGGAAATAAAACGTAATCCATGAGCACTCTGAATCCATAATGGATAAAGGTGGGTTCAAAGAGCTAACATTCCTATTCATTGAAAAAAAGCCTTGGGATTGGCAGAATCCCCTCTTCTACTTCTTATCCCATATGATTTTATGATTATGAGTGCTCAAAACGCAGAGAAGTGAAAATTAAATATTCCTTATCGAGGGCTAGCTACAGTCGATTCAGGTATAGCGCGAGGAAGTTGATGATGAAAAGGCTTTTGGGCTTGGAGAGAGTTTTCTGTCACAGACATGAATAACATTATTTTTTTCATTGCATTTCATGTTGAATAATAGCCTACACGAATCATTCTTGTTCACTTCCAAACAGACCAATTGAGTGATCTGTGTTTTTGAATGAATCTTGGGAATCTTCTGAATCATTTTTGTTTGTGGACTTGGACTACAGCACAAAATAAATGTAAAAATTACCTTTAAGGTGCTTTTAATGGTCATTTTGAGTCATCAGACACTTTCTAGAAAAGAGCAGCCAGAATATCCTTAAACGATTAATATTTGGTCTCTTACAGAAAAAAAAAGGTCGTACAGGTTTGGAATAACAAGAGGTTGAGTAAATGATTTCCATGCGCTATTCCTTTAAAACATATTTCTTTAGCCTTTTAGTTCACAATCAAATGAATAAATAACACAATAACAAAATACTTATTAAATTAATCTAAAATATAATAAATGTGAATGATTTGAAGACTCATAAAGACAAAAAATACACTGGTATAATGATGCAACCTGCAGAAAGGGCTCTAAATTAATCAGTCATTAAATATAAATTAATCTTTTCAGTAAAGGGAAATCACTGAATTAAAATCATCACCACTAATAAAAATAAAGATGATTTAATGTGCACAAACATATTTAAGTTTACAAAGTCCTAATTGAACATTTCTGAAGGGGTGCACTGTATAATAAACATCGGTTCCCTTTCGTTGTCACTCCGAGTTACGTCGGATGACGACGAATGGGGTTTCGCTTAGAAAGCCTATCAGCTTCGAGTATTACAAAACGAGCCAATGGCAAAGAAATGCCATGGGTCTGCGGAATTTGCATAACGTAACTCCGCCCAACCTCGTGGGTATAAAAGGAGGACGCTGGCAACATGCAGTTATGTTTTCGCTTCGGAGCCAAGAGCATCTCTTCACTCCACAAGCCATCTCTGAAATTGTCAGCTTTTTACAAACGAGTTCCTCTGGTGTTGGTGTTTGTGGGCGATATTCAGCGAGCGCGCGCTTCCTGCTGATCTGTGCAGTGGTTTTGCCAGAGAGTGCGTGTCTCCCCGGGCGCCTCGACATCAGAGTGTTTCTCTCTCTCACAAAAAGAGCTCGCACGCGGCACGTCTTTTTAAAGACGGCTCGCCCGTGCTTAAAAAAAAAAAAAAAAAAAGTGGCGGCAGATTGGTATCGGACTCTGATGGGCACGAGCGCTGTCTAGTGTGTAGGGCTTTTATCATGCTTGTACAGCGCTCGTGGGTGATTCATGTTCTCTCTGGGAACATGATCATCGCGTCATTTAGGTCGAGACTCAATGAACTCGCAAGAGTGAGAGTCCCCTCATCCACACCCCGATCTAGCGCCCCCCCCCCCAAAAAAAAAAAAAAAAGAACGAGGGGTGCTGCTTCGGCTGGTGGCCAGGGTGACCTGAGGGTTATAGTCTGGATCAAGGCGCCGACTATCTGTCCGCGACCCCAGCTCCCTCCTGTGTGACGGTGCCCGCTAGTGAACCTCCGATTCCCGCGAGTCGACCTTCGGGTGGCCCGCGGGTTTCGGTTGAAGCTACAGAGAAAGATGCTATGTCTGTTGTAACATCATAAGGTGGGCTTGGTTCTTCTGGAAGTGACGACTCGTCACAGCTGCCACCTTCTGGTGTGTTATGCTGTGCCTGAGTCTGATCCGGAGATGACGGGCATGCTTTCCTGGGACGATTGGTTTTGGGTAAGGCCGCCGACCCGCGTCCACGGCAAACCCCAATATCTTTCCTCCCGGACGTGCATGATGAGATCTCGATGTCCTGAAAGACCCCCGTGTCTTCTCAGGACCGTTCGTTGGTCTCATCCGCCTTTCCCCCCTCACGGGGCCGCTGCCCATGGGTACACTGGGGTCCCCCCGGTTGAGTGCTCTGTCGCGATGCTACTGTGTCCTCAGAGTGCTTCCCGGCGCTATCCTAAGCACCCGTCCGAAGCCTGTAGTTCTTTTCGTCTACACTAATCTGTGGCGAATTCCTATAGTGCCACAGGACAGGCAGCCGCCTCACTGCAGCCCGTGACCGTTCTGTGGTCTACCTGGCCCAGATGCTCATGGTTTTGCACGAGGGCGGGACTGACTCGAGGCTCTTAATGAGCTACCCAGCGCGCCGGCACTGACCTTGCTCTCCGAGCGACGAAGGTGGCCACGCGCTCTCCGAGTCAGGTGATGTTTACCACTCTGGGGCTAACCGGTCTGATGTGCTGGAGGTCGGCAGATTCGTCTGCTCACCCCCACGCCCCAGGTCGGCCTCTTCGGCGGTGCGGTTGAGTTCTTCTGCCCAATAGTTCTCAACCGCCCGGGAGCAGATTGAGGTTGTTCTGCCGACGGCTCCGCCGTCCGCTCAGGCCCCTCAGTCTGCTAACCGCCGAAGGCGCCCTCCCATGGTCACAACCCCGCCCGTTCATCCGGGCTGGCTTGGAAGACCGTGGGGGGATGCCTCAGCCCTCTCCAGCCCCGCCCCCCGCTAGACGCCGGGTTAAGAGGCGCTTTTTGAGATGGGCTGCTCAGAGATGGGACTCAGTTCTTCCAGGAGTTGGTAGCAGGGCCACTCCTTTCCCCGGTGGAGGGCTGGGGAAGAATCCTTATTCAAAAAGAACTGACTCTCTCGTCTCTGAGCACACAGAGTTCTCGGACGACACAGAGCGCCGCCCACCAGCCGTGCTCTCCTCGTCCCCCTCTGTCCCAGAGTCGGTTGACACGGCGTGCCGCCCACGGGCCGTTTCATCCCTGTCCCACTCTGTCGCCAGACCCCTGGCAGAGCAGGCCCCCGTGGAACGCTGGTCCTTCCCTGGCCTCCTCTGTCAGGGCGCGGAGCTTAACTGCGCCCCCACACCGGATCGCTATGCCGTCCACGTCCGGGCCAGTTACTCCGCTTCGCTGCCCCTCCGGGGGGACGCCGGTGGTCCGCATACCCCGCTGGTACAGTTCCTAGAAGCCTGGCTAGAGCTTCCCCAACTGTCCCGCTGGGTCGCCCGCACCGTCCGGTTCGGCTATGCGATTCAGTTCGCACGGTCTCCTCCCCGATACAGGGGAGTCCGCTCCACTTTGGTCGGTGGCAACGCCCCGATCATGCGAGCAGAGATTGCCACTCTGCTGGCGAAGGGTGCAATCGAGACTGTCCCTCCAGCCGAGATGAGGTCCGGCTTCTACAGCCCTTACTTCATTGTCCCCAAGAAAACCGGTGGGTTACGACCAATCCTGGACCTGCGAGTATTGAATCGCTCCCTTTACAGGATGCCGTTCAAAATGCTCACCGCCAAACGCATTTTCGAGTGTGTGCGGCCCCAGGATTGGTTTGCAGCGATCGACCTGAAGGACGCCTACTTTCATGTCTCCATTCTCCCTCGTCACAGACCGTTCCTCCGGTTTGCTTTCGAGGGACAGGCATATCAGTACGCGGTTCTCCCGTTCGGGCTAGCCCTGTCCCCTCGCGTCTTCACGAAGGTCGTCGAGGCAGCCCTTGTTCCCCTTCGGGTTCACGGGGTTCGCATCCTGAACTATCTCGACGACTGGCTGATTATAGCTCACTCTCGAGACCAGGTTTGCGAACACAGGGACCTTGTGCTCCGGCACTTAGCCCGTCTGGGCCTTCGGGTCAACTGGGAGAAGAGCAAACTTTGCCCCGTGCAGAGGATCTCTTTTCTCGGTATGGACATCGACTCGGTCGCCATGTCCGCGCAGCTTACGAGCGAGCGCGCGCAGTCACTGCTGACTTGTCTGAGACAAATACAGGGCAAGAAAGCGGTTCCACTGAAACATTTTCAGAGGCTCCTGGGGCATATGGCATCTGCAGCCGCGGTCACGCCGCTCGGATTGCTTCATATGAGACCGCTTCAGCTTTGGCTTCGCGACCGAGTCCCGAGGTGGGCATGGCAACAAGGCAAGCTCCGAGTTCCAGTGACTTCGAGCTGCCGTCAGACCTTCACCCCGTGGTTGAACCTCAGTTTTCTCAGGGCTGGTGTCCCCCTGGAACGAGTGTCGAGGCATGTTGTTGTCTCAACAGATGCCTCCACCACGGGCTGGGGCGCCATGTGCAATGGTCATGCTGCCGCGGGCTCCTGGACAGGACCCCAGCGCCTATGGCATGTCAATTGCCTCGAGTTGCTGGCAGTACGCCTTGCTCTGCACCGCTTCCGAGCGCTGCTCATGGGTCAACACGTACTAGTCCGATCAGACAATACCGCCACAGTAGCGTACATCAACCATCAAGGTGGTCTACGCTCCCGCCGTATGTCGCAACTCGCTCGCCACCTCCTCCTATGGAGTCAGAAGCATCTGAGGTCCCTTCGTGCTATTTACATTCCCGGAGCCCTGAACCGTGCTGCCGACGAGCTGTCACGGCTTCAGCCCCTCCCTGGAGAATGGCGACTCCATCCCCAGTCGGTCCAGCTGATTTGGGACCAGTTTGGCGACGCACAGATAGATCTGTTTGCCTCCCGCGACTCATCCCATTCGCCCAGTTTTATTCTCTGACCGAGGGCACGCTCGGCACGGATGCACTGGCGCACAGCTGGCCGCGGGGCCGCAAGTATGCGTTTCCCCCAGTGAGCCTTCTTGCGCAGCTCCTGCGCAAGGTCAGGGAGGACGAGGAGCAAGTCCTTCTGGTTGCGCCGTACTGGCCCACCCGGACTTGGTTCTCCGAACTAGTGCTCCTCGCGACAGCACCTCCTTGGCCAATTCCTCTGAGGAAGGACCTCCTTTCTCAGGGACGGGGCACTCTATGGCACCCTCGTCCCGATCTCTGGAACCTCCACGTGTGGCTCCTCGACGGGACGAGACAGGTTTGAGTACCCTACCACCTGCGGTGGTGGCTACTATCACTCCCGCTAGAGCGTCGTCCACGAGACATGCCTACGCGTTGAAGTGGAACCTTTTCGTCAATTGGTGCTCTTCTCGCCGAGAAGACCCCCGGAGTTGTTCGATCAGTTTCGTGCTTTCCTTCCTTCAAGATGGGTTGGAGCGAAGGCTGTCTCCCTCCACCCTCAAAGTTTATGTTGCCGCTATTGCCGCTCACCACGACTTAGTGGAAGGTAAGTCCATAGGGAAGCACGACCTGATCGTCAGGTTCCTGAGGGGGGCGAGGAGACTGAATCCTCCTCGCTCTCCTCTCGTTCCCTCTTGGGACCTCTCAGTGGTCTTAAGTGCCCTGCGGAGTGCTCCCTTTGAGCTTTTGCAATCAGTGGAGCTTAAGTTCCTGTCAATGAAGACAGCGCTCCTGATTGCATTGGCTTCTCTCAAGAGGGTCGGGGACCTGCACGCATTCTCCGTTGACGAAGCGTGCCTAGAGTTCGGGCCGGCCGGTTCTCACGTGATCCTGAGACCCCGGCCTGGATATGTGCCCAAGGTTCCTACCACTCCCTTCCGGGACCAGGTGGTGAACCTGCAAGCGCTGCCCTCGGAGGAGGCAGACCCAGCCTTGGCACTGCTCTGTCCAGTACGCGCTCTCCGCGCTTATGTAGACAGGACGCAGTGTTTCAGGACCTCAGACCAGCTCTTTGTCTGTTATGGTGGGAAGCTGAAGGGAAAGGCTCTCTCAAAGCAGAGGTTGTCTCACTGGATTGTGGACACCATTGCTTTGGCTTACCAGCAGCAAGGTCGACCGTGCCCCCTTGGTGTGACCGCCCACTCCACCCGGAGTGTGGCATCCTCCTGGGCGCTGGCGCATGGCGCCTCGCTGGCAGACATCTGCAGAGCTGCAGGCTGGGCGACACCTAACACATTCGCCAGATTCTATAATCTCCGAGTGGAGCCAGTGTCCCCTCGTGTTCTCGCTTCAAACAGCTAGTTCCGGACCCGCTCAGGTGTCTTCGCTTGCTCGCCATTCCACTCCGCGGACTGGATACGTGTGATATTCTGCTCAGGTGAGCTTCTCCGAAAGCCCTGAGTTCCTCCAGCACCCCTGATGCTAGCGCCAGTGTCTATTGCCTGGGCGTCGGCTAGGTGCCTCCGTGTGCATGGTCCCTCCCATGAGCTACCCCCACACGTGTATTTCCACTGTAAGCCTCTTTGAGCATGTGTCTTTCCCTCGGCAAGCCACCTTGCCACCCCTGAGGTTGAAATATTCCACCTGCGGCTGGACACCTCAGAGTTTCTCCATATGTTACTATCAGGTCATATGTGTATTTTCAAATGCCCCCCCCACTGGGTTGGTGATAATTGCATATTTCCCCTTAAAGCTTGGGATATGCTTCCCAGTGTACCTTGTTATTCCTGTGTTAAATAGGAGTCCTTCGTCCTAAGATCTCGAGGGCTCAGATTTTTCGCAGGGCGCTGGAAGACAGCTGTGAAGGTGGCGTGATTTGACTGATAACCCCATTCGTCGTCATCCGACGTAACTCGGAGTGACAACGAAAGGGAACGTCTCGGTTACGTATGTAACCCTCGTTCCCTGAGTAGGGAACGGAGACGTTACGTCTTCCTGCCACTTCCGCTGTTCGCGGGGATCGCCCGAGTTCAGTCTTGGCTCCCCAGCGATAAAACATAACTGCATGTTGCCAGCGTCCTCCTTTTATACCCACGAGGTGGGGCGGAGTTACGTTATGCAAATTCCGCAGACCCATGGCATTTCTTTGCCATTGGCTCGTTTTGTAATACTCGAAGCTGATAGGCTTTCTAAGCGAAACCCCATTCGTCGTCATCCGACGTAACGTCTCCGTTCCCTACTCAGGGAACGAGGGTTACATACGTAACCGAGACGTTTCTGAGTTTTTCGTGTTTCTGGCCTTAGAAAATCCTGCTGACCTCCCTTTCATTCAAGTTCACAGAATGGATGCCGAGTGACTATGGCGACCGTGGCTTTGAATGGTGGCCTGGGCAGCTTGGTGCCAGCCAAAGTTTTGTGTAGAGGAAACGCCACAGCATGTTGATTTAAAGGAGCGAGAGAGTGAAAGAGAACACCAGTGAGCTAATTGTCTCCCATATGCTCTTACAAACTGGCACAGCAGCCTCCCTCAACCCATGCAATCTCACATCCTGTTCTGATGTGCAAATATGGAAATGCATAAAGTGCTGATTCTAGCCATTTTCATAAAGAATGTTCTGACAGGAGGAAAGGTCAGAGGCAGCGAATGCACAGACCGACTGTCAGTCTATAGATGAGTTAGTCTTAAGTACATGGACAATTTAATTAAGTTTGGACATTGGGGTCCAATTACAAAGGAGAATGTGTAGGTGAGACACATGGGGATATTAAACTCAATGCATAATTATGTTAAGGAGAATAAGTTACAAAATATAAGCATACCGTAAAACTTCAAATAATAGACGAGTCCCAAATAGACGGCTGTCTCTTTTACACGCCTGGTGTGGCGACAGGTTTGGATAAATAAAGGCCGGTCTCAAATAGGTCTTTTTTTTTTTTTAGTTTCGGGTTCTATTTAATCTTCTAAAACCCGTCAGATCGTCGGTTTAAGCCAGTTCTATGGTGCAGATTGCGCACGCAAGAGAGCCCTGCTCATCTGGGCGGAGCTGTTAGCGCAAGCAAGGCAGAGTTAGTGGAGGCCGGAGAGGGAGAAGTGGAGGAGAGCAACCGGGAGGAGGAATTCACCAATGAACTTGTAGTTGAGGATTGCGGTGATGATGATAGTGATGAATAGGGTCATTTTGTATCACACGATTGCAGTTGTTTTACAGGGTAGCCTTCATTCCTTCTTGTTGATGTGTTTCGGGCAACAAGTTCATAGGCTCGGTGGATATTACCAGTAACTTGTATTGTTCAGCACATGGCTGTCACACAGCCGCGTCGCGTCTATGACAACTCAAGGTAGCCATTTAGGGACGTGCGGTCAGGGTAGGCAGGGTAGGCGGTGCCTCAGGAAATATTGACATTACATTTATCAATTCCAAGAGCTTTATTGATTCACCACATTATTAATTGCATTAATTTTATTCAAAATATTAATTTTTGTAACAAAAATGTTCAGGAATACACATAATATACTCCTTTTGCCATTGTTTGCTTGTTAAAACCATTGTTTCATGCAGGAAATTCAAGGCCATGGCCATTGAGGCAGAGGTTATCAGTGCCTCTTTGGTCCATAGACCGTGGCTTACGTAGATTTGCGCATGCGCAGTCAGTTCTCATGCTTTCTTGAATTATCAACATTGAGGCAGAGACTGAGCTTGCTTCATGTCACGTGATCCACTCGCTCTCACTCACTCCACGCTTCCCGATACTTAGCATCTAGCCGTCACCTCTGCCACATTTGTACTGTATATCTATCTGTGCGATTATGGTGCATTTCGTAAGGGTTAAAATCAGTGGCGTAACTTTGTTTTAAAAAGTGGGTGGGACAGGTGTGTGTGTATGAATGAATCACGTGAATAAATACATATATCCGACTATTTGACATGTATCTTTTAATGGTCCTGTTGTAGATCTTTTGGCGAGCATGTCAGATGTTCTGGGTTCTGGTTCGAATCCGCACTCGTATAGTTTTTTTTTTTTTTTTTTAAATCAAAACCGAATAAGTTTATCAGTGGTTGTATTATATCAAGCAGGGACACGTTTGTGTGCATTTCTGTTTTGTGATTTCACTGGAACAAACAAAGAGAAATGGATTGAAGCGCGCGTGCATGTGAAGACTGTGCGTGAGCCACAAGATAACACTGTAACCGCGCCACCGATCGCCACATTGATCACTTGATTTATAAAATGACGTATTTCAGCGCTAGATCGCCTCTTATTTAACAAACAAATGAAATGAATGCTCTGCCAGCTGGAGATGTTTTATTTATTTATATTGGTACATCCGTGCCGCCTTGAGAGGTTTTAAAAAGTGGTGGGGACAATATCAACCCTGGCAAAAAGTGATAGATGTGTCTATTAATTTGATTATTAGATTTGATTGTGCATTCTTCATATGACTGACTTTGCTGTATGCAGGCAGTGATGTGATGATGCCTGATATGAACTTGGGTTGCTACATTAACTGAATGAATATATATAGCCTATGCCACATTGATAGGTCACAGCCAGCAAGATGTCACCGCACGTTACTGCTAAAATGATATTCTCAATTCATTCAGTTAACAGACGGTCTGAGGTAAAGTGTTCAGACAGCAGACGTAGCAACGATTGTATTTAATTGTAGGCCTACAGTACAATCATAACATAGTACAGACATTATCTTAATTTCATAATGTCCTTAAACATAACAATATTGCTGGCCATAAACTGAGAAAGTGCGCGTCCGGTGTGGGATACTTCGAGCTGTCCTGGACGCGATGCGGCGCTTCTCGTCCGGTGTGCGATACCTCGAGCTGTCCTGGGCGCGATGCGGCGCTTCTCGTCCGGTGTGCGATACCTCGAGCTGTCCTGGACGCGATGCGGCGCTTCTCGTCCGGTGTGCGATACCTCAAGCTGTCCTGGACTGCTGTCCTGGACTGCTTCTCGTCCGGTGTGCGATACCTCGAGCTGTCCTAGACGCGATGCGGCGCTTCTCGTCCGGTGTGCGATACCTCAAGCTGTCCTGGACTGCTGTCCTGGACTGCTTCTCGTCCGGTGTGCGATACCTCGAGCTGTCCTAGACGCGATGCGGCGCTTCTCGTCCGGTGTGCGATACCTCGAGCTGTCCTAGACGCGATGCGGCGCTTCTCGTCCGGTGTGCGATACCTCGAGCTGTCCTAGACGCGATGCGGCGCTTCTCGTCCGGTGTGCGACCCCCTTTACACATACAGTAATATAATAGGCTAATTCTTACATTAACTGATTTGTTAAAAACATTCGAATTATAAATAAAACGTAATATAATGTGGTAACCTCCTAGTGTCATGCTTTCCGTCTATCAGCCTATGCTATTCGGATCGTTATATCTAGGCCTACACTCAATGAACAACATCTCAACACTCAATTAAAGGCCTGTCTCATATAGACGCCTGTCTCAAAGACAAGCCGGTGCAGTTCAGCGATTTGGGAAAATAAAAGCCTGGGCTATTATTTGAAGTTTTACGTATATAGATAACAATGCGTTCTTTGAGGAACCAAAAATGTACAGCTTAAAATCTTTTAATATTCAATTTATAGCTAATAGTATGTGTATAATAAACTTATTCATTTTGATTTAATTTAGATACATAATATGTGTTTTGTATATGTATATATTATTGTGAGCTAAGTCTACTTCATTGTATATCCCATTTTTAGGGCTTAGGGAGCAGTGAACACTGCTTAGGGACCCTGTCAATTGGAACACATACACCTAATATCTTACCTCTGCATATATATTAGTACTGTAAAATCATCGCCACATTGAGTGTGTACTTTTTGCTAAACATTCCTTCTAAATTTGATTCATAAAAATAAAAAGATATATGTCAAATGTCAACATATATATATTTTTTTTCACATTTCTTGAATCTCATGGATCAACAAACCAACAGAAGGTTTTTTTTTATAATAGCCTATAATATAATATAACGCACAACTTTTTTTGTACCATGGTCCTTTATCAGTCGCAGTATTAATTTTAGAAATATTGTGGCCAACAAAGTCTGACAGGCCGATTGCAACAAGCACTTTGTTTCAGATATAGGCCTACACTCTTAAAAATAAAGGTTCCAAAATAGGGGTCATAGAAGAACCATTTTGGTTCCCAAAAAACCTTTTAGTGAATAGTTCTAAAAAGAACAATTTTTTGAACATATTAATAATCTAAAGAACCTTTTTCCACTATAAATAAACTTCTGTGGAACAAAATGGTTCTTTATGGAGTCAATGATGCAGATAAAGAACCATTACATTAAATTTAACAGAATTATTATTTATCTTACACAAACCTTTCTCAAAGTTAATAAAAAAATGACTTTTGGATTTTTGAACTGACACTAGATGGAATGAGCGGCCAAATCATCTAAAAATGTTTTTATTTTTTAGAACGATTCACTAAAAGGTTTTTCGGGAACCAAAATGGTTCTATTATGACCCCTATTTTGGAACCTTTATTTTTAAGAGTGTATTGTGTCACCATTCTATAATAAAACCACTAAACAAACAGGAAGCTGCATAAAAAGGCTCTCAGTCCCTGGAACAAACAGCACAGATGCATCTCAACCGTTCCAGCGAGCAAGGAGAGATGTCCTTTTCTTCACCAGCTGACCAACAGCATGGCGCTTTCACAGCAAACCATTCCAATTTACAACCACACTGTAATGTTCAGTGCTCCCATTGCCCATGTTTCCTTTAGTCGGCAAATTTAGTTCATGGTTCACAACTGCACTTCCTATGGGGGAACATGGCAACAAGCAAACACAGCGGACGGATGCAGAACCACACACTCACGCACAGCAAGACAGCAGCTTTAAATTCTTCCGCTGAACACCTGAAGGCGGCAAATTTGTGGCAGGATGTCCAAACCATTACATTTCCTTGACAACCTATGCACGAAAACAAAACACAGCCAGGTGGGAATGCCTTACTGCTGCGAATAAACATTATTAGCCTTTTTGCAAAGTAGAAAATGCTCAGTCTACTGTGGTAAGCTTAATTGCAAATGCTGTACCACAGGGACAAAATAAAACGCTGTCAAGAAAAAATATTCACACCTAAAAAATACTATAAAAAGAGTATACAGAACAAAAATGGTACAATAGGTCATGGATAATAAGCCAAAATAAAAATTCTCTATTGTGTAATATCTCGAATCCCAGTTGGAGTTCTTAAGCAAATCGTGTCTCTTCATGTAATCTTTTATCGGAGGTCATACGTTCAAAACTGTGGAAATACTCTAATTGAGTAATTATGGCCAAACTATCTGGTCTGTTCATTTAATGCTACTAAACAAAAGGCATAAAACATGCAAGGCGGTGTGCTGAGTTTCCTGCCATTACATCTAAGCTTTGGACCATCTAATGGAGCTATTTGAGAAGTTTAAGCAAGGCTTTACCCATTAACATAAATAGATACTAATGGCTAGACAAATTAGGCTCACGTGTGACAACTGTGATGAATGATCTCGACAATGATATTTTGAGTGCAATATTTCCACAATATTACCCATTAATTAAGAGGTAGTGATTAAATCGGAGACACTCGTCAAAGGGTGTGAAGGCGAGAAGCTCAAAATAAAAAAAAAATCATTTAAAGATTACATTAAAATCATTTAAATTGGTAGACCAGAAAGGTATAAAAATATATAACAATAAAATCAAAATAATTTGCACAATTAATTTGAACATAAATATTTCTAAAACAGCCTTAGAAAAGTGGCTGCATTAGCACTAAAGCATGTTAAAAGAAAAGGAGCATCCAACAACTGAAGACACTCAGCATTTGACTTAACGTTCATTTCCAGTTTAGAATATTCACCAAATATCTAGTTTTGATGTGACGTGTAGCATCGCACAGACATGGGGTCTAACTCTAAAATGTTTTCAGTGACCCTCAAAGTAAATATTTGCTCCTATCCTGGTACATTATACACCCTTTCAACCCACATCAGAGTGTTTTGGGGGAAAAGCACAATTTCTGTGACATGACCAAGCATGACAGTTCAACACACACATATTTTGACCTAACTGGAAGAAAAGAGCTAGTACCCACCAAGTCATTATAAATCATCTTGGCAAACAAAAGCAACAAATTAACAGATAATTTTGGTGGACTTCTCAGAGTTTTCTAGCGTTTCCTGCTCTGAAAGGTTAATTGGGACTGGGAGAGAGAAGTGAGTCACCCACAAGGCAAGATTTCAAGCGGCAGTGACATTCTTGCCTGTTATGATGGAGCCGAGTGTGTGTGTGGATAAAACGTCAGCACAGTGTGGAAGAAGATGGAGAGAGACGGAGAGAAAGAGAGCAAACAAAAGAGAAATACACACACAATAAATGATTATTTTGCCAGACAACATTCCTCCTGAGAGAGGGAATGAGAAAAAGACAAGGAGGACAAGGGGGGGGACTGTGGGGGTGAGAGGGACAGATGGCAGGCTTGAAAGCAGAAGATGTAATAATGTGGAGAACTAGAGGAAAAAGCAGACTGTCAGGGGTTTCTTTGGGATCTGCCAGACGCTTTATTTCTCACACACAGCCGTATGATTAGGTTGCCGGTCCTGGGCTGTCAAATGACAACCTTCCCGGAGAAGGACGTCTAGCTTGGAGGAGACAGCTCATAGGTGATGAGGACACACATTAGGCTTTGAGCATGACCTGTGAGGTCGATGTGTGCTTCATCACGTAACGCAGGATTAGTCAACTATGACAGAATGGCTTAGTTTAGCCAAGCTGACCTTTAAACCGCACTTCTGTTTATGCATATGCATGTTTGAAGGAACCCTAAGTCCACTTATAATATTATTTATGTTTTTTTTGCTGTAATCTAGTTGTACAGAAAGAGTGTGTTTTTCCAACTTGGACAAAAAGATAATAAATAAACAATGAACAATAATGTAAGCACACTGAAATTGCAGCTCCAAAAATTGTCCATATTGACATGATAGTGTAGCGGGTTGATTGACTGCAGCAGGTGTAGATCATACTCTCTGGACCAATCAGGACTGAACTGCATGCTATATGGGCAGAGGGTGGCTCGTGTGACACTTTATGGTTTTGCCATCAGAGGCACATTTTTGTGGTGGGTCCTCGTGTTCGTGGTGCAGTTACGGTTATCAAACAGGTAGTAGAGCGTGGCTAACTTTCTCATTTCCTAGAGGCCTCGTTAGTGTTGCAATGGGAATTACAGTGTGCAACGTCTTTTGCAGTGTTTCTCCTGTCCCAAACCGATCTTTCCTGTAACGGAACCGGGTTGCGTGGTGCTGTTGGTAGGTTGAATCTGTTTTTCTCTTTAAAACATCTGCGTTATTGAGTATAAAGTAATGGGCCGTTTGATTGTAGGTTTCGTGTAGCTGTACTAAACGACACGATTAGTATATATGCGCAGCTCCCTGACGGGTATGTATGTAAGCCAGTCGGCATTGTGTGTATATTTAATCATGCACCGTGACTAAATATGATTTGTTTATGTACATTAGGACTGTGAAGCGCTTGCTGGCGCCGGTTCCTGCACGAGTCTCTCATTTCCCGCTATGCTGCTGTTCTGTCTCTACGGATTGCTCTGTTTTAACTGATTCCGGTGTACTGACCGACTGTTCATGAGGAAGAGCTAGAGGAGTTTATTCCGGCCTCGGGACTCCTTGAGGCACTTAAGGTCAAACTTGTTACAGCACCGGTGCTTGCTTATGCCGATTTCTCATTGCCGTTCATTCTTGAAGTCGATGCAAGTTATGGGGGACTTGGGGCAGTGCTTTCCCAGGAGCAGGCGGGTAAGGTTAGACCCGTGGCTTATGCCAGTCGAGGTCTGAGGCCTACTGAGCGCAATATGCAAAACTACAGCTCTATGAAGCTGGAGTTTTTGGCACTCAAGTGGCCCATGACCAAGAAATTCCGGGAGTACCTGCTGGGCCATAAATGTGTTGTCTTCACGGACAATAATCCCCTTAGTCATTTGTTCTCGGCGAAGCTTGGCGCTACCGAGCAACGTTGGGCAGCGCAGCTGGCCTCTTTCGATTTTGAAGTGAAATATCAATCAGGGAGGAGTAATAGAAATGCAGATGCCCTGTCCCGTCAACATCCTTCTGGTAGACAGGACTAAGAGACTGTGGTTCCCGGTATGTTACTCCTAGACTCTTTACAGCGGGAGTTGAAGCAGTTCAATCTGCTGTCGTTTCTTTGCCAGAATATGCCCTATCGGACCTCACTGACCTGCAACAAGCAGATCCAGTCATTAAAGAGGCCCTGGTCTTTTGGCAGAGAGGAAGTCGTCCCAATGGGGAGGAGCGAAAGGCGGTTTCACAGCCTGCCTTGGTATTGCTCCGCCAGTGGGACCGCTTGATGGAAAAGGATGGGGTCTTATATCGTCAGACCTTCCGCCCTGATGGCCTGGAGGTAGTATTCCAGTTAATTTTGCCAGCTTCCTTAAGGGAAGAGGTGTTGACCAAGGTCCACCAAGAACATGGTCACCAGGGCGTGGAAAGAACTCTGGAGCTGTTACGACGGCGGTGTTACTGGCCAGGTATGTCCGTGGCGGTTACAAAATGGTGTCAGGCCCGTGAGAGGTGCCAGGTGGCCAAGGATACCCAAACAGCCGCTCGTAGCTTCATGGGGCATTTATTGGCTTCAAGGCCAAATGAGATTGTGGCTATGGATTTCACAATGTTGGAACTGACTTATAACGGGTTGGAGAATGTCCTCGTTATGACTGACGTTTTTAGCAAATACACGCTTGCTGTTCCCACCCGTGACCAAAGAGCCTCTACCGTGGCTCAGGTTCTGGTGACGGAATGGTTCTCTAAGTTTGGCGTTCCTGCTCGGTTACATTCGGATCAGGGTCGCAACTTTGAGAGTGCTCTGATCCAGCAGCTCTGTGGGCTCTATGGCATTAAGAAGTCTCGTACCACCCCGTACCATCCGGCTGGGAATGGTCAGTGTGAACGTTTCAATCGCACTCTGCACAACTTATTACGTACCTTCCCGGTGTCTCGGAAGCGGGATTGGAGTTCCTGTCTGCCACAGGTACTGTATTCGTATAACACCACTCCTCATCAAGCCACTGGGGAGTCCCCTTTTTTGTTGATGTTTGGGCAAGAGCCCAGGCTCCCAGTCGATTTCTTGTTAGGTCGAGTACAGGACCCTTTTGGTGGCAGCACCGATGACTGGATCCAAGAACATCAGACCCGCTTACGGATAGCCTTTGAAGGGGCTGGGGAAAGGCTAAGGGGTGCGGCTGAGCGTCGTAAGAGGAATTATGATCAGCATGTTCGAGACCACCCTTTGAAAGTAGGCCATTTGGTGTGGTTGCGGAACTTCAATACCCGGGGTCGTCATAAGATCCAAGATCTGTTTGATTCTATGTCATATAGAGTTCTGAGGGCACCGGCTGAAGGTGGAGCCGTGTACACCATAGCGCCTGTTGACGATCCTACTAAGTCCAGGCATGTTAATCGTGCCTTGCTGAAGGCTGTGGTCAGGTTAGATCCTTCTGGGGCTGCTGTGGCCTTTCCGTCACCCCCCTTCGACCACAACGAGTCGGAAGAGGAGTACTTTGGTGACAATGAGGTGCTAGTTCTTGGGGAGGGGCCTCCTGTGGTAGAACGAACCCGAACTAACCCAGTATCCCCGGTTTTGGAGGCCGCTAGGGCTCCTAGTCCTGCGGATGTAATTCCACTGGCTACCCCTCCTGATTCCGGCAAAGTGGCAGTTCGTCGGACAGCCCAATCAACAGCGGGCCACCATTCTAATATTAATCATCTCCCAACGGCCGTGGGTGAAGCAGAGGGTGGTGCAATGGACCTCCCGGACCCTCTGGCTAATTCTGTGTTGGCCTTTTCTAGACCATAGAAGTAGCTGGGGTTAAATTTGTGGTGTGTCCAATCGTCGGGGCGACGATTCAATGGTCGGGGTAGATTGTAGCGGGTTGATTGACTGCAGCAGGTGTAGGTCATACTCTCTGGACCAATCAGGACTGAACTGCATGCTATATGGGCAGAGGGTGGCTCGTGTGACACTTTATGGTTTTGCCATCAGAGGCACATTTTTGTGGTGGGTCCTCGTGTTCGTGGTGCAGTTACGGTTATCAAACAGGTAGTAGAGCGTGGCTAACTTTCTCATTTCCTAGAGGCCTCGTTAGTGTTGCAATGGAATTACAGTGTGCAATGTCTTTTGCAGTGTTTCTCCTGTCCCAAACCGATCTTTCCTGTAACGGAACCGGGTTGCGTGGTGCTGTTGATAGGTTGAATCTGTTTTTCTCTTTAAAACATCTGCGTTATTGAGTATAAAGTAATGGGCCGTTTGATTGTAGGTTTCGTGTAGCTGTACTAAACGAGACGATTAGTATATATGCGCAGCTCCCTGACGGGTATGTATGTAAGCCAGTCGGCATTGTGTGTATATTTAATCATGCACCGTGACTAAATGTGATTTATGTACATTAGGACTGTGAAGCGCTTGCTGGCGCCGGTTCCTGCACGAGTCTCTCATTTCCAGCTATGCTGCTGTTCTGTCTCTACGGATTGCTCTGTTTTAACTGATTCCGGTGTACTGACCGACTGTTCATGAGGAAGAGCTAGAGGAGTTTATTCCGACCTCGGGACTCCTTGATGCACTTTATAGCGCAGGATTCATCGCGCAATTGGGCGTTTGGTCATTCTGTATTTCAGTGACTGTGATACAGCCGACGGCTTGGCCTTTTTCTGGCCTATCGGCGTTATTAATGTATGTGTGTGAAAGGTGTTTGTTGCTTGATTTCGATTAAGTGATTTTGATTAGTTTGTTTCTTTGGTTTAAGTGTTTATAAAGAAGATTGTTTTTTGTTTTCGTTTGATTTGTTTTGGTATATTGTGTGATTTCTGTCTTTATTAACTGAATGTGTTTTCTTTTAGTGCTGAGTGCCAGAAGTGGTTGCGTCGGTGTCCTTGGTGGTGGGGTCTCCTCCTGTGTGCTGTTTCCCTTTTGTTATTGTGTATTTGGAGTATGGTTACTTTGGTGTGTACGTGTGATTAGGGAATCCTTAACCCCTGAGGTCCCACACATTCTGACCCGGCTTCCTCCAATGGTAAGGCCTCAGCACTCATTTTCCCTTTTTTCTTTTCTTGTTTTGTGTGCTAGTGTGAAACCTACTTTATATTTGATGTCCATTTTAATGATCTAAATAAAATTATTGTTTTACTGGAACTGCGTCTCTGGCTTCATGCATGAACCGAACCTGTGTGCTTCCTGTAAGTTTGGAGAGTTACTCATTGAGCTAGTTTAACTCTATTTCCCGGGGTGAAACTCCCTGGGTGGCGTAGTTGGTGTTTTCATTAAAATTTAAGACACTGAACAGGTTAAAAAGGGGCTTCACTCCCCCAAGGGTGAGAAGGAGTTTCCCTTTTACCAACGAAAAGTTTCCACCCGCCACATTAGCATCACACGGTTGCTGCAGATTTGTCGGCAACACATCCATGATGCAAATCTCCTGTTCCACCACATCCTAAAGGTGCTCTATTGGATTGAGATCTGCTGACCATGGAGGCCATTTGAGTAGAGTGAACTCATTGTCATGGTCATGTTACCATTTTGAGATGATTTGATCTTTGTGACATGGCGTGTTAACCTGATGGAGGTAGCCATCAGAAGATGAGTACACTATGGTCATTAAGGGATAGACATAGTCAGCAACAATACTCAAGGCTGTAGCTTTTGAATGATGCTCAATTGGAAGTGTGCCAAGAAAATATTCCCACACCATTACACCACAACAAGCAGACTGAACCATTGATACCAGGCTGGCTGGATCCATGCTTTCATGTTGTTTACGTCAAATCCTGACCCTACCATCTGAATGCTGCAGCAGAAATCGAGACTCATCAGACCAGCCAACGTTTTTACAGTCTTCTAATGTCCAATTTTGGTGAGCCCGTGTGAATTGTAGCCTCAGTTTCTTGTTCTTAGGTGACAAGAGTGGCACCTGGTGTGGGCTTCTGTTGCTGTAGCTCATCTGTTTCAAAGTTCGACGTGTTGTGCGCTCAGAGATGCTCTTCTGCATACCTTGGTTGTAACAAGTGGTTATTAAAGTTATTGTTGCCTTTCTATCAGCTCGAACCAGTCTGGTCATTCTCCTCTGACCTCTGGCATGAACAAAGCATTTTCACCCACAAAACTAGCACTCGCTGGAGATTTTCTCTTTTTTACTGGAAAAACGGGAAAAATGGCAGTAAAATTAAATTTCAAAAACACAAAACTTCTAAAGTGCACCTTTCTTCATACACAATGTGGAAGGAGCTAGAAAGATGTGCAAGCACTGGAAAAGAGATCTCAACTCTCCTAAACACAGACCAGCTGCAAAAGAACAGGTACTAAGTGTCCTTCATAAAAGACATTGTTGGCTTTCTTGTGGAAAATCAGCGACTTTTACAGGGGAAATTGGATACTTTTGGCAACATGGCGGAGGGAGGAAGGCCTTTTCTTTTCTTTGCCGGACTTTACAATAAAAAAGGACCTATTGTTGGCTGATGCAGTGACAACATTTCCTCAAAATGCCTCATAAGGCTACTAAGTTATGTGGTGACTGAAGCTATCTTGGAAGAAATAGGAAACTCTTATTACAAATTAAAGGTAGATGGTATGCAACCCTAAAGGCTGCGGAAATATTTCAATTGTCATTTGTTTTGTGAAAGAGAACGAGTCCTATGAAGTAGCAGAGCGCCTGTTAACCATAGAAGCTGGTATTAACCATCAAAGATCCTTAGCAAGTATATGATGGTGCATATCTGATGTTAGGAAAGGTTGTTGGAGTCCAGAAGCTGTTACAGGAAAAAAACCGTAAGGACATCCCTTATGTTCACTGCCTTAACCATCAGTTTCATTTGGTTTTAGTCCACACAATGTCAGCGGAGGCAGGCTTGATGGATTTTTTTAACATGTGTAATTTCTTGTACAAACATTGAAAGAAGTCCACAATAGCTGTGCACTACAAGGGTGAGTGCCTCAAATAGCTACCATGTCCGTTGTTCAGAAAATTTCAATGAGATTAAATTTCTTCTGACTGAAATTGATTCTGTAAGAGTCTATGATCCAGAGCTAGGAATGGAAGCCGTTGGTCTGCTGAGAGAGATTACTGCATGCTACTTCCTGTTCATTGCAAACTTTGTGAACGAAGTGCTCGCATTGTTGTAGCCACCAAATAAGCTTCTGCAGAGAGAGGACACTGACCTTTGAACAGGTTTGTGTATTGTGGCCAGTGCAAAAGATTGTGTGCAGAAACTTTGTTGTGATGAGGGATTTACAAAAGTGTGGGAGAAAGCCACAGCTGCTTCCAATGCACTGTCGAGATCCACGACCCTAGCCAAGACAACAATATGGATCGATTGCTTGGTGAAAAAAGCAACGAGTCAAGGAGAGGATGACATAGAAACAGAACTCAAGAGACTGTACTACAGCACTGGATTCAGTGGTTGGAGAAATGGATCAGAGATTTGGTGAACGTAACTCAAATCTGCACCTATCTGCACCTATGAAGACTATGAGACTAGTCTCATATCATGGACCTGACACAATCACCATTTGTTGATTGGTAAATCAAAACACTTTTTGAGGTTGCAAAAGGAATCAAATACAGATAGCGGAACACAAGATGAATTCTCTCCAAGCATTACAAAGCTCTGCAAACAATGCCTACATTCTTAAAAATAAAGGTTCCAAAATAGGGGTCATAAAAGAACCATTTTGGTTCCAAAAATAACTTTGTGAATCATTCTAAAAATAACAATTTGTTTTAGATGATTTGGCTGCTCATTCCACCTAGTGTCAGTTCAAAAATTCAAAAGTAAATTTTTTATTAACTTTGAGAAAGGTTTGTGTAAGATAAATAATCATTCTGTTAAATTTAATGTAATGGTTCTTTATCTGCATCATTGACTCCATAAAGAACCATTTTGTTCCACAAAAGTTTATTTATAGTGGAAAAAGGTTCTTTAGATTATTAATATGTTAAAAAAATTGTTCTTTTTAGAACGATTCACTAAAAGTTTTTTTGGGAACCAAAATGGTCCTTCTATGACCCCAATTTTGGAACCTTTATTTTTAGTGTACTGATTGCGGTCAAACATGCGGTGCAATGTTTTTACCAAGCAGGAACCTTCTGCTCTCTGTCTTGAATCCAACACGGAAGTGACTTAAACGGCAATTCATCGACTGGCCGCTAGAGACAGGCTCCAAAAGAGAGTCAATCCCATAGACAAAGATGTTAATATGCCCAATTTTACAACAGAAAAAATATGTTTACAGCCATACAGGGGATGGAAAGGCGTAGCGCCAAACATTAGTTCCTAACTGATAAGTGATATCTTCTTGCGGTGCGTAGATCCTAAAGGAAATCAAGAATAAGAAAAAAGATCCGCACATGAATATCGGCCAAAAAGCTCACAAGATTTATTTTCCAGAGGCCACAAATAAAGTGCCAAAGTGCAAAAAAGTGCAAGAGTGCACACATTTCCGGGTTCAAGCCTTCATCAGTGCAATGTGTTCCCAAGCTCAAAGCCTGCAGTCATTTACATACTCATTACCGTAATCCATTTAAGATAGAAAGAATCTGATTTTATCAGGCCCAGTTGGTTCAGCTGGCTTTGAGAGGGATCTTACTTTGAAAATGCACCACCGAATAGTTTTAGGTTTAATGTCTGCACTTGCCGCCTTCAGCTTTTTAAAAAGTTATGTGTTTTGTTTACTTTATGCAAGTCTAAATGTCACTCTTGGTTATTAGAAAGGAGCATTACAGTATATTACATCATATACAGTAACTGTCAACCTGTTGTTTTTGTTGTGACTGTGGTAATATTGATTAGTTTGTGTTATTCTTGTTCACTTGTATGGAAAATGAGCGGCTGTTGTATGAGTGTGTCCTTGCACTGATTTGGTAGATTCTATGCCTTGTTTTTGCAAGTTAATGATGCTGATTAGGTGCCCTCCCATTGGGAGCAGCTTGTCCCCCTGTTAGTTGTGGTCTGGTGCCGGCTCTGGGTCCCCCTCACCTCCTCCGTTATGCACACACACATACACACGTTCAAACAGCGGCAGCTTTCATTCCAGAAGGTCAAGAGCAGCTCCTCAGTTCTACTTGCATGCAGAGAGTCATAAATTAGGAACGGGCAGAGAGTGCCACAATCAGCCAATTAACTCAGAATCCAGAAAGGCCAATGCAATTTCATCTCCACACAACTGCTCTGGCACCGGCCGCAGATTCATTAAAGCTGACTGACCGGCTTTCCCCGGCACATTGCCTCGACTCTCACACAGTACGACACTGCTCAATACACACTGCATGTAAACCAGGAGAATGCAGGGGAAACTTTTCAATGGTAAAATGTGTCCGTCAGAAATATCAAAGCAGACGGATATGAATGGAAGATTGAGTCAGACGTTCACATCATTAAAAAAACATAATATATCATCATAGTATTATAACTGAGAATAAACTACTTGAGATAACAAAACAATATTCTCATTAAAGACATCAAATGACAAACAAAGGACATTGTATATTTAAACTTCTGACTGTTGGCAGGAAGTCTGATCCTCAAAATCTGGAAACTTATTCTGGTCAAGAAACACTCAGAAAAAAGAGTGACTAAGTGACTAAAGTAAAATGAAACACCCATAATGCCGCAAAAACAGACCATTGTGTAATTATGGATTTAAGTACAGAGTAATATTAAGCAAGTGCATGTACTTACTATAGGGTAGGACTTTCAGTTAATTTTTCAGTGTTTCCTGATCTGTTTCGTATGTTTGCATTTGTTTCCATGGTTACTCATTGTTTGATTACGACCTGCACCTGTTTCTTGTTTCCTCTCACTGATTATCATTTGTATTTATAGCCCTCAGTTTGTAGCCTTGGTTGTCCGTTCTTGTCTATTTTGTTGTGGTTGTTCTGTTCGTGGTTTTTGAGAGGCTAAAGTAACCCGAGTCTTTTGTTATTTTGATTTTGGTATTAATAAACAACTTCTGCACTTAAATTCTGCTTTTTCCTCCCTGTGTCAACCATGAACTTAACATTTTTCTTTAATATTTTACAGATATAAAAACAAAGCATTTCATTTGGAATAATAAAATGTTTGGAATAATTCAGATTCTTTAATGTTTTTGAAAGAACTTTATTAAGCTCACCAAGGCTATTTTTTAAATAAATACAGTAACAAAAGTTTATTTAAAAAAATAATAGTTTATTTTGTTTTAGATAATATATTAAAATGTCATTTATTCCTATAATGGCAGTCTTCTGTGTCACATGAACCTTCAGATATCAATTTAATATGCAGGTACTTGTTATTACTGATTTCAATTCTCAATACTGAATATATGTATTTGTAAATTGCCCAATTTCCATGCTTAAACTACACTGTCGGCCTGCAAAAAGCATCTTGCAGTCCTTTAGATAAGACTATCTTGTTGTATATCAGGAATTAAGCAGTTCTGAAGCCCCCACACTCATAAATATAGTAATGTTGGGTCACTAAGGACAGAGGAACATATCTTATAAAGAAGAACCACTTGAGCCCCTGCATCATTCTCATCCCCATTCACTGACCAGTTAAGATACATGCACATCATCGCATCATGCAGGGCTCTGTAAGCGTTCATCCTGGATAAGAATTCAAGGACGACCGGCAAGTGTGCAGCTTGAGCGCCTAAATGGAACTATATGTAAGATCGTCAACACATAAAGAGACCCTTAAAATAAACAACTTCTGTATATGGAGTAGCTGTGCTTATTTCTAAAGGAACCGTTTATTTTGAGTGTCTGCTTTAAAGAGTTAAGAGGTTTTTGAATTTGTGAGATGAAAAGGAAGTTATTGAAGAATAGGATTTGCAACCGAAAACGAGGCTCAATGACTGGATTAAATTTGAAAACAACTCATTTGTGATATTTCAATTAAATATCACATTAAAGGGCAAATAATAACAATTGTAATTATAATTATATCTATGATAAAATTGTATCCATGAAAAATTTCATACAAATAATTCACGCAGCTACTAAAAAGATTTAAGTGACCATGATTGATGATGGGATTTTAAGAATCATAATCGGTTTTCTCAAACAAATGCTGTGATTACATTGAAAATCAATATTTTTTACCCAGCCCTACGGCAAAAAAATATTCAAACAAAAAAGAATATAAATAAACACAAACAAAAAAGTAAAGTCAGTATAATGGAATAAAAAAAAAATAGAGATACAAAAATTAAAAGCCAAAATGAAAGTAACAAAAAAAAAATGTCATTAAGTTACAGTGAAATAGGTGAACAAGACAAACAACATCAAATTCCCCACAGTTACAGGGAAATTAAGGGGAAATCACTGAGATACTCAAAAAGGTTATCCCTTCATATGCATTTGGCACAACACTGCACAAATTTAATTAAACAGTCTCTTTTGCTCTGAACAACAACAACACAGAAATGAACAGAAACAAATAAGAAGACTGGTCTGGGCTTGTTTTAGGGAAAGACATTTTTTCAGGCCTGTTCCTCACCCTATCACTGTTTTATCATCACCATGTTTTGCTGTGCCCATCCAATCGGCTGGGTTTTAATTACCCTACAGCCGACATGTGTTTTGGTCTTATTTACTCTCAACACTATCTGAAGCAAGGCATCAATAATTCTCTAAGAACATTTCCATGTGAAATGCCCTCACTATTTTTTCCTTACCTTTTTCATTTAAATGCTCTCATTCGTTCAGCAAGATGCAAGGGTACTAATTGTAAGAGTGACACCTCTTAAGAGGCCAAGGTCTTTATTTTTTCTGAAAGGAAAATATAAACATACAAAAAAACACTTTTCATCTGGATATTTACAGTCTATTTCTTGATAACTCTGATACATTCTCTCTCTATTTAGCTTTTGCATCCTTGTACTTTCCCATCAGACTTTCCCGCTGTCTGCACTTCCTACACTTCCAGGCTCATTACAGTGGATAATGACTGAAAAATCACTGTAATTTTTATGCAGAGAGCAAAACCAGTTTCCACATACAAAGTTAGGGAGAACAACATTTTGCAGAAAAAGCCATTGGAAAATTATATTAAAATACATAAATTGCAATATAAGTAAATATCACAATCATACATCAAGCTGTGTTATTGTCATTTGTTGTCTTTAGGCAAATTAAGTTTATTTATATAAAATCTTTATGCAAATTAGCCAACATATTTATCCAATACAGGCCTGGGTATTAATTCAAGAGTCTTCTTGTTTGAAATTGAGCCATTGCGCCATATGAGAGTGTGTTTAATGCTGTGAAGTGACGGCCCATGCTGTGACGGTTCGCCTGGAGGAACTCGAGCATGAAGGAAGAGGATTTGAACCACATAAAGCCGTCCTAACCGGCTGTAATATCCACCATAAACAGAACAGCTAGCCGAAAGTCACGTCCTCAAGAAGCACTTTTGCACAATAAAACACCATGTTATGAGCGCAGTGTTGAACTTTATTTCTTTGAAGGATAAAATGAGTTTTTAGCTTCTCTGGGGCTCGTAGAAGTTCAAAAGGCGGCCATTTGATCAAAACACAATTGCTTTAGAAGAAACGTGTGATTACGAAAAGATGAAAAAAAACTGAAAGCCGACAAAGGAGACCGATGCTCGGTGACATTATGAAGGAACATATGGTGCAGATCCATTTCAGAGACTCACCCTTAAGCTGAAATGTTTCATTCATGTTATTATCATGAAAATATTCCACCTTAAAGCGGCATTAAATATTACAGCTTGCAAGAGAACATTCAGTATGCATCATTTCAGCCCTGCGAAGATTCGATCAAAAGAGGTTCCACTCAAAAACGCAACACTGCCGAACTGTTTCGAGGTTTTTTTTTCCGACTTCAGGCCCTAGAGAAAGGTGAGCAGGTGGTACTAGCTGGCGTAAGACTCGTTCAAAAACCTAATGCTTTCCTCCTCTCGATGGCTCAGAGCGCAAAGGAGGAGCCGGGGGCAGTGCTTAATATTTCAACACAAGCTTCGCTGTGCAGGCCTGACAGGTAGAGGGCCAGGTGTTGGCAGCATTGCCACAGAACCTTTATTCAAACATCTCTGGAGCTTAGCCAGATATATGCATGCAAACTGAGCGTGAGAGCTGGAAAGATGGCTAAAAGAACGAAAAGAAGATATAAAATTCCTTCCAAGGTGGCCTGAGTGTGCTCATTTTTTAAAAAATAATGATGGGGGATGGAGAAAGGGATGTGATATAAGCTTTTATGGCTGCTATTAATCTTGTATTAGGAAGGCACATCACTGTGAACAAGTGACATGCATTTCATTTGTGGCATAAATGTCACCTCCTCCAGCTCCTGGTATCTGTGCAAAATGAGGCTTTCTATAGTCGGAGTAAAACATTCATTTTGCAAATGTGGATCTGCTGTAACGCTACTGGTAAAAGTATTGGCAAAATCATGTCCAAGGCGGTTTGAACAAGCAAATGTAAGGCAAATATATTACAATTTACACACTATGCACATTAAACGTTGCTGAAATGTAATTGTATGTATAAACTAAATGTGAACTGAAATAAAGGTTGGTATACAATAGCGGACTGATTGAATTACACCAGTGAGCTCATGTTTTACCAGACAGAATTCAAACATGTAAACATGATGATTTTGACATTTTAAAAGAGAGAGCATTATGCGAAAATCTAAACAGCCCCTTTTGGCATGAATCATATTGTAAATTTTTCATTACATAATTAACATATAGTTTCCTTTATCAGATTTTATTTATTGCTACTTATTGATTTTAGATATAGCTCCTTAATAGTATGTAAATAAAAATATTATAATTTCAATGGAAATTAAATTTTACTGCCATTACACCTTTCAAAATTTTGAAGGTTGCTTATTAGATTAACAAAGGTAAACATCATCATGTGAATATAGCAACCTTAAAAGTATAGTTCATCAAAATTCGTCATCATTTGCTCACCCGCATATCGTTCTTGTTTCTTTTTGCGGAACATAAAAGAAGACATTTGAAAACGAAATGGGGTCAATTGACATTCATTGCAAGTCATTCTTATAAGAATATCTTTCAAAATATCTTCATTGTGTCGTACAGGTTTGGAACGACATGAAGGTGAGTCCATGAAGGCATAACTATCCATTTAAGAACAAGTGATGCAAATAAAATAAGAACAGAGTTAGTAACAAACTAGCAGTTAAACCCCCCTAGTGGAAGATACATTTAAGTAAGAACATACAACCGGCTGGTGCAACCCTACCAAGAAGTTTCATGCCTGGCTGAGAGGTACAGTTTCAATTTTCTGAACATTGTGCACAGGAACATGTTTCAAACCAGCAGCTCTCCAATTACTGCCAGAGACACACAAAACAACTGTGTGCCAATTAGCCGGTGTTTAAAAAAGAAGTACATTTAAATCAATTGCAGCAGCAATATAACAGGTCACTAAGATAAAAACACGAACAAAAGTACTGTAAGAAATCATATTCAGTAAATGAAGAAAGTTTTGCATGAGGGTCAACAAGGGTCATGTTCACAGAGTTGCCATGGCAACCACTGAATCACACGTTGTACCTTTGCCTTCCAGCATTAACATCCTTGGTTGACCAGACCTCTATGTAACTCGACAGGAACCAACCCTTATGTTCAGAGGAGCAGAAACTCACAATATGCATGAGTGCCATTTTACATATGCAAATGCTCAGCAGCTGAGAGTAAATAGTATCTCAACAGGGAAAGAAGGCAGAGATTAGGCGATAAATGCATATGGGAGGTTTCTAATTTGCTCACGTAACTGAGGTGAGACTGAGGTACGTGATTCAATTCTGAGATACGGAGAGAGCGGTTATATAACACCCAGCGGTTGCTTGTCACAGATGCACGCTGACATTGTTTTTTCCAGAGTTTACCACACGAAAGTACTTCCAGGTCACGCCTGAGCCGTAAACTTGTCGGAGCGTGTGACACGGGTCGGTTGCCTTTACCTTTACTTTACCACAGTGAGTCACAAAGGTGAAGGATCATCTTGCCTGAGGAGGTTCTACAACGTTCGCCAGAAACCGATGTGACAAGGTAAAATTTGTATGCTGATTATGGAAGAACATTAGTGCACGAGTGAGACCTCCAACCAGGGAATGCAGCACTCATTTTTATGTTCATATATATCTTTACATGAAAAAGGTGAGAATGTCCAGCCATCTGTCAGCGAGCGAGGTTTCTTCTCGAGCCTGAGTGCTCTTTCTGTATTCCACGAGGAATAAGACCCTCAGAGGTTTCGTAATGCGAGCCAGATGGTGTCGCATTCAGAGAATTTTTCCTGCGATGTCCTTCAACCTCTATGCAACAAAAGCCTAAGCAATACTTGGCAGATGAACAGAGTTATGACCATAAAACCTGGGAACATATTGTCAGTGCTTATGAAAGGAGCATTATTTAGACTTGGAACAACATTCAGTAAGATTAAACATATTCCATAACTTATCACTAACCCTAACAATAAACCTGATCATTTTTTATCAAGATTTACAAATTCATTGTACAAATTCAAATTCAAATGCATTTTGAAAGAAATCTCTTAAATACTGTTAATAAAGTAATATTGTGAAATATTATTACAATTTAAAATATATATAAAAAATACATTGTGATTTATTGCTGTAATGGTAAAGCATCTTTATTCCAGTCTTCAGTGTCACGTGATCTTTCAGAAATTATACTAATATGCTGATTTGGTGCTCAAGAACAATTTCTTATTATTATCACTTGAAAACAGTTGGGCTGCTTAATATTTTTGTGGTAACACAAAATAATGTAATAAATGTAATCATTTTGTGATACTTTTTTTCAGGATTCTTTGATGAATAGAAAGTTCAAAAGAACAACATTTCTTTGAAATAGAAATCTTTTGTAACAAGTAAAAGTTTTTACTGCCAGTTTTGGTCAATTTAATGCATCCTTGAATAAAAGTATTCTAAAATATACTAAAATCTTATTGGCTCCAAACATTTGAATGGTAGTTTTTGTTAAAAATAGAATTCATTGATATAATCACTTGAATATACATGTTCTATGATGAACACGTTTTAAAGGTCTGAATTAAATTTCATTTTGATGTGAATGATTTTCAATTGGGCAGAAAAAAAGTCAAAAAATGTGATACAAATGTCCTGATTTGAGGAAAAAACGCCGTATTAAAGGATGAAATTCTTGAAAAAAGTTATAAATAAAGAATGTATTTAAGAAATGCACTAAGAAATTATGATTTGTAAAACTATATGGTTACATTTTAGTCACTGGATTGAAACATTTGCTTAAACGTTGATCAAAGTTTAACCAGTGGCCAGTTGCATTAACTTAGCTTTTATGTTAAGGCTGTGTCTTAACCAGTTTGACCATCAAGCAATCATTCTTACTCATTCTATTCAAATGATCAACCAATCAACCTATTTATGACTAAGTTTTAAGACTAGTCTAAGCTGTATATGCAACCGGCCACAGGTTGATTTGATGACCATGAGTTATATTCTGGCCCAGAGAACCAAACACAATTCAATTCCTTCAGCAAAAATCTCCAACAAAGTTTCATCCACTGCATCATCCAGGCTGAGAAGCAACCACCAATACTTCTTCGATGAAGAACATTCCCAGTGCAATGCTCTTTCCATTTCTCTATATCTATTTCATCTCAGAGAGCTCTGACAGACGTACTGGTCTCCAGCCCGCTGTTTTAGTAAAGCAGTACAGGTCAGGAGAGAGAAAAATAAAACGAAGCAGAGAATCAGACAGGTAGGCCTATAGAAGACTCGGCCCGAGCAGCGGTCTTCCTCATCCCTTCCCCTTCCTCCCCTACGCCCTGCCCTGTCGACTCTAATAGACTATTGATTTTCCATCTGCCGTAGGATCAGTCTCCACTTTTACCATTCACTCATGATATTAGCTGTCCATTAGGTGCAGAGCTCTCAGCCCTAACAGCTTGTCAGCACAGAAGCAACACTCCACCTCCAGCACAATACAATCAGCTGATTAGTCTCGAGACTCAAGCAGCAAAGAACAGCCCTCCAACACACTACAAGAGGCGTCTTTAAGCTGATAACATAAAGGTGAGTAGCTGGGGGGTCACAGGTGAACTCTAACACTCGAACGCACATCAGACAGATTGGGAAGTTACTAAGTGGATTAAAGCAGGCCGAATGCACTCAGGACAGTCTCTGTTCGCAGCTTATTACCAGATGCATTGTTTTAAAAGTTGGAAAACTGCCACACGAGCCTCCTTGGAAGCTCTGCTGTGATTTACAAAACGTACAGTCGAGCAAGATGGCATACTAGTGCCCGGAAGGAACTTTATCAAGATGAATTCTGCTGGCTCATATGTTAGGGATTGGCAAAAAAAAAAAAAAAAAAAAAAAAAAGATCTAACAGAATTCCCAGGATATAAAAGGTTTGAACTATCTAGCTTGTGGATACTACATTGCTGCTCTTGTGGACAACACTTCGAGTCTGGCTTTCAACAATCATTTCCTGATTTATTTGCATTATAGTGTGAATAGCAATGGCAAAAATGCCATACACTACTGTTCAAAACGTTGTTAAGTACTTTATTCAGCAAGGGTGCATTGATTGATTCAGATCTTTTGAACTTTCTATTCATCAAAAAATAAAAAAAAACTTTAAAAAAAAACTTTAAAAAAAGAAGCAGCAAAACTGTTTTCAACATTTATAACAATAAGAAATGTTTCTTGAGCCGCAAATTAGCATATTTGAATGATTTCTGGATCATGTGACACTTAAGACTGGAGAAAAAGAAGAATATATCAACACAATCTCATGGTAATTCCTACGTATTTTACAAGGTGGCTAATTCGTAGGAATTAATTTGACCTCACTCGTACGTTTTTGCTAAATCGTACATATTTTACGAGTTGCCCAATTCGTATGAATTCGTACCAAATACCTACCCCTGACCCTAAACCTAGCCATCACTGGGGTTTAGACAAATCGTACAAATTCGTATGAATTAGCCACCTCGTACTCACTCGTACGAATTAGTCGTGAGATAGCGTTTAAGTTCTGTGTAAGAAATCTATACGGTTAATAGTGGAGCTGAAATATAAGCTTCAGTAACTTAGTTTGCATCATGAGGGGCACTAATTATCATCCTGTGAAGATAATGAGAGTGTTTGTGAGGAAAAAACATTATTTAAGAACAAGAGGACGATCAGCCTCAGATCTTAAAAAGCACACAGCCTCTCCGCAACATGTCGCTGCTGTGGCCTTCTGTCGAAGAATATGACAGCACATTAAAGATTCTCACCCTGACCTCTGATTCCACACATCTGTAGGGTGAGCGCGCGATCGCTCGTCTGTCACTTCCTCGAGGAGGTCATTGCACGAGCAAGTGAACGCTGTTAATTGTACAGACAACTTTAATGAAGCAAAGGACGTTTTCTCCCGCAGTAACACTCCAAAACATATAATGTCAATCTGCAATACAGCTTTCTCCTTGTAGTGAGAAAACATACAAGTTTGTGTGAGAAACCAGATCATTCTTATTTATAAATGAAAAAAAAAAAACCAGATGATATTACTATTAATTATATTACTGACAATGTCTTATAACAATGTCCGATTCATAAACGAATCATTATTTTGTAATAATGATTCGTTTATGAATCGGACATTGTTAATTTATCTTATCATCAGGTGTCAAGATTCAGTGAATAATCACTTAAATTCCATTTTGTTTTTCACATAAAACTGTTGTATTCATGGAAGATTGTTTCTGCCATGGAATAAAAGGTAATTGTGAGATTTTGATTCTGACTTTATAACGCGTTTATAAAGTGACTTATTTCTCACTTACCATTCTGACTTTTTTTTCTCACAATTGCGAGTTTATATCTTGCAATTCTGACTTTATAACTGACTTTTGCAATTCTGACTTTATAACTCATTGCAATTTTGAGAAATATTTTTAGAATTGCAAGTTTATGTCACAATTCTGACTTTTTCCCCTCAGAATTGTGAGATAAATTCACAATTCTGAGAAATAAACAATTGCGAGTTCATATCTCACAATTCAGAGAAAAAAGTCCTGCATCATATAATCCCGCAATTGAGGAAGAAAATAGTCAGAATTGCAAGATATAAACTCGCAATTGACTTTTTTTTTATTATTATTCCGTGGATGGACTACATGTGTGATCCTTTTAGTGATTTTGCGTTCTTTCTGAAAGTTTAATGTTCAAGATCATGGAAAACAATAATCAAAATGTCTCTTTATGTGTTCCACCGAGGAAAACAGAAAGTCACACAGTTTGGATTAATCTTAAGGCGAGTAAATGATGATATCATTTCTATTTTTGGGTGAACTATCCCTTTAAGTTTTTGGTGACTAAAGGAGATCTATAAAGCTTCTTTACTCAAAGCAGATTTTCAAAGGATGGGGCACAATATTTCAGAATATATCGAGGAAGCTATTTTCAAAGACATCTCCAATCCAGAGCACCCAAAGGAGGCTGTCATATCCATGGTTGGGTCTCAATATGACTCTGATCACATAACCTCTGTCATCCTTTTTTGTGAACCCCTCCGGCAAAGTGCTCAGGAGATGGATTCAGACACAAGCCTTCACCATGGGATCCTGGACAAGAATCCAGCCAGATTTAGATGCTTCATGTAGGTTTATCTCCGGACTGTCAAAGGAGTGTGCGTTTCATAGAAGCTACTTTTGTCTTCAAGGTTGTGAGTCACTGCAAAGATGGAAATAAAGAATTATGATAAACAAGAAATTAAAATGTCCACACTATCTTGAGACATACTCATGAAAACACTTATTTTACTGCTAGGGAAGACATGCTAACGTATATTGTGAAATATTTATTTGATACGCCTTTTGGTCATCAGCAGACTGAGAGTGTACATTAATCTTGCGATGACAGAGTCAAATCCACTTCCATTTCTTTCCCATGTCTGATAATATCTCTGACCTTGTGTCCAACTGCACCTCTACAGAAACGCAACGCTTCTGCCGATCGATTGTTTCAGAATGGCCTCCCCCAAGTTCTCAGCTTCTCTGTGAATGATCATAAAGAATGTCCTCAGCTTAACCTTAATCTTTCCAGTGTAAAAAAAAAAAAGAGTCCTGCAATCCCAAAGACACAAGGCCTAACTGACACAAACGATAACAAATGGGAAAACACTAATATTTCTTAATATATCAGGGGTGGACTATCTCAGGTCCTATATCCTAAATGCTGCCTGAACATCAGATGAAGATTATTATAGCATCTATAATGACAATGTCATGCACTATGTAGACTTGGAATTAAGCCTTTTCCCCGTTATTATTTGATTCATGGGACCGGACACCAGTTATCTTGCCAAGAAAATCTTTATTCTTATATGTCAGGAGAGAAACTTGAGAAGATGTATTCATGCCAGGTCTATGCGTTTCCATGTTTCTCTGCCATAATACAGTAAGGATTGAGCTTTATACACAACTGAGCGACTTCCTTGTAAGGTAGAAAAAACATATTCCATATGTTTAAAATTAAATGTATACCTCATGCTTACACATGGTACAATCCACTATCCCTCTGTGTATACATTAGTGGTACATTTGCATCAGTTTAAACATTCCTTTCCTTGTAAAGAACATGTACACATTTAATATATCATCATCATTGGAACATCTCTGCTCAGTGAATGTGGCATTGCACACATACTATAAATTTATTACTATAAATTTATTACTATTACTATTACATATTATTAAATAATGAAATGATATTAAAAGATGAAATTTTAGTCTTCACACTACAAATGACCAGTACGTTGCAGTGACATGCCAAGAACATTGTGACTACATGTCGGCACAACAAAAGTGGTCTAATCTACAAAGTGGGTTTCAATAGAACTGGAAGTTGTCATGTGTCCCATCTCTGGATAAGCAGACCTGATGGTGTTCTTTCCATCTGCCACTGTACAAACCAGGACAAAGGAGCATTGAGCTTAAATGGAAATTGGAAAATGGCAGCCAGTAAGAGGGGAAAAAAAGTGTAGAGAGAGAGAGAGAGAGAGAGAGAGAGAGAGAGAGAGAGAGAGAGAGAGAGAGAGAGAGAGAGAGAGAGAGAGAGAGAGAGAGAGAGAGAGAGAGAGAGAAAAGAACAACAGGGCAGTCTGTCTCACTGACAGAACAACTTAATTTATAACACAGCTGATTGGGCGCTGGCAGGTAGGCCTCACGTAACAGTGAAGCCGACAGAAAGAGAAGAAAACAGAAGTCAGTAAAGCTCTTCTTGGATTCAGTTTCCACAGAACAGCTGCATCAAGCTCGTGATAACAAAAGCCCCCTCGCCGTTTCACAGTGCATCTTCCTCATTAATTATCCCTCTATCTAGGGAAAGTGGAGGCATGTGCTCGTCTAGGCGTTCAGAAGTGATCAACTGATAAATGGCTTGCTAAACAGACGCAGTCCATCCAACCCCAAGCGCATAAAACTCTCCGAACAGGCAGTGTTGTTGTCCTCGCCTCACAGACAGAACCTACAACTTTTTGTTTTGCAACATTAGTTGGGAAGGGAGTCGATGGCACATAAAAGGAACCAAAGGTAGGCAACCATGCGCCAAATTCACCGAAAGCCTCTCCCAGAACAGCCCGGTGGTCTAGACTGGCTCTGTGAGGACCTTCAAAGGTACTTAGGAGTGGAAATATGTTGCTCCATCCCATGCCAAGTCTAATTAGGTACACATCAGAGGGCCGGTGCAAGAAGGTGGGCCGTTTCCTACACATGGAGCCCTTATAACACCAATGAAAGCATGGACCCTGGAGACAAGCACTCAAAACAAACACAATCTGGGCGATATACACACTGTGTCCAAGAACGCAGCCAAGCCACACAGCAAACTGGGCAGGAAGAGGAGCTGCCATCCTCGGCCAAGTCTATTACTCCCCAGATCACCTAGCTCACAGACGCAGAAGGTGACCGGGAAGTGGAAGGAATTAGCGGTTCAAAGTGAGCAGCGATGACAAACAGTAACTGGCAGGTCAAACAGCTTGTCCTGCCCAAAAAATGCAATCAAACCTTAAGAGTGTAGGTAATGCTTCAGTAAAACTCTGCATGGGACTCTGAAAACTGGCTTGGAAACAGAACACAGCTGTAGGGGACGTTTAAGGGCAGAAAAAGGGTGGCATGTATTTTTATTAACAATATCAATATTAATAATAATAATAATGTTTTAATATTATATTTATTAATATTATATTTAATACATATTTTAAGTATTAAATATACAAAAGTGTTTTACTTTAGTTCAACTTACTGTTATGTAATTAAATTGTTATATAATTAAATCAATTGTTACATAAGGAAATTAAATTAACTACTAAAGTACACTAATGTACAAAATTGTGTGGTCAGTGTGTGGTCAGTTTTTACCCCCCAAAAATGATATATATATATATTGGCAAGGTGACATTAAATTGACAGTAAAGTGGCAATAAAGAAATGTATAATGTTACAATTTTTTTTTTATTTCAAATAAATCTTTCACAGGTTCCACAAAAATATTAAGCAGCACAACTGTTTTCAAAATTGACAATAATAATTTTTTGATCATCATCGTATATTAGAATACTTTCTGAAGGATCATGTGATCCTGGAGACTGGAGTAATGGCCCCAGCTTTGCCATCACATGAGTAAATGACAATTTAAAATACATTAAAATGGAAACCAGTTATTTTAAAATGTAGTAAAATTTCACAATATCACTTTTTTATTGTAACAAATATTATAATTTTTTTTAGCAAATAAATACAACCTCACTAATGTAAGCATGGCTTAAAGAGGGTTGAAAAATGGTAACACTTCAATTTACAGTGTCCGTGTTACATGTACTAAACATAGTAATAACAGTAAATTATGCATAATTACATGCAACTAACCCTCAACCAAACCTAATCCAACCCTAACCATATAGTAGGCACATGTAGTTAAATAATATTACTCAGTACTTAAATATATAATTACACTGTAACAATGACACCTTAAAAAAATATAGTGTAAACCAAGAAATGCCAACTCCAGACTTTTTAACAATGTATATTATATTTGAGTACCATATTAAATTATCATGGTATTACCATCTGATACAATCACTGTACTGCCACAGCATCAGTCAAAGAGGAATTATTCTAGACAAATCAAGAACAAACATTTGTTTTCCAAAAAAGCAACTGTAAAATTCACATACACTCTCTGTAGTAGTTTAAAGTTGGAGCACTTTGCTGAACCATTTGAGATTCATCCACTCAGTCCACTAGTAAACAAAACCAAAAACTTTTCAACCGTAAACTCACGCTTCAGAAACCTCTAGTTGAAAATATGCAAGAGTGCAAACACTTACACTAATTCACAACATATATAATTATTATTCAGATAAAGCAACATTGTATGAGGCCCATGTGTCGGTTGAGTTTTTCTGGTTGACCCAGTGGATGAGGAACGGCAGAAATCGCCTGTCCGTTCCGCAGATATCCTAAGAAACACACACACACAAGCACAAACACGCACACACGGGACACAAATGCAATTTATGGCATGAATCAGAGAGTTTGCAGCTCAGTGCTCAGGCAGGAGAGATGAGGTTATCACCTCTATCTCCACGCCGGTGGGGGCCGCAATAAAATCATACCTCAGCAACAGGGCCCGGCAATGAGATTTGCAGGACAGTTGTAAATGTTCGAGAGTGCTTTCTCTCTCCCCAGCTCTCTCTCTTTCTTTCTGACACAAGGGCACCCTGGTGTTTCACCCCACTTCCCACCAGCAGCAGAGGCTTTAAGGCAACGTATATTTGGAAAGGTGGCACACTCAAATGTAACATTTAAAGCTTCAGAAAGGACAAAGCTTGACTGCTTGGTCGCTTAGCACTCTTACAAAAAAGTTTGGAGCTACACAGGGATTAAATCATCATTTCAGACAGTGATTAGATGTTTACTAAGGTTATGAACAATTATCATATTGATATATCATTATATTTTACATGGACCACCAGAAAAAAAAAGAACATGACGCTACCATGGTTCAAGGTTAAAGGTAATGGCATTTTTAGATTGTTAGCTTGCATTGGCTTTTATTATTACTTATAATGCACAAATTAATGCCTTATTCTGCATGACCATATTCTACATCCGTTAATCCTATATACCTAGACTTAACAACTACCTTACTAATTATTAATAATCAGTAATTAGGGTTTTATTGAGACAAAAATCTTAGTTTATATTTAGTTAATAGTTAAAATTGGACCCTAATCTAAAGTGTGACCTGGACTATAATTACATGAAGCCATGACCATAATTATATTACTGTTTAACAGTGTGTTAAAAAGAATACAATGGTAATTAAGTTTTGCAAGTGCACATGGAAATGAAAGTATTATTTAATATTTAACAAATTATTTATTTATTATTTAAAGTATTCAAAATAATTGTTAATTATACATTACATAAAATTACATCAAATAAAAAGCTATGATATATTGGAGTACCATATAAAAGTACCATGGTATTACCATGTTACTATAAATGATCTGTTAAGATTTCAAAGTCAAAGAGGAATCCTCATTGTACAAACACTCATCCTATGCAAAAAAAACCCCATAATGATACTAATTTTTAGATACATTTTAAACAAATTTTGGAAATAATATGTGAATCTTGGTATTTCCATCCAACACTTATTTATGCAACATTCAAGTCACATTAAAAACGTGAGGTCAAGCGCTAATGCTGGGCAATGGGGCCCGACTCAGATCATTTCTCTTTCTGATGACTATAATGTCAAAAAATTCCCCATTAGATAAAACTGCATTCCCACATTTATTGTGTGCATTTTATGCATTATAGTGACATGCAAATGTAGACGGTTGTGATTTGTTGCCAAAACTCTCAACCTGATGCATTCAAGTCTCTGATTAATTATTCAATAACAGACCAAAGTTCTTGTCCTCTCATCCCTCTCACGTTCTCTTCCTCTGAGCAAGCAGTTTGCAAGAATGTAGCACTTCATCTTTTGGTAAATGGCTGTATGATACCTCCTGCCTTAAGTGGAAGACTAAAAGGAAAGTCTTTAAAATCACAATCGAACTTCAACAAGCACGCCGAGGCAATAGAGCCATCCATCAGCAGACAGGTACCGCTCGGTAATATCACCTCAAGTGAGGTGGAGACTTCATCTCAATAAAAGCCCTCCTTTTGCAACTGCGGCAAAAGAGGGATGAATATGGAGATGCATTTGGAAGGCATATGGTTTTTTTTATCACCGTGGTAACCTGACGCAAACTGTGTCACTGACACCCACCAATACACCCCCCCCCCCCAGAATAATGAAAATACATACAAAACCCATTGCTCTGCATCTTAGAAATGTCAGTGCATAAATAATGCAGAGATTCCCCCTTTCACAACCCAAGGGTCTATATAACACACATGGCACAAAATGGATGGCGCTCCAGCATAACAAGGTCTGCTCGTCATAAAAAGCTTTCAGACAAATGGCGTACCATCCTCTCCAATAAATTACGAGATGCAAGGAGGAACGAAACACCGCTCTGCTAAATAAATGTACCGACATACGAGGGGACGGGATGACGGGTAATTCATCCTATTGTTTCTACTTGTAATGCTGACTCCGCCCCCTCATCTGTCCTCTAGTTTATAAGTGATTTGAGCTATTGTACTAAACTCTTTGTTATGTATAAACATATGCAGATGTCCCGTGCCACTGAATATCCTGAATAGGTGTATATGTGTGTGTTGTTGGCAGCTAGTTTATCTTAAGATTTTTCAGGCAAATAAGTGTGTGTGTGTGTGTGTGTGTGTGTGTGTGTGTGTGTGTGTGTGTGTGTGTGTGTGTGTTCATGTTTATATTACATTGTGAGGACCAAATGTCCCCACAAGGATAGTAAAACGTGAATTCACCTACATTGTGAGGACTAGCCAATGGTCCCCCCCAAGGGAAATTGATTAAAAAACATAAAAAACAATGTTTTATTAAAAATTTAAAAATGCAGAAAGTTTCCTGTGATGGGTAGGTTTAGGGGTAGTGTAAGGGGATAGAATATACAGTTTGTACAGTATAAAAATCATTACATATATGGACGTGTGTGTGTGTGTGTGTGTGTGTGTGTGTGTGTGTGTGTGTGTGTGTGTGTGTGTGTGTGTGTATGTGTGTGTGTGTGTGTGTGTGTGTGTGTGTGTGTGTGTGTGTGTGTGAAGGAAGGCAGGTGAAGCTCCAGTTGTCTCACTCCTAGTTCTTGAATATTCTGACATGTTTTTGCCCTCAGGACAGCAGCAGGCTGCCAGAGTCCCACAAGGCTGTTTCATGGCAGGAGGGAACCAAGCAAATATCTACCAGCGGTTCCTCAGCGATGTCTGAGAGAGATGTGTGCAATACATGCTAGCTTCAATTTTAAGCGCACGAGTCAATCCAAAACCAACTATGTTAACAGACAACTGGGAAATGCAACGAGGTTATATAAGCTCTGTTTAAAAACATTACTCATATAATGATTGGGATCGACAACTGGCTTTACTAACAGATATGATGCTTGAATAAAATCATTTAAAGGAGTAGCTCAAATACAGTCTGTATAAATGAATTACCAAAGGTTATCGTGACAAACATGGCGACTTTCATAAGTTTTATCTAAATTGAAAAGACTAGTGGTTGACCGATATCCCGCCAAGGCCAGTATATCAGCCAATAATTTGCTTATTTTTTTAATTATCAGCATTTGTCGATATGTCTTTTTGTTTGGCCAGAAGTGACTTTTATTTTGACAGCACTACAAATGCAAGGACCTGAGCGCAGAAGCACATAATAATTAATATATTTATCATACTGAATTTATTAGACAAAATTAACTAATTCAAATCATATATATTTTTAACACTGTTTTTGCACTGGATAACACTGTTCTATTAAATTAAATTAAATTTGCACTATGCTACTGCTTATGATGCCTTAAAATGCTGCCTATGTCCAGTTTTTAAGCAAGTCTAAACTAAAGAGTATATTAAACGCACGCGCGCGCATGCGCGCGCACACGCACACACACACACACACTTGAAGCCACAGGTGAGGAAGATATTTTAGCCGGGCTGAATGCGGTCTCCACATCCACAGGTGAAGGAGGTTTGGTCTGTACAGCTGGATGAGAGAGGCTTTGGAGCGGATGATCAGAACAGGCAGAAGGCATTTGACCAGTTCGCTGTGGAAGAGTCTTAATCTTATTTCCTCTGTAATCCACCCGCAGAGTCCCATATAGTCAAGGCCGCACGCATCTACACCAGATCCAGCACTTCAGCACGCTTGTAATTCTGACAGCACTAACACTCTGTCCTTCTCAAAAGCAAGCAGGACACAGCAAATCAGGCCAGAGGAGGGGTTTGTACGCTGGGTAGACTTGACATTCGGAAATAGTTCGATTACGCTGATGTCACAGACCTTTGCCCGTCATAAACATTCAGATTTATTATCATATTATCTTATTATTTAGATGGTCATAATGAGATGCTTAAGGTTCCCAAGCTATTCTACATGGACACTATTAACTTTGTGTTACTATTAACTATTACTGTTAACATGTCGTCACAAGCACCAGTATGAGCTGTATTTGTGATACAGCACAAATGTACTTCTGTTAGTTGTCACAGAAACTACATACTTCACCTTTAAACAACAGCACATCAGTTTAAGACACGAGACAACAGTGGAAAATCATGGTATTTTTGTTTTATTAATAATTAAAAATAAGTATAATATAACACATATTAGTAGCCACCTATAATAGTAAGTATTATAAGCAAATCTAAGCAAGTTGAAATAATGTAAATTGATGACTAACAAGCGCATAGACTGTCGATTAACATTAAGTTTTCATAAAAAAGTTTAATTTTCTTTTGAGATTTTCAGTTATGAGTATTTTTCGTTTTGATTTAGTCTAGTTAGTTTTGTATCAAACACGATGTGATTTTCGTTGATCGAGATCTAGCAGCAACAGCATTTTCCCCCACAAAGATAGTGGACCAGACGTGTGTGTGTGTGTGTGTGTGTGTGTGTGTGTGTGTGTGTGTGTGTGTGTGTGTGTGTGTGTGTGTGCGCGTGTGTGTGTGTGTGTGCTGTGGATTCGCTTACCTGAAACCCTCCGTAAATGGAACAGACTTAAAGAAAATTAGTCGTTTGGCTAATAAATAAATGATGGACAGTTGCATTTGTATCACTGTACCAATATTTTATCATGTGAGCTTTATGGTATACATCTAACAAGGGAATTTATGTATTATTTATTACTGAGTCCACAAATGGCTTGAGTATATATGATATATATGTCTTACATTTTGCTGTTGTTGTGGATGTACATGTTTCACTTGCAAATGTCACATTATGAAATTAAAATGATTTATACTTCATTTCCATGGGTTTAGCCAATACTTTTGTGTAGGCCTCTCAAACTTTATAGAGCCACAGTGTTTACACTTTTTCTGGGAAACCAAACTATAAATGTCTTAAAGTTGAGCTGACAGCTCTTATGTGCCGCACACTACCTACTGAATAACACATCCAACCAAGCATTACACACTTCAGTTGAAACTAAAATAAAACACAGAATACAGAGCTGAATCTCAGATTTAAGTCCATTATGCACGTTATGTTGAAAATTAAAAAGTTTTTTTATTTCACAAAAGGAAATATTTCCCACAATGCCTTGCAGCTTCAGAGTGCGCCCATTCTGAATCAATTCCAGAAGTAGAAGGCAAAGCACAGCAGGATTACACAGCAGTCTGGGCCTCGGCCAATTAATCAAAGCATGCTGTAGAGGGGGAAAGCATTTACTCAAGACTCCTTCTGCACACCAATAATAAGCACAGGCCAATTCCTGGAACCTGCAGCATGTTTTAAAACAGCGATAATGCTACTCTGAGCTGAATGGTGCACTTTGAGGGCAAACAGCTCTAGCTCAGGCCCTACCGGACCACCAAAACTTACAACATGGCACCAGGGCTGAAACCAGACCAGAATAAGCAAACAAGAATTTTCGTTGTTAAACCTGTCGCTGAAGCCCCCACTTCTGAAACCGGCACACTAAGCTGACTCCAATCGAGAGACCTCGGCTTATAGATTCAGCCACACGTTACATTTGGTAAGGACTTAGACTCGGATTTAAAATGACTTGTGATGCTAGTTGTGCACAAATGACATATTTTACCTTCAGAGGGACAGCTGACAATTTAGAAAATTCAAGCTGAAAATTCATATCCCTCATTCTAAACCTGTATAATTTAAACTTAAATAGTAAAAACAAACAAATAAATAAAATGCACTATTTTTGTCCATACAATGAAAGTCATTGGGGTCCAAAACCTTGATGGAAATACATAAATAAATCAAATGGACTTTTGCCAAATTATCTTTAGCTATATATAATATAATATAATATAATAAAAACGAAAATGCTGTATTGAGCAATAAACTTTTAATATTGGATGCTGACAGTTGGGAAATGGGCTGACTTTCAAATCTCTGAAAATGAAATCAGATGGATCAAAAAGGGAATCATCTTTAGACAGGATTTAGTCTGAGGCTAAAGGCTTCATTTATTTCAGTGAAACAACTCAGTGTGTTTATATTTGATACTAGATTTTCTTACACTGGGAATTTGTAATCACAATCTGACTCTCCAAATCCAGACAGTAGCATCTTTTATCCATGACAGGACAGCGTCCATCAGAAATCTCTTTTGCAAATCTAAAGAATTGCAGCTTGGAGCAGAGAGCATTGCAGACAGAGGCCCAAAAAATGAATAATGCTAATGAATGAAAAACCACTGATTTATGAAATATGAGTTTCAAACCTCCTCTTTATGTCTACTGCTCAGCATTACCAGACACATTCACATCAAGACTTCATTACCTGTTTGTCTACCTGTCTAATGACTCATAGGATGGATGCAGAGCCACTTACGCTAATAAACAGGTCAAAGCCATGACATACTCTTCAACTATCAGAACAGTTGCTGCTTGAATGGACTTAATATGCCATCTGTCTATGGCTTGATCCTCAAATTAACTTATATAAAAAGTACCCGAGAAAAACTTGATTTTTAGCATCTTTGATACAACTACAGATAAAAAATAAAACATAAAATATTAACTGACAAAATGATACTCAGAAAATATTCATACATCTCTCTCTCTCTCTCTCTCTCTCTCTCTCTCTCTCTCTCTCTCTCTCTCTCTCTCTCTCTCTCTCTCTCTCTCTCTCTCTCTCTCTCTCTCTCTCTATATATATATATATATATATATACAGTATATAGGCACCTAGTATAACCCTGGTAGGCAGAAATTTCTATTCCAATCCTTCAACCCGATCAGGATAATGGGTCTCATTCACTAAGCATGTGTACAAACAAATTTGTGCGTGAAATGTGCGTATGAATGATTTTAAGAACAAATCACGATTCACCAAAGAGTCTTTTGCAGTCTTCAAGTGTCCTATTTCGGAAAGACACCAAAATTTACCTTGAACAAAGCTTATAGAAAATACAGTTGCGTAAGTAGTGTTTTTATTATAATTTTATTTTTTAAAATTTTCTTACAAAGTGAAATGTTTGCATTTCTTTTTGTCAGGTTGAGAGAGAGATTCGAGTACAATTATTGAAAGTGTAATGCGGTGCAAATGGCCTTTCAATAAGGTCAACACCACAGAGAAAGTGCAGAGTGGTAGAGAATGAACTTAAGCTGATCATTCACGCTCCAAGTTCCTCATTCAGTTCAGCTGCGTCCCATTATTCTCTGATCGAACACGTTAGTGTGTGTGGAAAGGATATTCACAGAAAGAAAGTGACAACAGAAATAACATTTCAGTATGTTTACTGCTGGATGAAACTGTTTGTCCACTTCTCTGTGAGCTTTTAATCTACGTCTCTGCGATCATGAATTGAGCATTGTGTTTTGACAATAAAACCCCTCTGCTCTCTGCAAACACTTTTATATCCATGACCTTGACACTTGCTGGAGGTTTGAATGGCGGCCAGACAGAAGTATCGGCAAGCACTAAAAAGTTTTCTGAATCATACCCTACATCTTTTTTCATACTACTTCAGTCTGGAGTTGGCATTTGTTATTGGTATTTGTCGCTCAAGGGCGACACTTGAAGAGGATTCTACCTGTATATAATACGATTCTAGACCCTTCAGCAATACTCAACCACAAGTGTGATGTTTTTACAGTTATAGAAATCATGCATGGAGCAGCTGTGTATCCTTCTACTAATCAGCTTTAACTATAACTGATGACGATCTGATTCAGAACACATTCAGCCACCTGAGCAGACGGAAAAACAATCATCAAAACAGGCCAGAAAATCAAAAACATCAGCCCAGAAGAAAGTATTCCACACTATAATGCAGACAACTGCAAAAGCAGCAACGTTATAAATACACAATATATGTATTGGATCAACCAGTCTTTGAGGCTTGCTGTCTGAACCCGTATGTGCTACCATGTTGAACTTCTCAGGTCTAAAGTAAACGCTACACACTATCGCGTTTTGTGTCCCATCTCTTCACCTGCAACGCACCCAGGCACGGAAGATAGCACCGTCCTTTTTCTTGTTTGGTAATCTGTGGACTCGATGTCTTGACAGGCTGGGGTTTGTGCAACCTCCACAAACACAATAATTTACCATGAAGATGATAAATTGAAATTCAATAACTACGGAAAACACACTGCATCACGACCGTTCCTACTGAATACCAACCAACTCCGCACTGAGCAAAGGCAGAGCCCGGCAAAAGACTCCCTCTCGTGACATGTCTTCTACTAAATCCACTAAAATTCACTTTTTCCTCTAAATTTGTGCCCTCATGTCATGTAAAACATTATAAATCCTGCATTAACTTTTCATATGGTATTTTCATACAAGGTTATATTCGTTTTGTAACAAAACATTTAATACAGATTTAATGTGCAGTTCTTTTAAACTTTCATTTAATCAGAAAATCCTGAAACCCATTGTGTCAAAGCTTCCATAAAAATATTAAGCAGCACAACATGTTCCCTTTCGAGGGAACTCCAACTGCGTCGAATGACACTTTGGGGGGAACGCCCCTCAGCGTAGCGCCTCTGAAGCATGAATGAAACTAAGCCGATCTCCGATTGGTGCAACGTAATGACGTAATGTGTGACGACACATAGGCGGAACTATAAAGGGACGCCGGCACACACAAAATGTCAGCTTTCTGTTCTTCAGCAAGCGCTATCTGTGACTGTGTGTCTTATTTATTGTTGTCAGTCAAAACTGACCAAAATTGTATCTCTGTCGAGTGAAGCGAGTTTCAGAAAGTGTGTGCATCCTTGCCCTCGTTACATCACGGGCGGGGACACACACCGACTGTGCACGCACTGTCTCGGAATGCAGCACGCGCAGGCAGCTCTCGAGGGGGCTTCTTCTGCGCGAGCCGAGGACCCGATGCTTGAACTGTCTGCCTCTGAGGAGGTAGACGTGCTCAGCATCGAGGGCGGGGACTTCGGGGATGACTCGCCACCTCGTGTCCCCGCATATGAGGAGCTGGTAGAGGTTGTCTCTCGTGCTGTGGCCCGTTTAAACATCAGTTGGCCACATGAGAAACAGGAAGCGTTTACTAAAAGTAAGTTGGACGAGCGCTTCCTGCAGCACAGAGAGCAACCTCATCACCGGGTCTTACTGTTTTTTCACGGCTTACACAACGAGTTGTGTAAGTCGTGGAACAGACAACATTCATCTCGTGTGTCCAACCCCCCAGTACTTAATTATAGTAACATCTTGGGGGCACGAGAAAACGGTTATGGGATGATGCCACGGGTGGAAAAGCCACTAGCAAATTATTTATCCCCCGAATCGGCGTCATCCCTGAAAGCCCCGGTGCTGCCCACTAAACCCTGTAGGGATACATCTTCTTTAGTGGGCAGGGCTTATACGGCTGCGGGTCGGGCTGGTGCGAGCCTTCACACCATGGCTCTGCTTCAGGCGTACCAGGCCGACCTTCTTAAGGATATAGATGAGGGCGAGGGTCCAACTCCCGATGACATCGCGGAGTTGAGGAAGGCCGCTGACTTGTCTCTCCGAGTCACCAAGGAGACGGCCCGTGCTATCGGCCGCTCCATGGCGGCAATGGTGGTCTCGGAGAGACATTTATGGATAAATCTGTCGGGCATCAAGGAGAAGGACAGGGCTTTCCTCCTTGATGCCCCGATTTCGCCTTCTGGCCTGTTCGGCGACGCCGTTAATACCGTCGTCGACAGGTTTCAGGAGGCGAAAAAACAGTCGGCGGCCTTCAAACAATATCTCCCTCGCCGCTCAAAATCCAAGAAGTCTGCCCCTTGTGGGCAGCTGCAGCCACAGCCATCCTCCAGCTCCTCCGCCTAAAGACAGGCCCAAAAGGAGAGCGTCTCGTCTAGAGCCCCCCCTCAGGGAGCCTGGGGGCATAGACGGCACTCTCAGGCGAAGCCTCAACAGAAGCAGGGCGACCTGAGGGCCGTCCTGCAGGCGAAGAAGGCTTCGTCAAAGAGATCCTAGCCAATCTAGGATCTCTGCGGGCGGCCCCACCCGTGGTGGAGCGACCGAGGTCGTCTCCTTCGCGGAGCCCGCAGGAAATCGATGTTGCTCTCCCGCCGTTAAACACGCTTCGGGACACATCGGTTTCCAGCGAACGCAGGTTGCACTGTCCGCCCCACAGGCTTGCGGTCAGGCAGCATTCGCGTCCGCCCATCGAGAATCATTTTCGGTTCAGCCCTGCCGGGAATCCACTTCAGGGGGCCGAGAACGAATCCCGATTAATACCCGAAGCCAGGCTCGAGAGAGAAAATCTGAAAATCTGTCGAATATTTCTCCTTGGGCCCTGCGCACCATTCAAAATGGGCACAGGCTGCAGTTCAGTTTCCGCCAACCCAAATTCAACGGGGTGGTCTGGACTGTAGTCGACCCAGTGCAGGGTCGGGTATTGGAATAAGAAGTAAACTCCCTGCTGGCAAAGGAGGCTATAGATTGTATTCCTCCACCGGACAGGGAGTCCAGGTTTTACAGCCGCTACTTCATAGTTCCCAAGAAGGATGGGGGGTTGCGTCCAATAATAGATCTCAGGCACCTAAACCGTTCTCTGAGGAGATTCAGGTTCAAGATGCTCACTATTCCTATTATCGTGAGTCAAATTCAATCCGAGGATTAGTTTGTCACGATAGATCTAAAGGACGCATACTTCCACATATCCATCCTTCCATCTCACAGGAAGTTCCTGAGGTTCGCTTTCGGGGGCGAAGCGTACCAATATCGGGTTCTTCCGTTCGGCCTAGCTCTCTCCCCTCGCACATTTACCAAATGTATGGATGCAGCTCTGGCACCGCTGAGGCTTCAGGGCATCAGGGTGCTCAATTATATCGACGACTTGCTGATTTTACCACAGTCACGAGAGCTGGCGGTTCGGCATCGAGATGTCGTCCTCGCCCACATCCAAAGCCTGGGGTTAAGACTCAACACGAAAAAGAGCGTGTTGACACCAGCCCATAGAGAACCACGTCCCTGGGAGTGGTGTGGGACTCGGTCACGATGCGGGCACAATTGTCTCCTGCACGGATCGAGTCCATCCTGACCACAGTGTCCGGGATAAAGCTAGGCCAAGCCATCACCGTAAAGCACTTCCAGAGAGTGTTGGGGCTCATGGCAGCAGCGTCCAATATCCTTCCATTCGGCCTGCTGCACATGAGGGCTCTTCAGTGGTGGTTAAAAACCAAGGGGTTCTCCCCGAGGGGAAACCCGTTCCGCATGATCAGGGTTACGCGCAGATGCCTTCGTTCCCTATCTATGTGGAAGAAAGCTTGGTTTCTCTCCCAAGGCCCTGTGTTGGGAGCGTCATGTCGCCAGAAAACCGTTTTGACAGACGCCTCCCTCACGGGCTGGGGCGCGGTCATGGACGGCCGCTTTATGACGGGCCTATGGCAGGACCATCATTCATCCTGGCACATAAACTGCCTGGAGATGTTGGCGGTGTTCCGAGCTCTGAGGAGCTACCTGCCGGACCTCAAGGGTTATCATGTCCTTGTGAGGTCAGACAGCATGTCGGTAGTGGCCTATATAAACCATCAGGGGGGTCTGAGGTCTCGCCCTCTATGCAGACTGGCGCCTCAGATCCTCCTGTGGTCCCAGGGGAAACTGTTGTCTCTAAGAGCAACATACATCCCGGGGAGTCAAAATCAGGGAGCAGACATCCTGTCGAGACAAGGGCTGAGGCCCGGGGAATGGAGACTCCACCCCGAGGTGGTGGAGTCAATATCTCAGAGGTTCGGCCCAGTGGAAGTGGACCTGTTCGCGTCTCGAGAGACGACCCACTGTCCACTGTGGTTTTCCCTCACCCATCCAGCCCCGCTGGGGTTGGATGCCATGGTGCAGACGTGGCCAAGGCTACGTCTGTATGTTTTTCCCCCGATCGCTCTGCTCCCGGGAGTTCTAGAGAGGGTCCGTCGCGACGGGATCAGTCTACTGCTGGTAGCCCCGTTGTGGCCGGCCCGAGTATGGTTCTCCGACATAATTTTGCTCCTGGAGGGCCCTCCATGGGAGATTCCCATCAGGAGGGACCTGCTGACACAGGCAGAGGGCTCTATATTTCACCCTCGGCCCGAGTTGTGGAAACTGTGGGTCTGGCCCCTGAGGGGGCACAGTACCTAGAGGCCGGCCTATCAGCTGGAGTAGTGGAGACCATACTCAGCTCTAGAGCTCCCTCCGCAAGGAAATTGTACGGCTTGAAGTGGAATGTCTTCACCATTTGGTGTAGAGAGCGTGAGGTGGACCCAGTTAACTGCCCAGTGGCTTCAGTGCTGGAGTTCCTCCAAGATCGATTCTCCACTGGTCTTACCCCGTCCACACTCAAGGTGTACGTGGCTGCCATTGCGGCTTTCCACGCTCCTCTGAGTGATGGGCCTCTGGGGAGACACCAGTTGGTCGTACGTTTCCTCCATGGGGCTTGGAGGATGAGACCTGCGGCTCGTACCAGGGTTCCCACTTGGGACCTGGCAGTGGTTCTTGAAGGTTTGGCTGAGGCCCCCTTCGAACCACTGGAGTCGGCTGAGGCCAAGAACCTGTCGCTGAAGGTCGCTTTTCTGTTGGGCATTACTTCTCTGAGGAGGGTAGGAGATCTCCAGGCGCTCTCCATATCTAACGAGTGCCATCCTACACCCAACATTAAGGCCATCCTAAGGTGCCGTCTAGTGCGGCACGGCCTACGGTTCTGCAGGCTTTTCATCCTCCACCTCACGTGATGACGGATGAAGAGAGACTTCACATGCTCTGCACTGTCAGAGCACTGAGTATTTACATTCAGAGGTCCTCTTCATGGCGGAAGTCGGACCAGTTGCTGGTGTGTTTCGGGTCGCCCAGGAAGGGGCTTTCCGCTTCAAAGCAGACCATCAGCAACTGGATTGTCCAGGCGATTTCCACGGCCTACCAGGTGCGCGGTATACCTTCACCTTTGTCCCTTGGCCACGCCTTCCCCTGCCTGGGAGCGCTTGCTTCATCACAGAGGCTGACATTTTGTGTGTGCCGGCGTCCCTTTATAGTTCCGTCATTACGTTGCACCAATCGGAGATCGGCTTAGTTTCATTCATGCTTCAGAGGCGCTACGCTGAGGGGCGTTCCCCCCAAAGTGTCATTCGACGCAGTTCTCGTTCCCTTCTCAGGGAACAAGGGTTACAGTCGTAACCCGAGGACGTTTTCAACAGTAATAATATATATATATATATATATATTTCCTAAGCACCAAATTAACATTAGAATGATTTCTGAAAGATCATGTGACGCTGAGGACTGGAGTAATGGCAGCTGAAAATTCAGCTTTGCCATCACAGGAATAAATTACATTTTAAAATATTTTAAAACAGTTATTTTAAATTGTAATACTATTTTCACTGTATTTTTGATCAAACAAATGCTTGGGGAGCATTTCAAAAACATTACAAAATCATGTATATATATCACTGTTCAAAAGTTTGGGGTCGGTAAGATTTTGTAATGTTTTTGAAATAAGTGTACATTTGTATGTATGTATGCATAGTTTGGCATTGCTTTGGTTTCACTGTCCATTTCGTTGCTATTCTATACTTAAAGTATGTACTCTGTTTGTTTAAAGTTGTTCATTCAGTTGTGTTAAGTCCATTGGGAGTACTTGATATGAATTAGATAGCACTATATTTGAACTTTAAAACAATTCCACAATACAGCGCTGAAACTCGATAATAAATGAGTACAAGCACCAATTATGTGCGGTACCAAAGCCTGAATACTTCACACATACATAAACACACAATATAACACATTGCCCTGCATTTCTGACACATACTATTTGCATTGAAATGATTTGATATTTACATTGAGATGTGCTGCTCGGCTACAGCTGTTCTAGCTAAGGTGCCACGGGTCGTTTTCCATCTCCCAAGCATCCGTGTAAAAGTATCTCCTGGCTAACGCGTTAATTACACCTTCATTTATGAAATGAGCGGGTGACTTGGGTTTCTGTACCAGAGAAAAATCACATTACTCAACTAATTAATAACTTAATTAAAGCTTTTTGCACATCAGGCGTGGCTGATTACATAATAATTAAAAGTAAATGGGTGACTTATTTAATGGCACCTTGAGAGCTGGTAGAGGTGAATCGCTGTGATTAAGCCACTGCTGATCAACTGTCTTTTTTATTCCTCTCTTTCCACCCTGCACGTCCCTTCATTAAGCAAAAAAAAAAAGAAAAAAAAAGAAAAAAGAACTGTATCATATTGGCCACACTGATTTTTACCCCTGAAGTCCACTTATAAAATCATTAAAGGGTTCAACATAACTTAAATTAAGGGCTGTTTACACTACACCGTTTTCAACTAAAACCATAAAACTTTTATGCATTTTGGCCGTTCATTTATGCGACGATGACATTTTGGGTGCCTGAAAATGCAAACTTTTTGAAAACGGTCTCCGTGTAAACAACAAAAATGCGAAACTTTGAAAACGACGACGTCATGCACATGCATATTAAGTATTCAGTCTAAATCATCACCATGTAATGGCCTGGCAGCAGAATACAGCGTTTTTAGTCGTTTTCAGATCCGTTTGAATGTGGATCGTTTTGACAATGGTGTCGTCTGTACGTGGGAAACTCTAAGGAAAAACTTCTCAGTTTTAAGCATCGTTGTTGTGTAAACGTACCCTAAGTTTATAAGACCCTTTTTGACACTCTTTTTGACCCTTAGCATTAAACATGCTGTTGTACCTTTAAAGCTTATGCAAATGATCTCTGATATGATTGGCTAACATTCATATACTGGCACAGGTCACTTTTGTTCATCATAAATTCAACATCTAAAAAGCCATTAATTTGCAAATGTAGGCGGTCATATTTTACAGTTTTTCTCAATTGCTTTGTTTAAAAAATAATAAGTTCGGATCTCTGAACAGTTAGTTTCTTATTCACATCAGATTTGAATTTCCTATTGATTTAAGCAAATTGGCACGTGTGCAAAAGAGTAGCCTAAGTACAATGTGTACAATAACTAAATGCACATGGCTTGTTGATTCTCAGTGAAATAGTCTTTACAACTTATAGACATTCTTTCATCACGTGAGCGTTCACATGGTGTTCACACGTTCAAAATCTGTCAGACATGCATGTACTGAATATTCCATAAATATCTGACAAGATATATTCCTAAGAGGAATAAGAAGGCTTTTTCACATATGAATGGTCCCTTTACAGTGAAATTTACAGCACATTTACAGGTTTTACTGTATGTTCTCCAGTGCAATTAACAGGATAAGGCGACAGTATGCTGATAATTTCTACATGAGTCTATAACGTATTGTCCACCAAAGTGGTTCTTCTACATTCCTTCCAGTTTATGGCAGATCTTCCTCATCACCTGCTCATTATTTCTGAGCCAGATTAGTAAAGGCCGATTGGCTTGGTCCTTTATATATCGATGGGGTGATTATGCACTGACAATGTTAATGAAATTAGTCTCCTAATCCTTTTTGGACCTATTAAAATGTGCAGATCCTCAATCCACAAAAAGTCTTTCAAGACACTATTTCCCTCCCCCAGCAGACTAATAGAATTTCCAGTGAATTCAAATGAATGCTGGTGATGAAGAGGGAAAGCAGCCATTATAAATCATGAACACACTGTCCTTTGTTTTTTCATTTGAAGTGTAACAGACTGGGACCACCATAGAGCTGAAATACAGCCAGGGAAAAGATGGCAATATGTGTGATTGTGATTTGGAAGAGAAGCAATTGTACCAGAACACATTCATAGACATTTAAACTGAGCTTCACCATTAAAATTACCATTGAAAGCCGCCTTGCCTGCTAATACAATATTAAGCCTTTACAAATTTATATGGACATCTCAAGACTCAGATACAGTAATGGCTTTCTTTTATGAAAGTTCATTCAATTAAGTCCCTTTGCAAAGAGAATTTGACGTATAGGTTGGAATAAATATGAACAAATTGCCTTTGTGTTGTAACGCTTGGGGCTGCAGCAGGGACACTTTGGAAACAGGAAACATCTGAGGAATAAATATGATTAAGATAACAATGCGCTTATTTTCATATCCAACCATTGAGCTGCTCCTTTACTGACACCCAGCAATGACCTCCGGGGGGAAAAAAGCAACAACAAGGCATCCACAATTTCCCCTAAAAAACAGAAGTGCCAAGAGGGAATCTGATGTTCTTTGCCTAATCGACAAAATTCTGCTCAGTTACCCTGAAACAAAACGCACGGAAGTCCCTGGTCACTACTTTTAAAGGTTAGTCAGCAAAAAACACGACACTGTGTCAGACCACACATCAGATGTGTAGAGCGTCTAATTAGAAGGGCTTGCAAGAGTCATTTGTGGCAGATGAAATAGATTTCTCTGAGCAGCGACGGGAGTCTAGCAACAGATAAAGATCAAATAAGTGTGAGAAAGGAGTGCGCAATAAAAAATAAATAGCCCTGAGTTAAATGAATCTTAAAGTCAATTTCAATTTCCTTGCCACAACAAGGCAAAAGGTCAATTTAGTAAGAACGAAGCCTCATTTGCGGCACTACAGAATGCTGCGTCTTTAAAAAATGAAAGAGAAATTGTGTGGGCGGCATCTGCTATCTCTAATCTCAGATGACTTCAATCAGAAATTGTTCTTTTTTTCTTGGTTAACTTCACATTTAAAAAAAAGCGGCGCCTACTGCGAGCACCAACAATGACTTTTTTCTCTTGTTTTTTTTTTTTTATGGATGGTCGGCGTATCCCTTGATAAAATCCTTTTTCATTTGTGCCTTTCAAACGATCATGTTTTACCTCTTCACAATTCCTTTTGTCTCTGATCTTAAATGGAATCATATATGGGGAAACTCAAAGAGAGGTGCGATGGTTCCTGCCATAGCACAGAGTGCTTATTCTCTTCATCCATGAAAGGCCCGTGTATTACAAATGGAAATCTCAATTTTCCACAGCACAGGCAGTTACGCAAACAACCATTTGAGCATGAAAAGGGCTCTGAATTACATTTTGATGTGAAATAAAAACCGAGATGGACGGTGCGCAAAAGAAAAAAAAATAGAAGAAGAAATGGAACAGTTGAAGATCCATGGCTGAACAAAGAGGCCGTTTGATCACTCATTGATTTCTGTGATACCACAGGCACATCTGAACATAGTCATGCAGAAATTTTTGCAAAGATCATCTGTAAGCTAACAATTTGGGGAGAAATGATCAAAAATTAACCTTAGTTTTAAAACTTTCACATTGGAGCTGTGGCTTAGCGGCCTTGGTGCTGGTGTTGGAAAAGTGAATTCAAGTCCGGTTTGCGTCATTTTTGCCCCTTTTCGGAAAAATATGTCCTGTACTTATTATACAGTACAAATCAATAAAAAATAACATGTTTTCATGTTTTCATAAAACATGAAAAAAATAACCAACCCAACATTAACTGTTAAATCATATTAGGTTTGAAATAAACCTAATATAATAAAACAAGCGCTAAATAACCAACCCAACATTAACTGTTGAAATAAACCTAATATGATAAAACAAGCGCTAAATAACCAACCCAACATTAACTGTTGAAATAAATCTAATATGATAAAACAAGCGCTAAAGGCACTTTGGGACTATTGCTTACCAGTCATTTAAGCAGAGCTGGGATTTATGGAAGAGATCCAGCTGTTCTATATGTACCCAGGCCTCCACATGGAGAATTATTCATTCCATACCTGCTATCAAACAGCATTTGAGGCAAAGCACAGATTTAACATAACACATTCTGACAGTCACCTGAGGGTACGAGCAGAACGAGTCTAGACTACAGGCATAACGGCACAAAGGAAGCGTCTGCCCATTCTTGATGTCCTCCCGCTACAAAAAAGCACCCTCTAAGCTGACAATGGATTTCCATTAGCTTCAAGTGAGACTAATTGATCTCCTTCACAAATGTTTTTTTTTTTTTTCGCCTACAGGTGTATCAGAGAAAGGGACACAGTACACTCTGAAAGAGAGATTGGAGAGCATGCTCGCAAACCGACCGATCAATGGCGAGATGGCTCACTTGAGTCACATCAGGCAAGAAACTGCCAAGCCACTTATTTTTCAATAACCAACCCGAAGTGCAGAGAGAGCGGGGAGGTCTGTTGTTCCCTTATAACGGTGAAAATAAGTAGTTTGGGGTGGAAGATTAATGCACGCTGAAGAAGAGACTACCCCTCTTGCTCTTTCCTCCAAAGCTATTTATTAACCTGACACATGTTGAGAGATATTAGGATCACATTTCAAATGCGCTAACATTTCAGAGAGGCTTCAATCTGGGGAAGAAGGGAGAAAACAAGGGAAAGCACAGGAAAGATGGTGACATTTATTGGACATCTGTCTTGTCAAAGATCTATCCATGACTGTGCCAAGAAACAGTACATTTCTGAGTTTAATCAGGTAAAATGCCACTAGGAGGTATGATGAGACGGCAAAAACATGTTAATTGGTAGAGATTGAACTATACCATGTAAACACACACACATATATATATATATATATATATATATATATATATATATATATATATATATATATATATATATATATATATATATATATATATATATATATATATATAGTATATCTAATTAAACACCAAGCAAAAAAAAAAAGCTATTGTTACTCTCCAAGCTGTCAGGCACTTCCAATGTTGGTATATATTTTTTCCTTTCAAATAAATGAATAGTCTTATTTAGCAAGGACTATCTGATGCCAAACTGATCAAAAGTGACAGTAAATGTTACGAAATATTTTGGTGACCCTTCAGTTTAGTGTCTAATTCTCACTATTAACTAGTTGCTAATTAGCATCCATATTAATATTGGCTTTTTATTAGTACTTATAAAGCACATATTCGTCTTATTCTGCATGACCATATTCTACATTCCTAATCCATCCAATACCTAAACCTAACAACTACCTCACTAACTATTAATAAGAAGTAATTAGGAGTTTATTGAGACAAGAATCTTAATCTAAAGTGTGACCAATATTTTTTTTTTATTTCAGATAAATGCTGTTCTTTCTGAATGATCATGTGAGACTGAAGATTGGAGTAATGGGTGCTGAAAATTCATCAAATTCATCAAATAACTAAACTTACATGAAACATATTTTTTTTAATTGTAATAATAGTTAACATTATTACTCTTTTTCTGCATGTTTTAGTAAATCAGTGCAGCATTTGTGAGCAAAGTAACGGTAGTGAAAATGTGTGTCTAATTACAGCAGCAATCGTGATTAATATCAAATTCTAGATGTATTTTGATCCAAAAAACCTGATGGCAATATAAAGACACACAGATCTTCAACAATCCTTTAGGAACAGGTGTTTCAGCCTAAAAACAAAAGCATGTTTTGTCACTTTCAGTTCAATTGAAATAAAACACTAATCAAAAATGGTAACACTTTACAATAAGGTTCATTAGTTAACATTAGTTAATGTATTAACTAACATGAACTAACCATGAGCAATACATTTGTTACTGTATTTGTTCGTCTTTGTTAACGTTAGGTAATAAGAATACGGTCATTCATTGTTTGTTCATGTTAGTTCACAGTGCATTATCTAATCTTAGCAAGATTTTAATAATGTATTAGTAAATGTTGAAATTAACATTAACAAAGATTAACAAATGCTGTATAAGTGCAGTTCATTATCAGTTCATGCTAATTAATGTAGTTAACTAATGTTAACTAATGAACCTTATTGTAAAGTGTTACCTCAAAAACTACTCTTGTATGGGGTGCCCAGAAGTGTCGTCGCCAAGTGTTTGCATGTAAACAGCAATTTAATCTATTGGGGAATATCCCCTTGTAGCAAGATAAAAAATATGTAAACTTGTAACCTTAGAAACAGTTCCCTAGGAAACAGGGAGAATGAAATGATACTCTGGGAGAAGAACATGTCATGTAATTACATCAATGATTCAAACATTTACAAATTACAAATATGACCAAAAACAAAAATTCCCAGAACTACAATGTGATTTCAAACCAGATAAAACTCACACCGGGTGCATAATTCTCTACTTTAAATGCAGCGCTGATGATCCGGTCTCAGGAAATGAGTGATATTCCCAGTCACAGAGATGTCATTTCAGTGATGAAAACGTGGGCCTAACAAGACTATTTTTAGCGTGGCACGTGTTAACGATGCCATCCAACCTCGCGTGCCCTGGCAAAGGGCCAGACATCTGCCACTGGGCCACATCTTTCACAGAGGAGTGACGCCATGTTTAATCACCCAGCCAGGTTGATTATCCCCTGTAGCCGCTACCATCGTACACGTCTGCAACACATTGTCGTTTTGAGTACGTGCGAGAGTGTGTGTACATGCCTGTCAGAGAGAGACCTTCTTAAAACACCACCTCCAGGCTTTTCTTACACGAGATCCAGAAACAACAACTGCAAATAAGACCCGCTTATCTATTCTCGCATGAGGAAACGGCTCGTGCTCACGCAGAATACCCGATAAAGGAAAACCCCTAATTTTCCCTAAACTCTCCCGCTTTAATTGCCTTTATTTGCTGCAAGAAATTAATTTCAAGAGAGTAGAAATGCAAATGTGCATGAATACGTTACTAGATAAACCCATTTCACAGTTTAACAGCTTGGAGATGTTTCTGTAATTTTCCATTTGAAAAGGCGACGACACCAGTACACACATATTTAACCTCGGAATCTTCGAGGAACATTAATCAAAATCACTCATTGATTCACTTTACAGTGCCAGAAACAACCTATATAATATGTCGGTAGCACTTTACATTAAGGTTTCATTAGTTACCATGAACTAACAATGAATAAATACTTCTGCAGCATTTATTAATCTTAGTTAATATTAATTTCAACATTTACTAATAAATCAAATGTTGTATTTGTTAACATTAGTTAATGCACTGTGAACTAACATGAACAAACAATGAACGACAGTATTTTTATTCACTAACATTAATAAATACAGTAACAAATGTATTGCTCATTGTTAGTTTATGTGAGTTAACACATTAACTAATGTTAACAAATGAGATTTTATTGTAAAGTGTTACCAATATGTCTTTGGCAGGGTTTTGGGTGTCAACACAGGCATAGATGTCACTGTGACGGTACCCTTTAAACAGGTTTAATACCATTTAGGCACTAATATGTACACTTTTAGTACCAATATGTACTACTATGCACTATTTTGGTACAACGGTGTACCTTTTGAAATGGCCGCCTCATTAACAGCTATTTCTGAAAGTGTCTGAGTTCCTCTTTACCACTGAAAAACATCCACAGTGTTATGGAGAATCAGCTAATGCAAGACTGCGCAGGATTTTGATGTGTCACAAGCTTAAGTTGAGACCTATTTCTCACGACATCAACACCTAATGACCGGTTTCATAACGTGCTATTCACAGCATCGGGCACAGGCTATAGTGAATGTGTCAAGAGACGAATGACAGGAAGTCATGGCTGAGTCCATTAATGGTTTAGGATGAGAGGTAAAGACAGATGAAGACGAGACTAGAATTATGGCCTACAGTAGCATAGAAAATGCTTGATATGTAAAAAAGATATGTATAAAAGTTTTTTTCCTTGAAAAAATTTCTTCATGCCTTAAAATAGCTTAAATGTTACTCAACACCCTTTCCTCATTTAATATACGATGTTCTATGAATATGCAGATTAGCCCCGCCTCCACTCAGAAACACCAACGATTTCAAACCGCGTTTTTTCTTTGGTTCACTTAAGGAGAAAATACTCAGCAATGGTGTTGACATGAATTTGCGCATGGTTTGTCTTGAAACATATAACTTAAAGCTTGATTTTCACCACAAGGGGACTTTAAATATTGTCTAATATCCTTTTATCAGTCAACCTGATAGCATCAAACAACATAATTAAACATATATATACAGGTCCTTCTCAAAAAAATAGCATATTGTGATAAAGTTCATTATTTTCCATAATGTAATGATAGAAATTAAACTTTCATATATTTTAGATTCATTGCACACCAACTGAAATATTTCAGGTCTTTTATTGTTTTAATACTGATGATTTTGGCATACAGCTCATGAAAACCCCAAATTCCTGTCTCAAAAAAATAGCATATTTCATCCGACCAATAAAAGAAGTGTTTTTAATACAAAAAAAAAATTCAACCTTGGTCGGGAATCCTTTTGCAGAAATGACTGCTTCAATGCGGCGTGGCATGGAGGCAATCAGCCTGTGGCACTGCTGAGGTGTTATGGAGGCCCAGGATGCTCCGAGAGCGGCCTTAAGCTCATCCAGAGTGTTGGGTCTTGCGTCTCTCAACTTTGTCTTCACAATATCCCACAGATTCTCTATAGGGTTCAGGTCAGGAGAGTTGGCAGGCCAATTGAGCGCAGTAATACCATGGTCAGTAAACCATTTACCAGTGGTTTTGGCACTGTGAGCAGGTGCCAGGTCGTGCTGAAAAATGAAATCTTCATCTCCATAAAGCTTTTCAGCAGGTGGAAGCATGAAGTGCTCCAAAATCTCCTGATAGCTAGCTGCATTGACCCTGCCCTTGATAAAACACAGTGGACCAACACTAGCAGCTGACATGGCACCCCAGACCATCACTGCCTGTGGGTACTTGACACTGGACTTCAGGAATTTTGGCATTTCCTTCTCCCCAGTCTTCCTCCAGACTCTGGCACCTTGATTTCCGAATGACATGCAACCAAGGAGCAACAGTCCAGTGCTGCTTCTCTGTAGCCCAGGTCAGGCGCTTCTGCCGCTGTTTCTGGTTCAAATGTGGCTTGACCTGGGGGATGCAGCACCTGTAGCCCATTTCCTGCACACGCCTGTGTACAGTGGCTCTGGATGTTTCTACTCCAGACTCAGTCCACTGCTTCCGCAGGTCCCCCAAGGTCTGGAATCGGTCCTTCTCCACAATCTTCCTCAGGGTCCGGTCAGCTCTTCTCGTTGTGCAGCGTTTTTTGCCACACTTTTTCCTTCCCACAGACTTCCCACTGAGGTGCCTTGATACAGCACTCTGGGAACAGCCTATTTGTTCAGAAATTTCTTTGTGTCTTACCCTCTTGCTTGAGGGTGTCAATGATGGCCTTCTGGACAGCAGTCAGGTCGGCAGTCTTACCCATGATTGCGGTTTTGAGTAATGAAACAGGCTGGGAGTTTTTAAAAGCCTCAGGAATCTTTTGCAGGTGTTTAGAGTGAATTAGTTGATTCAGATGATTAGGTTAATAGCTCGTTTAGAGAACCTTTTCATGATATGCTAATTTTTTGAGACAGGAATTTTGGTGTTTTCATGAGCTGTATGCCAAAATCATCAGTATTAAAACAATAAAACACCTGAAATATTTCAGTTGGTGTGCAATAAATCTAAAATGTATGAAACTTTAAGTTTTATCATTACATTATGGGAAATAATGAACTTTATCACAATATGCTATTTTTTTTAGAAGGACCTATATATATTGTACCCTATAGTGGAATGATCCTGCGCCAAAAAAACAACAACAAAAAAACAATCATCTCAGTATCTTTGCTGGATCTCTCTCTCTTTCTCTCTTTCATCTACACAGATGGCTATCCTCAAACAACCTGAGCACTAGATTACCATTAAATCATTGATTAAAGTTTTCCTATTTCTGGCTAACGCTGATATTCTGTGACCCAAATCCAGGAGCCTGTGTTCAGTCTGCAGCTGGAGAGAGAGATTCTTCTCTCAGTGCTTCCTCCCGCCTCATGGGTGAGCTCCCTCTGCCCAATCAGACCGCCATTTTGGCTCGGTGGGTGCTTGGCTCAGTTCAGGATTAAGAATGACACTCAAAGGAAGCTGAGCTTCAGCCAGTGGCCTGACACTCCAGCAGCAAACACACTCTGGCACTCTGTCTTATCTGGGAGAGCTGACACTAAAATCACCTTGCTACATCTATAAGGAGGCTTGTCGTGTACTGCTGCTTGCCTTCTTGCTTTTTCTCCGCTGGTAAATCTAGCCGAGACTAGAGGTAAAGAAAGCGACAACTGTACACTATAAAATAACAGTTAGTCAAAGCTCGCTCTCTTTCTGAACAGCTCGACCTGGAGACTGTCAGTCATCCAAAAGCATGGTCAAATAAACTCGTACAGGGTCAAACACAAAACCAACCCTTTAAGCCCCCGTTCAGGCTCTCATCATCCAAACATGTAAAGCGTTGAGGCCTTGGCCTATATTTCACATTTAAAACTTCAAGATGCATTAAATATTGAGTTACAAGCAAGAATCCATTATCTTTGAACTTCAACTACTATCATGGTATGACGAACTCTTAAATGCATCTCTATTGATCATGATTAGTGATTTTCTCTTAAAATATTTTCTTTTTGTGTTCTGTAGCAAATGTAACTATCAATGCCTAGCTCTTTATATAAAGACAGATACACATGTCCAACTTATATCTGCTTTATCTGACCATTTTCCTACACTGTGATGACACATTCCCACAGATATAAACATTGTGTCACATTTTAAAGTCCAAAGAGGAAGGCAGGTTATGATTTTCAAAATGGTAACCAGGTTAACTAACAAAAGCGAACAACTTAAGACAGAATGCATAGCAAACACCAACAATACCGGACAAAGACAGAAAGGACATGAGGAACTTAAATACGCAATGATAACAAACTCAATAATGATCAGCTGTGATAATTAAACGAATATCAATGGTAAAAGATGACTGGCTGGAAAACTAGAACAAAGGAAACAGGAAACAGAGACAATAAACTTACTAAAAGTCTATGAAAGTAAAACTAACTGAACATAAGTGTGACACATTGTAAATCTATTTTTTTATTATTAATAATTCATGTAGATTTATAACAATTTGTTATAATACCTTGGCATTACATTTCAGAAAATAACACTCAGTGTGGGCATTTTACCCGAAAATCTGAAGAGAAATCGTTACTTTAACAGATGTGATAGCAGAACATTTTATATGGATAAAGCGTACGTATCTGAAATGATCCAAGTTTAATCTCAGGGCTTGTCAATAGAAACTACCCAAGAGACATACAGGACATTTGACAGAACTGTCTCTGTCCCGATCAAACCAGTGCTGCATCATCACAAAATCATTTGTATTTGTTTTTAAGCCTTCAATAAAACATTTTTAATTAATAAATAATTTTTAAATATTCAAGTGCAAAAAGATGTGAAAGAAAACTTAATTCGGCACTCGCACACTGTGTGAGTTTTCAGTGCACACAACTCCAAACAGTGTCAGACATAACGCAAATACTAAAATAGTGTTTGTGTCACACACAGTTCATAAAAGTTTGTACTAGATAAACAAGAGAACACTGTTTACAGAAACATGAAATATGTTTAATGCTATTATAGATTATGAGGTCATCGAAAAAAACAAACAACGTGAATCTCAGCCATTTCCACCACTGGTAATACAAGTGTATACACAATCTCTGACTATACATAACTCTTTAAAGAACTCTTCATCATAACCGTAAACTATTCTTCTAAAATCCCCTAAATCTACACAGCTACTTGAGAAATCCAAAAACAAGAAAAACTCTCATAATCATCTCAACAACCAAAAAATTACACCTGTAAGTCATTGATTTTTCTTTCGCTTTTAAAAGAGCTTGTCATAAGGAAAGAAAGTAAGAAGGAAAGACAGAAAAATAAAGAAAGAACTAATATCTCCAACCACACTTACTGTTTCTTAGCAACTGCTTCCCGCTTGAGTCTATCATGAGACTGGAAAGAAAGGCTTCAAAATGGACTCCATACTGTCTGTAAGCCCCTCGAGGGCAGATTCAGCCTCTTAATTACCACTATAGCATGATATATTGATTCGAGCAAGTATTGTGCTTCCTCCAAAGACAAAACTAAGAGGACATTCATTCCCCTTCAACCATCTTCCTCCCACTAACTTCTACATTAACAACTTCATCCTGAAAAGCCTCAAGTGTTCTTGTCATTCAATGTCTTGGATGTCCTTCTGAACCACAGATAATAACACCAGACGTCTTAAAACACTCTTCAACACAATCCTGTGGTGTGACTACGCTCAGAGAGATTGTGTACGGTACACAGAGAGCTCATGGAAAATACATTGTTAATTGATTGTATACCAGGTTATTCGTGCTGTTACGTATTTGTTTTTAAATAATCTCAAAAAAAAAATGTTGCATACAGAATGATTTTGAGGTCCCTTTCAATTTTTGATAATGCAAGTCACTTGTTGTCAGGACAGGACACTCTTTTTACTTTACATTTATAATTGTTACAGTAAAAAACAGGAATTGATATTTTATTAACTCCACAAGGCATCTTGAAAATGTGCTGCGCATGACGATATATGCTAAAAAACCACGAGATGCATAGCAAGACATTTGTTTGAGGCATATGTACACAGATTGATGATACAAAAATGAATAAAATGCTCTCTACCTTTTTAAAAATATTTTTGTATTGTTCTTCTGATCCTACAGGCTGATATGTATTCTAGAAATGAATTAATCAGTAAAGTAACAATTGCACGATTACTGTTCAGGCAGCATAAGGAGGAATGCCATTACAATCTAGAAAAAGGTTGGAATATCGTGAACTGCATCTTTTGAATCGTCACTTCATCGACGACCCGAACGCGCCGCTTTCTTTCTCTTGCTCTTTTTATAATTCATTGTAGTGTGCACCTTTGAAAATCCAAGTAAGAGATGTTTTTTACCAGAGTGAGTGAGCAATCACTGTGTTCTCTTTTTATTGTCCTTCTTTAAAGGTGAGAATAGAAAAGGGAAGAAAAAAAATGTTTGAATGACCCTGATTTGGCACATTTCTCAACTATCTGCATTCATCGCTGGAAAAGCTTAGCACTCATGCAACAGTCGTGAACAGACCTGTCATTCTCCCGGACAAAAGAAACATCACACTGATGACGTGACGTTCGGATTTCTCAGAACATTGGGACATTTTTAAGGTGTGCTTTTTTACAAAAGGAAAAATTCAAAAAGAATCGCAAAACTTCAGTTTAATTTAATGAAACAACTAATTAAATTCAATTATTTTCCAAAAAGACAACAATTCCTGTTTTCTGTATTGTACTTTTGTCTGTTCTTTAGTGTTCTGTTCTTTACACATGTAGTGTTAAATTGTAATTGTATTTGCAGCTGGGACAGTGGGAAAAACAAAATGCAGAGAACCGTCAGTGGCTCTGTTTGCTTTTCCTGAATAGGACACACTGCTTCAGGGGTGTGAAGTAAGCTGGAGCTGTTTTGAAAGCTCACGTGACCAAACAATTAGGCAGGATAACAGAGTGTTTTATTGTGGTCAGCGGGGGTCATTTTGCAGTGACTGTAAATGTCCACTCGGTAGGTGTATTGATGTGGGTTTGAAAGTACAACAGTATTTAAATGACAATATTATTAGTTTGTTCAAGAGAGAAAGAGAGAGAGACTGTCTGAGTGAAGGAAGGGGGATGGGCACTCTGCATTTCTGTTATCAGTCAGCCAAGGCGAACTGAAGCAAGATAATGATTATGAACCAAAGCAACACAGCTGACTTTTCTAAAATCAAATGAATAATGAACAGACATGCTTTGATGGTTTAACTGGTTTAAGAGGCCATAAAACATTAGATAGAAGATACAGGGAAAATGTAAGGTTAAAATGTCATTTAAATCTTTTTAGAGAAAATATGAGCGGTTCATAGTCAGGGACTATGAATGAGTGTGAATGTTAATTCATGTTTTGTACAGTATGTGCTAGTTTAGGACAACTATTTTGTCTGAATAGTGTGTATAAATGTGTCATTAACCTCTGGAAAGAGTGTTTTAACATTAAAGATGGGTTAAGGCACATGACAAATTTGAAAGTAAGCTGAGGATTGTGAGTCAATCTGATGAGAAGACAACAGATGATGTGCAGTAGATTTGAATTACTTTCTGGACAGGTTTAAGTATTTATGTGTAAATTAGAATTGTGAAGTCCTGGATAGCCGTCAGTCATGTGTTGAGAAAATGTAATAGATTTGACAGCAACAAACACGTAGGCTAAGTAAATATATCAAGATTGTCTGTCTGTAAGTGTGTCTTGCGTCGAGAGGAGAATGGATAATAATCTGTCTGTAAGTGTGCAAATAACAAGGATTGTTTCAACAGGAAACGCCAGTGCAGATGCGGCAGCGAAGGCAGCACAGCAGACAAAATCAGGGCAGAACGCCCAATAAAATAATGGCTATGGATGCATTTGGCTAAATATCCTGGTCTGGGTTATTATTGTGGCAGAAAGAAACAGTGCCTAACCCTGCGCAGCGCCTAACTTAAAAATTTTCTTTCGCAGGATAGCAGGATGGAGTGCATCAAACAGAGCTGATTCTGTTCCAAATGCATATTGTCTTGTTAGCATGAGCAAAGTGGGTTGAGTTTTTTCAGGGGACAAAAAGGACCCTGGGTGTTTCAATGAGCAATAAATTATCCGGTGATATGTTTCAGGTTGAAAATTCCACAGGTCACACCAAAAAAAGGACGATAAGACAAGCGGTCACTAACAAAATCACTGAAGGTCTCCATTCGCAGGTGACAGCAGATGACTCATTCCAGCGGGGGTGCGATCGTGATCTAAGGGAAAATCTTGTAAGGATTTGAAAATGATTGGAGAGTGTTAGACCTGGGTCCAAGCATCTCTAACCTTAGACTACACCGACAAGCCTCGAATCAACCATCAGATCATAAAGTGAGGGATCAAAGGCTAGTGCTAGTAACAAGCCTCCCTCACCGACGATGGAAAGACCATTGCTACGGCGCGCAAAGTGTCAAAATGGCGAAGATGGAATGTCTGTGGGACGGACGAGATAATCATCACACCTGGAGAAGAATGTGCACCAACTAATGATTTGAGTCTAGCAAAGGAATCTGTTTGTGTGATGATTTTGATGATTTGATTTGATTTAATCAAACTAGGTTTTGATATCTAATGATTTGATTGGTGCAAATGTTTTCAGGAAAAGTAGAAAATCTATTCTAAATCTAAAAAAAAGACGTTTTTTGAATAACTGCATTGGTTAGAGGAATGGATAAAATGATACAACTTTTCTGGGAAGATTTAATTAAAAGGGGCATTAAAATAGAGCTTACTAAATTAAAATAGAAGTGAACAAAAATGGTTAGGAAACTCAAGGTGATTAATGGAAAAGGCTTAATAGAAGGAATTAGGATTGTATGTGTTATTTTGTTATTCATGGGTGAATAGGAGTCTGTTCAATTGGAAAATGACAGGCTAACCCAAGGCTGAACAAAATTATGCAGACGTTACAAGTAGCGGAAGTTACAGCGAAATGCTTTAATTGAGTTAAGGTATATTTTTCCTACTAGAACCTATACTATTTACTGAGGGTCTGATTTAATGTTAGGAATGCAATGACAGTGTTTATGATTTAGCCCGGCTTCATATAAATACTTATTTGCTTGCTTAGTAATTAAGGGCCTATCCTTAGTTTTTTCCTAAATTTTAATCAAGTCCAAGTAAAATGATCAGCTATACGAAAATCAGACATGAAGAGTATAACTGTGATGTAAAGACTTGAATTAATTTTATTCTTTAGATTTAATAGTATAATGGGTTGGATTACAATTAGAAAAACAAGGCTGAATTTTTATATATAGTTTATCAGAGAATGATAAAGAGGAGGTAACTGTTACGGAAAAATTCAGTATTACTTATATTCATTTGTTTCCAAACTGTTAATTTCATTTAATCAGGTGTTTCTGTGAGGGTTTCTAGCAGCTGAAGGGGGACAGGAAAGAACAAACGTAATAGAACCAGATGGGCCAGGAAGATAGACAACTAGGGCCCGAGAAGTAAGTTAGTCAGGAGAATACAGGGGGTCGTTTACTAATAAAATAAAGTCCCCTTCTGAGAGAAGTAAATGAAGATCTTTTGACTTTTCAAGAACAAAGGACAATTTGACCTCCTGAGGAAAAAGAGGGGTTTACGGCTTCTCAAGGAAAACTGTATAAAATGTGTTGTTTGTGGAAATCAAGCAGGTCTTTCCTTTTCAAAGCTGGGTAGCTGTGGCTTTGAAAAGGGTCCTCAGAAGAATAAACATTTTCTCTTTATTACAATTTGCCTCTTGAAAGTTTCTTGACCTTTTGATGCTGTTTTTGTTAACCTCTGAAAATTGCTCTTACACACACACACACACACACACACACACACACACACACACACACACACACACACACACACACACACACACACACACACACACACACACACACACACACACATCAAAGAGGTGATACAATAGTCAAATCGTGTAGGTGACTGGGTTAAATAAACCCAGGTTGTGTTTAGTCTTTTGAGATTTGTATAAAGAGAGAAAAAGAAAGATTGATACACATAGCACAAAAATGTGTATGTGAATGAGGACAATGAATAGCATGGACTTCCGTCTGTATGAAAACCTACTTATCTTACATAAGTACTTAATACTTATCTTTGAGTGAGAAAGAATAAATAAAAAAAGGATATATTATCTATACTATACTTCGGACCAGCCTTCTTTTAATATTGAAAAATAAGATAAGAAAGTGTTTAAATAAAGTAAATAGGATCAGGATTTAGACTTCCTGTTGATATTACAGAAACAATCTAAACTTATTGGCAATGAAAATGCATAAAGAGCCAACAAATATTTAAGAGGAGACTCTTGGTGTAGGTCTTTCTCTCTTTTCCAATACTTCGCCTTATCAGTGCACTCTCACTGTCTCTTACGTGCCTGCGAGAAGCCGTTTACATAAATGATGACACAAGGATGGACATATGCATGGAGGGCTTTTTAGATAAAAGCAAAAATGGAGAAATGCAACACTGCTCTTGTTCTTTTTTTTCCCCCCTCCATCCATTTCAGTCTCATGGATCAGTTGAACAAAGCTATCAAGGGCTGTGAATGCTAAAGATAGGAGCACCAGAGAAGAGAGTGAGTCCTAGCGTACGGCTTGAGAGGGCTGTAGGGGGAGTGGAAGACCTGTCATAAATTAAAGATGGTTTCTCTTCTCTCGCTCTCACCTCTACACACACTACCCCACACAGATATCACAAACAGCTGTCATGCGTAATTCATAACGCTACAATAAACTTGGCATATTTAAAGTTTAGGGCTGTCAATTTAACATCTTTTTAGTGTGATTAATTACAATAATATAATGTGATAAAAAATGAACCTTATTAATCATGTCCCCTGACCCGTACGTTAAACGCATCCCATGCAGCTAAAGGCACCAAACCACACTTTCCAAGCAGACTTACTGCAAACATTGATTTTTTTTAAATATTAACTTCTTTAAGTGAGTGTTAGATGGTTGAAAAAGTCATCTAAATTAAATCTGAAAAAAATATGCACCATTAAATATCAATAAATAAATATATTTTGATAATTTGATTAATTTATTGTCAAATAAATAATAATAATTATTTTAAGTACTTTAAAAAGTAAGGGCAAGAACTAATACAACAAATAGATGTTTAAAGGGGTAAACCTATGGAATAATTGTGATAAGGAATTAAAATTGTGTACCTCACTCACTGTAAATTCAAGAAAATGTGTGGTAAATAAATAATATACTTCTATAACTCAATATTAATAATGTGTGTATGTCATATAAACTATTGTAATAATATCTGCTTGGGTCCTTACAGGGACCAGGAGGATGGGTCACATTACTCCGGTTTTGAGATCTTTACACTGGCTTCCTGTGTCACAAAGAATTGATTTTAAAATACTTCTGCTGGTTTACAAATCACTCAATGGCTTAGGACCTAGTAACTCTTCGGATCTGCTTGTAACCTCTCAGATCATCTGGGACAGGTCTGCTTGCTGTGCCCAGAATCAGAACCAAAAAGGGGGAAGCAGCGTTCAGTTGTTATGCTCCACATATCTGGAACAAACTTTCTGATAACTGTACGTTCGCAACAACTCGAAGTTCTTTTAAATCAAGGTTGAAGGTCTATCTTTTTAATGTTGCTTATTTTTAATTCATTCATTCATTGTACTGTACTGTAACTTTTATTCTTGTTTTTAAATGTTGCTTTTATATTTTATGGTTTTTTTTGCAACCTTGGATTGCACTTCTGCTGAAACGTGCTATATACATAAAACTGCCTTGCCTATACCTTTGTAATCGTGTATGCAATACATGGAAATTGTCTTATGTAACTATTTGTTTATTATGTATGAATCAAATCCAGAGAGAAAAATTACGCTCATGAGATAATTATGTATAAAGGGTAGGCATAATAAGCATAGGCTTCAGCCAGTGGCGTAGGTTTGATTTTGAAATTGGTGGGGATAGGACGGGGACATCAATATACAAATATATTTTAAGTTTTGATCAAAATTATTGCTTGGGATATATCAGTGTCACTGGATATTGGTAGGGACAAGTCCCTAGCGTCCCTACTAAATTTTACGCCCCTGGCTTCAGCCTACACTTTTTTGGGTTATGATGTATATTTTTTTCTTTATTATGGAAAATTATCAGAAAAAAGGGTTAGGTTGAACTGAAATTGAAAAAAATGTATATGAAAAAGTTCCATTTATTTTCCTTGCTCCCCCCCCCCCCCCCCTTTTAAAACCATACCCTTAAAAAAACGTAAATGTATTCACCATATGGTTGTTGTGCAAGGTCAAACAGGAGCGTGAATGAGAACGCCTATTAGCTTAATTGCATACACATATGCTAGTCATTCTGAAAACACAACGCTCATGCAAATCACAGTCATGCACAGATTTCAAAACAATCAGAGAAGGGGCAGTTGACCTGTGATCCTTCTTTCTGACGCTGCAGACGGCACCCGCTCTCGTTCAGTGCCCTCTGTTCTGCTCCCAGATCAGTGTTTGAGTGGGCACAGAGACCGCAAGGCTCAGCCGAGTCCAACTCCCTCTGCTGGTTATCTGCGTAAATGTCACACTGCTGGAATTTATCATCCACGGGACTCAAGCAAACAAACACGCTTGTTCGCTCTCAGCCACACACAAAAAAGCTGCCCCTGCGTACGACCAAAATGGGACCAATTATATGCAATTAAATCCGTAATAACCGAATGAATCAATACCTCTCAGTACCTCTTATTTCCCAAAGTGGTAAATAAGCCTGTCATCTGCTCCCAAGCCTGGGGTTTTATAAGGGCATGAGCGTAGAACTCAGTATTGGGACCTAGTGCCAGTGCCACTGATACAAGCTAAACACCAAATCACCATTCCAGCTGATGGCCTTAATGGACGAACCCCTTTCTTTGTCTTAAATGCTTTGACATTTAAGTCTATAAATACCCCACTGGGTGGGAGGGGAAAAGGGTGGTCGCATCTGAAGGCAGCAGCTAATTTGCTTTTAAAATGGGCTGGCGGAATAACGGCGGAGCGAGGGGGATCTGCTAATGGAGACCCCGCAGATGCTCGCCCGTATGCTCCTGGCTCTCCAGCGTATCCCGAGCACCCAAACAGTGGCGTATTCACTCTGCAGAGTTTGATGGCTCCAGATGCCACTGTCCACACACGCTCAAAAACAGAAATATTGTGCCGCAACTACGCATTAACACTGACGTCCTTAGCGGACACTTTTTTTTTTCTTTTCGTAAAAGGAACTTTTCATGAACATGGCATATGAACATATCAGAGAGAGTGACTTGCAAAAACATAGAGAACACCTAGAGCGCTGTACAAATCAAAGTCAAAGCCAGGGTCTAGTGTTCAATGCATGTGCTCCAACATTTTTAGATCTTGCACCCCTTTTTTTTCATAAATGTCAAAAAGGCCAAAAATATCAACCAAGCTTATTAGAAATATGTGACTCTGCTACATTACTGCAAAAATGTACATGTGCATACATTTTACTGCAGTTTTCAGCTTAAATGAACTCTAGGGGCCAGATACTCTTCTCAAAATCCTCTTTTGGCTTTAAAAAACCAGTGTCAGAATTTCCTAAAGACGTGCAGAGCAAATTAGCGATGAAAAAGCGTGGACACCGTTATTTATTGCGACTTGCATATTTAAGAATCAGAATATCAGATATTTCACAATATTTTCACAAAGCGTTGTGGGGAATTTTGGTTCGCGTACCTAACCCGAAGTGATCAAATAAAATCCTGTATCAAATTTATTGGCAAGACAAGTAGTTTGTTTAGGCATGGTTTGTAAGAAATTACAAACCTGCGCACATATATTCAAATGCACATAACTATAGAATCAATTCTTAATGCGCATGTGAACGCCATCGTTTATCACAGGTTTGCATTTAGAGAGAACGGCGCCATCTTAGCAGCCCTTAATTTAATAACAAATGATCATTTCAACGGAAGTGAATCAATCAAAATTAACTTTAGCTGGAAAATAACATTATTCAAGAACCGCTATAAAGCCAAATCTCTGTTACCTTCAATTATGTTTATCTCTGTAAAGCTGCTTTGAAACAATCTACATGGTTAAAAGCCCTATATAAATGAAGATGACTTGACTTGACTTGACATTAGTTAATATATTAACTAACTTGAACTAACCATGAGCAATACGTTTGTTACTGTATTTGCTCATCTTTGTTAATATTTGGTTAATAAAAATACTGCAATTCATTGTTTGTTCGTTACTTCACCGTGCTTTAACTAATGTTAACAAGATTTTAATAAAATATTAGTAAATCTTGAAGTTAACATTAACAAAGATTAATAAATGCTATATAATTGCAGTTCATTAATAGTTCAGGCTAACTAATGTAGTTAACTATTGAAAAAAAACATATTGCACTGTTACTGAAACTCTGGCCAGTAACAATAATATTATTTTATGGTCGATAAAAGGCAGATATTCAAATTCTATACTATTTTGTAAAAAAAAATAAAACGCTGAAAACTAAAATCACTCATTTTAAAATGACACAAGTAAATCTCAATTTAATGTACAACAATATAATGTACAGCATGACAAATGAAAATTCATTTTGAGATTTGAATTGTATTGACTTCTATTCTATTGAAATCTTTAAGTGTGTGTTAGATGATGGAAAAGTAATCTAAATTGAATCTGAAAAAAAAAATAAGCACCATTAAATATCCATAAATGAATCCATTTGGTTAATTTGATTAATTAATTGCCATACCATGTAATGGAATTCATTTGATTTAACAATAATAATACTATTAATAATTGACAGGCCTAAAAAAGTTCCATTTGCTTTTCTTGCCTTCTCTTTAAAAACGTAAACTCTTTAAAAACATAAAACAGTATTCACCATATGGTTGTTGCACAAGGTCAAAAAGGAGTGTGAATGAGAATGCCTAGATTAAGTCACATTAGCTTCAGAGTCACATATCACACACAAGCTTGACGGGTCACCATGAAAATAATGAATAAAGGTGATGCATTAAAAAATACAGTCGGCGGGCTCAGCTAGAATATTTTAAACTTACAGGTCCTTCTCAAAAAATTTGCATATTGTGATAAAGTTCATTATTTTCCATAATGTAATGATAAAAAATTAAACTTTCATATATTTTAAATCCATTGCACACCAACTGAAATATTTCAGGTGTTTTATTGTTTTAATACTGATGATTTTGGCATACAGCTCATGAAAACCCAGAATTCCTGTCTCAAAAAATAAGCATATCATGAAAAGGTTCTCTAAACGAGCTATTTACCTAATCATCTGAATCAAATAATTAACTCTAAACACCTGCAAAAGATTCCTGAGGCTTTTAAAAACTCCCAGCCTGTTTCATTACTCAAAACCGCAATCATGGTTAAGACTGCCGACCTGACTGCTGTCCAGAAGGCCATCATTGACACCCTCAAGCAAGAGGGTAAGACACAGAAAGACATTTCTGAACAAATAGGCTGTTCCCAGAGTGCTTTATCAAGGCACCTCAGTGGGAAGTCTGTGGGAAGGAAAAGGTGTGGCAAAAAACGCTGCACAACGAGAAGAGCTGACCGGACCCTGAGGAAGATTGTGGAGAAGGACCGATTCCAGACCTTGGGGGACCTGCGGAAGCAGTGTACTGAGTCTGGAGTAGAAACATCCAGAGCCACCGGAGCCAAATGGCTTACTGACCATTGTATTACTGTGCTCAATTGGCCTGCCAACTCTCCTGACCTGAACCCCATAGAGAATCTGTGGGATATTATGAAGACAAAGTTGAGAGACGCAAGACCCAACACTCTGGATGAGCTTAAGGCCGCTATCGAAGCATCCTGGGCCTCCATAACACCTCAGCAGTGCCACAGGCTGATTGCCTCCATGCCACGCCGCATTGAAGCAGTCATTTCTGCAAAAGGATTCCCGACCAAGTATTGAGTGCATAACTGAACATAATTATTTGAAGGTTGACTTTTTTTTGTATTAAAAACATTTATTTTATTGGTCGGATGAAATATGCTAATTTTTTTTAGATAGGAATTCTGGGTTTTCATGAGCTGTATGCCAAAATCATCAGTATTAAAACAATAAAAGACCGGAAATATTTCAGTTGGTGTGCAATGAATCTAAAATATATGAAAGTTTAATTTTTATCATTACATTATGGAAAATAATGAACTTTATCACAATATGCTATTTTTTTTAGAAGGACCTGTACATGTAAAATGATTAATAAGGATAATAAGGAATATTTTTCCTTGTATGATACTATGTTATGACCTCAAAACACTTTTACCGTAGCTCATGATTCACAACCTAATACATTTTGACGTTTGCATCACATAACCATTTCAGCCAACCAGCTCCGTATGTATGGCTTTTCTGATTGAGCTTTTCTGATTGCGATGCAGAGTGCTCATGTACATGTCCCGTGAAACATGAGATTTGACACTCCATAAAAGAGCTCAAAGCTTAGAAAAATAAATCTGAAATGACATGGTAGCTTCACATTTGCTTCTGCTCACATTATCGGTTAGGTTTAGGGTAGGGATTGATGCCATGATTATGCCGTGATAGGTGCAATTAACCAAAGAAATAAAATATTGCCACAGTCACGTTTAATTGTTTCTGTGAGAATTGCACACGATATGTAGTTATTAGTCGATATTTAGTTATAGATATTAGTCAACTGACATTTCATTGGATTTTTACATTTCTGTAAAATTTGCTACAAGCAATGCAATATTTAGCAATAACTACATTGTTTGTTATTAAACTGGACTGTTTAATAAAACTTGCATCTACAGTACAGGGGGGGGGGGGGGATTATATCACTTATAACGTATTTTAGGTTTTGCAGAAATGTAGCCAGGATTGTGCATTTCCAATAAACTTGGGTTGAACCATATCATGTCAAGATAAACTATACACTATAAAGACCTTAATTGGTGGAGCAAGTTAATACATTTTTATAAAATGTTGTTTTGATGTTAAATTAAAAAGTAATAAATATGAAAAATATATTTAATAAATCATGAAATAATGATTTTCTTTTAGAAAATATGGTCACTGATAAAGTATGCACATTAAGAAAAGGAATGTCAATAAATAATAAATAAAGTATATTAGGATTATTTTTTTTGAGATATTAAGAAATGGTCTTAAATGACTTATCCTATTTCTACTGTTATTAATACAAAGTAGAAAATGTATGCACACTGTGCCAAGCAAATCTGAATAAATACCACAATTTGCATTGCTTTTGCTTTTAATCAAATCGTTTTCATTAAAACATTATTATACCCAGCAAGACGTTTTATAATTGCCATCACTGTGAATCAAACGTCTCATTTTAAAACAAAAAAATATGCATATTTCCCATTTATCCAGTATATAGTGATTGATGCTCTTCCAAACACCATCTTAAAGAAATAGTTCCACAAAAAGTAACAGTAACAATAAAGTTTTTTCACAGAAAAAAAAGCCAAAAACTAGCTTATAATGACATGTGTCAATGACATTTATGTATGTGTACATGTATGTATGTATGTATGTTTATTTATTTATTTTTGGGTAATTGATTAAATCCAAGCTGAGTATTCATAGAGGCAACGATGATACAAGAAAGATTAAGGGAGAGAGAATAGGAGATTAAAATACAGAAGTTAGAACCAAAGGGAAAATAAATGAGGCTGGCAATCCTCCTGGTCTGTAGATCGTGTGTCAGAGGTTAGAATGAGAGCCGAGCTCAGTGCCTGAGTTGAGACTGGTTACCGCATTAGGAGACGTCGCTCCAAGCTACTGCATGACAATTACAGAAAAAGTGGAATTTCCCGCTGAAAGGCCTCACTGCATTCATCATCTCTGACACTTTACCAGGACACAGAGAAGAAGAAGAAAAGAAATCACCTCCGCACTTGCCCTCCATTTTGCAGGTCGGAGTCTGAGGAATGAACTGTGTTTGGCCATTGCTGCTCATCAGCGGTCAGTTGATGTGTGTTCTTAGGGAAAATGAAAGTCAACTTGAAAAGTCAATTGAATGGGTGAATATATCCGGTGCAGGCGGAGACTTCTTTAACTACTGACATACAAGCTGAGACAAGCTATTCATACATGAATAAAAAAGCAGATGACCTCTTTTTTATTTTCTGGGCCAGCAGACCCGGACATTCCCTTTCAACATTTCTTTAAGCTAGATTGCCAAAACTAAGCCAAGAGGGATTGGAGAAAGAGATATGTGCAATGAGAGAGGGGATGAGAAAGAGAAGCTTGTTATCAGAAGGATTTTACAATATGCAACTACAGCATTTCCTTATTACTTTGGGGGTTTTGACTCTTTTTATTAGCAGCTAGTGAGCTAACATAGGCAGCGGTGTTCTTAGGCAGCATCCTAATTGAAATGGAAACATTTAAGTGAGTGATTTAGCATCTCAGATCTCTGTTTCTTACAACTCATCAATATATCGATGTCACACTAGCCAGTCTTCTAAAGTGTGGCAAGTCTTCAACGGTGGACTAATTTGCCTAGAAATAACCTATAGCAACTCCTTTAACAGGCATGAAATTCATAGTTTTATTTGTCTGAAATTATCAGGGCCCGGACCACAGGAGACTGAAGCGACGATGACCCGCTGAAGAGTTTAATAACATTGAAGTCTCTGACTGAGAGAAGAGCCAGAATGTCAAGTGAGGGCAGTGTATTTAAATAAAACCCCATTTAGTCTCACTCCTCGTGCCTGTGCGAAACAAATTCCACCGACAGAGACAGAGAAGCCTTTATTTTTGCAGCCGTCCATTTGAAATTGACCTTTCAACAGGGAAAAGCTGAAATTGTCCGAGGCAGGTTTTAAATTCTTCCTTTTAAAAAAAGTCGTCCTTTCACAGAACCAAAAATAAGCCCTAATGGAAGCAGACATCACACTCGCCGTTCTACCATATCGTCCTTTAAGGCACAGCACGGCCGAAATGACTCAAATTCAGCACTGATGATGCAACCGGGACCCCTTTTAAACTGCAGCTTCAAACGGAAAATGAGATGTGTATTACTGTCATAATAAAATGCTTATTCCCATAACGTGGGATGTCACGGTCAAGACTGTGCAGAATAATTATGATGGTCACCCCTGGAGCAAAGAACTGTCAATACCTATCTAGCCTATATAGCCATAGACGTATTGGATCTCTCTCATTATGATACACCTGGGGCGGTGACTGATGCATTGAGTCCGGTTCTGCTGAATAGAATAGCTGTCAGAATAAGTCAGTCAAGGCACTGACGATAATTTATTATCGTCACTATGTTCTTCATGGAGATGAATGTACCCCTCCATCGATATTAATACATCACTCTCCTCTGCATTCGGCCGATATAAAAACAAATGAGATAGAGACAAAAGGACAGAGATGGAAATATAGAGGTGCCCCTGGAGAGAACGTATTCCTTTTCTGTGGAAATCAAACTGAAAATTGTTGAATCCTTCCCAAATGGTCTATTTTCTGCGGCACAAGTGTAATTTTGGCTTATCGGTCTTTCTTTTGTGTTGCTTATTTTGTAGAATCGCCAAACGATTGCTAAAATTCCTTGAAATCGCTAGCTCTCGCTGACTTCTGATCATGAGATGCCACCCTGTTGGTTTCAGGGCTGTCTGCTATTCATGCCACATTGATGACACAAATTCTTTATAGGTCTCTTTCCAATGTTCTTTAACAGCAGGGTTCCCAATTTATTATCTGGTGTCCAGCATGGGCCCGGATCTTCGAGTAATTGATATGCCAGTTAGGCGACTCCTTTTAATGTCATTACGTCTTTTGTTGTGCTGCTCATTTGTAGATCAGAGGAAGTTTTGGCCAAGCTCTGAGAACCAGCTAACAGTGGGCATTTACACTCACAATCACCTTCCGTGATGATAAAGTTAATTACAGTTTTTCAAAAAGATTCAGAAAAAATGACTAACCTGCATGGAATATGTTTTTCAAATCACAAGAACTTTAACTTAGATTTCCAACTCTACGGTATTGATTTTTTTTTTTATGTAAGAGTAACACACACTGAGACAGACCTTTTTTATGTTTTATTTTCTTCTTATTTTGAGCTATTATATTAGCAATTTTCCAAATCCTAGTTAGCTTTTTCTCTGAATACATAGGGTGCTGCCTTCCAAGACTGCATCCTAACTGAAATAGAGTGCAACAGTCAGGTTCCGGAGGTAAAAAAAATCCATTTATTTTCTCCATAGGGGAACATATTTTTAATGATTACTTATAAACCGTTAAAGACAGACCTACTGTGAGGAAGGAGGTTGTTAATCCATGGTATATGCTTTTGTTGAAGCCATCAACATGCATTATTTCAACCTATTTTTTGTATAATCCTGTTTAACAGCAGAAATTCTGGTGGAAAAACTACATTCTTTCCATCATTAAAGTTGCTAAGCAGTCTTGTACCTTGTAAATACTTTTTAGATTCCAATCAATGTTTGTAATGTTGTGATTCACCTCGTCATTGGTTGGTTGGTTGGTTTGGTTCATTGCTTAACACTTTAACAAAGACTTTTTTTTAAATCCATATTTAAAAAAAAAAAATTAATAGAACAATACTTCTGGAACCGTGGCCTCTGAAATGAGTGATTTGGAACAATTCTAATATCACCTGACTGGAACTTGCTGTTCATTTCAAGTTAGCATTTTGCTAAGCTAACAGCCTGAAAAAAAAAATGCATTTTTAATAACACTGAACTTTTGGGGTAGTAACCCACAGGTATTTTAAACCTACACAAGAAATGTGTTGAAAATTTGGTGGTTCAGTTGTACAGGAAACAAAGTCATGTTTACAAGGTACCACAATGACACAAACAGAACATCTGAAGAACTAACCTGAATTTGCCAGAAAGGATGGATGGATAGATTACACTTTTAGTCTGGCTAAGTGAAAATAAAAGCAACTTTTTAAAAGAACAGTCCATCAAGACCAACTTGGCAATATGTAACTTTCTCAAAGACTCAAACCTCGTAATTTCAAATTCACAAACAGCCATATAACAATTGAAGCAACAAACTTTGGATTACCATCCCTGATCTTGAGCCAATACGTTACTAATGCGATAGCTCTGAAGGACATATACACAATCCATTATGGCGATTGAACTGATAATGTCTATAAAAGAGATAAATAAAGAACCTACAAAGTTGTCAGTTGAAAACACCAAGTGCATACGTTCAACTTAGCATTATCAAAGTAATTACAAAGCCGACGAACAGTAATTAAACTGACCCTCTTGTCTTCCAAAAGACGTTTGCATCCGCTGTCATTTCCCCTGCTGATCGGCCGTAGCCTCCAAAAGTGCTCCTTAATGAAAATGAAAGCTGTTCTCGGCCGTCCATATCGTTTCTGCACGCCTTTAAATATGGAGAGGTCACAATCAAATCTGTGTAATTATTGTGTGCTACACAAACTTATTACACTAATGAATCTTGCTTTTAGCTCACACCTGAGTTCCATCCAAGGATAAACACCAGCGGGACTCGGAGCACCTCAAAGCTTTTCTAGACACTGTGCTGAGACCCCGAGCAGCCAAGGAATTATGATTTCATCCTTTCTGCATAATAACATCAGATTAAAACTTCATCCCCAACCTTAATGGACACATCCACAGATAATTACAGCTAACCCAAAGCTATTTGTGTTGTGTGAAATTGAAGAGGCTGTATGTCAACCCTCATCTCTTATTCATCTAATTCCAGCAACCTGCTTTACGGTAAAGTGCAGGCATTCTCAGTTGTATGGCTTTTAATTAACTGAGGTGAAAAGGAGCTTACAAATTACAGGCCCACTGTCGCATAGAGACTCCGATTTCTTTCTGGCTGCGTGGAGCCTCTTGTTATTGCCACAATGCTCAGAAACAGCTTGTCTGCTAACATATAGCATGCTGATTCTGCACGCTGAAAACAGGAAAACCTTTTTTTCTGTGACCCGTGATCGAACTTCCTGGACTTCATTTCCATTGAATATGATTAGGCCCACAGTCTGAAAATGAATGCTACAGCTTTTGGGCTTCCCTCTTTCTTTCTATTTGTCAGACTAGAGTGAAATATCACAAAGTCCACCGGTTGCCCACCCATTGCCACTTAATTGGCCGAGGTTTCCACTCGGCCGGGCGAGACAGTATGAAAACGCTGTTATTTATTTTTATCTTTATGTTTTATGAAAGGGTAAGAACTAACTAAAGGTCATCCTCAGCAGAGATGGAAGGGAGACTAAAAAAAGGGACAGCATTAACATATTCTCTGATATCAGTCTTCAAAACAAGAAACACTTTTAGAATGTCAATCAAACTAATAGAGTGTGTGTTGTCATAATAACCCTATAAATGGATTTTATTTAAATCAGAAAAGCACCACCAGCTGTAAATCGATTCACAGTATAGACACAAAAACATGCAAATGTGTTACAGTATCTTAGGTTTGAAAAATCTGGCTGCTTAAGTGCCAGATTAATTTAAGTCATTGCCGACAAAATTGACTTTTTCTAGAATGGGCCGTCATGCAAATTTATTTTAGCAAACGGAAAAATATTTTGCCTATAGTTTAATAAACTGCATTGGAAAAACTGTAAATTGACCATAGTATTTGTTTAAAGAATATACAATAAAAACACTTTTATTTATTTTTATGTAATACAAAATGTAATTACAAATCAAAATAAAATGTAAAAACAATATTATCAATTGCAAATGATTAGTTGTTTAAAAATAAAAATGTGCATTTTATGCAAGTGCTATTTCCCGTACATATCTGTTGTGTTACAGTGGGTTACACTGTCCAAATACAGGAGAAGAACTTGAGCTCTAATGCGGGACATGCTGTACTATCCAAACCACTCCAGATGCCCAATCCATCATGATCTAGTGCAGCCTCATAAACCATCTGCTAATTGAAGGAGCTCTGAATGGCTTTTTCTGCTCGTTTCCTTTGTCTGGCTTTTCTTTTCTCCGAATCTTTTTTCCCCCTGCATTTCTCGATCCTCTTTACGTGTCCAGGTCTGTGCAGCCAATAGAGCTCCACAGAGCATCTCAACACTGGCACAGTATTGGACGAGACCGGCTTCTCCCAGGATGCCCATGCAAAACTGATTAATGTCAGGCCAGCATAAACCCAGATTACACCCGCAGCTTTGAACTGCAGCTGTAGAATCTAACCCAATTAAAACATCCAATTACACCTCACAGTGAGTGAGAGATAGAGAGACAAAGAAAAAGAACAGAGAGAGAGATCAGCCTAAACTGATGAAAACAAACATATGTAATGAAGCTATCTGGCTAATGAACAATACACTCTAGCATACAGAATACACCCTACACTGGCTATAGTATTGTGCTTCAGGATATGCAACATGAACCTTTAAGCAATGTAAAGAGGGTTTGATATGAACTCCAGCCAACCTGCCAAATGTGGGTGAATTTGGCGGGATGAACGGTCTTCTCAAAAGGAATCCGAAATAATACATTAATTGCAATGTGACACTATGAATGACACTACAACTCCCATGAGCTTTACTATGACAGTGCTTGCTCAATGGTGCATTTGGGACATCTACTGCCTTGCCCTCATGCGCTATTGTCACATGACACTGTAACAAAGACGTTCTTGTGGAACAGTGATCCTGAAGAGCTATGCGGCACATAAAAGCGTTACAAAACCCGGAGAGTAAACAACAAACAAGAGAGATCCTGATGATGAAAAGGAAGAGGAAACAAAGAAAAAGAAAAGAAAGTTCAACAAAAAGTGGAAGTCAAGTTGATAATGGCTGTTGTATGACCCAGCCAAGATTGTAGGAACTGCAGCGTTGAAAAGGTGAAGAGGGACTCTTTTGTGGTTTGGACAACCAATCTTAAAGTTGAGACTATAAAGGACCATGACATGTCCGTTGGTCAGACGGCTGGTTCACTACAAGATAGTGATAGATTTTTTTTTTGTATCGTTTTTATTATTGTTATTACTGTTGCTAATAAATATTTAAACAGACAGTGTTTCTTTGTCTAGGTTTTTTGGGTTTAGTTTTTTCCATTTTTTAAATGAATCTTATACACCCCCGCACCACTTGTATTGCATGCAATAAGAAGCTACTCGTTTTATGTCTTAATAGACTGCATGTTTTCATTAAAAAAGGAGATTAACACACAACTTCAACAGAGCTAAATATCTGATAATTACCTGTGGTGTTACACATTTCATGTGGTCTTGATTTGGGTGTGTATAGTGGTAATTTATATTAAAAAGGGTTGTAAATCTAGTTCAACTTTAATTATAAAAAACATAATTTGTGGCCAGTGAAAATATAACTAAACTAAAACTATAGTCACTGTGACTGGTGAGCAAAATAAATTAATGTCAAATCCTGAATGTAAATATATTTTTTTAATAAAATGTAGTATTTAAGTACAAAATACTTTTTCCTGCTTTTGGAAATTGACTAAAAATAGTAAAATAAAATAAAACAAAATAAAATAACTCTTGATCCATAGTAACAAAGTTGACAAAATCTCTCTAGTAGTCAAACACCAAAAGTGTGACCCTGGTGTGAACTTCATGCACAAAAGCCATGTTGCTGATCTAATTAAATGACGCTTAAAAAAGATGACCTACTTTCCTTTTTTTTCCCACAGTGCACTTGCTTCAGAAGAAAATCTCCTTCCTGTATCTTAAAAATAGAGAATGTGGAGGAACAGTGGAAAAGGCATATACATATATAGAAACCTACAAGTTCCTATATCCTTTAATAACCTAAAAAATGTACATAGCACAAAAGTGTGGTATAATATTGTCAGTGAGTGGAACTGAACTTTGTTTTTATTATTAAAATAGAGTAACACCTAAATACTGATAGTTAATCTACCTGTTTCCTCTTCTTCTGTCTTAGATCCTGTTTAACACTATCACACATGTACTAAAGTGTCACCAGTCGGAACTTGCACGTCACGGTAATTATATTGGACATTATAAACTGTGTAATCCTGGATTCATTTTGTTAGATCAATGTGTAAAAGGTTTATTTTATGAGGCTTTTCGCTGATTTGACCAGATTTACTCCAGTGGAGCAGGAGCATAACATTCTTTGTTTCCCCCGGACGAGCCCTTATAAAATCTCTCCCTGCGTAGCATTATGCACACAGAGATGAATAATGCTCTTTGAGGCTCTTCGACGCCCCTCCGGATTACAGACCTGCAGAGGAGGAAAACAGTCTGTTTTGGGCTCTGTTGAGAAAGCCACTTATGTTGTACGTCAGGTCAAAGAGGGCTGCGATCTCACCGTTTGCCTCGCTGCTGGAAGGTGGAGAATGAAGAGGAGGAGGAGAGGGTGTGTACTTATGCAACTTACACACAGGGTTTAGAAAGAGACTAAAAGCCAGTGCAATGGTCCTTCTGCTATAATAATCGAGGTTTAATGCAGGTTCCTCCTTGACAAGCCAATCATAAGTTGTTTTTATTCAATACAGCACTTACTGCTGGCACTTTTGTGTCCTAAGTCTATATATTTATTTTATATATATTTTGATACTTTTGAAATGGCTTTTATGTATCTTAGAATATGAAAATCCAGAATTTACATACGAAAAATGTAATTTACATCACAAAGTTAGTTCTTAGAAGTCGGGAGTTTATCTCACTGAGCACCTACAATGGCGTATACACCTATAACCCTGGTATGCGGAAATTTATATTCTGTTATATAATGTCTGGTGTCTAATCTGTTTGGTGTCTATCCCGATCATCACAAAACCAAGCACATATATTAGGGCTGGCACGATCTCCCGATTCGATACTATCACAATTGGGTGTATTGCGATTTTCTAAAAGTATTGCGATTCGATATTGCGATATATTGCAATTTTTTGAACACTAGACCATCGGGAAAAGTTAAATCATACACTTATACAGACTGTACATGATGTATAAGATGAGGCAAATTTACAAATACAAATCATCACATCTTTCTGGCTTTAATTTCAGAAGCATTATACAATACTTGAATAAATGATTCAATAACTTTATACATTTTTAACAGTCACTTGTCGCCACTGAAACAATATAATCGATAAATGCGTTATTTTAAACACCAATCAAAACCTGATTTTTGATCGCTATCATAGACATCAGTGTTCATATTTAAACTTTTATCCAAGTACTTCTATGACCATTTGAACTATTGCATCACAGAAATAATGATACTATGAGGTTGAAAAGACTGTTTGTGAAGCTGCTTCATGACAACTCTCTCCGGGTCAGCGGCAGCGCCAACACAGCTTTGAATGTTGCGATATGATTTTGTCAAAATTTAATGGACAGACGAATTGAAAGATCGTGTGTGTGTTTGAATCGAGATCACAGTCTTTTAAAGATGAATCGGGCAGCTCTATTGTCTTTTCTATCTCCCAGCATACGAGTTCACTTTGCTTTCACGCGTGCACTTGGGATATTACGTTACTCAACACTCATAGATAAAGACACATTTCATCCTCTGTTGGAACGAAAGTGGCTGACTTCTGTCAACCTCATCTACAAGCAAGGACAAAAATAAAGCAATTGAATTTGAATTAATATCGATTCTGGAATAAAAAAAAGTGATTTGCTAGATGAATCGATTTTTTCTCCCAGCCCTAATGTATATTCATGACACCCCTCTGAATAGTTTTAGCATGTTATTGAATATGATAATGTTAATGCATTTGGTCTTGATGGACTTAATCTGTTATGCTGCAGCTATAGATTCACAGACACAGTGCTGTGAGCATGTAAGATATGCTGCTGCATAAATAGACAAAATTCCCGTAGCTGTTCTCGGCAGGTGGAGCTGGGGGAGGTGGAGGAGTTCAGAGGAACCAGAGTACTGCAGGACTAGCTTACAGCAAACAATGAACCAGACTGTTGAAATGTTGAGCAAGCAATCTCATTGGCTGCAGGATCAGCAGAGGCCAATCAGCTTGTGCCAAGTGGTAATGATTCGATTGTTTGCAGATTGCATGTAAAGGACTTATCAGCCAGTAAAAGGATAAGGACTTTCAAATACATGTTTTGCCGCTTAAAACTAAAAAAAAAAAAAAAAAAAAAGTTCCACATGGACAATGTCTGAAAAATGTAATGTTTTTTTTTTTCCAAGTCAAAATTTTCACTGGAAGAATGTATGATCAAGTACAGTCAACTACCACCATTATATTCCAAAAATGCTTGCTGACTTGAAATGGAATATAATCACTTGAAATGTCATTTGTTCAAAACAATTCAGTATATGCACTGTTGTTAGTAGACAAATTAATAAGCTATTGAATTTGAAAAGCATATCTGAAGGCACTTTAATCCCTTGCCAGGACTAAAAGTGGCCATTGTCGAAGAAAAGGCCAATCTACGTTATTAGAAAGCGAGCCTGGATTGATAGAGAGGCCAGGAAAGAGAAAAGACAGCAGGCTGCTTTCTGAGAAATCTGGACGAGCGCTGCCACTCCTGCAGTCCGTCTGCAATAGAAATTCTGTAAATCCTGCAAATGAGCTGAGCTCATCTCACAGGGCCTGTCAGCAGGAGTAACGGGGGGGTGCTCTCCTACACCGCAGATCCACAGGAATCCTGGCTGCTCCCCGGCCCTTCCATCATTAGACACAGAGCCCCGCGAGCATGTACGCGGCAGCCAGCCAGCGTGTCACAAAGAGAAAGTGTTGCTCGGCGGCAGCGCTCTCGCGAACGTCATTTAAATTCATCAGCGGCCGACAGGCAAACACACACGCGCGGACAGACAAACAAATCGCACACAGAAGCAAACAAACAACTCCAGACTCATTTTGATAAGCGGAATTAGGAGGAAGGCATGGGTGTTTTGTGCAACTATCACAACACGAACGAGAGAAAGACAAACAGAAGGAGAATGCGGCCTGTCGTATTCCGTCAACGCCCGCGACGCTTGATTATTATGAGAAATGTCAGTTTGCCTCTCTACTCACAGGAAGCCTCTCTTCAAACCAGAGTCACTCTCTACTAGTCACCAGTACACTGCCCGGGGATCACATGATTCCGAGTTGCCCTAGCAACAGGACAATGATAAATTAGCCTGTCGGAGCGTAGCATTCTGCTCACACAGTCGTCCTGCGAGGTGCCTGCTCCGAGCTTTTCCAGCCTTCCATATTTGGATCTAGTTCCTGCGACGATCTCCCAGGTACTTGGCAGCTTGAAGAAGCACATTATGCCTGCTATAAGCATAGTTTAACTGCTTTACGCTGTTTAATTAGGACCCTCGTGCTTGTCTTGAGGCAGATCTGGTTGTTTATATCTGGTTACTTATCAAGCCGTCGCGTGTAGTGTGAACAACAGGTGACGACTCAGCCACCTGCTCAGAGAACGGCGTTCAATGATTTGTGAAACATGACAAAGGTGCAAAGCCGTAGGTGGAATTGCATCCCTTTGGCTTGGCTGACTTCCCTGTCCTCCATTTCAATCCCACAACATTAAGTGGCAGGAGGTGTTCGAGCCATATAATAAAACATGCCTATTTAGAGATATATTTTTATAACACAAAACTATCTCTGTGACTCTATATAATATTGTAATTGCCATGCACAGATGGTGGGCATTTGGTTAAATGGTCCATAGGACTGCATAAATATTGGTGAGATAAGCAGCACAGTGCTGATAAAAACTCACCCGTGACCATGTCCACATGCGATCTGTGAGTGCAGAACCTAGAGAAACTTTCACAAGTTTTTTTTTCACTCAAAAATGTTTTTTCAGCTGCAAAATTGCTATATATATGTATATATATATATATATATATCCTGCCTACATTTATAAAATATTTAAAAAAAACAAAACAGAAAAAAAACATCCCCACAAGAAAATTGTCCAAAAAGCTCAAAAGATTTTACTGTCCAGAGGCCACAAATAAAATGCAAAAGAGCAAAAAAGTGCAAACAATATTTATGTAAATATTTGTGGGTTTAAGTCAGATTCCGGTATATTACTTTGATTATACGGAAATAAGTTTGTAAATGACCGCAGGTGTATGCTTGGAAATACATGGCACTGATGAAGGGTTGAACCCAAAAACGTTTTGTGCACCTTGCACTTTTTTCCACTTTATTTGTGGCCTCTGGACAATAAAATATTGTGAGTTTTTTTGGATCCACACACCACAACAAATGATTTCATTCATCTGTTTGGGACTAGTGTTTGGCACTACGCCTTTCCATCCCCTTTATATTTAAAAACATATAAAACAAACACATCTTACTATTTTCCTGTTTTCAGTGATGTCTAATCTCCAGTGTTGGGGTAACGCATTACAAGTAACGCATTACTTTTAAATTTACAACAAAACATCTAAGTTCCTTTGTTTTTCCATTTTTGGACTAACAACTCTCCTAAATCAGGAGTAAGTGCAGAGGCGTTGTTTGCGTTGTGTATTAATGATGGTTATTGTAGTTCTAGACTAAATACGATCATGTATTTACTCATCTCACTTACACAAAAACATGATAACACAAATGATAACACATTTCCTGTATGTAATTGATCTCACTTAGTTAACATACAGACGAGAATTTGCACCTCTACTTGAGGCTTATTCATTTAGCTTTTGGTGTGAAAGGGCCTTTACATTTGCCAAAAATATGACTTTTTATAACATTACCACGTGAGAAAAAGTAAGGCAAAAGTAATTTAACACATTAATTTCCATAAAAAGTAAATAAGAAATTAAAAATTAACCCAATATTGTAACACATACCTTTTAAAAGTAACTTTCCCTAACACTGCTTCCCTAACACAATCTGGTTGAAGTTGAAAAACCCCTCAAGTGAACCTTATGACACACAGTGAAGCGGCAACCAAATCTCCAAACAATAATTAACCAGATAAAACGATGGGAAAGGACAGCAAATATAACATCTCCTGACACTGGAGTTGATTACAAAATGTTTATGACCTGGGCAGGCAAGAAACCTGGTGTGGGCATGTGAATAGAAAATGAAGCAGTGCTGGTTTTTAATAAAGAACGTGTCCTGGTGTAGATAGCTGGGAGTTATGAATTCATGGAGTATTCAGCATGGTGGGGCCAAGGCTCAAAATCCCTGCAGTGCATCAACGCTGTCGAGTCTTAAACCGACCAATCCGTCTTCTGTCCTCCCGGCTGTCACAGCATGGACCTGAAGCTCAGCCTGCACACTTTCATTAGATACATCACTCTATGGGGCAGCCATCAAACGGGTTCAGTCTGCATGTGATGGTATTTTATTTCACATCTTCATAATTAATGACTATTTATCTAGTGTAGAATACAATATAGTTCAGTGGGCAAGACAAATGTTTAGTGGTTAATATTGATCTATAGTGCTAATATTGGCAAGGCAGGTTCGAGTCTGGCTTGCAACTATACTAATACTGTTCTTTCCTTCTTTACCCACCACTTTTGGTACTTGTCTCTTTCCTATCAATAAAATTAAATATAAATAATTAAGAATTTTTGGTCACACTTTAGATTAGGGTCCAATTCTCTCTATTAAAAAACTATTATCATGACTATTGCCTCAATAAACCCCTAATTACTGCATATTTATAATTAGTAAATTAGTTGTTACATTTAGGTATTGGGTAGGATTAAGGGATGTAGAATATGGTCATGCAGAATAAGGCATTAATATGTGCTTTATAAGTACTAATAAAAAAACAATATCCTAGTAATATGCATGCCAATAAGCAAGTAGTTAATAGTGAAAATTGGACGCTAAAATAAATTGGTACCGACTTTTTAATGTTTGTGAAAGAAGTGTCTTATGCTTACCAAAGAAGCATATATTTAATGAAAAATACAATAAAAACGGTAATGCTGTGAAATCTTATAACAAAAACAACGTCTCAGGGTTACGTACAGTAGTGTATAGGCCTATAGTCTTGACTGATGTGTGAAATACCTGTTTCAGAGAACAGGCCCTGCACCTCATACTTTTCTCATATGACAGCAACACTCTGTAAATGTCACATTGAGTGGTGAGGTCATGCGTGTAACCCCGCTCAGCGCGTCTGACGTGTATAATCCAGGGCTTTATCTGTCACTTTAAAGCCACCGTCTACGCCGAGGGCACGAGTCTGCCCTCTCTGATTCACATTCAACAGGACAAACACGCCACTGCTATTGGTTAACTTACAGGCCTACGGAGCTCTCTTTCTCAACGATGACACACAATTCGAAGAACCAGTGGATACACATTGGCCTGGGATCAGTGAAAAACAGACCAGACCTCTTTGTACAGTAGAACACACAACTTCGCTGTTTCAACACAATGGCGAACTCGACAAAGCAGAGAGACTAAAGGGAGAAACGTTATTCATCTATTTTCCCGAGACGTTTTTTCTCTCTCTCTGGAGATGGCTGATGAGCCTCGGGTCCGGTTGTGTCCGGTTCTCCCCTGTTGTGCGGTTGGGCTAATTCTTCACTAATCACAGTGACACAAGTGTCAACACTGGTAATCTTCAGCCCTCCGCCACTGCACCATCGTCTCGGCAACAACCCATTTGACAGCAGGAATTACACAGTAAGACATGTGAAGTGCTGAGTTCAGAGCCACACACTCAAAACTTTCAGGGTGTCAAAGCTTCGGGCAAACAGAGGAATCCTTATTAGAGCCGTAACCAATGGTTACACACCCCTGAAATATGCATTAAGAGAACGGAAATGAAAGAGAGAGATAGAGAAAGCTCTAATAAATGATGGCACTGTGCCTTTGCTGCTTCACGGACAGCACTTTTAGCTAAATATCCTTCATTTACGAATTGTTTTCTCTCCTCTCGGATATTGCAGGCACCGGTAGGACTCAGTCCACAGATTTGTATCTCCGCTCAATCAATACAGACAGAGTGTCCTGTCAATGCGTTCGGCATTTGCGTTTCTGAGAAAAGAAAGAGAGGGGGACACCTTCAAAGAAATAGTTCATCTGAAAATGAAACTTCTGTCATCGTTTACTCATTCTCATGTCATTCTAAACCAATTGACTTTCTGGCTTCTGTGGAACACAAATAAATATATGTAATCTTTTTTTTTCATGATTATATCACATGACATATGGGGGGGGGGGTGCTTTAAGGTGTATTTCTTCTTAACCATGAAAATTTTGTAATTAATAACTTTTAGATTGCATGCTACATATCACATTAGTGTTGTCACAATACTAACATCTCTAACTTTGATACAATACCTTGACAATTATCAACATTTGATAATATTTTTGATACCACAGGGAACATTTTTCTTAAAATGAAGAGCATTAAATTTAAACAATATTGAACTTAATTCACTCTTGACCATAGTCAAATTATCAGAGATTCCCCAGGCTTGTTCTGACTGGGATTAAATGATGATGATAATAATAATAATAATAATAATTGTATTACTAAGATAACTATTATATATTATATATATTATATTATCTTAAGTATGTTCATTTTTTTTCTTTACAGTAAAGTGACAAAACTTAAGACTTAACGTGCAAGCTTTCATTTTAGAGGAAAACTGCTGGGAGACCTTTAAATGTCTGACAACATGTTTACAAATTGATCTCAATACAAATCAAGTGAAATGCTGTAATCATCTGTCCTCAAACATGTCGGAAATTATGGGAATGTGGAATTATAAAAGTTAGCCCGTTGCGCTATCAAATACACATTCGACTCACAGCATGCAGAAATGGAGCTGTCCGCGCTTAAGAACACAGTAGTGACATACTTTGAAACAACATGCAAAAGACTATATACTTATCTAAGTAAAATGCAACGCTGTGTGTCAACTTGTCGGAGAGAAAGCACTGCTGAGTATTAAAACTGTTTTGATATGTACCGAAAAATTCATTTTTTGAAAACATTACACTTTTGAAACCATTAGTGCTAACTGGTTAAGAAAAGCTTATTTGATAAGCAATAAAAGATATCCCAATAATATACATGAAGCCTCTCTTTAATGCAGTCTTTCATAGTGCTGTAATCTAAGTCTTCTGAAGCCATATAATAGCTTTATGTGAGGAACAAATGGAATTTTAGTCATTACTGAATACCTGTCTTAATAGGGCAAAATGAGGTTGATGGCTCAATAGATAGTTAAATCTGGTATTTAAAAAAATAGATTAGACATTAGATTGATTGACCTGTGGAAAGAAAAAATTCTAATCAATTGTTCTTAGTACTGTATAATTCAATATTCTTTACTGCAGATGGAGAATATGATTGACTGCAGTTTTCTCAGTATTATGGTACTCATTATTACCTTTAACTTGATGAGGCATGCTAGGAAAAAATTATACTAACGTTAATTCTAGTAAAAAAAAAAAAAAAAAAACTTCTTCAAGCAGTATTGGCCATAAGCAGATCATAAACTATAACTGTGTTGCTCCTCTTGTTGTCCTGTTTTTATATCTATCGCACTGTAAAGCAGGAAAATAGATTGCTCCGGGACAGGAATTATCATACTGAAGGGCATCCAGGCGTTTGTGTGTAAAAACTGGTGATGTCTCTATAGAATGATCAGTAGCAGTCCATTAACTTGTTTTCTTTACTGTACCTCGAACTGTATTTTAGCCATGGGCAAGTTAGCCTCTGCTGGTAGATGTTGTTGCAACCATTATAAATGGACAAAATTATCCAACACATTTTTGCAAAACAAAACAAAAAACATACCAATGCATATAAATCACTGCAGGTTCCAGCTGAAATGAACACTAGATGTAGTAAAACAGCAAGCACTTTTAATCCTCATCATACTAAATTATTATAACAGGAGCATATTATCAACTTATTTTCACGAAGTTCCTTGCACAATATTCTATATTATGACGTGAAAACACTTTTTACCATAGCATGATTTATGAACTAATACATTTTGACGTTTGCATCACATAAGCAGCATCATATGTAGCTTTTCTGATGTAGTAAACTTGCTCAGTAGCTCACCTGATACGCCATTGCACTTGTGATGCGGTGCAAACAGTAACGAGTCCCATGAAACATGAGACATGACCAAAAGATCTCAAAGACTTGTAGAAGCAAGCTAAAATGGCATGGTTGCTTCAGCAAATATGTTGTTGTGTCACGTTTGCTTTTGTTAAAGTCCCCCGTAGTCTATAATTGCATCCCTTAAAACTCGTTTTTGATCACCAAATGACATATTAAACGTTTTTTTCCTTGAAAACAAAAACTTCATGCCTTAAAAGTCTTGAATGTAACTCTACACCCTTGCCTCATTTAGTATACGCGGTTCTATGAATATGTAAATTAGCCCACTCGTTCACACCAGTTCAGAGATCCACTCGTTGACGATCACACATTGACGTGATTAGTAACAAGGTAGTTTGTGGCGTCATCTCATTCTCATTTTCGTAACATTCTCATTTTCCACTATATATTTTCATCTACATCTCATCAGCAATTTCGATTTCGGCAGCAGCTGACCACTAAGGAGCGAATGTACATTGACGTGACATAACTGCCAGATTCAAACTGTGCTTTCGCTCCATGGCTGGTGCTGAGCCAAAGACGGACGTGCTCAGCGCTTGTCATATATCACAACTATTCAGTGTTTTTAACCACATAATGTTTATTTTAGGTTTAAGATATTTTATAGCAAAACGATACATTTATAGTTTGTAAAATACGCAATGGTGTCTATGGAAGCAGCAATAACAATCGATTAAAATATATTTGCAGACGGGCTTAATTCATATCAGACACACAGTGTAAGTAACTATAAAGTTAACTCTGTTCTTCTCCCAGGTCACCGGCCACTTACTTTCATGTATTTCGGGAGAAACGGATGAATTCACGTGCTGTAATAAATCCAACAGACAGGAGTCTCTGAACTGCGGCACAAACAAACATGACGGCGCCCATCTCACGTTACAGATCAAGATCATTTATAAAGGTTTTTTAAACTACAAAACAAACTCACCTGCACGTATTTGAGAATCGGAATAAAGATAGTTGATGACATGACAGCCTTTATATAGCACTTTATGTACCACTTGGATGATCAAATGGCAGCCACAGAACAATGCCGCCAGTGTGCTCAGCAGCTATAGGTGCAGAGAAGAGAAAGTGATAGAGCCAAACTCAAAGGATGGGAATGATTAGGAGGCCATGACTGATGAAGGCCAATGGAGAGAATTTGGCCGGGAAACCAGGTTCACACCTCTACACTTTATAAGAGAAGTGCCATGGGATTTTTAATGACCACAGAGAGTCAGGGCCTTGGTTTAACGTCTTATCCGAAGGGCGGTGCTTGTTACAGTATAGTGTCCCCGTCACTATTCTGGGGCGTTATGACCCACTCAGACCACAGGGTGAGCCCCGCCTACTGGCCTCACTAACACCTCTTACAGCAGCAAACTGGTTTTCCCAAGAGTTCTCCCATCCAGGTACTAACCGAGCTGCAACTCTGCTGTTTGATCTGAAATAACAATATTCACAATTCATACCCCGTGGTCCTCCATTGCATGCAGACATGCTTTGAGTGAGGGTTTAATAGTTACTGGGGGTATGTCTAGCCATTCTCAATGGAAATCATTAAAATATGGCCAGTCAAGTGCCCTGGCTCTCCAGAGAGATCAGCAATTTAGTCCCCCTGATAAAGGCATAGGTCTGTAATTCAATTCATTAGCATCAGGGACATCGGCGATGCATGTTGAGACCCTTGTGCTGCTTTTACCAATAGTCCAGGTGTAATTGCATGCGGCTCTCTTCAACTGTATGAATGCAAAAGCTCTTTAATAGCACTCTAATGACACAGTAGGGCTGATTCCAACCATACAGACCTACTGGGAATCCATCTGCACAGCTATCACAAGCTCTGTGTGAACTATGTATTGGCTATGTTCTGCGCTTCGTATAAAATTGTTCTGCCACTAAGGGGACATGTCCCACAAACATTGTCTCTTTGACAAATCCTGAGTTTCAGTGCCACAATGAGGAACAAAACTGGATGGATTCAGCGTTATTCACCAGAGTTAATGCAGAGCTAACTGAATCTGAATATAACACAGATAGTAAAAACACAGTGGCATTTTATTAGAGTAGATTTGTTATTGGTGAATCCTTACAAAACAAAAGCCCATTTGTACAGCAATCATGAGCTCGACATGACACTCTTGTGAATAACATCCGTTTGACTCAATTTCATTTGAGAACACAAACAATATTCACAAATTAAATTTGCGTTTGAAAGAAATCTCCACCTGAGCTTTTTCAACATGGGCTATTGTCCTCTTTTATATTGTGATTTTAACTGCGGAGAGGTACACAGTTAAAATCACAAATATTATATTGCACACTTATGCATATTCAAACGTGCCACTACTAGTCAAATTACAAAAGTGTGCACTTTAAAATAAAATTAAAAATTAATACATGCAAAAAAATAAAATAAATTGGAGGGTTGCAAAGACAATTTTATTATAGTCTGATCACTAATGTGAATATAATCTCTATGTTATTAAAGGCTGAGATGGATTGATATGACAAAATAAAATAGAGCGAAAAAGAGAAAGATGACAGATAAATCAATAAAAAGCAGCAGTATGAGTGGAGGGGGAGAAAGAAATGTATCCATGAAACATTGTCAGCAACATGAGAACATTGATTTTCATATAACAAGCATAATGCATCTTTAATGAAGTGTGTATACATGTGTGCAGGTGTGTGAGTCTACACGCGTATGAATGCATCCAACACAGCACCGTTCGTATTCAGGGCACACTAAGCTAGAATTTTCAGCATATCACTATTGTGACCCACTTCAGAAACACTAAACCAATAATCCTGTTTTATCATTATTTCAACGAAGTTGAATATCAGACAGGTGACCCAGCTAAGAATTACCTCATAAAAGGGTAAAAAAATTAAATAGAAACCCAATGACCATATTCTTCACACGCAAACAAAAATAAGTCAGTAAAAAATAAAGACCCCATAACAACTTGCTGAAACTCATTAATATAACCACAAAGGCTGGAAACATAAAAAGAAGAACTTTAATTCCCTAATTGTTATTGATGTGCCACATTATGTAAATGCTTTAGTAAAAGCTAATAACTACTCGCTGTCGTAGTCTACAAGCTATTAAATTCATTTTACAATGCTTTGCTAATATAAACAATAGAAACACTACATCAGAACATGACCTATTTATTATATATTATTTAAAATATGAGGTAAGAAACACTGTTTGCACAATAATAAATTGCAATGAACCCTCAGTGCATTAATACTACTACGAGAATGAAAAAATCCAAATAGCATCTTGTAGAAGCTAATTACATGGCATAAATTTACAACGTGCCATTTATAGAGTTAATGGCTTTAACAGAAACAAAGGCAATTAGGAACAGAAAGAAAAGAATACATAGCCTAACTACAATGCCCAAGGATTATATCTTGTTTCCGGAGACATCCCATTCCATTTGACAGGCAAGATTTGTTAAGACATGGAGACAAAAAAGTGCGCTGAAAAAAAAAAAAAAAAAAGCATAAAAAATCGAGAAAAGAATAGATATATGCGTTTAAGTCGTGATGTATTGGAAGTAACTACAGATCTTTTGTTTCATATTGTGACATACATCAGAGTGAAACGGATTATTAACTTTATTTTATTATGAAACTTTATTTCAATAGTTAACTTTAGACATTCTACTATAACTGTAAGTAACTTTGCTTAATATGTGAATTTAAAAAACCGCGAACACTTTATTTTGATGATCCCCCAAAAGACATCTTTCAGACTATAAGTAACTTTGCAACTACAGTTATGCCAACGTATTCTACTAGCCCTTATCTAACAGCTTTGGCTGAAAAGTAAAAATGGCACGAATTCCATTGGACGCAGATGAAATGATAGTACAAGCTTTTGCTTTCCGCACCATATTTAAAGGTCAGCAAAACACTGCTCTCTTAAGTGGGTTGGGTCTTCGTCCTCCATTGTGCCATTCAAAAGAGTTGTGTGATCGCGGTTTATGTCCTTCTGAGTTGACGTAATTCACCACCGTCGCCTTTTCGATGACTCGCATTGAGAAGAATATCCGGTCTTACATTGCAGACGCAAATGCACATTTCCGGTTCGTATCAGACTTATTTCCACATATGAATGAGGCCTGAAACCGATCTGAGAAACTTGAACCATGTAATATAAATGCGACCGATAAAGCAAGTAATGTCTAAAGTGGACAACAGAAATAATGTGTAATAAAAAAAAATGTAGGGTGGGGAATTGGTTCTATCTATTGGTCATGTCCATTGGTAGCTTATTAGAAAGGTGTCCGACACGCATAAAAAGAGAGAAAAGTATGTCTTTTCACTGAAGGATCGAGTTATGATTAACCCTCTGGGGTCGACAAACGCACCGGCGCGTTTTGCTGGTTTTTTTCACATAACAGAAAAATAGACTTAAAATACTCACCCACATCTCTAAACTTAAACAAAACTTTGTTTAAGTGTCTGCTATCAAATGATCTAATTCAAAACGAAAACAAATATTCTCTGTTTATGTAATTGTATGAAAATATATGTAATTTGTTCTCATGGCAACTCATTATCTGCTAATGTGAACACGCCTACGGAGAGCGCACGATATTGAAAGCAAATGATCTGAGGTGATCCATGCAAACCTGTCAACGCCCACATCAACTCGATACAACTCATCAAATTTAGAAATAAATATAGTGAAAAGTATAGTGAATTTCCATTTCATACTGATTTAAGGGTACTTCAAAACTCAGATCAGAAACAAATCCAAGACTGAGGCCAAATTGAGAAAAATGTAATAAAAAGTAAGCTCAGAGTGATTAAAATGTATAATTTTATTCAATATTTGTCTGTGGAGTATTATGTTTAAGCATTTGTTAAGAGTATCTGGCGTTAGCTTAGCAACATGCTAACAGCAAAAGAATCTATGATGACTCGAGTCTCCTGCATAGAGACGCCGCCTATGTGTCCCAAACCAGTTACTAGCCTTGCTTGTAGTTACAAAAAAACATTTAGCCTTTACATACAGTACACATACATTTCCTGTACTCTTCCAAAAACCTCCACATGGGATTTCAAGAGGTCAGTAGCACTACACAAGGCCTTACTGTATCAACTCCAGCCTGTTACATTAGGGAATGAGAGTGTGGCCGGAAATCTGCAGAAATCCTCTACGTGGATTTCACCCCAATCCCTAAATCAGGATTTAATCACACAGTTCCCATTGCGGCCAAACGCAGCGTCTCTTCTCCGTATAAAACACAGAGGGCAAGGCTGCTGCGAAGCTCCATACATGATAATACAGTAACCTCCTTGAACAATACTTCCCTAAGCTGCCTGGGAAATATAAGTCCTTCATTCACAGGGATGAAAGGGGGGGGATTTGTCGCCACAGCTGTGGATTGATACCGCAGCTATTCCCTACGATGGTTTACTTGAGCTCAACCCTCCATCTATGAATCCTTCCTGCTTGAATGGTGGCGGCAGACACCTTTTGCGACAGAAGCATCCTCTCTGCACTCAGAGAGGGTTTATTTGAGCCCATTACCTAAAAATGTCCCTTCCTGGGTGTAGCGGAAGACGAATGCAGCATAGCATGGCAGAATTTTGTCATCCGTCATGGGGAATTGATGTCAACCCGTCAGTTGTGAGAGGTTACACAGAGAGCATACTAAAGGCTGAAAGTATTGATCTAAATGGCACTGAAAAACCAGATAGACTTCAATCTGCCACAATAAAACGTAAAGATCAATGCGCTTGGGTGGCTTAGACAAAAACGCCAGTCTCTATGTGCGTGGATATCATAACAAAGACATGTGCGAGGGACAATTACAAGGGGAAATCTTAGAATTGTATTTGCCAAGTGCTAAACAAATATAGACAGCTTGCTCTCCATGACAGGGTTTCAGTTTAGCTTGGTAGCCTACTTACTCTGGAATCCGATACATTCTACCGGATCTGAGAAGATTTGCCATTTGATATATTTTTTAATAAATGTCCAAATAACACACTACTGTGACCTGGTAAGGCTATAAAGTCAGGGATTGGACAGGGTTGTTATTGTTAACTAAAACCATTAAAAAATATATTACAGTGAAAAAAAAATCACTCAGATATTGCTAGTAAATTTCACAAGTTATTACAAAGAAACGGTAAGTAACACAATTGGATTGAGTGTGCAATTTTGAAGTATAAAGACTGAAATAGTATTTTCTTGTAAAATAAATCAAATAATCTTTTTTATTTATAACTTCGAAAAATATTTGCTGTGTACTTAAAATAGACATTAACTGAAATGTATATATACAATAATTGTGGCTAATGTGTTTTGGAGAAAAATCATATATTTCATAATATGATTTCCCCCCACTTTCAATTCTTCTACTTCAATGAAATGTTAGATTTTTCCAAATTATTTGAATGAAATATCAAAAGGATACACAATGCAGATTTATTTTTTACAGCCATCTTTGATCATTTTTACCAGGAGTGCCAATAATTCTGACCACAACTGTAACTACAGACATATAAAAAAAAATGTAAAGGAAATGAAATTCAAAATATTAATATAAATTGCAATAGTATATAAACGATTCTAAAATAACACTGGAATGAGATCAAAGGGACTCTGAGCATGAGACTGGCACACTTTCACACCCGCAGAAACATACAAAACTGTCACAGAGTTTTCCCAGAATGGAGACCCATGGGGAAGAACACAGGCATGACATTGCCAAAAGGGAAAAAGAGGCAAAGGGACAGACAAAAGAAAAGCTGAGGAGATTAATGAGCCTATACTCTGTTTTTTCTTTCTCGTTTAAACAGCGGTGCCTTACATTTGTTAAGATAAACTTAGGTTAGGGTGTCCCACAGGCCCTGGTGCTCTGAGGTTATAGAGGTTAGTGGTTCGGTTCAGGTGTTAGACTCCAGTAGGAGGGTTCTGAGGCCCACTAGCGTCTCCTGTGGGGCGACGGCAGACTTTTTAAACAGAACTGGCCTCTGCCCTTTCAAACCCTCAACTACCGCCTCCAGAGAACGAAGTCACCTCTAAAGCTCACTGCGAAAGCTGGAGTTTCAGGCCAAGCCGAGAGGGATTACAGGGGCTTCTGAGCTTAACTGATGTACAAGTCTGCCTAATGTGAGGCACGGAAAATTAGCCCTCATAATCACCTTGACTTATAATGTGATGACACCTTGCTTTTTTCCACCTCAGGTGTTGATGTAAAGAATTAGACACACCGGAAAACATATAGCAACTTACTGACGTATATTGAACACTTTGATTTCACAATGAGATGGAAAACAAGCCCATAGGCCTTGTGAATGCCGTGTTAGAACATTTGACACAACAAAACTAGATGTTACATTATAACAGACAGCTACATTTTTTGTACATGAGCACTTGCCTGTGTTCAATGGCAATATACATGTCTATCTATCTATCTATCTATCTATCTATCTATCTATCTATCACATGATGTGGCAAATTAATCGCAAATTAATCGCGCATCAAATTTGACTGAAACTTTTCTCTCAAAAACATAATTTAAAGTCATTATTGTGTTATAAGAGAAAAGCATCAAATAGACATGACAAAAAGTATTTTCAGGGGAAAGAAAATTATTCAACATAGAATGTATTACACATAAACTTTTAGGCTTTAATGACCATGAGGGAAATAACTGTAATTACTTTTTCCCATAACTAATTCATAGTTGAATTAATAATGTATGTATGTATGTATGTATATATTATTCAGCAAGTGTTCATTAAAGTGATCAATAGTGACAGTAAATACATTGAAGATTTGAACATTCTATTCATCAAATGCATCAAATCTGGACAAAATGTATAATTTTTCACAAAAATATTTAACAAAAAATATTTAAATATTAAAACACAACTTTTTTCAAAATTAATAATAAGATGAAATGTGATTTAATCAAATAAATGCAGCCTTTGTGAGCATTAGAGACACCTTTGAATGGTAGTGTACATTTAATTAATAAAAGTCCCATATATAAAGGATATCTATGAAAGTATTCTAGAAATAATAATATTAATAAAATAACCAACATCAGTTTGTAAAAAAAATATAGCCTATATGGGCCTGTATCAATCAGGATGCCAACTGCAACTGTAGGATTTGTGGGTATTCATGGAAAGCCAATCACAAGGATCTTTTAAGAGACAAAATGCTCTCTAGAGTGACATAAGGGGGTCTGGTCAAAAACTGTTGTCATAGAAACAACCCAACTTTTGACCCCTGTGGATGACACACAGAGGAAGACAATCCAAGCAAACATCCCAGAGCTAAAAGAATACACAGAGCACTGTTTGATCTTGAGGGGCTAAAGAACAGGGGGTCAGAGTTCATAAAACACAAATCAAATAAGATTATGAAAATTGATGTATTGACCATTTCGATGGTTGTAAAATAATCTTAATTAGAACAGAAGCCAATAGAATTCACATGGGAAGGAGAGAGAGTCTAGTGTCAATTAATTTGATTGGGGTTCGCTAGGATCCTAAATTCTTGTTTTTATAGATTGTCATAAATACCACTTTGGCTTGTGAACTTCGATTGACCTCCATGTGGACTTAAGTCAAAACCTTCAACTGCAGTTCTAGTTAAATGCAGCACAGAGCCGCTTACCATCTCTGATCCACTCCACATTCATCCAGGAAAGAGTTTCTAGATGTACTTAATGCAATAAAGGTCATGAATATGGCTCTTACTTCTTTTACCGTATCGCTGGCAGATGAATGGTGGGTAGAGTGTCAAAGAGCACAAGGTTGGTTTCTATTGTATGGACCCAAAGCTTAATCAATGTGAAAGACCTGCCGCACAAACACACGTTTCAGTCTCTTGCTGGGGCTGGTGATGTTGATAGATGGTGAATGTCATCTGGCTCTCATGGAGGACAATTCTAGGCTATTTCACTGTTGCAAGCCAACTCTACCTCACAGGCAGTGATCAATTCAGCGAGAAGTAAAGCAAATAAAAATAATAATACTAAAAAAAGTATGTATATATAAGTTTAGTATATATATATGGAAACTTAAAAACTATTTTTATCAAATATTATATTTATATAATATTTGTGTTATTTAAAATCAATTTATTGATAAATGTTTTATTTAAAATAAATAAATACATAATGTAAGCAACATATTTAATATAAAAACATTTAATAATTAAATATTTAAAATAAATAAATAAACAAATAAATAAATAAGCAACATGATATGGGGAGCTCTTTTCCAAAATAAACGATAAACGGCATTTAAAAAAAAAATGAGTTTGTCATGTCATTTTGCTGTGTAATAAACCTATTCACTGCTCCATCAATTTTTCATGCCAAATCACTATATTTCCTTGTTTAAAATGTACTGCAAGATGCCGTTCTTTTCCAAACCGCGATAAGCGCCAAACCTATTTTTAGCCTAAACGCGATAAATCCTCTCTAGACCAATCAGAATTCAGTGAGCGCTCTACGCAATCCAACATCGGCGCGCTGAACAGAGGCTTGTTTATGTTCATTCATTCCTCAAAATGAGTGTTTTAAACGGTGATAACACTTTTGATGGCCTTGATGAGCAAGTGAGACCTACACCTGGGGTAGATGCTGCTGCCAAAGGTTTCTGTTTATAATTTCTGCCAAAAATGGCATTCGACAATGAAGGAAAATTAATTGTTTCGTTTAAAGACATTTCAAGCTTTCTATATAGATATATTTCCCATGACTCTGTGAGGCATACGCTGACTTTCGGTTAATTTATGATGAGATGCGCTCCAGTTCACGTGCAATGCAAGTGACCACGCCGGCGCCCCCATGTCATGATTATATTGTCTATTTGCTTCTTATTTATTAAATCCAGGCAATTGGTTGATGAAAAAATTATTAAAATTAAGATACAATTTATACAAAACGAAATTCACTTTAAAGAAAGGCTTTCTACAAAACAAAACTTAATTAAGTGGCCAAAATCATCCATTTTTAGATTTTTCTTTTGTGGATAAATAGCGTTGTGAAAAAAAAATACTTTGAATTTATCATCAACAATATTGTTGTTTGATTTAAAATCATTGTTCAACAAGTTCAGACTGAGGGGTAAAACATTTTAACAGGCTAAATTGAATATTCACAAAATGTGTGGGTCTAGGTAAAACAATTAATTTTCCTGAAAACTATTGAAATGGATTTATCGCGTTTTGGAAAAGAGCTCCTCATATACATAAAAATAAAAAAATAATAAACACTCTTGAAGTTTTGTTGGTGTGAGGGAAAATGATAGCAAGGCAAGAAAAAAAGTAAATTGCTGGCCAAACCAAGCCAGCAAAGCAAATCCTTTACTGTTGAGCTGTGAGATTCAATGAGTAATCCACAAAATCATGTATATTTATGCGTATTTGTGTGCATATCTAAATAGACATGCACAACCAAAGTGGTTTGGGTCTTGTAGGCTCACTGTGCTCAAAATACCAAATGGACTAAAAGATAAAGGCCATTACAGCCATAAAAGCTATATCCAGGTTTGTCGGGAACTCGGGATAGGTGTGTTGGGTCTGCAGTCAAACTGTGCCTTTTGGCAATCCGACCTGACTATGTCCGAAGGGAAATAACTGACAGACATGTTCCCCCTTCGCTCAAAGCACTTTGGTACAAGAGCCATTCTCTTCAGTCTGGTAATCTGTCCTGCATGTCCAACATATCTGGAACTCACTCTGTGATGCCTGCCTCGCGCGCAAAAAAAAACAAAAAAAAAACAACAAAAACAAATCACACAGCTACTTTACTGCCAACAAGTGACAAAAGCCAAAGCACAAGCGAGTAAATGTGAGTCTGACACCGACATAAACAAAGACCTTTTGAACAAAACCACCAGAACTGAAAATAAAACTGGCTCCTTAAAACTGAATACTTTTTTATTCAGATCTTTGTATGCACATGAAAATAAGGATTATTCATATCACGTTTGAATTCAGGGCATGAAAAACAAGTTATTCGAGTAAAAAAACAAAAAACGGGTTTTGGTGTGAATTGTTTTTCTGTGGATATTTACGTATATATTGTCATGTCATTTAGTTCCACTAGACTTGTTGCGAATGGGCCTTGAGTGTTCCTACACTGCTATCTGTCATTTTATGATAAAAGGCCCAATATTTATGAGGCAGGTGCTTATTTGCCATTGGAGGGGTTTGATGTCAGAAGAAGTTGACTGAAACATCTTGCCGACCCACCTAATGAGCTCAGCCAGCCAGCTGGCTCCTGCCCCCTTCTCACATTTTTCCTCTCATGTGATATCCTCAACTCAAGCCCAATAACAGGGGTAACATGAATGTTGAAGGTCAGTATAAAACAAATCAAACTGATTCACCTTTAGCAAGAGGAAATCACACTTACTGTCAATCTCACTGTTCAGTATTGTGTTAGGCTCGCGTAGCCAGACCTTAGGTCTGGACTCCATCACAGCTTTCATTGGATAAGGACCGCCCAAGAGGACGTCTGACTGACATGTAGCCTAAAGCAACCGATCACAGTTCGTTTTGTTCCGCCTCATTTTTAGGTGTGTGAAAAAGTTGATGTCCCTGCAATAACAGACCGGCGTGCATCTAATAAATGATTAATTCAAGAACGTTGTGCAAGTTTACTGCAACAATGGAGCAGCGAACTTCACATGCTTTTGAAAATACAGCATTTAGCTGGTTCTGACAAGCGTTGATTGTCACAGTTGTAAACAGGATGACTTTCTTCTTCCATGAGGGGGTTTGGCACCATGGCGGCTTCGTTTCTAGGCGGACCGTTAAAGAACGCAACACACACGACTCCCGGACATCCTGTAGAATTCCACAATAAAATTACGACTTCGAAACTCCTGAAGTGTTTCCAATTTTGTGTGCCATATGAATTTCTGGAACCATGGATGTGGCGTCTGAGGCTGAGACTAGTAATGTGCAACAATGTTGGAGAGGCTATTCGACAAATTACAAGCTACTAATAATGGCATATCAACTACAATCAAGTTACCCTTTTGAAAAAGTAATTAGCTATTTTTGAAGCATATAACTATCACACACTGGTATACTGGTAATGGACTATATATTAACATCATTTGAACAGATATATTTACTCTAATTTCAACCGTTAACACTAAAAACACCATGATATTTATTTCTGTCAGAACCACTATCGTCAAATACAATGACAATTAGCATACAGTTTGGATTGGCGGTATGGTTCCATTCTGGGCGAGAACTACCTGCGCATCCATGCAGCCTAGCATAGATAAGAGCAGAGAGAGCAGCAATAACCCCCCTTGGGGTAAACAGAACAGAACCAAGATGAATGTATGCAGATATCATTAATTCAAGATTTTAAAGTACAACATAATTCGAGAATTTATTCTGATTCAAGGGGAATCAGAATGCCAAATCCTGACTGACGAGAGGAGGAGCTGGGGAGGGAGGAGGGTAATAAGCTCCTGAGAAAAGCGACAGCTACTGATAATACTGAAGGAGCTTATATATGTACACGGTGATAGGCGTCATATTCCTATAGGTAGACGTGGATCAGCTGATGCGAGCTTGACTAACGTGACCTGCCAGAACTGACGCTGTGCTTGATGATAATAAAAAATTAATAGATTATATAATTGTTTTCCATTACTAAAAAACACAGATAAAGTTAGCAAGCTACTCCATAAAGTGAAGGGGCAAAAGTGAGTAACACCACCATATTCTGCAGTCTAGTTTGAGGGTTGTATAATAACCCCCAAAGCCCCATGAATACATGGTTCCTTATAATAGAAATTCAAATCAGCGAGGAGGGGCAGGCAGACAATCGCCTTCACCATAAACGCTAGCCACATAGCCTATAACAGGATTCACAAAGTCAGTTGCTACGGGTACACTGAGTAACCTGGCCTGGAGCAGCACTGTCAGAGAGAGAAAAAAGAGGAATAGAAACGAGTGGGGGAAAAAGCCATAGCAGTACAAACCACATAAGTACTGTCGTCACTATCACAATGAACAGGGGAAGAAACAGCTAACGCACTATTTAGGGGGAAAAACGACACTTTTATTTTGATAAGAGCCACCCCACTGTGTAATCATAATGGGGAAATAATTAGCATGCATAATTACGCTAAGTAATGGGAAATGCCAAGCACTCAGCTTGCACTGTAGTGGGTGTGAGTGGCACTGGTTAACATTGTTATGTGCATGGATTGGTTAAAAAAGTCAGATTTTAGGGGGAGTGGTCACATGACAGACCACACATCAGGCCACACAGCATTAAGGTGTAGTCACGTTTAGCGTCAGGGAATTTTAGCATTCAAAATCCTTTCAATAAGAAGTAATAATAATAATTCACATGATCTGAAATTTCACATGAGGCTGAAAAATTTCCCAACTATATAAATGTCTTAAAAGTGTCATAAAATCATATATTTTCAATATATATATACAGAATTTTCATTTTCATTATCTTTCATTACCTTTTTAAATAATGTCTTTAAATTACATAACACTACAGCTGCACGATTAATCAAAATAAAATTTATATTGAAATGACAGATGACATTTCGATGGTCACATTTACTGTTGTTTGCCTAATTTTTGCGTTAAGAATCTAGCTATTTCAATAGGAATCTACGTAATTTGGAATTTTGTGTGAGGCCAATGTCAAATTTCACAAAGTGTTCATGTTGGTCACGTAAATTCGCCGTGTTGATCAGCAGAAAGTTGCTTGGTTTGAAAGTGACTTCGGTGTAAGCTCTGCTTCAAAAAACTCTACACTACTGACCCTTTTTTGTTTGCAGATTTTCATAATATGTCACTAACATGACCACATCTTTAGGCTAATCAGCATCCTAATATAAAATGGTGCCTTACTAATCTAAAAAAAAAAAAAAAGACAGTAGAACTGAGTACTACAAGGTGGGGAAATCATGCAGAGCAAGTGAAGCTTAAAGTTTTTGTTTGGCTATGACAGCCATCTGTTCACTCAAACGATTGCACGAGTACTGTAATTGAAAATAAACATTCATGAAGCTGACATGGGTATTTTGCTGAAGATGTCTTCTGAAGAGGATGATCTACTCTTGGTCTCTCTCCAGTGAAGTCACTTACGGAAGAGACGGGCGGAATCATCCATCAAGTAGGTCACGGCATTGCACTGCAAACCCGGGGTTGTTACATTTGTATTGATTTACCCCGGAAAGGTCCTCCGATAATTGCACGAACAATCTCTTCAAGTCAAAAGCACAAATTTAGAGTATGTCCCATCCCTCCCCTTGCCTCCAGTCCTCCATGGGGTCGGCTGAGTCAGGCAGATGCTAATGTAGTCACTGGCGTCCTCTGCTTAATGGCAGACCAGTAATGATGAAGAGAGGAAAACTAGACAGACATACACAAATGCACAGCTAAGGACCTCTTAGAAAGCCATCATCATTGTGTGGGAGACAGAAAGGGGCATTCTTAGATAATCAGGACTTCTATTCTGCTATTCGATTGTTGTCATCCATGTACAGAGGGCTAAAAGTTGGATAATGAGATACAGCTAGCATGATCCTAAGGTCGTGAGCTGGGGTGCGATTGCCAACTATGGTTGCAAGCTCTTTTGAATTGCGTTGGTAACGACGGACCTTGCAACCATAGTTGGCTTTGGTTTTGTCTTGTTTGTTTAAGCGTTTAGTTTTTTAACATAAGGCGTATCTGCGAGATGTTTTACTTTAAATTTGTTTCCGGTTTGTTTTGCGTGAGTATAAGACGATGTTTAATCCTCGAAGACTTTTGTCACTGCTTTTTCTTTTTGGGAGGAGAGCCGTGCCCCTTTATGCCACAAAGTGAAGTGAACGGTTGACGCATTGAGTAACGCATTCAGTAAGTCAATGCTTACTAGGGAGTTTATTCTGAGTTTGTACTCAGTTGACCGTGTGACATCCCTGCAGAATTATGAAGAAGTTCCTATATAATTGTGGATATATTGCAGAATCGTAACCCTTAAACGCATACCTCGGGTCAGTACCGCCCTACTCAAAAATCCCATTCATTTTTTTTACAAATTGTATAGGGTCGCTAACGACACAAGGTGTGTAAAAGTGTAAGTATATTTTTTCTGCACAACAGTAATTGAATCTTTGATGACTGAATAAGTGCAATTCACCTTTATTCCACTAGGCGGTACACAATGATAAAGTGATGTTTCACCTATAGGCAGAAAACAAAAGAATAGGAAGCATCATCAAAACTTGAAATGGCTCAGCGATTTACTGCAGAGAAATACTGAACAATCAAATATTAGTTTCACTGTTGATGGTGAATATGGTGAGGATGCTGTCAGCAATCAAAATGTTGATTTTGAAGATGTTGAAAATTATATTTTTGAAAATACGTTTGAGATGTCGAATATGAGCCAGATGCAGAATGTACTGGGAAATGAGCTCTGACAAGGACAGTGATGATGGTGTAAAACATCTGCTCAAACTGAACCCTTCCAAGCTTCCAACCAAAAGGTAAAACAATATGCTTCTTTAATTGTTACTCCAATATTAGGAGAGTTTTATATTATTGCGACAGGTATAGAGATCCATCCGTGTCAGATATAGATCTGAGACGCTAAAGACCCGAATATGTGATAATGATTGGCAAAACATTCTTGCATTTAAGGGTTGAAAAAGCCTGGCCTTCAGAAAAAAACCCCAAAGGAAACAGGGTAAGCGTGGAGGAGTAAAGTGAATCAAAGATTTAACCCACTGTCAAATATTATACTGAGCAATGTTCGCTCACTTCGTCATAAGATGGATAAGTTGCAGGTGAATGTGGCTTCGCTACATAAGTTCAGGAATATGCACATATTAGTGTTGAAACATGGTTGGATAACTCTGTGGATGAAGACAGTCTGTGGGTAAGCAGATTTCTTGGACCTGTACGATTGGATAGAGATAAAGACGTTACTGGAAAAAGATGGAGGTGGAGTGTGTGTGTGCATTAAGGAGTGCTGGTGTAACACCATGACAGTGCAGGATAAAATGTGTACTTTAGAGATTAAAATGCTTGTTCTTTCTAGCTGCCTGTTCTATTTCCCACTTGAGTTCCCTCAATTATACTTTTGTGTGTATACATCCTTGCACTAGTGGATGCAGCAACAGATGTATTGATAGACACTCGGCACAAACCGAGTTGCTACATCCCCAGATTCTTCTAAATCCATTTTGGGGGATTTTAATCAATGTCCTATGGACAAAGTTTTAAAAGGATATTATCTACACCTTTTGTGTTGATGCTATTATTCCTAAGTCTGACTGTATTCTTATCAGGGATCAGTGAGGGGAAAAAAAAAACTGATAAGCAAGGAGGTTTTAAAAGAGCGATCAGACATGACAAACTTTACTATGGAAATAAAATAGAAGAAATGTTTATTTTATTGGATAAACTTCATGGATCTATTGGATTTCCTGAAGGTTGTGTACTATCATCAATTCTCTTAATACTTTATACAGATGAGTGCCGAAATTCTCGGGATAATTGTCATGTTCTTAAATATGCAGATGACATAGTTCTTCTATCCCTGCTATCAAGTTTGGAGTATGATGATAGTCATGAGTTTATTACTTGGTGCAATGGAGCAGAGTTGCAACTAAATATCTCTAAAACAATTTATTAATTTGAGGGAAAATGCATCTAGGTTGCAACCTGTATACGTTCATGACACAGCATGGCACAACAACACAGTTGATAGAGTAGAGGAGTACAAATATCTTGGAACTTTTTTTGATACTACACTAAAGTTTCAGCAGACCACGGAGGCTCATCAAAGAATCAATGTTCTAAGGAAACTGAACTCATTTTGAGTACAAAGATTTATACTGAAAACCTTCTATAGCACTTTTATTGAGAGTATTCTCAAAATTACCAGCGTGCCTCTGCGGAGTTTAACAGAGTTTTATGAGCAGCAAGTGATAAGGAAAGCCTGGAGTATTATGGGCGATAGCATGCACTTTAAGATAATGTCTTCAGGTAAGCGGTTCAGGAGTATTAAGTGTATGACTAATGCTACAAGTCTACTTTTGCGCCAGAGACTATCCGTCTTTGATTTTGTAAACATTTCTTGATGTATTTTTTGTTATTTATTAAACTGAATTAATTTTTAAGCATTTTGTAATATGTATTACCAATATATATATATATATATATATATATTATCGTTTTCACTTGCATATACATCACAATAAAGATGAATAACTGTGAAATTAAACAATTCCATTTCTTTGTGTTTCCAGTAAACTTTCAGTTAGCAGAAAATTGTGCTAAATGATATTTAATCAGGCAAGTGTGACACAGTTGTGCCACTGATGAAGTTTCACTCAAGGCAACATCATGTTAAGATCAAGAAAGAGATAATCTTTTACTCAAAAGAGGTGCGTACTTTCTCTTAACCCTGAATGCTTAAGTGAGCTCCAGAGAACCGGATCACTTGAGAACGAGACCACTGGGCCCAGTGTCTGAATATAATGATCCACTCACCATCAGCAGACAGCGAAACCCACTTGGGTGTAAACTAAATTAAAAGAGCAATGTTGGATGTACTTGCAGGGGATTATGGGGTGACCAGCACAGCCTCTGTGGCTCATCTCCTCTGGACTCCCTAATACAGCGGGCTGTTTACTCAGACTTTGGAGTTATTCCTCTGGAATTAAGCCCTAGTGCCCACCTGTCAATCACCCAGCCCCTGCTTCTGCCCATTTGAAGCCCCACATGGTCACAGAAAAGCTATTTTTGGCTGGTAAGGGATCTCGCTGTGCCATGTCAACAGGCCCGCACTGGACCCGCTGGCCTGACGGAGGAGAAGAAGATGTTCCTCAATCCTCTGCTTCCCTACGTCTGGAGTCGGCGTGCAAACACGAGAGGATTTGGCAGTAAATATCAAGACTTCATTTGCGGCCACAAGAATGCATGTAAATATATCAGCATTTGTGTTCTCTGCTGCTTCTGTTTGATTTGAAACGTTGTCAGGCAATATGACAGCAGGTGTGCCCGTGCGTGCATTCGTGCATGGCTTATTTAGCAGCGGGTGATTAATGGCCACTTGGGTAGGCTCTCTGTTAATAAGGTGGGAGGTATGAAAATCGGATGTACCTGTTAATATTAGTTTTGACTAATGATTCCTCCTGTTAGTCAAGCTCAAAAGGGGTCTAATGAGGGTGACGTCTGGTTATTAATGAAGCAATACAATGTTTATCATGCACCGCATTGCTAGCAAATGAATGGGTGTGAAATTTGATCTATTCCAATGTAATTGAGGCACATCTATCTTTGGATTACATTCTTCGAGTTGGAATGAAGGGCTTGGAAAGAGAGACGCTGAGCCGTTGATTAGTCTCACTGGGTTATGATGGGAAGCCCATGCCTCTAATTCACCTTTCATTCATTACAACTCTATCCATCATGCTTAAAGCCATCAGCATTCAAAATCCAGCCCGTGAAAAGGAATCACAAACTTGTCATACCTTCCCTGCCCTTAATTTGTCATCAAGCACAAATGTAGAAATCACATGCAGGTGTCTCAATAACTGGGATATATGTGGAGATTGCGATATGTGCATAAATTGATGCATCTATTCATTATTTCCCACGTGCATAAAACATTATGTGAACCAGGTTTGAATAATTTTATTAAATAGGACTGATCGATTAGATCAATGAACTTCAAAAGGTCATTTGGAATATTTTAATTTTATACCACTATGTCTAAATAAATGAGAAAAAAACTAAAATCCTAAAAAATCTATTGTTTTATATTATATAAATGTAATATAGACATCTGAGCAATATAATGTTCATTGGGAAATAATATAGGCAATACTATTAATTTGTTAATTAGGCAACTATATAAGAAATCATATTAATGTGTTAATTAGGCAACAATATAGGAAATAATAGGCAATTACTATAAATATAAAGGCAATTAAATATATAAAAATAGTAGAAATTAGAATGCACTATTAAAAAAACAATATTGTATGTATTGATATTAATAAGGGAATACTATGTTGTGATTGAATGTGTATGATAAAATTCAACTCCTACTGTAACTCTAATACTGGCCAATACATCCCATATGGACCAATAACATTTCTAAATATTAAAAATGACCAATAACCAATATACTGTTGTAACAATGTGTAACCCTTCCTCTTTTTCCTCTTCATGATACACCCAATTAATCTTACAAACCTGTAAGATTTAGAGATTTTCAGGATGCCTCATTACATTCTACTCCTAACACTGGGCAATGCTCAGAATATCTCACAGACATAGATATTTTTATATTCATATTCACTTATTTTCGTAAGTGGTCTGTAACATATGGCCAATTTACACTTGCTTTTCGTATGTGTCTTATTTATGTAAAAACACACGGCGTCTCTCTTCACGAACCGGGCTCTTCATCACCTGTTCCAAGATGCTAATGAAAAGTTTAAATCGCTTGATTTGGCACCATAGTACAATTCTGTCTCAGTGACAAGGGTATGAAATTGAAACCCGGTCATCTGTTTAAATATCCCAGTTATTGTCAGATGCTAATGAAAACAATCGTTCATGGTTAAATTTGTGTGGAGAAATTACATTAAAAAACACATAAACCAAGAGGGCCTGACTGATGAAATGCACAAGATAGAGGAGAGGCAAGGAGAACGCTCCACAAAGTTCACTGCATTGCTGCCCACAGTTTCCCAGTGTTATTGCTTCTCTGTGTCTGGGATCAGACGGAGTTTGATTTCTTCCCACTAGAAAAAAAAAAAAAAAATCAGAGCTGTTCTGCTTGCCTTCCCTCTGATGAATCCGGTTAATAACAATGAATTGCAGAAGCATATCTATGCCAAAACAACTCTTGCTTCATTGGTTATACTCCTCAGTTCAGTAAATTTGTTAATCGCACAATTATTCCAGAAGGTAATATGCATTAATATTTGAAAAGAACCCTCAAGCTTGCATAAAAAAGACCTCTAAATGATACACACAAAAATAATAAATAAATAATATGGTGATGCAAGTGTGCCTACTGAATAGAGTCTGTTTAGCTGAAAATTACATTAAAAAGGGAACAAAAGCTGTATGATTCAATCTTAATGCCTTGGATTTGCATAATAAAGATCCCTAGGAGCTTCATGCATAGGTAACTGTTTAGCATTTAGTGCCTAAAATGATGGAATGAGATCAGTCCCTAGGCAGGTGTGCAATGTTTTCACCACAGAGCGGATGTTTAAAGCCAGCTTTGCATGGAGACGGTCACAACTGTACATCTGTAGCGTTATGGCTCTTCCAGAACTCACATCTAATTCAGATTAGTACAGAACAGAGGGAAATAGCATTATAAAGAATAAAATAACCATAGTTTCACAGTAACAATTTATTTCAAAAGTCCACTTTAGACATTATACTGACTAAATGTAACTTTGAAAGTACATGTTTGACTTATTCTACACAGCTCTAATGAGAGTTAGTTGCCATGTTGCAAAGTTACTTATAGTTGATTGTATATAGTATTATAGTATAATTGAATGTGTAACCATTTCACTTATGTGATGTTTACAGATGAACAAGACTAATATAGTAAATCATGTTGGTAAACTATGAATAAATGAACAACTTGTTCAAAGATGTTCAAGTATAACAATCTGATTAACCTGATTAACCCAATCATCCTGAACATTTCCAGCTGTGGATTTGCCTCAAGAGGTTTAAACACTGGCACACTGGGAAGATGCACATAAACGGATTACCAAAAATTAATAAAATGCGTTGTGAATTGCAAGCAAAGCATGAAACATACATAAAGTCCCACACCTACATTGGCTTCTTAAGTTGGGACAGCTGCCAGTCATTGGGAATAACACTGTGAATTCGAGCTTGTCAGAAAATTTAGGGTTTGTTTTGCTCACATTGGCTGAATTCCGCTTTTCGTTCCTTCTTGAAGAACCGCTATTCATGTGTCAACAATCAGAGCAGAATGCACAAACAGAAAAACACTGATGGGTGACAAATTACGGAGTAAGTTGTTTTTGAATGCGTAGCACTGCATAAACAGAATGCAACATGACTGTTTCAAGCTCTGGCACATGAAAATAATCGAGGATATGTCACCGTGAGCCTATGGGTTGTCTCGGCACATTGTCTCCGCATACAAAAGACATTACTGATGCCATCTCCGACATCACCATTGCACTTTGGCAAGAAAATAATATGTTTGACAAATAAAATTATGACTGGCAGACAACTAAACGGCTCTTGTCTGTTGGCAGGAGGAAATTTCTGTGCTGTCTTGTCATGTATTAACCTAAAAAAAAGACGCAGTATGTCCTAACAGCAGCGTTTTCCTCGTGTTCTCTCAGAATCGAGGATGACTGGCAGAATGATTGACATAAAGCAATGCTGGATCAGGAGTACGGCTGGATACCGATGTCATTGTGATCGTGCATTGGCACAAAATAACAATCTACATTTTAAGAAATTATGATTGCCACTCTCTGAAAAGACTGCCAGAACAAAGTACGCACGATAAAGAGATGTTTCCGCACGATAAAAAGAGGCAAGCTGCTGAAACAAGCAGCATGGGGAAACTACTTGAGCTCTCTGCCCTCTATATGTTGGAGAAATGCAAACAAGGATGCTGGGAAATCTGTGGAGAGCCTTAACATCTGTCCACTGGCCAGAGCTGATGTCCTGCCAGCCAACAGCTTCTTTGCCCTCTGTAGCAGAAACGTTTGCCACAAACAATCCCATGTGGAGTCTCAGCAGAGTCAAGACTCTGTCCTTGAGAAATCCTTCATCCACTCTCAATGAGTGACACTGGGGAGACTTATTAGTCTTATTAGGACTTATTAGGGATATAAATTGTGATGTACTAATAAAAAAAAAGTCGATTGATTGATTGATTGATTGAATTATGATGACTTTAAAATACCCAATGACCCGGTTTCACAGACAGCGCTCAAATTAAGCCAGGATTAGGCCGTAGTTCAATTGGGACATTATAAATGTGCCTTAAAAAAAACATTACTGGTGTGCATCTTGAGACAAAACAATGGCACTGACACGTTTTAAGATATGTCACTGCAAGTTGCTTTCAGTTAAAACAGCTCAAACGCATTTTAGTCTGGGACTAATCTTAAGCCTTGTCTTTGAAACCTGGGAAATGTGTTGCTGTGTCATCGGTCATAATTGTGAATATCCATTACAAGTTAATTGTTACTTTCTTTACCATTTGTCTAATTATACATTCTCTCAAATGTTTGAAGAATATTTATTTTTTTGTTAGTTTGGAAATTTCCTATCACATGATAAATTATGCATATTCAACAGTCTTATGTTTAAAACTGCAATTCATAAGTTTAGGGGCAGTTAGGTATCTTAGTGTTTTAGAAAGAAGTCTCTTTTGCAGGAATTTTATGCAATTTAATACCTGTGATGGCAAAGCTGAATTTTCAGCATCATTATTTCAGTCTTCAGTGTCACATGATCCTCCGGAAATCATTCTAATATGCTGATTTGGTGCTCTAGAAACATTATTATTATCACAATTAAAAGCAGTTGCCCTGTTAATCCAAATGAAGCAAATCTTTATGTGTCCCTACTGAAGAATTACAGAATCTCAAGTCATTTCTGACATACAGGCTTGCAGCTTGGTTTCCCACTGGTCAAAATGTTATTTCGAGAGGCACTGCACCAAAGAGCACCACTAGGTAACCCGCCTCCATTAAGCACTTTATTAATTTTTCATAAACACTATTCCCTGAGGACTTTGTAAAAACAAGGACTGAGCAAAAGCAAAATATGTTGTATGATAGCTTATGAAGGGTATAAATTGATGTAAATGTATACATACATGCAGCTCAATACTGCAGTAGAGCACTCTCTCTATCCAATCTCAGTAGTCTTTAAAGAGGACAGTTACTATACATATGAAAATATGACTCTCAAACGGGCCATAAAAGGCATTCTTGGTTCTCAAATGGTTCTCTTCTCCCCCCTGACCCAGAAAGGCCACTTATAGGCCTGTATGGACAGTATAAATAAAATTTATAAATCCCCCTCTTGGTAAAACTTGAACAGGTATTTCCACCCGTAACTTCGCAAGCTGTGCTACAGATTTGCACGGCTGCAGGAATGAAGATGGATGTTGATGTCCCTGCACCATAGCGACACGTTCCTGTGCGGATACAGGGAAAGAGAATGAGTAATAATCGCAGAGATTAATATCAATGATCCAACGTTCCTGTTCTTGATGAGTCTTGTAATTAGAACCAGCAGGGCAGAATGTAAAGCAGCTGTAGCGCCGAAAACACCTGCGTCGTCAGTTTTAACATTTTGTGTATTGAACTTTAATCTTACCGCTCCGTTATTCTATACTTATTTATTGATATTTTTGCCAGTAGTGGGGTAGTTGGCACCATTCTTGATTCACCCCACAGCTCTCCTGCCATAATCCTTCATAGCACAATTTTTCCCTAGCAGGGCTGACTAATAATCACTGTGCCGCAAGGGGAAAAGAGATTGACCTTCAAAGGGATTTCTGGATTTTCTGAGGTATTAGACAATGCTGGATGCCTTTACTAAAATAACACGTTACTCAATGACAGCAGTCAAAATATTTGTAATAGAGAGAAAAGCGAACGCGGGGATTCAAGGGCAATAATAACGCGGGGTCATTGGATTCACAGCGCACTGCAGACATTATCCGCATGTCTCTATAGGGTAAAAGATTCATGGTTTACTGATGACAAGCTCAGGTGATGTAGGAAACCAGCCCTGTATGTTTTAAGCCAGTAGCACAACACAGATCTCAGGGCCCAAACACAAGTGATGACATCATGTAGAGTGTTTGTATCAGGGGTAAAATACTACTGTTGATGGAGACAGACAATGATGGTGTAGGCAATTTAGCCCTGTCTTCAATACTTTTACCTTTATTTAGGTCAATGGGACAATGCAATTGTTATATGATCCCACTCTTATTCATGCAAATGCTTTTAAACCATTCAAGCGTGATTGCTGCTCTTGACTGAATAACTTTTGTAGCTTTAAAAAGGATTAGTCTATATTTAATTTATAATTTATGCAGTGAAGACTGTGAGGTGTTTGATGACTTTATTACATTTCTGTATATATTTTACCTGTTAGACCTATACCTGAAAATCTTAAAGCACTGTTTACAAGGTAACATGGGTCAAAAACAACGAAAATAATATTTTTTTTGTGCATTTTGACAGGGTAAGAAAAAAAAAAAGGTCTGACTGGGTGAAAAGAAAAAATTGAGGCGCACAGGTAAATGTGGCATTTTTTATGTAAAGATTGTTTTAAGTTCACTCAAATTAAAAGTTGTATTTATTAAAGCCTATTGAATGCTCAAATTGACAGCTTTCAATTATACTGTAATGCTGAATGGCTATATTTAATGTCTAAAATTGAGGAAAAAAATAAATTTCATAGATTTCATAGAAATTTTCATCAGTAGCAGTTGGTATTGGTGATGCCTTCTTAAACAAATATTTAAAATATAGGGTACTGTCTTTATGTTGTTTATATATTAAGTTGTAGTTTAAATGTGAAATTATTACAATAATATAACAATACATTAAAAATGTTAATGTTAGATGTGATTAATCACTATTAATCAGAAAAATATGAGATTAATTTTTACATTTTTTAATCGATCGACAGCACTAGTTATATAATAATAGTATTAATAATACTAATTAATAATAGTAATTATTATTATTTAATTATTATTTTGTCTATATATTAAAACAATTATTAACATATTATTTATAATAATTATATATTTTGTTGAATCAACAAAACTTAATATTTTATTTTTGTCCTCCAAATCAAAGACATTTGGCGGAACCAAAATGCAGAAACATGCTGGAAAAAATAGAGATCGAGATAACCCATAACCCATGACAGTGTGTCAAAGTCAGTAAGTCTTATTAAATATTAGATAGAGTGTTGTTGTTTTTTATGACAAGGCAAGGTTAGATTAGGTTGTATAATATCATTTGGTGCAACTCCAAAAAAAAAAACAAAAAAACAACTTTGAGATACTTACGAATTAACAATTCATTATATTTGTAAAAAAAAAAAAAAATTCAAATTTAGAAATTAATGATTATGTTTATACACACTTTCTACTGGTTGGTTAGGCCACATGATATTTTAAAGCAATTCAATCTCAAAATCACAATGTAGCTCTGTTCTAAAAACTTTCCTTGCTTTGAAGCAGCTTAAAAAAAATCATTCTAGATACACTAGCCATAATATAATTGGCTCACAACGCCATGAGGGGGCCCTGAGCACCAACGGAGGCAACGGGGTGTCCTGAACGCTTGCGGGTACCAAATACAACTTCACAAGATTTTAGAATTGGGGATTTTAAACACGCAAAAAGCAGGTACCCCAGAAACCAGTGGAGTAAATACGATTTTGTTGAGGCCAAACAGAATAAACGAAATTACAAGAGCCAAGAAGCTTGGGGCTGGTGACTAAAGATATAAATCTTTATCTGTTCGGGCTACAGGCTGACCTCTGATTAACTGCATTTGGGGGAAATTTACAGCTGTGGATCTCCTCAGCAACAAAATCATAAATGAATCTCAGTGAAGGATTGAGGCAAGTTACAAGGACTAGGATGAATTACTTCAAGGTTCTATGTGTATGTGTTAGTATCTTAATCCTGATAATCGAGCATGTTCCAGTCCACACAAGCTCCATAAACAGACAAGATGGAAAGACCATCAAACCTCAAGGTATTTCAAAATCATCTAAAGTCCTATTTACAATCTCAACATGAGATGTTAGGCGTACAAGCGACCGTACACAAAGGCCCTAGATCCATGTGCAGACCTTTATAAGTAGAAATGGCTTATTTCACTTATCTCTTACTTCCAGAGAACATAGGACAGAGAATATCAAAACCCCAAGATAGTCACGACCCGACTGCTCCCTACAAACGTGCCTTGTCCTGTCTTGCCCTTACTGATAAAAGTCCGGCTGAAATTGCTGACAGAAAATCAGCAAAAAAAAAAAACATTCTTTTCCAAAAGTGTGCCCTGTTCTGACCTCTAAAATGAGTATTTGAGTTAAAAGACTGGTAAATCAATATGGAGGGCCACATTGGCAAGAAATATTGCCTGCAAGGCAATAGGACCTACGGGAACATTTGGCTTACACCACCCACAAGAATACCACTGATATAGAGGGATAGTTCACCTAAAAATGAACATTCTATCATCGTTTACTCATTTTGTTTCAAGCCGGTATGGCTTTATTTCTTATATGGAACACAGAGGATACTTTGAATCTTTCAAGTTTGTATCTAATAAAAGTCAATAGGCTTAAAAAAATGGACATTGGACCTAGAGCTGCACGTTTAATTGTATTTTAATTGTGATCATGATTTCTGCTTCCCTCATTTATTTAAGCATAACTGCCTGACATATTTGCAATATATCCAAACATGAATCTTGACTACATTGTTGCGAAATAAAAGCACTTTTGCAACCTCTGTGCTAGAATACACATTATTTTAGTTGTCTTAAAAAAAAAACATTAACATAACTTTTAGCAGTTCATAATGTAGAGAAAAAAAAGGTAAAATAAAACTTTAGTAGGAGTTGATGCTTTCTTAATGTGTGCTTACCTGAAAATGCAATGATTCGAATTTTTACTAATTTAAAATGTCTCAAATGAAAACAATCGATAACCGCAATTATAGTTTTTGAGCAAAATAACTGTGATTATTTAACAATTATCCAATAAAGCCCTAATTGGATCCCATTGTTTTCCACAGTATGGACACAGACATTTCTCACAATATTTTCTTTTGTGTTCCACAGAAGTAAGAAGTTGAACAATCCCATTGGATGAACTACTTAAACATATGTGCCAAACCAGTTAGGTCGAAGGGGAAAGCATTTCTAGGGAATCTCCATGGGAATTGTAATTGAATGTAATGCATAGGGGGGTAAAACCCTAGCACCAAACCAAAGATTTGTTCCACCCTCAGAGTTTTACACGCAATCCATCATGGCACAGAGGGTTCCCTGGCTTTGGTCCTGCAGCGTAGTTCATTTCTAAGGTGTTAAACATGTCCATCTGTTTTCCCCCAGCAGAAGCTACAGCACTGCGTGAATCCCGGCGAGCACCTTGATCATCCGCAGTGGCAGTTGTTCCCTGCCGAAAAGCCCACGAGCGGACCCGGCTAATCTCTGGCTCCGTGGCAGAGATGGATGGAGGCACATGGACGCATCCATCTGCTGGTACCCTCTTGCCTAATAGACCCTGCAGTGTAGCTGGGAGTGAGGGTGGTCATCCTGACAACGAGTCCCAGACACTGGAGAAGACTCCTGCTAGCTCTCGGTCGTAAATTACTGGAGCTTCAAATGCGACTCGGTTTGAGTTCAATTTCTCTCCCTGATACAGTAAATAAAACACCAAGGGTACAGGCAGTGAAATATATAAACTCCCTTCACAAGCTATAATCTACTTGATTCTGTTGTATGGACCAGAGCTTAATTCATGTCCGCTCCACCTTACAGTACAATTACATTTTGCATTCTACTCCTAAACACTACCGTTCAAAAGTTTGGGGTCTTTTAACATTTTTTTTTTAAAGAAATTAATACTTTTAGTCAGCAAAGAAACATCTTAGAAAATATTGATATTCTTAATTCATCTTAATTCATGATTATCCAAACTATAAAACTTTTAAAACTTATTTCAAAACTTTCAAATAAGGCTTTGTAGTCAACATTCAAATATGAAATAATTTAGCATTTTCTTCACTAAATTGGGCAATCTGAATCTTTCTGAATGGTGAAACCTTTGACATTCCTAGTTAAAAGTACAATTATATGATCAATAAGTAATGACAACATATGTTTTTACATTTCTTTAACTCATCAAAATAAGTAGAGCAATTTTCAACTTTTTTTAAGTTGTGAACAAGGTTCATCACATTTTTTAAAGTCAGTTTAATGTCATTTAAGTTGAAATGACTTAAACATCCAAGTTGATTGTACTTAAAACATTTTTACAGTGTATGCTTTGCTGATGCACATCATTCAGAAACAAACATAAGTCTGATGTCAATAGACTCTCATCTGCACTAAAAGTTCTAGTGTCAATCCAGCCTTGTCTCTTCCCGAGATCCCTAGGGATTATACTCCACAGAGAGGAAATGCTTTAAGTCCAGGAATGCATGATATCATAATGTCAAAGTTCCATTGTGGATTCAACAGCACACCAAATTTGACTACTTATTAATATCTACATAGAGTCTAGCCTGAGGCAATCCACATGTCAGAGGAACCAGGCCAAAATCAGGATACAAGGAAGAGAGACCGCGAAAGGAAGTGAGAGGGAGACATTGGAGAAGAGGAGGAGGAGCCGTGAGTGAGTGGGCCCACATGGACATCTGCTGCACTCTTGCAGGCTGAACTAATCCTTTCGGTTAGCGGCGCTCACAGGGCAAAGCCTCTCTGATGGCAGATGTCCTCTGTACTCTGTCGCTTGCCTTTTCGCCCTCTACCAATGCGACCCGTCACGACCAATGAGGCCCATCACTTAGACTAAAGCACAAACACATACGTAGAGTACTAAATCTACATGGTAGTGCTATTAAATCTGTAGGGTAGCATGAAAGCTGCGTCAAGATCAGAAGTGGCAGTAATAAATTACAACAAACACATATCATACACTGTCTTTGTAAGGTAGCTTTCACACTTGGTTCGATTGCCTGGTCCAAACCCGCATTTGATTGCCCCCCCCCCCCCCCCCCCCCCCCCCCTCCCTTCCCCTCTCCCTTCCCCCTCTCTCTTGTGTTCACATTATATTATTTGGGTCCAAAGCACAGTACACTTGCATCATCAAATTATATCACAAATTATATTACAAAGAAGAGGAGGAAGAAGAAAAATATATAAATTATTAAAAAAAAAAAATATATATATATATATATATATATATATATATATATATAGGGTTAAACTGACCACTCACTTCAACAACAGCCAGTACTAGCAGCAAGCATTGGAGAGGCAAAATAATGGACGAGCGACGATCCAGGAGAGTTGTTAAATGCTTGTTAAGATTAATAAACACCCTCCAATGAAGCATCTCCCCAGACACACTGCTTCCTGAATAGGGTCAGACATCATACATGCTTCCTTAAAGACCCTGTGGCAGGCTTACACTTAAGCAAGCATATGACTGAGGGGAACGAGAGAGAGAGAGAGAGAGAGAGAGAGAGAGAGAGAGAGAGAGAGAGAGAGAGAGAGAGAGAATGTGATAGAAGACGCTGAAGGCAAAAAACGTGGAGAAAAAGCAAGAGAGGCGGAGGTTAGAGAAAGCAAAAGACTAATGAAACTGAAACATCATGGGTATTTGTTTCAAGGGAGAAGAAAATTAATAAGCATGAAAAATAATAATACTCAACACTGGGCCACATGGAATGATTAAAGCAAAACAGCAAAACAATTATTACAGGGTGAGAAATGCGGTGAAGTCTTGACAAAGAAGTAAACAACCGAACTAACCGACACGTGAGCACACACATCTCCTCCGGCGACTGCATCTGCTTTACACCGGTGCAGCAGCCAACAAACCACCCACATACTGACTAACAAGTGCTGATGACTCAAATCAATTTAGATCTGGTTAACAGTTTTACTGGAACTAAGGGGACCATCCACAAGCAGCGAGTTGCGTCCCTTTAAATGGAAATATAACATATAAAAAAATACATAAACTATGAGTCATTCGCGAGCAGAGAGCGACGCTCCTTCAAAAATTAAATGTAATATTTTTAGAAGACATTTCGTGGTCTTAATATGATCTTTTTGTTCCCAATAAAATAAAGTTTGCCTGATATAAAATAATACCTTAAACCAGCCTAAGCTAGTTTGGTGGTTTTATCTGACCATAGCTGGTTTTAGAAGGGTTTTAAGCACTGGAAGACCAGCTAGTCACAAACTAGTTTTTTAGCAGGTTTCTGTGAAAATCTGATTTTATTTGCTAGATTTTGCAAAAGGGTTGCAAAAGGTCACATATGAACGTATGATACGTATGAAGACTTTAGATGACGCCAACTTTGGATCGACATAAAAAAACGGTCATATATTATCCTTACATTGTAAAATGATACTGAAATTGTAATCATTATATTATGTAATCATTATATTATGTGTTCAGCAGAAAAAAGAAATTCATACAAGTTTGAAACAACTTGAGGGGGAGTAAATGATGACAGTTTTTCAAGTGAACTATTCCTTTAACTGAATACATGAATACATGTTATATTGCTGCCATAAAGACATTTTATTTGATACACTCATCTTTGGCTAGTAAAAGAATACTTCCTAAATTGTAACTATGAAACAAGCATTATACAGAATATTTAAATTGAATTGAACTTATCGTTGCTCAGCAAAAAAAAAAAATCATATTTCACTCTAAATATCGCCTAAATTTCGCTAACATAACCGCACATTAACTCTGGAGCCAGTAATATTTTCCTTATAGGTATGGCGCATTTAGGTTAACGATAGTTGCTAAAGAGCATTGGGACACCAGCACTACCAAAAAAATAAATAGAAAATATGATGGTGGCACTGTAAAACAGGCCCTTATGCCAGCTGATTAGCTGTCAGAGAGCGGTTTTATTCAGGGGGGCATGACGAGAGCGACTCGCTCCATAAATCTACAACAGTTCTGATAATGACACTCAGACTGTGTGCAGTTCTATAATCCATTAGGCCCTCTCACCATTACAGCACCTTTCCCAGAGGACGCTCCGGAGCTTAGCCGAACCCCAGACAACCATGAGAAAAACATAGCAACAATAAATTAAGGGTTGTGGCATGCGGGCACATGCTTAAACCCCCTAATGGATCTGTGCAATCTGAAAAATAGCCAATAATCAGCAGTGGATTTGTTATAAAAAGCTAAGGGCGACTGAGGGAAGATGGCTACGAACTGAATCATTAAGGGAGAAAGATCACACTGAGCCTCATTTACCAACGGAGAGATATGCTGTGAAGATTCTGATGCAAATAACTGATGCTAATTTCAGAATCTATGCATTCAGTGTTGAATATTTTTATGAAGCACAGACTAACGACTCACACTAACAGATGCCTCATGCCACCAGCATATTAGCATCTACCAGCACCCTGATACTGGTCAAAATGGTGACTTAAGGCCCGTTCACCCCAATAAAGATAACTATATTAGCAGCCACACCAGCTGACGGTATAGTTCCGTTTCTAAGTGCGTGGTTGTCTGCCGCTTTAAATACTCGAGCTCATTAGGATGGATTCTGATTGGCTGTCAATGTTTTTATCGTTCATCAGCTGGATAAAATCGTTCCGAAAGTGATTTCAACGATATCGTTTCTCTGTGCCGTTATCGTTATAGCTGTGGTGTGAACTCTGCTATTCTTTAATATTGAGAACGATTTTTAGAGCTATATCTTTATCGTTATCTTTATATTTATCGTCCTTGGTGTGAACGAGCCTTTATACTGTACAGATGAGAACAACTTAATTAAACTGGCAATAATAACCCTTTGTAAGACTGGCAGCAGCTACTAATGTGTCTTGAACAAGTCTATTTGAACAAACGCCCCACACATTAATCAAGAGTTGTAGTGACCTATGACTCTTATTAAATTGACAAGTCATCACTTTGACAGACATCCATTGCATAATGTGCTATTACCACTGAAGATTAAACTGACCCTGCATTTTACAATTTACACATTTTCCTCCAATAACCGGAGCATTAAACATGCACTATTTTCATATTTAGGATGTTATAAAGTTGATCAGACTGAAAACTGTTGCTAGTTGCAGTCAAATGACCCTTAAAAGCACAGATGGGTGTTAAGATGATCAGCGTCATGTCTTTATAGAAGTAATTTGCTGCCATCAAAGATTAGAAAAGCATGTTTGCAAAAGCAACAAAGGTTTGTGTGGATTTGTTCCAGTCATTGTACATTCACTCTGGAGACAGATGCATTTCTGCATAATACGTTAAGCACAGTGAAATAAAACAGGCATCATATGAGTTCATATATGAGTTTCCATCATTTTAATCTGAAATAATAACTGTCAATCACTGAGGATTTTGTATGTAATGAAACCGCTGACGGATCTGTCATGAACACAATGAGACATTTGCATAAGAACCTCGGAGACAAATACTGATGAAGCAATTTGAGAAAAGCAACTGCAGCAAAAGATACTTCAATATCAAATATTTCAGTGCTAAACTGCATTTGTGCGTAACTAAAATAACACTTAACTTTCCTTAATAACTGATGCTTTATATCTAGACAACTGGAATATGGAAAGCACCTCGTTCTTGGAGAAACTCTCCAAAGCTTAATAATGAATCCAGCACCATTTGCTCGAGGCAATCTCAATCATTAAGTAAAAATTACACAATTTTATCTCCCTCCACAAATCTGTAGCATTGAAAATGATAACTGACAGAGGGAGAGGCATAGCAATGGGGAAAGAGACAGAGAGACACGCATACAGGCTAGAGTTGTTGTATTGCAATTGAAACTGGAAGGTCATAAACCTTGATAGTTCCAGTATTTACTATCACCTTAAATCATGTACAACTACAGCAAACTTTTCTATAATAAGTTTTCATGCATGCGTGGAGAGCATTGCCACTTCACCCGTTTTATGCTTATGAGCTTGAGGCTATTCACAAGCAACTAAATCATCTTTCACTGGAGGAAAATTGTACCTCTGTGGAGAGAAACAAGCCATTCCGAGGATATCGTACGGGACACTGACCGGGAAACCTTGATGCATGATGGGTAAAGTTAAGCAAAAAATGAAATGCTTACCAAGCACACCAAGCCGATAGTTTACGGTTATGACGATGACGTTGCCGTAACTGGCCAAGATGCTTCCATCGAACATATTTCCAGTTCCTTCCATGTATGATCCTCCATGAATGAAAACCATCACCGGTTTGGGGCTCCCACTTTCACGAATGTCTGGAAAAAGGAGGATAGAAACAGTTAAATGACAAATTACTGTAGACAGCTGCAAAATGCATTCAGAGCTGAGGGCTCCCATTTTGCTCAAATTGGCTTTATTTTTGAAACTTGATTTTAGAAATTTCCTAGGCAATATGAATGTCATGTTCCTGGTGATCGAAAAATGCACATAACTTTTTTTTTTTTATGATTGCCTTTTTTGTTTTGTTTTTCTTGAAGGGCCTGCCAGCAATAAAAAGCGGAAATTAAAATGAGCATTTTAATTTCTGAAGTAATCCTTTGAATTAACTAAAGATTTGACACATAACTAAGAAACTTAAAATAAGGGGACCTTGTCCGCGCTCTCCGAATAGGATCCGCCTGCGCTTCTCCTCATCTTCTCAGATCCCATTTTTTTTTTACCAATGGAAATTGCACGCTTTTTAAATTTCCATACATGGCTTAGGCAAAGTAATCCACTTTGGGCAAATGGTCTCTGTCCGAGAGAGAGGTATTTTCAAAACACAAATGCGATGCAGATGATAACTTTCGTCTTGCTTGAAGGAGAGTGCCATTTCATCATGGTTGCAAAGCCTTCACATAAATCTCGGTTATTTTATTGGGCATGCAGGGACCTGCTTCCGGGAGGTCTCGTAACAAGCGAAAAAAGCAAATGAAAAAAGCAATCATTTTCCAAAACAAATTTCTTAAGGCCCCTAAACAAGACCACCTCTTGCCAAATGTGCACACAATAGTTCTTTTTTATCAGTCAACACAACTTTCTCATTTCTTTTTGTCTCAGTTAACTCATTCTTGGCATTTCTCGTTTCCTCTTGTAAAATGCTCAAATGAGATGTTTTTATCTGTATCAGGTGATTCTCATCTAGTCTCATTGCCTTCTCTTCTCATCTCACCCCTTCCGTTTCTTCTTTTTTTCCTCTTCCAAAATGCTCAAAACAAAACACACAATAGGTTTGTCTCTTTACTGTCTCGTCTTGTCTCAACTCGTCCAACCTCATTTTGTCTCACCTGTCCCGTCATTTTTCTTCATCATCAGACAAAGTCATTTCTTGTCTTGCCTCTTTTCTTGTCTCATCTCGTCTTCTCTCATGTCCTCTCACCTCATCCTGTCCAATCTATTTTGTTCTTCTCTTTCCAAAGTGATTCTCACCTCTCCATTTCCTGTCCCGTCCCGTCCCGTCCCATTTTTTCGCCTCTTGAAAAGTAGGATTTGCACAAAATCATATGTCTCATATTGTCTCATCTTGCTATGCCCCTTCCTGGCCGTCTCGTCTCTTCTTGCCAAATGCTCAAAGAACAGTGTTCTTCTTATTCAGGTGACCAAATGTCTTCCTCATTTCTTTTCATTTCTCGTCCCATCTCCTCTCTTCTCTTCTCCCTTTTAATCAGAGATGTAAGGTCTCATCTTCTCTCATTTCATCTCACCTCACACCTTTGGTTCTTTTGAAAATGCTAAAAAGGGAGATTTGCTCACAACAGTTTTTGTCTTGTCTTGTCCGTCTCATCTTGTCTCACTGGGTTCCTTACTGTAGCATCTCTTCTGTTATCCTCAGATGTCAGAATTGGACTCAATGGTTCTTCTTTATCAGGCCATATGATGTCTCTTCTCTTTTCTCATCACATCTTGTCTCACCACTTCCTGTTACCTCGTTTCTCTTCTGCCAGTGTTGTGACTTTGTGTATGAATTGAGTGCTTTGTTAAGCTGTGTTCATTTTTTAAAAAACTCTCAAGATTCAGTCGCTCTTAAGATTTTATTTAAATTAAGCATTAACTAGGTTTTAATATCTTGTATTAATTTTGATGATGAACTGAATGACCCATGAGCCACGGAAGAATGTAAACTAGCCCAGTGAGTCTATCAGTGTCCAGCAGGAGGGAAAGACAGGAAGTGATTCCTCAGAGAAATGAATACTCCATTGATCCCAGTCTTCATTCAGACTGAAATACTCTTCATCCACAGGCCAGAGTTCACGTGTGTATGCGCACACCAGCTCTTTTGTATTTTCCTCAGTCTTTTATAATGTCATATGTCAAATGCCAACAATAAGTGCAGTGTACCGTGGCCTATCTCCAAAACGTCACTCCTAAATGATAACATGAACAGAGTTTTTCTGTCACTGTTGAAATGTGACCAACTATGTTGACTTGCAAACACTAAGCTATGTATTTTTTTTTTGTCCATACAATGAAAGTCAATGGGGTCCAATGTTGTTATGGGGTCGCAATAATTGTTCAAATCATGTAACTATATGTTTCACAGTTTGGAATGACATTTTTTGAGAAACTGAAAGCCGGTTACTTAAAAGTTTCGATCTGGCACAATCTAAGACCACATGCTTGCATTGTCTCTTGGGCCTTTTGCTACCGATTGCATGGAAAAAGTCAATAAACGTTGTTCACTTCATACTAAAGCACCAGATTAATGAATATGTCAAACGTGGCTATTGATTTTGGTGATAGTTTGCTTTAGTAAATCTCTGGCAAATAGTCATATCTGGATAATACCTTGGCATTTAAAAGTTGTTATATATGATTGATGATCCTGGGATATGGCCCATATGCATCTTTTATATCGAAAACAAAAATGTAAACTAATTAGAATGGATATTAATATCTGTGAGTGGGCCACTGATGTAATCAAGCCAATTACTGGATCTATGAAATAAAATCAGAGGAGCTGGTTGGCGAGAACTGTCGCCGATGCCTAGGCAGCTGGTATAAGCAGTGTGCAGTAATAAGGTAGCGTTATGTCTACATAATTAATGTGCGCTCAGTGTCTCCTCTCAGCCCTATCAGCTACAGCTGTCTGAGAGCCAAACGCCAGCCCTTTTCCACTTAGCAAAAATTTTTGGCCTCAGGAATTTATATAAATGTATTTACTTATGTTTACCCTGTTTGGGTACATTTGAACATGAATTCACTCATACATTCGATTGAAAAGCACCACTGAGGCACATGATACAAACTGTGGTAATTTACATCAAGCTGTTTCTAAGTAGGCTAAAGGGTAAAGATATTGCTTTATTAACTTCTGTCTGATTCGGAGATCTTCAGAATCAGTTTGCTTTAACCGTCACCTGATTTTCAAAAAGCTAAGAACTGTGATAACAGCTTATAATAACCTTGGAGTGTTCTGACACACTGGGTTTGTGTTTCTCTGTTTAAAGTCCTTTTAGTGAATGTTTGAATTCTGTTAACAAGTAAACCTTAGTACTGTGGAGTAAATTACTGAAACTAGCGACGCACTAACATTTTACGTACTAGCGAAGCCACAGCTACATGTTTCATGTTAGCATGATGGTAGTCCAAGATTTTAAAACGGTGAAGGTTTCTAGAAACAAGTATTTTATTAAACAAGCTAAAACACAACAAAAACACAAGATTTAGCACAGCAAAATGCTAAATCATATACGTCACGTTGTATTGTGGAATGGGCCGTGGTAACAATCAAATACATTCTTCTAAACGGTTCTGTCATTTATGTAGCATTCAAAAGTGATTTATTGATTTAGGTCTTATTTATAGTTAAATATTAAGTTAGAGAGTTTAGCTGTGGTTCATGACTGTTATATATACTGTTAATTAGAGTTTGTTTTGTTTAGATCTGCTCAATTATCTATTCAAGTTTAATAGTGCATTCATTCATACTTTTTAGTAGTAGCTAACTATATTGAGTAACTAACAAGATAAGGCTTCAAAACAGACTGAAGTAACTGTACGTACAGCAAACAAGGTTCAGGCTGAAAGTTTGAGCAGATCCTCGAAAAAGAAGAATTGGGAGCTTTCCAAGTGCACACACTGTTGTTACCATCAAAGGAACTGTCGATCACTGGAGACGTCTTAATAGATTCACAGTTGTTGCAGTCTTTGGGAAGCTCTTGGTTTTGAGAGGACTTATCCATTGTAGCTTGATGTACGGCATTTTCCGATAAGAAGAGACACCTGATGGTTGGCTGTGAGTGTCCTGATAGAAATTCAAACCAGAACTCTGAAGACACCAAGTCCGAGCGATGAGTGTTTCCCCAGTATATCTTCGGGCATGCTTAAGAGGATTATTCGGTCGGTTTTCAAGAGAGTTCATGTGAGATACTCTGCGGGATTCTCACTGTATATTTGTGTTGCTGTAATCTTTTGATGTGCAGATCAAAGCGAGCAGGCTCTTTCCTGGTTTTAGCCTGCTCTAATTGGTTCTTATTTCATTTGATTATACAGGAGACAGTCTTCACTGTGGTTTAGTTCTGACAAGAACACGAAAGGAAATACTTTTATCACATACAGTCACTCAGGGATTATTATCATTAGATTTTGTACCTCTTTTACAGTCTACAGCCCAGGCATTTAATCGAAGTGTTAATTTGTTGTGCATCTGTATAGATTTTGGCACGTCCACTAAACATGGGACAATTAAAAGTCGTCTCAACGGCTGGACAGTAATGACTATTGATGCACAGTCTGATGGAAATGCAGACATGGCGGTTTGGATTCCAGGAACATACAATGTTGCATAGGAAATTTTTGCAGGGGGCTTCCGGTTAAATAACGGAAGATTACCAATCGGGGATTTATTATTTATTTTTTAAACCAGGGGATTACCTCAGATTTGTTTTGTTTTTTTTTAAGGCAGAAGGGTTGAAAAATCATGCACAAAAAGTGTTAAGAATTATTAATAAGGTAATTAGTTTTTTTTTTTTTTTTTTGCTTGTTTCTGTTTTGTTTAGGTGAGATGCAACATATAAAATTAAAAGGAAATGATAATAAAAAATATTCAAGCAAGAGCCTATGAAGGGTTATTTACAATTATGTGTATCTGGAATGACGGGAGACAGGTCACATCAAGCAAAAACGACAAAACACATCCAGCAAAAAACGAGCAAGAAAAAAATCTCCACTCTCAAAAAAGGACAAGAAATTTAAGAAAAACAAAGAAGAAAAAACCGGAGGGTTCCTTGTCATGCATATCAGTTTGGCATCAAAAAAATACCTTCATCCTCAGCACCGTCATTATCAGCTAAATCATCATTCTGTTTCTTTGAAAGAGGACCTAGGATCAAGAATGGAAAAGATGGAGCAGAGAGAAAATACAAGAGCAAACAAGCCTTCAAAAAGTGCTTCAAAGACACTAAGAACTCGCATTGAAATCCTTGGTTTTAAAAACGATACCGTATTTAACCAAAAAAATTCAGAAGAGAAGATATATGCTAAAACTGAAATGAAACATTTGTACAACTACAAAGGTGTAAAATAGAAAAGAAGCCATGGGCCTTACTTATTTGTGTAACAACTCAAAATAAGATATTTATTTCAAGTTAAAAAATATATCTTGCCAACTTATCAAGGGGGCAAGTGTTGTTTTTAACAGGGTTAATAACTCAACGCTGGTTTTTGACAATCAAAAATGTTTAAACATGTTTCCCTAGTTTTTGCATGGAAATAATACACAGAATTTTCCAAACACATTCAACAGCCGATGCACTGCGTTGTTATTTTACACCAGATGTGATCTGCGGGTCATTATACAGATCATAACTTGGTATTTTACATTCTTAATTGATTCTTAAAGGAAATATCTAATTGTGAAATTACTGTACCATGTGAGCAAGTACCATAAGAAAAAAATTATGAATGAATTAAAGAGCATCATATCCATGAAGGGGTTAGATATCTACATGCTCATTGTTTGCTTTTTTATCAGCGAAATAACACAGAGAAGCATAGCACAAATAAACAATGCAAAAATAACAACGCAAGTCAGAGGCCGGTGAAGATAAATACTGTTTTCTGGCTTATTATTTTCAGTAATATTGCTTCAGACAATGCAGGAAACACTCACACGCACAGACGTACAACAAACACAGATGAACTTGTGCATGCAGGAAGCGCCTTTAAAATAAGCCAGCACCGAGCCAAAGGTTTCAGTGCTCATCCAGGGGTGTGTATGGTGTGTGTGTGTTAGAGAGAGAGAGAGAGAGAGAGAGAGAGAGAGAGAGAGAGGAGGATTGGGGGGGTGAAGCAGCTCTCTCAGCCAAAAGTCAATCTGTCCATTTAATCAGACAGCTGGGGCCAAAACTCATGACCCACACATTCTAATGGACCACACAGGGGAAGGGAGAGGGCCGTGCGCTGCATTGCGTCCATTTTATTTTGGTGAATCACTGTGTTTTCTGGTCTGGGCTACAACCTTTGAAACTCCAGATATTGGTTGAAAAAGACAGCTGCTGTTTTGAATAAAAAGCTTTGTTATTATTTGGGACTCTTCCACTCAGATTGTCTCTGGGAAAAAAATAAACACTGTGAATTTGCATACAAAAACTGTAGCTAAACACAAGAGGTAAATGTTCAGCTCAATAAATCGGGTCATTTGATGTCCTGTGTTACAAAAAACAAAAATGAATGGAGAAGGTGGTGAGACAAGGTGAAACATTTGATTATTAAAAAGTACATTCGATACCATCATAAGTGATTTTTCATAAGCTTTTTTGCATTCAAACAAAACATTGTGGCAAATTCAGTGAAAATTGAAGATAAATATCAGGTTGGGGCAGGTTGTCACATGCTTTAAATGTTTAATATTTAAAAAAAAATATGAATTGGAATATTTGTTGGACAAAACAAAAAAGTTTTTATACTTTCATGCATTAGTTTTACCATGTTTGCTGTATCACTAACTTGTTTTAATTCCCATTTAATGCCAGATTCCACTACCCCATGTGTCCATATATGTTACAATATGCAATAAATGTAACCTTCAGAAGTAGATTCAATAATAATAACAACAATATGCATTAAATTAAGGTTCAATTTAATGCATATTGTAATATATGTATTATTATTACTTTCACTGAAGTTGACCAAGAGGCATACATTTCTTAGAATTAAATATAAAAATACACTTTAAGTTAGGAAAAGCATAATTGGTGACTATGAAGTCATTTTAAGTGATTTTATCACCATAAGCAGCCCTGCAAAGAAAAAAGGAAATAGACAAAATCCTTGTCCGACAACACAACTAGTACAAATAAGCTCACACAATAACACCAACTATAATGAAAATGACCTCAGTATCCCTGTCTTGCAGCTTCACAGTTCTGCAGCTTATTACAGAGAATGATTTTTATCAGTAGATAATTGCTTCGAGAGCAGTCTTCATTATATAGGGTGGAGAATTCGAGCGCCCAGACTCTAGCTGACATGAGGACCAGGGGTGAATGGAGCAAGCAGACAGGCAAAGGCAGAGATCAGGCCTGACCGAGGCCTGGCTTAGAGTTAATCTTGCCATCAGTACAAAACATGTTTGGAAGACTGACTTTCTCTAAATCTCAAAAACCTACTATGGAAACTTAGTGTTAACATCAGATGTGCAAAAGCTGTCAAAAATGAGACTCCACAGAAGAATATTGACAATAAAATGCCTTTCATTTACTGGATGTACATTTCCTAAAGGAAATGCTAGTCCTCTTAAAGGGATCGCTCAGCCACAAATGAACATTTTGTCTTCACTTACTCACCCTCAAGTGGTTCCAAACCTGCGTGAATTTCTTTCTTCTGTTGACAACTAAAGAAGATATTTTGAAGAATATGGGTAACCAGTAGCAGTGTGGGGGAAAAATACTATGGAAGTTAATAGGGCCCATCAACTGTTTGGTTGACATTCTTCAAAATATCTTCTTTAGTTTTGAGTAGAAGAAAGAAACTCATGCAGGTTTGGAACAACTTGAGGGTGAGTAAATGATGACAGAATTTTCATTTGTGGGTGAACTATTCCAAAAATAAACAAACAAAACAAAAAAGGGAGCAAAAACAGTTGTAACAAAGGTTTTGGGCTTTGGTTATTCATAAAGTGGAATTTGTACGTTATATTTGAGTCAAATTAATTTTAAGGGAAGGATAGGGCAGTGCGCTCACTGTTTTCTGGTCTGGGCTACGACCTTTGTAACTTCAGAAATTAGTTGAAAATGACAGCTTCTGTTTTGAATAGAAAGCATTATTAACATTTTGGGCTCTTCACTCAAGATTTTCTTTGGGGGAAAGAAAACTGTATTTGCATACAAAAACGGTGGTTAAACACAAAAATAAATATTTAGTCCGATGAATGAGGTCATTCGACCTCCCGCGTTACACTAATAAAAAAGCTACTTAGTGAACCTAGTGTTTCCATCAGACAGCTAAAAGCTGTCAAAATAAGACTCCACAGAATAACACCAAATATGAAATGCCTTTCATTTACAACATTTACATTTCTTGAAGAAATATTAGTAGCCTTAAGGGAACAAAAGTTCCCTTAAAAAAGACTTTGGGCTTTAGTTCTTCATAAAAAGGGAATCTGCATGTTAAGTGTTTTGGGCCAAATTAATTTCCGAAGTTTAATACTTCAGGTTAGTGGAATGTTAGAGGAATACTAAGCGGCATTCCACGTATCTGCATTTATGTTTCCGGAATGAAGGTTTAAAAGCAAAGTTTTCTGCAAAATGGATTCTAGTTGATAAAAAAACGCAATCAACTCGCCATGTGAAAACCCTTCTCGTTCTGTAATGACAGGATGTCTGTATTTATATCTCATCAAATCGCTCCATTATGAGCCAAAGCTTTTATTTAAACCGCTTCGTGTCTCGGTTCTCTTGAATCCTGTAAATGTTTTGAGGCATTTATTCCCTTCACCAGTTTGTCACTTCATCCCTGAGAGGGGTTACAGCCCCTGCTGGAACCCTCGGTGTGACCTCTACAGCTGGGTTCAGCTCAGTCTTTCTTTCTCTTTTTTCTTTCTCTTTCCATCAGGTTCGTCTGTTGATCAAAGGCTTCAGGGTTCGCTGCAAATCCACTGCGTGACCACAGCTACTGCAACCCGATCGTGTGTCCAGTAGGAAGCGAAACGCACACAAACAGACTCCACAATCATGCGCTCTTTCCCTGTCATAACACGCAAGATTGATTTATCATCGTTCAACTGGCACTGACTCGCAAGCTCTGCCTACAAAAGCATTTCAATATCCGTCCTTATGCCCGCATCGATTGCTATTCACCTCTGACTGATAAATTGCTACTTCATGCCCGGCCACTCTTTAATGCAGTAGGATACACCCGACCGCCGGGACTCCGGGATGCTGACTGAGTAATCGATGCTCGGAGGTGGACTGAGTTGAGATTGAGCCCATTGACATATGCGTGCATTTGGAGCCATATGGAGTCACTTGTATCTGACGAGACCATCTCAGTGTCGATTCCAGTGTAAATGTTACTGAAGAGGATGGCTTAAAAGTGTATTAGTATCATGAGCCTTGACTGTGCGTTGCATGGCAGAACGCTATAAGCACTGATGAGTCTAATCACACACTCAGTTGAGATCTTAGTATGATGTATGTATGCTTTGGTGGGAACACATTAAACTCGATGAGCCCGGGTAGTTTACTCACTGAAGGGCCTGGGAAAGGTTTTTTCTTTCTTTTTTCTCCTCCCTACATAAATAACAAGAAAGACAGAAAGACAATTCTTTTTTTTCACGCTTAAGTAGAGGTAAATCTCACAAAAACGTCACTATAAAATCAAAAGAAAAAAAGAAGATACAGGCTGTTTGCATTTTTACATGAATTAAAGCTTGGTTTTAGGACGTTTATGACTATTAAACACATTTTAGCACTGAATTCTCAATAAATTCTCTGAAAATTTTATTTCAAATTATTCAACAAATTTCTTTGTAATTCACATTTTTTTAAATGGTGATTTTGATTAGATTCCCAATGCAATTATTTATTTAAATCAGCCTAAAATGAATACTAACATAATGAATTAATATTGTTATATACATTATTTATGTAATATATTACATATATTTTATATACGTATACTTTTGTGAGATTCACTCAGGACTGTGTGAAATGAAAAATCTCTCCACTGAAACTGTCCACAGGAAAGAAAAAAAAACATACAAACTAGAGTGAACAAACATATGCATGCTAGACAAGCTGCCCTGTTTTGCTGTTCTTCCATGAGTTGTTCTTTCAATGTTTTTTGAGGTTCCTGCAATTGATGTCATGAAACACGAGCTTGGATCTAGATTCCCTTTGTTTCTCATCTGTTTTCCTACAGCACAGACAGAAGAGCAGGCTGAGGACTCTCTCAAAGAAAAACGTCCTCTAGCCACACTTGGGGATGTATACCAGGGCACAAAGTGATACGAGTGTTTTCCCCGATCCCTGCCTAGTACAAGGATTCTCACAAATCCCGGCAAAACAAGCCCCAGGCTTGAAAACATGCATCATGTAGCTAAAAGCTTTAGCAGCCGCTCCCATATACTGTACTTGAGCGAGAAAGAGAGAGAGAGAGAGAGAGAGAGAGAGAGAGAGAGAGAGAGAGAGAGAGAGAGAGAGAGAGACAGAGAGAGAGAGAGTGAGAGACAGAGAGACAGAGAGAGACAAAGATCAGTTGGTCAGAAAGTGTAAGACACATTCCATGGTTAAGGTTAGTGGTTTTGTACCACAACTTTTTCTTTTCCTTAGCCTGTGCCACCTGTCACTTTAACTCCTAAATCTATCAATATATATACTAATATATATATATATATATATATATATATATATATATATATATATATAATTATATGGCGGCGCCAATTAACATATAGCGCAGTTGCCGGCTCGTGGACCTTTCCCGATCTCGATCCCGATCCCGTCTCTCTCTCTCTCTCTCTCTCTCTCTCTCTCTCTCTCTCTCTCTCTCTCTCTCTCTCTCTCTCTCTCTCTCTCTCTCTCTCTCTCTCTCTCTCTCTCTCTCTCTCTCTCTCTTCGCTTCCTGTCAACTAACTGTCCTACCATAATAATATATATACATATACATATATATATATATATATATATATATATATATATATATATATATATATATATATATATATATATATATATATATATATATATATATATATATATATATATACTTATACCTGTAATTTGTTTTTAGTTGTTGTGTTTGGTCATTTGTGTTAGTATTTGTTTTGCATTTTTTGTTAATGTTTATAGTTTTAGTTTGAATATATATTTTTAATAAATGTTATTGTTATTTTAGAACAGGGTTCCTCAAATCCGGCCCTGTCCTGCAGAGTTTAGTTCAGACCCTGATCAAAGTCATCTATCTCCAATTTTCTAGTAACACGGAAAATATACAAATATACAAATATACAAATATAATCATTCAAGACCGGTCTCGAGAATTCATTTTTTGACTGTCTTGGTCTCGCATTTGTACAATTTTGTCTCAAGACCTGTCAAGACCATGCAAAACTGCGGGGAGATTACTAAATTGCCAGAGCACTGTCTGATTTATTTGTTAACATCATTCATGTGATTGGATGTAAAGCTTCCTGCTTTAAATGCAATCAATAAATAATTTCTAATGTGATTTATTTTGTTACGGTTGTGTCGGGTCGGAAATATATGGGGGATTTTACAAAAATGTCACCAAAATTAATATAAATGCCCACAAAATTTGAGATACATTTTTGAAAATAATCCTTGTATGATCTCGTTTTAAATATTATAATATAATTAAGCAATAGTCTATCACAGAAGAGAGCCTTTTCCACAAATATGAGTGCGACTGTCAACATACAAACGTTCAATAAACAAAATGTTATATTTAAAACATGGATCTCTACATTATTTATACAGTTGTTATTGTAACAATTCAGATACAACTTCCGTGCCACATCTGTATATATAGTAGATTTGCTTTGTTTGTTATTTGTATGCATGAATGCACATTTATACATAGCCGATAATAAATCAGCAATTAAAAATATATATATATATTAAATTTTAATTTCAATATTGTTATTTAATGTATATTGACAGAAACCTAAAGAAAAACATGTAAATGAGAATTTTACTGGCCCAAATTATAGTAACAAGGTTGCTCCAATCTCGTAGAAAACAAACAGAAAATCATGTAATAAGACTTCCTGAGGCTGACAATCATTGCCTTCTGACATTAAAGCACCTCACTTCACTGACTATCTGTTGAAAAAAAAAAAGCTTCAAGAATTAGACCTAAAAACGTTTCAAACCTTATTTTGTAGTCTATTCGTGGAAAGTACTATTAAAAACAAAAGTGAACAAACAAAGCGAATCTGCTAAATGCAATGATGTGTTTCTGCACTGTTTATCCACCCATCCACCAACACTGACGGCTTATATTATTGTGTTAGCAGAAGAGAGGCGGGTTTCTCTGCGAGGGATTGTGTTGTGTTTCTAGCAGGCACAGTCAGGCATGCATGCGTCGACTTCCCATGTGGCGGCTGTGTCAAAGGAGCATCCACGCCAACCGCACAGCAACACTGTTCTACATGACAGCAGCATGTTGACAGTCTTTACACTTCCCCCCCATTTCTCCCTGTTTCTTTCACACCGTTTTCTAATTCAGCCAAAAGACAAGGAAAAGCAGCATCAAAGTTCAATCCGTTGTCAAAATATAACTCCAACCTTCAATAACACTACATCATGAATGACGCCTCCCCCTCCGAGACACAATGAAATACATGGTGGGCGTATGACATTCCTGTACAAGAAGCCCTCGTGAACATTTGTTCCCTTCGACATGGCTGCCGTTCTGTGAAGAGTTGCCACTTGGTCACAATGAGCTGAAACTACTGACGGAAATTTCAATATCCAGGCCATGAGCGGGGGATGATTTTCTCAGAGAGCCCCCGCTGAGAGCAGAGGGGAGGGGGATCGCAGGGACCAAAATGTCACTGCGGCCTCAGATTGTGAGGTGCTGCTCATTAGAGAGGGAGAGTGACAGGACTTAAACACAGGTAACATTTGTGAGGAAAGACTTCATTAGGAGCTGTCAAAGTCGTAACAATCGAGATGACAAAGCTCGTAATGAGCCAGCTTCCCATCAGGGATTAAAGAGGAGTCTATGACAGAACTTAGACGCAACTTCCCTTCGAGGAAATGTAATGCATGCTTGGCTTTAGCTGGGTATTTGTTGTTGATTGTTGCTTATGTTAAATATACTAATCATAATCCCTTTATAACATATATATTCTAATTTAATCTTATGCCAATAAAGCATTCTGTTGGAATGCTCAGGCAAACCTATTGCCAACAGGGTTGACGTATTTTTGTAGGTCGAACCCCAAAAACGAATAAGTATTTTAGCACTTGCAGTTCCATTGTCCTGAAGTCAATGGGTTTTTAAATGGGTTTTTGGTTAAATAGCCTACCTGAAATAAGGACTGTGGTTTTACAAGCTCAAGATATTTTCCAGATTTATTCTATGTTATAAAGTACACCATTAAGGTTGCTAATAAGTGACTAAACGGATCTACAGAGGTTGTCGTTATATTAAACAGGAAACCTACTCAGGTAAACAAACTACAGGTAAATCTACTCATGCTGTAAAAAAACTATATTATCAATAAGTAATGACAACATATTTTTTTACATTGCTTTAACTCATCAAAATAAATGTTCAACTTTTGTACTTCAGTTATACAAGATTCAACACGTTTTTCAAGTCATTTTAATTTCATTTAAGTTGAAATGACTTCAATTTTTAAGTACAATCAACTTGGATATTTAAGGCATCAACCTTTTTTTTTTTCACTTTCAAACCCCAACTTTCAGGGAAACTGTTTTTAACTAAAGCCTGAAAGAGTTGTCGGAAGCTTAATGGTGGTGCCGTTGAAATCATGTGACCGTGGTGTAGTTCGTTTATAGTCTACGTTTCGCTTTTGACTTCAGCTGATTGTATTTAGGCTTCAAAATTCATAAGCTGTGCACATTTGTGAAGATTATCATGACGAACAAAACGTGTTAGAATCATAATCTTAATTAGTGCAATAATAGAAAAAGCCAATGAAAAAATCCTATTGGTTTTTTTCACCGCTTTACCCAATTGTACATATGTTTTTGTGTTTTGAGCCATTGACTTACTACTATGTAGTCTCTCTCAGGTGTCTCGTGTGCTGCTTGTGATTTGCCAATAATGAAGCTGCTACCAATGAAGAAAGATCCAAACCAGTCAATTACGAGGTTCCATTTAAGTCATGATGTCTTAGAAGGTGAATATAAGAGACAGTCAAACAGCTCACTATATAGGCCTATGTACTCTATTCTTTCTTTGTTCTTGAGAACTCTAGAGATGAAGTGACGTGTCAAATGAACAATCACTACATGCATATTACCATATGGAGATCTGGCTAATTTGAATCAATTATGTCAATCACTGTACATGAGGGTCGGATTATCGTTCATATATTGTGATTAAAAGCATGTATTGTGTTGCAGTTCTCAATAAAAGCTAATGAAAAAAACTGGAACTGAAAAAAAAGGAATCTACATGGCAAAGCCAATTTTACTTGCATTTGGCTCTTGCAGAGTCTTAATTTTGGACCCTTTTTGGTTTGTAACAGACCCCCTCATGCCCAGGAGCTCATGGTGTTGAACCTAGTGGGCAACTTTAGCAAAATGTGGGGGTAGCAAACTCTTTGTGTTATATTTTCAATAACAATACCACATTGATCACAATACCCCATACATACCATAAATATAACATTATATTACTGTATATGTAAGTAATGAGTTTCACAAGCTTTAAACACCTTTAGCTTAAAGGTGAATCGTATCAAAACTACTTTGCCCTGGACAATTGCACAAGATTAAATTATGTGCTTAATTTTCTCACAATTTCGATACACTACACTGCCCTGGGATTTGCAGTGGCCACTAGGGCTATTGAAAGTAAAAAGTTTCAAACATTGGACTATGTCTTTCAGACAAGAGAGGTGACTTCATGAGAACTAGCCTCTGGGTGACTGATGGATATAAATTGAGAAAAGGGGTATAAAGTAATCAAATATAATCATACAGAATTAATTCATATCATCACAGGTCCAGCGAGTCAGAAAAAAAGTGACCTAGAGTCAACAGGGAGAGAGGAGCGGGGAAAAGGTGGCACAATTTGATTAAGGGTATTCAGATGTACCCTTGACACTCGCCCCAGAGGATTGTGGGAGAATAAAGAAGGCTTGAATGCCTTCACTGAAGAGCTGAACGGCACTGAAGCTATTATTCATTCTATGAGCGCACACAGAGAGAACACTAACACTGTCATATTCAGATTTTATATGAAGCTCTTGTCACTGAGACGGTTTGAAGCAAGTTTTCCACTGAAAAACAAATAATCTGTTCCCTACAGTAAAATATCAGTGCAACCAAACCACTCGTACGCCAATAAATATTACAGAATCATTTATGACTGCATGGCCAAAGATCTCATCAGTGCTATATTACTGAATCCGATTTCAGTTGTCCTGCTTCACCTGTTAATGGCATTAGGGGTATTGATGGACTCGATCTTCTCCATCTATGTTTTGATCATCGTTCTGAATCCGATCTGGATGTACTGTAAAACTTGATTTTCTCAGCTTTTTGCTCAAAAGTTTGCTTTTTTTATGAAACTCTCCCACATCCAAGTGTTACTGCACAGTATGCAGACTTTTTTATCTTATCTCTGGCAGTTATGCGATATTAGCAGAATTAACTGCGTTCGTTTGCTGTCTGGATGTTAACAGCGGGATTCCTCCAGTGCATCATAGATGGTCATCTTCAGGTTTCACTTTCTTGCTTTCTTTCTTTGTCTCACACCTCATCAAGTCTCCTACTTTAGCTATCTTGCACTGTCTGGTAGGGGGCAAATGATTGCTGATTCGAAATGGTCTATGCTGCATTTAAGCCAGTACAGATTTTCAACGAGTAGGAGGAAAAAAAAGGAAGCAGAAGGAAGGGGGGAATATACAGTTTGTTTGGTCATTAGGTACCACTTTTAAAGGGATAGTTCACCCAAAAACGAAAATTCTGTCATTAATTACTCACCCTCATGTAGTTCCAAACTCGTAAGACTTTCGTTCATCTTTGGAACACAAAATAAGATATTTTTGATGAAATATGAGAGATTTCTGTCCCTCCATTTACAGCTACACAACAAATGTTGTAAATCTATATGTATTGGGTGGTTTAGTCCAAATTCTTCTGAAGAAATGCTTTATATGATGAACAGATTTAATTGCTTTTTTTTCACATATAAACACTCATCAACTCACACATCAGTTGTGGTAAACGGAAGACCAAGCATGTTGACTTGATGTGCAAGAACCAATGAGGTGTGTCAATCAGCACGTTTGAGCTTCTGCAAGAACCAATGAGGTGTGTCAATCAGCACGTTTGAGCTTCTGCAAGAACCAATGAGGTGTGTCAATCAGCACGTTTGAGCTTCTGCAAGAACCAATGAGGTTCATTCTTGTGTCACGCAGCATGTTTGAGCTTCTGCAAGAACCAATGAGGTTCATTCTTGTGTGTCACGCAGCACGTTTGAGCTTCTGCAAGAACCAATGAGGTTCATTCTTGTGTGTCACGCAGCACGTTTGAGCTGAAACATGAAATCTCTATCCGATTAGTCCTTGATGTTCCATAAGCCATATTGTATCCATGTAAATCCCTTTTGTTTACATACATTTAAAAACACATTACTGCATATCCATGCATATAAATAACCGTTTAAACACAGGAAGACACAATTTCACATTAAGATATGTTTAGAGAGAAAAAGAATGTAAGAATGCTATCATTATCCTCATTTTTAAGATTAGTTTATCTTTTTCAACGTTTCTGTCTCTGTCGCCATTGACGGAAATTTCAGTCATTTAACAGAAAACGCTTCCCCGCCGTTGATGAAATTTTTCTAGCTTCCCGTGTTTTCCCTGATATACGGTAGGGGGGCGCTATTATGCATCTTCTGAAAAAGTACTGAATCTCCTGATCAAAACATGTGTGAGGAAGTTGCAGAAACAAGCAATGTATTCATATGCATATATATCACCAACATTAAAGTAGCATATAAATCAAAACTGAAAACGTTATGAAATGTCGACCCAGGACGAGCTATAGGAGTGTTCAAGCATTAGGGGTATTGATGTACTCGATCTTCTCCATCCATGTTTTGATCATCGTCCTGAATGTACTGTAAAACTTGATTTTCTCAGCTTTTTGCTCAAAAGTTTGCTTTTTTTATGAAACTCTCCCACATCCAAGTGTTACGCACAAAGCTAGAATAAAACGTTTTGTTGTTGTTTAAAAGCAGAGGGACTGATCTTTATTTTTGACATATTGCAATTTCAAAAATATTCTGGGGCCCATGAACATTTTGTGAAAATGATCAAAAACGCTGGCAGTGGCTGCCAACTTTATAAAACACTGGAGGGGAAAGAGTACTACTGGGACTTGGATCCGAATTGGATAAAAAAGCTAGATCTTCCTAATATGCCCATGCCTCTTTGAATTTATCATGCATTGATATCTGGTACACATAACTACAACCGATAAATACAAGCGGCCTTCAAACACAGACTAGCAGCAAAGTTTAAATTGTCAGTAGTTTGAGGCAAACTGGCCCCTGATCTCATTACTGTGATACACATGGCAGTTGACATCTTTTTAGTGAACAGTGATGTGGTCTATGTGTTAATAGGTTTAGAGAGCAGACAGAACATGAGCGAGACGGACAGTGTGGCTAAAAGAGCCTGGCACTGATGACTAATGCTAAGCTGGCAATATGGTGGGTCCTGCCTGTACAAAAAAAAAAAAAAAAAAAGATGATGATGAAAACATGGGTCTTTATAAAATGCTGGCGGAAGGTTTTGATGCCTGAGGGATGTGGTTTTAGAGGGTGTTGAATGTGTGTGTATTTGTGTGGCTTGTTCAAAGAGGTTCCACAGTGAGCGGGGCAGCAAACGGGGTAATTTGCCACTGTATTATATTTCCCCATCATTTCAATTTCAAAGTGATGCATTAGCGAGCAGCGGGGATGAAAGGAGTGAAGAGCATTCTTCGCGCCGAGGCCGCCATCAACATCCTTTAAGCCCGGCCCCTCATCAACCGCAGCGTGTCAGCAGAATTATAGAGCGTCTCTCCGCACAAATGAACTCAAACGCAGCCGCTACCATCCGCGTGCGCCCAGGGACGCCTTTGATACCAACCAGCAAATTACAAATTTTGTTTTTAATCAATAATTCATTTTCCAGCTCTTTTTGGGTGCATGGCTAACTCACAAAGGGCCGGCGGATAAACTCGCCAGGAAAACACGTTATGTATTCAAATCCTTTCAAATGGAGTTTTCACGAATATGAAGCGGTGAAAACATCCTATTTCTCAAGATCATTAAAATATTGTGGTCCTAAGAGAAACAAGTGGTAAAATAGAATTCCTCCACCAATGAACTACGATGGTTAGGATGACCATGCTTTAAAAAAACAACAACAAAAACAAAAAACAAAGTTGTCTGAACAAAGAATGTATTCCAGCATGCATTGCAATTATGGGGTACTGTTATATGATTTGTTTGTCATTTGTTATTTGCGATGTTAAGATCTCTCTTTTTGCACATATACACACACACGCGCACACACGCGTCAAAATGATAGAGCAGATTTTGCTACTAATTTAAAATTTGCTGAACAAGAAATCGATGATTGCCTTTATGAATGTATTGGCGAAATGAGGCATTTTGCATTAACTGAAGGAATAAATTCAAATTGACAAACCAAAGTAGTCTAATTTGCTATTTAATTATTTTTTAAGAAAATAGTTGTAAGAACCTAAAAATGTGAATGCGCCAGTTTGAGTAGATTTTTTATGTTTTTTTTAATGTCTCAACAGTTTCCTTTATACAGTGCGGCTGACAAGTGAATTAGTAAAAGAGTAAAATTCTCTGAGGTGATTTTGATCTGAGTCTTTTGCTGGTCAGTTAAAAGAAAGAAAATAACACTGGACTGTGGGTTTAGCGGATGTCTCGCTGTCTGTGAAGTCAGAAATCCATTCCTTCTAAAAGTTTTAACAAAATGACAAACTGCAACCGCCAGATTTCTCCCATGTAGGAGCTGAAGACTGTAAAAACAAGTCCATGAAAAAGCGAAGAAAAATCAAAGCGAATTGATAGCACCTGTAGTGAAGTTTCCATGCATGTTTGGCAAAGCTCAAGCAGCTCAACAACTGATCGATGGGAACCTCTAGAGATTGGTTTCTGTGCTGAAATGGGCACCTCAGCCTCTCTGAATGATCTTTCTCTGCTCCGGGTCAATGTGAAGCTCTTACGGTTTATGTAGACCAGACTTTTACTAATTTGCCAACTTCAGAACATCATGAGCTATCTCTAACCAGACCTATCTAATCAGCTCCGACATGCGTTTAAATGAATTATCAAATACATTGTTAAAATTCTGAGAGTAAGTGTAACAATGTTAGTTGCAATTTATCTCAGTGAGTGGTTATACAAAACAAGGTAAAATGTATTTTATTATAGTGCTATTATGTTACACTGTGTAAATATTTTCCTATAGTTCTTGTGGAAGAACATTGTTTTGGTTGTGATTCGGCTCTTTGTGACTGTGTGGATGAATATGTTTTATTTTTTCATAACATATGCTGCATTCACGCCATGTCGTGATTAAAGTAGTCTCAAGATGACAACATGTGACGTCATATTCGGAGCCGTTCACGTCCTCGGACTGGGAATTTTGCATTTCTAGGCATCATTGTCAATGCCTAAATGAATCTGCAGTGATCAGGTGGTACAGCAGTCACATGGTACAAGTAGGAGCTCTCAAACAATTCCCATCTTCCAAGCTGTAATTACGAGCTCTACAAGGACGTGAATGCTTTTTACAAGTTGAAATCACATACTTGCAGAAATTACGACATGGCGCAAACGCACCTTAACAGAGAGAAAGAGAAAGAGAGATTATCCTACTGCTCATAAAACATTCACTATAGGCTTAAAAGATACAGATGGAAAGGATTTGAAGCTGACTAGCTGAAGACATTATTAGTATACCCATTAATAGATACAGAACTTCCTCGAAAACAAATTCCAGCACAGCGCTACAACAACCATAATGAAATGACCCCTCAAAATAGATAATGCTTTACAATGAACCCTGTTAGAAATCTACATATGGCACTTTACCTGTTCAATAAAATACCCCCATTACAGTAATAAAAACGCTATCTCTGTGTCACATTTACAACATTTCAAATCCCTCAGTTCTCGCCATCTCTCGGAAAAGCCAAGCCAATGTTGATTCTTGTTTTATTACAAGCTCTGTCAAGTCTTATTTTTACCAGCAGATAAAAGTTTACATAGTGTACCTTTAACATTTAATAATAATAATAATGTTTAATTATTTCATCAGGAGTAAAATTATTTTATCAGGAGTAAAATAATGTATAGATTTTCTTTAAAAATGCAGGAAGCTTTTTTCTAACAAAAGCATGACAAAACATCCTGCAAAAATAGCTTTTATATGATTAAGATGTAGAAAAACTAAAGGAAGTGGGTTGTGCTTTTAAATAGATAGCAATACACATTCAGTATAAAATGTAATAGTAAAAACACAATTGAAAGATAAAAGCTTTGATGACTAAGTAATGTTGCATTATGGGCCAGGAGCTTCTGCTTTCTATTCGTTCCAGCATTTTGGGGGGGATTAAAAGCAGCTGACTGGAATGAGTTCTTATTGACACATGTACATAGAGTTGTTGCAGAGTGAATCAGACAGATTTAATAGAAACAGACGTTAAGTCTTGTCCTATTCTCTCTGGGCTCGCACAAATCTCTCTCAGACACATAAGTAGAAATGACAACACAAGCCCAGTTGATTGAGATTCAGAAAACCGGTTGCCGATTATATTGAGACTGTACAGATATATATTGCTACAACCTGTGTGACTGAGTTTCTTTGGGGAAATGAATGAATAATATAATATAATATAAGATATAAAATATAATATATCTTCTTTTGCTCTAAAACTATATGGAACTCTCTTCCCTCATGACATTAGATAGTGTTTTAAATCTGTTTTTAAATTTAAATCTCCTCTCTCTCACTCTCTCTCTCTCTCTCACACACACACACACACACACACACACGCACACACACACACACACACACACACACACAATATCCTGCATATATGCTGCATGTATATATCGATATATATATATATATATATATATATATATAGAGAGAGAGAGAGAGAGAGAGAGAGAGAGAGAGAGAGAGAGAGAGAGAGAGAGAGAGAGAGAGAGAGAGAGAGAGAGAGAGGAAGATTTCAACTTTTAATGTTTCAAGGTTTCAACTGTTTTTGTCCATACAAAGTCAGTGGGGTCCAAACTTCGAGACAATAATAGAGACTTTCACGTGGCTACGCTGAACCGATATAAAATTCTGTACTATACATTTTTCAAGGCTTGTACATTGGAACCTATTTCATGGTTTGCGTTCTCGAGCCCCCAGGCACTGTTTTGTGCAAATGAGCGACCGGGTCGCATTAAGGGTTTTCTGTTAAAAAAAGAAGGCGACCAAACAGGTTTAGAACGTGAGTCAGTAGATGTTGAAAATTGTGATATTTGGGTGAACTGTCCCTTTAAATGAGTATGTGAAAGCCATAGAAAGCCAGTGAATGTGATAATTGGATGGAAGAAACCATAAAGAGGGAAATAAAAAGCTCCTCCCATAAAGATCCTGCAGTCTTGACTCTCATTGGCAATTTGCGCAGGTAACCGCCCACACAGTGCTACACCAGTGAAGGCTAATGAACTAGTAAATTAGGCCCAGAAAGCTTTAATTAGTATCAAAGTATGCTAAACTGAAGGCTGGCCATTTATCTGCTCACCTCTAACCTCATCTTTTTGATGACTTGAAAAGAGCAGACCAATAAAAGACAAAAGGAAAATGAAAATAGATTTTCTCACTCAAGTGGCCGAAGCAAATGATTAAGTAGTTCATCACAAAAAAATATAGAATTCTTCCCACGGAGGAATCGACCTGTCCTATAGATACATTAAAAAGCTGGCAGGAAATCGTTAAGCATACGCGGAGCTATAGATTGTGGGGTGGATGCCCAACAAGTGATCATAATTTCTAAGGGTTTGTACATGTGAGGGGGTGGAACTCCAGCGGTGGAGTAAGGAGCCCGCAGCCACACGAAAATACCAGCAAAAAAAATCCATCTCAATGCATTTCAATGCAGCACACTGAATGTGATGTGCTAGAATCTAAATCGCATTGGTTCACATCAACCATGTATGATTTCACATCTGCACTGATTACAAACAATTTAACAAATCTCGGCTGTAGCGCACACTTCCGGTGTTAATGTGCCCTCTATGGCAATAACTAATCCATCAACACAAGCGCTCACTCTGAGAAAATAATATATGTTTGGAGTTCTACACCATATCTACCAGAAATTGCTGCATCAACCTGAAGTAGCATTAGTTATGAATAATCTTAGCATGCCTTTTGGTTTGTGTCCATCAAACTTACTAAATAAATAATACATTATATATCTATTAATAATATATGACTAATAATATTGTTGTTGTTAATTCTATTACTGCTATTGTTTGTGGACTTGATGGACACAAACCAAAAGGTTATATTTAATGTTTAAAAACATTTATTTTTACCAATTTATTGTTTAACACTGTACTACTATTATTATTATTATTATTATAAATGTGTATTATTATTATTATTATTAATAATAATAATAATGAAAATATATTTTTGTTAATACTACTACTACTATTCATTCATTCATTCATTCATTTATTTATTTATTAATTCATTCATCATTCAATCATTTATTCATTCATTTGTTCATTTGTAGATCTTGATGGACAAAAACCAAAAGGTATGCTAAAATTATTTTTTAATGTTTAAAAACTTTTATTTCTAACAATAACAATTTTAACATTTTAATGTGTGAGTATATTTTGTCAGATTTTTTAGTTATTTTGCATCTACGCACCACAAATAAGTTACATTCATCTGTTTGGTTTGGCGCTACGCCTCCTTGAACATTTCATTATTATCAATAACATTTTCTAAATGTTTATTATTAGTATAATTATATTATAATTATAATATATATAATTATATAAATATATATAATTATAATAATTTATTTTTGTTACTACTATTACTACTAATTACTACTATTCATTAATTAATTCAATTATTCGTTTGTTCAGTTTGATCGACACAAACAAAAAGGTATGCTAAAACTATTTGTAATGTTTATTTTTTTAACAATTACAATTTAATAATATTTAATAATTTAATTAATAATAATAATAATATTTTTTCTGTTACTACTACTATTCATTCATTCATTCATTCAATTATTTGTTTGTTCAGTTTGATCGACACAAACCAAAAAGCAGCCATATTGCGTCAGAAAGCCCAACACACACCAGCTTACTGGTGGAGAGAAGACGGAGTGATAAAGACAGTCAGTGTATATGGGGATGATTAGGAGGCCATGATGATGGACTGCGGCCAATGGGCAAATTTGGCCAGGATTCTGGGGATACACCCCAACTCTTTTTCAAAGGACATCCAGGATTTTTTTTTTTTATGACCACAGAGTCAGGACCTCGTTTTAACATCTCATCCATAGGATGGTGCTTTTTTTTGTTTTGACAGTAAAGTGTAGGTTTCCCTGAACATAAGAGAAACCTGTGCAAATCTCCCCAAGAGAGTGTGCAACAATTGTTCCATACACCTCCCACACAGAAGAACAGGTAAGTTCACGGTTGCCATGGTAGCACACTTCACCTGCCCACTCTATAACCTATTTTACTTTCCTTTTTGGTAAATGTACCAGGTCAGAAAAAGAGCAGGTAAATGGACACCAAAACTAGTTACCTAAGCACTAAAACCCATCTGCCGTTTGCGTCAGTTTTTGTGTGTTTATCGTAACACCATTACATGACATCTGGCTATTTAAGAAACGGGACAACAAACAGAAAGGAATATGTCAGAATGGAAAATGAGAAAGATAGTAAAAAAAAGAAGGACTGCATAAAACGATTTTAATTTGACTTAGGTCAAGAATGAAAGAAGATAAAAAAAGGCCAAAAGAAAACACAAAGCAAATGGGTGAGCAGAGGGAGATTGTGTGTGTGTGTGTGTGTGTGTGTGTGTGTGTCTTCCCTGAGCTTTAGTACATACTGACCATGTGAGACAGTGTGTGTGTGTGTGTGTGTGTGTGTGTCTTCCCTGAGCTTTAGTACATACTGACTATGTGAGACAGTGTGTGTGTGTGTGTGTGTGTGTGTGTGTATGTGTGTGTGTGTGTGTGTGTGTGTGTGTCTTCCCTCAGGCTGAGCTTTAGTACACACTGACCATGTGAGACAGTGATTGGTGGGAGGACTCAGGGTTTGGTTACAGGGTTCTCTCCATTTGTCTGAGAGTAGCTGACCACCTCCCTGCTGCTAACACACACTGCACTGATGACTGTCACACAATTATCCCACAACTGCACACCTTCACACGGGTGGAACCACAACACTGCTGACACTAACAAGGAAGTGAAAAAAGTACATCATTACACCAGTAGGTGACAACGAATGAGTACTATGAGTGATTTTTTTTAATTTTTTTCCTCTCAACTAATTTGTTTAAAAACACAAATAATTCATTACCAAAACATAAATTAATAAAACAAAACATTTTTTTAAAAGGACTGGTATTATCTTGATAGTCTCGTATACCTTCAGACTGACGGCAGAAGGTCTGGACTCCATCTCAGCTTTCATTGGCCAAGGACCGCCCAAGAGGACGCCTGACTGACATGTAAAGAAACCAATCACTGTTCGTTTTATTCAGCGTCATGTTTATGGGCATGAAAATGTAAAGCTAGTCTCACTACAATAACAGACCAGTGTGTAAAAGTCTTGGACATATTTTAAAGGGCACCTATTATGCAAAATTCACTTTTACATGCTGTTTGAACATAAATGTGTGTTGGCAGTTTGTGAGCAAAACCACCCTAGAATGATAAAAATCCACCCAGTGTTTTTTTTTACAATCTCAATAATTCATATGCACTCTCTCAGAATGAGCTGTTCTAAGATTCAGATTTTTGTGACGTAGAACATGGGAAAGGGGTTTGATTGACAGTGTGGTTGAGGCAGACCCCTCCCTCGGTGATCTGATCCTCCATTGTTGTTTCAACGACAGCCGGACCGCTGTTCTGAAGATTTGTGCTGCCTTCTAGAAAATGGCTCCTAAGAAAAATAAGTTTTTGTTGTGGGCTGTAATACTTCGCATAGATGTTTGCACTTGCTTCCGACATCAGAGCCACTGAAAACGCACCCTAACCCTTGCCACATAAACACCTGTTCGAGAAGTGAGGTAAACATGACCAAACAGGTCTCTCGCATTAATGTAATTTTATTGGTAGGTAGCAAACGTTATTATCGGTATTTGTGTTTGTGTTTTCAAACATTTGCGTCAACGTTATCACAGTTTGTGTGTGTCTGTGTGTGTGTTGCACAGCGATGACAACGCAATGAGTTCATAAATGTATCAAATAACCATTCCGAGACATCCTGGTCCATTCTCGATTGTGTTTCTTCAGCCGGAGTCTCTTCGTCATCTGGGTCAGACTCTGGTTCAAACATGTATGGCCGAATGCCATACACAATTGCAGAAGAACCATATGGTAGAACCATAATGGCCGAGAGTGATAGACCCTATCACTCTCGGCCATTATGGTTCTACCGACTGTTAATTGCCATAGTTATGCAAGTTACGCCCACATCCAGCGGCAGGGTGGGGATTAGCAGCTCATTTGCATTTAAGATCGTCTGCCTCAAAACAGCTTGTTTCAAAATAGGCCCCCAAAATGACACATTCAAATGGTTATAATAAATTAACTGGGAGGTATTTTGTGCTGAAACTTCACAAATACATTCTGGGGACACCCAAGACCAATATTACATCTTGTAAAAAGGGCCATAATAGGTGCCCTTTAAAGAGTCTATGGCATGAACTTCACATGCTTCACATACTTTCGTAAAATCTACCGTTTTAGTTAATCATGATAAGCACTCATTGTCATGGTTGTAAACACAATGACTTTTTTCATCCATAAGGGGGTTTGGCATCACAGTGGCTTTATTTCCAGACTGTTAAAGAACCGACACACGTCTTCCGGGAATCCTGTAGAATTTAACCAATAAGATGACGACTGAAACTCCTGAAGTGCCTCCAATTTTGTGTTCCAAGCATGTACATCAGGCGTCCCAGTAACTGTCCATGGACTTTACTTCTGAGGCAGAGACTATACTATCTTAATAATTACAGTCGTGCTAAGAATTAAAGGTGCAGTGTGTAACATTTTTGAGTATTTATTAACAGAAATGCAATATGACATCCATAACTATGTGTTCAGTGGTGTATAAAGAACTTACTTAATAAACCGTAATGTTTTTATTACCTTAGAATGAGGCATTTATATCTACATAGGCGCGGGAATCCCCTTCTATGAAGGTCGCCATATTGTGAAGTCATGTTTCTACCGTAGCCGACAGCGATCAAACAGCGTTACAGAGCGCGTTTCGTCACTACCTTGAAAGAGAAGCCGCAGAAAGCTAGAAGAAGCTAGTCATAAACACCGTGAGTAGTGACTTTTCCCTTGTCAGTGGTGTAAATATGTAGTTGGATTGTTTCACGTAACTTAATTCTTCTCCCTCGCTGTGTTATGGCTTTGCTATGTGGGGATAAATGTGCTGGTTGCGCTCGTGAGACAGCTGATTAGTAGGCTACTTTTGTCATTGACCGGAAAACAGTTACAGGAATCACCAACCCGTCGATCTGGGAAGCATTTAAGTCGATCGAGTTTCCAAAATCAGAGAAAAAAGCCTATTGTGTGTAGTAAGTGGTGTCTATGGGATGCGGAGGCGCGCGCGCTGTTACAACCACGTCATTTTTGCCGCGCGCACCTTTGGGCTCATGCGGACGCGTCGAGTATAAACAAGGCTTAACGCTTTAACCAGCTCAGGTACAGTAACAGCTCATATTAGCCAGCTAAACTTTTACTACCCTGTCAGAAAAAATATATAACGTTAGTTGCATAGTTTCATGTGGTTCTTCTCCCTCGCTGTATTATTATGGGTTTGCTATGTGGGGAGAAATGTGCTGGTTACGTTCGTGAGACAATCAGCTGATTACTATTATTATATTATGTATTAAGACCCTTGATCCTTACCTGACTATGGCTTTGTAAACTTTATCCATGATGTGGTTTATAATGGACTGTGGTACAAAAGCTTGTTTTACTCTGGCTATTCTCTGCTGTCTCAGACGACGATGTTTGTCCCGTTTTAGCCACTGTAGCTTCTTCGAAAGGGAGGGGTGAGCAGTGGGCTGAGCCCTTAGTGTAAACTCGCAAACGAACCGCTAGATGTCGCCAAAAGCTACACACTGCACCTTTAATGGTACCCCTGGTAAATATGATAAAAAATGGCTGTAAAAAATAAATCTGCATCATTTATCCTTTTGATATTTCATTCAAAATATTGGCAAAAATCTAAATTTCATTGAAGTAAAAGAATAGAAAGTGTGTGTGGGGGGGGGGGGGGGATCACATTATGAAATAAATGTTTATCTCCAAAACACGTTGGCCACAATTATTGGTACCCTTTTATTAAATACTTTTTGCAATCTCCTTTTGCCAAGACAACAGCTTGAGTTTTATCCTATAATGCCTGATGAGTTTGGAGAACACAGACAAGAGATCAGAGACCATTCCGTCTTACAGAATCTCTCCAGATCCTTCAGATTCCCAGATCCATGTTGGTGCTTCTTCTCTTCAGTTCACTCCACTCATCAGGGCAGAAGCTTCATTTTGTGCTACTTAACACATTTTTGTGTTGAAATTTGATGTTTGTTTTGGATTGTTGTCCTGATGGAAGATCCAACCACAGCCCATTATAAGACTTCTAGCAGAGGCTGTCAGGTTTAGATTTTTTATTTGTTGGTATTTGATAGAATCCACGATGCCATGCATGTATCTGAACAAGAAGTCCAGGACCTCCAGCAGAAAAATATGACCACAACATTAAAGATGGTATATTAAATTTTACACATGGGGTACTTTTTATCCTTGTGTGCACCAAACCCATCTTGCATGTTTGCTGCTAAAAAGCTATTTTTTAGTTTCATCTGACCACAGAACCCTGTGCTGTTTGAAGGTCCAGTCATGTCTGACAACTGAATTTGCTGGGGTTTGTTTTTGGAAGAGCAAGGAGGATTTTTCTTGAAAACCTCCCAAACAACATGTGGTGATGTAGGGGTTGTTTAATTTTTTTTTAATAGGCTTTCTGAACCCAAGACTCAACTAATCTCTGCAATTCTCCATCTGTGATTCTGAAGAGTCTTTGGCCACTCAAACTTTCATCCTCACCATGCATTAAGACAATATAGACACACGTCCACTTCCTGGCAGATTTGTAACATCTTTAGTTGATTGGAAGTGCTTAATTATTGCCCTGATGGTCAAAATAGGGATTTTCAATGCTTTAGCTATTTTCTTACAGCCACTTTCTATTTTGTGATGCTCAACAATCTTTTGATGCACATCAGAACTATATTCTTTGGTTTTACTCATTGTAATGGATGATTAAGGGAATTTGGCCTTTGTGTTTCCTAATATTTAAACTCTTGTAAAACAAGAAGTCATGGCTGGACAATTTCATGTTCCTAGTCACCCTGGTGTGCAAAAAAAAAGGTAAATATGAATGGGAATATACTTCAGAGATATTTTAATCGTAAACAATTCTAGGGGTACCAATAATTGTGGCCAACTTGTTTTGGAGAAAAACATTTATTTCATAATGTGATTTCCCCTCCACTTTCAATTCTTTTACTTCAATGAAAGGTTTGATTTTTGCCAATTTTTTTTAATGAAATATCAAAAGGATAAACGAAGCAGAATTATTTTGTACAGCCATTTTTCATCATATTTACCCGGGGTACCATTAATTCTGAGCACGACTGTAAGTCTTTATTAAAATAGCTCTCTTCACCTCCCCATTTTTAGAATCAAGAAAATGAGTCCAGAATCTAGTGCAATAATCCGGAATCAAAAAGCCATTGTGACTCCACAGAATTTGTCACTCACACTCATGACTTTTCAAACCTGAATGACTTTCCTTCATCTGTAGAACACAGAAGGAGATATTTCTCATGTCTCAGTTTTTTGCATATACAATGATAACCAATGGGGTCAAATTTAGATTTGACCACCACTGACTTCCATTATATGGAAAAAAACTGGTGAAATTTTTCCAAAATGTATTATTTTGTATTCCATTCAAGAAAGTGTGTATATGATGATTTCATTGTCATCTGTATAAGATAATGTGCTAAATTGCTCATTTGTAGGTTGTAAAGAGACATCTAGCTGCTAGAAGGCCTAACTAGAACGTCTCGATTACGTATGTAACCCTCGTTCCCTGAGTAGGGAACGGAGACGTTACGTCGGATGACGACGAATGGGGTTTTGCTTAGAAAGCCTATCAGCTTCGAGTATTACAAAACGAGCCAATGGCAAAGAAATGCCATGGGTCTGCGGAATTTGCATGACGTAACTCCGCCCCACCTCGTGGGTATAAAAGGAGGACGCTGGCAACATGCAGTTATGTTTTCTCGCTGAGGAGCCAAGACTGAACTCGGGCGATCCCCGCGAAACAGCGGAAGTGGCAGGAAGACGTAACGTCTCCGTTCCCTACTCAGGGAACGAGGGTTACATACGTAACCGAGACGTTCCCTTTCGTTGTTACTCCGAGTTACGTCGGATGACGACGAATGGGGTTACCAGTCAAATCACGCCACCTTTACAGCTGTCTTCCAGCGCCCTGCGAAAAATCTGAGCCCTCGAGATATTAGGACGAAGGACTCCTATTTAACACAGGAATACCAAGGTACACTGGGAAGCATATCCCAAGCTTTTAAGGGGAAATATGCAATTATCACCAACCCAGTGGGGGGGGGGGCATTTGAAAATACACATATGACCTGATAGTAACATATGGGAAAACTCTGAGGTGTCCAGCCGCAGGTGGAATATTTCAACCTCAGGGGTGGCAAGGTGGCTTGCCGAGGGAAAGACACATGCTCAAAGAGGCTTACAGTGGAAATACACGTGTGGGGGTAGCTCATGGGAGGGACCATGCACACGGAGACACCTAGCCGACGCCCAGGCAATAGACACTGGCGCTAGCATCAGGGGTGCTGGAGGAACTCAGGGCTTTCGGAGAAGCTCACCTGAGCAGAATATCGCACGTATCCAGTCCGCGGAGTGGAATGGCGAGCAAGCGAAGACACCTGAGCGGGTCCAGAACTAGCTGTTTGAAGCGAGAACACGAGAGGACACAGGCTCCACTCGGAGATTGTAGAATCTGGCGAATGTGTTAGGTGTCGCCCAGCCTGCAGCTCTGCAGATGTCTGCTAGCGAGGCGCCATGCTCCAGCGCCCAGGAGGATGCCACACTCCGGGTGGAGTGGGCGGTCACACCAAGGGGGCACGGTCGGCCTTGCTGCTGGTAAGCCAAAGCAATGGTGTCCACAATCCAGTGAGACAACCTCTGCTTTGAGAGAGCCTTTCCCTTCAGCTTCCCACCATAACAGACAAAGAGCTGGTCTGAGGTCCTGAAACACTGCGTCCTGTCTACATAAGCGCGGAGAGCGCGTACTGGACAGAGCAGTGCCAAGGCTGGGTCTGCCTCCTCCGAGGGCAGCGCTTGCAGGTTCACCACCTGGTCCCGGAAGGGAGTGGTAGGAACCTTGGGCACATATCCAGGCCGGGGTCTCAGGATCACGTGAGAACCGGCCGGCCCGAACTCTAGGCACGCTTCATCAACGGAGAATGCATGCAGGTCCCCGACCCTCTTGAGAGAAGCCAATGCAATCAGGAGCGCTGTCTTCATTGACAGGAACTTAAGCTCCACTGATTGCAAAGGCTCAAAGGGAGCACTCCGCAGGGCACTTAAGACCACTGAGAGGTCCCAAGAGGGAACGAGAGAAGAGCGAGGAGGATTCAGTCTCCTCGCCCCCCTCAGGAACCTGACGATCAGGTCGTGCTTCCCTATGGACTTACCTTCCACTAAGTCGTGGTGAGCGGCAATAGCGGCAACATAAACTTTGAGGGTGGAGGGAGACAGCCTTCGCTCCAACCCATCTTGAAGGAAGGAAAGCACGAAACTGATCGAACAACTCCGGGGGTCTTCTCGGCGAGAAGAGCACCAATTGACGAATAGGTTCCACTTCAACGCGTAGGCATGTCTTATGGACGACGCTCTAGCGGAAGTGATGGTAGCCACCACCGCAGGTGGTAGGGTACTCAAACCTGGCTCGTCCCATCGAGGAGCCACACGTGGAGGTTCCAGAGATCGGGACGAGGGTGCCATAGAGTGCCCCGTCCCTGAGAAAGGAGGTCCTTCCTCAGAGGAATTGGCCAAGGAGGTGCTGTCGCGAGGAGCACTAGTTCGGAGAACCAAGTCCGGGTGGGCCAGTACGGCGCGACCAGAAGGACTTGGTCCTCGTCCTCCCTGACCTTGCGCAGGAGCTGCGCAAGAAGGCTCACTGGGGGAAACGCATACTTGCGGCCCCGCGGCCAGCTGTGCGCCAGTGCATCCGTGCCGAGCGTGCCCTCGGTCAGAGAATAAAACTGGGCGCAATGGGATGAGTCGCGGGAGGCAAACAGATCTATCTGTGCGTCGCCAAACTGGTCCCAAATCAGCTGGACCGACTGGGGATGGAGTCGCCATTCTCCAGGGAGGGACTGAAGCCGTGACAGCTCGTCGGCAGCACGGTTCAGGGCTCCGGGAATGTAAATAGCACGAAGGGACCTCAGATGCTTCTGACTCCATAGGAGGAGGTGGCGAGCGAGTTGCGACATACGGCGGGAGCGTAGACCACCTTGATGGTTGATGTACGCTACTGTGGCGGTATTGTCTGATCGGACTAGTACGTGTTGACCCATGAGCAGCGCTCGGAAGCGGTGCAGAGCAAGGCGTACTGCCAGCAACTCGAGGCAATTCACATGCCATAGGCGCTGGGGTCCTGTCCGGGAGCTCGTGGCAGCATGACCATTGCACATGGCGCCCCAGCCCGTGGTGGAGGCATCTGTTGAGACAACAACATGCCTCGACGCTCGTTCCAGGGGGACACCAGCCCTGAGAAAACTGAGGTTCAACCATGGGGTGAAGGACTGACGGCAGCTCGAAGTCACTGGAACTCGGAGCTTGCCTTGTTGCCATGCCCACCTCGGGACTCGGTCGCGAAGCCAAAGCTGAAGCGGTCTCATATGAAGCAATCCGAGCGGCGTGACCACGGCTGCAGATGCCATATGCCCCAGGAGCCTCTGAAAATGTTTCAGTGGAACCGCTTTCTTGCCCTGTATTTGTCTCAGACAAGTCAGCAGTGACTGCGCGCGCTCGCTCGTAAGCTGCGCGGACATGGCGACCGAGTCGATGTCCATACCGAGAAAAGAGATCCTCTGCACGGGGCAAAGTTTGCTCTTCTCCCAGTTGACCCGAAGGCCCAGACGGGCTAAGTGCCGGAGCACAAGGTCCCTGTGTTCGCAAACCTGGTCTCGAGAGTGAGCTATAATCAGCCAGTCGTCGAGATAGTTCAGGATGCGAACCCCGTGAACCCGAAGGGGAACAAGGGCTGCCTCGACGACCTTCGTGAAGACGCGAGGGGACAGGGCTAGCCCGAACGGGAGAACCGCGTACTGATATGCCTGTCCCTCGAAAGCAAACCGGAGGAACGGTCTGTGACGAGGGAGAATGGAGACATGAAAGTAGGCGTCCTTCAGGTCGATCGCTGCAAACCAATGCTGGGGCCGCACACACTCGAAAATGCGTTTGGCGGTGAGCATTTTGAACGGCATCCTGTAAAGGGAGCGATTCAATACTCGCAGGTCCAGGATTGGTCGTAACCCACCGGTTTTCTTGGGGACAATGAAGTAAGGGCTGTAGAAGCCGGACCTCATCTCGGCTGGAGGGACAGTCTCGATTGCACCCTTCGCCAGCAGAGTGGCAATCTCTGCTCGCATGATCGGGGCGTTGCCACCGACCAAAGTGGAGCGGACTCCCCTGTATCGGGGAGGAGACCGTGCGAACTGAATCGCATAGCCGAACCGGACGGTGCGGGCGACCCAGCGGGACAGTTGGGGAAGCTCTAGCCAGGCTTCTAGGAACTGTACCAGCGGGTCATGCGGACCACCGGCGTCCCCCCGGAGGGGCAGCGAAGCGGAGTAACTGGCCCGGACGTGGACGGCATAGCGATCCGGTGTGGGGGCGCAGTTAAGCTCCGCGCCCTGACAGAGGAGGCCAGGGAAGGACCAGCGTTCCACGGGGGCCTGCTCTGCCAGGGGTCTGGCGACAGAGTGGGACAGGGACGAAACGGCCCGTGGGCGGCACGCCGTGTCAACCGACTCTGGGACAGAGGGGGACGAGGAGAGCACGGCTGGTGGGCGGCGCTCTGGGTCGTCCGAGAACTCTGTGTGCTCAGGGGTGAGAGGTTTGTTTCTGTCTTTAACCACATTAGGGTGCTGCCCACCCGTGGGTGAGCAGCGGGGAGTGGAGAACAAAAGATTCTCCCCCGGCCCTCCACCGGGGGAAGGAGTGGCCCTGCTACCATGTCCTGCGAAACAAACGTCATCCCTGAGCAGCCCGTCTCAGGAGCGCCGCTTGGCCCGGCGCTTGGCGGGGGGCGGGGCTGGAGAGGCCTGGGGCGCCTTCCTGCGGCTTCCTCCGCGCGTCGGCCTGGGTGAAGGCTGCTGCTTTGGCCTAGCGGGAGGGGCGGGAGCTTTAGGAGGGCGCCCTCGGCGGGAAACAGGCTGAGGCGTCTGCCCGACCGACGACGAGGCAGCAGCGGGTCGGCGGGGCAGAAAATGTTTGATGGCCTCAGTCTGTTTCTGTGCAGTTGAGAACTGTTGGGCAAAGTCCTCAACTGCGCCGCCGAAGAGGCCGGCCTGGGACAGGGGCGCATCGAGCAGACGAGTCCGCTCGGAATCCCGCATGTCAGCCAGGTTCAGCCACAGGTGTCTCTCCTGGACCACCGCGGTGGACATCACCAAACCCAGGGAGCGCGCGGCTACCTTCGTCGCCCGGAGAGCGAGGTCGGTTGCGGCACGCAGCTCATTGAAGAGCCCTGGATCTGTCCTGCCCTCGTGCATGTTTCTGAGCATCTGGGCCTGGTAGACCTGCAGAGTGGCCATAGCATGCAGAGAGGTAGCCGCCTGTCCCGCCGCTCTGTAAGACTTCGCCGCCATAGACGACGGAAATCTACAGGCCTTGGATGGATGCTTAGGCTCGCCCCGAGAAGAAGCACTCTGAGGACACAGTTGCATCGCAACAGAGCGTTCAACCGGGGGAAGCCCAGTGTACCCACGGGCGGCCGCCTCATCGAGGGGAGGAAAGGCGGATGGGATCAGCGAGCGGTCCCGGGAAGACAGGGGGGTCTTCCAGGACTTCGAGATCTCATCATGCACATCCGGGAAGAATGGTATTGGGGTTTGCCGTGGACCACGGGGGTCGGCAGCCTTACCCAAAAACCAATCGTCCAGCCGCGAGCGCTCGGGACAGGGTGGAGGCCTCCACTCTAAACCAATGCTCGCGGCTGCCCGGGAAAGCATGGCCGTCATTTCCGGATCCGATTCAGGCACAGCCGTATGCACACCGGAAGGTGGCAGCTGCGCTGAATCTTCACTTCCGGAAGAATCAAGCCCACCTTGTGATGCTGCTACAGACATGGCATCTTCCTCTGTAGCTTCAACCGAAACCCGCGGGGCACCCGAAGGTAGACCCGCGGGAATCGGAGGCTCACTAGCGGGCACCGTCACTGAAGAGGGGGGCTGGGGTCGCGGACACATAGTCGGCGCCTGGTTCCAGACCGTTACCCTCAGGTCACCCTGGCCACCAGCCGAAGTAGCACTCCTCGGGGGAGCATTAGATCGGGGTGTGGATGAGGGGACTCTCACTCTTGCGAGTTCACTGAGTCTCGACCTTAGTGACGCGATGGTCATGTTCCCACAGAGAGAACATGACTCATCCACGAGCGCTGCTCTAGCGTGATCCATGCCCAAACACACTAGGCAGCGCTCGTGCCCATCAGAGTCAGACACATATCTGCCGCAACCAGAAGTGCACGGGCGAGGCATCTTTAAAAAGACGTGCCACGTGCAAGCTCTTTTTGTGAGAGAGAAACACTCTGATGACGAGGCGGCCGGGGAGACACGCACTCTCTGGCAAAATCACTGCACAGATCAGCAGGAAGCGCGCGCTCGCTGGAATCGCCCACAAAAACCAACACCAGAGGAACTCGTTTGTAAAAGCTGACAATTCTCAGAGATGACTTGTGGAGTGAAGAGATGCTCTTGGCTCCGAAGCGAAAACAGAACTGCATGTTGCCAGCGTCCTCCTTTTATACCCACGAGGTGGGGCGGAGTTACGTCATGCAAATTCCGCAGACCCATGGCATTTCTTTGCCATTGGCTCGTTTTGTAATACTCGAAGCTGATAGGCTTTCTAAGCGAAACCCCATTCGTCGTCATCCGACGTAACTCGGAGTGACAACGAAAGGGAACTTAAATGTATATACATCATCTCTGTATCAAATGTGTGTTAGAAAATAAGATGCTTAAAACAGCACAGTACTTTTCACACATCTGAGTTATCATTTTTATACTTATAGAGAAACAAATACATGTTCCAGTGTCCCTTTCTACTCCGGACCAATTCATATCCTGCACATCCAACTTGGCCAGTGCCTTGTTGCCATGCCAACAGAGTTGGAAATAGGCTTGAGGCACTTATCTTAGTTTTAACAAATGTTCATGCCTTCGTTTTGACAAATAGACATGTCATGATGGAGAGAGCATGATCCGGGGACCTCTTCTTCTTTTTTCTTTTTTTTTTCTAACCTGTTTACTCGATCTGTATTTTATCTGTTTACTTAACATAGAAGACACAGCACAGAAAAGTGGAAAGTTCTTTCTTTACTAGCTAACTTTAATCTGATTGGCTGACTTTACAAAACTTTGGGAGATGGATGGATGGATGGATGGATGGATGGATGGATGGATGGATGGATGGATGGATGGATGGATGGATGGATGGATGGATGGATGGATGGATGGATGGACGGACGGATGGATGGACGGACCCTGGTGATTGGTTGATTACAATGTTGTTCCTGAAACATGTTGTACTTGGTGAAATCACGTATATATGTATTGTTCATGAAACAATGAGTAGATTCGTGACTGTGCGCCTTAGTATTTTTCCTTATTGAAATTGTCTTTTTGTCACGCTTGGCATCGCCGACAATTAATAAAAAAAAATCACCACCCAAAATCAGCTCTTTGCTCCTCTATTTAGACTATTGGCTCTGTCACAGCGTGTGGATTGTTTTGAAATTGCATTAACCGAATTACAATTTCCATAATTTGCTTTATCAGACACTTCCAATTTGAGTAGCCGTGGCATAATTTGCATGGCAATGGCGTTGGGCACTCACTTATAATGTTTAATATTGGCCTTAATATACTTCTTATTAAACTTTGAATTGCTCTGGGTATGTGCTGCAATTTATTCTGGTTTGAGACCTCTTTGTCTGCCAGACTCTGTGAGAGGGCCGAACGGCTAGGAAGAGATTAGCATTTAATGGCAATTTCAGGCTCATTTTGAGTTAATATCTCTTGTCTTTGGTTCTGCTTATGATGGGATTGGATAAATCAGGAACTGAGGAAAGGCGTAATGGCTGTCTGAATGCACAGATTTGTATGCGGAAACATACACCTTCTCATAATTATAAGGCTGATACTTGAATGACTATATGTCATGTTAAGGGTTTCAGGATCTTTTATGTGTTTAGACGGCTGCTCTTTCAGGGCAGTAGCATATGCCACAAACCGGTCACAAAGGATGAAGATGACAAATGTCACTCTGATTCCTTTCTCTGGCATTTTTTTTTTTTACGGTTGCAAAACAATACCAAGGAGTTGAGGATCAGTTCCATTGATGACCAATCAGCAGCCGATTGACTGTGGCATATTTCAATTCGCCATTTAAATGAGAATTCTAGCAGTTAGCTTTATGCTTCCTGTTGTACCATGTGTAACTTCGGCTTTGTCACCAGAGAAAAGGTGGGATGAAGTGCACTTCAGCAGCGGCACATGAACATAGAGATTGAATAAGTTTGACATTGCCCTTCAGGTCCAATGGGAGCCAATCTACATTAAATTGCTTAAGTTTTCTAAGCAGTTCAATTTGGCAAGAGGTCATGGAGCGGTAGAGACTTTGGTCTCCAGAGAGAGCGGTCCATAGCAGCTAATTGGGAATTTCAGTGAAAACAATCCTCTTGTGGTTTAAAGAGGGAGACTTGTTAGCCTGTGGACCAGAAGCGTACCCACTGAATGAATCTCAGGAAATCTGTCTAGGTTACAGTCAAAAACATTTTTTCGTATTCAGCAAGTACACATTAAATTAGTCAAAAGTGACAGGAAAGACCTTTATAAAGTAAAAAAAAAAAAAAGAAAAAAGAAAAAAGATTTATATTTGAAATGAATGATTTTCTTTGAACTTTCTATTTATCATAGATTATCACTATAATCAAAAATTATCACTATTTCCACAAATATATTAAGCAGACCAACGGTTTTTAGCATTGATAACATTTTAAGATACATCAAAATAGAAAAAATACATATATTACAATTATAATAACATGTCACAATATTTGCTGCATCTGATCATTTTGTATCTATTATATAGTATATATAAATATATATATATATATATATATATATATATATATACATATGTAATTAAAAAAAGTATACAAAGCTTAAGTGTTTTTAATCTTGATTAATCACAGATAAAATGTGATCAATATAGTCAATTATATATATATATATATATATATATATATATATATATATATATCAAACAAGAAAATGTTAATCTTACTATGGGCTTTATTTTATTCATGTCTCATTACATTACAATTACATTTTGGGGTGAGATATGGCCTAAACTTGTTTTCATTAGATTCACCTAAGTATTTACAGTGTTGGGAATAACGGCGTTTAAAAGAACGGCGTTAGGTAACGACGTTAGTTTTTCAGTAACGGGGTAATCTAACTAATTACTTTTCCCGTCGTTACAACGGCGTTAACGTTACTGGACGTTAAATGTGGTGAGTTACCACGGGCGTCAGTTTGGTTTTAAATGTGCTGGGGACAGAGACACATTCGGAAGTGCATTTTCAGAAATGCTGGTACAAATTTGTCAAACTGTGCAGCCTCTCTGCTCAACCAGTAAATAAATCGATCGATCCGCAAATGTTATTTGAGTTCTTAAGGGGTCAAGTGGTAGATCATTTGCCAAGCGTGTCAGAGGTTACGGGTTCGAATCCACACTTGTATAGTTGTTGTTTTTTCTCTCATCAAAACTAATTATGTTCAGCAGGGACACGTTTGTGTGCATTTTATTTTGTGATTTCACCGGAACGAATAGTCTCCACAACGGCGATAGATAGAAGCGCGCGTCCGAGTGAAGACTGTGCGTGACAGCGCGAGCAACAAGAGAACAACTATCCATGCAACTGATAGCAGCGGGAACGAGCGTTCAGCTTGATTTAAAAAACAACACATTTTAGCGCGAAATCTCTTATTTAATAGCGAACTAAATGAATGCTCTACTAACTGGAGATATTTTATTTAGTTGTATTAACATCCATGCCTCAATGTTTCAAAAAGTGGTGGGTACAAAATGACTCATGGCGAAATCTGGTGGGGACGTGTACCCACCGAAATCGACGCCTATGTGCGTTACTATTATAGACAGTAAAGGTTACTATGTAGGCTATTGATTGAATAAACTGTAATCCGAACGCACCCCGTGGCTCACACAGCTAGTGAGGAGGTGGGTTAATAACGAGGTAAGCGATTATGATTGGCTAAGGCAGAGTCATGTTTCCTGGTAGCCAATCAGATCCAGCATTTTTACACACATGCCTGCAAGCGCCACACACACACACAACAGCTAAACAGAGATTCGATGAAGCAGCAGAGATGGCGAGTCAGGAGCAATCCGATGAAAAGTTGGCATTTTCAAGGTGCAATATAAGCGCTACTTCTGTTCTACTTATTTCAACTGACTTGTGAAAACTGCTAAAAAAAAGTCTTTTTTTAACAGTAATGCAAATAGTTACTTTCCCTGGTAACGAGTTACTTTTATTATAGAGTAATTCAGTAACTAACTCAGTTACTTTTTGGAACAAGTAGTGAGTAACTATAACTAATTACTTTTTTAAAGTAACGTTCCCAACACTGAGTATTTATCACGTAACCTACAGTAAGAGTCACTGAATGAGCCAGTCAAATCTCATATCTTTTGGTAAACTGAATTAAAAAAAAAAATTCAAGTAAAAGGGATGAATCAGTTCCTTGTAGTATATGTGTAGTAGTCTGAAAATAAATAACTTTAATCTGATTGGCTGACTTTACAAAACGGATGGATGGATGGATGGATGGATGGATGGATGGATGGATGGATGGATGGATGGATGGATGGATGGATGGATGGACGGACCCTGGTGATTGGTTGATTACAATGTTGTTCCTGGAACATGTTGTACTTGGTGAAATCACGTATATATGTATTGTTCAGGAAACAATGAGTAGATTTGTGACTGTGCGCCTTAATATTTTTCCTTATTGAAATTGTCTTTTTGTCACGCTTGGCATCGCCGACAATTAATCAAAAAAATTCACCACCCAAAATCAGCTCTTTGCTCCTCTATTTAGACTATTGGCTCTGTCACCGCGTGTGGATTGTTTTGAAATTGCATTAACCGAATTACAATTTCCATAATTTGCTTTATCAGACACTTCCAATTTGAGTAGCCGTGGCATAATTTGCATGGCAATGGTGTTGGGCACTCACTTATAATGTTTAATATTGGCCTTAATATACTTCTTATTAAACTTTGAATTCCTCTGGGTATGGGTATTGTAAATAAATTGACAGACATTCCAGTTTAGGACCTTTTATTTTTTTTTTCAGTTCACTGAAAGTCAAAACATTTTCTTTTTGGGATCGACTCTCAACCTTACGTAACAAAGCATTAGTTGCAATGCCCAACACTGTTACTGCCAACTGAAAGAACATGAGTTTCACCCACCCAGCCTTGTCAGTCCAAAGATATGAAGCAGAACGCTGGGAGCAGGGTAAAACTGTGATATCACACAAGCATGAAAGAAAAAAGATACATGCTGTTTTTGTCCCAAAAAGCACAAACAAGCAAGGTTGTTAAACTAAGCTTGTTGTGTATCAATTGGTTCACACTGATGCAACCGACTTTCATAAGAAAGAGAGAGAGAAACTGAAAAGATGCGTCAAGAAAACCACAACAAAGACAGCGGTGAGACGGGTCAAAGAACACTTAAAGTTTTTTAACATATTCAGACCATCTCAGACAGCTGAATTTCCCACAATTCAACACTACCTATTTCCGTCCATTTAAAAAGGCTTATCATAAACACAGCACATAGGCAGTTTAAAATGTGTGATTTCACATTATACACAAATTCAAAAGTGTTACATCTATCTATCCATCCCTCCTTCTATTCTCCAAAATGCTTTATCTTCAACAGGGTCGAGGAAAAAAGCTTTGCAGTCAACAAGACATTAAAATGGACCCTATATACTTTCTTAATGCACATTCATAATCTTATTGTCAGTTATTTAAATAATTAAAACAATTAAAATAAAGGGATGGATGGATGGATGTATATTGTGCAGAGAGTAAATAAATAAATGAAAGTATCTGGTATGTTAACATATATTAAACTGGAAAGATTGGCTTGAACTGGCAAATAACCCCACTTTCACCTATACAGATGTGTACATAATATAAATCATATTCACAAATGAGAGCATACTGTAAAATTTGTTTAACATAATGGATTAGGTTCATTTCCATCCACCTACAGTCTCAATGTCACATACATATGCTCTATGCTTCCAGCCCAGTCTATGATATAATTAAGATTTTAAGTTCTTCCAGATGAAAAATGACTTTCTTAAACACACCGCAGCTCAGTTAGGGGTTATGGAAATATACTCATCAGTCATTACTTCTCATTGCATCTAGCTGGGTAATTCTTTTAATGAATCCCACACTGATGTTCTTCGCTATGAAAGACAAATCCAGGCATTAAGCCGTCTTTGTGTGTGACGAGGGAACTTAGAAATGTTGATTTTGTCCTCCTCTGCTCCGCTAGCGTAAAAAGCTTTATCGTCAGTCCTGTTTGAGCTTCACAGCGAACTAGCGAGTGTATCAGCCAAATCGTCTAATACCACGCAGTCACAAAAGGTTCCTCAGATGCTGGTGAGCCAGTGTGTCAGATTGAAGGAGATCTGGGCTATGATTCGTCACAAAGACGAGAATTTGTTTCAGCGGTTTTGGCATGTCAGCCTTCAGGGTTTGTTGTTAAGGTCACCTTTTCAAGCTTCTTATTACATAATCTTTTAGAGATACTCATTGCTTGTGACTTTTTCACCACGGCCTCCTGGACGGTGTTGAGGTAACTTTGTTAAAACTACAGCATGCTACGCATCATTTAAGGTAGTTAAACGACAAAGTCAAAAGGTTTTTAGCTGCAGATGCTGTAGTGTTAGATGCTAAATGCTAACAAAAAGTAGCTAAATACAGAAAAGTTCCTTTTTTAAAAAACAGTTCTAATCAAATTAAATCTCTCATCTTGCAAGTATTTCTAAACTATACAAAAAGGTCTGCACTATCTTCTTAAAGTGATATTCAAAATTCAAATTAGTGTCAAAATAAACACACATTTTTCACTACCTGCTACATATTAAGGAAAACCTTATTATGATGTGACTCAATCTGATTTGTATTAGAGCCCAGAACAATTATCACAATTTCAGTTTTATCAGTATTTAATTGCAGAAAATTGCAAGCCACACTGTAAATAAGTTGGCAAAACTAAAATAATAATAATAACAATAATAACAATAATAATTAACTAATCGGTTTCATCAAAATATTCAAGTTGAGAAATTCAAAGTTCAAAGTAAGCAGAACTTTTTTTTTTTTTTTTGCACTCAAACATTTTAATTACTCTTGATATATTTGAGTAAACTAACTCATACATTTAACTTGTCCCCCTGAGGTGAAAACCAAGCTTTTGATGTTGTTTATGTGTCTGTGGTGTTTTTAATATGCAAACCATGTGCACATTCATAAGTCAGCACCATTGCTGATTATTTTCTCCTTAAATCTGCAGTGATCTAAAGACAAAATCGCGCTCTGAAATCGCTGGTGTTTCTGACGTCACAAACTACCTTAACCAATCAGGTCTACGTGTGATCATCAACGAGTGGATCTCTGAGCTGGTGGGAGTGAGTGGTTTTTCAATGATTTAAACAGCTTTAAAGTATATAATTATTGACTACAGGGGGCTTTAAAATTCCCCCTGCAAAACATTAAACACTACTAAATTTCTCACTTAACATTAATATTGCACACACACCAAAAAAAAACGTATAATCCTTAATTTTAGCATTTATTCTCCCTTTTGAGTGCTATGGCAAAGCATGCTGGGAAATAGAAATCCCAGCCCAGTTTCAGCTAAAGTTAAGTTTGTCTAAATGAAAAGAAACAAGTTCATAAAACTCAAAACAATGAAACAATTCAGATTAAAATGTGTCTAAAAAGAAAGATCTAAAAACTCTAAAAAGATATTTGATTGAACAAATTTGTTTAATTTAAGTTTGTCCTGCTCAAACCAATTAATTATTTTGAGCGTTATGTTTGCAGTGCATCTGATTTTTTTTTTTATATCAGCTAAGCATGCTTGTAGGACTTCTAGCTTATCCAAATATGATGTTTCTGCATTACGGATCCAAGAGGTAACATATAAATTGCAAACAAAATTGTTCCTAACAGGAAGCCCTGAAGAACATCACAGTTGATTGTAATAATGTTGATGATGATAAAAAAAAAATACCTGTAATTGCATATAAATGTTCTAAATAGTAATATGAATTGATATGCAAATTTGAATACCTCATTGTTTAAAAATATAGCTGTCAGATAATAAGTCATATCAGATAATATAATATTTAATCAGAGGAATATTCCTCACTCAAAAACGAGGGATTTTTAATAGTGAAAGCATTAAATGTTAAAAAATAAATCAACATTAAAAATAAAATGTAAAACAAAATCTGCAATATGAATAAATTGAAACCAGTGATGAACAGCTGTTACATTTTGTAACAAAAACAAAAAGACCTGATGCCCTATAGAGACTGAATTTAATAACTCATTAGGGCCCGAGCACCGATGGTGTGAGGACCCTCTTGGAATTGCTCTGTTTATTATTAGACGGCATTGGCACAAGGGCGCTACAGGTGGAGGCACGACCTCGTGCTGAAGAAGCTTGCAGAGGTAGTGGATATATGCAGGCAGGATGTGAATAACAGGCCCCCGGCCCTAACCGCACATTCCATACAGTTCGCGAGGGCTGGGGAAAGGGGTAACACCCGCCACCAGAAGGACACAGGAAGACTCCTCTCACCAGGCAAGGGTTGGACGCTAGCAGTCGACCTTGGGAAGCAGCTTCACTTTCCCAGGGAGATAGTGGAAACGTCTTTGCGTCCAGACCTTGTGATGTGGTCTGCTGCGTGCAAGGTTGTCCTGATGGTGGAGCTCACAGTCCCTTGGGAAGGAGGACTCGAAGCTGCCCATGAGCGGAAGCGGGCCAAGTATTCTGATCTGGCGGCAGAGTGCAGGGAGGCTGGTTGGAGGGCAGCCATATACCCTGTGGAGGTGGGGTGCCGGGGGTTTGTGGGCTCCTCAACCGCTCGTCTGCTCCGCAACATGGGAGTAACTGGCAGAAGGCACCGGAAAGCAATGAAAGAGCTGGCAGAAGAGGCTGAAAGAGGCAGTTTCTGGCTGTGGCAGAGAAGGAAGGTAAAGAGTTGGGGTCCAGTCTCCACCTAGGGCATCAGCAGGGGGTGGCAGGGGGAAATCCCTGCCATCGCTCCGCCACCATCAGATGTACTGGGGTTAAAGGAGCGAAACATCCGTGACTGGTGGTCCCCAGCTGATGACCCATAAATGCCCTCTGTAGTGTCCCCCAACATGTACACCTTCGGAAACCTTAATCTCTTAGGCGCCGGTGGAGGTGCGACAGGCAGAAATGCCCAGCAGGTTTCACCACCTACCTGTATTTAAACTATTAGGGCCCAAGCCTTGAAAACGCGAAGGCCCTATTGTTGTGCTCGAAAACTCTTGAAATTTTGCACACGGGTCAGAACCCGCGGCCATCAGGGCCGGGCTGAAGATGGTACCCGGGCGTGGCAGGGGGGCTCGACAGCGCCCCCTGGAACGGGATTCGAAAACATGTCAATATATCAAACACGCTTGCATGTAATAATATGAAACTCGGTACACATATAGATCTCATCGGGCCGAACAACTTTCGTGCTCTAAGTTTTACGCCAGCCAAACAGGAAGTCGGTTATTAGGGGTTGTTTGGAAACTCATGTTCAGGAATTTGAAACACTTCTCCTAGGGAATTCACCCGATCATCACCAAACTCGGTGTGCATGAAGTCAAGACATTGAGGATGAAAAATTGCCAGGGGATTTTTGATATCTCGAACGGTCTGGCCGTGGCGAAGAAACGAATTTATGGCGAATAATGGAAACAGGAAGTGTGTTATAACTTCTGCATACATTGACTGATCTTGATGAAACTTCAGCAGTGTGTTTTCTAAAAATTTCCTAATAATCCAGACCAACCAGAGCGCACTATTCCTACAACATCATCAGTGCTGAAGCGGAACTACCAGAGGCGTTCGGCAGATAGCGAGCAGATGCAGCATATTTGTTGTATCGAGGCAGGGTCAGGCTAGGGGAATCCATTTGCAGCTTTTTAATAAGAATGGTCAAGACAGGCAGGGTGAACAATGGCAAACAGGGCAGAACAGAAAAGACAGAGACAAACCAGATTGACAGGCAAAGGACAAAGACCTCCAGATAAATACTGGGCTTCTGGATTTACACATTTAAGTGCTGTAAAACATATTGACCTAAAAATTATTCTAAATTTAAATGATCTCATATATGTGGCTATTGTGGTTCACAATCATAGGCCCTGTCCCAATTGGCACACTTAATAGCGATGAAGGGCCAAAGCTGGCGGCACCGCCACCCCGGTGCCTTTAGGTAAAGGCACCGGGGTGGCGGTGCCACCGGCTTGGGCCCGCAATCGCTGCTCGCAGCTATATTTATTATTATTATTATTATTATTCTCCGCAATGAATCGCATTTTTGAGGGCCTAAACATGCACGAAAACTCACGAAAATTTGCACGCGTCAGAACTGGCGAAAATTTACATCTGATATGCGTTTCAGAATTGGGCGGGGCAAAATGGCTCGATAGCGCCACCTATAAAGGTTCAACGGAGTGCGCCTCCCGCTACGTTTCAGGTACGTGTACGAAATTCGGTACATACATGTAATGGCCCAATACCTACAAAAAAGTCTCTTGGAGCATAGCCCTAAACACAACAGGAAGTCAGCCATTTTGAACTTCCTCTCAGATTTTTGTGCAGTTTTTGCCATTTTCAGGCCTCGTACTTTAACGAACTCCTCCTACAGTTTTAATCTGATCATCTTCAAATTTGGTGAGTGTAATCTTAAGGCCTTTGCGACGTTAAATTGCGAAGATCTTGAGTTTTCGTCGAAGGGCGTGTCCTCAGCGGCCTGACAAATTTCGATGTTTCGCCATGAAACAGAAAGTTGCTGTAACTCAGGCAAACAATGTCTAATCTGCCCCAAACTTCACACGTTTGATAAGAGTTCTGTCCTGAATACATGTCCATGCTCAAATTCAGCTACAGTCATAGCGCCACCTGCTGGTAACAGGAAGTGGCATGTTTAACACTGTTGTGGACTCCTAATAATATATAAAAAGTGCCAGCAAGTGTTAAACATGCTAGCAACATACTAGAAACATGTTAAAACATGCTAGCAAACACTTAGCTAAGTGCTAAAGCATGTTATTACTGCAATTAAATAGGAATTTGCTGTAACTCAAGCATGGAATATCAAATCTGCCCCAAACTTCACACGTTTGATAAGAATCATGGCCTGAAAACATCTACATGAGAATATTCAGTTATAGTAATAGCGCCACCTACTGGCAACAGGAAGTGACATGTTTATCACTGTGATGCAGTACTAGTAACATATTAATTATGCCATTGAGTTATAAACATGTTAGAAACATGTTAAAATATGCTAGCAATTCTTAGCTAAGTGCTAAAGCATGCTAATACAATGAAACAGGAAGTTGTTGTTACTCAAGAAGGCAATGTCCAATCTGCCTCAAACTTAACACGTTTGATAAGAGTTCTGTCCTGAACACATGTCCATGCTCAAAATCAGCTACAGTCATAGCACCACCTGCTGGCAACAGGGAGTGACATTTTTAACACTGTTGTGGACTCCTAATAATATATAAAAAAGTGCCAGCAAGTGCTAAACATGCTAGCAACATACTACAAACATGCTAAAACATGCTAGCAAACACTTAGCTAAATGTTAAATTATGTTATTACTGCAGTTAAATAGGAATTTGCTGTAACTCAGGCATGGAATGTCCAATCTGTCCCAAACTTCACACGTTTGTTAAGAGTCCTGCCCTGAAAAAATCTACATGAGAATTTTCAGTTAAAATAATAGCGCCACCTACTGGCAACAGGAAGTGACATGTTTAACAGTGTGATGCAGTACTAGCAACATAGTAAATATGCCATTGAGTTATACACATGTTAGAAACATGTTAAAACATGCTAGCAATTCTTAGCTAAGTGCTAAAGCATGCTAATGCAATGAAACAGGAAGTTGTTGTTACTGAAGAAGGCAATATCCAATCTGCCCCAAACTTCACATGTTTAATGAGAGTCATGGCCTGAACACATCTACATGACAATTTTCTATTATAGTAATAGCGCCACCTACTCTCAACAGGAAGTGACATGTTTTACACTGTGATGCATTACTAGCAACATAGTAAAATATGCCATTGAGTGTTAAACATGTTAGAAACATGTTAAAACATGCTAACAATTCTTAGCTAAGAGCTAAAGCATGCTAATGCAATGAAAGAGGAAGTTGCTGTTACTCAAGAAGGCAATGTCCAATCTGCCCCAAACTTCACACGTTTGATAAGAGTCATGGCCTGAACACATCTACATGAGAATTTTCTGTTATAGTAATAGCGCCACCTACTGTCAACAGGAAGTGACATGTTTTACACTGTGATGCAGTACTAGCAGCATAGTAAAATATGCCATTGAGTGTTAAACATGTTAAAACAATGCTAAAGCATGCTAGCAATACTTAGTTAAGTGTTAAATCATGCTATTAATGCCATGAAACAGGAAGTTGTTTTAACTCAGGCAAGGAATGTCCAATCTGCCCCAAACGTCACACTTTTGATAAAAGTCCTGCCCTGAACACATCTACATGACAATTTTCAGTTATAGTAATAGCGCCACCTACTGTCAAGAGGAAGTGACATGTTTTAAACTGTGATGTAGTAACCCTAAGCCTAACCTGCCCCAAATTTCACACGTTTGATAAGAGTCCTGCCCTGAACGCATCTACATGACCATTTTAAGTTAAAGTAATAGCGCCATCTGCTGTCGACAGGAAGTGACATGTTTTACACTGTGATGCAGTACTAGCAACATAGTAAATATGCCATTGAGTTCTAAACATGCTAGAAACATGCTAAAACATGCTAGCAACACTTATCTGAGTGATAATGCATGCTATTATCCCCATAATAAAGGACATTTTTGTAACTGACTTTGACATACTCCTCCTATGTTTACCTACTTAAATGCACATTGCCCACCGTGCTCTGTCTTCCTAAAGCCACCGGGTGGCGGTGGCACGGGTGCGAGGGCCCTTTCAATGCTGCTTGCAGCTTTAATTTCTTTTTGGTACTATAAATGAATCAGACTTTCCAACCATGAAAGTTTATTAACTAACTACTTTATTAACTAACTAAAACTTTTAACAGTCCCTTGTGTTCATTGAAATGTTAAATTCACAAAATAAAAAATAGTAAAGCTAAATAAAAATATAAAATAACTAATAAAAATGATAATAGCACATACAATTACTAGAACTAAAATTAAAATGAAAACTGACAATACAAAAACCTAATTCAAAATATTAATAAATACTATAATAGTATACATATATAACACTGCTTCAATCCTACTTACTTTCTTGGTGAGCACATTTGATTATGACCTCATCTCATTCAGTGGTAAAGCTGTGTGCACAGTACACTATGAAATGTGATGTCATTTGTTGTCATGGTACATGCTACTTTTTAGAAAATGTACTATAGCTTGGTTTTAAAATGTAGCTAAATCAGTAATGGACCTCTTTTTAGCGAGTTTGAGTTGAACTCAGCGGATCAGCATTCTGTATGCTGGCTCTCAAAACACTGCCGATGATCCGGGGGAAGAGGCCGCTTCAGTCTTATGTTGACATTGTAGTCATGACTTTTCATATCCAATTATATATACAATTCATTATTCTCCCGCTTTCTGACCCTGCATGAGCTTTTTTTTCCCTTAAAAAAAAAAAAGATTGATCCTATCAAGAAATTTGCCACGTATCAAGACCACAGCATGCGCCTCGGCACAGAATAATGTGGACCTACGGTGAATACAAAAGCTCCGGTGAGCACAGAGATCGTGCTTTTTTATGTATCTCTTGGGTTTCAATGTTAGCATTAACTTTGTCACATTGCATCTCTCACTCAAACCTGCTTCCATGAAATATAACATTTTATTTACTGAAAAGTCTATAGCTGAGGGGAATAGCAAGAACTACGAATTTTAACAATGTATTACTGTGTTATGTTCTCAAAGCCGCTTTAAGAGCACTCTTTATACAAAAAACATAATCGGATGGAAAAGACTCACTATCAACAACACCCATTGTGTGCAAGAAAGCCACTTCAGGTGAAAAAAAAACAAAAAAACGACTCTCAGTGTGACGCTCTTATCAAGAAAATAATGAATACAAACAACTAGAGACACGTCAAATAGTCTCTATACTGGAAAACACGGGAGTAACACGACACCTTATTCGAGATAATAACCGACAAGGGACGGAACAAAACAGGGAATTTAAATATTAGACGAACCAAATTACTGACATGTGATAATTATACCTAACCATCGAAACAAAGGAGATAAGGAGACAACTAAACTGAAAGGAGCAGAGAAACAGGAACTAAACAAAAATATCAAAATAAGAGTCCAAGTCCATGACAATCAGCTAATAAACTGTGTGTATGTGTGATTATATTTGACTTGAACTATTGTGCTCCTCGCCTGACAAACTCCATAATTTATCAAGCAATTTACCATTACTGTTATCCATTGCTGAGAGCAACCAGTCAAACCCTGTCAAATTCAATTAAAGTTTCACTTATTCAGGTTTGTTAGGATCAATTAATTAGAGTGAGAGAAAAAAAATCACAAGCCACTCAATAATTATAAACAATCATCCTAAGAATTGCTTCATTAAAAGACTAAAACTGTTGTTGTTTTTTAAGTCGAAACCTCCAGGAGTCCGTCAATAGATGCATTAATTATGTCCATCAACGAACTGACAAGTGAGAAACGATGACAAAGGCAGATGATCTTGACAGGGGAATTTCAAGGTATGTGATCAATTTTACTTAAATGCCAACTTGCCCACACAAGCAATAAGCCCATGCTCAGGGTCCCGAAAGCTGAATCGTCCTTGTATTCTGACCCAAGAGAAATTGCAAGGCTGTTTCCCAATTTAATGTTTAATGAAACAGCTTAATGACATTTTATTATGGGTGTAATTATGGTGTACAAACACTCACAGAATATAGAGTACAATGTCCAGGAATACCACCCGTGTAGTTTAATTTAACTGATGAATGATCTTGGATTGTGGGTATTCGCTGAATAAGTTTTATAGACCGTTAACTGGAATTAGCTTTCAAATCCGCTTGAATTCCTTAAAAAGAACTTTTTATTTACCAGGCCAAATGAAATCATGGTGAATTATTGTAGCTATAGATATATACAGTAGAGGCCAAAAGTGATGTCCGGACTAATAATATTAGTCAAATATTATAAAAAAAATTGTTATAGATTTTTTTAAGCATATTGCGTAATTGTGCTTCCGTTGAGTCAATTCTTTTATATATGTGATAAAGCAGTGAAACATGCTAAATTGTGCGGACATCATTTTTGGCCAAGCTGTCACACAAAAAAATAATGAGCATAAGCAAAAACAAGAAAGAACCAACGACATATTAGTAACTGATTATATTGTAGTCAATGCTTTTTCTGCATAGTAAAATAAAACCTAGCTGTAGTTTGCCTTTTTGCCAAATTATTTTGTCAGATAAATATATTGAACAAGTTTAATGTTTTGTTCTTAAAAAACTAAAATATTTCCATGTATTTTGATGGTTTAATCAAACTTGTAGCATCATTAAAAACAAATATCCCCTCTAGACATCACTTTTGGCCACTATTATAACCATCTGTGACCACATGGTCAATGTTTCAAATTTGCTTAGTGGGATAGTTCTCTAAAAAAATGAAAATTCTGTCATCATTTACTCACCCTCATGTCTCTTCCAAAACTGTAAGACCTGAATACAAATGAAGATTTCTGTCCCTCCATTGACAGTCTACGCAACTACCACTTTGATGCTTCAAAAAGTAGCCTATACAAAGAGATTGTAAAACTAATCCATATGAATTGAGCAGTTTAGTCCAATTTTTTTTAAATGGATATGATCCCTTTATATGATGAACAGATTGAATTTAGGCTTTTATTCAAGTATAAACATTCATTAACTCACACATCAGTTTTGGTAAACAGAAGCTCAATCATGTTCGCTTGATGTGTGTGTTACACAGCACATTTGAGCTTCTGCAAGAACCAACGAGATTTGTTTTTGTGCATCAATCCAGTACGGTTTTGCTTCTGTTTATGTTTGCTGATCATTGTTTATATGTGAATAAAAGCCTAAATTAAATCTGTTAATTTAGCTATAACTCTTCAGAAAGCTTGGGATTAAACTGCCTGATTCATATGGATTCATTTTACGATCTCTCAGATTTGATGTAAAATGTCTTCATTTGTGTTTCGAAGATGAACGAAAGTCTTAAGGGTTTGGAACATCATGAGGGTGAGTAAAATATGACTTTTTTTTTTAAATATGACCCTTTATATTTGATTTGATGTCTCAAATATCTTCTTAAAAGTTCTCTTTATAAGTAGCTTTTAAAAAAAATCTAAAACAATAAATAAATACTCTTCTACTATATTACTATTAGCCATTCTGTTTTTCAACCCAAATTGGAGGACCGCTAATTCAAAGTTTCATTTATGAACACCCACTTGTGAATTTTGACTAGACGTGAACAATCATGAAAAATCAAGAATAGTGCTTAAAGTTAAAAATAAGTTTGCAAAATATTCATGTGACCTCTAATGTAACATTCATTAAACCAAGCTCAAAAATGTAGAGATTGCGAGAAGGATCCAGCTCAAGCTCTCATACAGTCAATAACACTGATCCAGAATTATGCATGTGCATAACTGATGCTGCGCTGCCCTGCAGGTTGAAATGATAAGCAGTCTCACTGCATCTAAAGACCTATAAGCATATATGGGTCTGCCCGATAAACTATTCATCTGACACAATGCGCAAGGTTCATTTCTGGTTCAGCGCGACCCCATTTTTACACTAAATCCAGAAACAACATTTTGGGGGGAGACCTGTGGGGTGTAAATGTGGTGAAGACTGGTCAAGGAGAAAGAATGACTCCAGAATGAATAATTTAACGAATAAACAGCTCAACAGTACAGCCAGAGTTTAAATATATGATTTCAGCCGATGCTGAGAGCACATTATAGTATTTTCAGTATTTTCCGACTCAGACTGAGTTAGACGGTACTATCACTTGTAATGATATAATGATCAAGTGCATGTGGAATTCCCGCGGACCTCCATCGGCGGTAAGATTGGAAGATTTACCCAATACTGCGGGAAAGTGCCTCCTGTAGCCCATTGCACTAATATAAATCCAATGATCTGAAGAAATCGGCCATCTACAAAGAACTGTGGTTTTCTCCATCAGAGATGAAGAGAAGCCTGAATCAGTGCTTTGAGGAACAAAAGCCGGACTTCTGCTAATTGCTTTTAAAATGGCAGTGGGTAGAAAAAATTGTGAGAACTCTCACAAAAAGAAGACCGGACTAGAATTTGAGCTATAAAACCTAATTATACCCCACAAAAGCAGTCTGTTCCATTTAGAATAAAAAGAAACCCAGAGCAATAACAGCCGTGCCATTAACAATTAGTCTCCACTACACCTAATTAGACAGAGGAGATAAAAAAAAAACAGATTCTAAATTTATACCGTTTGCCTCGTATATTCCGTGAGGCTCGATACACTGTGCAAATTGTATCTAAAGACCCACAGCATCCAGGGACGGTTCATGACTGGCCACTGAGCAGAAACACAAAGCTAAATCTACTGCTTAATGGGAATAAACTTCTTTAGCTAAACTGGAGAGAGGTTACAAATGGCCACAGGACCCCTGAGGGTAAACATCCCTAAATGGTTATTCATTCTATTCTACAGAAAGTAGAGGGACACTAAATTGGGGAATATATGTCCAATTACACTTTTGCTAATGCCTGGATTCTGCGTACTTCACTGAGCCGTGGTATGGCATTAAAAATATTTCAAAAAGCATTAAAAATGTCATGAAACAGTGATAGCAAGCCATTTTACTCTCATATTGTGGTTTATTGAAGTAAAACAAGATATTCAAGAGAGGAAAACAACGATGATATGAATATGTAATTGATTGGATGGTGAAAAGTTATCTCTCAATGACAGGTGGTTGGGAAGGGGCTAAAAAAAAATGAGAGGGCTTGGTGAAGTCAGCTGAAATTGCACGTTCCTGCAACGACAACTGTTAGAATCCGCCATTTCTCAGCCGAGATTTTACTCTTTAATATTGGATGGATGGATGGATGGATGGATGGATGGATGGATGGATGGATGGATGGATGGATGGATGGATGGATGGATGGATGGATGGATGGATGGATGGATGGATGGATGGATGGATGGATGGATGGATGGATGGATGGATGGATGGATGGATGGATGGATGGATGGATGGATGGATGGATGGATGGATGGATTTTTTTTAAGCAACATGCATTACTGAATCGAATAGGAACATGTAGTTAGAAAACATTTTGATTTAATGCCGACTTCAAAGTTAATTCCCCTTTGGAACTAACAAGCCATTTTCCTTATAGAATGCATCCATAAAAACTAGAGCTAGAAAATAAAGAGTAAATATACTGCACTGCTTGAAATGACATCAAAGAATAAGTAAGTGGTCTCCTTTGAAGGACACTGTCATAATATTAAGTCCTTTTGGATTTGTGATGGGCTTTAACAAAATATAAAAAGCACTGGTCAAAAGCCAAAGTATTACCGTATCCAAAACAATAATGAAAAAGCACATGGACTGGCCAATAGGCCGTTCCAATAGGCCGTTCCATCCTGTCTGTCAATACAGCATAGATACCATTAAACCCTCTTACCAACCCCCCCTTCCCCGCTTAGCAAATAGTCATAAGACAACCCTGCAGTCCATTTAAAGGCCAACAAATTAAACAGAGAGCCTTTACGCCCCTTTCCTCATTAAATCCTAAAACCTTGTAAATGTTAAAGAGAGTGTTGCTGGGTATAGCGCACATGCTCCCATTATAGAACTTATTGGTTAGACCACCGGAAAACACAGACCGTAAAGCTATCCCATCGCACACCTTGAGTGGCCTTTTTCTATTTGGCAAGAGATGTTGCCAGATTGCCTACCTAACTTTCATTTAGCATCTCGCTAACCTTCAGACTGCTTTGACCTAATATGACAGGAGTTTGCATTGACGCTTGGCAGGGAAACGCCTGACATGGCTGTGAAATGTATGGCCATATGGAATTCTTGGACTGGCTTTGGAACGTGCTGTTGGTACACTTCCCTGCACGGCAGTCTCCCATTTTCTCCTTCACAGGGCATAAGACACAGCTTGCCATTTTTCGACAAAACTTACCACTCTTAGAGGTGCGAATGCAAAGGCCGGATCGCTCTGCCTCACCCTTGTCTTACAACGGTGTGACGAATAAGTCACCTGCTCTAATCTTCCCAGCTCCTAACCTCCATTTGTCCACGTCCCTTTCGTAATAAGGCCCCATTTTCAGAACCACTTAGTTGCAGACACAAATAAATGTGGCACACTTTAACAAGGTAAAATGTGTTTCTACTCATGGCTAAGATGGAGGACCAAAAATTCAGAAACGATTCACATTCCTCCCACACACGTCAAACTGTATTTATGAGTAAACCACACGCTAGAAGTTTATCTTTCCTGTCACTGTTTCTAAACTCAATAAGCTGTAAATATTTAATGACTATGATGCCCATCTGCCTTCATATGGAGTGTTGCAGAGCTCTATATTAATAACAGTTTTATATAATTCAGTTTTAATTTATTTATTTTATGTCTTTGGTAACGTTTTACAGACTTATATAAAGGGCAGCATAGCTCTGCATGGAACATCTGGACGCATCCAAGGTCCACATGAAGGTCAAAGAACTGTGAAAATTCTCATTAAAGACGGTAGGGTTAAACCTGTTCAGAAACCATAGAAGAAACTCCTTAACATATCTTAAAGGCAAAAGGTTAGCACACAAACCGCTAGGTCACATTCACTTTAATATGACCCTATCGCTAATCTGCACTAGCACTCATGGTGATGTATTCTAGTTTCTTAGCTATCATTGCTGGGTAATTAATATCTGTGATCATGTCTATATTGTCTCAGTACCCTTCTTCACATTAACAAAAACCTTAACTAATTGACTCTTGACTGGGATGATCACTGGAGATCAGCTAATTACCTTTTAATGCATGAATACCGAAAAGTCATTAAAAGTGGCTCAACCTAGCAACTAGCACCACGAGACAGATGTGGTGGTGTTAGAGTGTCAAGGCCTCCTTAATTACACACACTTACACTCTCTGCCAAGAATTTCTTTGCCTCTGAAAGTGGAAAAAGAACTATAAGACATAACTCTGCTGTAATTCAAATCAAAGGATATTAAATCTAACAGCATTAATCCTTTATGATTGTAAGACTTAGTGTTTTTCGTCTAAGCCTGGTAGTGTTTACATACTGTAAGTAAATAATTGTTTATTTAGCAGCATTTGCTGAGGCAAGAATTGTTATTACGATCGCTCAGGGTTAGGGATCTGAACAAACTGATAATGCAAAAAACGAATGATAGCTCAAATCATGCAGCTTATTGAGGAGATTTAGGAGTGGGCGATATACCGATAGATAACCAATAGAAATTTGTCACACAGTTAAGATTTTGTACTACAGTCTCTACATCGCGGATACGCGCACGCTTTTATTGGGTTTGAACGGTCAAATACACATACTCGTGTGTGTAAAGTATCTGGACCATGTCAGATTGACTCATGCAGTCCAAAACATTTGAAAAAGCTTTTAAACTTTGGACTCATGGAGGTAAATTAGACTAGGCTCCAGCCAACCTACCATAGATGATTTTGGTGACAAGTTTTATGGCACCCAGAGGTTTAACAGACAACAAGACACGAGCTTCACAGAGATGTTTATCACCCAACTACCCACTTTCCGGCAAGGGAGAACTCAGGGTGAAGACGTTCCAACACACACACACACACACAAACTCTCACACACACACACACACACACACACACACACACACACACACACACACACACACACACACACACACACACACACACACACATGAATCTTTCATTAAACTCCTCATATAAAGACTTTACCGAGATATAGTTGAGATGTTTTTAAGTGGACCTGCTTACCCACGTCATAGTGGGATATCTGTGATTTTATCGTAGTATTAAATGAAACATAAGTATGTGTAATTATGCAGAAAGATGTATCTTTGTATTCCTATTATGTGTACATGTTTTGTTTGGTACCGTTTTAATTCTCTCGGTCCAATTGATTTGGTCAGATACAGAAGATTACAGTAAAGTGTATGATTCTATGTGCACCAGCTTTTTGGGATAGGAAGGACCAATTCTGACACTGTCATAAATCGAGCTTCAACAAGACAAAGGGAATTCTGCCGCCAAAAGCTTTGGTGCATGTCATTGGCCAGTTCGCTCCAGAGAGGCGTGGATTTCAGTTCCTTTAAGAGAACTGAACCTCCAATCGCTGACGTCTCTTCGGTGTCGTCTTTTACGTCCGAGACCTTTAAGCCTTCATTCGAAAGTGCGTGCTCCGGACCCATCCGCAGGCCACGTGACTCTTCCACGGAACACATCCACATGCCTTCGAAGCAGCCACACAATGAGCCAGTGCACGTATTCGTACCGGGCTTTAAGAGCATTAAGATGTGTTTCCCCGTGTTGTCCCTCAAAGGTTTTAAGGTCTGTAATTTGCCACTGATCCTTCCAGATTCTCTCTCTCTCTCTCTCATTCTCTCTCTCTCTTAATTGATGCTTTCTCTTTCATTGTGCCGTTGCCATTATTGTGTTTGTAAATACATTTATTGAAACGTTAGTAACTGTATAGGCCTACGTAGTTTTCCTTTATTAAATGCATTATATTCATTTATTGATCTGTCTCTGCGCATTCAAGTCCCTTTAATGTATAAAGATCCAAAGCTACGTGCTTTACAACATTTATTGATACTTAAACAGTATCGTTATAGACCAGGAAGGTTGTCCCTTGTGGCCAGAGGGATTAGATCGAATGATCAGGTTTGCTGGACAAACAGATGATTCGATTATAAATTGATCCCCTTTAAGATTATCCTGACGATATATCTATGATAGACATAATTGATCAACTAAATATTTAATTATAATCCGTTGTGATTAAGTATTAATATACAATTGAGCTGATAACAACCTGTCTGTAATATATAGTCTACATATGCCATTAATCATAATCCCTTGTGATTAATTTTCTATGTACACATGTGAATACAGATGCAGGGAAAATATTATTCCTTTTTGGAAGATTTAACATGTATGATTATCTGGGTCCACCCGTATGAATAATTATTAATTGAAAAATTACTAATTTTTGAATACATGTCCCCATAGCCTGACCCAGGTTTCTCACATGTGTCAAAATGGCCATATCAAAAGGATAGTTAACGAGTATCCTTGTAAACACTGTCATTTATGTCTCAAGTAAAGGTAAACATTTGAGAAAGAAAGCGCATGTGTATCAGTATATTAGATCAGTGTATTCAGGTATTGCTTTTGTGATATTGAAATTGATGATGATTTAGATCCTAAAAACCTTATTTAAAGCAAAATTAACTATTTTGCAATATTGCTATATTTACATGCAGGCTGATAATGCAGACAAAAAGGAAATCCCTTACATTTAGAAGAACCTGCAGAATATCACAGAAACCTGGGAAGTGGGAGATTTTGACTTGGGCCAGTAATCAACAACCCTGAACACTCTAGCAACCATTCAGAACACACTAGCATTGCGGTGTTAAGTTTTGCAACATTTCTTCAACAAGTTCTTCATACATAAATAAATATGTCAATGTCAAAAAAAAGAAAAATAATTCTGGATGCCAGTCAGTTTTACAAACCGCACATTTTGCCAAGGAAATGATTTCAGAAAGTCCTTGATTATGACATTTTAGTCTAAAAATATGTTCAGCACATCCAAACACAAACACATAGGTCCGTTTGGTCTAAGAATGACCCTCACCACAACCCACCCCCCTAAACCCATCAAAAGTGAGTTTGACCTCGGCTACCCATCAGGCAGGAATATGATAGATAATTTGGCCAGTAAATGGCAGGTATTACTGCAGTTGTCTCCTCTCGGAGGCATATGATTTAGAAAGACACTCAGGTAATAGCTTTGCAAATTTCCTCTGCCATCTCTCCACGCTTCTGCACATCTGAGATGTTGGGAGAAAGGTGAGAAGTCAATGACTATCCATCAAAACATCAATCTCCATTTATTCTCCTCTCAGCTCTTAAATACTAAACACGACGACAAACGCTATCATGTGTGCCAACCCCCCGGGGACCCCAACACACTATAGTCAAGCAGGTCACACAGGAAGGCCCGTGATGTCAGTTACGTCTGAGACAGTAGATCTTTTTTACAATCCACAAATCTGTTCCCTTACTTATACTAGTAAAGAACAGAGCGATGAGCGAAACAATGATTCTAAATAAGTATATGTAATTATGGGCTCTTGTATATTAAGGTGATGCAATGTTCGCACAGTAGTCTCAATGACGGGCTGAAAAGCAGATAAGTTGGCAGATTAAACGTTCATTCAGATCCAAGAGGTTTTCGTGTGCCACCGTTTTCTTAAAGCCACTATTTTGTGGGGCAGGCTCAAATGTTTACATCACAATGCTGCCACGCAAAACTAAGCTCTCCAAATACAATGATTGTTTCCTAAAATGTGAAAGGGACAATCATGGAAATTTCTAGCGGTAAGGGTAGTAAGGGTTTAGACATAGTTGTGTAATATCAGGAAAAAACATTTATTTTGCATGCGTGTAACAGTAAATTTGTCCGGCCCTGTTATGTCCCTGATACATTTAGTTTATAGTGTATGGTATATTATGTAGAGGGCACAAAGTGCATACTTGCACATACATACTCTCTCAAGTAAATCTTAAATCTGTACTTGCAACAACTACAACTGACCCAGTCATGTGAGAATAAAGAGTTAATTTGTTTCCAGGTTGTTTCAAAATAATTATTAAACAGAAAGTACAAACTATGCAGCACTTCCGGCGCACTCAGTGTCCGAATTCGCTCACTCGTTTTCATTCACTCCAGATTTATTAAACAGGGCAAATTAGCGCAATCCCCAAAAAAGTGCAGATGGGAGTGGAAAGTTCTGTGCGTGATCTACTGACGACGCGCAAATGAAGCGCAACCTACCAAGAGCAGCACAAATTAGCATCTGGTTTAAGACAAGAATTTTTGGGCAGTAAAGAATGCTGCAAATACCAGTAAATTGACTAGCAAAACTCAGTAAATCACCTTGCTTGATTCATTTAAATCATTGTTTTCAAATCAAATTTTTCACTGCTTGTCTTTAGTAAATGCTGACAGTAGTTTTTAACGCCAAAAGAGGGTTTGCGCTGGCGCACGCTGTTAGTAAGTCTGGCCCTAGGTGTTCCCCCCACATCACCCCCCCCCCCCCCCCCCCCACACACACACACACACACACCCCACACCCAAAAGAAAACTTACTGAAAAAGTATGTTTATAAAAAAAAATGTACATTTCAAATAATGCACACTCATAGGAGATCATGGGAGATACCGATTACAGGCTGTAGGACCACATTTCTAGGACCCTAGTTTTTTTTGTGACAGCGCCGTCTTGCCAATTCTATTTCAACAGAGGAGACCTGATTCAAATTTCAAACAGATGCAAAGACTTTGAGCCACTGAAATGATTTTTTTTTTTTTCAATTATCTTTCCACCTTATTTATAACATAAGAGCGGGTGTGGCCATTTCAAACTGGCTTTGAGATGATTCAAAATGAGGCTTTCTGCGTGAGCCGTAATTACTTAGCTGTGCAAAAACAGTTCATTATGTTGCTGGATGTTGTACTTCTTTTCAAATTACTTTAATTGATTAACATACTAATAAACACTAATTGATTAACGTACTAATAAACACTATTTGATGAACGTACTAAGAAACACTAATTTGTAGCGCAGTTACCGTTTTCTGCACTTTGTTAAGTGTGTCACACACATCAGACGTGAAGCGCCACGTGAAACACCACTGAAAATAAATAAATTAAATACAGAACTGAAAAGTTAGTGATAGAAAACAGTATAAACTGCTAGTACATTCCAAGGGTCCTAGAAATGCTGTCCTGAAACTGCAGCCTCCGGAAGGTCAGGAATACCCTATTCCCTGATGGGGGCTAATATCATAATCAGGGGGGTTATTGCTATTGTTAACAAAAATTAAAACTATTATATTTCTGTTGATTTAGATAAAGCTGGAAAAAAATAAAATATAATTATTATATGACTCTGCCTTGGCAACTAACTGAAATGTGTTAAAGTTGAAGTACTAAGCAGCTTCCATTATGATATCTTTGTCCAGACCACAAGGAGAATGAGTTTTCATTCACCTGAAACATTTTAAAATACTCTTTGGAATAAAATAACATCCTTTACAGTAAATTGCTTTTGATGATTACCTACTGAGCGACAGTGATATTTTTACATGTTGAACGTGGGAGCATTTCTAAAGCTTTTACACACCAGGGTGCATCAGTGCAGAACCATTTAAACTTTTCAGTGTGCAGATTTAGTCCACAGCTTTACAAACACTGCTCCATGAAGTTGGTGTCTATGAAAAGCAAACAAGCAGGAGGACGTGTTAAAGCCTCCAGCTCGTCTGTGGCTGGAAATTTTGGAAATCATCACACAGTGGCAAATGTAATAATGCTATAATCTGCGTTTTCCCCCGTTCCCCACCCTTTCACGTTCTATCAGCCTGAAACCGCGTCCTGCGCATCTGGGAAGATTTGAGAACTTTAGATGTAGCTTTTATCAGGAAAAATACCAATTAACAAATCTTTTCACGGCTTTTCCGGAATCGGAAACAGAGAGCCCGGCGCAATTAAGTGCACGTCTCTGTGGTCAGGGCCTGATAAGATACACAATCCGAGAGACAGCACAAAAAGAGAAGCGGTCACAACACACTGACAACACTCGCAGGCTCAGCCAAAAATGACTCAAATTACGGCTCCACAAAATGTTGATGGCTGGCGACTCGGGGCATATTTCAAATTCGCAGATATGGGTAGAAATGGAGAGGCTGTTACGGGATGTGACCATTCTCTTTTTTACTGTTTTTCAGGAGGAAGGAAGAGCAGAATTAGCCAAGCTTTTCATGAGGGTTTCCTAAATGCCAGAGTGCTGGTTAATCAGAAGCTATGGTTCAGATCACTGACAGATTTAGTGTGGAAAGCCTGTGAACGGCTCTAGCATAAAGTCTTACATCAGTGGTTTCTGATGCCGACGACCCTTAAATATTATATAAAGACAGCAATATATTTTTTTATGTATACAGAACAGATTAATTTATACTGTGTGAGAAAACAACAGTATTATAAATGGCAAAAAAAAATTACCCTTTATATTGTTATTATACTAAAGTTAAAGCAAATACTTAAATCTGAAAATATTTACTTCTGTAATAAGCTCTTAACTGGCAAAGATTGCCAACAGCCCCCGGATTGTTGTTTACATTCACGTCATTACCTTGACAAACTGACAAGAAGAAAAAAAGTCTTAACAGCATTTATAATATAATATAAATATTGTGTCTTGTAGAGGATAAACTCGATAGAAAAATGTTTGATACACAACATAACAACGTAACATGACATGACATACCGTAACATAAAAGTCACATCGCTGTGTTGTAAATGCACACGAACGAGAAGATGACGATAAACAGGCAGTCTTTAACAAATCCATAGGTATATCCACAAAAAGAGAACAGTAATCCAACACAACTCAACCACAGACGAATCCCGACCGCAATGAACAGAAACAAGGGAACACCACACCAGAAAACCAGGTGTTTTAGCAGATCCTTAATATTTAAGGATATTGAACTGAATGATGAATCAAATTAACAATCATGATAACAAACTCGACTCAGCAAAACGGTGCGAACGGAAAAACAAAGTCCAAAATGTCTGACTGTGACAATAACATAACATAGTCAAATAAAATAAACACTGGAAGATTATTGTATATTTGACCTATCAATCATGTGAATTGATAGGAGCATTAGATTATATGTCTCAATTTCATTCTTGTATTTTATCTTTCTCATCAGAGCTAAAAATTTCAACTGGAATCTCTGGCTTGATACTGTGAAACCGTACCTGGTCTGACCCTTGTGTGTTGTGTTCTTTCTTGCTGCACAGGTGGACAGATGGAACCTGTGTCTGTTCCAGCTCTGCTGATCAGGGATCAGGTGGCCTTTCTCAGAGTGGTGGGGCACAACATGATGCCCAAATTACAAAAATAAACAGCTTTCTGGAAGCTTCCCTGGCCATGCATACTGGGTAACCCATTCCACCTGAGTTATCGTGATCATATATCATATCATTTTAAAAGTAGTGTCCATCATGTCTTGGGACTCATTTTTCATTTGTATCTATGTGGGTGTATTGACTGTTGATGTGTTTGTGGAGTTATTTTGTTTTTGTAGATTACTAAGTTTGAAATTATTAAGAAATTGAAACGTAATTGTGACTTTATCATAATTTAACATCTAACTTTGACTTATTTTCTCACAATTGTGACTATCACAATTGTGTATGTATGTCTCACAATTGCAACTACATATAGTGACAATTTCAAAATTACACCTTTATTTCTAATATTTGCAACTTTATATATCAAAATTGTGACTATTTCAATCATGACAACTCCCAAATAGTTTAAGCATGTTGTTGAAAATGGAAATGTTAACGCATGTGGTCTTGGCGGACTAGATCTGCTATACCGGTAAGCTGTATATATGGTAAGCAAATTTGCTACTGCTAATAGATACACCGACACACTGTGAGCATGTAAGATATGCTGCTGCATAAATAGACAGAAATCCTATAGCAGATCTAGACAGGTGGAGCTGGGGGAGGTGGAGGATTTCAGAGCAAACACCGACCAAGACTATTAAAATATTGAGCAAGCAATCTCATTGGCTGCAGGATCAGAAGAGGCCAATCAGCATGTGCCATGGGGTACTGATGCGATTGCTTGTAGATTACATGTAAAGGACAGCCTACGCCCTCTAGAGCTCCATGGCTAGTATAACTTGTAATGGTGACTATATATCTAAAAACTGTGACTTTAGAACCCCCAAAATTGTGACTATATTTAGGATTTGCAAATTGCAACAACATAAATAAAAATTGATTATATAATTGAGTCTATACAGTATCTCACAAATATACATTATGTTCAAATTGTGACTATATGTTTGGCACAGTACAGTATATAAAAATTCCAAACAAAATTGTGACTATTTCTTGTACTTGTAATTTTATGTTTAACATTTGTGACTTTTTAACTCCCAAAATTGACATATTTAGCATATCAAAATTGCAACATACAGTAGTCAACATTTGAAGTGGATCAAAACCTTTTCATCAAAGTTACACATGAATTTGGAAAAATACCTGTTTTTGTCTTAGGAAAACTTTGATGAACTTTTTTGATCCACTTCAAATGTTGACTTACTGTATATAAAAATTGGCTATACTATGAAGACTATATACAGTATCACAAAATTGTGACAATATACAGTTTATCAAGATTGTGACTATATAGGCTACAGATCACATCAAAAATTCTCAAAACTGTCACTTCTCGTAATTGCGACTTTATATCACACAATTACACCTTATCACATGCTAGCAAATGCGAAACAAAAATCTAGCAATCACCCAGCTAACTACAGCAAATGCATATCAAAACCCAAGTGGTTTTGCATGAGAGTTTAACACCACCAGGAACAGCTCACATTTTCTAAAGAAATGTAAAACAAAAAAAAAAACCTAGTTGAACCCTACCATTAACGTCCCTTGAGATAAATCTAACATGGATAACACTTCCTACGACCGCTCCTCACTGTGAACACCTACAAACCGACAACTACAAATCGCTGCATCTCATTTCCAACTACATCAGTGCTAGATAGAACAACTTGGGGAAAAAAACACAACGAAGAAAGAAAAAAAACTGACATGAAAAAACCCCACATCCATGGGGCACACTGCTTCATTCGCGGAGATCGAAAGGAAGCTGAAAGGAAGCAACTTCCTGTTGAGGGCTGTTATGTTATGCTCAATTCCCCTGTACTAAAGTCAAATATATTTCCATATTTTTTGGGAGTTGTAATTAAATCCCTTCTCTTTTTGACCAAAAACACAAATGGCTTTATTATTTTTTTTTTTAGATCTCGCCATACCACGTGTCTTCTGGTTATATTAATATTGATGGTGACACACTGCTGTTTTGGCTGTGGAAGCCTGCAGCTACAATCTGTCGAGAGCTCTGGTGGCATGAGACGGCGTGTCTGTGCTAGCCTTTCATCACTGCTGCGTCTTCTTGTGCAGAAGCAGAGGCAGCATGGGGCTAGAGGACTGCGGAGGGGGTCCAAACCGCATGGTCGAGACACGCCGCTGCTCCATTGGAGCGCTCTTAAAACAAAGGGATAACAGTAGAAGGGAGCTTGTCACACCCGACTCCCAGAACAGAGTCTCTGAGCACAACGTTCCCTCTCAAAGTGGCTCTCCCTCCCTTATTTCTTTTTTTTTTCCTGTCTCTCTGTGTCCTTGTTTCAACGTTGCTGACTGTCATACTGCACCATGTTGCATGATAAATACTGAATGGAAATCAGCAGGAACTGCAAGGCGTTGTCTGAATATGAAGCTTGTGATTACATTCCAAGAGAATCTGCAGTGTGATGTAAATGAACGAGAACTGACCAGTCAATATTTACAGTAACACTGACCTCAATAGTTTCAAATGGCACATTTAAGTTGTTCTTTATTAATCTTCATTAAGAAGAAAAAAAAGGTGAAATTACAAAAGGCATGTAAGATGAGAGAATATGACAATACTGTTACAGTATGGAAAGCAATTTTTTTTTATTAAATGTCGAAACTGACATAAAAAGTCAAAATTATGAGATGTGTCATACTTTTGACTTTTTACGTCGACTTGGTATCTCATCATTTAAACTTTCTATCTCATACTTAATGTCCCCCTGTGGTGAAAATCAAGCGTTTAATGTTGTTTATATGTCTGTGGTGTTTTTTTTATTATGCTTTAAGAAAAGTCAACACCATTGCTGAGTATTTTCTCCTTAAAACTGCAGTGAACCAAAGACAGTCAAGAAAACGCGGTTTGAATATGCTGGTGTTTCTGACGTCACAAACTACCTTGCAACCAATCACGTCAACATGTGATCGTCAACGAGTGGACCTCTGAGCTGGTGTGAGTGAGTGGAGGCGGGGCTTATTTGCATATTCATAGAACCGCGTATACTAAATTAAGTTATTTTAAGGCATGATGAATTCTTTTTTGGGTGATAAAATATGAGTTTTAAGGGATACAAATATTGACTACAGGGGGACTTTAAGAGTTTTTATCATAATCATATAAGTATGATTTACCAAAGCATGATTCTTTTTCTTATGTGGTGGAATTTAGCTCCCATAGATATAGCTATATTTATTGTACAGTATTTGCCGGGAGAGCAAGATTTACATTGTATTAAAACGCACATCCATTATTGTGATGTTCAAGGTTACATAATGTCTTTCTATTTCTTATACAAAAATAAATGTGTAGGTGGAACTGAAAATCTGTAGTTTGCTCTTGGCTAAATGATCTCATCAGTGAATGTCAATCATCTGTAGAGGTTTTGACTTTTTAACCAAAGTTCTTGTAGATCAGCTAATATTTTGGCTCATAATGAGATCGATAACGTTATTCATTGCATTTTGCACCCTCAGATGGCACCGCAGAGGTATCTGGCTGGATATGAATCTGGTGTATAATTATTATCAGCTAATTTAGCGGAAATTTCACACACAGAGCGCATCGCGTTATCAGACAGGATATATTCCTATCGGGCTTAATAAGGCTTATTCATTTGGATTTCTAATGATGTAAAACAGTACATGAGAGCTTAATCTTGGACATATTTTACATATTGGGTGATATATCAATAAACAAAATATCTGTCAGGATTATATATAGAACCCTTTTAAAATAAAATAAAATAAGATAAAAAAATATATATATATTATAATAATAATAACATTTAATGAAATACATTTCTTTAAACCATTTCAGTTCCATCTGAGATACATAAAGTAATGCAAAAAGGTTGAAAGATATCAACATGTTTTTCAGCTCTATTGCCCAGCCATAATCCCTTTATCCTGTAGTTCACAACAACTCCCTTCGCTGTTCATGACACATGCTGAGGGACACAAAACGAGCTCATTTACAGACTGTTGTTTGTCACGACTGTACACCTCTGAGATCAAACACTTCTCTCTCTCTTTCTCTCACCCACTTTAATTCCTGCTCTGTGTAACATCACACATTCATTTTTAGAGATGATTTGCACTTTAAAAATAACAAAAAGTATCATCAGCTCAATATGTATACGGCAAAATAACATAATTCAGACGGTTTAATAAGGAGTTGGAAGTAGGTTTTAATTTTCACAGGGCTTTAAGTGGTACAATTTCCTCAGCAAAATCAGCATTAAACTTATTTGTTTTAAAACTAGTTGTGCCCATGCATCTAATTTTGCTCTAAATGACAGTGTCTCCTGTCACACAGAAATAATTGCAAAGGGCTGTAGATGGAGTGGCCGCAGCGGTCTGCACTTACAAGAACTGCCACAGTGAAGAATTGATGGGCTTAAACCGTCATTAATATTCAAGGTGAAGTCCCTCTCAGTCTCCAACACTGTTTAGCCGACCCTCCACTCACAAGCTCAAGCCACACATTACTCTTTTCTCTCTGTTTCTGTGTGCCATCACTATTTCGGTCTAGTTTTTTTCCTCTTGCACTCACTCCTTTTGCATTTTTTTTTTTTTTAAATAATGGGGAGTAACTAACTACAAGTAGCAGCACTACTAACCTAATTACACTGTTCAGTAGTGTGACAGTACCTCCGCAGTTTTCAAAACCAGCTTTAAAAAAAAACAAATAAATAAATAATAAACTCAACACTCCAATGTTTTGTAATATTGTACACAGCTGAGTGAACTCATCATCAGGTCATGATCAAACACACCAAAAATCTCACAAAGAAACAAATGAAAGAACAGATGTTCGCTCAAGACTTGTATTTGAAAAAAAAGAAACTCTAGAAAGAAAGAAAGAAAGAAAGAAAGAAAGAAAGGATTCTCTCAAGATTTTTTTTTTCAGCAAAAAATAAGATAATATAAAATAAAAATAACTGATTTCCTCAGACTTTTGCAGCAATACAAATTATTAATAATATTATAAATTTGTTTTAATGATATATAGCCTAATAGAAAAATAAAGTATTTGTGTATTAAATAGTGCTCCTGAGTTCAATCCCGATCACACTAAATGCGTCTCTACAGCACGCAGTGTGTTTATCGTGTAATTTATACGCGAAAATGAGTTTTTACGTGCATAGGATACGCATGGGTTGGTTAGGGTAGTAGTGGTGTGGGGTGCGTGTGTATTACACGCAAATGAACTGTGTATCAAATGCACGCGAAAACTGCGTATCATATGCACGTAAAAACTCATTTTCGCATATAAATTACACGATAATACACAATGCGTGCTATAGAGACGCATTTACGTGAGAACAGGCTGGTTATATACATTATTTGTTTAATATTTTACATAATAATAAAAAAAATAAAATTGGGAATTGCGCTCTCATGCTAATTTGCCCTGTTTAGTAAATCTGGCCCTAAATCTAAACACTTCATCACCCAAAATATTAATAATTGTTATTGTGCTTAATAAGTGCTACTCTGACAAAAAAAAGTATAACTTCTGATAGATAGATATTTTAAAAGAGCTTCAATATTGTCCTAAAATATTAGGACAATACGTTTTCAAACTACTATAACCTATAAGTAACATGACAAACTAGAGTTTCAAAGTTGCTTCAAGAACACTGATTTGTACTCGATTTCCCGGCCCATCCCTCATTTTTTTGTGGCCCGTTAATGCGATTTCCTGTTCCTTCATTATTCAAAGGCTCACTGTGTGTCTGGGCATTAGGAGCCGACTGCAGGACGTGTGTTACTTTTGCCTCTTTCTGCTTGTTTTGATCTCTCTCTGTGATTAAATGACCCCTTCAGTAATGACATGCACCGCAGACGGACGGCGGAGGACGTGGCAAACTACCGAAGCAGCAAAACGCTGCCGTGACACCGCCCCGAGGCGCCCGCATGCCCGCCGATATGTTTAATGAAGGGAGTGATGAGTTATTGATGGCTCCGCTCTAATTAGAGGTCCAGAAGTGTCCGCGCCAGTCATGGCGGTGACAGCAAACACAAAGACGGTCATTGATTGTGTTGGGATGCACTGACTCTGGGTTTTGCAGTCTGGAAGAGCACAGGCACATAACTAATGTTCTACTTGACTGGCACGGGCCTGTTCTGGTTAGTTACACTTCCTAGGATCAGTGAAACTAATTATTGGCCTTAACTTCCAAACCAGTAATGAAAGGTTTAGGGATGTGGAAAGTGCTTAGACGCTCTTCAATTCAGATTCAGACTGATAATGGTTTGTTTAGTTCTGTCCCAAAATCTAGTGAGCTGCCTGGCTGTCTATTCTACTTAGTGTTCATTTCGATGACATTTTTTTCACTGACGAAAACGAGTCGATAACTAAACCAGTTACGAATGACAAAAACTATGACTGACGAAAGCGTTAGGGAGGGACGATTTGGGATGAGTTGCAGTCAGAACTGATGTCCTGCGCGGGAGATGCGCAGATTTGAATTGTCACATTCTGATCTTCCCGGCGGGACATAAGCTGGCATACACTTGCTTCATGTCTCGTTCAAAAATGTAAACGTCTGAGAGAAAGAGAAGTGCAGACATATGGATAAATATGAAAAAGCGTGATGGCGCGAAAGAGAACTCAATTCGGTTGACAGCGCACGAGTACTGAATAGAGCTCTCTTTCACATCTTTTCTCGCTTGAATAGACAAATACACACATAATTATGTAGTTTTGGCGAGTATTCACGTAGTTCGTACTGTAGTCACAGTCTTTGTCTTAAGTGAATGTAAACAGTTGGGAGAAAATTGGATTTGTATCAGTCTATTGGATCCTTGCATTCAGCCTTAAAGGGACAGCAGTCTAATAACCTGCTGATGCCAGTCATTGATGTTAATCAAACAACAAATGAAAAATAGAAAAATCACTCAATTTTATTGACGGAATACCATTAATAGGATTAATCCTATATTTAATTTATACAAATAAATATGTCTTCTTGAAGGAATGAAGAATGTTGCATGCAAGGTGTTATTTTATCCTGCTCCTGCCTGAAACATTCAGGTTTTGTCCCATTCCCACCGGCAAAAGCCTGTAGAAAGAGATCTACGCAGATTTTTCACTCCCGGTCCAGTTAGATTCGGTCTCGTTCTGGGGTCCATAGGCTATTTTTTTCCCAATTACCACACACGACTCTTTAGATCGCCAGTGACTTCTGCATACTGTTATTATTAGATAGTTATATATTTTCTTACAAATCAATATCTTCACTCCTGTATCCGCACTCTGATGCAATGGGTCCCGCGGATCCCAATGGTCCTGCCACGGGATTGCAGACCTCTACATTTTTGAAAGGTTTTGCGTACAGACGACAACATTGTCCAAACGATCACCGTTCACACTGATCTGAGAAAACTACTAAAAGGCTGTATTATGCATCCCTGGCCAGTAGTTGGCGATTTCACTTTGTAAAGAAATACTTCATTTAGAATTTGACATATGTAAGTAATGTGTCTCGCTGGTTGTAGTAGTGGTGCAGCAAATCTACACTTAGCAGGAGAAGCCTTAATTAACACTGTATCTTGTAAAGTATCTTGAGCAGCACAAACCCAGTCCTGTAGTCTGCCATTGTTGTTTTGGTTGACAGGATGTAATATGTACTATGCATATGCATGTCACCGTTTTCACAAATTTGCGTTTTTGTAGTTTACACGTTTTCAAAAACATGCACTTTGAAACACGTTTTCAAAAGTTTGCGTTTTCAGAACCCCAAAATGAAATGAACAGCCAAAACGCATAAAAGGTTTTCTGTTTTTAGTTGGAAATAGTGTCGTGTAAAACTAGAGGTAGGCGCTATATCGGTATGAACGTGACTATGATTATGTTGTGCCATGATATGGATGTTGCCGTGGATACCGTTACATATTCATGAATTCTAATTTTGCATTTATATATATATATATATATATATATATATATATATATATATTATTTTTTTTTTTTTCCAGTTTTGTACTCTTTACAACTTTTAACAGGGGCTTTTTATTCGAGGCTGAAAAATCCTCTGCTGTATCCAACTCCTCTCTACACAGCACGGGGAAAGTGCATCATCTAATTTGTCCTAAGCATAAGCCATGCTTTATATTAAAGGGTTAGTACACCCAAAAATGAAAATTCTGTCAGTAATTACTCACCCTCATGTTGTTCCAACCCCGTAAGACCTTCGTTCATCTTCGGAACACAAGTTAAGATATTTTTGATTAAATCTGAGCGCTGGATCACTCCTTCATAGGCTTCTTAAGGGATCGAAACTGGCCAGCCCAAAAGTTATGAAAGGCATCGTTAAAATAGTCTGAGTGACTACAGTGGCTCAATCTTCAGTTTATCAAGCGACGAGAATACTTTTTGTGCGCAAAAAACAAACAAAAATAACGACTTTATTCAACTATTTATTTCCTTCTCTGTACGGCCGTGATATTTCACTTAGTGGAACTGCGCAAAGCTTCTGTGTTGTACGTCACATGCATCACACACATGACCAGCGTTGGTCAATAGTGAGCCTACGTGTGACGTACAACACAGAAGATAAACGAAAGTCTTACGGGGTTGGAACAACACGAGGGTGAGTAATTACTCACATAATTTTCATTTTTGGGTGAACTAACCCTTTAAGGGGTTTAAAATATCTGGTAAGATTTAACACGTATAGTTTAAAAGCAGCTTTGCCCCGTCAGATGCTCTGACGTGCTGACAGATAAATGCTTGCGCTGTTTAATGTGTTGGAGATGAAGTGCTTTCATCAGTGCAAAACTTACATTTCACAGGTATATTCTCCATCTGTAAATGTTAGAAGCTCATGCAAATATTTACATTTTGCTGTCAGGAGTGAATCTCCGCTAAACTTCACAGAATTCCATGAGCGAGCTCCACCATTCCCCAAACAGACAGAGCGCAATAGAATATGAGCACAATAATTCTGACTAAAAAATACATATTGCTAAAATATTTGTTGTTGGACAATAAATGTGCCATATGTAAAATGTGAAAAACCTACAAGTAAGTGTACTTTTATGATAGCAGTTACTCTAAGGCGACTACTGTAATGGGGTAATCAAATGTAAGTTAATTAGTGTGCTTTGATTGTATTTATTTTTATTTTTAGTGTAGTGAACATTGTTTGACGGAAAACATTGGGTAGGATGTGAAAAAGAAAATACAGATTTTTTTTGGTAGAAAAGCTTAGAAAATATCGATATATATATGTCGTGTACCACCATTTAACCAAAAAATACCAATACATATATTTTTTTTTGGCCATATCGCCCTGCCCTAGTTTAAACGGCACCTAAAATAAACATTCCCGGGTAATATCATGTTTTGGCTTCCGTGCATAAGTTACTGAAACTCGTTACTGAAATACGTTAGCATGTTGCTAAGTTAATAGAACAATTAATTAAGCATTATATGCATAAAAACATACAATACACACAAATATTGGGTAAAATTATTTCTTAAATAGACTGAACTATTTTTATTTATATTGTTCAGCACAAAAAAATGTATATACATAACCAACATTTATTTCTACTACTGTCATTTTGACTGAAATTGACTAAAAATAAGGTATCTTTGTTATGTGTGGTTTGGTTTAATTGTGTTTTGGCTCTGTTTTCTCTGTTGTGGGGTGCGTTTCCAAAAAGCATTGCCAACTATGGTTGCAAGTTCTGTCATTATATCAGCATAGTGCAACGAGTCTGTGTTTCCCGAAACCGTAGTTCCAATGAACATTCGCAATCAGCATTGCAAAGTTGTGTGGTTTGAACGACAGCTCTCGGACAGTGGTTAGAAGCAGAGTTTCTTGTTTGCATGACGTGGACTTAATAAATCTTAAACAAAATACACAAGCTGACATTCAGTACAATCTATATCTTTCATTTCAAATACAAATGTAATTTACGTCTTTTAGTTTCTGAAAAGAGCGCATGTGTGCGTACATGCTCTAATACGCAAGAAAAGTAAGAATTAGTCCTCAGATGCCATGTCTATAATTTATAGCACAAATCTAGTATTAATTAGATCAATTAAAAAGTTATTACGCCACCACCTGTGAGACATCATTAACCAGTGTGGTGGAACGACAAAATTGCGACGTCACGGTTTCGGGAAACAGCTGTGACTAGCTAGTTGACTTTTTCAATGATGCATCGTACTATGGTTGTTAAGCAGCAAGTTACATCGTTGTACAGGAAACGCACCCCAGGTTTGCATGAGTTCCCTCTGCTTTTGATGGCCTGTTTAGACGACACCGTTTTCAACTAAAAATATTTTTAAAAAATGTATGCGTTTCGGTCGCTCATTTACACGACAACGCCGTTTTGGGTCCCTGAAAACACAAACTTTGGAAAACGGGTTTCAATGTGCACGTTTTTGAAAATGGTCTCCGTGTAAACAACAAAAACATGAATCTCTTAAAACGATGACATCATGCACATGTGTATTACGTGTTCAGTCTATAGTGTTTCATTGCCATCTAATGGCCTGGCAGAAGATTACAGCGATTTTAGTCGTTTTCGCAAATCCGTGTGAATGGGGATTGTTTTGCATATCAAGCATATCGTTGTTGTGTAAACGTACTCTGAGTTTCCATTGTTCCTAATTAATGTACACACCTGATCTGTTTTATCTTGATTACTCTTCCAATGTATTTAAGCTGCAATGGATACAATCGCAATAAATACATGTAAATACATAAATATGAAAGTAATAAACAGTAATTACAGTATTGAAAATGATCATAAAGCAATACCAGATGCATTCAAGTGATGAGAATTTGGCATAAAATTCTGTCAGAATCCAAAATATTATGCATAAGGTATCTTAGAGTGTAACATAATTCCGGTTATGCTTTGGAACACATGGGCAACTCACACATTTTTAGACCAAATATTTGTCCACATGTATATTTTTGTTTTGCATTCATTTTATTTAATTACAACATAATAGTGTCCTGTTCTGTGACCTCAAGCTGCTGACTCTCACAGTCTGTGTAGGCTGGTGGCAATTAATAAAAACATTGTTGTGAAACTTCAGATTTGAAGCTCAAAACAAGCACAATAATGACAAAGTGCCACTACAACAATTTCCAGTATCACCTTTGAAAATACTGACAACCTAGTTGCATATAACTATATAGCAATGCTGTAGCTTTCTATTATTTTTTCCCAAAGGGTTTTGTCGTCAATAGCCATTAACATTAACTCGTTTTCAGAAAAGTTCTGCAGATAAAAGGAAAGAAGCAATCTAGACTTTTCAAACATGCTCGGAGTAAACTCGGTTACTGTTTAAGACAAAAATATACACTGTAGGAAAAAACTCAATTGTCCAAAAGCATATAAAAAAACTGCATTCTTTTGCTCAAGACAGTATGTATGCGATTTGTTTGTGAATTCAACAAACACCAGGCTCTAGGTCAAACGCGAGCCTCTCATTGTCATCTCAAGGTGAAAGAAGCATTTAGACAATCTCCCCTGCACACGCACCATCTGCGACAGTCTGTCCCTTCACTTTCTCTCTGCTTTTTCCTCTCCACAAGGTTCAGTTGTTGTCATCTACGTTATGAGAAAATGCTTTGAGCTGATCTGGGAACAGCGCCAGGTGCCACACGCCAGTCTGTTTCCTCTAATACGCTCCATTTTAGCATAAACTGTAATTAACGCAACTTGGCACTACACTTAGCACAGGAATTTTACAGTTCAGATCAATGGCTTTAGAGCTGAAGAACACAACGCCATTGCCCGAAAAAACAATTTTTTCTTTATAGTTTTATGATTTTTTCCCTTACACAAGCGATACTTTTATGCCAAAACTTAAAGGACAGAGTGACATTTTCTGGGGGCGGGTGGGAATTTAAAAACCGAGTATGCAAAATTAGGACGAGGGACGAGTCATAAATCAGCAAAACAGCCAAGAACTAAATTATACTAATCCCACTAATACAACCAGAAATCCCCAGATCTACCGGAAATCTAAATTTAGAGAGTGCCAGGTTGGATCAAATATCTGTCTCAGCTCTGGAGTGGAAAATAGTTTGCTTTTACTGGATTATTACATCCATGTCTTTATTTAGTTTAGCCTCTTTAGGATTAAAAATCACTAATATTTATCTCATATGTCCATGAGGGAGGTTTATAAGTTTTTCATGGTTCATCACTGATTAATGACTTTGAGTGAAACTGAGACTTGAACTCATATTAAATCAAGTGTACTTAGGTTGTATTTGCACCTTTGATGGTTGCTTAAAACAACTTGAAACAGTTGACCAATCAACACACTGGTCCAGTAGACCAATCAGAATATGCTTTATGGGGTTGGGGGCTTCATAGAGACAGGAACTAAACTGAATGGGAAGAGAGATTCTGCAACCGTTTAAAATATGTGAAAAATAATGTCAAGCATGAAAATCTATTCTAGCCCACCTTAAAAAACAAAATCAAAACTTTGTAAAAGGGGAATGATTTGTTTCTGCCTTGTCCGTTCTCTTTCATTAAAGCATGACTTATATGTAAATCTGTATTGTCAGAAGAAAGACCTCTGGTGAGGGCAGTTTCTAGGGGTCATGAATTGGGAAATGAAATCGTCCTTGAGCTTTTGACATATAAGAGACATCCCATTGTACTATCCATTGTACTATATAAATATCCCGTACGTTTCAGAACTCAAAACTTTCTTGTTAGTAAAAAAAAAAAAAAAAAAAAACTTAATGAAACCAAGCTCAGAAAACCACTCGTTTCGGATTTTGTAACATTATTACATCATAGTGCAAAGAACGGCCGCCTCTACAGAAGATCAACTTCTACTTCTACATCATTGCCTTTTTAGCCCCGCCCACCAATTTACAAGAGAATAAATACGAGTCACAAACACAGGATTACTCCAGCAACAAAACGACAGTGTAACAAACGATGGTCATAATTCCTTTTACACTAAACACCGTAAGTCATCCTTTGTCAATTACAACTGTGGTAACTCCAAGTACTTGAACTTTATTTGCCATAACTAAGGCTTATAAAGCAAATGTAATACACAAAAATGTTTCACATTGTTGGCAAATGTTTCAATTATGTAATGAGATATTTGTCAACATCAGAAGTTTTCAAAACAATACCACAGGTGTAATGATGGAGACGTTGAAAATTATTTGGTTACCCACTCAGTGTGCATCTATTTCCAAGTCTTGAATGTGGCACACCAATCAAAACGAAGTGTTCGAAAGAGAGGGTCAAAAACAGGATAGAACATGGCGTACTACTTCTAAAATAGGTTGTTGTTTTTTATGTTAAAATCTATTATTTGTATTTTTTTATGCAGTTCATTACCCCTTTAAGACTGCAATAGACTATTGATTGTTTTTTTGAAAATGATGTGGTAAAGGCTGAAAATGAGTGTGTGTGAGTGGGACTGAATCAGTGATTAGATTTGGATTTTCTCTGATACAAAATGATCCAGCAGTTTGTTGTTAGTATTCATTGGTCATGCTGAAACGGTTCCCTCATTATTGATTCAAACGGAGACATTATCACCTACACAATATGGCCCTCATGTCACACAGGAAGTTCATACAAAAGCACAGTGAGCAGAAAATTATTCTGAAACAATGGTGAAAAGCATAACCTAGAGTAATATTACTCTGTCCCACGCCTACACACACATTCAATATTCAAATAGACTCTGAACAAATAGATTTGTGAGTCAGAACACTGGGACTGCTAAAGAAACCTATTAAAATGCATGGTAAGTTAGAACAGGGATAAATAGGAAGAATTTTTTTACCCAGCCATATAACGGTTTTAAAACATCATGTATACAGACAACAAATTACTTCATACTAAATTGTTAATTAATAGTGTTTGAAGGTGAATCGTGTGTGTGTGTGTGTGTGTATGTGTGTGTGTGCGTGCGTGCGAGCGTGCGTGCGTGTGTGTTGGAAAATGCATATATAAAAATTAAATATATAAAATGCATATTATTTTATTATGGAATTTGTTATACTACCAACAATTAAACTAACTGATTTTGCATGTAATGTAGTTCATTGTAAGTCACTATAAATAAGTGTTATGAATATGGATACATGTAAAACATTAAAAAAGTTTAAATAAAAATATTGCAAAATGTGTTGTTTTTTACATAAAAAATATTGAGAGAAGATTTAATGTGCTCAAATAATGTCACAACAAAATATTCAAAGAGTCCTAACTATCATTTTGTTTAAGCAAAATATGCAAATTTTACCTGGATATTTCTTGTCTGGTTTTACCTATTAGGACCTAGGTATTGGGGCTTTTGTAACTACCCATAATACCCTAGCAACCGAACATTAGCACCCTAGCAATCTCACACAATGCCCTACCACGATAGCGGTGGGATAAATCACCTATCAAATTCTACAGAAAATGTAAAAATCTAGATAATCATTCTTAAAAAAGAAGAACCAAATAAGAATCATTACTTGAAAAACACTATTTCCAAAGCTCCAGGATTGTAATACACCATAGACTTTATAAAGAATAATGTTCCTATAAGACTTTCAAAACTACATTATTACATACCGAACTCTACACCTTTCTCAATAGACTGACTTTCGAAACATTGCATATCCCGCAGAGAGAATTTAGATTTAAGTCACAGCGAGTTATAGCGAATCCTAGGTTATTCTGATCACTGCATGTATGTATGATTCCAATCTGATTTCCTTTGAGAGGTGGACAACCCTGAACCAGAGGAATCCTGTTGCTCTGTCACACTGCGGCTCTTTCCACCCACGCTCCGCCATCTACTGCAAGCCTCCAAAACAAGTGTGACAAACCTCTTACTTACAGACACAAACTCAGCCTCGCTTTCTCACACCTCTAACTCTACGCCCTGCCAAGACGATCAAGTTTCTCTCAGAGTTTCTGCGAGCACCACCCCCGGCCTCAATACAAACAGACGTCTGCGCTCATCTCTAACCCTGGCTCCTCCGCGCGCCATTCACCCGGCCAAGATACAGCGAATTTCAATTCGGTTTTACAGACCATCTCAAAGAAGGGTGCAGAGAGGAGGAAGAAACTGAGAGGGAATGAAAAAAGAAAAATATGGAAAGCGAAGCACTGGGGCTGCAAATCCATTCCTGTCTTAGCGCGAAGCAAGCATTGCACTTCCCTTAGGACTACCATCAACCATTACAAAACTGGGACAGGAAGAGAGCGAGAGAGCTTATTGACGGACACTCAATTCTTGAGACGCAGCTAAATATCATCTGACAGAGTCACACTAGAAACGAAAGCCAACATTATTAAATTTTCATTAACAGAAGCCCACGTTACAAGCTCCGAATGAATTTTTAATAGCTTGCTGTGGCTTAATCTGTTGTCTTTTTATCAACAAAGATTTTGATTTGTGCGACAGTCTGCCATGCAGTACAAACCTTGAATAAAAAAAGGCACCGGTTAAATGTTATGTTTACATCGTCCTTGACAGTAACATCCTTGAGTTATCCTTGTGTCCGTTCACACCGTTTTAAGGTAGTTAATTACACAAAGATATTGAGACAACACCACGCTGCTGAAAACCAATAAACACCGTTCTTATCTATCAGAAGCGTAAATGCAATTAGGAATCAAAGGATTCAATTAAAAGTATTAAATGTAAAGGTGTGAATTTCAAATCCAATTAAAGCATGAACTAGGGGTCCAAAAAATGAAATCTCATCACTGCATTTCCCCCCACGAGAAAGCAAAAAGCACAAATTTTCCGAAACAGCATATGGGAATCCTAAATGGAAATGAAATTTGTTCACAAAAAGACATATCATTGACAATTATTCCTTAGTACACACAACTCGAGTCAAGGATTGATCTAACGGCACATAAACCATGATGAATCAAGACATGAATCAAGTGTGATATTCATAGCAAGAGAGAAGGGCTTTTACATCATTTACCCAGAAATTCTCAATCTGAGCAAATTCCTCACTCGCGCCTCTCAGAGCCACTCCATCTAACGTAGCAATTTTACTAAAAAATGCCTCCATTATTTTTGCAGGCAGAAGAGACAACTGTTCTTTGGTGTTAAGACAATCCCAGTTGCGATGATGGTGGGTCTTATTACACAGCATGCTGGAAACATAGCTTCAACTACAAACATTAGAGATGACACAATGGCAGCATGTTTACAACATTTTCTAAACATTCATATTAAACCCAGAGCAAGATGCTATCTGTGCCCTCACTGGCCTTCACCTACTTAGAATGTGTGCAAATGGACTGAATTCTTTAGCTGCTATTTTATTTATTTTTCCTTAGTGGATAGGTGTTGGATTTATTTTGGTTTGGCCTGTAGATTAATGCAGATGGAAATTAGTTCCCAAGCCAGCAAGTGACTGAAAATCATTGAAATTTCAATGTGGTTAAAATAATGTCAGTCATTGATTGAATGTAAAAAAAAAAAAAAAAAAAAGTTTAAACAATGACTGAAAATCAAATGTCAAATCAACACTGACATTTAACAAGATTGGAAAAGTAACTAAGTTGAAACAATGTCAGAATATCAATGTTGATTTGCAACATTTAAAACATAATTCAACAGTGATTCAAACTTCATCTGCTGTGAATAAACATTGATAGTTCACCCAAAAAAGAAAATTTTGTCATCATTTACTCTCTCTTTCATTCTAAAAATTGTGGTTTTGGACCCCACTGACTTTCAGTGTATGGACCAAAAAAGTTTTTCAAAATATTTAAAAGAAAGTCAATAAAATGATGACAGGTTTTTTTTTTTTTTTTTTTTTAACTATCCAAGTTAACCACAGTATGCCAAACAGGACATTTTGAGGGAAATGTATTGTATTTATACATTCATTGATTTTTGCAATGTCAGACCAGCAGAGGATCGGATAATATTCTCCAGCTGGAACGTTTTATGATTACTATTGTCGGCAGGGAGGACATATTAACAGGATACTTTATATAAAGCGAGCTGTCAACAAACCCAATGCTCGGAAGGGGCTAAGGTAGGGTACGTCAGGGTGGGGGAGCTAGAGACATTATCTTGATGAAGCTGTGATCAATACAGCCAGTGTAAGCCAATGAAATCCAGATAGCATCTCTTTTAATTGAGATTAGACTCTGCAAGTTCAAAGTGTGCCCATCTGATTTGAGAGACGGCTCGGTCTCCCCAGTTGACTCTTCATGGTGGGAATCAATTATGGTTTCTTCTCTGACATGCGACCTCAGAGAGTCGAGACCTGGACTGGTGCTGTAGAGAGGGGGGAGATCTTTGCCTGTTCTCTTTTGGGATTTTTGTCGGTGGATACATACCTCCTTTTCTACAAATTTTCTTGCCGGGTTTTCTGGCACATTCCTTGGATATTCTTTTTACTGCAAAATGAATAGAAGACTAAAAAATAACATGGGAGTCCATTATGGACATCAGGTGCATGCAACAGCAAAACTTGACTGAAAGAGGAAGAGAAGAGTTTAACGAGAAGTTCTCTAACTTAAATCATCATCATCATCATAAGTACTGCAAAAAATGCTTCCCTTTTATAGTTCATTTTGAAACATTGGGCTGTTTACACTAAAGCGTGTGTTTGTCTAACAAGTGAAGGGGGGGTAAAAAGAAAACCAACCACCTAAAATGGACGTGCTGCAGCACACAGAAAGATTTGCATATGCAGGGGATGGTGGGAAGGTTAGGACACACATACAGCCTCGCTCACACACACACACTCACACTCACACATTAAGCAGCGGCATGCATCGGACATGCAGAGATCATGCTTCTTTTTTTCGCTGCACTCACTACATACTCCACAGAGGAAACTGACACAGTGAGATGACAAAGACAGGTCTCTCCGTCCTGCCCGCACATAAACTCACCATCCTCCGTTGGCACGTATATGTTTAAGAATAAGCAGTCCTCGCTCTGGTCCTGTACGTAGGATGACACCACTTCAATACTGTTGGTGAACCAAACTGGCAACATAACGTCCGGTAGCCTGCCCTCCAGCAGGGTTTGGGGACAAACGGGAGCAAACTGAGTAGCGTTACGGATATCTGACCACGAAATAGGGGGCTCAGGAGGTTGGAAGCGCCTTTCACCTGTTGGAGGTGCTGCGTAGGGAACGCCCAGGAACTGGATGACAGGCCCCAGAATCTCATTGTTGAGTTCTTTTTTGAATCCCCGCAGTTTGCCGTAAGTCGTAGTGACAACGGGGTCCGTCTCGTCTAGTTTTTGCGAGGCAGTGAGATGGGCGTGCAGGGTTAAGCCTAATATCCAACACAAAAATGGCAGGTCCAGGCTAGCACAGAGGCCTAGCCGCGGACACATGGCCCTCCAGACACCACCCAGGCGGTTTGGTCGTTGGAAGGGCATGTTCAATCCTCTTCACACTAGTCCCGCTAACAGTGGCGGCACTAGTTTATATCCACTCGCACAAAAGAAACGATCAAACCCAAGATGCCAGATGTTCCAAGAGCGAAGCTGTCAAAAATCTCAAAGCCTCTTTGCATGGCAAGTATTCCCACATGGATTTAAAAATGGATCCAAGCAACATCTTTATCAGAAAGCCAGCTATTCGTCAGGTCCCATCCTATTGACAACGTAGCTTTCCATCCTGGCTACGTGCGGGGCAGGGCTGGGGGAGGCATTTGCGGCAGGTTGCCTACAGATAAATCAAGCCCGGTGCAGTGGTTGTCTATATCCTGCTGGAAGAAAAAAAAAATTAGTGAGGCAGATGGGAGAACGGAGCTTTATTAGAGTCTGTGATCTTGTGTGCCTGTTATCAAGCAGAATGTTCTAGGATCACAGCTCACTGGCATGACAGAGCATCTATAATACAGACCCAGAGTCAGTTCAGAGGAATCTCGGCCAACAGCAAATAAAATACTTCTCCAATACCCTCTAAGGCTGAAGTGGTCATATAATAAAGCAGTACTTAAGACACAATATTGAAAATCCCTTTGTCAGGGGGAAATCTCACATGTCATACATCATAAATAGTAAAACTTTATTTTTGCACATATTGTAAATTATTTATTCAGAAATAAATGTTAAAATCGGAAGTTGCCTTGTCATTAAGAGGTCAACCAATTTCCTGTTATGGGGTTTTTGTCCTTGTTGGTAGCACCACATCACTGTGATTTGGTGGAAACACACACACACACACACAAACACACACACACACACACTCACACACACACACACACACACACACACATGTCATGTCATTGATGAACCAAGTAATCAACAAAATGTCCTGTTGTTTTTTAGTGATAATCATTGGATTAGACAATAGCTTTTCATCCCCATTGCTGCAAAGATTCAGACATATTACATCAAGAACTCAACAAAGTGTAGTGATAAAATTAGTCGAGAGGAAACAGAATATCGAAGAACAGCACAACAAAACCCTGCAAATCCATTTAGTGCATCATCCTCACTTCTGAGACAAGCTTGCAAATGTGCAAAAACTATATTTAGATCCCCCCAGAACACAAGTCTTAATAAGGAATAGAGGTTCATTTATAACCGTGGGCGAGTCTTCGCCAGTGGACGCAGTGACGGGCGGATTCAGAACAGGCTTTCGCTCAGCGCAGTAAATGAGAAAAGCACCTCTGCTTCCACGGTTCTACAATAGGGTTTATGTTCCACTATAATGGGGCATTTGTCTTGAGTACTACTGTACCACCACACACAGCCTCCTCTGCCCACTACCCTCCAACAACCAGATCATTCATGATGACTAGCCGTGGAAGAGTCAGCAGATCCGGTCTGAGTGCCACACAGCCAGACAGTTAGCAGACATGGCTGAATGGAATATCTGGAACTGACCTTTCCTCTACCCGCCATGTAATGGCGTCCACAGACAATGCTTAAAGAGCCTCCGTTCTGTCTCCGTTCACAATATGTGGCCCCAAGGTCTACTCTACTGTAATAAAATAGACCGATTTCTGTAATTACACTGCCATTGTGCATTTTGTTAATGGTGAACCAGAAACTGCCAGCATTTTATTCAATTCAAAAGGTTTTCAAACATTCCATTGTATGGTTTTAGGGTAACTAGAAATATATCACGATGGTCTCCTACTTTTCCAACAACTAATAGTCAGTTAGTAATGTCTATTTACAACTAATTTATCTTTTAATAAAATGTGGGTTGCAATTTATTTTAAGGTGCCCTTATACAGTTTAATTATACAAATAATTACTGAGTAATTTGAATTAACAGTATGTAGCCTACTTATTATATAATTGAGTTTTCGGTTAGGGTTATAGTTGCTTTTAATTATGCATTATTTGCTGTTATTACTATAATAAGTACATGTAAGAAGTGTAACAAACACACACATACATAAAGCTGTGCATATGCACAAGTTCTTTTTCAATTTTATAAAATTGTACAAAAATAAATAAATGATTAAAACAGACAATGCATAAAACATGAATATTTTTCAAGAACCAATTTTTAAAACTGTCAAATACAATATTTAATGTTTGGTTTCATCCTATATCACATGGATTCTTGTAAGTTGCACTCGAGTTCAATCTTGCAGAGAAACATGCCAAAACAAACCCCATTCTGCAAAACTGAATGTGTTAACTCAAGTGTTTTATTTATCCATGATTAGTCAATCTCAATTTGGCCCAGTTGACATTTCTACTCCCCTCACTTCATATTTCAAAACAAATTGCTCCTATTGACAGTAGCCTATCAATGACAGGCTTCAAAAAGATGCAAAACAGTCTGTTCCATCGCATAATTAGACAAACAGATAAACACAGACGCAAGATGAGAAATCCACTGCATTGATTGTGTACTGTATTGTTAATGAGCCTATAAAATCGGCTAGGAGATTTCTACAATGGAGCACAGAGAGAGAGAGAGAGAGAGAGAGAGAGAGAGAGAGAGAGAGAGAGAGAGAGAGAGAGAGAGAGAGAGAGAGAGAGAGAGAGAGAGAGAGAGAAACACACTCCAAGTCTTTATTCCATGTCTGCTATTGGTCCTCCTTGTGCTGGCAACTCGCCGAGGCATGGACCCCTGAAGTTATCATGTGGTATCTGACAGCAAGACGTTCAGAAGTCCCTCTAGGTTGCGAGGTAGAGCCGCCATGGATCAAACTTGGCTGTCCAGCACATCCAATTGGATTGATATCTGGGGAATTTGGAGGCAATGCCAAAAACTTGAAATCTTTATTGAACTTTATTTATTTTTACATCTACTCATTCTAAAAGCAAGGACTGGTTCACTGATGACATCAACCCCCCTGGTTCACTGATGACATCACACCCCATCCTCTTATAAAAGTTTTGATAGATATGAACAACTACATATGCAAATTTGTCTTAATGAATACCTCTCTGAAGTATTGAGGACACATTTATCACATGGTCAAATATAAATACAATCTGGCAAAAACATCTCACTTTAAAATACATGAATCTAATTCTTCTTCTCTCATCACTTAAAACCCACCACAAATTGTTTTTGTGAAATATTTTTGCTGTCTTTCTTTGGAATAAATGCCACTTAGTTTGGTATTATTTTACATAAAGCAAAAAAAAAAAAAATCCCAAGTGGGTGTGATATTTTTGTCTTAATTCTTTGATTGTGTATTCTCTTGAAGTTTTTTTTTTTGTTTGTTTGTTTGGTCTGTTTTGTCATTTCTTTCAGCTTGAAGTACTTATCTTGTATCTCCTGCTGTGAGTTGTCCAGTTAAAGACCAGGAGCTCTTAAATCAAGGGTCTGTGAATCTCAGTTACAGTCTGGCCGGATCTAAGCATGGGCAAATGTCCACCCAATCAGAATTTAAGCACAGATCTTGATAATCTTTCTTTCTTTTTTTTTTTTCTAAAACTAAGATAATCTCAGACTGCGTGTTGAAAAGTTTTAATGTAGGTCTGTGGAATGCCCCAACCAATAAAAAAAATAGCACTTGAAAATTGTAAAAGGCTATTTTTCTTTTATTAGTGAAAGTAACAGCGCGGCATGATATACACTCGGGACGTGCTTCAGTCTGTAGTGGAAAGGCAAAGGCTGAAAATCACACGAATGAAAACGGGCAGAAATATCAAGCTGTAAATTACGGAGAGTTTAATTTATGTTCATGAATATATATATCGTCATATTTACTAGTAAATATGAATGTAGGCTACATTTGTATAGCTCTACTGATTTTAAAGTGCATTTGGTCGATACTAAAATGGGTCCCACCATGAGCAGTTGAAATGTGCTAGAAAACCTCACGCATTTAAGAAAGTGCAATTGAATGTACGGAACAAGAACATATTGTAAGTGTATAAAATGCATATGCAAAGTTCATTTAAAACCTTGTTGTTAAATCGAATGCACAAGGCAAATTGTCAGCTGAACATGTTTTTGTGAATTTTTTTTTTCTCACTAACATTTAGATATATAAATAAATAAAAAAAAATCAACAATAAAAAGAACTAGCTAGGTTTGCCGATTACCTTAAAAGTCCATAGATGTTGCCATCCGTTCATCGTTAAACCTTTCTCTGACAAGCGAATACAATATGTCCAGTTTTCCTGTTTGTTCATGTGACGTCCGGCTAATATTTTAAAATATTACTGTGTTTTACTGTTTTTGATCAAAAAGCCTTGATAAGCAAAAGCTTCTTACAAAATAAAAAAATTAAAAACTGGCCACAAACTTAATTTGAACATTAATGTATATTGTGTACGGACGAACGGACGGATGGAGACAACAGTGCATTTTAATAATGCATTTCAGTCAACATACACATCTACCACCCGGATGAATGGATACTTTATATGCAACAATAATGCATTTCAGTCAACATACACATCTACCTCCCACATGAGGAACATATGACAAAAATTCTATGTTGAGGGGACAATATTCTCAACTTTCTTAGTCTCAACTTCCATCATACTGGCATCTTAGAATAACGGAGCATGGTTCTCGATTACAAAGGTGGTTCGAAGTGGAAAACAAATGGCTGATTATTTTAGCGAATGCCATCAGAAGTTGTGAACACAGGCCAGAACAGTGAGTTACTGCAGCAGTCGGTCAAATCTGAGGCCATTTCATCAGTGTTTGCTTAAAGCTCACACTCACCTTAATGATCTCATCTCAGCCGCAATAAGACTTTGAGAGAAATTTATAGGCCAAAGCTTATATGATTATGTGTGGATATGCTTAGCTTGCAGGTCAGAATGGTCGCACTGGCGAATCTGGAGTTTGGGAAATCTAAAGTCTGATTTGAGAAGACCCTGAGTTTATTAAAGCTGCCATCAAAGACCCACTTAAAATTAACCATCATTTGCATGATGGAGTTATCCATCATATCATCAGTCTAGTCAGAAATGCCATTCACACATCACTTAGGAGTGGTACAACAAAGTGACAGTTACATCAGGTCTTTATGACACTCACACAATGAATAATAATTCATCCAAAAATGACAATTCTGTCATTTTTTACTCACCCTCATGTCATTCCAAACCATATACTGTTTGTTCTGTAAAACACTTCTCTTTACAACAATCTTTTCTTCTTCACTTTACTTTTTCATGCACTCTTAGAGTGTTGGTACAATTTCCTAACTTCCATCGTTTATGGACATAATGGAAAAAAATTTGGTATGACATAAGGGTGAGTAAATCATGACAGAATTTTCCATTTTTGGGTGAACTATGCCAATTTAACCTACTTAAAATTGTATGAGCTTAAAATAGCTCTTCTCAAGCACACACATTTCACAAATGATCATTTAAAAATACTGCACAACCCTCCGTTGGATTCTATGGAATCTATGCCATGATTCGTAAAAACTGTGAATGTGTACATTGTACATAAACAACATACCGGTTTAGAACGACAAGGGGTGAGTAAATAATGAGTTGTCATTTTTGAGTGAACTATTGCTTTAAGATTCCGATGAGACCGTACATAAATAAATGCACATTAAAATAGTGCGCAATGAGAACACGTCCATCTCCCGAGACTGCAGAGAGCTGCACGTGAAGACGCATTGACAGAAAGCAAACGCCGATTTGAAACGAGCGGAAGAACTTCTTGTCCTCAGATGACAACGTGTAAGCAGCCGTCAATCCAACTGAAAGACAGAAAGAGAGAAAGAGACTGCTGCAGCAGAGCTGATCTTACTCAAGTGGACCGCTTTCAATGACGACTTAGTCATGAGAATATTTTAAATCTATTCTGTGAGACTCACACAAACGCACATGCTGCATATGCAAATGTGCACACAGCCTATGCTCTCACAAAAACATACACAATTACGCATAACTCATTCCCAGCACCTGCAAGAGTGAATGCCAGCAGAAACGACCACCACTGGGCCTTTTCATTATTCATAACAAAGGTACAGCTAGAGGTACAAGTTTACAGTTTATGTCAAGTTCAGCCTTACAACCAGGTGATTCTACGTCAGTGTTATTCACCTATCATTTCCCTCTGACATTAGGGATAAGTTATGGGTAGGGTTAGGTTTAAGGGTAGGGACAACATTTTCAGACAGGAATGTTGTTCCAGGATCAACAAAATATGTTGACCCAGGAACATGTCTCACTTGGCTAAATCACAGTGACAACAGCTAGAGGCATATCTGCACGTCCAACACAAATATTCACATTTACGAACATGCGTACACATTCCATTTATATAAACAGGAAGTACTTTGATGTTGTTAAACAAGAGGTTTGTTCGAGATAAGGAAGTTCTGGGCATATCCGGTACCAGTGATCAGTGGTGTAGTGCAGGGTACGGCGTTTACAAACTTCTTTTTCAGTCGGCATTGCGTATTCACACTTCTAAATCCCCTCTGATGCGCATCATTTAGTAGCTAATCCAATCTCATGTGAATAAAAAAACACCCGTTTTTTGAGTGTAGCCTTTATAATGAAAGTTGTGAATAATTCCCTAATATTAACTCTAATTTATTGCTGTAATGATTTGCCCATCGCGACGATAACTGACCTTCTCATTTGAGCTGCTTCAGCACTCAAACACCCGTTTGTCAATGTCAAAATGTTTGAGACCAATCAAAGCAAGCAGGATTTTTGTTCACAGAAGCACGAGCCGAGCGCAAATCCCAAAGTGACGCTTCACTTCAGTTAACGATCATACAGTGCGGGATGAGATGCAAGTAGCTAAAATAAACAGCTGGGGTTTTTGTTTTTTTTTCAAAAGAATTTTTAAATGACCGACATAAATAATCAGTTTGATCAAAGACAATGGAAATTATAAACTCAATTTAACAACACAAGCACCCTATTAAATATATTGCCATTATTCTTGCATAAATATATTTGTATAACGTTACCTCGAATGTGTTGTTTGTATCACTCCGCTTGTCTGTGTTTGCGCAACTTGCATCATTAAGCCAGAAGGTGGCGACAAGTGACAATCTTTATGAGTGAGCAATTGAACCATTGATTAAATTAACAGATTAGTCCAAAAACATTAATTTAGGAAAGAAAAAGTAGCGGAAACTGATCTTTGATGGTCATTCTTATTGCTCGAGTCATATGCCTCGGGACACAGAAGGATTGAATTGGCGTTTGTTTGAAATGTAACATCTATGCAAAATAATCCTTGAATCATTTCTTATTCAAAACCATTCCCGTTTTGAATATGTGATTGTGCATTGTCAACAATAAGCATAAACATTCTGTATTTCCATTTTGTAGAGTGGATCATTCATTTACTGATTCTCATGTTAAAGAATCTGATCAAATACTTCATGCTACTACCCACCGACATGCTTTTAAAGCTACTGTTGTCCATTTTTTTGGCCTTAAAACAACTTAAAATGCTCATGTCGAGATCCGGAAAATCTAAATTTTCTAATTTATGGGAACTCTGTATTCATAAAACCCTGTGTACAGCCCTGATACGCAAGAATACTAGTAATTCTATGTTCTATTCTATTAATTATATTCTATATTATATAGTCTTGCATTTTCAATACTTATATGCAAGACTAGTCTTACATGTCACTGTTTATAACACAGAGCATTCATCCTTTGCTGGGACGCTTAAAAAAATATTGGGGGCATAAATTAAGAGTATACCCACTTCTCCAGGCACCACTACATCACTGCCAGGGATCAACACCCGGTGCATTCTAGGTAGAAATGCTGTTCATGTGACAGTAAAGAGGTTCCAACAACTGTGCAAACTAAAAACAGTAGTTAGTTTACGGCATGGCTAAATCTCATGATCTTACAACAACTGGGATGATCTAAAATGCGTCCAAATTCATCCACTTTATTGGCAACAAAGAACACAAAAATATGTGTTTGCTTGCAAAGATTTCCATTTCCTGCTTGGATAATTATATTTATGCTACCAGGCAAAAGTTTAGGGCCGGTTTTTAAAATAAGTCTCTTATGCTTTAGTACTGTACAGAACAGCTACAGTATAAACAGTTATATTGTGAAATATTATTACAATTTAAAATATATATTTTTTTAATTTTCAGCCTCATTACTCAAGTTTTCAGTGTCACATGATCCTTCAGAAATCATTCTGATATGCTGATGTGGCGCTGAAGAAACATTCTTATTATTATCAATGTGGAAAACAGTTGTGCTGCTTATTTTTGTGGAAACGTGATTTTTTTCAAAAGAACAGCATCTATTTGAAATAGAAATATCTATTTGTATTTGAAATATTTTACTGACCTCAAACATTCGAACAGTAGTGTAATATATACATACTTGTGTGGAAATGTTGAAATAGTGGTGGTGATGCAAGCAAAAAATTAACTTCTATAATTTAAATAATGGTCGATACTGTGGTCGATAATGATATCACAACGTATACATTTATTTAAAAGTGACAGAAAAAAATTATAATAAAAAAATGTTCTTTTGATACATTTAGGTTTGTCATGTTTGCAGTTATTAATAACATTCACCATACTGCCATTTTAGTGATATCTGCTGTGCAAGTTCTCCAGTTTACCACTGTGATGTGTAAAAAACAAAAAAGCTCTTGCTGTCTCTAAGCAAACATCTCCTCCCACATGCACTTTTGCATGAATCTGAATGCTGGCTTTGTTGGATTAACAGATGAAATATGCCGATTGCATTATATTCCGATGACCTGCTTTCTATGACGTTCTCTAAGTTACATTAACAGGTCCTGAAAAAGGGAGAGAGCATACAGACCCTATTCAAATAAGCTGCGTGTAGAAGATTCAATTACACTTGTGTCATCAAAGTAATAATTGGGAGATTTATTAGGAAGGTAGCGAAATTACAAAGCCTGTAAAACATGGACGTGAAAAACCAACTGTATCTTTATCGTTCTTAATATGAGTGTTGAATGCAGGCTTTGAAAAGCAATCCGCAAAACCCATAAAGTGCTTGACAGATTTAGCCTGATTATTGCATGTGGGACATTTAGGTCTTCATCCCACAGAAATGTCACATTAGCCACTGGTCAATGAGCATGTGGCGAAGATAAACATCAAGAAGCATTCATATGTGAAAAAATAAATAAAAAACAGATCCAACCTTGACCTGACTTGAACCCAATTCTGGATTTAACAAAGACTAGAATGAAACAAAGACAATTGATAGCAACACATGCAGTGTTTGTGCAAATGTAGTCTTCACAAATGGTTTGTTTTGGATTTGGCAAGCGTTTCACAGCCAATGATGAATCTTTTGTCTGAAGCGAGTGTGAAGAGTAGACAGGTGTCCAAGTGTAAACACCGGCTTTAGCTGGCAGAGACGGAGGGAGGGAGAGGACACACGGCTGCCTACCTATCACACCTTTAGAACGACAAGGCGCCCATCGATCCACACCGTCCTCACACTCCACTGCCGATGGAGAAGTGGGAAGTGGAATTTTGACTGCTATAACGACAGGGGGTGGGGGCCAATTGCTTCCCAGAACCGTGTTCTTCTCCAGAAGAGACGCACCAGTCCATTTAGACAGTTTAACTTTGTCTGGCACTTTCTGCACTCAGAACACTCTGTGCTTGACTTCCACTGCCTTCAAGAGAATGTCTTTCCCACAGAAGAAAAAAGTCGCAATCCTAAGGGACCATGAAAATGGCGGCCAGTTTGCGCACAAACAGACAGAGAAAGGTCAAGGCTCTTGGACAATGCTGAGCTAACCACGGGAGAACAGAAGAACACTTCAGCCATGATGAAAGCTGCATTTCCAATGGATCAAACCAAGTGCGTTCTGAAAAGGGGATCAGAGGGAGACATGGCAACCCATTGTGCCTCATAATAACTGTCAGCCATACAAAAAAGCCCATAGGTGGAACAATGTCATGAACAGAACATTGCTAATGGATTCTCAGGATTGTGTTTTTTGGGAGTCTGTTACATGCAGTGCACTTTCAACAGTCTTTTAAACGAAAAGTACAGTTCTTTACAAACAACATAATTGTGGCCATTAACAGGTTAGTTCCACCAAAAAAATAAAAATGATGACACCAAATACTCGCTCTGTTGTTCCAAACCCATAAGACTTTAAAATATATTTTTTAATGAAAAATAAGATGCAAGAACCATCAAGGTTTGCGAGCTTCCTTTAACATATTCGATGTGCTTCAAGTATTTGTTGATCTGTTTATATGCAAATAAAAGCCTAAATTAAATGTGTTCATCATATAAAGTGATCATGTCTCTTCAGAAGACTTAAACCGCTAAATTCATATTTATTACTTTCATAATTAGGGTTGCAAGATTTTGGGAAAAAATGACATTGCGATATTATGTTTATCTGCAATATATATTGATGACTTGAATAGCTCTATTAGGAAAGAATTGATCATCCTAGAATTGCCCAAATTGATTTTGTAGGGGAATACATCTGCAATTAATCCGAGAATCACGTGCGTTTCGAACCGTGTCTAGTCCGTACAGATCAACTACTACGATACCTATACTTGACATCGCACATCCTAAAATGTTACCATCACGGACGCGCACAACACAATATCAACACTAAAACTATATATTCTGCAGCCCCATTCACAATGTCTTTATATTCTTTTTGAAGTGTCAAATATCAAATATCTTCTAATAAATATATTTGTTTTCAAGATGAACAAATTACTTTGGATCAACATGAGGATGAGTAATTTATGACATTTTTTGTGTGTGTGTGTGTGAACCTTATGCTGTTTTGTTGCTCATTATCACTTTTAGACTTTAACGTCACAACCGTCTGATAAAAGATGTTATCTGAAATAGTCGTACAGCCATTTTGGACAAATTATTTGAGCGCACACACGTCAAATGATCAGATTAGCAGCACTACGCAAGTTTACATCTATACAAAGTTGGTAAACTGCATTGTGCCGAAGGATCAAGGCACGAGGGAATAAGGCTTTAGCGGGCCTAATGCCTTCCTCATCAAATGCACAGCAAATCCTGAACCTGACAGCACAGATATGTGAAACACAAAGCACTGCGTATTCTTCAAAGGGCAACCATTGTCATTTCCCTCCAGCTTGCTGCGAACAGCGATGTCAGCTATGTCTAAATGATTACAGCAAAATAATCGTTTTCTTGCAGTAGAAAAAACAAAACAAGCACGAAGACAGTCAAACAAAGGCATTCGTCTGCACAATAAAGCATAGTAAAGAGACAGCGGGTGCCGTGCTCCACTCAGGATGTATGCAGGGAGACAAATCACATCGCCTTAATCACATTTAATGGCCCACGATTTGTGAATTAATATTCTCTGCGTGCCAATGTGGTTGAGAGTTCAGCAGAATTTGGAAGCATCTGAGACGCATCATTGTTGAATAAGATGATCTGAACAGTTGAATATGGACTCCAAACTTGTTAACTACTTAAAGGTGCATTACCTATTGTTTATGTTTTTATGTTTGTGTGTGTATGCGTGTGTGTCCAATATTATGGGAGTTACAGAGATCAAGTTCAGCTGGTCATGTGATCTTACCATGAAAACCACTGGAAATTGGTTTAAAAAAAAATGTGTCATATGTACTGTTCATTCCTATAGGTATTAAATTGCTTTTTACTTAGTGCCCCTTTGAAAGTAAAGAACAAAAACACAAAAGTGTGAACAGACAATGTCGTCACATTATTATACTGTATATAATCTTGCTGCATCTCTCTTTAAAGAGGGAGTTCTAACTGTGGTGGTGGCTTCTGTCCAAACAACAAGGCATACAATAGCAATTATAATGTTCTCTAAAAAGCTACTATGTCTTAGATTATTATAAATCTCAGTGGGAAATCGCGAAGTTATAATAGCAGACCTTCAATATCTGTAGATAGATCTGTAGAACGTACACTGTAAGAAATTAAATCTGACAGTTGACATCACGATCACGACTCAATATTACTTTCAGACCATAAACCAACACAACTCCCAGATGGCCATGGTAAAATGTAGGAATATTATGGAGACAATCACTCAGCACACACTCTCACACATCACTTTCCCCTTTAAGCTTTCGAACAGTGACGTACGCTCTGCCTGCTGATTATGAAGCGATCCTCATATCACATAATGAAGAGCATCAATGAAGGCAGAACAAAGCCCTGGTAATTAATCACCATGTAACCGACAAAGGTTTAATGTCAACTCAGTAAATGGAAAGACTTTCCAACCAATTTCAGTGTAAACTTTAGTGTGACACCATTAAGCATATTGACAGCAACTAAGTTTAAAGGGATAGTTCACCCAAAAAAATTTAATTCTGTCATCATTTACTCACCCTCATGTTGTTCCAAACCTGTATGAGTTTCTCTATTCTGTTGAACACAAAAGCAGATATTTTGAAGAATGTCACCAGACAGTTGACGTTAGTAATTGACTTCCATAGTATTATTTTTTTCCTACTATGGAAGTCAATGGCTAACATCAACTGTTTAGTCACCAACAGTTTTCAAAATATCTTTTGTGTTCAACAGAAGAAAGAAACTCATACAGGTTTGGAACAACATAAGGGTGAGTAAATAATGACAGAATGTAAATTTGTTGGGTGAACGATCCATTTAAAGGACATTTAAAGACATTTGCAATCTTCACGCTGCAAAGGCAGCACATCTGCATACACCATGAAATAAATGCATTTGCACACTATTTTAAGACACCATTAATGGATTTAAGCAGATAATACATTTTCAGAAATGAGTAAAAAAATATATTATGCATATAGAAACGTGAAAAGAACAGATATATGAAATAGGCTGATAAAAATGATCAAATATCAACTTTGCTATTATGACATCACCAAAGTTTTAGGCTGCACTGATGCTGCATTTCATCGAAGCAGCATCAGAACCTCAAAGCGTACTTTGCTTTGTATGTGGCATGCGTCTTTACACAGAATTTGGAGCAAAGGGATAAGAAAAAAACTTTGAGGACGGTGGAGTATATAAAACGTGTTCGTGTGAAGACACAAATGGGCCTTGGGGGCGGCTGTCTTCATTTATCAGAAGCCATGGAGCAATATTAGCAGGAAGAGTCAAAACCTCCATTATTTATGGACTGGCTCCCTCCCCTGTACACATTTGGTACCTGGTCTTCAGACAGGCAGTAAAAATACAAAAAAAAAGCTTCCCACTGCACGGTTAGTTTTTTGACTAAATAACTATGCATGACAATATGGACGCTCTTTATTTTAAGATATGTATTTCCCTGAAGCGATATTTCACCGTATTTGAATACGAAGACGACGTCTTTACTTCGAAATATTTGTAGCTCACAGAACTCACTAAAATGCCTCGACAACTGACACGTTTTATGTGAAGCACTGGTCTAAAAAAAGAGATAACAGTTTTGATGCTGGGGTGTCATTGGAATAATTGTGTTATCCAACGTTGAAAGGAACAGTTCACCTCAATGAAACGAAAATCATTAGCATTTTCTCCACTCTCACGTTGTTCCAAACTCGTATGACTTTCTTCCGTGAAACAAAAACGACGTTTAAACTGAATGACAGATTCAGTCACCGTTCACTTTCATTGTATGCAGAAAAGACGCAATGAAAGTGAATGGCGACTTGGACTCATCCTGACTAACATTTTATTTCCCGTTTCACAGAAGAATGTAGTCTAAGTCACACGGATTTGGTAGCCTACAACCTCAGTATGAGTAAATAATGACTATTTAAAATACAGAAATGTTTAAAAAGCGCTAGAACTTCAACGCGTCTCGTCCAAACAACTAACTTAGCGTCGAATAAGGCGATGTTTCTGACGTTTATACAAACGCGGTCGTGTCTACTGTGAATGGCAAGTTTGCTTGATCATCACGCCGGCAGTTCAATCATTACGCCAAGAGATCTGCACAAGTTGCCCACCAAATCACCCCTCTACTCTCGACCGTACAGTATTATTGCACGATGGAATCCAAAAATACCATTCCATCATTCAGAATGATACGCATCGAATAACCAAAAAAAAAATAAAAAAAAATCCTAAAATAGGCGATGCACTTGCGCTTCGTCAATCGCGACGTCAAAGCTGTCTGAGTCAGAGGTTCCTTCAAGACCTCATTATCAGTCAATTAATATAAGCTCGACTAATTTGTCGGATTAATTATAATTAAGGGGGGGGGGGGGGGGGTAAAATGAGAATCACCTTAATCACAACAGAATAATTCCCATATACAAGTTGACGGGTGAGCGCATTAGTGTAGGCTACACTTTAAATACACCTGACTCTTGCCAATTGATCTTTAAGGCTTGCAGATTGTATTAAAATGCTTTAAGTTACATCACGTCACAAGCCCAGTTCATTTCTTTCTGATGATCACGGTTTATGAGCATTAAGGTAACTGCTCAGTAGCTATAATTTCACATTTAGAGCAGTTTTATTTAAGTCCTAATGTACTACAATCCAGTCAAATGCACAAGTTTCCCTTTCTCCTCTTCCATGTTAGAACATTTATATTTTAAATTATATAATGAAGAAAACACGACAGTCTCGTTTACAAACAGACAACACAAGAAGCTCGCGAGATAGATAAAACGATCCACATAATTACCATGAAGCTCTATTTCCAACACTCTTTGCCATTTCCTACATTTCCAGAGTGCGTCTTCCACTAATGAAGGCAGGAGGAGGGGGAAATACAATCCAAACGAAGGGAAAGCTCAAGCAAGAAACATTTTTGACAGCGACATGATTCGGTCCAACTACTTCGCAGAGTAAAACAGCATGATTTCCCTAATGCAGTTTTAAGACTGATGTTAATCCACAATCCGTCGTCTCATCAGGAAAAAAACACACATCCCGGTGCAGTCTTTAGGTGTCGCAATGAAGGTAAAATACTAGAGAGGGTTTTTTTACCCTCGTTCCTCACGATTGTGGGTTCGCGGGTTGATAAAATGCCGATATCTCCACTTGCCCTCAGCACGGAGAGGAACTGAATTTGTGAGCGCCTCAAAAGTGGAGCACAGACGCCCCTCGCGGCAGCTAAAGGAACTGCAACGCTCTTACTGGAGATTTTTTTTTAAAGGGACATTAGAAAATCCCAAGTGCATCTGTTTAAAACACATAATGGTATTTCAGTCTCATAGGTTGTGATTTGTATCTAATCTGTTGAAGAATGCTGACATTTAGATACTCAGTTGGTAACTAGCAGAGATCAGGGAGTGTTGTGTATATTATAATTTATAATATAACATATATAATATATAATATTACACAGTGTTGTGTCTAACTGTTTATTTTTTCACAATGAGTCTCAAACTTTGATATAATATTTCCATATTCATCTGCTTCAAATTAAAGTGAATTAGAAATGTACTACTTATCGATAAACTCTTTAGTGTAACGTACACTGGTCAATCCTGATTTTTTATTATCAGCATGAAATTATACACTACATTTTTTTGTGCCTTTTTTTAAGAATTACGCAATCGAATTAATTGTAAAATTCCATTAATCTATTGAATAATCCTTACGTAATTTAATTGAATAATTGATTAAGGATTGTTAAAAGTATTCAACTAAATTATGTAAGGATTATTCAATTCAATTTGATGAAATTTTATATATATCAGTCACAGTCATGTGACCATTGTGTAAAATGTAAAATACAATTTAAAAAAAAGTAAATTTTACACAATGGTCACATGACTGATTTTACTTCTCTAGCTCATTTCTAATGGGTTAAACATCCTTTCCACAGTCTCACTGTACTCACAGAAGTGGGCTTTTACTAATAGGTCTCTTGGGAATATGTCAGTGTTCCAGCAAACAGGTCTATGTCTATATCAGTAGAAACAACTGACCCTCTCCGGAAGTGTAATAAAACCTTAAGCAAGCGCTTACTTTAAAGTCCCACTGAGAGCCTCTCTTCATTTCATCTATGCTCATCTCTCATAAGACACAAAATCTAGTAAATAAGTGTAACAATTTGAATAATTTTACAATAAAAAGTGCATTACCTTATCATAATTACATTTTCAGAATCCAGATTTCTTCTATTTGTCGGCTCAGCCTGACTTTATTTTCAACATTATTGCTTATTTTATTGTCTTATTGCCCAACAAATACTTTCCACGCTCATATCCACTGGAAAAAAAGTTCAGAGTTCCACATTTAATATTCTCTTTCATTGCTCGTGCAGCAAAACCAAAAGAATTCACTCACTTTGTTGAACACACTTTTAACATTTTGTGATGCAATCCAACTAGATGCAAAAGTAGCTGCTGTATAAAGAAAAATGAATGCTGTGGCATCTAGTGCCAGTAGGAAGACCCCGACTGTCATCTAAATCATGTGATTGCAGCGTCACAGCTGGGCAGGTTCCACACAAGCCATGGCATGTTCTGAATCACTTGATGAGAGGCAATTTACTGTAGGCCTATATGTCCTCAATATCCCTTTGAGAGAGTTAAATATAAAATTGATGCCACTGTCATAAACAAATTGGTCCACCAGTTGAATCAATCCTCCCTTGGACTCAAAACCATTCCATTGGCTGTAATCATTTTTAACAGGTAGTATGTTTATTGTGCTTGCTTAAAAATCCTAAAAAAATTGATAAATAAATTAATACCTTTATTCAGCAAGAAGGCATTAAATTAATGAAAAGTGACAGACTTTTACATTGTGTGATTTCAATTTAAAATGAATGATGTTGATGTTGAAACTTCTATTCATCTAAAAATGCCGGAAAAAAAAAATCTAGTACGGTTTCCACCAAAATATTAAGCAGCACAACTGTTTTCAACTATGATAATAATAAGAAATGATTCTTCAGCACCCAATCAGAATATTACATATATATATATATATATATATATATATATATATATATATATATATATATATATATATATATATATATATAAATGGTATATATATATAAATCTAAATAGATATTTTGCGATTTTCTTTATATATATATATATACATTTTTTATTTTTTTATTTTTTATTAGGCACTACAAATAGCTACTCCCTGGGGTCCTATGCAAACTGAACAGGCATGCCGAATTGTTCATGATACCGAGATAAGCCATATCTGGCACATGAGAAATTGGTTCCGGCACCTATTTCATTTCAGACACTTCTGAAAGAAATTAATTCTATGAAAAATCAAATAAATTGCAACCATTAAAAAAGTATGGACTGTCACATCTTATCACATGATATGCTTATAAATAAACTGTGGAATCCCGTCATCCCGTCTCATATCCTTTCAAAAACACAGCAAGTGTAAATTGACGTGCTCTATTTTGTGCAGGATGAGCCTTTGAATGTGTTTAATGCACTTTTCACATTAATACACTGCAGTCATTAAAAGTGGATCACTGACCTGACCTCTGCAGTGATTCATTCCACCCACTGCAACTAAAAGCATTTCAACGGAAGCATGATGAAAGCTTAGCATTCAGCAAACCACCTCAACTTCAAACATCTGCTAAAAGCTCCAAACAATGTCAATTACAGCTCTCGCTCGCCTCACTTGGACAATTCAAGCCCATAGACGAAAAGCCACAATCCACAGATCTCACTTGAAATCATGGTGGCCGTAATAATGACACATGCTACTGTATCGACCACCACAGTTATTGTAGATGACAGCTTTTTGCAATGACATGGGACTTTCAAAGGCACATCTGTACAGTATAGTGAGCAGATTAAATAGGATTGTGAGATCTTCCTGGCATATGTTGTCTTTGCTGTCACTCAAAGGCAGCCACTGGCAAGCATATTGTTCGTTTTCCAGGCGAGATGTAGGACAAACGTGCGGCCAGATGTTTGGGGAGACGAATGTTGAAAGGCTACAGCATGTGCCGGCATCGCCCCGAGTGTAGTGTGGCATGCCAGGCAGACGCTGGTGTAATAACCAATCCGCCTCCGGCAGGCTTTGAGAAGCGGCCCTGCTCCAGGCACCCAGGGGTCACAGCAGTCCCTCACTTTCTCCCTTCGACTTCCTCTTTTCATCCCTCGTTGAGTACTTTTCCTTAGAGCAGGAGGGAGTAAAGGGGAGCAGGCTATAAATAACAAACACAACACACTAATAGGCGCTCTGTAACTGTTCCTGCTGCTGAGCAAATGCTAATTGCGGTAACTTACAGGTGGTATATCTGCTGTTCGTAGGATTGTTAGCTTCTGTTTTATATTTCAATTCATCTTGGTTTTGTTATTTATCTTGTCTTTAGTTTTCACAGTAGCACTTTACAATAAGGTTCATCAGTCAACATTAGTTAACTACCTTAGTTAACATGAACTAAGAAGGAACACTACTTCTTCAGCATTTCTTAATCAGTTAATATTAATTTCAACATTTACTAATACATTATTAAAATGAAAGGTTTGTTAACATTAGTTAATGTACTGTGAACAACATTAACAAACAATGAACAGCTGGATTTGTATTAACTAACATTAACAAAGATGATTAAATACTGTAACAAATGTATGGTTCATTGTTAGTTCATGTTAGTTAATGCATTAACTGAACCTTATTGTAAAGTGTTACCGTTTTCACTCTAGCACTATTTTCTAATATTAGATTTTTATTTTTTTATTTTAGTTATAGTATTGGCATTTTAGGGCTGTTAATGTGCTAATTGGTCATGTAATAATGGTTAATGGCTTTAAATTGCTATCCAGTGGCATTTTTATATTTTAATTTCAAACTCAGTTTGGGGTCAATAAGATATTTAAAATGTTTTAAATGAAATCTCTAATGCTCATCAAGGCTGCATTTGATCAAAAATGCAATAACATAGTGAAATATTATTACATAGGTTTTTTTTTTCTATTTTCATATATTGTGTAACACACACACACACACACACACACACACTAGGTTGGTCAGATTTTTGTTGTTGTTGAAGGAAGAACATTATTTTATTTAGCAAGTAGGCCTACACAGGCCTACACATTAAATTGATCAAAAGTGACAATATATATATATATATATATATATATATATACAACAACAAAAAATCGGACATATTGAAGAAATTATCAGAAGTAGACGAGAACACCCGACCACAACCTGGCGCTCTCTAATGGGTACGGTGGATGGCAGGCCTGGGGCAAAGGCACGGTGGGTACACAGACACAGACTGGGTGATTAGTGAAAGGGGCCAGTTGTAATCCACCGCTGCATTAATCAAAATGATAATGCTTCCATTTGTGATTACTGCTTGCTTCCTGCACTGCATAAAGCCTGTCCCGTGTGTGTCCTGGGTTGTATGAGGATGAAGGTGGGTGGGGAATGTAGTCACCCCGCCATGGTAGCAGTCATATAACCAAATATCCTTTCCAAGACCACCTGGTGCATCAACTGCAAAAGGCTGAGAGCCTTTTTTAAAAAGGGCAGCTGAATGTGCAGCAGTCGAGTCACATTGTACTTGCAAGAGTGTAGAGTCGTACTGCAGAGTGAAAGAAATCTCTTCATTCAGAATGTTGTTGTGTGTCTTTTGTTCTGTTGTCCTCACCTTCCCTTGCCTGAGTTTGCTTTTGCTGCGTGATAAATCACCTTAAAGACTGTTGCCTCTCTGTATAGCCCAGCGCATTCAGCCATGTCAGATTTAAATAAGAAAATGATAAGACAGAAAGAGGATCTGCCACATTTAACACGAGAAAACGCAACGCTGGCATCTTATTAAAATGTATGAAACCAATAAGAGTCAGGCTGGCAGAGATAGGGTGATCCATAGGCAGCCAAAAGGTGGAGCAGTCTTGTTTATTTGCCGGAATAGTCAGATAGGAGACCAGAAGCGAGCTGTTAAAACTTGAAAAAGTAGCCGCTCTGTATCAGCGCTCAGTGATTGTTGGATATAGTATGTGGTAAAAGAAGTGCAAATGAATCCTAAGGAACAGTGAGCCGGATGTTGAGATTTTCTGGAATAGTTTTCCACTCAGTGCCTTTCATCGTAACTCTGAATGAAACCAGAGAGCATCTTTCTTGTTCAAAAAGAATATGGGTTAGAGTCAGACATGTTCCAGCAAAGTGACTCGTATCGATTTCTGCAGGAGTGAGACATCAAATTTGGATCTGATGCCACGGGGAGTCAGCAGCCTATTGTTTTTGGAGTGGGGGGCAATCATTTGATATCATCAAACTGTAATGAATCTGGGAGAGAAGAGAGTTCTGAAATTAAAAGCGTCCTTTGCGACCATAAACGGGATTCTGAAGCTGCAGCTCTCAGCTCTCAGCTCCCTTGGCTAAACACTGAGATTGAATCGAGCAAACTCTATGGTGACACATCTCACTCTCGACTATATACTCCAAGTCGAAATGACTAAGGAAACAGTTTTTGTTTTGTTTTTACACAAAAATCTAAGCATTTCTCAAAAGTTACTGTAAAACCAATCATTCTGCCACAACTGCAATTTTATTTCAAATGAAGCAGCCTCTAATAGCAGTGTTGATCAGAAAGTTATTTGGAGTTGTATGAGGATAAGGCTTCCTCACAGTTATTTAGGAAAAGCATGGATCCTTCAGCACACAGGGAGACTTTTTAAATTACACAAGACTGGAGGAGAGACACAGGCAGCATGGCATATATTGAGCTCCTACTAAATCTTGTTTATGCTGTCACACAGGGGTCAACTGGCTCCTAGTAGGCTCCTGGCACCAGCAAAACAGCACAGTTGGGCTGCCTCTTTCTGGCCCTGTCCGTGGTGCTGAAATGGTAATCCTCACCAAGATGTTTTGTATGATATATCCTCAATGAATTCAGTCAATATGAAATGAAGCAGCACTGTGAATGCTGCAGTGATTTTAAGGACCAACTTTTATCAAAACATTCATGCTGAATCGTTTTTTTGTTTGTTTGTTTGTTTGTTTGTTTGTTTGTTCGTTTTTTTAATGTACTTTAAATAATTAATATGTTTAAACATTTTCAGATTACTTGGCTACAATGGGTGTTCAACCCAAGTTACAAAGGGAAAAAAATATTATAAAAAATATTATTAATAATAAATTATTAATAGTATGAATGAATAGTATTCTATTAAATAGACTAATAGTAGTCTTTATTTATTATTAATTATTATTATAAAATTATTAAAAGCATAATCACTCTGAAATGAAAATGTATGTAATATCATTAAATATAAATTATTAAATAAATAAAATGTTACTCACTCACACACACATACACACACACACAACAAGGTTGGTCATATTTGTTGTTGTTGAAAGAAGAAAATTATTTTATTCAGCAAGTAGGTATCAAAAGTGACAAAAAGTGATCTATTTAAAATGTACAGACGACTTTTAAATAAATGTGATACTTTTATTATTATTATTATTCATTTTAAAGATATTTAAAAAGCAAAGTATTTAATAAAATAAATTATCATATCAATAATGTTTATGACATCCTCACAACAAAGGAGAATACATTCATGAATCAAATTACTGTAATAAACCAAATTGGTTTATCTGTAGTGGACTAAACATTTTTCAAACACCTGCAAATTGATTAATTTCATTTGAGTAATTCATGAATGTATTACTCCCTATATACACAACTCAAACCAGCCTATACGTGCACCCGGAATTTGGCACGTTTTGTGTTATCATGTTTTCAGAGATAAATTACCCTGACCCAGTCATAAGAGTAGTGAGTAATAAGAGAGCTTTTTGCATTGGTACCTCTAGATTTCTCTGACCCTGGTGAACCAACTGATCAATGAGCGTTTGCCACCTGTATTCGTTGTGCACGGCCTCGCTGATATCCCAATATGTCAGCGATGTGAAAGTGAGCGGGCAGTGGGAGGAGTTCAGCTCATTTTCACATTTGATGAATAAATTTCCGGACAAAATGCGACAGGAAGCGCAGCGGAGCCTGTGTTTTTCTCATCCGACGCAAGGTCAAGCAGATCCGTCTGGTTCTGGAATTCTCTGCAGGCTGTCTTTAACACGCAAGAAAAAAAAAAAAAAAACGCAAACGACTTTGAAATCACATTCTGTCCTTGCAGGCCAGAGGTAAACCATCCCTGGATGGTGTGGCCGCTTCATTTGTATTCCAAAACACACGGGACACTAGCTTGATCAGGTTGGGTTACGTAGCCAAAGCGATCTATCTTCTTTGATGTAAAAAAAGATCTCTTGCTCGTTTTCTGACAGCGTAGGGCAGGAAAAACTGCTCGGCCCCAGAACTTTGCGCTTTTTCCTTCCACCTGTCAGAGTGGCGCGTTGGAGATGGAGAGAAAAGCCTTGGAGAAGAGGCTGAATTTATCAACTGCACAGTGCTCTGAGCTCCCCTCGGGTAGCATAATGAGTTTAAACTCGGTGAAAAATCAACAGCGTACGGATAGAATAACCTGAGCACTCGACATCTCGAATGGATTTTGCCTTCAGAAAGATGCCTTTTAGCCAAAGATCTCTTGCTCTGTGTAGTGAAATGTGATAAATATCTAACAACCTCCATTCTTGTAATGGCTCCTGGAGCCAGGAAAAACAAGGGAACCGTACTTTTCTATTAGATTCCTCGACTTTTTATTGGCATAATTGGTCTGAGTAAATGGATTGGTGAGCAGGTGCTACAACGCATAAGAGCTCTAATCTTTCTTCATTTGATCATTTACAGGTAGATTCATGTCTTTATTGGAAGTATACCTCTTGAAACGTGGCCATAATGGGGAGGGAATGTACGCGCCTAACCCAAGTTTTGATTTCCATCATCCTGCCCATCTCTCTGTAGCCCTGAAAGATCTAATTACAACTTTTTTACAGACTTTCCACATCCACTCCATGGCCTATTACGCCTCGACCACCAGCCAACTGGATATTGCTTTAAGGGAACGAGTGGGTGAGGGAGTGGGGGGGTGGTTCTCATCAAAGACCTCTTTTACCTTCTTAAATGTTCAGTATTGTGACCCCTCCGGGTGGAACCGTCGTTTGATCTTAATGATGGCGGTGGGTTTTGTGAGCCGACAGCAACAGGTAGCCTGGCATTTAATGAGCCCATTAAATCCCACGAGGCTGAAAATTTGGCGGCGAGACCGGGAGACAGGAGAGCCAGCTGACATATTGGACGGGATGGAGAAATACACGGGGAAAGACACACGGAGAGCCAGAGGAGGAACTAAAGCTGAAGAAAATTGTCACTGCTATGAAGAGCTTTGGGTTCGCTGTTGCCATAGATACTCCATGGCCTTTCCACTAGGAGAATGCCGCTGAATCAACGCATTACTCTGGCACTCCGAGGCAGGTGAACTGCCCAAAAAAAAAAAATCAATGGTGAGGAGGTGAGTGGGCAGCTATGCAGAGCAGTAGAAGAATACTTTATGGGGAGAGAGAACTACATGGAAGGCAGATAAGACACTTCCTGTAACCGCACCAGAAAGCTGTGATATATGGAGCGGGTAAGCAGGTGTAGTTATATAGGTGCCTTCTAATTCATCATTCCATCCCGGCATGCATTCTAGGGAAGAAAGAGAGCGAGAGATGAGGTTTCGACTAGACCTGTGTGCTGTGGCACATAAAGGAACATTGCATTGTGATGTTCCATATAAATGCTCTGAAGAATTCAAAGCTGCAAAGAATATGGCAACAAAATGGCTATTGATGCCACTCTCTTTGCTTTCCCTTTCTCAGTTACACATTCTCTCTCACACACAGCCATGCATCATAGGGATGTGCATGAAGCCGAACCTCGAAAAGGCACAAATATTGACAAAATGAATAATGAATTCTAACAAAAAGATAAATAAAAAAAATCATTTGTAATAATTATGCAATGGTGAATGTGTGAATGTTATGATTGAAAATTTGAAATGGTCAAGAGTATTTACGTATATATATTTTCAACTTTTTTTCAATGTCTGTTAATGTTTTAAACCTACCCAATTCATTGACTCACTCACTCTCACTCACTCACTCAATCATTCAATCAATCGTTTTTTTTAGCTTTATTTTAAATAAAGGTTGTAATAAAAGAATAAATAATTTATATATTAATAAATTGCAGTTTTGTTCATAAAATTATTATATAAATTAAACAATACAGACTTGATACAATTTTATTATTCATACAATTATTTATACATTTGTTAAAAAGTTCAAATATTTTCAACCTTTTCAATGTTTATGTTGATGTTTCAAACCTACCTTATTTTTTTAGTGTTTTAACTAATTTTGTCACTAAACAGGAGAGGGCTGACAGAACAGTCCAAAGGGGAGTGGAGGGAGGAAGGAGCCAGGGAAGAGTTGAAGGAGTGAGGGGCCATAATGTGATCCAAAGCGTTACCAAGGCAAAGGACCACATTAGAACCGATTAAAGGGAAGAGCCAAGGAGGAGCTAGGAGCCTGCCAGACTAAAGTGGAGTTGATAGAGGTGGAGACCCAGGCAGAGCCGAACATCCAGGGTGAGACCAATGAACTGGTGGGTTGAAGCGTAACCGCAGGCTTGCGGGTCGAGGCGGAGACGGGGTGGAGCCAGTGAGAGTGAGGACAACAGTGGAGTCACAGAAAACCCATGGACGGTAGACCCTCGCGAAGCCTGTGGGATGACGGACCACAGTGGAGCCGAGGGAGCGTTGAGCCAAGGTGGAGCCCGGGGCTCAAAGGCTAGAGGTGGGAGGGATCCACACACCAAGGGGGAGTTAACCACTGGGTTGCCCAAGGCAGATACAAGCAGCACAGCGGAACCACTGGACGAGCCGAAGGGCTGAAGGGAGACAGCAGAGTCGAGGCAGAGGACATGGTGTCTTTGGCAGCGGAGGAGGGAGAGGGAGATGAAGGAGACTTGAGGATGGGCAACAAAGACTTGGAGCTGGGCTTGACCAGCGACGACTTGGATTACTTGGAACTGGGTAACGAAGACGGCTTGGGCTGGACCAATGGTGGCAACAAGGCTTAAATGTAGGAGGGAGTCAGGGAATCAAGGAGTTCACATGAGGAGGTACAGACTTCAGGGGTATGAGGATGAATGGAACTCCACTCCACGATGGCAAACTGACCACCAGCACTCCCTCAGGGATGAACATCAATACTAGCTCACACACTCGGTCAGACTTGGCAGGCTTCGGCTCTGGGTCTGCGGTGGGCTCTGGCTTATGGTTCATGCTCATGGTGAGTGCATGTTCAAGCTCCAGGACGAACACTCGTTCAAGCCTAAGCTCCAGGACGGCAGTGTGTGATTGTGGAGTGGCGATTTCCTCATCTTCTATATCTCTAACTGTGAATGGCGAGCCACGCAGCCACAGCACATAATCCATGTACTGTGGAAGCTTCTGCTGGCAGTTGTTAAAGCAGGTGTTTATCAGGCCCACTCCAAAAACAGCTCTTTAGAGTGCCATCGCTCCAGGACACCAAGTGGCAGAGCTCGAGGAACTTCTCCACATATTCTTCCAGGGGATGGCCATCTTGTGAAAGGGAGAGGAGAAGATATTTGGGGGAGTGATTTGAAAATCATCCTGTGCTCATCTTGTTTGGTCTGACCTTCTGTCACACTCAGTCTTGGACGCAAGTACCAGAGCTGAGGTAAAACTCAAACAGGTAGGTTTATTTGCAGATAATACTTGAGAACATTAGCAGATCAGATAGACTTGTAATGTTAACTTTGAGTCTTTGTCTCACAGATTCGTGGATCACACACACACAAGGGAACAACTTTAAGACGAGGGATGACTTGGATGAGATAACAGCAGTAGCTAGCAAGGTAGTTAGGAACATTAAGCAGGTAAGTAGCAAGGCAAGTAGTCAGTAGCATCTGACAGAATCTCACTGAAGGAGTGTGTGTGCTCTATAGTAGTGCTGGTGATGAAGGCTAGATGAGTTCCAGGTGTGCGTGGTTAGTTGCCAAGATGGATGAATGGAAATACAGTCTGTGACAAATTTTAAATAAAGGTTGTAATAAAAAGAATAATTATTTAATTAATTGTTTAATAGATTATTATTATTATTATTGGAAACTATAAATGTAATAATCTAAATATTGACTTTTCAGTTTTCACAGTCAGACTTCTGGCTTAAGCCTCACCCACATCAAAGTCCTTTTAGGCAAGTCATGCCACTCGGCCGCCATCTTGGCAACGCCTCCGGACAGCTATTTCGGACTAACAAGACCAGGCTCCTATCTAAATGAATGGGCAGAGAGTCAGAACTGCATTTTCACTGGTCACCGTGACATAAAAACTGCATGTATAGAAACAGTAGTAAAATATGATAAAAATCGCTGAAAAAGTTTGATGACTTTGCCCCAAAATAAGGTTTAAAACGCCTTTTCCCCCACAGGTTATACTTTACTACGCATGCGCAAGGGTTCTCTCCCTCTCTGACGTGCGCGCGCGGCACGGTTTGAAACACAGTATGTGTGAGCTCTCGCTCGCTGGCTCTAGATTCTGGGAGATTTGAACTAATTTGCGGGCATCAGGGAGCCGCTATCAATATGCGGTAGGCACTTGGGATGTCTGATATTTACACAGCACACACATACACTGCATATAAAATCTGCCGCCTTTTCAAACAGTAACGTATTTTCCACTGTCGCAAACCTAAACTGTGCGCATGCGTCAGTGGAACCAGACGATAGGCTTAAATGTTTCCCGGCTTGACTGTTAAAAGCAGATGATTGGCTTTTCAGTGGGAGGGGCGGGGCATGTGCATACAACCGCCATCTTTGGCGTTACGGGTTTTCCCTATATAGTTGTATTGAGGATTGAGTAAGTGGCATGTCTCTATATAAATTGTCTCTGCCCACATTCAGTTCTATATATTTACAGCTAATTTTGTCATTGCATCAGATACAGATACAGATACATATACACACCTAATACATCACATATGTACATCTACTCCAAATACACTCACTTACAATAAATGTCAGACTAAACCCAAGCTTTAATTAAAGAGCAAGAAGCTGTATATGCCATTCTAAACGTAATTGATATAAACTCAGTTGTTTTTCAGTCACCCTTCATTAAATGCCCAAATGAAGCATGTGACTTATTACACCCCCATACACGATGCACTGCAGGGGACGGCTAAAATACCCAGTAATTGACCATTGCAGTCAGCCAGTATGGCTGACATGACAGAATGAGGTGGACAGAGGAACCGTGGCTGATTAACATGCCAATCGGACAGTGAACTACAGTATGCCAATTATACATCTGTGGCTTTTTCCACAGACACTCCTGCCAAGTTCCTCTTTGAGGTGAGGTCCCATCCCACGTTAGTGAGTGTTCACAACTACCCCCGCAATTACAGCTGTTTTAAGCTACTCTGAAACAATATTTACACATTATTACAGAAGTGATTCACTAATAAATTTGAAATGAATTAAAACCATTTATAAAAAAAAAACTACTCTAATAGCAGGGATGAAAAGGATACACTTTAATTTAATACAAAGTAATTATTTTTTTCTAAATACCATGCTTAATTTTCTCACACAACTATATAAAATGGTCTTTACAAAAAAAAACTACAACTTCCTATATTGTAGGAAGAGGGTCTCTCAATTTAAAAAGTGTTGAAGAATAAAAAAGTTGGAAAATCTGAATGTCACTAATAATAAAGTATGTTTTTCTTTTCAAAATGAGCGATATTACATGCACATATGCTCATATCTGCACATATGCTCAGAATGACTAATGGTGTGCTGATATAGCATGAATACTGCAAACATATCACATACAAAATATTTCTTTTATGCCAGTAATAGGGGATTTACTGCTTTGCAACAGATAAGTGGCAGGACCAATCATTATCAGACACACAATTATTCATTATATTTAATGAATAATCCAGCAACTCTCTTCATCCAACCACAAAACAAGTTGTCAAGGTGCTTGTGACAACCGCCCAAAAGGATAGAATAGGCCCCGAGTTACCATGGCAGCAAAGCCAGGCCAGCGAGATAAGACTGGTTTACGACGTAAATGTGGAAAAAATTGTGGAAGGCACAGGCCTTAGGAAAGACACATAAGGACCAAAAAAAGGGACTTATTTCCATTAATTCATAGGCAAACCTTCTATGAATGAACATGCATATCTCCAAGACATTGTGTATATCACAATCAGTGTCTTGTATAGTTTCATTTGTATTGTATGCTGTTTTATGCATGTTTTATGATGGAACCACTAGTCAATGTAACCTCACCTATATCATGTTTGGCATCTATGAATTTCTATTTTAATTATACATGCAACATATAAAAATGACAAGAATCCGTAGTTCCTCCTTCAATACCCAATCATGTTACACATGCAAATCAGCATGCTCAAAGACAAAGGTTTGTAAACTTTCCCACTGAAAGTTTAGGTTACCATTGGCTCACTGCCCCACTGGAGGTGTGACCTCAACAGAAGTAAAAGCAAAAACTCCCCTCTTCTTCCTTCTTCCTCTGGTTGCTTTGTGTGAAAAGACTGAAGACATCCAGTCTGACCACAGGACCTTTCCCCCGGTGCGCAGCCAGAGGGGCTTCAACTATTGTAACTTCTTCGACAACGAGTGAGCCAGGCTAACATCGCAAGCTCATCATCATGTCTTCATGCAACACGGAATAAATTGATTGCAACTTAAAAACCATCGACTTACTGAGCCATCAAGACTTTCTCCTGAGACTGCAACGGGACGTACATTGCAAGTAGCATAACTAACTAAACCGAGGTTTAGTATTAGCTGTAGACCCCTTGTTAACAAGGTGCTTTGCAATAAGAAACTGATAGTTCTGTTCAGATGGTTAAATTACTCTCTTCCATAGCTTCATTTCCTTGTTTCTGTTTTCGGTTCCATTACTTTCACTTTCACTTTCCATTTTACCCATGTGTGCAAGATTGTGTGTGTTTGTTTAGATTAGTTATTATGTGTTCGTGATTAAGTTAAATAAAACTTTCGTGCACATTCATGAGAGTCTGATTCTGGTCACTGCTTGTAAATCAACATCCCTTTAACGATGCAATGACAGCTACGTGCTAAGAAAGAGTTATTTTTATGTGGCCGCAAAAAATATCCTTTCTGAGAATTGTTAGACGATCAATACTGAGTGTTTGCTGGACGAACAGAATAATTGATGGTGATATTAATTCAGCTACACCAAATTAATTAGATTAACTGATCCAAATATTTATAATTAATTATAAGAAGTTATAATTAGTTATGCATATTTCCCTTTTGAGCTAATTTTCAACAACAGGTTTTTTGCCCAAAGGGTAAAACAGAAAAAAAGGGGAAAATATCCATTGATTAAGCACACTTGACATTACTATTATTCTGCAATTTGACAAAGCCTACTAAACTCTAAAAGCATGAGAGAACAGACAAAGCGCTGAGGAAATCGAAGCCTCTTGCTCACACCACTAAAATGAACCATTCAAGTGAACCATTTAAATGGTTTTAAAGCCATTCGCCTGTTAATTTTTTTTCTATCTTTCCAGCAGCTGAAAAAACACACCCCATGTGAGACTTCAACAATTCCTTCAAAAAAAAAACAATTGACTAGCTTTTGATATCAAGAGCTTGCACAATTAGCCGTGATAAAAAAATAAATAAAATAAAAAAAAAAACATTAAGAAACGATTTACTGCTTTCCTCAGATTGGAAAAGAAATAGTTTTAGTACATGTCCCTTCATGATATTTCACGTTTATTTTGATGGCTATGTTAATAGTGTCTCTTTAATTTTCTAAATTTGCTAAGTGACATTTTTAACGACCTGTTGATGTGGCCCTTACATTTGGTGTATAATTAAGTGCCTTGACTCTTTTATAAGCCTTTTATTAAAAAGCCCTCATTTTAAACTCTGCTAAAGTATTTCCAAAATGCCACTTGATGCATGAGTTAAGAACAATGAAAACATTTAGACACTCTACTAGAGTTACATTTACTCATAAAATGAAACATTTAGGAACCAAAACACCACCAACAATTATGACATTAACCATATCAAAATCTTGAATATTGCTAATATTGTATTATTATTATTATTAGTGTTGTTGTTGTTGTTAATGATAATAATACATTCATACATAATGAATGAATACATAAATACATAATAATAATAATAATCATAAAATAAATAAAAGCCCAGGGCATTTATTTTTTCAAAATTAGGTTTTCCTCATAAACAACATTAATCTGCAAAAAAAAAAAAACTTTTCCTCTACAGTATTTATTTTTGCTAATGCGACAGTTTTTACCAAGGTTTTTTACAGAACCGTGAACGACTACATTTTTCCACCCACCGAAGCTTAAAGTGAGACTCATACTGATTAAATGACCCTGTAGCGCTAAATAATGTAGCACAATCCCAGCAAAAAAGGATTAGGATTTAGATGTCAGGTGCAGGTCATGTCAGGTCTGTGTGTTGTTTTTTGTTTTGTTTTTTCTTCATGTGAGGATATTCTGACTAAGCTCTCAGAAAGAGGAGCAGCCACACCAGTGAGGTGTGATAATTCCCACCAGGCAGTGTTCCCTCCTCCTGTCAGAACTAGATTTGTGCTACTGGAAGACGGCGAGAACCCAAGGCTAACTGCTGAGGCATGCTGACACTTTAGCCATTACATAAGACAACTATTAGACATATATTATGCAGCTACAAATAACATTAAAAAGAAGCTTTGCTGATGTTTGAAGGGGTCCGGGCCGTGCACTCTCATGATTAATCTGCAGAAAGCACATTGCTGTTGGCTTTAGAATAAGCAGCCCACATGTAGCTTTAAAACCAAGCATATCTGTTTGTTGATTTCTTCCATTTGTTCTTTCCAGAGGTTTTATTTCACCTCAGCACTTCTAAATCGGTGGTAAACAAAATGTAAAGGTTCATAAGACACCTTCAGTGCTCATTACACAGACAAAATGACAAGATTTCTTTTGTTACTTTCAGCGGCATTAAATTGTTCACTTTTTGTGCAGCTACACTGTAAAAAATAGTAGGGTATGTGGTAACACTTTACAATAAGGTTCATTAGTTAACATTAGTTAACTACTTTAGTTAAGGAACTAAGAATGAACAATACTTATTATTAATTTCAACATTTACTAATACGTGATTAAAATTAAAGGTTGTATTTTTCAACATTAGTAAATGCATTGTGAACTAACATGTACAAACAATGAACAGCTGGATTTTTACTAACTAACATTAACAAACGATTAATAAATACTGTAACAAATGTATTGCTCACTGTTAATTCATGTTAGCTAATACATTAACTAATGTTAACTAATGAACCTTATTGTAAAGTGGTACATAAAATAAAAAGTATGTTTTACAACAAATACTATTTCAGTCTTTCTATACTTCAACATTTTGTTTAATTCAATGTGTATCTGTCCATCCATCCATCTATCTGTCTTTCTGTCCATCCAAATATCCATCCATCCATCCGTCCGTCGATCTGTCTGTCCATCTAAATATCCATCCATCCATCCGTCCGTCCGTCCATCCGTCTGTCTGTCTGTCTCTGTCTGTCCAAATATCCATCCATCCATCCATCCGTCTGTCCATCTGTCTGTCTGTCTGTCTGTCCATCTAAATATCCATCCATCCGTCCGTCCGTCCGTCCGTCCGTCTGTCTGTCTGTCTGTCTGTCCAAATATCCATCCATCCATCCGTCTGTCCATCTGTCTGTCTGTCTATCTGTCTGTCTGTCCAAATATCCATCCATCCATCCGTCCATCTGTCTGTCTATCTGTCTGTCTGTCCAAATATCCATCCATCCATCCATCCGTCCGTCCGTCCATCTGTCTGTCTGTCTGTCTGTCTGTCTGTCTGTCTGTCCAAATATCCATCCATCCATCCGTCCGTCCATCTGTCTGTCTGTCTGTCTGTCCAAATATCCATCCATCCATCCACCCATCCGTCCATCTGTCTGTCTGTCTGTCTGTCTGTCTGTCTGTCTGTCTGTCTGTCCAAATATCCATCCATCCATCTGTCCGTCCATCTGTCTGACTGTCTGTCTGTCTGCCTGTCTGTCTGTCCAAATATCCATCCATCCTTCCGTCTATCTATCTGTCTGTCTGTCTGGCCAAATATCCATCCATCCGTCCTTCCATCTATCTGTCTGAATGTCTGTCTGTCTGTCTGCATATATGTCTGTCTATCTATCTATCTATCTATCTGTCTGTCTGTCTATCTATCTATATATCTATCTATCTATCTATCTATCTATCTATCTATCTATCTGTCTGTCTGTCTCTCTGTCTGTCTGTCTGCATATATGTCTGTCTATCTATCTATCTATCTGTCTGTCTGTCTGTCTGTCTGTCTGTCTGTCTGTCTGTCTGTCTGTCCAATGGAAGTATGGATGGATGGATCATCTGGTTAAAAACTACAGTAATTTCTTTGAATTTCATTTTTAAGTCCCCAATTATGCTAGACTATTTGGATAAAAGTATTGGAACACGTCTCTCAATTATTTAATTGAGGTATTTCAATCAGACCCATTGCCACAAGTGCGTAAAATGCAGTCAGCATTTACAAACATTAGGGAAGAAATGGATCATTCTGAAGAGCTCAGTGAATTCAAGACTGGCACTGTGATACGATGCCACCTTTGCAATAAGAAGTGAAGATTTCATCCCTGATAGATGTTCCACGGTCAACTGTAAGTGGTGTTATTGGAAAGTGGAACTGTTTAGGAACAGCAGCCTCGAAGCGGAGGGTCACGTCAAGACACACAGCGGGGTCACCGAGTGCTGAGACACATTAACGAAAACTACTGCAGTTTTTGAAAGCAGGTCAAATGTTTTACAAACCTATGTAGGTTCAAGCAGAAAGTAAGAATGGAATTACTGACGACTCATTTCAGGCAGTTTAAAATTGGTTCATTCTTTTGGGAGACAATAACTTCATTTATCATGCAATTTGATTGCAAGTTTTTAGAGCTTTATGTAACACAATACATAGAAGGTAATATCCCGAAAAAGCATAATAGAGGCACTTTTCTACTTCTATTTCTAAATCTACTTCCTTACATACAAATTCAAATTGCAATTCTGCATCGTATTTGGTACCTAGATTCAAATTAAATAATTAAACTGAAATTTAAAGGGCATTATCAGTTGATTCTGAAGGGCACACATCCCTGGTAAATATAACCTTAGTCTACTGCATAAACACAGGGTTGACTTTCATTCATAATGTGTTTCTGGTCTGTGGCTGAACTTACAGTACAGTGTCTTCTGCTCAAGACTGAAGAAAAATGACAGCTATTCAAAACCCTCTCACTGCTTTTTTTTAGGAGCCAATTTAGATACTGTAATCTCATGTCTTCCTTTCATGTGCTGCTTGGGGGGGAACAAGATTTTGATTTTGGAAAACTCAAGCCTCTTTATAAAAAAAATATATATATATATATAAAAAAACTAAATAAGTGAATGCCGAGTGTACCACGGAGACACAGAAATAAAACAAATATCTTGCTAATTTTCTCTTCTGTTTTATTTTCTATCAAGCTGAGATCCAATTACTTTATCTCCGAGCACAAGAAAAAAACAGAAGGGAGGGATCATGCTCTATTTCCGATCCAATCTTCAATAGTTGGTCAACATACTGGGCACAAATATTCAAATATGAAAAGAGCCTCAACCATAATTTCAGCTCCCTTGCCGCATGGTCCGAAAAGAACGTTCCTCATAAGGCTGATTCTATAAAAGAAGAAATTATTAATAGCTAACTATTTATTAAGACATCGCTTTTATGATGTGAGGGAGGCTTGTTGGGAGTCTTGTCCAATATTATACGTATATATACTGTATGTATATGTTAAACAGTTGAACTGCTGTGGTATTATATATATATATATATATATATATATATATATATATATATATGATATAAAATACAATTAAATAAATATTTAATTTTGGCATAACAATGTACAACAATGTAAAGCATAAAAAATAATTGCTTATGATAATAATGTTTAAATTGTTTTGAAAGAAGTATCTTATGCTCACAAAGGCTGCATTTATTTATTAGATCAAAAATAAAGTAATAACAGTAATATTGTGAAATATTATTAGAACTGAAAAGAACTGTCTCTATTTGAAAACATTTTAAAATGCAATCTATTGCAGTGATGTCAAAGCTGAATTTTCAGCATCATTACTCCAGCTTCAGTGTCACACGGTCCTTCAGAAATCATTCTAATATGCTGATTTGCTGCTCAATAAACATTTCTTAATATTATCAATGTTAAAAACATTTGCGCTGCTTAATAGTTTTTGTGGAAACAAAATTATACACTACCATTCAAATGTATGCGTTAAAGGTGCAGTGTGTAGCTTTTGCCGACATCTAGCGGTTCGTTTGCGAGTTTACACTAAGGGCTCAGCCCACTGCTCACCCCTCCCTTTCGAAGAAGCTACGGTGGCTAAAACGGGACAAACATCGTCGTCTGAGACAGCAGAGAATAGCCAGTGTAAAACAAGCTTTTGTACCACAGTCCATTATAAACCACATCATGGATAAAGTTTACAAAGCCATAGTCAGGTAAGGATCAAGGGTCTTAATACATAATATAATAATAGTAATCAGCTGATTGTCTCACGAACGTAACCAGCACATTTCTCCCCACATAGTAAACCCATAATAATACAGCGAGGGAGAAGAACCACATGAAACTATGCAACTAACGTTATATATTTTTTCTAACAGGGTAGTAAAAGTTTAGCTGGCTAATATGAGCTGTTACTGTGGCTGAGCTGGTTAAAGCGTTAAGCCTTGTTTATACTCGACGCGTCCGCATGAGCCCAAAGGTGTGTGCAGCAAAAATGACGTGATTGTAACAGCGCGCGCGCCTCCGCATCCCATAGACACCACTTACTACACACAATAGGCTTTTTTCTCTGATTTTGGAAACTCGATCGACTTAAATGCTTCCAAGATCGACGGGTTGGTGATTCCTGTAACTGTTTCCCGGTCAATGACAACAGTAGCCTACTAATCAGCTGTCTCACGAGCGCACATTTATCCCCACATAGCAAAGCCATAACACAGCGAGGGAGAAGAATTAAGTTACATGAAACAATCCAACTACATATTTACACCACTGACAAGGGAAAAGTCACTACTCACGGTGTTTATGACTAGCTTCTTCTAGCTTTCTGCGGCTTCTCTTTCAAGGTAGTGACAAAACGCGCTATGTAACGATGTTTGATCGCTGTCGGCTACGGTAGAAACATGACGTCACAATATGGCGACCTTCATAGAAGGGGATTCCCGCGCCTATGTAGCTATAAATGCCTCATTCTAAGGTAATAAAAACATTACGGTTTATTAAGTAAGTTCTTTATACACCACTGAACACATAGTTATGGATGTCATATTGCATTTCTGTTAATAAATACTCAAAAATGTTACACACTGCACCTTTAAGTACAATTTAAAAATTATAAGAATTTTATTCAGCAAGGATGCATTTCATTGATCAAAAGTGACAGTAAAGACATTTATAATGTCACAAAAGATTTTGATTTCAAATAAATGTTATTCCTTTGAAATTTCTATTGATCAAATAATCCTGAAAAATAATATTTTTGATCAAATAAATCACTATTCCTTTTGAGTAGTGATCTTAGATTGTAAGGTATACATGTATATCAGTCAAAAAAGAAAAAAGAAGCTTTGAATCCCTTGCTTGCCTTTCGCTGGACCTCCTCACCTTCCTGCATTACTACTGATTACGAGCCCACCGCACCGTTACACAACTCACGCACGCCTGGGACCCAGGGATCCCCTATTACAACCCTCATGTTAGTCTTACTCATTATTCGCAATTGATGTGCTGCATTTAATGGTCAGCGAGGGAGCCGCCCCCTCGTGCTGGGTAGATGAAGCAGAAGTCTAAATGACTCACTTAGTATCACTCTGTTCAGGCGTGAGATACAATAACACACAGCCGTGGCCTGTCGTGTAATTTGCTGTCGGGGGAAAGTAAATGAATGACAACTTCACTGCTGTTTATACATCCCAACAGCCTTTTAAGCCACTGCTTTGAAAAGACGAGATCACATTTATTCATCACTTACGGCAATGCCGCCGATGAAAGCGAGAGAGGAATGCACCTATTTGCTTTTTTACCCTGCGCAACCTCCCATTCCCAACGCATGCACCCGGAGGATGGGCTGTACCTCACCACATGCATTTTTAACAGGTCCATTATTAACAGGTGCTTTGCGGTGTGGGATGCATGATTTATGCATGCCATTTGCAAGCGCGTCCGGCTCCACTGGAAGCTAGAGAGTTCGGTCTCCATTAAGGAAGGGACTGGCCTTGACTGCACTATAGCGCAGCAGAGAGCCTATACAATAAGATCAGAGGTTTTGCGGTTAATGCAGCACTATCAGAAACAAATTAGATCATATGCAGCTCATAGCCACCGGTGCCGTCTACCGCAGCCCCAAATGCCCTCTCAGACCTAGGGAAGAATATTTATGCCTGAGTCAATAGGAGCACGCCTATGTGCAGGTACTGCAATATGGATTCCGTATGCATTCCGGAATCAAGTTCAGCATCTTGTTTGGATTCAAGATTTGAATCAAATGATTATACAGACAAAAGTTGCATACAAAGATTTGCGCACTCTTCAAAGTGCCCCAATGACATTTTTTTCCCCTCACAATTTTTGTGTAAAACTTCTATCAATTTTAACAGAAATTAGTTGTGTTTGTTGTGTAGACTCAGTTGCTCTGTTTTTTTTTTTTTGTTTTTTTTTTTCATTGGAAATTAATCAAATAAAAGTGCAGGCTTTAACTTTGTGAAGATAAAGGTAAGATATAACAAATCAGTTTGATTTTGATTCAGAACAAGGTCAGTGAGATTTTTACATTAGTCTCTTATGCTTGCAGTCGAAATACGAGATTCAAAATTTTCGTATGTTTTTTCGTATTCAGCATTCGGTGGCTCTGAATTGTCAAACCACCTCATCAAATGCTTGCTATGGATGCGAAAAAACGCTGAAGATCGAGCCCGATCCGAATTTTTTCAGTCCTGTGATGGCGGTATCATTACTCCAAACTTCAGTGTCACATGATCCTTCAGAAATCATTCTATTCTGCTGATTTGGTCCTCAAATTATCAATGAAAACAGTTGTGCTGCTTAATATTTATGTGGAAACAGTGATACAATTGTAACATTGTAAATATCTTAACTGTCACTTTTGGTCTTCTTGGAATAATTCAAAAACAGGATCAATGCCTTGGTAAAAAAAAAAAAAAAGAGTAAAGTTTATTTCTAACCTGAAATTTAATTTAGTTTCTGCTGTGCAAACCCATTCAAAAGTACTGTATTCTCTTACACTTCACCTTGCCTCACTGCACTTTCTAAATAATAGGCTAGTTTTACCACAGACTTAGAGATATAGTGCACCTTGTTCCTACACGTTGGGGGTCCACAGGCAGTCCAAACCTCGCCTGCATGTCTTTTCATGTCTTGTTTAAAATTACTGCTAGTGGAAGACTTTCCATCTTGTTCTTCTATCAGAAAACACATAGTGTTCCCCTCTAACCCCTCACCCCATCCTCTGAGATCCATTTCAATAAAGCTCCGAACTGTCGAAGTCCTTCTCCTAACACTTTCACTAGGGAACTCCAGCCGCCTGGATGATCGCAGAGCCCCGCTGGCTACTTTTGGCTATGTCCACTCGTCCTACTTCTCACACACACCACCACACTTTATTGCATCCCAACTTCCCTTCAGTCCCAAGTGAGGAGACTGACATTTCCAAACCGTACCTCACTTGGCTTAATGTAATGGTCAGTTCATGCCCGGTTGCTCCTCAGTGTCTGTCTTGTTGGAGAACCACTGAGCTCAGATTGGTCCAAATCACCCGTCCCTTTTCTAAGGTCTGTCGCAGTGAAGACAGAGCCAGCTAGCCTGCTGAGTTCAGTCTCAGTGCCTGAGATGAAATACAACATGCTGAGTCTGCAATTTAACCCTTTTCACTCATCTAGACGAGTACTGCTTCATATTCCCAACCTCAATTTGCAATTATAGACCAAATAAATGACATACCACTGTATAAATTGAGATTGCAAACCATCTAAACTACTTTTCGATTCGTAACCCCTACTTTTGCAACCAATGGAGTTCAAGTATTGTGTGTTAGTCCAAGGCTCTCTGAAATGGTTGGTTTTGATTGGTTAGTCGCAACATTCTGAGGTCAGTTATTCCCAGATAAACAGTAGCAACAATGCATAAAGACCACTCATCTGGGTATTTTAGGCCGGTGCTTATTTCATATCTCTTATATTACTCAATGGACATGCTCTCTCCTTTCATTCAAATGCAGCTGGTGCACCTCAGTTATTAACTCTATTTATTGTAAAATTAAATCAGAGAACGTCAGACTAATAGTAGGCCTGTGGGAATATTGTTGAAGAGTTTGTCTTGTTGCTAGAATGATTGTTTTGTACACTGTAATGGAAAAATAATAAACAAGTTTCTTCTCAAATCAATTATTACATGTCCCCATCATTATTTGTATAGTGAAAAGCTGTGTTATAAGTGTGTAATAAGTGATATAATAAGTATCGCTTAAATGTCCATCTTGTTTAACTTTTTGGTTCCTCTAGGCTCAAAGCTGCTTGCTAAGACCTGTTTTCCTTTGCAGAAGCTTTGCGTTTAATCAGCTAATAAAATATTTCAACTCAAATCAATATTTGGTGACTAATCTTTTCGGCAAGTAGCCATGTAATAAGCAGGATGATGTACATTCAGCTGGTTATCACAAAATAAAGCCTATCAGGGTATTACAAGATCCTGATCATCCTGTCTGAGTTTGTATTGTGATAACCAGCTGGATGTACATTATACATTACTAAACGTGTTGTTAATATGTTATTAAGCGTTAATAAACCATTAATAATCAAGCGGATTTCACAAATGCTGTTATTGCTTTACTGTAATTTCCTAAATTCATTCTGAGACTTGCATCTCAGTAGGAGACCAACCATGATGTTTTCTGCTCCGTGACTCACTCGGATAATGAAGTAATGAGGTTTCGGTATTTAAGGCCGTTACGGAGGTGGTGGAGGTCCCCTGCCAGTCATTTATGGATTTGTTTTTAGCTATTGAGCAGCTCAGACTTCATTTCACATATCTGGCCGAGAATCTTCTCTATGTGATCTAATCAAATTTACCCCGATGTGGCAACCCATCTGTTTGCCCTTGACATCTTTTTCTCTTCATTTAGCCTTCTGTTTATTTCTCTATTCTGTTTTTCTCTTGTTTTTCCCCTCATTCTCTCTTCCTGCTGCTGCCTCAATTTTCAGTTGTGACCCAAGGCAAACAATGTTTTGCACCAAATTCTCCCACTCAATTAGCTGGGCGCCTGTCTGTTGTTGATTTGTCACAGTGTTGGGTTGCTTCGTAACAGTTGTGGTTAACCGCAAGATGTGAGGTGCATGTTAAATGAGCCGCTGGGATGGCTCATGTTTTTAATGCTTGGAACGGATTGATGGCATGTGAATGCACAGTTGAACACATGCTGATATATGACAAAGTGAAGACACCGTAACTACTCCAGGTGAACACAACCACTGCAACTGATATCAGCAATTATAAATCTGTCAATGTCGACTATTATAGAAAATTATATATCATATACACAACTGTTCCAAAGTCAGCGGTCAGTAAGTTTTTCTTTTTATAAGATAATACTTTTATTCTGTAAGGAGGCATTAAACTATACAAGCTTGTTTCCGCCTCAGAATAAAAAAATTAATAAGGTAATTGCGACTTTTTATCTCACAATTCTTTTTATCTCGCAATGGCTAGTTTACATCTCGCAATTCTGAATCTTTTTATCTCAGAATCGCGTTATATTATCTCTAAATTGCGAGTTATAAAATCAGAATTGCGAGATGTAAACTCTTTTGTAAAAGAGTCACAATTATCTTTTAAAATGTTTTATTCTGTGGCATAAACAAGCTTCCATATTAAACTATTCAAAAGTGATAGTAAAGACTGTCATGGGTGGTTGCTTACAGACAGATGAGGAAGACATATACTATTCAATTCAAAAGGTTTATTCTCTACACTGTTCAAAAATGATATGATCAATAAGTTGTGACAACATGTTTTTATATTGCTTTAACTCATCAAAACAAGGTTAAGCAATTTTCAACTTTTTTATAAGTTATACAAGATTAAAACTTTTTTTAAGTCCATTTAATGTAATTTAAGTTGAAATTACTTAATTAACATCCAAATTTATCAAACTTAAAAATTTAGGGCAGCAACTTTTTATTACAGTGTAAAGATCCAACAGGAAAGCAAACGGATAGCAACACACATGAGCACTGGACTGAAACAGAACTGAACATATATACAGGTGTTAATGATGGTGCCTTATGAGTGCACAGCTGAACGAACGTGATTAGTGTCCGTGACAACACATGAGTGATGAAGTCAGGTGATTTCAAAACATAACGATGACAAAACATAATGATGACAAAAAATAACACTGACAAAACATAATGAGTCCATGTGGTGTGAGAGTGGGACAAAGACATTTATAATGCTGTTCTTTTGAACTTTCTATTAAGCAAAGATTCCTGTAAAACAAAATAGTTCACAGTATCCACAAAAACACACAAGCAACACGATTGTTTTCAACACACACACACACACACACACACACACACACACACACACACACACACACACACACACACACACACACACACAGTTCGATCGCGCCCGCGCCTCTCTCTTTCTCTCTCACACGCACACACACACACACATGTTGTGTTTTCATGTTTTATGTGGACTTTCCATAGACATAATGATTTTTATACTGTACAGACTGTATATTCTATTCCCTTACACTGCCCCATCCCTAAACCTACCCATCACAGGAAACATTCTGCATTTTTACATTTTCAAACAACATCACTTAGTATGATTTATAAGCTGATTCTCATGGGGACCAAAAAATGTCCCCACACGAACAAGGATTTCGGATATTGCCATCCTTGTGGGGACATTTTGTCCCCATAACGTAGGGTTTACCAGGCCACACACACACACACACACACACACTTTGTATATATATGCATAACAAAAAGTTCAGATTTAAATGTAATATATTTCTACATTTTCAGTATCTCCGCAAAAGCCAACAATGTAATATTAAATGTTACAGGTGCTTGAGGAATTTCTTTCATGTTTTTTTTTTTTTTTATCTATTAAAATGTAATGCCTTCGTGAATGAGTTTTGCAGTTTGTTACATGTCAAATCCTGTTTTGGCCTTACACTGAACTGAATAACGAAAACATAGGGCAGAACTAATTGCACTGCACTGCACTGCACTGCATCCTGTCTGCTCCATCAACCGTAGTGTCATTACCATACAGCTTATCAGCACAGCACATTAAACATGTCACACGGACCATTTTAATCTGATACTGTACATCACAGATGAGGGAGCAAGGTCAACAGTAACCCACTGATCTCACAATTATCACTCACATTTTCTCAATTCTACATTTTAATGTGACTTTTCAAGAGAAAAAAAAAACCCTGACAGTGTAATATGGAGGTAAGATGCAAGAGTGTTGTCTGTTCTCAGCCCCATCCTCACATGTTCCCATCCTGACACTTCACTGATACTCCCTGTGAAATTCTCCAGTAAATCAAACTCTGCCGTTGATGCAAATGAGGAACTGTCTTAAATTAAAACTTAAAAGGATAGAGAGAAGAAAAACTTCCATTAGAAATCATCTGTACCATCTTAAGACTTTGAAGATCTGTGAGAAAACTTGTCCTTAAGTCCTTAAATCATCTAAATCCAAAGCCTGCCCAATTTCACACAAATTAGCCTATCTAACAGTGTCGTGAAGTTTGCTACAATACACTACCGTTCATAAGTTTTTTTCTAGCTTTTACAAAACAACAACAACTAAAATCACTATTTGGTAAAAGTACTGTTTAACCTGACTTGTAAATGATGATTTAATGCTTGCCACTGTAATACATACATACAGATCATGTATCATACTTTTTCACATTACTGCCAAAGTAACATAGAGAAGTCCAATAGAAACAGGACCAGGAGTAATTTTGACAAAATGTGTTTAAAGTGAGGCCTTCAGGACATTCAGGAAACCTGCAAAGAAGGCATTTAAAGGGACATGATGGGAAATCAAAGCGGAACTTTTCGCTTGTCTGATTAGAAGGAGAGAGGCAGCATCTCAGCTGGTGTGTTTACTTGCTTTTGCTGTGTCTGACTGTTTGTTTTGGAGCCTCTGGGGTTGTAAAGCTCTGCCGCTGTCACACGTTGGCATGTGTAATGCCACAAATCTTCACTGTTCTGTTCACCAAAAAGAAATGTATAAATAGCCAGCCACTATTGCTGTCGCTGTATTAATCTGCCTTGATCCAATCGCACAAGAAACAAGTCTGCTAATGATCTTTTTTTTTTCACACAAACCAACTGGGTTTGTTATTTTTACTCTGTTCACAAGTTTTTTTTTCTCTCAAAAGAACAGATCATCTAAAAAAAAGAAAATGCTGTCTTTTTATGCGTTTATTCACACTTGTTTCAAAATTGAACGCTGTTACTTTGTTGGTTGTGGAATACAAAATGAGATTTTTAAAGTGCCCTATCATGTTTTTTTTAATATTCCCTTTCATGCAGTGTGTAGCTGTTTGTGAATGTAAACGTTCTGCAAAGTTGAAAGCATGATAAATAAAGTTGTTGTCTCCCAATAGAAAGTTGACTCTGAACTATATTGAACTTACTGAAATACTTCTGCTAAGCAACTGAGAGACACTTTTACCTAAAACTGAGCCTATTAATGCAGATTGTCTGTCGTTGAATAAAGATAGAGGATGGAGCAAGATTTTTTTTTTTTTTTTTTACAAACATTTGTTACATCAGTCATTCATGTTAGTGCTAAGCTAATACAAGTAATGCGGTGTTATTGATACAGTTAATACAGTTCCCACGTATGCACCGCAATAAATTAGAAATACACACATCGTTTTGTTGATGGACAAACACTTTTTAATGCTGATGGTAAGGAATTAAAGCTGCAACATCTCATTATGTATGTCAAACAGAGTAGCGTATCACTGAGAAACGTCCTGCTCGAGTCGTCCTTGCGATGCTATGTTCGGGTTGAATAACTAGTTCTTCCAATGTTTCAACATTGGACTCGCACTCAGATTGATACGGTAAAATCAACTGCATTGTATGAGGTTGTGATTCTGAGGAGCAAGTTGGTCCAAACAAACTGGGTACTGACCCATCTTTCTAGAGCAAGCATTTTGCGATTCTCGCATTGAACTCCAAGATTTGAGAAGCAGACGTCAGTAAAATGTGTTGTGGGCCGGTCAAGTTGTTTGCGGCTGGACAACGTACAACATTGGCAGGCATTATGCAAAGGTATCATCTAGTGACGTAGAAGGATTCGAATAAAAACCAACTCGCATTGGCGGTTCAGAGTCGATTCTTTCTTTTGGGAGACAATAACTTTATCTATCGTGCACTTTCGACTTTACAACTTTGCAGAACGTTTACATTCAAAAACAGCTATATTACACACTGCATGAAAGGGAATGTTTGAAAAACTATAATTTTAATGAATTTATTTAGTTCTCAGTTTTAACTCTCTGACTCAATGGTCAAGTTCTTGATTTAACATTAAAGGGTTAGTTCACCCCAAAAAAGTTCCAAACCCGTAAGACTTTCGTTTATCTTCGGAACACAAACGAAGATCTTTTTAATGAAATCTGAGCTTTCTGTCCCTCCACTGCCAGCTACACAAGTGTGACACTTTTAAGCCCTAGTAAAGATATCACTAAAGTAATCCACGTGACTCCAGAGGTTTAACCTCAATTTGCAACGTAAGCACTTTTTGTGCAAAAAAACCCATAATTTACCACTTTATTTTCAAAATATCAATCTCCAACGCATGTTCACGAAACAACGTCTGCTCTCGCATCAGCTCAACACATATGCGTCATGGTGCTCTCATGAACGATATATACAATACAAAGCAGTTTCAAAGCTGTTTTACAGGGATAAGTTGGAAAATAGCGATTCAATGCTATTACTTTTTTGGTTGTAGAATACAAAAGCAGATTTTTAAAGTGCCCTATTATGTTTTTTTTGAATATTCCCTTTCATGCAGTGTGTAATATAGCTGTTTGTGAATGTAAACATTCTGCAAAGTTGTAAAGTTGAAAGCATGATAAATAAAGTTATTGTCTCCCAAAAGAAAGAGTCAAGCAGAGTTAAAGTCCGAGCATTCAAGTCAATAAAAGTGTCCCCAACTAAGCAAGTCAAAAGGTGACGTGACAGAAATAGAGAAAAAATAAAGATTATCCAAAAGTAATTCAAATTTCGGTCTGTTTCTCACACAAAAATTGTACAATTCAGAAGACTTGGAATATCGTACATGAGTTGCATGGAAGTTTTATGGTGCATTTTGTACTTTTTTGAGCTTTACAGACACAATCAAATCTTGTCATAGAAAAAAAAAGAAGCATAACATTTCTCCTTTTTTAGGCCTATTCCACAGACGAAAAAAAAAAACCCAGCATCATATAGGTTTGGAACAACATGAGAACGAGTACATAATGACATTTCTTTAATTCATCGTCTCTATTCCTCTCGCTGTCCCTAACTGGTTGAGAGATGTTGCTTGGATCTGGCATCCCAATGACCGACAAATGCAATCCTGGTAATTTAGCTAAGAACTGTTCAGAACCCTTTGGTGCAAATCACTTAACAAAATTTCACCCCCCCAATTTCATTCCCGCGCATGCATCTGCTCTGACTAACCTGCCAAGAGTTGTGCTCAAAAAGGCAAATCCTTTACCATTATCGTTTGCTCGCACACACATGAAAAAAAAACAACCTAAACCGTACAAAGAGGCTGAACTCTGAGTGATTTTGCCAGAGCAAACAGCAAAAAATAATCGTGTTATTGACTTAACACTCCTCTTCCTATCAACCTGCCCTACCTGTAATCTGACACATTGATGAACAGAGGAAAATATATATATATATATATATATATAAACAAGTGCTCCCATGTGCTTAGACCTCTGCGTATTCTTCAAAAACATCAAGTTTGAAAGTCAACTACACAAAGAATGCAATGCTGTCTGAATGGAATTTATTTGCCTGCTTAATGAGATTATATTTTGGTGTGAAACCAATTTTGCGTAAATTAAATCTTAATATTGTGCAGTGGCAGGGGTGTTGACACAAGGTTATTTTATGCTATTGAGCATGACAGCTGTTAAATTCTCTATGGTGTTGACTGTCCCTCATGTTTAGAAGGGCATCTTTCTGAGACCTTCAACTCAACTTTAAAAACCAAACTATAATGTGACCAGCTGCTTTGTGGAAATGGTAGGCTATAGTCTTGTTAGCTAATAAAATAACTGCACTGAATTAGTGAGGACAATAGCCATATACAGTACACCTGTGGAGTATGAAGTATATTTATAACACTTTATTATATTATGTTATCACATTATATTGAATGTCCCCTTTATACATTAGACATTCCATAAGTAAATGTTCCACCTACATCATGTTAACTTACTCTCATTAGAGTATTAGTCTGTCTGCTTACATATGTTAACACTTTGTTTTAATGGTCCCCAAACAGAAATTCTAATATTTAATTAATTATAATCTACTGACACTGACAGATATATATACCAAACAGTTGATGGTAGCCATTGACTTCCATAGTATTTTTTTTTTCTACCATAGAAGTCAATGGCTACCATCAACTGTTTGGCTACCAACATTCTTCAAAATATCTTCTTTCTTTTGTGTCCATCAGAAGAAAGAAACTCATAGAGGTTTGAAACAACTTGAGGATGAGTGATGACAAAATTTTCATTTTTGGTTGAACTACCCCATTAAAGCATATAATGATCACGATCATATAATGAAAAAAACCTGTATTGCATTACATAAGAAACAGAGCAAACTTAACAAAATATTTGTGTTCAAATCTCATTTTAATTCTCAAATTTGTCATGTTGTTTTTAGTCATGTATATTTTGTTTTGTTTTTTCCCTTATACTAGCATTTTAAAAGCTAAAATAATAATTATGTAATGTAATGCAGCAGCAATGATGAACCCCATAATTATTAAAATACCAGATAATTAATTTCCATTCATGTGCACATACAGTAAAATATAACGCACATAAAACCCTTTACCCTAAAAATGCAAGTATGCTATTCATTTTTATGACTGCCCCGTATGTGTTGTGAGTAGCAACGGCTCCCTGCTTTATAGTTGAATGTTCGGCAAGCACAGGATATTAGTATTCATCTGGCCCCAGACCTGTGCCTCAGAAGTCTGGACACAGCAGAAAGCTGGGAGTGAATCATTGCTTGCCCTCAGGGTGTTGGCAGCACCCACGATCCCTCTCACTGGACAGCCGCCACATACGCTCATTCCCCCCCGACGAGAAGAGAGCAAACAAACATCAGCGCCCCTGAAGAGCCCAGTCAGAACCGATGAAGAGTTCACTCCTCAGCCACCACACAGATATGAAAGGCTCCATGTCTGCCGAGAGAGAAAGACAGAATCCAGGAGAGCCGAACGAAAGTCCAGTACAAAAAGAAATGTCCTTTCCTAGACCTCTCTATCCACACCAGGAACTCTTGAGAGACGTTTAGGGAGATTCGGTTGACGTCTCATGCATATATTCTTTTGATTCGTTTTATCTGCGAGTGACCAATTCTGACCCTGAAGGTGGATGATGGTTTTTTTATGTGCAAGCATGCATGTGCTTTATTTTTAGAGAGAACCTCACAAGGTGCTCTTGACTCACGCCGGCTCCAGAACCCACCGCGGCTTTGGCTGAGCTGCGCGCGGGGAGGGCCGAGCTCCGCAGGACGCTCTGTTTACATTCAGGTCATAAATCAATAGACCAGACGTTTCACACAGTGAGCAGACCTGCCAAATACAACATCAAAGTAGTTTATTGTAGGTAGCGTTTCGCAGTCAAGGAATGAACGATTGTGCAGCTGGTGAGCACAGCAGCACGCAGTCTGGCGCATGTGTATGTAAATCTTGGCCCAAAATATGCATATGTAAATGTGCATGATTAGATAAAGGCATCAGCGAGTTGGTGTCGATTCAGGAGCACATTTAAACTGGAATGGACACCTGATTGACAACCGTCCAACTGGCGTGCCGTTTAGGAGCAGGTTTATCTGCAATAGACACCGGAATAACAGGTGGTCAACTCAAATAAGGGGCTGTAGAGAAACAATAGTGAAAAATTTTGAAAGTCTGACTACCATTCAAAAGTTTGGGGTCAGTAATATATATATATAGTGCTATATATGTGTTTGTACTGTGTATAATTATTTTGTGTGTATATATATATATATATACACATGCAAATATATCTTAAATATACTGTATACATGCATGTGTGTGTATTTATATCAAAATAATTATACATACATATATTATGTAAACACAAACTTTTATTTTGGATGCGAGTTCTGGATCAGAGTTCATTTTGATAATGTTTTACAAAAAAAGAAACATGGAATTAATGTTTTAAATATTACATTTACCTGCGAAAGTGCTCTGGCACACTGAAGCATTCTATGTGTACATTAGTTCAAAGTTACTGTTAGTTTTAATGTAAAATAATGTAATTAACTTGACAAACTATAGCTCATTTGAAAGGTCTAAGTCTCAAGCTCCTATTTTTGACCTCTGTTTTAATAAAAAACAGTAATGACAGTAATTTCTTAATTTGTGCCAGGAAAATGGAAAACAGAGCATCTTTAATATGAAACATGAGACTCAGTCGAATCCATTGAGATGTGAAGTAGACAGAGCCTGTTCTTAACTCACCTAACGTTAGATATATGCTTTAAATACATTTGTTAAAAAATGTCATAATATCATAAATAAAGTTGTCACTTTGTAAGTGCCAAAACAAGGCCCCTTGTCAATAATGTGATGCAGTGTTGATGCAGTGTTGATGCTGGCAGGGGAGTGTTTAAAAAAGCTTCTCGGTGCATTTTGTCAGCCTCCAGGGTAATTTTTGCAAGGAAAAGTAAACTATGGATCAGTGTTGAACAGAAAGCACTCAGAAGGATATCACGACAAACATGAGGATGACTGTATAGATGCAGAATACTAATGGCGCCATAAAGCCAAGCCCAACCACACCACTTCCTGGCACTCTCAAAGAACCCTTAACTGCTTTAAGAGTGTTTGTGTTCTTGACATTCAGGATGGCAAAACATTGAACAAAAGTCTTGTTAATATTCTTCTAGATCTATGGCACGGTTTGACATATTGACTGTGATATTTGAACAACAAAACGGTCAACCTGATAATGAGCAGGTCATTCTAGCATTTTTGAGTGTTTGTACAATGAGGCTGAAACAATGATTTTATGACAATGTAGGAATTTGAAAGCTGTTCAGGAGTCTTTTGTTCTTTAATAAGCATTGAGATTTTTGACACTTGAGAGTTGGGAAATGAATACAGTAAGCATAACGTGATAGCGGTAATGACAGGCCACAAACAGCAAGGCTCATCTATCAAACAAAAATCCAGACTGCTCTTATTGAACCAGTGATTTTTTTTTTGTGTGCACTCAGTAAAAGAAGGTGCTAATTTTGTTTATGAAAGCCGAGAGAACCATGGCAGCCAATTTCAGGGGGAGTGTGCGTCTTCTTTAAAGGTATGAAAAGCCCAGAGTAAAGCAGTCATTTAGGTTCTTGGACCCCATAATCTGGGAGATGAAGTGATCGCCTCCTATTCTGTGTTGTTATTTAACATGAAGCTGCTTTGATTTAAGCACTTTAATTACGGTGGTATGTAGATGTTCAGGGGTCACAATGAGAGAGTGGATTCGCGCAGCTAATAAGGGACGGATCCACTCGCTGCTGCTAATTTACTCTAAATAATGTGTCATAGAACAGACCACATGCAAATGAAGCCAACTAAATCTGTAACAAATCCATTCCTCTAGCCATTGCTCAAAGCAAAACCATACAGTCATATTTTTATAGAATAGTAATAAGGACACCAAGGGCCCTATTTTAACGATCTAAGTATGGTCTTAAGCGCACAGCGCAAGTGCACTTAGAACGAATACACTTTTGCTAGTTTAACGACGGGAAAAATGGTCAGCGCAGCGCATGGTCTAAAAGGGTTGTCCCTATTCTCCTAATGAGTAATGGGTGTGTTTTGGGCGGAACGTGTAATAAACCAATCAGAGTCTCATCTCCCATTCCCTTTAAAAGCCAGTTGCGTTCGCGCCATGGCGGATTCGCTATTTATATGATGGAATTTGCAAGTGGAAAAACTGAACCCTTATCTAGTGAGGAAACGGATGCTTTAACCTCACGCACGAGCAGACCATCTACGGGACAAAGTGTACGCGCGTTGTGGACCCACATATAGGCGCATATTACTAACGCACTCTTTAAATTAACAAAAAAGATGTTGCGCCATTGACTAGACCAGGTTTCAGTTGGCCAATGGCGCAGTTGCATCAAAATAGCAACACGCCAACAATGCGCCTGAACACACCTCATTTTCAGACCAGCACGCCCATGGGTGCACAAATGGGCACAAATGCATTTGTTATTTAAACAACGTGGCACAGGACGATAACTGCGTCAGACTGAAACTATGATACTATAGAAACTAGAAACTATGCCGGGTGTATGATAGGGCCCTAAATCTAAATCATCCTTAATTCGATCGAGACAATTAAAGTGATAGTAACACAAAAATAAAAATTCTGAGATCATTTACTCCTTTTTATATATTTTCAAACTCAAGTCTCATACTCAAACTTCATTCACCTTCGTATATTTAGGTATGGAATAAGAAACACACAGAGACTGAGTAAAGGATGGCAGAATGTAAATTTTTTGGTGAACTGTCCCTTTAAGGAATTAAGTATTGATCTACATGAAACAGAATCCATCTTGAGTGATGATTTGGTTTCCTGGAGTCATGTTCTGCACCAACACATCTATACATACTCTACATTACGATGATCAATGACAATGTTTTCCATTTGTGACTTTTGTTCCACCACAACGCCATTAATAAGACTCGCGTTTCCCTTTATCAATACGAAATGTGCTGCTTTTATCATACTAGATATAATTTAGGATCATAATTAATATCATTTATAATAAAGAATTAAATGCAAAATGTGGGTACAAAGTAAACTTGCATACATTTGCAGTGCATATATTTATATTTATAAATATAAATGTATAATATATTTTATCATTCATTTTATAGTATAGTCATTACAAGTAGTATGCAAAATTAATGAATACAAATGTACATAAACTGTCATTCAAAAGTTTGGGGTCTTTGAGATTTATTTATGTTTCTGAAAGAAGTCTCTCATACTCAAGGCTTAAATACACAATGGAGTGTAATTAACAGAACAGGGAACAGGTGCATGCTAAATCACTAACCATGGAGACTAACTAGGAACAAAGATGGGCAGGCAGACAGGGAAAACCAAAATAAAACGGGCTGAACATACACCTGAAAGTACGCTCCCCAACCCCACCCCCCCACCCCCAATGAGAAGGCGCATTCTCGTGCAGTAACTACAACAACAGTTCAACAGCGGAGGGAGGGTGGACGCAGAGCTGGCAGTGAAAAAACATGCGGCGGGAGAGGGACGCAGGAGACTTGGAGCTGGGCGGGACCAGCGGAGACACAGAAGACTTGGAGCTGGGTGGGACCAGCGGCGACTTGGAACTGGGTGAGACCAGTGGAGACACAGGAGACTTGGAGCTGGGCGGGACCAGCGGAGACACAGAAGACTTGGAGCTGGATGGGACCAGTGGAGACACAGGAGACTTGGAGCTGGGCGGGACCAGTAGAGACACAGAAGACTTGGAGTTGGATGGGACGAGTGGAGACACAGGAGACTTGGAGCTGGGTGGGACCAGTAGAGACACAGGAGACTTGGAGCTGGGTGGGACCAGTGGAGACACAGGAGACTTGGAGCTGGGTGGGACCAGTGGAGACACAGGAGACTTGGAGCTGGGTGGGACCAGTAGAGACACAGGAGACTTGGAGCTGGGTGGGACCAGTGGAGACACAGGAGACTTGGAGCTGGGCGGGACCAGTAGAGACACAGGAGACTTGGAGCTGGGCGGGACCAATGGAGACACAGGAGACTTGGAGCTGGGCGGGACCAGTAGAGACACAGGAGACTTGGAGCTGGGCGGGACCAGTAGAGACACAGGAGACTTGGAGCTGGGCAGGACCAGTGGAGACACAGGAGACTTGGAGCTGGGCGGGACCAGTGGAGACACAGGAGACACAGGAGACTTGGAGCTGGGCGGGACCAGTAGAGACACAGGAGACCAGCGGCGATACAAGACTTTGAATTTTCTCTTTCAATTCCTCAAACCAAATAGGAATCTGGCACAGCTAATCTTCAGCAGCGGGAGTATGGGCAGGCTCCATTCCATGCCCTCATACTCAACTAAAATACCCTCCTCACAGGACGTTGTTTCCAGGTCGCGCGCCTGGTCACACTCTCTGTGGGGCTCTGGCTCCGGGACGAAGATGGGCCTCAGTTTTCAGCTATGGCACTGTTTTCGTGGCAGGCTCGATATATATATGTATATATATACAGTATTACTGACCCCAAAACATTTGAACAGTTTGAGATGTATTAAAAAGCAACTTAAAAAAATTATGAAATTATTTATGTTTAGAACCTGATTAAGTTCCCTTAATTGGGAATCTCTGTTGTATAATAGGATGTATAGACTCTAATTTTCAGCCAAGGTTGTGAGAAGCCCAAGTACTGTACATATTGCTATTGTTCTATTTTAAGGGCTGATTCTGTGTTGCTTGGTGACTGAGAATAAATATGGCCTCAACATTCTTACCCTGAAATACACTCAGGATATGATTGCTGTACCTTGCAGGCAGTTGGCCTTTTATAGGAGGTCAGGCTTTTTGCCAGTAGTGTTAACTGTGGAGGCAATAGAGAAATGTTTTTTGGAGGTACTGCTTGTGAATAAGTGTGGCTTTGGATTGAGGGCAGGAAAGCAGTTCTATTGACTTACAGGACACTGGCTTAACGGAGGCCCCAACAGACAGTTTTGTTTAACTAAGGTCGAGTAAGATGTACAGAAGCCGGTAATGATACTTTTAATTCTGCAGCTCAATAAAATGCTAAACTGCTGCTTTCTGACAAAAGAGAAAACCCACGAGTGATGGAGTAGCCTACAGCTGGAGTCGAAGAAAAACTGAGAGAAGCCTTCAATAACAGAGAGAAAGAGATCCAGTGAGAGACATGCGGACGTAAGAGGGAGCAAAAGAGAACCAGAACTAAACATGATCTATGCTGATGCATAAAAAACATAATTGATATATATATATATGAATTATATATATATTTATATATTTAGTAGTCATCATCTGAGATATAAAAACATTATTTCATGTAAAAATGTCTTTGAGCCAACATGACACAGCACTTGCAACCCATTTTATTTCTGTACTTCGACAAATTTATCAGTAGAGCATGATGTAAAACGTTTAACATTTAAGATTAGACCAGGAATGTGTCTGGAATTCTTAAAATGTACTCGCTTTCTTTCTTTTATGGAACACACAAAAAAAGATATTTTGAAAAACGCCTTTTTTTCTCTCTCCATACAATAAAAGTCATTGGGGTCCAATATTGCTTTGGGCCCCATTCACTTAGAAAAATAGAAAAATTAAAAAATGTCTAGTTTTATGTTACACAAAACAAGAAAATCATACAGGTTTGGAACAAAATGAGATTGAGTAAATGGCTTTGATTTTTAGGTGAACTAACCCTTTAATGAAGTAAATATTGTCCATTTTTATTTCATGTTGACTCATATTGAGGTAAAAAAGGAAGATGTAAAAATCACAATTGCGTACCGGCAATTCAATGTCAAGTTAGCATTGTGGGATACCACACTGCACAGAATATGTTTTGTACATATAAAATGCACATTTTGGCAAGTGAAATAAAAAAATTAAACTACTATGCACAGTACATACTTTAGAAATAGTATGAAAGAGTAAGAAAGTTGCTATTCTAAACATAGCCTCAAAGAAAAATGATTCTGACGCAAGCAGTACAGGAGAAAGTTACAGAGAGAAAGAATAAAAAGACAAGTAAAACAATGAAAAAGAACACATGTAGGTTGAAGCTGGGGAGAGAACAGATTAATGCTTGCTACTAAGGCTTTTTGCTTAGGAAAGGAGGTTAGAAAGTAAACAATTAAAATAATTACATTTCCAGCTCTGAGCTCATTCCTTAACTGGACTGATAACTCTTTGCTCTTAGTCTAAGCCCATTAGTGCTCATTATACAAAAAGGGGACGCTAAAAAGCTAAGCTACATGATAATATTCTTCATTACCCATTCCTACACCCTTAGTTGCATTATATTAGAGAGAAATTAGGTCTGTACATTCATCATAAGATAGATTGAGAGTTTATACACTATAAGTGTATGTGGACACCCAAGCGCACTGGTACGTGTTTGTTGAGCATTTAATTTCAAACCCATGGGTATTAATACTTTCCATTCCTATTGGAAGGTTTTTTCACTAAATATTGAAACATGAACGTAAGTATTTTGGTCTCATTCAGACACATGAGCATCAGTGCAGTGGGCCCTGATGTTGGCTGATGGGTCTGGCTCATTGTTCCAATTCATTCTAGAGGTGATCGGTGGAATTCAGGTCTGGACTTTTTTCCTAACCATATCATAATTATCACTTAATGAACGTTGTGCAGAGGGATAAAAAGAAAAAGGTCAGAAGGACACAATTTTCTAGTATTAAGAATTGTCTGAATTAAACCATAGTCATTGGAAGGGGGTGTCCACATACTTTTGGATAAATTGTGTCCTTTAGTGCTTTCTAATAATAAAAAAAAAATAAAGGAGACATGTAATGCCAAATTAAATTTTCCTTCATTTTTTTAAATCAAGAAAATCATATAATGAGAATATACAAAATAAACTCCCTATCTCAGGATGCAGAATATCCTATTTCAGAATGTTTAATAAAAACTGAGAATAATAGCCAGGGGAAAACACGATACTTAAACACGAGAACGGGCAAAGGACTGAACAGAAAGGGAGAATTTCTAAACAAGAGTAAACGAGGGAAATAAATGAGAAACAGGAGAACCTAATTAGAAAAACAAGGAGCTAAACTGAATGGAAACACAAGAAATACATGAACAACAACACAATGAACCATAACATGACCCAGACACTCACATCTGTAGCCCATATATTCTTATTCATTTACAAATATAAAAGTTTAATATATTTAGTTTAATTTATAGTGCATTCATAAAGTATAATATTTTATATTAATATAATACAAATTTGAATTAGTATCCCTGGAACCTGCTTAAGATTACTGAGACAAGATATACAGTAACAACCGAGGAATATTGCATCTTCCACCTGCATCCTTTTCGGATTTCTACTCAGTAATAAACATAAAGGGGATATAATGAGAAATATTTATTTATTTATTTAATCTCAAGTATATTAGAAATCAAGTATATGATTATATATATGTATAAACACATGACCACCCATATTTACAAGTCATTGCCTATATTGGATGATTTTGTCCTTACTCACCCAAACTTTTCAACAAGGATACTTTACATGAATACGAGTGCATTAGCAGTTTTGAATTGCAGGTGTTTCATATATGAGATGACGAAATGGCTGCAGACGGTGATGAGGCTGGCTTTAATTTTTAGGCTTTAGTTACCATTATTTTATTTATCCATTATATTGAAGAGAGCTTTATAAAGGATATTGGTTTATTCATGTCCTTTTTTAGCACTTGAACTTAACAGAGACTTGAGTGTTTGTAGAGACGTTTAAGAGGCGTGTGTCGTTGTTTCGATTGCTATATTGTGGTGTTCAGTTTTATTTCGACTTTTGATTGCTCTCCTTGGAGATTGATCATGTGAATGTTCTCCTTGTCTCTTAGGTGTTGAGGACTATTGCATATTTGAGCCTATACTATTAGAAATAGTTCACTTAAAAATTAAAATTCTGTCATCATTTACTCGCCCTCAAGTTGTTTCAAACCTGTATGAATTTCTTTCTTCTGCTGAACACAAAGATACTTTGAAGAATGTCGGTAGCCAAACAGTTGATGGACCCCATTGACTTCCATACTATTTTTGTTCCTACTATGGAAGTCAATGGGGCCCAATCAACTTGAAACAACTTGAGGGTGAGTAAATGATGACAGAATTTTCATTTTAAAGTGAACTATTTCTTTAAGTACTGTTAAAATCAGATACTAAGACTTTTACTCAAGTCGTATTGGAATTGGTGACTTGTAACTTGTAATGGAGTCATTTTAGCAGGAAGGTATCTGCACTTTACTTAAGCATTTCAGGTTTTCAGGTACTCTTTACACCTCTGCTTTAAGGTCAATAGAAAGTGCAAAATAGTCATAAAAAAATTATAACCCTTGGCTAACATTATAAGTAAACTTTTAAGAAATGCATTATTTGGCCCATTTAGATTTACGTTACATTTAAAATGCACAGTAAAAACTAAAGGAACATGGTGATGGTGAAATTATAGTGGCTTTTAAGATCCTACTCCCAGCATAGTGTGGGACAGGCTGTGTGACGTCTGCAGTGGTGTACCGGCTGAAGACGAGAAGTAACCTTGACAGTGGTCCAGTGAAAAGATCTACGACCCATGTATACGTGCACCCAGAAACATATTACTCCCGAGCCATGCGTTTAATCTAGTGCAGTGGCCAGCTCTGCTTTTAAGAGCCGGTCTGCTTGACGGAATGCATGGATTCAAGGCAGAAAGGTCAAGATTTCTCAGTGTCCCTTCAATACAGTCACAGTCCAACAGCTTTCCAACACACAGACACACACAGACACACACACACACCATGAGGAAGGGGCTGAAGCTGGGGGACAACGCTCTGCTACAGCACTGGACACTACGTTCGCCGTCACTGTCCTTTTGGCAGCAAAGACCAGCATCAATGTCAACATCCTAGAAGAGCAAATAAATCAAACACTTACGCACTACTTCACTTAAAGATTGTATTAAAACTTTGAAATGAATCGTTCAAAGACTTTAGTAACACTTTGTTTTACCATGTTTGCCATGTACATACTATGTACTTATTATAGTAAAAAACTGGGAAATAACGGTTACAATTTATTTTAAGTTGTCTTTGTTTGTTACACTGTAATTATACATTTAAGTAGCCTAATGAGTAATATTAAGAAACTGCATGTATTTACTGTATGGTTAGGATTAGGGTTTGGTTTGGTTTAGGGTTAGTTGCATGCAATTACACATAATAGTTATTACTATATTAACTACATGTAAGATTTGTAATAATGACATCCCTTAACCCATGTAGTTACCTTATATTAACCAGTACTTTCTTAGGTAAGTACACTGCAAGTACATGTAAGTACGCATACTGTAAAATAAAGTGCAACCGATATATAGTTTTACTATTTTTTGAGTTAGTGAGATTTCCTTTTCTGTAATGGACCTTTACTAACTTTTTTTTTTTTTGTCACAGCAGTAAAATGTCCTGAATGTTATATAAGAAAATGTTTTGGTGCTATTTTTATCATATATCAGAACAATGACTTCCAAAATAAATAAATTAAATAATAGAAGAAAATCATCTGACTTGGTCCGTGTATATTTGTATGCTGTCGATATAGCATAAAAACATAAACTACATATTATTGTAATAAAAATATTTATTATTAATCATGTATAATTAATCAATATAATTAAATTAAGTTGTCATTTTCTTCTCTTCTGTGTTTTGGTTATGTTTAGTTGTCAGTAGCCAATATTAATAATGTGAAAATATGTAAAGCCAAGTAAAATACAGATAAAAATAATGTTAAAAAATTGGATATGATTGTGTCACACCATTTAACCTACTTGCAACGATGATGCAGAGGCAGAGTGAGAATCCATTTGCGGAAGTTTATTCGTGAGATTCACATTAAGCCCTTGTGAGGATGCTGGCAGTGGGTATGAACAAACGTAACCGTCAGATAGTTTCACATCCAATGGGGAGATCCAAAAGGCATAAGTCAGCAAGCAGGCAAGGGGTCCAAGCAGTAACATCATTCCAAACAGGCAACCAATACAAAGGGATAATCGGGATCGTAAAACAGAGAAACAGGCAAAATCATACACAGGCAGACAGGCAGTAGTGAGTAGACAAGAACGCTTGGTAAGGCAGGATAAACTGTCAATACTTCGCGAAGAGTGAAAGCATGGTCCCTGAATAAATAGGCAGGCAAACAGGAAATGAGTGTAGCGGAAGTAGAGGGCGTGGATCACAGTCAGTATTCCGGTGAGAGCTCCCTCTGCTGGTTAGGCCTTACACTACTGTAGCATTTTCAGCGTCAATGTGGATTAGGACTTTTTTTGGGGGTTAATATAGCAGATATTCTACACTTTATATTACATTATGAATTGAGCAAATAAGCTTTCTTAAAAAAAAAAAAACTACAGTCAAATAACGTATTCAGAGGATGTTACTCGGTAACTTAAGCAGTCATGTAGGGTTGCAAGAAATTGCATGTTTCTGCGTATCTGCAAAGGAGAAATTATGTGTTCAATAATATTTCTTCAGATCTCCACACCGCTGCTGAAATGTCAGTACAGATGGATATAATTAATAATTTAGGCAGGAGCTCAATAATCACTTATAATATTAACACACAAAATATCTCACTCGCTTTCCCTCCCAAGAACCGAAACTGTTATTTTTCATCTCACTTGATAAAAACTGTAATTAGCTGCGTTTGCCAAGTCAACCATTCCTTTTACTATTGCTCATATTGTACATAGGCTTGGGGATTTGAACAAACCCCAAACCCTAAATATTAAATTCCAGCATGCAACTCAACCCGCACAGGTTGCACATGAATGAGAGCTGAAATCATGCTCTGCCCGCCTCTGTTGAAGAGAGGCGTTTATTACTTTTGAAAGTGAGAAAAATCTAAATCTGTATAAATCCAGCATACAACATTAGTGTCGATTTCAACGGAAGATCCTCAAATGCAGCTTTTCCTGTTCAGTTTGCTCACTGCTGCCAAATGCCATTGCCAAATGTCATCAGAGTAATGTTACATAATTCAGTCAGAGCTCAGAGGGGGCACATCTCTCACCTCATTCAATACCCCTGATGGGGATTTTAGTAATGCGCTAATTGCTATGTTTCATGCCAGGAGTAACGGAGGAGGGCCGTGTGTGTGTGTCTACGCTAATGCGCCTGTAATGTCCTTCAACCTATAGAGGGATAGTAAATTTGGAAAAATACAAAAAGCGCAACCAGAATAACGGGACACGACACCAATTGCAGAGCACAAAGATGTAAATTCCCTTCTCCTTGGAGAGCGCCAGATTCCCACAGGGCGATCGAGGAGGTTATCCAGCCTGTCTGCAACTTGTAATGAGCTCCAGCTGGCCTTCATATCATCCTCATGGTGGAGGACCCAAAAAATCTGTCAGCAAATAGATGACGGTCATCTCGTTTAAACCGTTTACTGGAGGAAACAATTAAAGTGGTGTCCCTAAAGGAGACACTTTCACAAAACTAAAGAGAGCTCAAGGTTTATTTAAACATGCAATACCTTTTCATTTGATTTTTTTTTCTCTTTTGATTTCTAATAATAAATAATAATAAACAGACTCTCAATAATAATAATAATAATAATCTGTATACATGCAATTGATCTGATATGGTATTGTGGTATTTTACCCCCACAATAGCATATAACTACTACCCCCCCCCCCCCCCCCCCAAAAAAAATAAAAAATAAATAAATACAAATTAAATAAAATATTATGGTCTTCATAAAAGGAAAGTCCACTTAGAATCACCCAGAAAAGGCCATATGTCACAACTATATAACAACAGCCATCATCATCATCCTTATCATCATCATCATCAGTGTATTTGCAATTGGTCTGATAAGGTATTTCATCCCCAAATAAACCCCATAAAATAAATTAAATTGTCTTCATAAAAGGAAAGATGAAATGGGAAGTCCAAATAGAATCACTCGGAAATTACCAAGTTGTCATATGTCATAAACAACAACAACAACAACAATACAACAATAACAATATCAACAATAACAATTGTGTATAGCCTATGCTTCAAATATAACTTATCTGATATGGTATTTCCCCTCAAAGAAAAAAACTAAAATGTTACATTTACTTTATTGTAATATTTTTAGCTTCAAAAAAGGAAGTGGGAAGTCCCATTAGACTCACTCAGATACGACCAAGTTATCAATGCAACAACTAAAAATGACAACCATTTTGTGCACATTTCCCACTGTGCCTTTACCCACCAAAGTACCTCCACAACTGGCCCGTGGTCATTTGTTTTCGATTGTATTTACCAGCGGTCGTGCCGATAAGAGATCTCTAACATGTGCTGTGTGGGCCTTCACAGCGAGAAGGAATATGAGCTATTAAATGTTTCAGTGACTGGGCACAACCTGTCCAACAGACTGGCAGCCACTCACTATTAGTCAGCCATGGTGAGTGGGCAGGACACTTTCATGCCACTATGAGAGAAAGAGAGACCGGAAAGATGACATTCACACTCCAGCCTTGTCTCTAAGAAACACGTTCGCCTACCATGTCCCTCGCAGATCTTCTGCTGATGTCTTCTTGAAGATTGGGAAGAGATTCGCATGAGTTAAGACACAGGAAGACGTGTGGAACAAGCATGAGTGTCTCTGTATGAAACAGCTGTGCTGTAATCAGCATACTGCATTCTGGACGGGAAATGTAATTGTTGTTTAACTGAGACAAAAAGCAATGACCCTTTCTGAGATAAACCAGATGCTGTTTAGTTTAGCGTGCTTTGCCTTTGGGCAACTCGCTAGAAAGCCTGCAAGAGCACCTACTAATACAGAGACAAACACCATTCAGGGAAAAGACCATCTCTTTGTCCTCCTGTGAAGCTGTATTCATGAATGCATACATCGCACGCCCACAATCGAACCCAACAGAATGACCACTTCTTATCCGATGACCACCTGCTACTTGCATGGACCTTCACCCAGTAACTGAAGTGCACTGGCCTATTTGATCACTGTATTATCACAAACTCTGAACTTTCACATCCATTTCTGCATCTCCGTTTCTCCCTACCTGTGCCTTTCCTTACAACACAAGTAAAAGTTAAAGAAATCTCCACTGTAAGTCAAAGTCGAATTAGAGCATTTAAGCACTATGGTAATTAATTAATTTCTTCTCACAGGGATGGATGGATAGATGGATGGGTTCAAAAGATTCAAACTAGACAGACAGACAGACAGACAGACAGACAGACAGACAGACAGACAGACAGACAGACAGACAGATAGATAGATAGATAGATAGATAGACAGACATATATGCAGACAGACAGACAGATAGATAGATAGATAGACAGACAGACAGACAGATAGATAGACAGACAGACAGACAGACAGATAGATAGATAGATAGATAGATAGATAGATAGATAGATAGATAGATAGATAGATAGATAGATAGATAGATAGATAGATAGATAGATAGATAGATAGATAGATAGATAGATAGATAGATAGATAGATAGATAGATAGATAGATAGATAAAAAAAATATTAGGATAGATAGATAGATAGATAGATAGATAGATAGATAGATAGATAGATAGATAGATAGATAGATAGATAGATAGATAGATAGATAGATAGATAGATAGATAGATAGATAGATAGATAGATAAAAATATTAGGATAGATAGATAGATAGATAGACAGACAGACAGATAGATAGATAGACAGACAGACAGACAGACAGACAGACAGACAGACAGACAGACAGACAGACAGACAGACAGACAGACAGATAGATAGATAGATAGATAGATAGATAGATAGATAGATAGATAGATAGATAGATAGATAGATAAAAAAATATTAGGATAGATAGATAGATAGATAGATAGATAGATAGATAGATAGATAGATAGATAGATAGATAGATAGATAGATAGATAGATAGATAGATAGATAGATAGATAAAAATAGGATAGATAGATAGATAGATAGACAGACAGACAGACAGACAGACAGACAGACAGACAGACAGACAGACAGACAGACAGACAGACAGACAGACAGACAGACAGATAGACAGATAGATAGATAGATAGATAGATAGATAGATAGATAGATAGATAGATAGATAGATAGATGGATAGAGATTCTGGTAACCAAGACACAGAAGTCGTGATGAGAAAACTCTTGTGTTTTTTAAGTCTCGAGGACAAAGTTATATTTGCACAGGGCAACTGGGACACAGTGGCATCCAGAAAGGCTGACCCAGTGACTGGTGGTAATAGATATTAAGGCAGCCCAGCTGTTCACTCTGGGATCGTTTATCTGATGATACTGATGTTCTGCATGAAACAAGTGCAGACGTTATTAGTCATAAGTGGAGGAGGAGCTGTCTGCTGCTCAGGCTTTGATCTCTGAAACCTCAGAGGGCCCTGTGGTCAGAACCATGGGCGAATTAGCATAGCTCCAGAGCACCAAACACAGACAAACAAAGACAGAACACTTTTCTAAATAGAAGAAATTACATAAGCGAAATGACTATACTATGAATTTTTCTAATAACAAACTTTTTTTACATGTTTAAAACAACAAGAGGATTAGTAAATCATAACAAATTGTTCATTTTTGCATGAACTATCCCTTTAAATTTGAACATAATATCATGTCCACTAATATTTGTCCAAATACAAAATTGTATTAATTTTGAACAATATACTTAATATATACAGCAAAAGGTGTACAAATAGAATAAAATGTATATATTTGATCAGTATGTTTTTCCTGGGAGTTAAACCCATGACCTTAAAGTTGCTTTTTGAACTACAAAAATAAATATGTATTCTCACCCACTGTATCTGTATTACATATATAATTAATAAATGCAAATATATGTTTCTATGGCACCTTAATTCTTAGTGATTATGTGAGTCATTCTTTTGATGGAAATATAACACATACAATATGCAGTACATAGATCTTCTCTCCACCTTTCATTAGTCAATTAATAGAAGCGGAGAAATAATCATCAACATGCCTGTGCAAGTGGAAACTACATCTAGCACTATAGCCCGATGCTTTCAACGTGCTCTATGGATAAATCATTTCTTTGCGAGAAAGATCCCGCGCTACTGAAGGATAACATTACATGATTGCGGTTCTCAATGTGCCTGAAAGAGCAATTTTGCGTATTAGTCCACAATGATGGTGCGCTTCACAAGCGACCTGACAGGAACTTATCACGACGACTCGTCAAATTGAGCGTAAATATTTGATTTACACTGCCATCTGCAGGAGTAGAACTCGATGGGTGGGTGGTGAAGGAAAGGAAAGTCTCAGATGTCTGCTGTGAGGAGCAGATTCACCTGTGTCAGTAATATCCTAACTGTCCTCGCTTGAAGAAGAAAACTAAGTAGGTTATAGCTTGCAAGTCCACGCCCGCTATTTCTACAGTGGTTATTGTACTTCAGCACCATGGACAGAGACCGTCAGTTCTCGGCCGCAACCATAGCGAAAGTTAGTAAAGTTAACCCTTTTCAATATGAATTCTTCAGAGAAAAAAAAACATACAAAAAGCTTGCTTTAACTGAAAGCACAGACGTACTCTGAAAGTGTTTCCTGCCCTATTCAGAAAACATACAGTGCACACAATGCAGTCCTGTTTCCAAACGAACAATGCGACTCTTATGAGTCGGTTCTCTTTAGTAAGCGCAACCAGTGCAGTCAGAATCCTGAACGATTGAGTCTTTTGAGCTGGTTCTTTTAAGGGAATCAACCCCACATATGAATCTGTCACAGTTACTGTATTAACATAGCGCGAGTCATTATTAATGTTGTGTCATGCCTCACTTAAAATGAATCGAAGACTGAAACTGTGGTATGTTTTACCTTGTTATAAATCAATGTCGATATAGCTACATTAATGATGTGATGGTAAAGTTATTGGATTGCATTTATGCTATCTAAAAAGCCACAAAAAGTGAAAAGTCGTTTAAAATAGTATAACTCAGTTTAAATCAGAAATTATCTCATCGTTTGGCAACAAACTGTTAAGGACAGTAAATACAAATAAGCATTTCTTTTTCCCCAAATGAGTCTTCCTCAAAAAGTACTAAAACTAATGGAACCGCAGTCGTTTCTTAGGGATCAGAATCGTTCAATTGCTTACGATTTCCGTTCCTAATAAATAATCCCTTAATCGTTTTCATCCAGCATGAGAGATCCGGGAATTCAAATGATGCTGACACAGATGCATTCATACATTATTGCTTTAACTGAATAACTCAACAACTTCAACAGCACACTTTCTCGATATAAATGCGGTTGTGTCTTTTAAACGCGGCATAAATGCTAAAAAATATCAATGGCAAACCTACCTCAGTTTTTAGTTAAGACAGAACGATGTTGGTCAGCTTGAAATATAACATATTCGTGGCCCATTAAATCCTTGAGTATTTGAAAGAAATTCGGTGAGCGCGACAAAAATCCCAAACGTTGGCTACACGATGTTGACAGTCGCGTGATGTTGATTCAAATGAGCTTCGGCACTAAAGGAGAGGATGAGAGGATCAGAATTCCGTGAAACATACATGAGGGCTTCGAGTTCACGTTCTCACTGAAGCTCTGTGGAGTCTCGAGACGTTAGCCAAGTCTCAGTTCAAACCATCTTTTCTCTTTAAAGTTTCAGTGCTCCAGCGGTCGATGATTTTGACGGTGTCCGGATTTGATATAGCGCACATCTGACGATAGCAGTCACTCAGGGTTGTCTCTATAGTCCGTGGCCGGATATGAGAGGATAAATGATGCATTGTGTTTGCAATTTATAATAAAAAAGACGCTTCAGATGAGCAACCATGAATAAATACAGCGTCTTTCTCTCCTTCCAAGAACTGTAAGGGGTTCTGCAGAAACCTTTGCGTAGATGAGGGAGTGACGCACAAGGTGTTTAATAAAGCAAAAATCTAGGTTTATACTGTATTGCCATTGCGTCATTATAGTCTAGTGGAAGTGCATTTTAACCATTAACATGACAGCTAAAGATTCAGAAACATAATGCCACGATGAACTTTTAAAATAATTCACTCGTTTTAAAACACTGCAATGGGTTAAAAAGAATAAAGAATAAATAATAATATTTAATGAATGAATACATTACATAGGGCCTAAATATAATGTATTTTTCAAATATATAAAGATGTTAAAATAAAAAAATATTAATAAAAATTACTATTTCAAGATGCAACTGAAAATCAAACAATTTAGCAAATATTCTATATAACTGCACACAATGATCAACTATTTTTCTGAATGACATCAGCTAAATCTGTATAGTGTATGTAGATGCCACTTTCAACCGCTTCCCTTAAATGTCGAAACATCGGCCATCTTGGAACAGACAAAACATCTCAAAGTAAAAATCAATATGTTTTCCAAGATGCCACAGCTGTCACCACTGTGTTCATGGACTTTTCAGTTAGTTGTCATTTGTCATATGTTCCTTTGGTCAGTTTCCCGCCACTAGTCTGTCTCTCTGTTTACCATCATTAGTTAATCTGTATCACCCGTGTCCAATTAATTACCGTCATCTGTGTTTGCTATTTAGTTCTGTATTTGTCCGATCTCCGTTATTTATGGTTGTGTTTATCCTGCCTGTCTGCCCGCTTGGAGAACTTTCATTAAAATAGATGTATATTGAGCTTAATCTGTTTGTCTTCGTCTTCCTATCTAAGCCAACCGTGACAGAAGATCGGACTGCCCAATATGGACGATAGGGCAAGAATTATCGTCCTGGCTCAGGAGAGCTCTAATCTTTTTTCTTTTGTGAAGGACTTTATGCATCTTGCCTCTTGCCTTTATGTGACCAGCACCCTGGACGACGAGACCCTAAGGACCCTGTTCTGGATTGGGGTAATGTTCCACCACCATATCGACCTCCCAGACACCACAGGATTGGACTGGAAAGAGACCGTCATCAGGTGTCTGGAGAGCGTCACGCCCCGCTTCATAACACAGCCAGACCCAGAGCCCGTTCCACCCTCGACTGCGGAGTACTCGTGTGTGCCCCCTGCAGACGGAGAGCTACCACCCACCGCGACACATCAGCCAGAGCCCGAGGAGAAGAGGACAGAGCTGACCCTCAACCCGGAAGTTGAGCCTCATGGCAAGTCTAACCAGGGGTGTGAACCAACAACGACAGTGGACGAGGGAGTCATGAATAAAGAGAATGAGAACTGGCTGATCAACTTCACCCCACCCGGTATTTTCATCATCACTGTTCCTGAACAGTACTAATGACTGTATAGACTGTATTACTCACCGTCATTCCGTCAAGATCCTCAACACCTCTATCACCCAGAACTCAATCAGTTCTCCAGCCCAGCCGCTGCCGGATGTCAACAGCCCTGCTATGACTTCGAGCCGCAGGCCCTGTTACCACCAGCAGCGTCAGTGCGAGAAGATCCTACGGCTCCGCCTCCCGCCTTCAACCTCTTCGCTCAGTCTTGGTTCTTCCCACCCGCAGCTCCACCGGAGATCCTCAGACTTGCGGTTCCCACCAGGCCCCCTCGTCCTGCTGGCCCCCCCTTGGTCAGTCGTCACACCACTTCCGTCACAGACTGGCAGTCTGTCAGCTGTACTCTGTCCCATCACCCCTAAAATGGTAGCGGGTTCCTCCTTCCCCTCGGCGTCACCTCTGTCCTCCATCACACCCGCTTCACCTCAGCCGTCGGGCCTTCGACAGTCGTCGCCGCGACATCACCGAGATCTCCAGAGCCAGTGATGCCGCTGGAGTTCATCAGCTCTCCGTCTGCGCCTGCGGATCCATCGACCACGCCTCCGTCGGTCGTTCCCCAGCTGTCGCCAGCCTTGTCACCACCTGGACTCCTCCCTCCCTCGTCTCCGCCATGGGCTGTCGGCACAGGGGAGCTCTGGGTCTATGCCATCGGCCAAGCAACATCGTCGCCGCCAGGGGATCATCGTCCCATCATCACCATCCCTGTGTCTCACCATACAGTCTTCACCACACCTGTATCCAGTCGTACTGCCATCACCATCCCTTCACCTCATCCTGCCACCATCCCTCTTCTGCCTCCCTGCATCGTTCCGCCATCCCCTCGTCCCCCACTAATGACTGAGGCATCTATGCATATATTTCTATGGTTAGAGAGCTACAATTTAGTATCAGTAAGTTAGAAAAAGAACTAATCTGTCACTTAATGTATTGCAGTCCCATTAGAAGGTTAACTATGACATTGATGCATAAATGTATGTGTAATCTAGGGTGCTTTGAATCAATAGTGTAATCAAGACTGAAAATAAGATATCGGCTGTTCTGAACAAATTATCCTATATTAGTTGCTCAATGGCTTGATGTACATGAGTTCTTATTCTTCTGTCTCCACACTGTCCAGTAATAGAGTCTGTGGTACTGTGCAAAAAGGTTAATCAATTGTCTAATGAGTTTGGTTGATGAAATCAATTTAAACAGCTGATTGATATGGGTCAAAAGTGTGTGGTCCATCTTCATAAAGATCAAAGAGCAATGAGCTATCGTGAGCTGATCATTCAAGGGTTTCTGGTCTCATAGAAAACACTGAATGGTTTGTGACTGCACTGTAAAAAGTGGTAACCTGCCATTATTACCTTAAAGGTGCAGTGTGTGATTTTTAGCGACATCTAGCGGTTCGGTTGTGAGTTGCACTAATGGCTCCGCCCACTGCTCACCCCTCCCTTTCGAAGAAGCTACGGTGGCTAAAACGGGACAAACATATCGTCGACTGAGACAGCAGAGAATAGCCAGAGCAAGCCAAGAGTGTGTAACATTGTCACTGTTTCTGTACCACAGTCCATTATAAACCACATCATGGATAAAGTTTACAAAGCCATAGTTAGGTGAGGATCAAGGGTCTTAATATGTAATATAATAATAGTAATCAGCTGATTGTCTCACAAACGTAACCAGCACATTTCTCCCCACATAGCAAACCCATAATACAGCGAGGGAGAAGAACCACATGAAACTATGCAACTATATTTTTTTCTAACAGGGTAGTAAACGTTTACCGGGCTAATATGAGCTTACTGTGGCTGAGCTGGTTAAAGCGTAAAGCCTTGTTTAAACTTGACGCGTCCGCATGAGCCCAAAGGTGCACATGGCAAAAATGACATGATCGTAACAGCGTGCGCGCCTCCGCATCCCCTAGACACCATTTACTACATACAATAGGCTTTTTTTCTCTGATTTTGAAAACTCTTCGTGAACGACTTAAAATGCTTCCAAGATCGACTTGTCGCGATCGACGGGTTGGAGATTCCTGTAACATACTGTTTTACGGTCAATGAAAAGAGTACTCAGCTATCTCATGAACGTAACCAGCACATTTATCCCCACATAGCAAAGCCATAACACAGCGAGGGAGAACTAAGTTACATGAAACAATCCAACTACATATTTTAAACCACTGACAAGGGAAAGTCACTACTCACGGTGTCTATCTGGCTTCTTGCTTTCTGCGGCTTCTCTTTCAAGGTAGTGACGAAACGCGCTCTGTAGCGCTGTGTGTTCGCTGTCGGCTACGGTAGAAACATGACGTCACAATATGGCAACCTTCATAGAAGGGGATTCCCGCGCCTATGTCGATATAAATGACTCATTCTAAGGTAATACAAACTTAACGGTTCATTAATTAAGGTCTTTATACACCACTAAACATATAGTTATGGATCTTATATTGCATTTCTGTCAATAGATCCACAGAAATATTACACACTGCACCTTTAAAAAGCTATTTCTTTCTTGTTTAACTGGCATAAAATTATTTATATAGGTTCAGTAATGTTAAATAATAATTTTGGCTACCATGTTTAAGTTAGAGAGAGAGAGAGAGAGAGAGAGAGAAAGAGAGAGAGAGAGTGAAAGTGAGAGAGTGTGTGTGTGTGTGTGTGTGTGTGTGTGTGTGTGTGTGTGTGTGTGTGTGTGTGTGTGTGTGTGTGTGTGTGTGTGTGTGTGTGTGTGTGTGTGTGTGTCAAGTGATGTCTGTGTACAAGGAATCTGAATTACTTTCAATAATAATGAAATTTAGCTTCAAGGATCTTCATGACCTTCAAGACACCTATTTACTATCTTATTTCATTCATTCATTCATTCATTCATTCATTCATTCATTCATTCATTCATTCACCCATCATAGTATCTGACCTTCAAACACACAACCATATTCATTGATTGATTGCTGTATTTTTTTTTTATCTCCCAAAATGTCATTACTGTTCCTTATTGCTTCTTTTCCCCTAAAGGCATACAGAGCTTTTCAAAGATGGCTGCATCGCTTTTAAACATAGGCCTACACGAGGGCTATTTTCCAGGTAAATAAATAATCATACCATCCTTTACGGCTGGGATCACCTCATTACAGATGTAACAGGGTCACTGTAGTATGTGAGCTGTTCAGTAGAATTAACATTCAGCAATGGGAAGAAAAGCAGATGGGGTCTCATACTGTAGGCTACATGCTTATGTAAACTCTACCGCTACTTTTATCAAGGTCAAGGCATGGAATGTCGTATTTTTATTTTATCTACAAATATTAAAGGCAACAACTTGGCCGGCATGTTTTCTGAACCGCGGATTACAACCCACACAGAGCAATAAACTACGTTGTTTGGCAAATGAGTCGTTGAAGTTTTATTTAAGGATATGTTGGCAAGCCCTATTTGACAGTGTTATCCTATTGTAGTTTGAGCAAAAATTAAGTTTTAGAACACAACTAGGAGCGATTTGAAAGGTGAGATGAAAACAGACTGTTGTTCAACTGCGCTGTTGAGTTATTGATTCTCGCGCATGTCAGTCAGAAATCAACACGCAGCGTGCGTGACTGTACAGCTGCTACTCATCTCTCGAGCCACGTGACGTGCGCGTTCTCGCGAAGTCCTTCATTTTTTAAAGCAGCATTTATTGTTATTGGTATTTATATTTGCTGCGTGGGGAAATTTATGTACCCATCTGTCTGGTGTAAAGCAGTTAGAAATAAGTGAATTGTGAGAGCCGAGTGCTGCGGTGAAATATGTCTTTCGACTGCTCATGGCTGCACAATGGTGTGAGTTTCATTAAAATGAACGCGAGGCATAAGTTCCAATCAGAATCTCATCGCTCTGTTTTGGTTGTTAAACCATGCAAGGGAGAAATGACAGACAGCGTGATTTAATGCCTGAGAAGACCTGAATACCAACATGGCACTATGTATATAAATATATAAATGCATGAATCACAATTAAAGCTTCTTTAGACATGAAGACACTACTTGAAGTGAACTTAAGAACACCAACGTAGACTACTACACTGAATACCGAACACAGCAGAGCCGGAACCTTTTGGCGTAACAGCCAGCATCAATAAAAAAATGAATAGCAGGAGGTCTAACAGAGGGACGGATAGTGTGTCTGAGACTCAACGCTGCCAGTCAGCCAATGTTCACTGCATTATAGGCATGCATAACCTGCTAGACAGCAACGTCAATCCAGTTCCATATCAACCTAGTCACTCCTGATAAGCAGATGCATTATGTAGGGAGGTGAGTCTCACAAAACCTGTCAAGAGCCTGTCTAGGTCATATTTCAAACTAATATCAAAGAAAAATATGAATTAAATTAAATTTAGTTGAACTTTACTTTAAAAACATATTTATTCAACAGTTGTGTGTGATGCAAAAGAATAAATAAACAAATGCAATTTTAAAAATCATTAGTAAAGTAAATTAATAATAAAAAAAACACATTTTTGAAAATGAGAATATAATGAGAATAAAATGGAAAAAGTAGACAAGTAACAAATGCATTACAATAACAATGAGAAATGTTGGGGAAAATGTGCTTGATTGTGATGAGACAAAAATATTTTGGCTACACCTTATTTTGAGTCCAATATATACATACACATTCTACTAACTATAATGTAGCAACTACATGCAAACTAACTCTCATTAGAGTATTAGTGGGTTAGGGTTTGGGTTAATAGAATAAGTTGACATGTAGTTGCAAAGTTACTTATAGTCAGTATAATGTATGTGATGCCATCAAAATAAAGTGTTCACAGATATTAAAGGTGCAATAGGTGATCTGGGAAATGCTAACTTTAGCCAAATAGCATTGAAAGATCCCACCCTTCTGCAAATCGCTGTCCACAGTCACACCTCCTCCAAAACACATGAATGCGCACAGACCAGAAGCAAGTACGTTATTGGATTACATCATGTGTCATATCAGAGAAAACTTTACAAACATTAAAAACTGCTGGACTGACAGGGAACGCATGTCGGACCTAATGCAATGATTGAACAAACATTTCATGTCCTACGCCTTCCACAGGCAATATATATTTATAAAAATACATTTAGACCGTTTAACATTGATTGCTATCAGGATATTAGGAGACTTTCAACCAGCATATCAAAAAATGTTTCTGTAGAGTATCACCTATTGCACAGTAAGCAGACATATAATTTTATAATTTTATCTGTTTTAAACACCCTCATTATTTACAGTATATGCATTCCAGAAAAAAAGAGCAATTGTTAATTTATATTTCCCAATTCAGACTTCATAACTCATAACTGCGAGTTTATATCTCACAACTCCGTGAATGAAGTCAGAATATAAAGTCACAATTCTTAGAAATAATTCTTGAATTTATTTTGCAATTGCGAGTTCAGATCTAGCAATTCAGAAAAATAGTCAGAATTTAGAACTTCTAAACATAAACTCACAATTTTAACTTTATAACTTATAGTTTGGAGTTTTTATCCAACACGATCTCATGAAAGTGCGTATCTATAGTATGAATTTAATTTCTCGTGCCATTTAAATGGCAAAAATAGTTTTTGCGTGCAAATGATACACATTGTAAACCCCTTGGGTAGGATTAGGGGTGTGGAGTGTGTCCGTATTACACACCATAAAGTGTGCACGCGTAAACATCATATGCACTATTTTTGCCATATAAATGGTACGAGAAATTAAATTCGTGCTATAGATACTTTCATGAGATCGGGCTGTTATATCTCACAATTTTGAGTTTATATCTCACAGTTTTGAATTTATATCTCATATTGTGAGTTTATATCACTATGAGACAATTTCAAGATATAAAGTCTCAATATAAAGTCAATTCTGAAAAATAGTCAGATTTGCTAAACATATTTCGACTTTTTACTTGCAAGTTCACATTTCTCACTTCTGACTTTTTTTCCTCAGAATTGTAATATAAACTGCGAATTCTAACATCTCAGAATTCTGTATAATTGCGAGTCTATGTCTCACAATTTTGACTTTATAACTCTGAATTTCGAGTTTATATCTTGCATTTCTGACTTTTTAACTCATAATCGTGAGTTTATATCATAATATTGAAGAAAAAAAGTCTAAAAACCTGTAAAAATTGTAATTGAACTAAACTTTATATTATGAGTAGCTTGTAGTTTAACAAGCCAGTTTCAAAGTAGCACCCAAACACTGGATGCAACAGGAAGAAATGAGCAAAAAAACCAGCAGCATTTTCCTTTGCTTTTAGTCTCCAGTTTTATCCAGTTATCTCAACTAACAAGAGAAAAGGGTGTTAAATTTCATTTTACCTAGTACCATTAGCATGATCAAATATAGTAACGACCTCTCTGTAACCTTAGATGACACTAGTTTCACAGACCCAAATAAGCAATTTCCTCTATAATCCTCAGCAATGATGGAAGAGTCCCAATCGAGAACACACCACCCCAATCCATTATTGCACTAGTGAATTGGTCTATAGAGTCATTTAACATGCCAGTAATTAGCGTCCCTCCAGAGGCCCAGAGCGAGCGGTGTTCACCGCACCAGTGTGGAGCTCGGCGGCCTACAGCTCTATCTATAACTCTGACAGAAGCCTCAGCGCTGTCAGTCCCTCTGTGGCACCCTCCCCAATCTACAGAGAGGATGATGAATGCCCCATCCACTCTGACATCACAATCAGAGCGCTCTTGCAGTGCCTCTCTCTCTTGAACTCTCTTTGTCCTCTTGTCTTTCACTCGATCATTCTCTCACTTTGTCTCTCCCTTCAAACGCATTTTCCTTCCCTTTATCTCGCTCGCTCTCTTTCTCTATGAAGTGCCCCGTCTTTTTTCGCCACCTTCTTTCCTCTCCTCTCTTTACTACTGCTCTGCTGGAAACAAATCCTGTGACCAATCCAGGAACAGACATTGACTTGATTATTCCATTCTAAAAGAGCAGTTGCTGAATTATCGGCTATCAAATTCCACCTATTGTATATGAGCACAATTTGGAATTTGAAAAATACTGCCAACTTCTGCCATAACCCACAGAGATCGATTCCATCTCATCAAGACCTTTGGAATATGTATGCGCTGGCCATCTATAATATAGTCAGGGCCAAAAGTTGAGAAATGTTTGCACCGCTTCTACCCTGCCCACTTCTGAACCTTAGCCAACTTCTCAAGGCCATATTTGGCCCTTATGGTGCATTGTTGCACTTAATTATTCCACACACATATTGAAAGTATATACTGACCCAACACGGTACCAAACTTGTATTTAATGAGGTTCATATTTTCTTTTTCTTTTTTCATGGTTTGAGGGTATGTTATGCAAACCATGTTGGCATTTGTGTAATTTGACAAGCTTTATCACCGTAATATTTTCCCCAACTTTCTATAGAGTTTGATTGGATGCATGACCTTTGATATCAATAACAACAGATAAGCAAATCATTTACTCCTATTATGTAAGTTGAGAAGCATATTTATGTTTTTATCCATAGGAGCGCCTAAAGGGACATGCATGAGGAGGGGAAAAAATTAAATGGGTGGAAAAAAAATATATTTCAATCACTTTCAAACTTTTGCATTCCCCTAAAAAACTTTGTATGTTCGCACAAAACGCATTTGCATTCTCTAGCGAAGGCAGGGCCGGCCCGGCCCGAGGCATAAGCGAACTAAGCGGCTGCTTGGGGCCCCCTGGCCACTAGGGGGCCCCCCAATCGAGTTAGAAATTTTTTTTAGATGACTTAAACAAGTGACATAAATAAATGAATGAATGAATAAGACTGACAAGAAAATTCTGATTTCATGATCAAGATACCTGCCTACAACTGCTGCTGTGTCTGCCAGCGTTTAAGTCATGTGCATAATCTAGACACCTCGCGCGTGCATAGACAATTCATGCGCAACTACGCATAGTCACGGTATCGGTTTAAGTTGGAGAAAATAGACGCAGGGGAACTTAACCTTCTAGGTGTAAGAGTAGCAGTTTGAACTCTTCTCCACTTTATTATAGCACACATCAGATCACCAACTCCAAAAACCCGCGACACTCCAGTACCAAGTGCGCACGACCCATTCCTATATACGGCAAGCCCCGAGGGGAAAAAGACATTGCATACACACATACAACGAGCGCCAGTACATCATCACCGGTATTATAGTAACAGACTTTGTTGGATTCTGTCATGTACAATCCAATAAAGTCTGTTACTATAATAATAATAAAAAAGATTTTGAGGACAGTTACACTGTATTGAGACAGTTGAGAAATAATAATATTTTTACAGTTTTCAACAATAATTGTCATTGTTGAACCCTTGCTCTTATTATGTTTCTGATTCTTAGTTTTGTCATTATTTTAGCAAATGATTTATTTGATATGTTTTGAGACAGTTTGTTTTAAGAAGTTTCAAAGAGTTAGTAAAAGAGTAAAGTAAAAGTTAAAACTTTTTTATTTAAGTAGGCATCTATTTTTTATTAAGTTTTTTTTTGTAATACATGACCTCACTGTATTCATTTATAATGTATCATTATTGCGTGACATTTGTGTCAATAATCGTCAAGCACAGGTGACTTCCCGTAGTGGGAGGGGGCCCCCAAATCAAATTCTGCTTAGGGCCCCCAAAAGGCTCGGACCGGCTCTGAGCGAAGGCCTTTCAAGCGAAAGCATAGTAAGCGATGTTGATACATGATTTAATGAATATTTGGCTTATTTATGCTCTGTATTTTGTAATAACAAATATGACATTAAAAATAAATTAACGCATTTTAACAGACCTGCACCCATTTTTGCGTCGCAACTCCGCTGACCCACAAAAAACACTGCCCTAATATATGCCCTTTAATGTCTATCTGTCTCTCAGTGCCTGTTTACTTTAGTCCTCTGAGGTTGCACTGAAGTTTTTTTTTTCATGCACATTTGCACATTAAGAGGTTTGAAATGCCAACTCAGTCTCTTGGAGGATTTAGCTTGTAGTCACAGATACAACAGAGGCACTGCAGGAAGATTGTTATAGATGCAAAAATGCAAAGGGTGCATTCAAGCTTTAAAACAGTCCCTATAAAGCTGATCAATGATGAAATACTCCTGACTATCTGTGAAGAAACCAGTGTGTGATTTTAATTCCTTAAAAATTAACTTCTATAGAACACAAAATAAATAAATAAAATAATTAACTGGTCACTCTTTTCCATACACTCTTAGAAAAAAAGCTTCAGTGGGGTTTTATATAGAACCATTGGGTTCTTAAAAATATTGCCAAAAAGTTTCTATATAAGGAGAAATGTCTTAATAGTGTAGTCAATAATTTTATTGTTTAAAACTCATCTTTGATCACCACAATGACATATTTAAACGTTTTTTCATTGAAAATTTTTTTATTCATGACTTAAAATAGCTTGAATGTAATTCTACACCTTGACTACACCCTATACACATTCTATGAATATGCAAATTAGCCCCGCCTCCACTCACTCACACCAGCTCAGAGATCCACTCATCACACGTTGACGTGATTGGTTACAAGGTAGTTTGTGACATCAGAAACACCAGCGATTTCAAACCGCGTTTTTGAGACTCTCTTTGGTTCACTGCAGTTTTAAGGAGAAAATACTCAGCAATGGTGTTTACTTATGAATTTGCACATGGTTTGTCTTAAAGCATATTAAAAACACCACATGGACATATAAACAACATTAAAAACTTGATTTTCACCACAGAGGGACTTTAAATAATCACATGAGACCATTTAATAGGTTATTTATTTATTTCCCCTAGTGATAAAGTACGCTTACGAGCTGCTAAATTCGTAAAATTTAATTTAAGAAAATGTATTTATGAAAATGAGATGAATAATAAAAAAAACGAGATATTTAATTAAAATGAAATAGTTATATATGAAGTGCTGAAATAGAACTGGAGCTTCCAAGTTTCAAAAATGATGCACGGTCACCATAAAAATGTATTGAAAGTAGTTATTATATTACTTCTGCTCTAGTATATTCCAAAAATTGTTTGAAGAATTGTTTGATGACCATTGAAATTCTAAAATTCCACCCTGAATTTTTATTAAGCATTCATGAGAGAAGTAGTGATGTCTAGTTTGAGAGTAAATAATTATTTTGAGATTAATGAACTGGTTGATCCAGTTTTCAAAACTGGTCTGAATGATTAGTTCACAAATCAGACTGAATTAGATTGTCAAGTTCAACTCACTGACTCAATGATCCAGATCCAGCGATTCTCAGTTAACTGGAAGAATAACTGGAAGAAAAGAATATCAGTGAATAATGACCTTAATTTGACATTAATTCTCCATTTTGTGAGAATAAAAATATAGTAATCATACAGATTTGGAATGCCACGAGGAAGGAAAAATAATTTTTTTCTTCGATAAACTATCCCCAAGAATTAGAGATAAATCGGAAGATTTCTATTCACTTCATTAAATAATTCATTTATTTGTTCCGTCTTTAAATTTGAAGATTTAACCAAGTCTTTCCCTGCAGAGAAAATATATGGAGTGGAGGATTGTGGGTCTCTCAGCGTGGCCCTAAAACATTTTCTAATCCACTTTTATTCCTCACCAAGGTCTATTAATCTGGGGAGCAGATACTTATCCTCCTCTGATTTATCTGCTTATAAATGAGCTGACATATGGATGAGATTAAGCATTGGCATGGTGTAAAGTTTATAGTTAAGGTTTATGATTTAAGCCGGGCCTATGAGATTCCAGTGGCATAATGAGAGTCCACAAGTGTAATGTGAACCTCAACCCACTGGATTTTAGCCTTCAGGCCTGAGTGAGAGTAAACATTAGAAAGAGATAAAACCTTGAATGAGCTCATGCCATTTCTTTAAACATAGAGATAATTTCAATGGATGTTGCTTTTCATTTTCCATCCATTTCATTTGTGAGCTTCACCTTTAACCATTGTGTGCAGTAATGATCTCCAGTTACATAATTTATCAGTCCTTCTCAGGAAATATTCTTAATATTTTTTACTTCTACTTTCATTTATTTCTTTTACGATGAGATGAGGCGAGAACACTTGAATTAAAAGCACCAGAGACACACAATGAATTCTTTGATAGAGAAACTAACTCTCTCTGTCAATATATTATGACAATTGGCCTGTTTAACTAATGCAAATTCTAAAGCGCTTCACATCATTGGACCGTAGCCTAGTACGGAAACAAGAACAGAATACTGTCAGCCTGTGCATTCAATGAACAAATCATCCAATTACAAAAGCCAAATGAGAAAAATATCTCGAAACTCACTGGTGGACGCAATGGTGACAGCGTCAAGACTTCCCAAATCATATCATGTCTTTATTAAGAGGTGCTTACTTTAAAGCCTTATTTCAGTCACAAAACAATCTATTTATTCATGTTTTTCTTCTTTTGATTTTTTACTCCCCTGCACTGCCTCTCTATTACATTTTCACTTTGAACCAGCCAAGAGTAAACAGGCTCTCAAGGTTCCAGAAATAATCTGGATTAATATGGATGAGACATCTCATTAACAGCAAAAGATGGGGGATATTAAAGCGGTCCGTGAAAACAGTGGTGCAGTATCTCCGTGCTTTTCCTTAAAGTGTGGTGCATGACAGCACGACTGTTTGCAATAGAAGCCTTCCTGAGAAATGCTGCATGTTCTTAAAAATAAGAACAAATGTACTGAGAGAGAGAGAGAGGGGGGGGGGGGGGGCAGCGCTGCTCAATGAGAGTATTTCTTACAAATGTTCCACTTCACTGTGGTCACATTGAAGCTATTCAAGACGTCCTTTAGTGGAAGACTAATAACTCAGGTCTGTGGTCTTCGTAAATTGTTGACGACACCGGGTGGAATCACTGTCTGCCGAGAAAAGCAGAAGTGGTACATGATGGATAAACGAATAAGCAGCTATTTATATGCATCAAGGGTGAAAAGGAAAGAGTGCGTTTGTCACCCAGTGTTGATTGTCCAGGCCAGACGCTGAGACAACGTGCAGTGATGTCCGTAGAGTTTATTGCAGGAGAACCCAATAAATTGAAAGGTGCTGGCTTTGTCTTATTGCGCGTCTGCGTGCTTGCGTGTGTGTGTGTGTGTGTGTGTGTGTGTGTGTGTGTGTGTGTGTGTGTGTGTGTGTGTGTGATGGATAATGTACACAATTGCAGCAACTCAAACATGTTGGAAAATCAATGCTGGACATTCTAGATATAAACTAAACCCAATTTATACCGCAACAGACAACTCGCAACCATTCATCTGTGTAACAAACGTGAACTGAATTTTAACCTATCTTTCTCTGGGCTAGTTAAATAAAATAAAACAAATATTAAATGTTTACTTGCATAATAGTTTGTAGCTGAGGGTCAAGGGTGTGCGGACGTCCACGGCACGAAAATTACGTCAAGGAGACGGTGCGTGGACGGCCAAAGTATACTTTGGGCTTTAGTCTTCCACTGCCACGGACTTGACACTAGCATGGAATTTTCTCACTCAAACCGCATCAGTTTCTGATTGCTTTTAGAAAGGAAAAACTGATCAGCAGTTATGGGCAGCTTTTCTCCGTAATACTAGCAGTGAATATCTATGTTTGCGCTCTGGAGAATGTCAAAGGTTTCTATTTACAACATGTTTTTGCAGCAATTGGGCAATAGCCAATCAAAAACATATCTGTTGATTTCTTGAACGCAATGGCCAATCAGAGGTGTTTATGTTAGCACTGAACAAAAAATCCTGAAATCCTCTCTCATTATAACAAACAATTATGTAAATAAGAGATTCATTGTGCAGTCAGCTTTAATGATTATAACTGAACTTTGTGATATCGCAATGAACTAAGATGAGTGACAGCTTTTTAGTGAGGGAGTGCTCTTTCTGCCATGCTAAATCATGCATACAGTTCTAGCTTTTCTGGTAAAATGAACAGTGATTTGTGAATGTAGACTGTTTTAAAAAAAAGTTTATCAGGAGCATATATGCTGCGATGTTTAGTTCGTGCGACGACACGTAACTTGAAACTATTTCATGGAAATCAGTTTAAATGTGCTTTTAAAGGGGAAGCTCATCTTCTCAACCTTACCCTGGAGTTGGTTCATAAAATAAAAAAAATTGCTCCAGAAATCCAATGAGCTTTGGGCTCAACATCTTGTAAACTCTGACATAGAAAAGCATTAGGTATTTGTGATTTCTTTTAGCACTTTTCACTCTTGACTCCTTTCTTCTTCTTTCTTTCCTTTTGCACATATGAAGTCCCTTCTAGGTTTTTTGTCTTCTGGCGCATCCGCAGACAGTTTATTTCCCCCCAGGCAGTAAAACACACATACACACACTGAAGCCCATACACACACAGTCTCATTTTATAAAGTTGGCATTCCAATAGGGACTGCTGTCCTCCTCAAGGAGTATGAGAGACAAGTATTTTATTGTCAGAAGAAAACATTACCTCATCGTCACCTTACCAGCAATTGACATGCTGTTTGAGCGATGCTCATTGTCAAGGTTAATCGAAACAGACAGTCTTATGAAGATTTAGCACAGCAAAACAAGAGCTTATAGCTATTTGTCTGGCTGCTGGGGGAGAAAAGAAATGATTAATGATTAGGATATGTTATATAGCTATATAGTGAGCTCACACCCAGTGAACAACTGTAGAGAGGATCTGTGTGCAATTATTAGTAAATTGATCACTATTTAGCTTTTATTCCAATGGCATATGTCTAGGTTATATAAGATAAAGAACGAGAAAATAAAAATGAAATAAAACCACTAGTACAGGCAATCGTTTGACACTGACATCTTTAATTGGGTTTAACAGACTACAGGTGTCCCCCTAATGAATAAAGAATGAGAAATGACCATCTGCAATCTGCAAATCTGTAATTTTGCATAATTTTATATATTTTCAGATGCATATGTACTTTTTGACATAAGTACAGAAGCACAATAAATAATATTGATAATAAAAGAGTCCATAGTTGATACCAGTTTCAATACTAGAGTATAATCAAAATTATTCAGCCCCTGTTGCAAATCAGGTTTATTGGCAAAATTAACAGACTTTCAGCTGGTTACAATGAACAAATCAAACTAAATTAATTGAAGCTCAACACAGCAAATGTTTTAAGTGGTTAGCCCAAATTCAACTGAAAATGCAACTTATAATGACTCTTTTGCTGTTATGACCTGCTGCAAACGAGATGTATAACCAGACAACAGCTTCTGGCAGCGTTTCTGAGGAATCTTAGCCCATTCCTCATGAGCAATGGCCTCCAGTTCAGTAATAATCTTGGGCTTGCGTGCTGCAACCGCCTTCTTTAAAGGTGCAGTGTGTAAGAATAAATAGGTGCCGCAGTCAAATTCAAAATATCGGAGATGGTCCTCAGACTGGACGGTGCTCACACGGGTTGCCAGTTTGAGCACACGCAACAGGAATGAGCTCAATGGACAATGAAAATTGGCAAATTGGCAATGTGCAGTATCACAGACCAAAACAATAACAAACATTCCAGCCTGGAAACGCACATTTCAAAGTAAAATAACTGGCTTTAGAAGTGTTTTTCAGAGAAACAAGTATGTGAACTTAGCATGTTTCCTCAATATATGCAAACATATTATGGTAATTTTATGCTTTAGTAGAGTGAAAAAGTTTCATACAGCACCTTTAAATCCCACTAGAGATTTTCTATGGGGCTCAAGTCAGGTGACTGTGATGGCCACTGTATCTTCCAGGACTTCTTCTGCAACCAAGCCTTGGTGGAATTTGAGGTATGCTTGGGATCATTGTCTTGTTGGAAGCTTCAGCTTCCTTCCCTGACGGCACGACTTTTTCTAGGATTTCCTTATACTTTAATGAATCCATCATGCCTTCCACACGCTGCAGGTTTCCAGTGCCAGAAGATACAAAGCAGCCCCAGAGCATCACAAGCGCCACCATGCGTAACTGTGGGCAGAGTGTTCTTTTCAGCATATGCTTCATTCTTCTTCCTCCAGACATACCACTGATCCATTAGGGCCGAAAAGTTCCAGTTTTGTTTCATCGCTCCACAGAACAAAATCCCAAAATTTCTGTGGTTTATGAATATGATTTTGAGCACTTTTATTGTGTTCTGGGGTCTGTAGTGGGCCTGCCAGGAATCTGGTTGCAGCAATTGTTAGCTTGCTTTTTCAGCCCCCTCCAGGTAGTGTAACAACTGTTGCTTTAACTTTGAACTTGCAAACTATACTTCCAAAGGTGTGTCTAGGAACATTTAGTGTGTTTGCTTATTTTTGTATACTGTTCCTTGTTTCTGAAGGGTGATAATATCTTCTCTTCACTTTTTGGTCATTCTTTTGACCATATTTCTAACATTCTAACATAATTAAATAATTTAAAAAATATGCATGTAGCCTTCAAGTATTTCCCCCCCCCCAATAAAGTAGGGGTAAAACTTGCTTCAAAGAAGACACAGGCAAACAGTAACTATTTATACTAGTAAACTAATATTAAAGTGAGTAAACAAACTGTGTTTACTTTTTTTACTATTGCTCTTCAAGGCTCACAAATGAGCATGTGGGCATTTGAAATCAATAAGACGAAAATGAGTCTGTAAAACTGGTACTGCTGTAAGACTATCATTATTTAGTATCAACCTGGTACCAAGGTATACCTGTTCTTTTGACATCAAATTAAACTATAAACACAGAGTCATATTTCGTAGCTGAGAGAAATTGACTGAAAAGACAGCAGTAGGGAGCTAGCAAATTATTAGGCCCTAAATATATATTAATATATTAGTCTAGTATAAAATACTGTACATGTAATGTATGTGTAATAGAAATTAGTGTACGCAACGTTTTAAGTAACTGGCAGACTATCCTTTGAGACAGCACTCCGCATCTGTCGGCAAGCTGTCAGTGATCGTAGATAGAGTTGTATTCAACGCATTATCAGAAATGAGAAATGCCTGAAGTTGACAACCATCACACATCATAATAAAAAGCTTAATTTTAAACAGTCTGGACATCAGTTTTTGGGCAAGAACTGATTCAGATGTTGACACTACACATATATCTGACTGTCCCGTTGGCTAATTATTTCAACCAATCAAAGCACATAATTTATCATGAGTTAAAGTGAGCAACAGTGGGGTTCCGGATGTAAAAATCCCATTTATTTTCTCCACAGGAAGTGATTTTAAATGATTACTTATAAAACTTAAAAAACAGACCAGCTGTGATGTACAAGGTTGTTAATTGATGATATTTGCCATCAGCCCACATAATGTCAACTTATGTTAACTAGTGAAATTCGTGGTAGAAAAACTACTTTACTCATTCTTCTATAAAAATGAAAAAAAACGCCACCAATTAGAAAATCGAACAAACAAATCATGGCAAAATAACTATTTAGTTTCCACCCACTCTCACGAAGCACCGTGAATGATGTAATCGAGTCCTACACTCTCAAACTACTTCGATATTTGTTAAGTTGGAGAATTATTCAAGGATAAGAACCTTTTGCTCAATAACCTGACACTTAATTAATAGATGGAGGTTAAGCCCTATTTCAATGGAAGGAAGAAGGAACTGAAGCTATTTGCAAAATAAAGTGTCATAAATGTATGTAGGCTACTCTAGTTCAATTCAAAAAGATTTTTTTTTATGTAGTAATATTAAAATATTTGTGTGTATCAAATGTACTATGCACCTTTTGTAATAGGCTAAACATAAAATAAATTGTTTCCATACATAGGCTACGCAGCATGTTTAAACTGTTTCTACATACTCAGCATGTTTAAATCAATAGATATATATTATCCATCAGTTTAATTTCTATATGTCATTGGCCTCAGGGGATCGTAAGTTAGTTATTTCTCTCGTGAAGCCGTTACGCAGTCTTGTACCTTTGTCTTTTAGTCAAATTTGTGAAAAAAAAGTGTGATGTGTTATTATATTTACCTCATAGCTGGTAGGTTGGATTCATGGCTTATAAAACTCCTTAAACATTTTATTTTTATTTTTTTTAATCCCGATGGAAAGAATACTTCAAAAAACCAAAGCAGCTAAAAAAATTAAAAAAAAAGTGGGCGGGCACTGTTGCACTCTATAACGGTCAATCACGATGCTCTAATCTGATTGGACAACACAGTTCCATAAATTGTGTGGTGATGTCAGCGTTAGAATGTTATTCTTCAAGCATTCAAAAGGACACATTTCGCTATGAAAACCAGGAGGTAAGTGCAGCTTGGCATAATCAAAGATTATTTAACAGAAATATATTACTTTATGCTGAGATACTGTAGTTGACGTCGTCTTTATTTCCTCCAGTCAAGGCATCAAATATACAGGGTCCATCAATAGTTACTCTGTTTAAAAACGATTTCATATATAAACTTATTTATTGCCACCTACTAGTGGACACCACAGTGAATCCTAATCTAGTGCCCACATCTCTTAAATTATTTTGGCCTATTGTACCAAAAATGTATTTAAGGAAAACTCTCTTTCTTCCCACACGGTAACACACGTACATAAAGATGGGAGAATTTGCAGTCTACTCTTAAAGCAGGAGCTCGGCCTATTGCCAACAGGTGTATATGTCACAGTGACCTTTTTCTAAGCACATCTCAAGAGCTGCAGTGAATCAGCACCACGGCCCTCTACATTATTTAAGTGACTTCTCTAACAGTACACTAACAGCAGCGCTCTTACAGAAGAATAATAGCAGCGAATGTATTAAAGTTTCAGCCCGCTAGGAGAATTGAGAACTTGTCTGAACTCTATCAGTATGCGGAGAGCAGGCCTTCATTGGGATGTAAAACGCATATTTCCTGGGCTGTTTGAATTTGTGGGGCGTAACCACTGATCTAGAATAGGCTTGTTTGAAATGAGCAAAATCTGCGCAGAACTGATCACCGGCGATCAGCGCGAGATGCATGCCGGTTAGAAATGTGTCCGAGTGCGGTCCGCCTTGCTCTGATGTCATGCTGACGTGTGTCAAAAAACTCTCGCGACCGCAAGGCGCACGTGTCGGATTCTGCAGTCGCGAGCAGTTGCTCTCTACCGACTGCGCTGATCAAAAGCATGATGGGAAACGACTTGCTGACGGCACAGCTTAATGCTCATTGGTTTAAACAACCGTGATGTATTGTTCTCTTTTAAAATGTTTGATTTTAAAACTCTGATATCATGTTTTATGTGTATAAATGATGTGTGGATATCCCCAAAGCAACAAAAAACATATTCAAGCAACAAAACTTAAATTACATCCAGTTTATTAGTAACACCGTGCACGAGTGTGAATCCCGCGATATCCGCCTTTGATCTCACAGGTGTTAGATCCACTGCGAGAAGAGCGATTCCCTAATGAGCTCACGCGTTCTATTGAATCAATAGGAAATTTTACGATTTGACTGAAAAAAGATTGCCTAACGAGACACAGTTTTTAAATCTAAAGTATCCCTGTACATTCTCACAACGCAAACATCCTAAGCATTTAAATGGGTATTTGTTTAAAGTCGGAAATTTTTCCAACAAAATGGCAATTTATTTACAAAAGTAATAAAAAGCTGTATGAGAACACTAGTCGGCCTTCACTGAAGAGCTACCTTCACAGGTAAGAAAAACAGTTTGAAACTATTAATTATATAGTGAATGCTAAAGACCTATATTTTTGTGAATTGGTGAATATTCAGGTGAATATTGTTTAGTGGCCACAAATTAATAATACCTCAGCACGTTATACTAATTTGTTCCCTCGTTTTACTATATTGTGGCCACGTTGTAATTCGTTAAATCAAAACGAGGGAGGTAATTAGTTCAAAGTGTCCACGATTTATTGAAACGAGGGAACAAAGTCGTCGTAACAACGAATTATTTAGATCAGTGGACAGGGCGCATAAGAACGAGCAGAGAAAGAGAGCCCCGGCCGCGCGCGCGCACTCTCTCTCACCGCCTTCAACGAGGTCGGAAGACCGATTGTGTTTTATAGATTAGCAGTTTGTTCATATAAAGTGTTTGCTTAGCAACCACATGTTCAGGAAATGCATAATACAAATTGTATGGGCTAATGTAACGGTAAACGGACTCTGCACAAAACTCTTTTGAAGCTGTTAAATGGTGTCGCTTTGGACACTTAATTATGATTATTGCTGCTCTGATGTTTCTTACAGGCTGCTGTTGACTGTTTTATTGTTAAAGAAGCAGCAGCATTACCGTTAGCAGCTGATCTTGCCTCGGAGAAAAAAAACACGGGCATACCGACAATTTTGCATATAAATAACTACTTATAGGGCTTGAATTACAACCTGTGGCAGTTTTTCTACGTCCTTTTGTGAATGTCGTTTGTTTTACACTTGTATGCTGCTCAGCGGTTGGTTCATCTTTAAAGTGCCGTCGGGACTACCAATCTCTGTATAACGGCCGTTGGAGCTCACTGCTGGTAGGGAATCGTAAAATGGCCGCTCGAACACTTCCGGTGGCTTCATGCCTGATGGCAGTTTAGAACGTCATGAGCTATCCAGTCATTATATAGATCAGTGGGCATGACCCATTTGAATGGGATGTCCTGAGTCTCAGGTGTCCGTTATTTCCAAATTTTTCTGTGATTGCTTCTTTGACTGCTTCGAGCCATGAAAAGCAGAGCATTAATTTTAAATCTCTTTCAGGCACATCATGGCAAATTCAACTGGAAGCCCAGGGCTCCAGGGACAGCAGCAAACGGTTCTCCCCGAGAACACAGAACACCCAACGCCTGCCACCATCCGATCAAAGCAGCCTGAGGAAAAGGGCCAAAACAAGAGAAAAGAGAAAAGGACAGACAGCGGTGCCCCAAAGAGGAGCAAGAAGAATGACACCCGAAGAAAAGATGGATCGCTGGACAACTGTGTGGAGGCAAATAATAAACAAAGCCCCCTTTCTGCACCCCCTCGCATTTCTCTAAGAGACCTGATGGAGGCTGAGACAAAGTTAGTGTTCGGTGACGAACAGGACATTACCCACAAGTCCCTGGCCTGCACCGCCACACAATTAATGTGTCAAACGGCTGAAATAGGAGGGCCTCCGAGTGGACCTAATCTCAGCTTTCTGCCTCAAATTGACAAATGGCTCGATGTAGCTTTACAGGACGCCAACTCATACTACCAACTGAAGAATTATGCCACTGCAGCCAGCCGTTTCACTGCTGCATTAGAGGTACTCGATATTTAAATTTTACCACAGGCTTCCCGACCTACATGCCTTTATATGTTCATTTAACACACTGAAATTTCTGGAAAATGCGCATGAACTGTTATGGGGATCCTAAGGTGTTTGAAGTCATGTTTGCTATATGGATCTGCTTGGATGTTCGGGTTGATTGCAAGCATAATCTTAAGATTGCTTAGAAAAGTGATATCACACCTAGTTTCAGCAAAACACACGATTTGAGGTATCAATCAAAGGGAAAATAAGGCAGGACGATTAATGCATTAATTTAATATCTGATGCTTGTTCAAATGCCTAAAAACTAAGCCTGAATAATAGATATAACTGTGAGAGAACAATGATCATTTAAATAAGGTAATCATTCAGTACCATGGTATTTATCAAAGAACTAACATTCCCATCTGATACCATTGTAACTCTCACTGTATTGTTTTAGTCTTGTTGAATAGTCCATGGAAGTACAGTGTTAAAATGTAATAGTGTTATTAATTAAATGATTTAATTAAGTGTTAGATGGCAGCAAAGGTAGGTCTAATCTAAATGCAAAAAATATGGGAAATACAGATGCACAATAAAAAAAAATAATGGATTAAATGACGTCTGACTCGGCTGCTCTGTCACCTTAACAAAAGGTTATTGAAGATATTATGAGGCACAGAGCAGAGCTTTAATTAATGTTTACAAACTGTTGGAGCTCAAAGGCTCTTTAAATCATAATTCTGACCTGTTATTGCTGTTACCTGGATCCCACATTACCAGACTCCTAATGCGTTTATGTGGATCTGCAGAGTCTTAAACGTCACAGGTGTTCTTTCTTTTTTAATTTCTCTCCACTGAGATTAATACGATTTGTCGTCGCAGAATACATGAGGTTAGATGAGGTAAAGGCCATCAGGAGAATATTTAAAGTGGAAAGTATCTAGAATATTTTGCTTTTAAATAAGCTGTATGTGTTTATTGTTGAGCTGACAGTAAAAAAAAAAACTGTTCAAGGTAAAATTCTTTGTATTCGGCGTTGTGCATTGCATTCATGTTTAAATGATCTGAGCTCAGGTCACAGAAGTACATCAAGCAGATTCTTGAAATGTGACAGTGATGTGACTCTCTTTCATTAAAAAATATTTATTACATTTAATTAGAAAATGTATCAACTATCTTATAAGAAGGCACTACTCGCAAATACAATCTGTAAAAAACTACCTGTGAAAAGCAAGGTTTTATTTATTCAGTTATATTTCTCAATTAATGTATCACTACTTTCTCTCTCCCAGCTGTGTTCCAAAGGTGCTGTGTTTGAGAAACATTTAAATGCTGATTATGAAGAAATTTGTAAAGTTGCCAGCTACATTGAGTCCAGGATTGTGGCCTGCTATCTTCGAATGAAACTGCCAAACCCAGCTTTGCTGCATTCCTACAGGTAAATCACAGACAAGACAAATAGCACACACCATGACAATCTTCAAACCCCTGGCCCCCAAAATTGACAGCTGTATTATTCTAGTAGTTTAATGTCTAAAACAGTATAAGTACACTTTAAAAAAAAAAAAAAAAGATTTTTATTGAAAGAAATTGATTTATCCTTACTGTTATTCAGCAAGGATGTATTAAATTGATCAAAAGTGACAGTAAAGACTTTAATCATTTTAATTTCATTTTTAATTTTATTTATCAAAGTACCTTAAAAAAAATCCTAGACCGGAATGGATTATAATTAAATTACATAATAAATATTAAAACAAAACTTGTTACATAACGTTTTTTTTTTTTATAATTCACTATATTACGGTTTTTACTGTATTTTTGGGAGGGGTGCAGGAAACCTAAGAGGGGCCCTACAGCTTCAGGTCTTCAGACCTGCGGGCCATAATGATATCCCTAAGATCCCTCTTAGATTTTCTTAGCCACGCTCACCTTCTGACCTTCCCTCCAAGCACTCGAGCTGGGTCCAGAGTCAGAAGGGGTTTGGAGGGGCTGAAGGAGCCTGGGCTCGAAAAGGCATTTAGCGTTTGAACACTGAACCCTCGCCTCTCTGAACCTCTCAACTACCGTGTCTATGGCATTGCCCAAGGGCCAGAGGGTGAGACTGGGGCAACAAGGAGGAAGGATCTTTCCTTAAACCCCGAGAGGTTCAACCACAGATGTGTCTCTGTGGCAACCAGAGCAGAACCATAAGGGGGTTTCCCATCAGAGGAACCTTTTCACAGTTCCTAGAACTATTGGCGGAAGTACACATTTTTTTGGTGTGTTCGCACTGCAGGAACTAGGAACCTTCCGGAGGAACTAATTTAGCTCCTACTTCAGAGTCGGGCCTAAACCAGCACTATAGGTACTACCAGTGATGTTAGTGTCCGCTGATTGGCCGAACACGTTAAAGCGTTAAAACACCAGTACATGCCATTTTCAAAAAAGCCGTGTAAACACAGATTATAGCCTATATATATATATACATATATACTCCTGAAACTAGTAAATGAGGCACCACCAGCCTGACCTGCTGCCACGTAGGCCTTGCCCACCAGCCTAGATGACATCTGGCATGGCTAAGAGGGCAGGACCGGAGCCCTCAGGGACGGCACATCTTTTCATAACCATGTTCATGCAGTCCCTTCACATTCAAATAATTTGAGGCAGTGGAAGTTACCACGCAAGCCAAATAGGGTTTCCTCCACAATCTCAATGCCTCACCATGGAGATCAGGGAGAAACGTTGTGAAGGGGGAGTGTTGATGACCCGCCAGGAAACTCTCATTGAGTCTGCTTCGAACGACTTCCTGTTTATTCTCTGCGAATCAGTCTAGACTGAGTCTAGCTGTTTGGTAAAAGTAATGACTATTAAATAATCTTAAATGTTTCACTGCACACTGCTGGAGGACTCGTTGGTTAGCCTAAATTTGCACTTTACTAGAGCCTTCTTAGTGATTAGATTCTGGAACCGGCCTGGCTCAGCCGGATCTTTATGAACCAGAGTACTCTGAAATCGAGCTTGGAGAGATGGAAGAGACTGAGGCAGTGGTATAGACAGAAGCTACAGTCAGACGTACATTGTTTATAACCAAAGACTTTATACAGAAAGACGATCCACTCGTATTACTATGAATGGAAGAAAGGGCAACACGCAATATGATTGGATAAGTCCCAAAAAAGAAAAGAGCCAATAACTGATTGGTAAAGACATTGCGTCACTGCAGCTGCCGTTAGAACGGTTCCTATAGTGTTCTGAAACACCCCCTTAGGACTGCGCATGCGCATTAGCTTGTTCCAGCCTGAAAAATGCAGTTTTTTTTGTCATGATACCAACAGTTTTGAAGAATTTGATGTGTCCCTATTCAAAGTGCTACAGTTGCATGCCAGCGAGGCATTTCAAAGATGGCCACCGAGTGAAATTACTTGTTTTAAACTTGTCACAACTATGTTGTGTTCTGTGAGGTGAATAATCCGGTTGTCATGACAACAGTGCGAGTTATCATATACAGGTCCTTCTCAAAAAAATAGCATATTGTGATAAAGTTCATTATTTTCCATAATGTAATGATACAAATTTAACTTTCATATATTTTAGATTCATTGCACACCAACTGAAATATTTCAGGTGTTTTATTATTTTAATACTGATGATTTTGGCATACAGCTCATGAAAACCCAAAATTCCTGTCTCAAAAAAATAGCATATTTCATCTGACCAATAAAAGAAGTGTTTTTAATACAAAAAAGTCAACCTTCAAATAATTATGTTTAGTTATGCACTCAATACTCGGTCGGGAATCCTTTTGCAGAAATGACTGCTTCAATGCCGCGTGACATGGAGGCAATCAGCCTGTGGCACTGCTGAGGTGTTATGGAGGCCCAGGATGCTTCGAGAGTGGCCTTAAGGGGTTCAGGTCAGGAGAGTTGGCAGGCCAATTGAGCACAGTAATACCATGGTCAGTAAACCATTTACCAGTGGTTTTGGCACTGTAAGCAGGTGCCAGGTCGTGCTGAAAAATGAAATCTTCATCTCCATAAAGCTTTTCAGTGCTCAAGTGCTCCAAAATCTCCTGATAGCTTGCTGCATGGACCCTGCCCTTGATAAAACACAGTGGACCAACACCAGCAGCTGACATGGCACCTCAAACCATCACTGACTGTGGGTACTTGACACTGGACTTCAGGCATTTTGGCATTTCCTTCTCCCCAGTCTTCCTCCAGACTCTGGCAACTTGATTTCCGAATGACATGCAACCACTGAGCAACAGTCCAGTGCTGCTTCTCTATAGCCCAGCCCAGGTTCTGCCGCTGTTTCTGGTTCAAAAGTGGCTTGACCTGGGGAATGCGGCACATGTAGCCCATTTCCTGCACATGCCTGTGCACGGTGACTCTGGATGTTTCTACTCCAGACTCAGTCTACTGCTTCCGCAGTTCCCCCAAGGTCTGGAATCGGTCCTTCTCCACAATCTTCCTCAGGGTCCGGTCACTTCTTCTCGTTGTGCAGCGTTTTTTGCCACACTTTTTCCTTCCCACAGACTTCCCACTGAGGTACCTTGATACAGCACTCTGGGAACAGCCTATTTGTTCAGAAATGTCTTTCTGTGTCTTACCCTCTTGCTTGAGGGTGTCAATGATGATCTTCTGGACAGCAGTCAGGTCGGCAGTCTTACCCATGAATGCGGTTTTGAGTAATGAAACAGGCTGGGAGTTTTTAAAAGCCTCAGGAATCTTTTGCAGGTGTTTAAAGTTAATTAGTTGATTCAGATGATAAGGTTAATGGCTTGTTTAGAGAACCTTTTCATGATATGCTAATTTTGAGACAGGAATTTTGGGTTTTCATGAGCCAAAATCGTATGCCATCGTATGGTTTTCGTATGCCAAAATCATCAGTATTAAAACAATAAAACACCTGAAATACTTCAGTTGGTGTGCAATGAATATAAAATATGAAAGTTTAATTTGTATCATTACATTATGGAAAATAATGAACTTTATCACAATATGCACATTTTTTGAGAAGGACCTTTATGTGTGAGAGGCCGCTGTCGGCTCACACGCACTTCTCAGGAACACGCACTAAGTAACGGCTGAGCTCAATATTGTGACTTAATAATGCGGTTTCTATCTCAAAAACCGTATACAGTATATGTCTCCTGAACACTTTTTATATATGGTGCGCGTCTCGTTGTATCCTTATGTGATACTTTTGTGTCCTTTTGAAAAGTTTGGGCCTGGTTGCCATTCCCCGCCATTTGATGGAGGAGCGTGTGCTAGACATTTTCCTAAATGTGTCCTTTTGTGGTCCGAAAAATAAAGAAGGACATATGGCATTGGAACAACGCCAGGGTGAGTAAAAGATGACTTACTCTTCATTTTAGGGTGAACTATCCCTTTAAGCTGGTTCTGTAAAAAGTGGCCATCAGCACTTTTTTCAATCAGCAATGTTCAATCAGTAATATAAGTGATCTGCAACATTTACCCAAAGTAGATGGATGTTGATTGGTGTGTTTGAGTGTAGCGTGACAACAGTCATTTTTGAAGTGGACGGTGAGAATAAAGCCTCCTGACCTCCAGTTAACTGAGTCTGCTTTAGCCAGTTAGACATGCCCCTGTGCTGTTCTCCTTTGCTCCTCCATTAGCGAGCGAGAAAGAGAGAGAGGGTTTGTGGTTTCTCACAGCAATAACTCATCCTGGCTGTATTGTACCCTTGAAAAGTTCTGAACAGCTTAAGAAATGAAATGCAAGCCTTTGCAGCTCCCCTCTGTTGACTAGAGGGCGATGAGAACAGGCAATTTAAAACTATAGTTAATGTAAAAAAAAAATCAATTGATCAAAATGGAATAAGTGATTTCTCATTGACATCAAGTAGACAAGTAATGGCCACTTTTAAAGGAACATGCCGACTTTTGGGACTTTAGCTTATTCACCGTATCCCCCAGAGTTAGATAAGTCCATACACACCCTTTTCATCTCCGTGCGTGCTGTAACTCTGTCTGACGCACCCACCGCTAGACTAGCTTAGCAGAAAGACTGGAAGTAAATGGCTCCAGCTAGCATACTGCTCCCAATAAGTAACAAAATAACGCCAACATTTTCCTATTTATGTTGTGATTTGTATAGTCACAGTGTGTACAAATAACAAGGTCATATGACACAAATACAAATACAAAGTCACAGGCATCTTTTAACCGTATACTGGGAAATATATTCTAGGAAGGCAAAGCACTGCTACTTGGGCGGAGTGATTTGCGCGACACTCTGAGCGAACTCTCTGCTCCTCCCCACAGGGCTTCTCAGGTGCTGTGAGCAAATCACTCCGCCCAAGTAGCAGTGCTTTGCCTTCTGAGAATATAGTTCCCAGTATGTATACGGTTAAAAGATGCCTGTGTCTCATATGACCTTGTTATTTGTTTAGAAAGGCTAGCGGTGGGTGCGTCAGACAGAGCACGCACGGAGATGAGAAGGGTGTGTTCTTATCTAACTCTGGGGGATACGGTGAATAAGCTAAAGCCCCAAAAAGTCGGCATGCACCAAATCTATCTCCAATTATAACAAGTCCTGCCCAACAATTAATTTGGAAATATATATTATACTAAAAATAATTTTGAAAATGTATTTATTAGTTAAATGCTTGACCAAATTGTATTATCATCAAATTTTGTCTAGAGATTGGAATTAGGTAACACATGCCTGGTTAACGTGGAGGCCATGCCTCAGAAATAGAAACACATGCTACAACATGTCTGCAAATCTTGTCAGCCCCTGTCCCATCTGTCAGTGTTGTTGCTAGCAGTGTGTTATTTATTAAATATAGAAAATGGTTTTCAGTGAGAGAGCACTGGAACATTAAAAATAAACCTGACACTCAAAACAGCCTAGAAATGTAATCGTATACAGGGAAGGTAGGGGTGAAGTCACATGTAAAACACATGTATAACATGTTCTGTAGATTTAGATTATTATATAAAGAGTTGAGGTATGAAATATGATAGAGGGAAATATGAGTTTAATAGAAGCAGATGGGTTGTCGTGGCAACATTATGAGCCATATGTAATGCAACAACAATTCTTGAAATCCAGTTCTCAGTCCACAGCATATTAAATGCACACTGTCTAACAGCCAGTTACAGAGCAGTTTAAATTGTTCAGGGAAATGCAATTTTGGAGGAAACAACATGCAGCATGATTTGGCTGGCCTCAACCTTTTTCCCTTTTTTTTTATTTAACTCAAAGCATACACACTTAAAAAGTATGTGGAACATATTTTATTTTGTAGATTGTATCTCCTATTATATTACACTTAATGTAGAGTGTGTGTGTGTGTGTGTTTCAGAAGCCAAGATATAACAAGTAAATTTAAGGTTTCTACTTTTTTTTTTTTTTTTTTTTTTTAAAGAATCTACTACTAACATTTAAAAGAAAAGTATAACGCATAGATATTTACATAAAAAGCACAACTGTTTCAATGTTGTTAATGATAAGAAATGTTTCTTTAGCACCAAATCAGTATATGATTTCTGAAGGATCATGTGACAATTAAGACTGAAGTAATAGTAGGGAGGTTAAGTGACTTTTGACTTCAAGTCATGATGCAAAGGTCCCCTTTGGTATGGAAGTACCTTAGGGCCATAGAAATAAATTTATCCTAAGACACAAGTGAGATCACATTTTGGATCTTATATAATCACATTTTTTAAAAATGGCCACCGACCATACTTGAGAGGCCCATATCTTTGCTTCTGTTATAGCTATAATGACAAATTTGGTATCAACGTGTACATTTTTGTGGTCAAGGAGTCCAATAAAATAGGTTCCAAGACTAAAAAACAATAATGTTGTCCTTACCATGACAATTGGAGGTGAAGTATGCATTTTTTTATAAAAAAAAAAAAAAAAACGCATGCCAAACATACAGTCCATTCACAACTTAATAATTTCTTTGTTTAGGTCTGCTTTGCATGCGCCCTTTACAGTACTGGCTGAAGACGCGAGTCCCGCGTCGAGCATGGGCATCCGGTCGTTTACGTCTCAAGGTAACTCAGAACTGTGTCACAGCTTTGGAGCCCTGGAAGGTGGTCGACTGGTATCAGACAGGTGTAAACCTGGGGTAATCTCTAAACTGAAAGTGGTTTCGACAGACGCCTCCAATTCGGGCTGGGGCACCCTCTATGAGGGCAGACTGACTTTTGGCCTGTGGTCAAGCCAAGAAAAGAGCTTGCACATAAACTGTCTAGAGATAAAGGCGGTCGAGAACGCCTTGCGTTTTTTTCTTCCCCTTCTAAAGGGTCACCATGTCCTTGTCCACACGGACAACATGTCGGTGGTTTCCTACATAAATCGCTAGGGTGGTCTGAGATCACGGAACCTTCATGCACTGGCAGAACGCCTCCTTGTATGGGTTCAGCGCAACCTACTCTCGCTGAGAGCGGCGCATGTGCCAGGCCATCTGAATGTGGGTCCAGGCAGGCTGTCCAGGGTAGAGGTGGGCACAAATACATCAAAAACTATTTTGTTACAAAATACAAATACTGGCTCATGAAATGTAACAAAATAAAATACAAAATACTGATGTGAAAAATGTATTTAAATAAAATACAAGTAACTAGTATTTTGAAAATACAAAAATACTCCCACAATAATCTTACGTCTTTTTTTATTGCTGAAAGGTAAATAACACAAATAGTAGCAATAACACAAATATGAGTAAATTCAAAATGGCGAAGTAGCAAAATAAAAAAATATGGGCATCTGCAACGCTATCTCACGACCAATTCGTACAAATTTGTTCGAGTGATTGGTGACTAATTCGTACAAATTCATACGACCTCACTCCTACGGATTCGTACGATTTGTCTAAACCCACGTGAAGGGTAGGTTTTGGGGCAGGGTCAGGGGTAGGTCATTCGTATGAATTCATACGAGTTTGGCTACTCTTAAAATATGAGTGAGGTCGTATGAATTGTTACGAATTAGCCACCTCATAAAATTCGTACGAATTGCCCTCTACAGGGCCTGAAATAGCTCCCTCAGAGGTAAATGGCATGTATAGCTAAGTTCACATCAATGGTGTGGTAGGCTGCCCTTAATAGCAAAACTGTTTGATGTAGGCTACGTAGCCATATCACTGTTACTCTACTCGTGCCTTAAGGCTTGAATAAGTGTAGAGAGACATTTCCTCTCCACTGGCTAAGGGAGGGGAAACAGCCATAAATCTATATGTTATGTGCACTAACAGCTTTAATGAGGAACTTTATTGAAAGGTCGATAACAAAAATAGTAGCAATAATACAACTATGCTACAAAAGAGAAAACTAAACCATTGTCATTTGGGCTAGTTTTTTTTAAGTACAACCAACTTGGCAAAATCATTTACTATGGTGATTTTTCTTAAGTATTTGAAATACTCTAAATAGACTCCCTCAAAGTATTTTGTTACAAACTACATTTTATTTTTTCCACACCTGCGAAATACAAATTACAAAATACACTAAAGTAATTAAGTACGTATTTTAAATACATTTAATTATAAAGTAAATACTTAAAATTAAATACTGCCCATGTCTGGTCCAGGGACAACGTTCCCCCGGGGGAATGGTCCTTCCACCCTCAGACAGTTCAGCTGTTGTGGGACACCTTTGGCACAGCGGAAGTCGACCTCTTTGCGTCTCAAGACAACGCTCAGTGTCCAATATGCTCCACAAAGAACAAGGACGCGCTGGCCCATCACTGGCTCAGCCACCCTCTCTATGCTTTTCCTCCGATCACGCTGTTACCACAGGTAATCAAGCGTATTAGGGAGAATGGTTTCTCTGTGCTTCTAGTAGCTCCGTTCTGGCCGAACCAAGTTTCAGAGCTTGGCTCCGTGGCCTGTCTCGTTGAGGAGAGATCTCCTCTCACAGGCCGGGGGTACGATTTGGCACCCACGACCCGAGCTTTGGGCTCTGCATGTGTGGGCCATCAACGGGTACCCGTCAGTCTCCCCGACGGAGTGTTAAACACGATTACGCAAGCTAGAGCGCCCTCTACTAGACGACTTTGCTTCCAAGTGGTCAGTGTTCTCAGGTTGGTGCTCAGCTCGCAACCTGGATCCACAAGATTGTGGGGTGTCGGAGGTTCTCTCCTTCCTACAAGAGCTCTTGGATAAGGGTAGATCCCCATCCATGCTCAAGGTATATGTGGCGGCTATTGATGCATTTGTCAAACATGCGCATGGCCAGTCACTGGGTAGCAACGACCGCTTCCTCAGGGAAGCTAGAAGGATGAACCCTCCTCGTCCCCCCTCGGTTCCCATATGGGACCTTTCCTTAGTCCTGGAGGCCATGAAGGGTCCCCCTTTCGAACCTCTACAGTTTGTGGACCTTAAGTATCTCTCATTGAAAACCGCCTTTATGGTGGCTATCGCCAGCGCGTCGTGCCTTGAGTTTGGGCCTAATGACTCCAAGGTCATCCTCAAACCAAGACATGGTTATGTCCCCAAAGTACTTGCCATTCCTTTCAGAGCACAAGTCATCTCCCTTTAAGCCCTCTTCGGATCTGACAGCGAGTCTGACGTGAATCTCCTTTGCCCAAATAGGGCCCTGAGAATTTACGTGGAACGTTCGGCTGCTTTCAGACAGTCAGGACAGCTCTTTGTTTCGTTTGGTGGCCGATCTAAAGGTCTAGCTGCCCCGAAACATAGCGTCCACTGTCCCCCTGGAAAGGCTATCTCACTGGCTTATACATCTAAGAGCCCTCTGGGCGTCAGAGCTCATTCCACTAGAGGCATGCCTCTTCGTGGCCTGGTCCAGTGGGATTTCCCTTCACGATATCTGTATGGTGGCAAGCTGGGCCTCTCCGTCTACATTTATAGTTCCCGCACATATGAAGTTCCCACGCTCCAAGCTAGACCGTTGTTAGTTTCGTTTATCCGCTCAGTTCTGCCGGACTCGCTTCCGCGGACTGCAAAGTTTTCAGTTCAGGCTGGTTATTGCCTCCCCTGACTGTTATACAGTGTTTAGCACCCTCTATGCATTTAAGGTAACCACGTTTGCCATATATCATTCTTATTAAGCCCATTCCCAATGTCGGCTTTTTATATCCCCATATCATATGAGCTCAGGGCGCTCGCCCTTAGGTCAGTGTTGTTGTAGATTTAGCACGCACAGCGTTTTAAATTGGGTTCCCGTAGCGTAAGCTAGCTTACGCAACACGAGAGTACTCTCGTAAAAAAACGTCTCGGTTAGTAACGTAACCTCGGTTCTCTCTAGAAGAGGGAACGAGTGTTGCGTAACCCTGCCGTGCTTGTGCTACCATCTGGTTTCGCTTCAGTCGATGAAAACCAAGGAGCATCCTATCGAGCTCTGGCTTATAGGCATAAGCCACGCCCATTCGCGCGGGACGTGACGACTGAGGGCGCCGGCGCCCTCATTGATGCTTACGTCACGAGCAGTCCCTCGATAGGTTGCAGCAGTTGCTGCAGAAAGGCCAATAGGCGCGCAAGCTGCCTCGCCTAGGTCTGCTAGCTGCAGCAAGTGCGTTTTAAATTAATACAAATTATAAGGATAATTTTTGGCTTCAGTATTCTCGAGAAAAGAGGTTAAGGTTTTTTTTTTTCCATAGTCAACTAGCTAGCTAGTTATTAGTTATCTAACATTAAAAACATTTTTTCTATTTAATGAGAAAGTCATACGAACCTCAAAGTGTTAACCTGTCACCTCTGACCTTCAACAGCTGTCACAGCTCCTGGTGCAGAGGGGATGTGTTGTTGCAGGAACTGATTTGCTATAGGCTATTCCTGACTGGTCGAAATCTCATGCTACTTAGGACAAATGTAATGTACAGAAGTAGCTGCACTGCTTAAATACAAAATTAAATACAAAAAGTAAAGTCACTCTGATGACACAATTTTTTATGTGAAATGTGCATATTTACCCCCAGTTTTAATGGTATGGGGAAAATTACTATTTTTTTAAACTTGAAACCAATTTTATTGGATTCCTTGACCCCAAAAATGTACACTTTGACACCAAATTTGTCATTATAGCGATAACAGAAGCAAAGATATGGGCTCTAGAGTATTCTCAGCGCATTGGCGGCCATTTTTGAAAAAAACATGTTTATTTCTGATACAAAGTGTGATCTTACTTGTGTCTTAGGATAAATTTATTTGTATGACCCTAAGGTACTTCCATAGCAAAGGCGACCTTTGCATCATGACTTGAAGTCAAAGGCCTATTTTTTTGGGCTTAACCTCCCTACTATAATGGCTACTGAAAATTCAGCTTTGCCGTCAAATAAAAGTATAAAATATATTAAAATAGAAAACAGTTATTTTCAACTGATAATAATATCTCACAGTATTACTGTTTTTATTGTATTTTTGATCATAACTACAATCTTGGTGAGCATAAACTAAAAAGAAATTCCTTACCAACTCTAAAACTCTATTTTTGAAAGGTAGTAAAGACCTCCACTACACCATAGAAAGAAAAAATTTAGAAAAATAAATAAAAACATAAATATCCCACTTTTCCTGTATTCTGCCTATAACAGCCCTACCATTTGATATTGTATTTAAATGTGAAGCTTACCAGTGTGTTACTAATTACTATTAAAGCACCATATTTTTCTTGCATAGATTAACACTGGAAAAAATAACGAATTAACCTATTGTACAAAGCATGAGAACAAGATGACACCAAGTTGGAAAAAGATGAAGAAAAATGACTGTATAATTCACACATCGTAGCTCACACATACTGTATCGTACTGTATCTGTAAGTTTTTGGTTTGCTGTGTTATGTTATGTGTTGATATACAGAATATTTGCACAGAATTCTTAGATATTCACCAGTGGCGAATAGTCCTTCAGATAAGGACTCGGCACAGCATTCAGCTTCACATTGCTGTTACTGTACACATACAAAAACTCATTTGCTGTCAACTAAGATGTTTTAGAACAATGAATGAACACCTCTCGTACACCTGAATGGTGTAGACAGACAGGTGTGATGAATACAAAAAAAAAACAGGAATCATGCATACAGCTGTAGTAGCTTGCATATAATTAAATGTTTTTTACCAAAACAGCACATCTGCAATTTGGGCATGCAACGCTTGTCAGGCATCTACTATTCTTAAGGGCTTGTGATGATCATACAAAGATAGCAGGTTTGTCGAAAGTTCATGATTACACTTGTCCATATTTTAGCTACCAATGTTTATCAAACATAGTTTATGTGCACATATTTGATTGCAACTGATCCAATGAGGTATATTTTTACTTTATATCTAGAATAATGATGGACTGCAGCAGTTAATACAGGTAGGCTATGTCAGAATATGTTAATGACACGGGGGATTATTTAAAAAAAGTTGATGATGAAACCAGAACCTTGAAAGACAAATGGATAAAGTATGCTTTATTCCCCTTTCTGCAACTATTACATTCAGTTCTCTTTGCTTCATTGTCTTATTTATTGGGAGGCCGCAGTGCTCAGAAGAAACTATGTGGCGCATCACTGAACATGTATTCATGAACACATCCCAACTATAAGGTTCTACATATGTACAGTACAGCGCTAAGTCAGCATTCTCTGGCCTGAACATTATCGCATCAAGCTCAAGTTCCATTTAGGCCCATGTTTTCTCTTATATGGGTATATTGGGATAAAAATGCGGTACTCCTATATTAAAATATATATCAATTTGATTTTCTTTTTCAAATGTAAAAAAAAAATAAAAAAATAAATGAAGCTGTGAAGTCATGATTGTTCTCTAAGACAGACCTTTTTTCAGACCTTCTTTTAGATTATATCCAAACGTTAACAAATATGAAATACCTTACTTATACTGTTCACTGTTAATACAATATAATATTATTTATATATATATATATATATATATATATATATATATATATATAATATATATATGAACATTTAAAAACTATCTTTAAAGCTGTGAAGTCATGTTTGTTTTCCAGACGGACCTTTAAAATGTATATCCAAGTGTTAGATTTGATTTTACTGTACAGTACAAGTGCACGGTATTAGTTGAGTTTTTGTTTTTTTAACATGATTGACAATGAAAGTACAAGCTGATAATTCTTCAGTCTGCTGTTAGGCCACCCTAGTGTTACATTCAGATAATTATGGCCTATGAATAAAGTAGATCAAGAGCCCTAGTCTATGGTCTCTCAGAAATGAATCCAGTGAAGTAGTCGAGCTGATGTTCTGAATACTTTAAACCCCTTTATAGATTACTCCTTGGCTTGTATATTTATCTGCCTGTTTCAGGGAAGGAAATATGGAGAGAATACCTTGGATGTCAATTGTTATCTCTCCATTCTCCGCGAAGGAACTCGCTTTGAGTTGCCATGAGGATGTGGGTGGAATCCCATCAAAGACAGCTTTGTTGATTCCTGTCGAACAGATTTTGTATATATTAGCTCCGTGCACGACAGGCAGGAATGCAACAACACAATTCAGATAAAAATACAAAGGTAGCGGCTTTTGTGTTCTGTGTGATGACAATGCTTCTAAAGCGTTTAAAGTCGTAGGGCTACATGCCTCTTCCTGTCATGTTCTTCAGGTTGGAGGTGCAATTTTCGAACAATGTTCCTTTTCAGTCTGTCACCGTGCAAAACTAAGTTGTGATCTACAAATAATTATTGTCAGGCTTCTTGAGCTACAGGCTTCTCAAGGTAAAGGCAGACAGAGCGACATCAAAACAGCTTCCTCTCATGTCTTTTTAACTGTTAATACCGTAATGTTAATTATTGATTATTAATGATGCAAAACTCTATAATATATATATTCCTCATCGTACCGAAGATATATCACATTTATTTCTCCTTTTCTTTTTTTTTTTTTTTTTTTTTTGGTTAGACCTTATTCCATATACCAGTAAAGCATTCACTCTAACCTTTTTAACATCACACTTGTGATGTTTTGGCCAGAAGCAGAAGGTTAATAAAGGTCAATGTTATGCACAAATGTAATTCAATATGACAAGTTTTCTGAGTAGTTTTGTTATGTTAATGAAATGTTAATGTATTTGGTCTAGATCTTCTACGCTGCTACTGCCAATAGATACACAGACACACTGCTGTGAGCATGTAAAACACGGGTTCTCAACATCCAGGCTGCATTTGAAAACGCAGGTAGCTGACTTGTTGCCTTGCTCCCTTATCAAGCAATGACTTTGTAAGCAGCGTTCGCTCTCAAAGGTTCCTCACACAACTGATTTTGGACAGGCTTCTGAGGCAGCATAACAGTTTAATGATCTACAGCAAAAATAACTAAGCAAATATTCAATTAGTACAATAGTAATTTCTCACTATAAATTACATCAGAGTGGAAAACGGTGGTTAAAAATGTACATTTACACACAAACTTACCACCAACTGCAACTTTCAGATGCCATCTTTATTTATTTTTTTAGCTCAACTGTCACAGAATGGAAAGTACAGGATTGTGAGATATCAAAAGTAGCGAAGGATGCATCTATGCTGCCTTCGAAAATCGATCAGATGAAGGTATAACAGGAGACAAGAAGTGAAGCTAACATTGGACTCTGACTTGCCTTGATGCCTTCATTCCTTGGAATGCATCCTCCAAAGGCAGCATTTTTAAACTTTCGGACACAGCCCCACTTTCCTGCAGAGTTTAGCTCCAACCCTAATCAAACACACCGTAACAAGTTAATCAAGGTCTTCAGGATTCCTAGAAAGTGACACGCAGGTAAGAGCTAAAATCTGCCTCGTGTAAAAGTGGACCTCGAGGGCCACAGTTGAGAACCTCTGATGGAAGATGTACTGATGCTGCATGAATAGACATACATAAATCCTGTAGCAGATCTAGGCAAGTAGAGGTGGGGAAGCTGGAATATTTCAGAGGAAATCTGATAATGCACTGCAGGACTAGCCTACAATGAACAATGAATTAGAATATTACATTTTTGAGCATGCAATCTCAATTGGTTGCTTTATCAGCAGAGACTAATCAGCTTCTGCCATTTGGGTAATGGTGTGATTGCTTGCAGATTGCATGTAAAGAACCTGTCAGACTGTGCCATCTAAAGTTGAACTGAACTTAATATATGTTCAAATGCCCAAACATGCCTATCAAATGTTAAAAAAATAGAGGAAAATGATAGTGAAGCTAATGTGAAGTCAAATTGCACATTGATTGTGAAAGATAAAAGGCTAGATTTAGTTTCGAGTGGTTGCAGTAATATTAAATATTATATGGCCAACATTAAAATGTTATACCATTTGTATTAATAAGTTAAAAATAAAATAATATAAACTAAAATCATTCATTTTAAATGCTACAAGTGAATTTAAGCTTCACAACGTTATATTGTAAAATACAAAAATGTTAGATATGCCAAAGATTACACATTTTATAGTGTTAAATTATTAGTGTTTTTAAAGATGAACTTTAAATTAAAAGGAAATAAGCATGTACAATTAAATATACAATATCAGCTGATATGATTAAAAAAATCTACCAGTAAAATAACAAATATTGTACCAATATATTGTGCATCATTCTCTACTTAATCTCTCTCTCTCTCTAAATATATATAATATTATTCTTGTGCAATAAATATTATAGGAGAACAGTTTGGGTTTTTTATAATTTGAATTTGATTTGGGGTTTTAAATTTTGAGAAATTATTCTCAAGCTCAAAACAATAGTGCCCAGAACAAATAAAGCTTTGACCAAAAACTCACCAGCTGTAGACAAACACAATGATGTTTATCAGCTGTTAGGTAACACGCCACTGGTGAATATAATCAAGATGGGCAGAGAAACAATCATCAAAAAAAAATAGACTTCAAAATAAAAGCAATGACCTGTGACTTCAAAATAGAAGACAAAATGAGACATTGGAAAAAAATCCTAAAAGATGAAACAACAGCAACTCCAGAACACAGTCCAAATTTCAGTGCATCAGAACCACATTTGATATAGTCTGACCTCTCTGCCCTCTGTGACTCAGTTATGTTTTCACTCTCAAAATTCACAGATAGACCACCGTATAAAAAATGTATAATGGACATTTCTATTAATTATTAAAATAACTTTCTGTCATCGTCTCCCTGCCTTGTCTCACAGGTTGAGGTCAGAAGTGCAGCCAGTGAGGAGGTCTCAAAAACAAAGACAACAGCAGACAACATTCCTGATATGATTCTGCTCAATGTCTTTTATTATTTAGAGGTTTAATTGTATTATTATGAACCTTTTATTCATCTCAAGTCCTCAATCTGTTCACTGACCATCTGACATTAAGCGATTTCTATGGTAATTTTTAGTTTTTGTCCTGTGAAAACTGAATTTTGAAGATGCTCACCCAAGTGGACACATTAGAAATTGTATTTGAATTGCATTGTAGTGTGGACTGTAAAAAAAAGTATGTGTTCGAAAATGATGAGGTATGATTAGTCATGTGACGCATATTGTACCTATAGATAGGCTGGTTATTCCATCATGTACATCTGCTATTCACCCTTACAGTGTTGCTAAAGGGTAAGTTTACACGACAACGATGTACTAAAAACTGAAAAGATTTTCCTTTGTGCTTTTCGCAGACGTATAAAAATGCTGTATTATGCATGCCAGGCCAGTAGTTGGCGATGCCACTTTGTAAACAAATACCATGCACCTATAGACTGAACACTTAATACGCATGTGCATGACGTCAGCATTTTCAAAAATGCACGTTTTTGTAGTTTACACTGAGACAATTGTATTGACAATTGTACAACTGTATTGTTTTCAAAAACTTGCACTATGAACCTGTTTTCAAAAGTTTGCATACAATGTTTTCCGTTTTTACTAAAAATGGTTTAGTGTAAACGGCCTCAAAGATAAATGTTACTTTGTACAATCTGCATAGTTTAGCTCCAATCTTATTTAAACTCACCTGCCTGTAACTTTCTAGTAATCCTTAATACCTTTATTAGCTCATCCAAATGTGTTTAATTAGGGTTGGAGCAAAACTCTGCAGGAAAATAGACCTCGAGGGCCAAAGATTAAAACCCCTGTTTTAGACCATACATGGAATAATGATTGAGTGTGACCTGGGTGCACCTGTAAATAGCAGGATATTTTACTAATAAAATTATTGTGACAGAAGAATAGCATAAAAAAAATATTATGTATGGTCTTTCGGTATCACCTCAAGGAGCTTTTGCAGTTTACGCATGCTCAGTAAGCTGATTTTAATGCTTTCCAACATTTCAGTGTGGACGAGCAACCTTTGGAAAATGCTTGATAAAGTTAGTGTGGATGAAGAGTGTTTGGAGAAAGAAAACTCCACTTTCAAAAATTTCCGGATTATGTAACCTTAAATTTACAGCTTTAATCCGATTACCTGGTTATAGAATGCTCTTTTTTTTGTAAAAAAAAAAAAAAAAAAAAGTGTTTTTTTAGATGGACCCTTCTTGTCTAAATTGACTTTCTTGGCCAAAATATGTTGCAATAAGGACCACAAGTCATTAACTGATTTGACATAAGTGCCATATTATGACATCCGGATGGTTATGGAGCACAAAGAAGAAAATCCAGGTTTTACAGGTTAATGGGGCTCTAGTTTAATAACTGTGATGTTTCAGCTCTCTAAATTATTAGATAACAGAGAGAAAGTGCTGGCCAGAGAATGAGTAAGGCCTGGCTTTTTTCACACTCTGTCTCTGTCTGGAGGAAGCGCCTTGGCGATTCATCTGCCTCGTCAAACATACGGCACCAGCTCTTCAATTACCAGCGACCTCGGCTGTAACCAGCACATGTAAAGCACAAGGAACATGCAGTTAATTTCACCAAGCATTAAAAGATTGTGTAAAAGGGTGCGTGTGTGTGTGAAGTAACACCCCATATGTTGCGACAATTTATGACGGAACTGCAATTAATGTAGCTTCAAAGTTGGCTATGATCGCTGCCAGGCGGCGGTGGTTTTTTATGGATGTGTCGCTTCTTCACTGAGGTCTCTACGCTTGTCTTCCTGTCTGTCTGTATCTCGCTGGAGCACCTATCAGAGATGTCTCAGAATTTAATGATAGTGATGAAATACTGTTTGTTTGTTCCTTAATGCCTGCTACATACTGTGCAAGACAACAGACTGCGATTTTTGCAATCGTATAAGATCATTACAAATCACACTGTACGACATGGATCTAATAATGTAATGTAATGTATCTAGTATCTAAAATGTCATCAGCATGCGCTAGTGGTAAACAAATAGAGCTAGATGAATCGCACTTTGGCAATTGTGTTTTTTATTACAGTAATATTATTTTATTACTAAATAATAGTAAGCTGTAGTATTAGTACTAAAATCGCAGTAAGCTGATTTTAACATTTTCCAACATTTCAGTGTGGACGAGCAACCTTTGGAAAATGTTGATGAAGTGTTTGGAAAACAACGGGTTACTTGATTGTAAACCTGTAACGAGATGCTGCACTCAAAGCGCTATGGGAAAACATCTTTGTCTGACCGGTTGTTAAGTATGTGTGTGTCACAGTGTTGGTTTATGTTCCCTGGTGTCCACTAGAGGTCCTCTTCCCCCACGGTGTCATTTACATTAGGAACTGCATTCCCCACAATCCTTGTCTGCGCTCATCACTGTTCGTTGCACTCAGCTGTTCCCCATCATGATTGTTAGTTTCTGTGTATAGATACCCTGCCTGTTCAGTGTTTGTTATGGAGTCCTTGTTATTTGTCACACCACTTCTGAGTTCTGTGTTCCTGCTTTGTTTCTCGTTTATGGATTGCTTATATGGATTTTGATCCTTGCCTGGAACTAGTTTGTGAGTACGGATTACCCAATAAATACTTCTGCAATTGGATCTATTGTCTCTCTCATGTGTGAGTCGCGACATTGTGTCAAACACACCAAGGAACTTGGCTTTAAATAACCTCTGATGACGTCATTGGAATGCACACTCTTGAGAGGCTATTAATAGATGTAAAACAGGTATGCCGAGAATACCAACGTTGATGCACTGGAAAGTGTCTGGACCCCTTAAGGTTGTGTGGTGTGTGCTCACAAACACTAGAAAAGGTCTAAGATATGAGCTTGGGATGTCAACTTGAGGACATGTGAGCCTGGAGTAGCATGAACATCCAAACTATAACATCTGATGAATGTGTGCTGAGAGGACCAACCTGCCGCATCACATACTTGTTGCAAGGAGGCTCACCTTGCCAAAGCCTTGGAGGAAGCAACCCCACTGGTAGAATGAGCCCTAACTCCTAGAGGCCACCTATTGTAGAATTGTTTGCTTGGTGGCGGCCACCCCCCGGTAGCAGCCCCCATAGCAAATGAACAGTTGCTCTGACTTACGCCACTGGCTAGAGCGGTGGACCATAAGTCTGAAGAACTGGACACAGTCGGTGAAGTTTCTCCTGCTCCAGCATAGTGAAAGGCGGAGGAAAGAAGAATTCAAGAATGTCCAGATGCACGTTCGAGAATGGAACTTTAGGTAGTCTGTACAACATCAGCTGGAAGCCTAAAATCGGACATGAGGACATCCCAGTCTGGAGAGAGAGCGAAATGGACGGACTCGCAAGCCCCATAATCTTAATGTGGCAGTTTGCCCTTATATGAAAATATGCAAGATGAGCGCAAAGTGCTTTAATGGAGAACAACTCAGTGCCACACTCGCCATGCTCGAAAGCAAGGGCAGCATGCTCTTCCCCTAAACACTCAAAGCAGAACTCAAGTGTATCATAATCTGGGATGGGCCGTAAACACGGAGCCATGCCTGATTATTTGCGGCATGATGTTCTCTTTTTCTCTTTTTCTTTTCACACTGAGAAATTTCTGCACTCTGACAACTGGAAATCTAACTCCTAACAAAGTGGACAGACGGAGAGTGTAGCACACACACACAATGTGTCCTCTGAAGACAAGGAAACCTGAAGGCACACCTGTTTCACGTCTATTTATAGCCTCTCACAAGTGAACATTTCAATGACGTCATTGTCAGAGGTATTTAAAGCCAAGTTCCTTGGCGTGTTTGCCACACATAGCCTACTTCACAACCGGTCAAACAAAGATGTTTTCCCATTGCGCTATGAGCGCAGCATTGAGATTTATCAGGGAACTCCGTTTTCAAATATATCCGGATTAATGTAGGCGTAACCTTAAATTCCCAGCTCTAATCCGATTACCTGGCCATAGAATGTCCGTTGTGTGTGTGTGTGTGTGTGTGTGTGTTTGTGTGTGTGTGTGTGTTAAATCTGTTAAAATGGTAAAAATATATATATATATATATATATATATATATATATATTTATTTTAGGATGGACCCTTCCTGTCTAAATTGAGTTTCTTGGCCAGAATATGTTGCAATAAGGACCACAAGTCATTAACTGGGTTGGCTGTGGTTTTAAAGTATCATATTCTGACATTCGGACAGTTATGGAGCACAAAGAAAAAGAAAATCCAGTTTTTACAGGTTAATGGGGCTTTAGTTTAATAACTGTGATGTCAGCTCTCTAAATTATTAAGGAATTAGATAACAGAGAGAAAGTGCTGGCCAGAGAATGAGTAAGGCCTGGCTTTTTTCACACTCTGTCTCTGTCTGGAGGAAGCGCCTTGGCGATTCATCTGCCTCGTCAAACATACGGCACCAGCTCTTCAATTACCAGCGACCTCGGCTGTAACCAGCACATGTAAAGCACAAGGAACATGCAGTTAATTTCACCAAGCATTAAAAGGCTGAGTGGAAGAGATTGTGTGTGTGAAGTAACACCCCACATGTTGCGACAAGTGATGACGGAACTGCAATTAATGTAGCTTCAAAGTTGGCTATGATCGCTGCCAGGCAGCTGTTTTTTTTTTTTTTTTTAAGGATGTGTCGCTGCTTCACTGAGGTCTCTACGCCTGTCTTCCTGTCTGTCTGTCTCTCGCTGGAGCACCTGTCAGAGATGACTCAGAATTTAATGAATAGGAAATGAGGAACTACCATTTGTTTGTTCCTTAACAGTAAACAGCTGATCAGGCCAAGAAGCGTGTAGGAAACATTGTTTTTGGTTGTTGTTTGCGTGGTATTGATTGATTGCATGGTAAGGACACAAAACGATGCATATCGCTTTATTTTAGAATTAAAAATTGATTGAACTAATGATGATTTTAATATCATTAAGTTAATTAAAGTCAACTTTTTAAGCACATTTCTAGTGTATTTTAATGGCTCCATTGAGGATGATATAGGAGGAGGAGCTAAACCTGGTTCTTGAGGAAAATATTTGGGACTCAATCCTTGCCTGAATACATTCATCATCAATAAATGCTAGGCAGACTCTCATTCAATTCAAGGAAGTGTACATAAATCACTGGTCCAGAACTAATCTTAACAAAATATTTCCTGATTTTGAACCAACCTGCCTTCGTTGCGTAACTAAACCAGCAACTTTACTGCACTTTTTGGCCGTGTCCCAAGTTGTGTGACTTCTGGGGGAGTGTTCAGATGTTTCTCAGTTATCTTCCCTTTGCCAATGAACCCTAACCATGTAACGGCAATGTTTGGTGTTTTTTAACAGAATCTGTACATTTGTGATAAACTGCCTGATAGTGTAACCTTGGCAACTTTATTGGCTAAATGACATTCTCATGAATAGAAAGCCAATGGGTCTTTTACTTTCAGCATGTTCTTAAAATGGAAAAGATTTGCAATGTGACAGAAGCATAATCTCTTTTTGAAAGTTAGGCACCCTTTCCTGGAATACTATAGGGAATACATTAGTTTGTTTAGTGTGTATAATTATTCCTGCCATTTTGTGTTATTTGTATTACTGTTATTATTATTATTGTGAATGTGTTATTTCTGTATATTTTCCCATTGTTACCATTTGAATGATGACTCATTTAAATGTGAGTTTAATTAAAGCAAGAGGAAAAAAATAAAAAAGAAAGAGAGAGTAGAGAGTGAGATCTGAGCCAGGATGCTCCTCTAAAAGAGATTCTTAATCTCAATGGGACTTTTCCTGGTTAAATAAAGGTTAAAAAACAAGACGCAGATGGAAAACAGTAGTAATTTTTATTGTTTTATCAGGACAATTGTTTTTTGCAAGGGACAATTCAGTAGTCACTGGAAATTGATAGGAACATGTCCTTAGCATCCCTACTCAATTCTACGCAATTGATTGACATCGCCTTTGTTGGCTTTTGGTACTTACTGTTTTTTCGTAATGTTTTTCACATTCAAATTAAACTTCAAAACTCCATTCTGACTGACTGATGTATGTTATAATTATTTGCTGTTGAAGTGTATTCCTTTATTTTTCTAATTCTGTTTCATCATCATTCAAAATATGCCATCCATCTCATGCATTTTAAATTACTTAAATTACATTTTGTTTCGAGTTTTTTTTTAATATACTAATGGACATCAGTGTCTTACATTTTTAATTTATTTATTCATAAATCACATTATGGGTTATGATTGATCCATTTTATGTAGTTTGGTTGCAAATTGTTCCTGGAAACATGATTTCCCATTTTTCCCATCTCTCTCTTGATTTGCAGGAGTATCCAGCTAAACCCCATCCGTTTTCAGAACCACCTTCGACAGGCTATGGTGTATCGACTGCTGGGAAACCCCTGTGAGGCAGCAAGGTAAAATTGGCATTAATGGAGGAAACAGAAAGGTTCCTTTCCTCAAAATGAAGACAGATTCAGTAGGAAAAAAGCTCCCAGTCATTTAGACAAACCCTGCAAACATGTCTGCCCAGTGGTTTGTTACATTTCCCTCTGTTCTGTCGGCCTGTGCTGGGAAAATATGTTCTGAGCGATACATAAATACTGGAGGTTCAATGGGGTGCGTGTGGAAGAAGACAATTAGAGCTATGATTACATCCACTCCCGCCACCGCTGACTGACATATTCCCCTGTAGCCTCCATGCACTGATGTCCCATATGTGTTTTAATGATATGGTTACCAAATGCCCATGTTCCCATCATTGGTCTTTTACAGATGACAGCTACCATTAGTTGTTGGAAGGCAGAGGAATAAATTGTTTAGAAGCGTCAGTTGCACCAAATGCCATGGCCAACTGGTGGCTGAGGGGGCCATTTATTTGCGAGGAAGTCATATTGTGTTTGATCATTATCAAGCCACACTAACCAAGTTGAAATAGATTAGAGCAAGAAACGGGTACTTTGGTCTCTTTCTCTCTCACTTGTTCTTGCTTTCCACCCCCTCTCGCATTTGAGTTTCTGCAAGCAGAAATAGATCAACTCTGCCACCCTGATTACAAATTTAGTGCTACTATCCCAGTGGGGGAAGAGATGTTTTGTGGGAACATTGCAAAATTGCATTTATATGAAGTTGATACGTTGCACTAGCATTATTTGATTCAGGCTCTTTATGCTCTTTCATTGCAGTAGGTGTGGATAAGATCTGGCCTAGCTTTGCTTACATTTGTGATATATTGTGGAAGTCATCCAGAAATTTTTTTCTAGAGTGGCCCAAATCATTTTTGGACAACTACAGCACACTTAAATATCATTGCATTATCTCAAACTAGGTGGCAATTATTTTAAAGAAAGAGAGCACAAGCACACCTCTCACAAAAACCTACATTTAAAAGATTTTGGGGTCGGTTAGATTTTATTTTTTTATTTTTTTGAAATAAGTGCTCACCAAGGCTTCCTTTATTTGATCAAATGACGTAAAAACAGTAATATTGTGAGACATGATCACAATTCTTTTCTGTCTTAATATATTTTTAAATGTAATTTATTCTTGTGATGGCAAAGCTCAATTGTTAGCAGCCAGTGCCACATTATACTTCAGAAATCATTCAAATTTGTTATTTAGTACTGTCGTGAATAATATATTTTACATAAAATATGTTTACATATAGTTCACAAAATAAAAAATAGCTGAATTTATAAAAAAAATTTAAAGTTTAAAGACAAAGTTACCCTTGATTCTTAATACTGTACCTGGATGATCCACGACCATTGTCCCTTGTTTGTCCTGAGCAGTTAAACTGCCCAATGTTCTTCAGAAAAATCCTCCAGATCCCGAAAATTCTTCAGTTTTCCAGCATCTTTTGCATATTTGAACTCTTTTCCAGCAGGGACTGTATGATTTTGAGATCCATGTTTTCACACTGAGGACAGTTGAGGGACTCAAACACAGCTATTAAAAAAGGTTCAAACATTCACTGATGCTCAGAAGGAAACACGATGCATTAAGAGCTGGGGGTTGGAAAATTTTGAACAGGATGAAGCTGTACACATTTTTCTTATTTTGTTTAAATATCATTTCTTTATTTATTTAGTACTTCCCTTTGGAAGCAACGTAAGTTACTGTACTTACATGTTTCCCGGAAGACAAATTAAGTACAATTTACCTTGATCTTCAAATTAAAAAAAGTTTTCACCCACTAGCTCTAAAGGAATGTTTACCCTTTAAATCGGTAAACATTCAGTAGTGAATGTAACTGTAAAGTGGGCTGCAAACCCATTTTATTCTTACATAGTTTATTGTCTCAAAACAGGATTATGCTGTTATTTCATTCTTCTTGGATCTTAATGTTTGCGTATGTTTGAGCAAAATGTTTTGTTCCTGAAAGAATCAACATTTCTGAACAAAAGGATTTGAATGAAAGATTCACCCTAGAGTCCAAGTCTGTAAGGTTGGCACAAGTGTTTATTTATTCAGTCATTATTGTTTATTTCCTGTCGCCATGCAGGCTCAATTACTGCCAGCAAAAAAAATTACAAATACAAATACATTTTACAAATTTTATTATGTATTACAAATACATTCCTTGTTGCATTACGATTGCAAGTATCACTATGTTCTTTCAAAAATGTACTGTATGCATCCAATCTGCGATTTGTTGTTATGCTTTGTGGCGTTGACGTGTTTTACAGTATTATAACAATAACATAGAATCATTATTATTCTTGCATATATATGGTTGGAGTTCATTTATTTTGTAAGGACAAATAAAGATGATTTAAGATGTTCATGTAGACTGGAACAGAATTCAAATCTTTGTACATTCCCATCAACTGAATCTCTGCTGACATTGCTCAGTACGGTCCACTCCCGAAACTCCTCACGCTAGATTAAGGCAGAGTCCGAGTGCAGTTTGTCAGACCACAATGCATGGTTGTGCATTTCAAAGAAGCGAGAGATGCCATTGAAGCTGGCGCCACTCTTTAACCTAATCACATCCTCCCTCCAGCAAATACTGCTCAGCCATTTGAGCTCTTTAAGAGAAAAATGCATCTATGTTTTAAAGTTCACATGCCAGTATATTTCACTGCGGCAATAGCTCTCCAGCACAAAGAAAGCAAATTATTCTCCACATTTTCATCATTGTACCATTTTTCTTCCTCATTCTGCAAATGGTTACTTATATCCATATCTATGACTCCTTTATTGAAACGTCATTTCTTTTGTGAACAGAAAAGCTGTGGCTTCTCATTTATTGTTTTCATTGTTGTTATTTTCATTTCTGTTGGTAGTAAGTCAGATGTCAACGCACGCCATCAGAAAACATTAAAAAAACCAGTTACAGCTTCTCCAGGAAATATGTGCATATAGATTCATACGTTTAGTAGAACATCGTAATCTTAACTGTCGGAGAGTGAGTGACACATCAAGATATTGAACTCGAAAACGGAAATTATTCTAGAAGGCAATATCGTTCCGTTTGTGCTGGAGCGAAGCTTTCTCAATGCAGAAATAAAATTAACAGTGTAACCTTTGCTCTTGATGGATCCTGGCAGAATTTGCTTTAGGAAAGTGGTATTCATTGCTCACAGCGAGAGCCAGTACAACAGTAAACACTCCTAAATGCGCTGTCAGCATTTAGAACTAAAAAAAAGATTCTTATGGCTCATTTCCAGAAGTTTTTGTGCATGATTTGATTGAATGTTTAAGGGTGTTTATATAACCATAGGGCACTTTTAGCCTTTTAGAAAATAAACTTTCTCTTAACACACTTTTCACCTTCACTTGTTTATTTGTCGACAAACAATGTCGAACTGTGGACATATAAGCATCATAGGAAAAATCAGGGTAACACTTTATTTCGATAGTCCACTTTAGACATTCTACTAACTACGCAATTGTAACTTTGCAATTACATGTCAACTAACTCTCATTAGAGTATTAGGCTCTGCTTAATATCTGTTAACATTTTATTTTGATGCTCACCCAACAAATATTCTACTGACTATAAGTAACTTGGCAACTACAAGACAACTTATTCTACTAACCCGAACCATAACACCTAACCATAACATAACAGTCTACTGACAGTCTACTACAGCCTACAAATACTCTAATGAGAGTTAGTTGACATGTAGTTGCAAAGTTAGTTTGTAGAATGTCTAAAGTGGACTATCGAAATAAAGTGAAACCAAAATCAGAGATGGTTTCAGAACAGTCATTTTTCTAAACCAAATGTCATAGTCATCCCATTTAAAATTATATTCTGATATGGTGGAAGTGACAGAATACATTTTTGGAATAAAATTGTTGACTCCTTTGTCTTGCTAAGGCAAATTTAACTGCTAACATTTTATGTATCCTAAAATAGACACTCAATTGAGAGGGGGAGAGAGAGGGGGAGAGGGAGAGAGAGGGGGGGGTAGAGGGAGATTGAGTTTTAAAAATGTTACTGTTTGGGTGTTTGTTTCTTGTTCCTTGTTCTGTCATGTGATCCCCTGTTTTAGTCATGTGATCCTGCCTTGTGTTCCTTTGTCTGTGGTGTCATTTTGTCATTGGTTGTTTGTGTTAATGTTCTCAGGTGTTACTTGACTTGTTTTTTCATGCTATTAACCCTCAACCAAACCCTAATCCTACCCTCCCTAACCTTATGGGAAGTAAATGTTAATTAATATTACTCAGTACTTAAATATATAATTAAACTGTAACAATGACACCTTAAGTGTAATCAAATAGTTTTACGAAAAGTAATAGTTCATTTTTTTTTTAAATTCCTTTATATTTCATTCATAAAATTGTCAAATTTTAAATGTTCCAAAATATTTTTACATTTTAAGATCTCAGTCTGGGGACAAGGGTAAAACACAAGCTATACTTAAATTACATTTTGAAAGTAGTATACAAATTAAATGAAGGCATGATAAAAAGTTTGATGAATGTTTTAATTTGACCTCCATATTACAAACAGAAATAAACACTAAATGTCCATAGTTGATTATCGACCGCCTTCGATTTCTCTGTAACTTTTCTAGTTTCAATATCATAAATCCATTTTAAATTTGTGAATGAAGTGACTATACACTGCATCATTCCATTCTTCGGCAAAGAGCGTTGTGAGGATTTCCGGCTCCTGCAGTGGTCTTGAGGTCATGCCCAGATGCAGAGCTACTGTGTGATGGTTTTGACATTGAGTGCATTTCCTGTCAATAGCGCCCTATCTCATGATTTGAATATTAAAGGTTGCCACTTTAAAAGACTGAATAAGAATGTTTATTCAACCACCCCTGACTTCTCAGTGAAAAGTGCATTTGCGGGTGTATGTCTTTGGACAGCCAAATTAGTCCATTTGGCTATTATGAGGCCAGATGCGTGCCGTCAGTGAGGCCGTTGACAGAGCCATCAGTCTTGAATGGGAGGTGTGCATGAAGAAAGAAGCTCAATGAGCTAACGTTCTCTGCCAGACCCATTTACAGAAAATACATCTCTGTCTCTGCATTAAAACGATGGTGCTTATCGCTCTCAAACAAGGTCAATTGTGGCAGCCCTTTACTCAATACTTAGAGCTGTGTGAGACACTTATGTTTTTAATCACAATAACATTACACACACTTGGATTGTTAAAGTGTGTGGGGTTTTTGAGTGTTATGGCACATTTATGAAGCAGTCTGCACTTCTCAAAGAGCCTGGAAGACAGCATAGCCTATGCATTTCAAAAGGTTGGCAGTAATGCTTAGAGATGCAGAAGGTCTTTAAAGTCGGCATGAAAAGGAAGTTATGATTGTCTTTTTTTATTGTGACGTATATATCCGAGTGTAACAGCTTCTCAAATAAGAAAAAACATAGGCCGGGACTTGATTTTGTCCATTTGGAATTGACCGTTTGCAAAGACCCGCCCTCTTTCCTTACTGTTGCTAAGTCCGACAAGCCATGCTGCTCTCACGCCAAACCATGTTCTCACGCAGTGACAGACAGGACAGAGCAGGTTAATTTTGGTAATTTCTTAAAGAATTAAAAAAAAAAAACGTTTTGTGGTTCTTTAATGTGTCGTGAAAGATCGTTTAAGAGCCTCAGTTAAAGCTGCTCGTGAACTGATCATCTCTTCCTTCTAGTTAATTTATAGCATCAGATAAACATGAATGAACATCAGAAGGAATGTTATTTTAACGGTGGAAGACGTCAGTACACACCGTTTTTCGAGTTCAAATCCACCAACGTTAATCTACAAACTCTCCTGACTGCTTTGTCTGACAAAAATGGTTGATTATGGTTGGTTTGATCTCCTGACAACCAAACTCACTACGAAGGTTGAATTGAATGGATTGTTGTGGTTTGCTATTGCTGCAGTCTCATAATGTGAGTGACAGGTTCATCCTTTAGTGTAAAGGTGTGATGTGGTGCTTATGTGGAAGTCTCAGGACCAAAAAATATTCGCCCAATTTCCGAAATTGCCTACCCTACCTGCAATTTTTTCATAATTTCCATACACTGTGATGCACCAGAAGTTTCCACAAGCAATCAAGCTTAGAGTAAATTGCACTTCCTACAGTATCTAGGCAAGGCTAGGTTTAGAGGCAGTGTGTCCTCCTGATGCAAATTTTTGTTTGTTTGGTTTTTAGTTTTTTTTCTCCATGTGTTAAATGCATAAATAGTCTGATTTGTCAAGCCTGGACCTTTGTTGTCAGGGGGTATGGGAGGAATGAGGGAGCAGTGAACCAAACCTCACGCTGCAGAGCCAAGAATGCGCTAAGTGCTGACGCTATAAGAAAACAATGCAGATTGCCTGATGCCAATCTTCAGTTTTTGCCTCACACTGTGAATTAGGGGACATGCTGTTATTCATAGGCATAATACTCCTGCATATTTTAGCGCTGCTGTTCAGCAGGAATGTGGCCTTCTAAAAGCTCAGCATATCCGTGAAGGAGCTGTTAGAACACAGTGGCGTTTAAAAACTATCGCCCCGGGCACGAGTGCACACAGTGGCCGGTCAGACAGGCTGTGCCCCTGTCCACTGAGGGCAACAACGGGGTCTTTACCCTCCAACACTTCTCACTTTTAAGGATGTAATAGTCTGTCGGACTTGTAGGCCTCACACATCAGAACTAATGGCATGTTTCTCTCTGTGGCAGCCACAAAGGGACTCCACTGCTAGACTTGTTATTATCTTGATATGAAGTGCCCTGCTTGGAAATCTCTCCACTTACTTTCCATTCTTCTATACCCCTGTTTCTTTGCTTTCATTCTTTTTGTATCCCTTTGGCATAGATCTTATTGTTTGACACCCCCGTGTGGCCAAAGCCGGTGAAATAACAAGGACTTTGAAATTACCTCGACTCCCAGCCTACGCACTGAATGTAACTTTGTCATCGATGCCTGCTAGTGGACATAAAAGTGATTTATGTGACAGGCACAAACATTGACAGCTGTGAAGTAGGGCTGCATGCAGAGTTTGAGAATGCACTACAGTTGTACACTGCTTCTATGTATTTTTATATAGATGTTTACAAATGCTTGGGAACTGAAGTCTGATCAGGTCATGCAATACAATTTCATGTCCCTGTGTGATATATGTTTTAATATACTGTAGTACTTTTTGTCTTGTAAACCTCATCAGTTCAAATGCCCTTTTGACTCAAAGCTACACAATATAATATTATACTGGATATCATTTAGCATTATTTTTATTATTATTATTATTACTCTTCCTATTCTTCTATTAATGTCTTCAATTTTATTTGCTATTTTATTTTTCACTGATTCACTTTAAAACTAAAAACAATCCCGTGAGTAAAGAAGAGATACTGTACAAAAGTAGCTTCCTCACCTACTTTTTTTGTGGTAACACTTTATTTTGATGATCCTCTTTAGACATTCTGTTGACTATAACTAACATTGCATCTGCATGTCAACTAACTTTAATTAGAGTATTAGTTGAGTAATAGCAAAGTCCTTTTAGGCAAGTCATGCCACTCGGCCACATCTTGGCAACGCTTCCAGCCAGCTATTTCGGACTAACAAGACCAGGCTCCTATCTAAATGAATGGGCAGAACTGCACTTTCACTGGTCACTGGGACATACAAACTGCATGTATAGAAACAGCAGTAAAATCTTATAAAAATCGCTGAAAAAGTTTGATGACTTTGCCCCAAAATAATGTTTAAAACCCCTTTTTTCCCACAGGTTATACTTTTACTACACATGCGCAAGGGTTCTCGTCTCCGCTGTCGCAAACCTCAACTGTGCGCATGCGTCAGTGGAACCAGACGATAGGCTTAAATGTTTCCTGGCTTGACTGTTAAAAACAGACGATTGGCTTTCCAGCGGTAGGGGCGGGACATGCGCATACAACCGCCATCTTTGGCGTTACGGGTTTTCCCTATATAGTTGTATTGGGGATTGAGGAAGTGGCATGTCTCTATATAAATTGTCTCTAGTAATAGTAGACTCTTTACTTAAAGGGAACCATTTAATGGCCCTTTTTGTAAAAAAAGAAAAAGAAAAAAAAAAGATTTAAAATAAGTCATCATCATTTTTATACCATGTTAACATTGCCACTTTTTACCACATTTTTTGGCTTTGGTCTGCTGGTGCCTTCACGTGCTATCAGAAATTTCATAATTCCCACTTCTGAAGTTGTAATTACGAGCTCGTCACATTCAAGTGGGCGACATAAAAGGGCGTGAAAACAGGCAGAGATAATGGAAGCTTTAGCAACATTAGCCGTACAATGCCAACAAGCTCTTTCAGAAAGGCAGTTTGAAAGACGTGTGACGTGTGATACTTCCTTTGTCTGGATCTGAAGTTTGTGCACGATGCATTGACATTGACCCATCTTTCAAAATTAACCTTTTTGACAATCTAGCGTACAAAATTATTGGCTCAAACATATAAGACTTTAGCGATTTTCTTGGGGACATTTCCTTTTAAATGAAATGTAACCGTGATGTCCTCAGTGACTCAGATGGCGATAGTCTATGGAGACTCTTATGTGCATTGTTACATCCCAAAACAAAACACTTGTAATACCGGCTGTGGGTGGGGCTTCTCCCTATAATGACGTCATTGTAGGGGGGGATCTGACTCAGCCCATTTGAAGAGACTGCTTTTTATTTATTGGAATTATTTAAAATAATTAGTGAGTAGATTTTCACCATTATAGGCTGGTTGTTCTTATACACTGCGGACACACATCAGTGTTCAAACACCTTATAAAAGTGAATTTTGCATAATAGGTCCTCTTTAATATCTATTTTGACATGTACAGTAGGTGCAACTGTCACATTTTGAGTTTGTTTTGTCATGTTTATTGTTTGTATTTCTGTTTGATTCAGTCTCTTTGTCATGTTCCAGTTTGTCATTTTCTAGTTTGTTAATTAGTTCTGTTCCCTCAGTTTCCCCTCCTGTTTGTGTCCATGGTTACCAATTGATTTGAGTCCTCAGTTCAGGTGTTTTTCGTTCATGATCTCATCAGCTCATGTATTTAAACCCTCAGTTTCAGTCCATTACTTGTCTTGCATTGTGGTTGTGTTTACTCTGAGTTAATCGCCTCATTATTGTTTTGATTCTTGGATTAAAGACTATTTGAGTATCTTCATGACTGTCATTACAGCCACCGACCGTGACAGCAATGTTACTTATTGTCAACAGATTTTTTTAAAATCCTTTTTAAAAGTGTCATTTTGAAAAGGTGTTAAAATGTCTTAATTTATTTCAATAGAAAATACTTTAAATTGTAATAATATTTCACAATGTTTCTGTTTAAATGTATTTTGAGCAAACAAATGCGGTCTTGGTGAGCATAAGAGACATTTTACCAAAATGACAGATTCCAAACTTTATATACAGTATCTGTGTCACATATGCTGGCTGGTTGATCCAGAGTGATGCAGCTTGAAGAGCTGTTAAAGTCTCCCTGTAGTCAATAAGTGTATCCCTTAAAACTCATATTTGATTACCAAAATGACATATTTTCATGTGAAAAAAAAAAAAATTCATGCCTTAAACTAGCTTGAATGTAATTACACCCTTGCTTCATTTAGTATACACAGAACCATGACAATGCTAATTAGCCCCACCTCCACTCACGCTAGTTCACATATTCACTCAGCCAACTTACTGAGGTAAAATTAGTTAATTTGATTAGTCTTTTGCTTAAAGGGACACTCCACCCATTTGCATTAAGCTTTCCATTGTTAGAAACCCAGTAATACTATTGAATGGTCCTGAAAAAATCTTTCATTGTCCCCTGAGACGAGAGAAATCCACTATTTACCTTTTTCACTTCCGCCTACAATGACGCAAAAATCGTCAATTTGCGTCATTGTAGGAGGAAGTGTAAGAATGGGGTATTTCTGTAAAGACTACAAGCACTACTTTCCCACCCTTTCCAACCCGCGCATTGGGGGATGGACCTAATGCGCTAACAGACCTATCACATATCAGTGCCAGTGGCGATACTTTTTGAAAAAATGGACGCCGAAGGTTCTGAAAACGAAGACGGACACATAATGGAGGATTGGGATTTTAATATGGCAGAAACAGATGTTCGTGGCTACCTTTATGAGCCTGAGTACAGCGACGAGCAGCTGAGGGCTATGGAGGAACAGGAGGCGGCTGAACCTGCTTCCACCACAGCCGATCTGCCTGCCGTGGACGAGGAGCCCGCAATGCCTCGAGCTGGGACAGATTGGTGGTGGCTGTGCTCTCACTGTGCGCCAATGGACACAGAAGAAGAGTCAGTCTGCTGCCGCGAATTCCAGCGGTGCGAATTTCTCCTGTATGAAATTATATATTCGGAGGATGACACGGACGTGTGTGTGGTTGATCACCCGAGTTTCGCACCACATATCGATAGCGGCGTCCTGGAGACCTACTTTCGGAGTAGTGGGAGTAGTGGGAGTGGCCTGTGGAGCTGAGCATTGCAATGCACTATGGGGATTGTTGTCTATAATCCACAAGCACTAAAAAGTCATTTTCGGCATTTTATTGGACAGGAAGGAACAAAATTAAAAATTTCTGCTACTATTCTACTACACATATTACCCACTTTCAATACACATTCATGTCAAAATCGGTGGAGTGACCCTTTAACTATGTTAACAGCTAATAATGTGTTGCTAATGTTACACAAACTATGTTCCCGTTCATCATCTCAGTCTGCCTTCTAACAATCATCACAAATATAATGTTTATGATATGCTAAAGCCAGTCAGCACGTTGACGTGATTGGTTACAAGGTAGTTTGTGACGTCAGTAACACCAACGATTTCAAACCGCGTTTTTGAGACTGTCTTTGGTTCACTGCAGTTTTAAGGAAAAAATACTCAGCAATGGTGTTGACTTTTTTGTGATTTTGCACATGGTTTGTCTTTAAGTACATTAAAAACACCAGATAGACATATAAACAACTTTAAAAACTTGATTTTCACCACAGGGGGACTTTAAGTAGCATTTAACAGAAATCAAGAAACTGTCAACTGGATTGTATCTTTGATTAAGACAAAGAACAGAAGCTAACTCAGGGTATAAATACACAGAAACAATGACGGACGGGTGAGACTAATCAATTACTCAATGAAACAATGAATAACTATGGCAACCAAGGAAACAGGAACTAAACATACTTGAACTGAACACAAAGTAAGACAAAAGAATATCAAAATAAAAGTTCATGGACCCAGACTCATGAAATTCATGACATACACTCCTGAGGACAAAAATGGGCCATGCCCAAAATGGCTAAACACTAAGCTGTTAATTGTCTTAACCACAAATTATTCAAACTATATAGATTCCCTTCTTCTAAGAGTGTACAAGGCAGAACTCTTAACTATTTTTTTTTTATATTAAAGCTACAGAGTTTAAAACCCTATCAGTGACTGTCGTCAGGTCTCATTCTTGTTACCTTAGATACTAGTAAAAGTGATTAGATGGTTAATTTACAAATCCAGCATGCTCCTTTTAAAGAAAAGGGATGATGCCATGCATTGATGGCATGACAGGGTTTTAAATGGCATTTAAAGGGCGATCCAGGCCTGTTCCGGGGGAGAGAAAGATAAGTGCTGCTTGTGCTCTACAATATAATGACAAACACACACACACACACACAAACACAAGCATCCAGTTTCTCTGCGTGCCGGGTCCCTAGTCAAGCTCACTGTGCCGCTCAGCGCCACATCATACACAGACAAAAACAATTAGCATTTAATTTGATGCTTGAGTAAGAAAACAAGGGATGAGTGACACACCATGTCTCGGCTCTCATCCAAAAATCGTCCCATTTAAAAAAGAGGAAGCAGCGTCACACACCAGGAATTCCTCTTAGAGCGAGAACGCCATTGCGCTGCAGGAATCGGCTCTTCCGCCGGTGCACAACAGCGCATGACTGTCGATTCAAAGCTCAAAGCAAATTCGGCACCTGAACAGATGCAAAAGTTGAAACAGAGCGAGAAACACTTAACCAGCCCTGCTGCATCCTTAGCTGTAAATGTCATGTTTACCCAAAACAACATTTCATCCCCTGAGGGGACAAGTAGGTACTGTGGTTAATTATTTGTAAACATTTAATTGGCATTTACACCCGAGAGAATTGCTCCGTTCACCCCAGCAGGACACTTGCACATCCTCATCAAGCATTAATCAAGCAAGCTAAATGAGGCCTACCCGCGATTCCTGGCTCAGTGCTATCGAGACAGGGGGTGATGCTGGATTGTTATTCGGCGATGCAGCTTGACGAAAACAGAACGATTCGTTTACTGTAAAAGCTCTAGATTAGCAGATCACCCAAGATATTTTGAGTTGAGATTAGCAAATCACCCAAGAAACTTTGAGTTGGGTCATCTTTGGTCATTACATTTATTCTGAATTGCTAAAACACGTTCCTTGAAACCATCACTCACTTTCTCAAAACCTTAAACACAAAACCAAATTTTCACACCACATTTAGAGAACCTCTGACTCTTCTGTCAAAATCAAACAATTGCCTCTAAACCATTTTATCTGTGCTCAAAATCTAACAATACTTTTAGATCAAGTCAATTTTATAAACACTACAGATCATTCGCTAGACACTACAAAAAATGGAGAACACAGAATCCAAACAATGCAGTTTCAGAAAAAAAGTATATTGAAACAAAGTAAACCAATTTTGCAATTACATAAAAAAGTATAGTAATTACAACTTAGTGAGGTGAATGAATTTTATACTGTATGCACTGCAAGTATAGTATTGTACTGAATATTGTAGGGCTATCAAATGTGTATATTCAGCACTTGTATACTGTGAAAATACAGTGACCCAACTGCAAAAGCCAGAAAGGTTACAGTAAAAAATTCTAAATGAAAAGCATGTACACTCAGAAGAGTTGTGCAACTGCAAAATCAAGGTCAGTGAGAGAGCTTTTATTCTGCTTCAACATCATGTCTTCATGTTGGGTCCGGCCTGAGGACTTTGTCAACATCACAGGCAATGTCATCTCTGCAGGCAAAGGGAAAACCCCTAAAGCCAGATCCAGCCTTGACAACATTCTCCACACTGTGCTCTTTCTCGTCCTCATCCTCTTCCTCCTTGTTCAAACATCTTTTATACACATACTCGTCCTCCTCTCCCTCTTATATCGTTTCCATCCATTGTTGGTATCAACATTCAGAGAAACATTTTGAGTCAGTTTTGGCACTCTGAACTGGCTTGTACTATGTACAGTTGGTTTGGTCACATAATTAGAAACAAGTGTGAACAATTTTGAGTCATTTTGTGTAAACGATGACAACTGTGTTGAAGTTGCGTTTAACTTTTGCCTGCCTGTGTTTAGCGTTTTGAAACATAAGTTCATCACAGTGCAAAATGTGTTTTAGTGAGTGAGAATGTGCTTAGAGTTTTGCAAAAAGAGTGCATGAAATTTGCAAACAGTGTTTTAACTATCTGAACCTTTTTAATGTTGTACAGAAAGAGTGATGTATTCGACAAATTGGTTTAGACTATTGGGAATTTGGTTCAGAGAATGGGGTTTAGTGTTTTAGCAATTCAGAAAAAAATGTAAATTACTCAATCATTACAAACATAGCAGCTGTTTTCTAGAACAAAACCAGTTGATTCTCTTCACTCAACCACCAACAAATACATAAAGATAACCATAGAACTGATGAAAACAGCAGTTTAAGCAACCTACACAACGATCAAACTACAACTGGTGGTGACGACAGCTTTCTCGCATGGGGTGGGTCATCATTAATGAAGTAAAAGATCAGAACCGGACTAATTAAAAGGTTTATCGTCCGGTCATCTGTACACATTGGTTCTAGTTGCAGAATAGCTCTCTGGAGGAAGCCAAGGAGCAAAATACATGCTTGAATTATACAGTATTTGGACAAACGACTGGGCAACAAGATGAGTGTCTCTCTCAAGAAACACTCAATTAAAAGACATTTTCACAGATTTCTCAAATCAAATTTCATTTATATCACGGTAGGAAAACAAGTTTTAATTTCCTGCTTTATATATGGTAAAAGTGCCTGTTAATTTTGGTCTAGTGAATGTACCCTTCTATTCTCCTGAAAAAACAAGCCATTTGAATCAGCAAGGTCAGATCATTTAATCGGCTTGGTTTATCAAACTGTGTACTTGGAAATAGCATCTAATACAATCCAAGTCACGCATTATCCAGTGCACTAGTGAATATAGATGGGTCTTAATTATATTTCATAGCGCAGTGTGATGAGGAAGGTAATAATTTATCCTCAACATTACTATGCTGTTTTTTAACGTGTCTCTGCGGTTTTGCATGCAATGCGTAACTGCATCATCAATTTGAAGTTCACACATGCATATGCATGTCATCTGATGCTCTTTACTGACACATTTAAAAGATGTCCTTGCCTAAGCAAAAAGAGTTTGTTTATTGAGATTCTTAAACAACAACACCACTATCCAGAACTAAAGGGTCATGTAATTATAAAAAGAATATGAAGTAGTAGAAGTAAGCAATATCACACAAGACTGCTATTGTTTCAAATAATCACAGCCATTAATGATTTTCAAACCACCTGTGAATGTTGCAATATTGGTTTTATACAGTTAAATAAAGTTAAACTGGTTTTATAACAGTTCAATAAACATGAAGGTAATTTTAAGTATCTTGCATTTTTAAATACAGTATTACCTCTTAATTTGTGTATTTTTGCTCTTCCAACATATCTCTAAACGAAGAATCATGTTTTGTTTTCCCCTCTACAAATCGGTTGAGGAAAATATTCAGTGATTCACTCAAAATAGTCTTGTTTTATTCCTGAGTGAATCAGGGTTTTAAAGGGGACATAACATAAAAAACGAACTTTTTCTGTGTTTAAGTGCTATAATTGGGTCCCCTGTGCATCTACCGACCCTGAAAACGTGAAAAGTGACAACCCAGTAACTTTGTTTTGGTAAGCCTTTCTTTGCAAGCATGTCAAAAATTAAGCCGATCAGATTTCGCTCCCCTTCTGAAGTAGGAAGGGGATATTATTATAATATCACCGCCCCTTAATCTGCCACGTTTCCACCCGCGGCGCCGCCATTTGGTTTCGCAAGCCACAACAGTGGAACCAGTTCTAACGCTATGGCAAAAGTTCGGGCAAAGCATGCAAACTGTTCTGTCGTTGGCTGCAAGGACAAGCACAAATCACAGCTGTCTTATAAAGACCTCAGGGAACTGTCAACTTGTGTAAAAGTTAAACATGACAGTACATGCAAGTCGATGACATTAATCAATGTAACCCCACAACAACTACATCCATGTATCCACTATGCATAACCATTTAGAAACGTGCATGTGCATCTAAAAGTTACAATCTCTTTCTGAGTCTCTCTGTAAGGCTGCACCCCGCTTCGGGTTATTTTTTAGATTTGAGTGAAATTCGCGTTTGCTACTGCTGGAGTATCCGAAGCTGGTGTAAAAGATCTGCCCTCTTCTGAACAGGGGCGGAGAGCAGCAGCAGATTGGCATTTAAATGGACACACAAAAACGACACGTTTTTGCTCACACCCAAAAAGGGGTAACTTTGATAAGCTATAATAAATGATCTGTGGGGTATTTTGAGCTGAAATTTCACAGACACGTTCTGGGGACACCATAGATTTATAATACATCTTGTGAAAAGGGGCATAATATGTCACCTTTAAAACAAATCGATTCAGTTAAGTGAATAATTCTATGAGTTCCTGAATTAGTTAATTGAATGATTCACTCATAACTTCACTTGTCACTGCCTACTGGCACTAGACAACAAGCACATTAGTTTTTGTACATTTACGTCGTTATTTTCTTATCTCCTTAGTTGATGGAAATGCATGGACAAGGGTCCAAAAAGGATTCCAGATTATCAGCAACTACCTGACATTACACATTACGATTGAAATGTATTTAATTTAATAACATTTCATTTCATTTATTTCATTTCATTTTTTTTTCATTTAATTTCATTTTTTTTTATTTCATTTCATTGCATTTAATTTCATTGCATTGCGATATGATGATTGGATTGCAACCAAAACTCTAGGAATTATACAGTAGACCTCACAGAGAAAAAGTTTTACAGTTTATGCTTATGTGAACAACTGTTGCTTTTTTAATTAACTGTTTATAATATAATATAATATAATATAAAATAATATAATACAATACAGGGACTTAGAAGAAAGCGTCAGGAATATTGTTGGGATGTGTAAAAAGTATGCCAGGCTAGACTTCTGTTTCATGATTTTCAAAGATTTGTCATCATGGGTCAATTTTCACTTTTACATCTCTCAAGTTTGATAATGTGTATACATTTTTATTAAGTTTTGTCATGGGTCTATGGTAACTTTTACATCTCTCAAGTTTGATGATGTGATGTGTACACATTTGAATATGATTTGCACAACGCTGGTATACTTAGAAAGAATATGTGGGAGAGACAAATTTACAAGCGCATGAGTTGGCCTGCTGCATGCACTTTAACTGAACAGCTACTCCGCATGGCATGTGCACGTGTGTCTGTCGAGTGAATTCCCTTATCGAGTATGTGCCATGTCTCTTGTGCCGTCTCCCTCTAGATGGTGTAACATCTTGATTGAAAGTTGTCTGATAGTTGTCTGATACTGTCTGTCTGTTTCTGTCCTTGTCATTAGGGGCGCCATGATTGCTGACTACATTTACTGGCTGTCAGGAGGCAACAACCGGCACATAAGCAAGCTCATCAAAGTGTATTGGCAGGTGAGGACGGATGGGCTGCTTGGTGCCCACTGCGGCCCAGCGCCCAATCAAAAGCTCACTGAATGATTATTGCTTAAAAGAGTGCCGACTGAGGTAAATCAGTGCGTATCAATCACAAAAAATGTCTGTGTGTAAAACATCAGCGCCTTTGATGAAAAGCAACACTTTTTAGTGTTGTGTAATGTTCTTTTCCCCTCATATACTGCACTCATTATTCCTGGTTTATAGCACAACAAACTCCTTTCATTTAAATCTGCAATGTGTATTCACTTTATTAAAAATTTGAATATAGTGGAGACTGTGGAAATATTCATTCTAATATAAGTGCTCTTAACTCAGGCTCCCTCTCTCATCTGAACTCAAGGGAAAAGCACTTTTTTCTAATTTACAGCATATAAAATGAATACATTTTGACCCTCTTAAAGTCGGTTGCATCTCCTGCAACCGTCTCAATTTGCATTTGCTTGAAGTGAGTTGAGTGTGGGGTTGCTCTCAGTGTACATCAAGCCCTCTCCTTTTTCATTTATCTATTTTTTTTTTTCATTCCATTTTCATCCCTCATGGATTGCAGTTCAGCTTGTGTGTTTATTTTGATGGCCCACAGTAAGGGTGAGCCTTTTCATCTTCCCGAACCTGAGTTTTACTTTTTTCTATTGAAAGGTTTTCACATACAATAGAAACACGTTCACCACTAATGCCATAGAAAATGTATGTGCTATTTTGACCAATGTAAACACTTTTAGCAGTGTTTTCTACAGTATGTAGAAAAACGCAGCATCCTGCAGATGTTGTTGCTGTAAATTCAAACGATAAGTTACAACACAGATGTGTGATAAGTGCCTTATCTAAGACATTGCCAACTCGGTTTCATGGTCAAATAGCATAAATCCTTTCAAAGTGTTTCACAGAACTCAAATAGGTCACCATGGGTTCAAAACTGTTATTTATGTTTTTTGATGGGCTACAGAGTGGAAGTGGTGCAAATTGAAAGATCCAACTGACCTTGGTTTGTACCAATCCCTCCTCTCTCGATCTTCTCTGCTAATGTCTCTACTGCTAAAATGACTTACTACCACAACAAAATTACCATTCCTCTGATTCTCCCATGCTTTTCAAAACCTTCTCCTTTCTTCTTAACCCTTCTCCGTCTTCATCAACCCTAACAGCTGACAACTTTGCCACATTTTTCATAAATAAAACCACCACTATCAACGGCCAATTTTCCACTCCTCAATTTGACACACGCATCTTACCAGCTAACACACACATTCTCCCCTCCTTCACTCAGCTCTCAGAGGTAGAAGTCTGAAAACTCATCCTTTCCACGCACCCTACTACTGTTCTTGCACTGAACAGCCTCCTGGACAACAACCAGTCTAGTTTCAAAAGCGGACACTAAACCAAGACTGCCCTGCTCAGTCCATCACAACTTTTCCATTCAGCTAGGTTTGTCAACCATAACTCAGGTCAGCTAGGAACCTTGGAGTTGTTATTGATGATCAGTTGAACTTCACAGACCACTTTGCTAGAACTGCCCGGTCCCTCAGATTTGTTCTGTACAACATTAGGAGGATCAGGCCCTTCCTATCAGAACATGCTACACAACTCCTTGTCCAAAATCTTGTTCTATCCAGATTGGATTATTGTAATGCTCTCTTGGCAGATCTTCCAGCATGCACTGTCAAAATTCTGCAACTGATCCAGAATAGTGCAGCTAGAGTGGTCTTTAACAAACCGAAGAGAGCGAACGTCACACCTCTCCTCATAAAACTTGCACTGGTTGCCAATCGCTGCTCACGTCAAATTCAAGGCACTGATGTTTGCCTACAGAGCAACCACTGGCTCTGCACCCCTATACGTAAACTCACAACTTCAGACCTATATGCCCTCCAGAAGCTTGCAGTCTGCAAGTAAACAGCAACTTGTGGTGCTATCTCAAAGAGGTACAAAATCACTTTTACAGACCTTTCAGTGGACTGTTCCCTGCTGGTGGCATGACCTGCTCAACTCAACCTGAGCTGCTAAGTTTTAGCCATTTTCAGGAAACTGCTGAAGACGCATCTCTTTCGTCAACACTTGACCCATTCATACTAAGATTTACTATTCTACATCTATTTAAAAAAAAAAAAAAAAAAAAAAAAAAACACCTTGCAACATGTACTGTGCTAAACTAACTAGGGACTGGTCACTGCATCCAATGGTTTTTGTGAATACTACTAATAATATTAGTCTCAGCCCCATGTAGTCCACAAGTCTGTTCGCTGACTGTCTGATACAATATATGTACAAAAATCAACTGGCTGAAATATGATTGGTCTAATTCTAAAATCTAATTCAAAATGGCATGACTGTACGTAATGCAATATTGTCAGAGCTAGATAACATGCTATCATTTTCTATTTGATATATTATTGAAATATTATTATAATTGTATAATATTTTGACAGGAGGTGACTGATTATCTCAAAGTCACACACCAAAGGCTTGAATAAGAAATAAATCATAACTCTAAATAAGACCTGGCACAATTTTGATTTAATCACTTCTGTTTTTTAAAAGTATTTATTATGTTTTACTTAAAAATGATCAAAACCATATGCCAGTCTTACACAAGTGCCAAAACAAAATATAAAAGCTAAATTATCATCAGACAGGAAATATAATAAAATCACATTGTGCATTTCAGTAACATTTCAGTAGGCATAAGTATTTATGATCTGATTATTTATAAATTAAAAACAAATCCCTTTCTCTATTTCCCCTCACAGGGGCTCCTGGAGGAGGCGCTGATTACGGAGGAGAATTTCTCAGTCATGTTCACTCCCTGGTTTGGAAAGCCGTCCTCAAACACGATCGAGAAAGCAGAGGAGGCCTTCCGGAGGCTTCACCCAGCCTTCACAGACTACATATTTACCGGTACGAGGAAATTAAGACACTCCGAATACATTGTCTGCTTATTAAATAGTAAGAAAAAAATACCTCCAACAATGAAGCACTCGAGTAGGAAGGCTTCAGGTTCACAGGCATAAGATTGTGTCTAACTAATAGGTTTGTCTAAGGCAGGTGTTGCCCTAGCAACAGGTTGTGAATTAGTGTGGTTTGTGGCGTGCGGGGATGTAAGGCAGCTCTCTTTGTTGTTCAAACACTAAGGCTTGAGCCGCTCACACAGGCAGGTCAAGAGCGCACCCGAATGTTTCAATTAGCCTGCTTCTTTTTCAAACACCCCCATTATGAACAAATCTATAATCCAGCATTCGGTTTGTATATGTTATCAAAATCCTGACCATAGACCTAAATTATTTCAAATTGCACACTTTGCGGCAATTTACCCAACCATTTACACAGTATACTGAATGCGTTATTATAGTTCTGGGTGATTGTATGCGTGTTAGGTGAGCAGAGTTGTTAATTTAATTTGTAAATTAGTGTTGCCTTTGAGATTGTCAGTTGAGGTCATTGCATTGTAAGGAGTTTTTGCTAGAGAGAGAAACTAGTTTTTTTTTTTTTAAACAAATCATTTGAGTGAATGTTTCAATAACTTAATAGTGTAGGTTTGTTTTGTTTCAGAATGAATCTGTGATTTTTAATGAATCACTGAATTAATGATTCAATGATTGACACATTAAGTCACTTGTTTCGTCCTAAATTAATCTGTGTTTTTTTTACCTAATCACTTGAGTTAATTATTCACTGACTCATTCATGAAATTGCTCACTTTTTTGTGTCTGAATAAATCTGTGTTTTTGAACGAATTAATTGAATGAATGCTTCAATTATCAACTTATAAATACACTCACTTGTTTTGTTCCATACTGAAGCAGTGTTTTTTAATTAATCGATTGAATTATTTTAGCACATATTCAACAAATCGGACACTTGTTTTGTTTTTAATAATGAATTACTGTTTTTTTAATGAAACAATTGAATAAATGTTTCAGTGATTCATTCATATACCTAGTCACTTGTTTTGTTCCTAAATTAATCAGTGTTTTTTATCAAATTGTTTGAGTGAATTGGTTTAATTAATGTGTCAAATGACTCACTCACAAAGGCAGTCGCTTGTGTTGTTCTTAAATAAATCAGTGGTTTTGAGCAAATCATATCCCAGACAGCAACATAGATCTGGCACACATCTGGTACGTGTTGAATCCACATATGTTGCTGTCTGGGATGATTGATGAGTTGATTCAATGAATTGTTCATAGAGTCGCCCACTTGTTTAATTTCTCAAAGAATTAGGGGCTGCTCCCACAGAACATGTTTTTTCCATTCCAATGCGTTACTTTTCCATTGTTTTTCTATGTAAACACGAGCTGCACGGACGTGTATAACCGTTGCTTTCACATCTTTTCCAGCGTCTTGCGCTCAAGTTAAAATCAGTTCAACTTTTCAAAAACACGTCTAGAGACCTTTTTCACGATTCTAGTGCCCGTGTCTTTCTAAGCAAAAACAAGTTCTGTGTGAACGAGCCCTTGGTGTTTTTGAATGAAGCAGTTGAATGAATGATTCAATGATTCAGACAGTCACTTGTTTCGTTCCTCAGTGAATCAGTGTTTTTAAACGAATGGTTTGAATGATTTTATGACTCATTCATAAAGATGGTCACTTGTTTGTTTTTTGAATGAAATACTGTTTTTGAATGAAACAATTGAATGAAAGTTTCAGTGATTAATTAATAAACACAGTCACTTGCTTTGTTTCTTAATGAATCAGTGGTTTTAAACAAATCTTTTGAGTGAATGCTATTGGACTAAGTATCAGCACCACTCTTGGAACAGATTTGAGTATATTTACAAAAATATACAATAGTATAAAAAACGATATAATAATAATGATAACAATATATTGAATAAATAAGCTATAATATATAGAAACCTCCTGTGACTAAGTAGAGTCTCTGGGTTATGGGCATTAAATGGCCAGAATCTGCAACTAAACATTTATTCTGGACTAATTCATTATGAAAAGAACAGCTATTTGAAGGCTTTCAAAGCAATGCTCAAGAAAAACACACTGGTGACGCAAATGTTATGCCTTACCCTGCTTGGATCAAACGATTCAAAGACGCCTCACGGAGGCACAGTAGAAAAACATGTCTGAGAGCATTCCACTTTATTGAACGTAGATTTACCATGAAAATTCCGGAACACCCTGACACAGCAGGGTGTCTGTCCTCAGGACACAATCTTATGATGCATTCAAAACGCAGCACAGACACTCTCCTGAACAGGCCACAAAAACCTGGATAATTCTGTCATCATTTACTCACATCATTTATGTCTTCCCAAACCACTATGATTTCTTTCTTCCATTGGCCACAGAAGGAGATGTTAAACATGATGTCCATATTGCAATCAATCAAAGTGAAGGGTTATCAGGGAGTGCCATGCTTCAAAAATGATACGCACAAAAAAATGCATGCTATTTTAAAAGAAGAGCAGCGTGAACATTATGGAACAAGTCTCCTTTTGAATTCCACATGAGAAAAAAATTATTACAGAATTGGAATGACATGAGAGCGAGTAAATAATGGCAGATTTTTATAGGCTGTAATATGATGCTGAGTCAGTTTGTGGAATCTACAACACATTTGTAAAGATAAAGATGACGCAATCTATTTTATAATCCACAAATTCCATGGAGGAGTCATCAATTCCCTGCTGTGTCTACATTCTCATTCCTCAGGAATGCAGTTTTTTTTTTAACCATGTATCTTCTTTTTTAACTAATTAAATTAGCATAACGTTCACCGTTGTGGAAAAATAATCCTGCATGACATGAATATGTGACACTGAAAGACACGTTGGATTTAAATTTAGTACCCTGGAGGAGAGCAGTCACTCATCACAGGGTTGTCAACATCCATGTCAGTTCAGCACTGTGCATAACCAGCTCTGAAAAAATGGTTGCGGTCCTTTTATTTGACTATCCAACACCTTTAGCCATCTGTTGATGCAATTTGAAAGAAATGTACGATTTGCATTAAAATAAGGCAAGTGAAAGAAGATAATGCCACTTTTAGCATCACATCAACTAAATGAAATTAACATGGATCAAATCTCTGCATCTATGCTCTAGTTCAGTGATTTTAAACTGTGGCCAGCTAATGCAGTAACAAAATGTGTTAATGTACAAACGTAAAAAAAAAAAAGAAAAAAGATTTATTACTATTAACATCAACTAGATAAGCTCAACATGGCCCAATATGCAAAACTGGGCTTTTAGGCTTTTGATAAAATATAAATGGAACTTAGCAATGCAAAACCCATCACCATGATACCAGAGTATTGCAGGTGGCTACCAAGCATTGGTTTGCGGTTGCTAACAGGTTCAGAGTGGCCTTTAGTGCGTTACTAAGTTTATAGGGTGTTCCAAGTGTAGATAGATAGACATAGATAGATAGACATTGATAGATAGACATTGATAGATAGACAGACAGATGGATGGATGGATGGACGGACATAGACTTAGGCTGTTTCAGATTAAACAAATTAGTAACTAATCTTCATCCCTAGACCCGTGTGGAGGTCATTTGTTGCCCCAGACGACAGACTGGAGTCAGCCTTCATCCACACAGAGTTACTACCTCACCCTTGGCTTCAGAAGGAGCGAGAACGGAGACTTCCTAAATAAACTGCTCCGCAGGAGCTGTCCCGCATTCACAGGTTGGTGTGGTCCCTCTATTAGCTGAAGGGAATTTATCATCTACATTTTCAAACCTCCAGTTCACAGAACACAAACTGAAGACTTTTAGCACTGCGTGTTCATAGTGGTGATAAGATGAAGGTTCTCAGAGTGTGCTGAACAGGATGGGTATAATCACAGCCACACAATACATCTTTGACATCACACATTCATCTGCTTGGGTGACATCCTTATGAGCTCTCAGTGTGTACTCTCTTGTGAAAGAACATGAACGCGTATACGCTAACCTCAGGCAAGCTAAATGGATCACAAAGCTCACGGCATCGAATACGCAGTGCAAATAGACCTCTCAATCCTCACAGCCATTACAATGACAAAAATGTTTTAATACAATCCCGGAGGGATCGTTTCTATTCTGATCACACTTTTTCACCACAATGACTTTGTTAGGTCAACAAAAAAAAAAAGAATTATCTAGTAGTGCATGGGAAATTGGTCCAATTGAAATCGAGGGCTAAGGCTGTGTCATATGTTAAATGTACAAATTTACGGACTGACCTCCAAGGTCACACCATCATCGTCTTTCAAGAATGAGAAACTCCTATTAACAGCCCTTTTCTGTTCTGTTTAAGCAGACAAGAGATTACAGGGACCAATCAATGTATTGACATCAATGGCATAAAATTTCTCAATTAACCTTGGTTCGTGAAAAGCCAGAGAGGCAAAGATGTCGAGGCTGAACTGCCGTCAAACAGCCTGCAGCTTAAGCTGTGTTTGTGAACGATCTCTATTAAGAGGAGGGAAATCTATGGCATTTGTGTAATGTCTCAAAGGTACAGCCACAGCATGGGTCATTATACTAATCAATCATCCTCAAGATGCTGTAACAACTTCAAACTTCTGTTGCAAAGGTACTATAACTGCCACCCATTTACAATTTACAATATTTTGTATGATCTATGCTGCGTATGTGTTTACCTGCAGCATCACTAGTATGAAAAACAGTTTTTATTAGAATATGTGGATGTTTCACATGCTCTGCATATAGATTAACCCATGTATCTTGCTAGGGTTTCCGGCCCTGAAATCACTATCGTGGGGGCCCTCAGGGGAACGTTTGTGAGCCCCCAGGGATTAGTCTAACGTTTCCCCCAGCTAGTGGTGCTCTTAGTATACATAATATTATGAAGAGTTGATGAAAATCCCATTTTTTCCTTAATGGGTGGTAGATTATTCAGCATTATGCCACCTAAACTCTTGAACTCACTCCCACTGAGCCATCATAAAATAGCTCCAACTTTTTGTGTCTATCATCTTGAATGGCATGACAATTATTTTGCTTATTATTTTACTAAATCCTAAAATCTTCTGTTTATCTTTAAGGGTAAATCACAGGCTTTTGATGTGGTCTCAGACATTTGGTTCCTAATGTAAATGATATGTCATTCGTAAGATTTATTGAACATTTACTCAATTTTGGTCTGATGTTTTTTTTTTACAGGTCAAAGATCTCCATTCACCTCTCCCAGCTTTAGCGACTTGGAAAAGATGTATGATCAAGGAAAGAAGATCCTGCCAGTTCTAGATTTTATTAGATGTACCAAGCTAAGTGTGGGTATATATTTATGTTCTTGTGTGATGCTAGTGACTGTCCAGCAGGATATTTGTAAGTATTATACCGGTACTCCATACCCTGGTTGGCAGGGTGTTGCTCTGCGTTTGGTAAAGGGCTAGTCTACCAAAAAAATTAATTATATCATCATTTATGTAAGCAATAAGGTATGAGAGGCTGTGCTGTACTAGCCTGGAGTACCTTATTGCTATTATAAAACGGTTACCTCACATACTAATATTAAAGCCAAAAAATATGTATCAATGCAACTTTAATGAAGTAAAATCACTAAAAGCCTTCCTTCTGCTGGAAAAAATAGTCCTAGACCGTGAACAGCAGTTGCATTATTTCGCCTATACTGTAGATGACGACAAATATTTCCTTTATGAGTTAGTCAGTCAAGGCAAGGCAAGTTTATTTATATAGCACATTTCATACACAATGGTAATTCAAAGTGATTTACATAGAAGAAATTAAAATATTCAAAAGAAATAAGAATAATTAAAGCAGTTTAGAATAAAGAAAAAATAATAAAAAAATAAGAATAATTAAAACAGTTTGGAATAAAAAATTTTAAATAAAATACAGTAGAAACAGTCGGATGAACAGTTGTACAGTGCTCATTCAGTAAATGCATAGGTAAACAGATGTGTTTTGAGTTTGGATTTGAATGTGAGTACTGTAGGAGCACACTTGATCTCTTCTGGAAGCTGGTTCCAGCTACGGCTGGCATAGTAGCTAAAAGTAGACTCCCCTTGCTTAGAGTTAACCCTTGGTATCTCTAGCTGATGTCATCCTAGTGATCTGAGTGATCTGTTGGGTTTATATTCAGTGAGCATATCTGCAATGTATTGAGGTCCAAGGCCATTGAATGATTTATATACCAGTAATAATACTTTAAAATCAATCCTAAATGTAACTGGCAGCCAGTGTAAAGACCTGAGCACTGGTGTGATGTGTTCATATTTTCTGGTTCTGCTCAGGATCCTGGCAGCAGCGTTCTGTATGAGCTGCAACTGTCTTATGGTCTTTTTAGGAAGGCCAGTGAGGAGTCCATTACAATAATCCACCCTGCTGGTGATGAAAGCATGCACAAGTTTCTCTAAGTCTTGACTGGAAACAAAGCATCTAATTCTTGCAATATTTTTCAGATGATAGTATGCTGATTTAGTTATTGCTTTGACATGACTACTGAAGCTAAGGTCTGACTCTAGAGACACACCAAGATTCCTGACTTGATTTTTAGTTGTTTGACCCCTAGTCTGAAGGTATGCGTTCACCTCGAGAACTTCATCTTTGTTTCCAAACACAATGACTTCAGTTTTGTCTTTGTTTAACTGAAGAAAGTTTTGGCACATCCAATTGTTTACTTCATCAATGCATTGGAACAGGGAGTCAATGGGGCTGTAATCGTTAGGCGATAGGGCTAAGTAGATCTGTGTGTCGTCTGCATAGCTGTGGTAAGAGATTTGGTTCTTTCTCATTATTTGGCTCATTGGGAGCATGTACAGGTTGAATAGGAGTGGCGCAAGAATTGAGCCTTGAGGTACTCCGCATGTCATGGATGTCCACTCAGACTTATGCTCTTCTATACTCACATAATAACCTCTCCCTTCTAAGTATGATCTGAACCATTTTAGGACTATCCCAGAAAGCCCCACCCAGTTTTCCAGCCTGTCAAGAAGTATGTTGTGATCGACAGTGTCAAATGCAGCACTGAGGTTTTGTAGTACCAGTTCTGATAATTTGCCTTTATCAGTATTTAAGTGAATATCGTTTATTATCTTTATGAGCGCTGTCTCTGTGCTGTGATGCGATCTGAAACCAGATTGAAAATTGTCCAAAAAGTATCCATTCGAGCTTAAGAATTTGTTCAGCTGATTGAAGACAACTTTTTCAATGATCTTGCCTATGAAATGAAGATTTGAGATTGGTCTATAGTTGCTTAATATGGTCTTATCCAGATTGCTCGTTTTCAGGAGGGGCTTGACAACTGCAGTTTTCAGGGAGTTTGGAAAACTGTGAGGCATTTACCATATCTAAGAGATCTTCTTCTAAGCTGTTTAACACACTTTTGAAAAAAGATGTGGGAAGTGCGTCAAGGGCGCAGGTTGATGTTTTAAGGTGCTGTACGGTTTCTTCCAAAATGTTGCCATCAATTTCTTTGAAATTAGACATAGTAATTACTTTATCAGGTTGTGGACTGATCTGTCTGACCCCAGTGCGGCTCAATGATGTGCTGATCACCTTTCTGATATTATTGATTTTCCCAGAGAAGAAAGAAGCAAACTCCCTGCACTTGCTGTCTGAGAGCAATTCATTGGGAACCTGGCTTGGGGGGTTTGTCAGTCTCTCTACAGTAGCAAAAAGAGTGCGTGTGTTGTTTAAGTTGCTGTTTATAATATTTGAGAAGAAAGTATGTCTAGCTTTGCCTAGTTTCATATTGAAAGCATGGATGGTGTCTTTGTAGATGTTATAATGGACTACAAGTTTTGTCTTCCGTCACATGTGCTCTGTTTTTCTGCATTGTCTTTTCATATTTTGCACTGCTGTTGAGTTTCTCCAAGGTGCTTTTTGTCTACCACTCTTCTTCCTGACTTTCACAGGAGCAATATCATCAATTACACTCTTAACGTTTGAGTTAAAAGAATGAAGGAGAAATCAACAGAGTCAGCAGATAGGCTTGGTGTTAAAGATATAGCCTTCATAAATAGCACACTAGTGTTCTCATTTAAGCATCTCTTCTTGACAGACACAGATCTAGCTTCAATGGCAGGAGAGATCAATATATCAAAGAAAATACAGAAATGATCAGACAGTGCTACATCCTTAACCTTAATAACAATCGATGAAATGTTTAGACCCTTACTGATTAGTAAATCTAGAGTGTGTCCACGATTATGTGTGGGTCCATGTACATGCTGAGTCAGATCAAAAGTTTTTAAAACAGTTTTGATTTCTTTTGCCATATTGGTTTCTGCATTATCTATGTAAATGTTAAAATCTCCAGCATTAGCAAAACAGTCAAATTCTGAGGAAATTGTTGATAGCAGTTCTGTAATGTCTTCAGCAAAGGCTGGAGAGTATTTTGGAGGCCTGTAAACAATGATAAGTAAAATGCGTGGAGCACATTTTAACACAATACCCAGATATTCGAAAGACGGGTAATTGCCAAATGATATTTGCTTACATTGATAGACATCTTTAAAAAGAGCAGCTAAACCTCCACCTCTTCTGACAGCTCTGCAGACACTCATAAAAGTAAAGTTAGGAGGGGATGTTTCATTGAGGACTGTTGCACTGCAGCTGTCTTCTAGCCAGGTTTCATTTAGCAACATAAAATCCAGGTTGTATGTGGTTAAGTCGTTTACCAGAAGTGATTTATTTTTAAGTGAGCGGATGTTTAAAAGTGCTAACTTAAGTCAGAAGAGAAGACTTTTATATTGAAAGGACTGAAACATGTTGTGAACACAGAGAAGCAAGACGCAGCTGACAAATGACTAGCTTGTCAGGGCACGGAAAACCCCTTGACTGTTAAAAGGACAAAACATTTTATTATAAATATAGGACTGACCTGAAGGAAAATGCTTCTGAAATCTACTGAAAATGCAGGTACACTCACTCACTCGATCTCTCACAATACTCTAATCTATAGACTGTATGTAGCCCCGTCCCTTTTCAGCGCTGCGCTCGTTGTCTTTTGTCTTCCGGTTTGTATTTCCACAGCGATCTTATGTATTTATGAATGAACGGCTCGTTTTAAAATCTTGCCGCTCTAAGACATCTGCTTTAAACATTACAATCCTCATGATAACTTTCGTTGACTTTATATTAAGTAAATCCACTTCAAAAGCTAATTACTTAGCGATGCCATAGAGATATACTCCTGAGACCCTTTTTTTAATTTAGTTTTTTTTTTCATGTCATCACTTTGTTTAGAGCATAAGAAACAAATGGTAAAAAAAATCTTTGAAATGATAAAACAATGAAATGACATACAATTATATGTGTAGGCAAAAACAATGGGATTTTGTTTTCAATCACCAATACATTTTGGGGTTTCAGGATTTTTTTAAACCAAAATTTGTATAAAGATGATTCTCAACTGTGTTATGGAAGATATAACGGAATTAATTGATACACCATTTTACTTTATGCAATATGTGGGTAAAATGGGCATAGATTAATATTCCCATTCAATGTAATGTATCTATACACTGTATCTAATTTGCACATTAATGTGTTCTTGGAGCAACATTTAATGAAAAAAGAAGTGTAAGATTTGGATTAATAATTAGCAACATTTTAATAATAATATCTAATATTTCATAGGAATATTGATGTATAATTTATTTACATATTCACTTCTTGTGTCTCCCAAAATGCCTGATAAACATGATTTAAGTCCTGATGTCCTCTACAGTGGACATGTATGAAATCAGTGCCCTGTTCTGTAACAGAAAGTCATTTTTTGATTTGAAATCCCATAATGTTTTCCTGAGATGTTGGTTGATGAAATACAATTTGAAAAGTAGTTCGATTTAAATTATAATTACAATATAATATCATATTTCCATAAGAGTACTATTTGATCACTAAATTAATGTCAGACATTTTTAAAGACCAAGGAGAAGTTGTTTTCATGGTTTTCATGGTGAAACCTCCAAACATTTGGTATCTCTGTAAAGCCCTGAATGTGCTCTTTACAGAACAGCCAGAATAACACTGTGACATGCATGGTGTCAGAGAAATAAGCTAAAATATAATGTCCACTATAGTGGACAAAAGTCTATTCCTGGGTCCCAGAGGATACAGAGCGACCGCAAAAACGGAAGTTCAAAGAAAATATTCTAAAGATGCGCTTGTTTCTCTGGCACATAAGGTGGAACATATGTTTACATTGCTCAGAGTGGTTGCTAGGGGTGTTGTGTAGTGATCACAGATCTATATAGATCAGTGGTAGTGATACATAGAACCGTTGGGTGAAGCGGTCATGGCCGTGTTTTATCGTGAATAAAACACAGCTATTGACCAATCAGAATCAAGGACTGGAACTAACCGTTTTAAAATCACATTCAGCCGGGGACACACTTATGTCATTCATGTCATTCCAAACCTGTAGGGTCTTGTTTTCTATACTTTCTGTCTTCTTTGAAATATATAAAAAAATGTATTTTGTAAAATGTGGGAAACCAAACAGTTTCAGTTATCATTGACTTCCTCTTTTTTTTTTTTTTGTTAACCAAAGTTATCAACATTCTTCAAAATATATTCTTTTATGTAATGCAGAAGATATAAATCTATATTGGTTTGGAATTACACAAGAATTATACAAGAATTTTCATTTTTGGGTCAGTATCCATTTAAGGTGTTTTGAGAGATTTTAGCATGTTGTTGTGCGGTTGATAAGACTTTTTGCCTCAAGTTAAAATAGCCTCGTTAATGTAAGTAGGCCTATATGAGATTTTTCGGTTTGTTGCATCGTCCACCAGCTGATCACTTAGAAAAGTAATCGCACACCTCAGTTCGGCAAGCCTCGCAATGTGGTAACGTTATATAATTCATGTCTGTAGAACAAGCGGTGCAGAAAAAGATATTGGGTTAGGAGTTTGTTCAAATCACTAATCCAAGTATGAGCAATAGTGCTAGTGATTCTTGCCTTAGCTAACACCATCAGTTATATAGACCAGGGGTTCCAAAACTTTTCCATGACAAGGCCCCCCAAATACCACTAGGTTCTGGCCAAGGCCCCCCTTTTGCAGGATGTGTTATTAAACCCATCGACAATACTACGGCAAATGTAGAAATAAATAAATAAAACTTCTAGGTGAACATCAGATTATGTGATGGTGTTTGATACCAGCCTATCAGAAAGATTATACAGATGAACCGATAAGACGATTACAATTTTTTTTTTATTGAGTTTGACCTGCCGATACAGATTTTAGCCGATTTTGATTTTATTTTCTCTAACCACTTTACAGCACACACAAATATTTATTTTCTATTTATATATACATTTTCTATAAATATTTGAGTCTTCATTTTCTTTTCTGACATAGCCTAGCCTTCTCCAGTTCTTGTTAAAACACACTAGACATGCAAATTATGTGCATTTTAGGCACTTTTTGTGTGAAATCATATTTATTTTGTCCATCAAAAGTGTGCTTTCACTTTAACTGAGAGTGAACTGCGCAACAAAAATAGACTCGGCGCCGAAACCCGCTTCACTGCTGCTCACGCGACGCTCCTTCTTGCGGTGTGAATGCACGGCGGAAAAATATGCGCCGCTCGTGCTTGCGATCTGAAACGGCCATACTTCACGAAGTTTCCTACATGTGCGTTCCGTGTGCACGCGTGACGCTGATGTTGCACGATGTTAATCATGCGGCGCCTGAGAACATTAGACCGGCATAAAATCGGCATAAGACTGACCGTCCGGTCGCCGATCACATGAAAATCGTCCAATTCCGGTCACCAGCCAATCAATCGGTGCATCTGTAAAAGATTAGCATTACAAGTATAATGTTCAGATAAGCTATGCGACAAATTATTATAATGCTATTTCATAACAATACTCATTATAATATAGATATTTTTACTTTAAAAAAAAATTGCATTTTTTTTCCTTCCAACTTCCTGCGGCCCCCACTTTGAAAACCCCTGATATAGACTTATGGGCCATCAATGACTAAAAATCCCTTGCTGTCAGTATCCCTGGCATATCACTGATCACTAATAATTACAATCTTTCTCCAACCTCACTATGGTCTACTGGAGACACAAGCATGCCCAAAGATGAAGTTTTATTTCATTTGGAGCCTGAAATCTCAGGGTGTTTATTTCAGAGGACTGTGATTGAATTAGAGCAGCAACGGCAAATGTTTGATTGGCCCAGACACAACGCTAAATTACATTAGTCAGTTATTCTCCAGCCGAGAACAGCCATCAGCTCTCGATTAAAACACAGAGTTGATTTCATCTCCAATGTGATGAAATTTGTGGCAACACATTTATTCTGAGAATGAAGAACTCAACCTGTCAAGCAGTACAGCCGATCTCAGTTCTGGATCCACACACACGCTCCTTTGCTGACTCTCAGAATCATACAAATATATAAATTATAAAGTACTGTACATCAATATTAAATTATCCCAGGGCATTTTAGGATTTATTTCATATAAGTTTCTGAAATGACAGCTTCGCTGCATCCATGCCCAAACAGAAAGAGTGTATTTACACAGAAAAATATAGATTTATATAAAAAAACATATGAATAAATTATTTACATACAAGTTTTTATATATATATATATATATATATATATATATATATATATATATATACAATATATATTCATTTAATGATTTAATGCATTGATGCTTAAATTAAAATTAACAAATAATTGTGATTAATTTGATTTGATTTATTGACCAGCATATCCACAAATGGTTGAATGGCCTAATATATACTTTTAGCTCCTTTTTAATAATATATGGTTAAAATATAATTAATATAATATACAAATATAATTCATATTACATTATTTAAATAATAGATTTCATTTTATCATCTAAAATCGTATAGAATCCAAAAGAAATTGTATTATGCCCTAATTGAAAATATATGAAATAATGAACTCTATTCTTGCTTTCTTCTTCTTCCTCTCTAACCAGCTCAATGTTTCCTCTGCTTGGCTTATGGAAAGTAAACAGTGCGCTGTGATAAAAAAAAGCCCAAAAAACAGAGAGTAGTAGTGAAAATGATGCATGCTGGGGGATATGTGTTGGTAATAAAAATGACCATAACGTGGATGAATGACACTGGAGAGTAACAGAGCTCACACAAAATAAAAGGAGTCTAGAAAGGCATGAAGTGGAGCATCATTTAGACAAGAGACCTCGACAGGCCAAAAACGGTCCGCAGGGGAAACCGGTAAAGAGACGACCTTGGGATGGGGGGGTGGAGTTGAGCGTATGACAAAATAGCAGAAGAATAGCAGTTTTTCAACTTGACTTCCAACATTTTGTCACCTTTTGTCAAGTTTCAGCATGAGAAGAATGTGTGTGTAACACAAGATGCCAAAAGGTATTTGACATAAATGAATCATCAGGGAACATGGAGTTGCTTTTGTAGCACTGAAGCGGCGTGTGTGAAACGGCTCTGAGGGACGCTTTGGCACTGGGAGCTGTCAGTTTCAAACAAAAGCGCCGTATGCTGACACTTTTAAAAGTGTTTGTTCTTCTTCTTTGTATTGTTATTCTCTGTGGAAAAGGTCAGCGTCCCTTTATCAATTTATAATGACTTAATTTACATACAGCACAAGTCAGGGCATCAAGGAAACATGACAGAAGCGCACTTGTACACATAAGACAACCCAATAAAAACACATTGAGGCACCATTAACACTTCATGAAATCCCTTCTGTGACATTATCTGCAGCGCTTTTTGTGGAAGTCAAGCGAGGCATGGCATTTGTGTTGAGAGATGCGTTAAAGTCCTAATGTGAGTTGTGTCATTTGTCTCTCTACTGTTTGAAGGAGTCTACTTTCTCAAGGATTGGGTAGATTGAATGAATGTAGCACATTTTTTGTTAATTATTTTCTGTGGTATGCCTATAGTTGTGATATGCCTATAGCCTAAAACTAACAATTATGTCAGTATTTACTCGTTATGTCTGATATTTGAAAAAATATAACAGGAAATTGTGGCAAACACCATTGCTCTCCTTTTGTGCCATCCAGCTCTTCACACTCGAAATGTTCATCTTCTGTCATTTTATACACAACAAGTGCATTTATGCCACCTACTGGACTAATTTTCATTTTTGGTTAAACTATTCCTTTGAAGGTGAAGTGTGTAATGTCTGCACCACTCAGTCACAGCACACAACTAAAATACAAAAATGACTTTAAATAAATGTCAAGCTCTCCGTCTATGGAGTGGTACAGGTCTGACGTCACGACTTTGTAGGCCAACCGGCAGTTAGCATCACGCTGGTTCCCGCAACAAAAACCCAATAGGATTTTTCCATAGGCTTTTGAATTATCACAAAAAACAAGCTCTGTGATCAACTAAACTTTGATACTTAGCCTACTTGATGGACTAAACGTGTATCACAGATTAAGACAACTTTTATGAATTTTGAAGCCTAAATGCAGTCGCCAGAGGTAAAAAGCTAAAGGTAGGCTATAAAGGAAACTACACCATGGTCCCACAACTTCAACATCACTAAGTTTCCAACAACTCTGTTTCCCTTTCGAGAGGTCTCTCCTATTGCGTAAGTAGCTTAAACTCTTTTTCTCGAGAATATTGAAGCCATTTTTTTAAAACACAGTGTAGCTGCACAGCACACACAGATGAACAGCGAACTTAGTCATTGGCTGTGCTGCGGTAACTGCACGGACCTATGACGGGGCGGCTCAGACGCGTAGTCCAATCAGGGCAACTCGTGCCCTGGTGCGTCAGAGCCCACTATAAATTGCGCCCATCACCCATCAGAGACTTTAGATTAAAATCTCCTTCAGCGAACCAACTCTTCGCTGAAACTCTGGATTATTGAGCCTTCGCTGCCGTCGACACGCATCCAGCGGAACCAGCCCTCTGAGGACGCCGGCTTCCCTCACTACCTTCACTGCTGTTCTGCTGAGCCAATCCGCCGTGCTGTATCCTTTTTGCTTCTGTGTTCGCTGCCACTTCTAAAAGAGCAAAATTTCCACGCGGGCGCTGATTCAAATGCTGCGCACCAGCTGTGCCTCGTACAGAGGCCCTCTCATCAGTGGAGATCGCCACATCCTCTGCGCTTCCTGCCTGGGCCGTGACCATGCAGAAGCTGCACTCGCCAGGGGCGGCTGCCCTGAGTGCGACTTGATGGATCTCACCACGTTGCTCGCCTCGCCGTTTTCTCCGAGGACGACCCTGCCACTTCCACTCTCTCTCCACCTTTGCTTAAGCCGCGCAAGAAAAAGCGCCTCTGCCCGCCTACCTCTGCTGGATGGAAGGCCAAAGCCTCTCATTCATCAAAGCCCTGCCGCATTACTTCAGCTCTCGCCAGTCAAGCTGCATCGGCGCTTCACACAATGGCTGTCCTCCAAGTGTTTCAGGCCAAGCTGCTCTGCACTATGGACGAGTCTGGATCTGACCCAGAGGCTTTTAAGGCCCTGCAAGCCACGAAGTCAACAGCCCAGTCTATCGGCCGCAGCATGGCAAACCTGACTGTTCTCGAGCGACACCTTTGGTTGACGGACATAAAGGACGCAGAAAAGGCGCTGTTTCTCGACTCGCCTATCTCCACGAGTGGGCTGTTTGGTCCAGCAGTCAAAGGATTCGCCGAGCGCTTCACCGAGGCTCAAAAGGTGTCGCAGGCTATGCGCCATTTTCTGCCCAAGTGCTCCAGCTCAGCACAGAGCTGCCAGAAGAAGGCACCTCAGCGGGTGAAAGCAGCAACGACGGTCACTCAGCCCCGGCCAGCAACTGAAGTCCGTCATCGCTCGCGCTCTGTGGTCGAGACGAAAGTGAGAAAAGACGTTTCACACCTTCTCCGCACCGAGGTGCTCTAACTACTGGAAAAGGGTGCTGTCGAAACGGTTCCTCCCTCACAAAGCAAGGCGGGTTTCTACAGCCGCTATTTTCTCATCCCGAAAAAGGATGGCTGTCTTTGACCCATCCTAGATCTCAGACACTTGGACAAGGCGCTGATGAATCGCTCGTTCAGAATGCTGACGACCAAACATATCCTTGTGCAAATTCACCCGGGAGATTGGTTTTTCTCAGTGGATCTGAAGGATGCTTATTTTCATATCCCAATATCACCTCATCACAGGCTTAGGAGGGACAGGCTTATCAGTACACAGTACTACCATTCGGCCTATCATTGGCTCCCCATACATTCACAATGTATGGATGCAGCATTTTCCCCCCTGAGACGGCGGGGAGTGCGAATACTGAACTCTCACAAAGATTGGCTTTTTATAGCACAATCAGAGGCTCAGTTAGTATCTCACAGATCTTGGATCATCAGCCAACTAGAATGCTTGGGTCTAAGGATACATTTTTCCAAGAAATTGGTCTTTGGTCAAGCCTTTGGCCTTTGGTTAAGAAGCGCCAACACATAAACTGTCTGGAGATGAGAGCAGTCGCCTTGGCACTCAGAGGCCTGCTCCCATATCTAAAAGACGAACATGTCCTGGTCCGAACGGACAACATGACGGTGGTGTCTAACATAAATCGCCAGGGCGGCCTCAGGTCGAACTTCTTGCACAACATGGCCAGGAGTCTCATTCTATGGGCTCAGCACAATCTGCGCTCGCTGAGGGTAGTGCATGTGCCAGGTGTTCTGAACCAGGGTGTGGATGTTATCCAGAGGCAAGGTTCTCCCAGGGGAATGGTCTCTCCATCCTCTGATGGTTCAGCTAATATGGAGCACCTTCGGCGAGGCAGAGGTCGACCTCTTCGCCTCCGAAGACAACGCTCATTGCCCATTATTTTTCTCAAAAGAACACGGATGCACTCGCCCACGAATGGCCGAATCGTCTGCTATATGCTTTTCCCCCAGTCACGATGCTACCTCAGGTCATCAAACGGATCAGGGAAAGGAAATATGCAGTGCTTCTTATAGCCACTCTCTGGAGAACCCAGCTATGGTTCTCCGAGTTGACACAAATGCTGAAATCAGCCCCATGGCCGATTCCGCTGAGGACGGATCTCCTCAGGCAGGCGAACGGGATGATATGGCATCTCCGTCCCAACTTATGGGCCCTTCATGTATGGCCCCTCAACGGGTACCCGGGTGCCTCCCAGAGAGAGTGCTGAAAAACATTAATGAAGCAAGAGCGCCCTCGACCAGGCGCCTCTATGCTCAGAAATGGAAGGTGTTCTCTTGTTGGTGTGCTACTAAGAGCCTGAACCCCGACCCTTGCGAGATACCGAGTGTTCTCGCCTTTTTACAACCTTCATTGCCCCTTAGGCATCAGAGCTCATTCCACAAGAGGCATGGCCTCGTCTTGGGCTTGGTCAAGTGGAATACCTATCGAGGATATCTCTGCAGCGGCCGGCTGGGCCTCGCCGTCCACATTTATCAGGTTTTATAACCTACAAGGTTAGGTATGAAATGCAAGTATGAAATATGTAATCACAAAAACCCCCATGAAACGTGGGCCCGATATTATCCACAAACTGTGGTTCATATATATTTTATATATACTGTAACAACATTTAGTTTTACATTAAATTAGCTCAAATTATATATAGGGAATTTTAATAATTAATCATGAATATGATTAATATATTGCATATTACAGTTAAATTATCGAAGTTGAAAATAGATTGATTGTACACACGAATGATCAATCACAACGAATTATAATTTCTCATTCATATGTCAATGGTCCACTTTCAGATCGATTATATGAGATAACCTTTAATGGAGTTAATTTAGCTATCGAACTGTTTGTCCAGCAAACGGCCGTAAGATTAACTTATCAACTTCTCAACAAAGTTATCCCTTCTTATAAACTCCAAGAAATATCAATTTTCTGGCCGTGAACATTAATTTTCCTGTGTTTATAAAATTAGACTATGCAACGTAGTCAATAATGAAAGCTTTGTTGCTAGGATCGAGATTTTATTGACTTTGAAAAATGAGCATTTTAGACAGAAGGCAATCAAGAATATAATGGTTTTAATAGTTGGACTAATAATACATCGAACTACAATTCACACAGAATATATGTATATACACCCGAAACAAACAAAACGAAAAACATTACGAACACGAATTAAAATAGGATGAGAGAGGAAGATAAAAATGAGAGGGAGAGAGAGTTGGGAGGAGAGAGAGAGAGAGAGAGAGAGCCGTAGGATCACAGTTGGGCAAAATTCACCTGGACATTTAAACCTTTAAGAGAAAACACGGAAAAACAGTCTTAATGCTCTAAAATCTTGGTAACTCAAATATACTTGCATATAGTTCTCATGTGTCTGAGCCCTGCGGCGTGTGTGAGCTGCTGGTCTTTGTATGTCCCGTTCGGAGCGTTACGTGGTTTGCTGCGGTCTGGAGCGCGCAGTTTCAAAGAAGGCTTAAAGGTCTTTGACGTAAATTACCAAATAAATAATTCAGACTAAGTTCATTTCTGGTGAAATGAACAAAGGAAAAACAAACTTAAACAAAAGAAAAGAAGAGGAAAGATCCCCCAGGGCGGGGATCACGAGTATGATGGTTACATCGGATCGAAGGAGAGGGAAGAGTCCAGACCAAAGTCGAAGTTACCTCGAAGAAGGGAGTTCCCCCAAAGATGCAGTTCTTTCTCCCCCCTCCTTACTCTTCCAAAACTAAAAACCTAAAGATGAGGTGCTTGGTGGTCTTCTTTAAAGACACTTCTGTTTACGCCTCCTCTGGCGTGAATGCACCAATCAGCTGGGAGGAAAGTGTGCGGATAAGTGTTCCTTTGTTCCCTCGAGATCGACTTTGCATGTTTCATGACCGTGATGTAAAAATGCGTTCAATTTTACTCCAGAGATGATAAAACATAGAAACATACATTTTATGGTTTGCACCCATATATATTTTGTTTGGTTTGGTCAGATCAAGAGGATTCTAAAGGTGTGAAGAACGACATACAAACATTATAGGAAAACACAGTTACATTAAAAATGCATCTAAAAGCACCTCTGTTCATTTAGAATTATAATACGATCACATCTAACCCCAATGGAACATGGGCAAACATAAAAACACATCGAATATATCATAGTACAAGTCTCTCAATTGAGGAGATTGGAGAAAAGTCTCTTGTGTGTGTGTGTGTGTGTGTGTGTGTACTGTGGACGTGGCTGGGTCATTCGTTGGTGAAGATGTGGTGAACCTTTGCTCACCCCCCTCCCGGGCAATGATATGTGTGTGCGTATTCTTTGAATTGATGAGTTTTAAGTCTGGATTACAATGACCAGTGTGGTTCATTACACAAGGTTGTCTGTGTTTGTGAGGTGTCCTGCAGAGGGGACACCACGGGATCTCCGGCCAGAGAAGCGCTCCTGTTGGGTCACATGTGGTAAGACAGAGGACCCTGTGATTACTTATCAGCGAAAAACGCCGCGGGGGCACTTCTGGCATCGGTCATTTAATTAAGTCCCATCGCCATTTGCTTGTGTGTGAATCAGTAACTTAAAAAGTCCCATGACATCTGTTTCTTTCACAATCTGAAGAATGGAGTGTTTACTTAATTAGAGACTTAGTTAGATTAAAACCACATGATTGCGCTGATCATCTGATTATTGCTACAATACTAAACATATATTCATTTATTATTAGAGTGGATCCTCATTAGGCCACTCTTTTCCTTTTTCCCTTATGAAGACAGACCGGCTTATCGGGATTCATACTTTACTCTGAAGGCTCAGGCATCTTGACTCAGGCTAAAGAGCAAAGTTAAGCACGCACAGCGTTTTGAAGGGGGTTCCCATAGCGTAAGCTACTTATGCAATAGGAAAGACCACTCGAAAGGGAACGTCTCGGTTACTGACGTAACTTCGGTTCCCTGAGATGAGGGAACAAGTATTGCGTAACTTGCCATGCTTGTGCCTTGGTCAAGGATCGCTTCAGTCGATTTAACCTGAAGTCTCTGACGGGCGCAATTTATAGCCCTTGGCCACGCCCATCTTGGTTCGTGCAGTTACCGCAGCACAGCCAATGACCGAGCTCACCTTTCATCTGTGTGTGCTGTGCAGCTACACTGCATTTTAAAAAAAATGGCTTCAATATTCGAGAAAAGGAGTTTTCCCATAATGTAAGCTATTTACGCAATACTCGTTCCCTCATCTCAGGGAACTGAGGTTACATTAGTAACCGAGACATTTTATCGAAAAAAATATTTTCCCAGAACGTTTGAGTTAGATAAGTTTATAAGAGCACAATTCTAAGCATTACGGGGAGTTTACCTGTTCGGTGTGATGGCGTTTAATGTCCTCGACAGCCTGTTTAGTCCCATTTAGCCAGTTGTTAGCAACCACCTTTTCAAAGACATGTAACAGCTTTAAAAAATCATGAGTGGAGTAATACTGATGTATTTTATGTCGTAGAATAAAACGTGAAAGTATCTTTCACTTGTTTACCACAGACATTTCAGCCATTTAACCAAAAATGGACGATGGAACTGGAAGTGCTAAAATGCTAACTCGTTTCTGCGTTTTGGCTTACAAATTTATGTGATACCTGCACCGCTCTATTGTTGTTCAAAAAGCAAGCAGTCCCACCACGAACGCACGCCATTGGTTGAGACAGTGTTCAAACAAGCAGATTGCAATTCCATTTGGTGCCATTAGTGGCACAGAAACTATATGTGTTTTTATATACGTTCATATAAATGAGCATGTGTTTTGGTTGGTGTCTAGGTGGGCTTTTCCACAGGATCTGTACTCATTGAGAGGCTTCAGTATGCTAGTGTCCTGGGACAGCTGAATAGGTTCAGAGAGCATACACATGTACTACAGTACACACTGGCTGAGCTGGCGGTCGCACCCTACCTGCAGGACATCGGTCCTTCTGATGCAGAGCTGGTGAGTCAGTTACTTTTTATTTCTGCCCTCACTCTATTAAAGTCGTCATGAAATGGAAGTCGAGATCGTCTTTTCTTCCTTATTGTAACGCATATCCGAGTGAAATGACTTCTCAAACTAGAAAAACTAGGATGGGACTTGATTTTGTCCATTGGGAACTGATTGGATTGTTGGATCGTTTGTTATCGTTTGAATAAAAAACAAGTGCACTGATAAATCATTTATATCGAATACTCTCAATTTTGATTTCATGATTACTTTAAAGAATGTTTTTCTTCTATGGAACTCAAAGGAAGATATTTTGAAAAATGTTGATGATGCTATTTCCCATAAAATGAAAGTGAATAATATATCTAAAAATATCAAAAAAGCATATGATTGTAAGGCATCATAAGCGTGGTAAAAGTGTGCTTAATTTTATTGAATGTTTTAAAATGTATTATTAATGTTAAACATGTATATATTTTAAGATAATATAGTATTAATAAAAATAAAAGGCCATGTAAGTGTACTTAAAGGGTTAAGTTCAACCAAAAATGAAAATGCTGTCATTATTTATTCACCCTCGTGTCGATCCAAAGTCAAACCCTTAAAGGACAACTCCGGCGCAAAATGAACCTTTGGTCTAATTACACATTGGTACATAGTCAACCGTTCTGAGATTTGTTTTCATGATTATCGAATACGGTAGCATAAATGAGGGTCCCTACCTACAAACTGAAGCATTGAGAACGTTTTAAGTGTACAGACAGTTTAATAAGAAGATATTTTATAAAGACAGTCCTGAACAGTTCAGCGCACTTGGCTCGGCGTTCATGATTCGACTGGTCGAGACTGTTTTCCAAAGATGGCTCCTGCCTGTATACACGAAGTGGACTGTCTTTATTAAATATCTTCTTATTAAACTGTCTGTTCACTTACAACGTTCTCAATGCTTCAGTTTGTAGGTAGGGACCCTCATTTATGCTACCGTACAACAAACAAAAATGACGACTTTATTCAACTACTCATTTCCTTCCCTGTGGGCCTTGAGATTTCACGTAGTGGAAGCAGTTCCATTACGTGAAATCTCAAGGCCCACAGGGAAGGAAATGAGTAGTTGAATAAAGTCGTTATTTTTGTTTGTTTTTTGCGCACAAAATTATTCTCGTCGCTTGATAAACTTAAGATCTAACACCCAGCAATGTGTAATTTCTTTGCATCTCCTTTCGAATACAACATTCAAATTACTAGACAAAAAATGATATCCTGAGAAAAGTGGTTTTTGAGGGGTATAGATCCATAGACCTCCATTCATTCTGCACTCGTCCTGTGAGCACCCTCATATGGAGCCAGTGTGGAACTGCAACCAGTTCAGAAGCCGGAAGTTTACTGAGAGAGGCAGTTCTCCCCTTATTAGACATTCTCTGACTGTAGTGTAAACTAAACACAGTAATGAACAATGAGGTCGATTTGACCATATTAATGAGAGCGCGAGTCTGATGATGAAACGCTGTTATTCAACCCGAACCCAAAGATATTGCTTTTTTACTTGTACTAATTTATTTACCAAAATATCTTTCTAATATATTGGGGTGAATACGTGGAAACTGTATCAATAACAGTGCATGTATGCAATGTACATTAGCCGAGCTCTAGAGTGAATGATCATCAGTAACATAAACGTTGGTAAAACAAATATTTCCTCAAAGTAGTGAGAACGACAAATAATCTGCATTAATAGACACAGTTTTAGGTAATAGTGACCCACAGCTGATCAGCAGAAGTATTTCAGTAAGACAGTAATAATGTGAGTTAGCCAGTTAGCAGGAGACCAAACGCAATATAAAATTTAAAACTACGTTTTTTGAACACCATCTATCAAGAGCAAGCGGTTTGTGAATCCTGCATTGAGAAAAGCAGTCGCCAGTAAAATAAAGGGAACACAGCTAAAATTTAGGATTATACTGCTGTGATATCGTGGACGTGGTAAAGATTCATTTTAACCACTGATTCTTCACATGCTCATCCTTGGGGAGTGAAAAATAACTGGCTTTACCTTCACGTGCCCACTTCTATGCACAGCGCCGTCTTCTCGACATGATGCTATCTAGTACAGGAATCAGCTGCCGGTTTGAGGTTCAAGTTTCCCTGGTGTCTGCACGTGCAATACGTGGGCGGGCAATATACTAACGTTTCGTCTTGACGTCACAACAAAACGGCTTATGACTCGCATGAAAAACGATTCATTTAATTGACTCAGAGTCGACTCTTACTTTTGAAAGACAATAACTTTATATACGGTGCACTTTCAGATTTAAAACTTTGCAGGATGTTTTCACTCACTTAGACCTATGTTACACACTACATGAAAGGTCATTTTCAAAAATCCATAATAGGGGCCCTTTAAGACTTTTGTTTATCTTCGGAACACAAATGAATATATTTTTGATGAAGTCTGAGCTTTATGTCCTTCCATTGACAGGAACATTGTTTTTGTTTTTTTGCGCAAACAAAGCACTTCATAAATTGAGGTTAAACCACTGGAGTCACATGGATTACTTTATTGATGCCTTTACAACATTTCTGGGGCTTGAAAGTGGTAGTTGCTTAGGCTGTCAATAGAATAGAATAAGTGTGTGACAGAAACTTAAATTTAAGCTGTTATTAACTGAAAATCTAATTTAAGCCATATGGTGCCCATTCACTTTCATTGTATGAACAGGATCAGCCTGGGCATTCTACTATTAATAACTCTGTTTGTTTTGCATGGAAGAGAAAGTGATAAGAGTTTCATGTATTTGTATCCTCTCATGGCAGGATTGTTTATTTTATCGGGGTGAAAAATCTCTGTAGCGAATTCTTGGATGCCGATTTTTACTTTTCTCTTGTGCTTTTTAATGTCACTCGATGAAAGAAAGAAAAAAGTTACATGAAAACAAAGCTATTCTCCTCATCTCCAACTTCAAACGAATGTTCCTCCGAAAGGCATTCATAATATGCAGATAAACTGCTGCACAGGGCCAGGCTTGCTCTCCGAGTACAGGTGGAGGAAGCAGACAGCTGGAATGAGATGCGGTGGTGATCTCTGGAGTGTGCATACACCGAAAAATGCAAGAATGAAATCAAATCAAAGGATTATAAACATCCTCTATCGGATTCAGATCAGTCTGAAGTGGGAATTCAGTCTAAATGCACATTTACATAGAGATCTTTCTTTTATTTCTTTTTATCGCTATTTAAGTGTTCCCTTTGCTGTGAACAGGCTGAGCTACTTATGCAGATCTCTTGATAGCTCTGGGCCATTCTAGATAGATAGATAGATAAGCTGGTTCTTTTTAGTGAATCAAAAATGTACAGTGTGACCAGTCTGATTTCTGATAAATGGAGGCTTCCCATTCTTAAGCCTGCTGTCGGTAAGTAAGAGGCACGTTGTGTTACCATCACAGAGAGGCACAAAATCACTTTCAAGAACGTTTTTGTTCACTGTTCACTGGTGGAATGATCTTCCCAGCTCTATCCGGACAGCCGAATCCCTGACAATATTCAAGAAATAGTTGTAAACTCATCTTTTGCGTGAGAAATTTAATGCATCCTGCTGAAAAAAAAGCAAAATTCTTTAATCCCTCCCTGTATTAGCTGTTCTGAACAACATCTTAAACATTGTATTACTAAGACCTCGTTTATTGGCACTTTAAGATATATTGCTTGTTGTATTCCTCATTTGCATGTTGCTTTGGATAAAAGTGCCTGCTAAATGAATAAATGTGAATGTAATTAATTTTTTTTTTCTTCTTTTTTTTTGTGTGAATCAAAAACACACAGCGTGACCAGTGTAGTCTGAATCCTGAACGAATGACTTCTGAAGTGGCTCTTTTTATTGAATTAAAAACATACAGTTTAGTGTAATTCCCGAATTAATGACTTTGATAAGTCGGTTCTTTTTAGTGAATCAAAAACATGCTGCACAAACAGCGTAGTTAATTTCCCTAATAAATCATTTAAATGAGTCAATTATTTTAACAAATAGTTAAAAATAGCGAATTACCTGTTAGAATCAGTCTGACACACTGCCTTTCTTACATCAGCAAATATACCTAAACAAATCAAAATCAATTCAAATTGAGATCTTGTAAATGAGAATTTAATTCAAATTGGGAAATCTGTATCAATACGCAGTCCTATTCAAAAGTAGAGTAATTGGACTTTATTGTTTTTTACAAGAAACATGTAATATTACACTGTAAAAAATGATATGATCAATAAGTTATGACAACATGTCTTTATATGATCAATAAGTTATGACAACGTGTGTTTTAAGGAAGCGATCATGTAACATCATACCACAAGAGCAGAACCAGGCCAGCTTGATTTAATAAAGTCTGGAATTATGCACGGCAATAAAACAGCTCTGTTGTGAATATTTATGAGACTGAAATGGAAACTAACGCAGACAAAGACGACAACCGCTATTGTGCATGCATACAGAAGTGACGGAACAGAACAGAGAAAATGAGTGAGAAAAAAGAAAGAATAGAATAAGGAGATGGCATAAATCTCATTCTGGCATACAGTGCTGAAGCACCATGATTGCCTCTACTAGATTAGCGCTCCACAGTGGTGAGATTAGCCTAGATCAATAGAGCGTGATGTATGTGAGATTGTGACCAAATCTGCCATGAATGGAGAGCCACGGGGCGTTCAATTACCGTGATGTTTGTATGGGCGCAATACAACACCCCCCAGTATCATACTGACAAATTGCAAAGACCTAAATGAGCTGTTAAATAGAAACCTACAACAGAGAAGCACATTTATGTATATTGGTAGGCTATATGTAGATGAGTAACTGTTGCTTCAATAGAGGTTCAGAGCCACATGCTGCTTCTAATGGTATGTACTTATACAGGTTCTTCTCAAAAAATTAGCATTATGTGATAGTTCATTATTTTCCATAATGTAATGATAAAAATTAAACTTTCATATATTTTAGATTCATTGCACACCAACTGAAATATTCCAGGTCTTTTATTGTTTTAATACTGATGATTTTGGCATACAGCTCATGAAAAACCAAAATTCCTATCTCAAAAAATTAGCATATTTCATCCGACCAATAAAAGAAGTGTTTTTAATACAAAAAAAGTCAACCTTCAAATAATTACGTTCAGTTATGGACTCAATACTTGGTCGGGAATCCTTTTGCAGAAATGACTGCTTCAATGCGGCGTGGCATGGAGGCAATCGGCCTGTGGCACTGCTGAGGTGTTATGGAGGCCCAGGATGCTTCGATAGCGGCCTTAAGCTCATCCAGAGTGTTGGGTCTTGCGTCTCTCAACTTTGTCTTCACAATATCCCACAGATTCTCTATGGGGTTCAGGTCAGGAGAGTTGGCAGGCCAATTGAGCACAGTAATACAATGGTCAGTAAACCATTTACCAGTGGTTTTGGCACTGTGAGCGGGTGCCAGGTCGTGCTGAAAAATGAAATCTTCATCTCCATAAAGCTTTTCAGCAGGTGGAAACATGAAGTGCTCCAAAATCTGCTGCATTGCTAGCTAGCTGCATTGACCCTGCCCTTGATAAAACACAGTGGACCAACACCAGCAGCTGACATGGCACCCCAGACCATCACTGACTGTGGGTACTTGACACTGGACTTCAGGCATTTTGGCATTTCCTTCTGCCCAGTCTTCCTCCAGACTCTGGCACCTTGATTTCCGAATGACATGCAAAATTTGCTTTCATCCGGAAAAAGTACTTTGGACCACTGAGCAACAGTCCAGTGCTGCTTCTCTGTAGCCCAGGTCAGGCGCTTCTGCCGCTGTGTCTGGTTCAAAAGTGGCTTGACCTGGGGAATGCGGCACCTGTAGCCCAATTCCTGCACACGCCTGTGTACGGTGGCTCTGGATGTTTCTACTCCAGACTCAGTCCACTGCTTCCGCAGGTCCCCCAAGGTCTGGAATCAGTCCTTCTCCACAATCTTCCTCAGGGTCCGGTCACCTTCTCGTTGTGTTGCCACACTTTTTCCTTCCCACAGACTTCCCACTGAGGTGCCTTGATACAGCACTCTGGGAACAGCCTATTTGTTCAGAAATGTCTTTCTGTGTCTTACCCTCTTGCTTGAGGGTGTCAATGATGGCCTTCTGGACAGCAGTCAGGTCGGCAGTCTTAACCATGATTGCGGTTTTGAGTAATGAAACAGGCTGGGAGTTTTTAAAAGCCTCAGGAATCTTTTGCAGGTGTTTAGAGTTAATTAGTTGATTCAGATGATTAGGTAAATAGCTCGTTTAGAGAACCTTTTCATGATATGCTAATTTTTTGAGGTAGGAATTTGGGGTTTTCATGAGCTGTATGCCAAAATCATCAGTATTAAAACAATAAAACACCTGAAATATTTCATTTGGTGTGCAATGAATCTAAAATATATGAAAGTTGATTTTTATCATTACATTATGGAAAATAATGAACTTTATCACAATATGCTAATTTTTTGAGAAGGACCTGTATACATGAGAAGAAAAGAGTGTACGGAGCGATTATGTGAAGAGAGTGTGTGGTGTACGGTATATCAAGAGTGGATTCACTACAAAATCAACTCGCTATACTTTAACAGCACTTAGTAAAGCAGGTGACCAGCCGCTTTCACTTCTTGTACACGTTTGTATTTTTTGTGCTTTTTAAAATCATTTAATAATAATAATTTAATAATAACTTTCAAGTATTTTAATTAGAAATGTTCTTTCTTCCATCTCCTCCAATCACGAATAACATTAAAGGGTAACTAAACCCCTGGTCAGAGCCTGACTCCACCCACTGGCAATATTTGAAAAATGCTGGAAAAGTGGGCAGAGCCCAGCAGAGATAAGAGGGGACGAGCCGAGGGCGGGGCTGAGCGTGGGGGCGTGCACCTGAGACCCGGGTGACGGATTGATTGACAGCTGCTGTCAGACTCTAAAATGGAGAGTGACTGGAGTGACGCAAGTAGCTTTGCAACAGAGCGGTCATTTGAAGTCGAGGACTTTTCTCCCCCACCTTCACCTGAAGTGGAGGAGGGTGAATTGTCTGTGGATACAGGGCCATATCAATTCGAGCCGCTGGCTCAAACTGCAAGAAGAGAAGAGGGCAGCACTCAGACATTTTTACCCCATATATTGTAGAATTAAAACACTTTATACCCAAATGTCAAAAAAGTTACTCGAATCAATGAACAGCATTTATGAAGCTGCATTCTTACAGATCATTAACTAAAAAAAAGTTTAAAATTAATAAACATACAAGTCTGGAAAGATATTTACATAATTTTCAACAAAAGGTTTGTCTGAGTGAAGTATCATACTTTTTCAATTGTGAATATTAGTTTGTACCATAGGATATATGACAAACTGAAAAAATATTGCCATGTCATAGATTTATTTTCTGGTATTTTTGTTTGGGTCTACACTACATGGTTCCTCTCTGTGATGTCATTTCCTGTTTTTTTTTTTTCCTTCCTAGAGGTTATATCACACTGATTTTGATGTTGCGGACAATTACAATTATTTATTTATTAAAGAATTCCAATCTTTTCATAAGATTTTTCTTCATTACAATCTACCATTACAATCTAGTGCCTTAACACATTTTACTTTGCCATAAAGATCTAAAAATATTAGATAAAAAAAAATAAACTAAAATGACCTAATATATATTTTTTTGAATTAATGAATCAGTGCCACATCATCATTGACCCCATTTATATTATTTATCGATCACGTTCTGTTTCTTAATGTCCCCTTCCTTCTCTCTCTTACTCCTCCATCCTGGACCTTCAGGTAAATGGGTCTCAGCGTGCAGCCCTGTGTACATTACCATCCGCTGTGCCCTGTGATGGACGAGTGTTGTTCCTCAATTTGTCTACATTGTTTTAGTTTCTAACCACCAGCCTTGTAAAAACCCAAGACCATCCCTCCCCCTCTCCACCACCCAAAGGGGAACAAGAAGGAAGTCCTCAATATATGAGGGATGACTTATAAAAATCAGCTGCCAACAAATGATTTTTAATTAGCTTTTAAGGTGCAGTGTTTAGAAAAGTTATGGCATTTGTGTGAACTGAGCAGTGATAATCTTTATCTCCTCCTGGCAGCTGCTGGCTCTAATGGCAGACACCATGGACACCCTTGAAGGCAAGCGGTCTAATCAGGAACGTGTGTGGAATGCATTGCAAAAGGTAAATAGACAGCGAAAGGGAAAAGGACAATGACGGCGAGTGTAGATGGGGCACAAATGCCACTCAGTGCCTGCGCATACACACTCCGTTGCACATTGTTCCATACACACACTCCTCAAAAAAGACATTTGATATACCAAATCTGAAGGGTAAAATTCATTTTCCGAGGTGGTCTTCAGGGCCCGCGGAGACTTCTTGGCAGGACTGTCATCTCTATTGGTTAAAGTCGTGTGAACTTCAAAATGGCACTTTTGATGTGGCCAGTTCTTTGATTCTCGTCTATAAATGAATTTCCCCTGTTAATTAGCCTGGCTTGGGATATTCAAATTGCTACTGAGAGTAGGAAATCAAGCCAGGACCTGGCAATAGCAGAGTTAAGCCCATGATTCATATTTCATAGAACGCACTGAGCCTTTTGAAATGTTGTTCTGAAGCACCATGGAAACTATTGACAGTGTATGCTAGCCTGTTTACCGTCTTGTGCCTGAATGAATCGAATTTACCTCCCACTCTTGTGGAGGCCTGACCAGAATAGAGACTTTTAAAGGGAAGTTTGGGTACACTTTGAAGGCAACAGTAAATAGAAGATTCCAAAAAGGCAGTTCCTCTCAAGGATTCATGTTTGTACTGGAATCTGTAGTGAAATTTGAATGCTTAAAGCTTGATAATGAGTTTAGTTGGTGCTTTGGAGGTGCTCAGGGAACGCTGGAGATCAGGTTCCCAGGGAAAGTTGCAAAAATGTCAAATATGTGCAGTAGAATATGATGTCATGCTCTATAGGGCTTCTGTTTGTAATAAATAATTATCTCTAAATCAGATTTTTGCTGTGTCAGCACTTGGCAGGTATCGGAACGCTTGTAATGATTGGACAAACATATGTGAATTTTTTTATATTTAGACTTCTACTCTTATTGATTGCTATCAGGATGTGAAGAGAGTTTCAAACAGTATAACAAAAATTGCCTACCCTACCTTAAAGGGATAGTTCACCCAAAAATGAAAATTAGCCCATGATTTACTCACCCTGGAGCCATCCTAGGTGTATATGACATTCTTTTTTCAGACGTATACAATCGTTATTCGGCCTTTATTAACCCCTTTGGAGCCGTTTGGGACACTTTTATGATGGATAGTTGCTCTTGTATGACTTAAAAAAAAATGGTGCCCATTCACTGCCATTATGAAACATGGAAGAGCCAGGACATTTTTTAATATAACTCCGATTGTATTCGTCTGAAAGAAGAATGTTGTACACCTAGGATGGCTTCGGGGTGAGTAAACCATGCGGGCTAATTCTTCTTTATGGGTGAACTATCCCTTTAAAGGCCCCCTGAAATCAAAATGAAAGTTTTTTTAGCTTTAGTATTTTAGCCTTAAGGTTATGAATAAGCTGGTGTTGTCCAAAAGAATAACAAAATTTGCATTTAGGAGATATAAGCATTCAAAACTGTGCTGTCAAGTACGACTTGCTGTCTGTGAGGTAAACTAAACGCTTTTGGCTATTTGAAAAGGAAGAGGAGCCATTCAAGATGTCCAGCCTAAGCTTCCTGTTTCAGTGGAAATTACCTCAACGCATCATACAAAATTGTGCGTTCAAAGGAACTTCAGTGGGCCTTTAAAGCTGGTGACCAGCAATGCTGATTTTTTCAGATGGGCAAACACACTTGATTCAGGTCATCAGCTCATTAGTAGAGGCTCCAAGACCTGAAATTGGTGTCTCACGATACGTTTACACGACAACAATATGCTTAAAACGTAGAAGTTTTTCCTTTGAGTTTTCCGTGTACAGATGACACCATTGTCAAAACGATGCCCATTCACACAGTCGAAAACGACTAAAAACTTTGTATTCTGGTGCAAGGCCATTAGATGGCGATGAAACGCTATAGACTGAACACGTAATATGCATGACGTCTTCGTCTTCAGAGATTCGCGTTTTTGTTGTTTACATGAAGACCGTTTTCAAAAACCTACACTTTGAAACCTGTTTTCAAAAGTTTTTCCTTTCAGGCACCCAAAACGCTGTTGTTGTGTAAACGAACGGCCAAAACGCATAAAAAGTTTTACATTTTTAGTTGAAAACGGTGTCATGTAAACAGCCCCTCAGTTAACAGTTCTTTCAAAGGTTATTTACGATGTTGGGGTTTCATTTTAGTGGGAGAGTGGAGGATGTTACTTTCAGGCCAGTGGGGTTATGGGTTGGACTCCAGGGCTCCGTTCAGTCGGGGATTGTTGGGTCTAGAAAGGGAGTGTGTTGTCTGGGCCGTAGCTGTGATGAATTACGCTGAGGAAGGAATGATGACACTCACACAGTCAAAGACTCGCTCTCAGCCACAGCAGCGCCTGTCGCCCTGGGGTTACTGATGGACCCTTATTAATCACTCCATCACCTGCCCGCACCTCAGAGTCGCTCTGATTACATCACATGCCAGTTCTAAAACACGCTCTTCTTTAAAGCTCACACTCTCTCCGGTGGACGTGACCTTTCACACCAGATCTGTCTCATACATCATCCAGCCAGCATTAGGGACAAAGGGAGTGAGGGCGGAAGAGAGGGCAATGGGCAGAGATGAGGCCCGTCCCGCAGCCGATGATACTTAAATACTAAATCCAAGGGCAGGGGGAAAGACGTTTCTAGCATAGCCATGGAGTTCATCACAGTGTAATTGCTCAAGGGCACAACCTCTGGAGGGACAGATGGGTTGGAGAAGGTTGCAATTGTGTGTTTTCTTTCTAAGATGAAAGATACTGGTCTGTAAAAGCAACAAGCCATATTTACACACACTTAAAGTAATCAACCAATATTCATGGCTCAAATCATCACTGCAACAGAAGCTAGAAATCAGATTAACTGGATTTTAGTGCTGAGAAATAGTTATAAAAATCAGGGGGGGGGGGGGTTAAAATATAGCCTATACTAAGATTTTTCTAGTCAACTAGTAATCATTCACTTAAGTCATTTGTCGACTTATCGCACATTTATATTAATTTAATTACTTAAAGCTACAATATGTAATTTTTTTCGCCGCTAGGGGTCGCTAACCTCTTACAATAACAACGGCGTAGATTGATGATGCGTAAACGTAATTATGGAACTTGTCGTCATACTGATGGATCTAATATAGTTTATGGATGAGTGAATTGACTGGATAAATCTCCACCCAGAGGTTTCTAGGGAGACCAAACCAAAAGATTAACAGTTGCCAAAACATGCCAACCCAGCGCTCAACAAGAATCCGAGCCTAAGGGGAACTTCTGTTATCAAATACTGAATACAGACTGATATCTCAGCAGACATGCATATAGTCTTAGAATTGGATTCCTTTTGTTAATCTCCTGATGTGATCCATCTACCCTTAGAAGCTCAAAAATTCCATCATAGCATAAATACCATACAGTAGCCTGACATAAATGAAAATGACTAATTTGCCAAATCTGTGAAAAAGCAACTTGAGAAAAAAAACATTAACTGCTCCGCATGAAGGCATAAAAAGCCTTAATAAACAAGGCAGACATCAAACTTCATCTGCAGCTCAAGTGCTTCAGCCCTTCATTTCCTTCAAATTATCGAGTAGTTAATTTATGAAGCTCGGCAGCACGTCCTTCTCAGAAATACACCAGTAGCAGGCTTCATTTTCAACCCCAATTTGTTCTACATGAATCAAAGGGGCATTAAGCGACACATTCTGATGAGTGCTTGAGTTCACATATTGAGGCCGTACATGTATTGATTTGGCAGTTTGTTTTTGGAGAGTAATTAGATGCTGTGTTTCGGGCTGTTTTTTTCCAACACACTATAGTATAAGTGCACATGGGCGTCTTCACATTTATGAGCATAAGCTACATGCTCTCAGCTCGTTTCATTCTCTGCCAGCTGCCGTCCCATCTATTTCTGACTCCTCCCGCGGGAGGGAGAACAGATATGAGTAATCGTTCCTACATTAAGTCTGCGCTTTGGTGCTTGTCGATTCACTTCGAGAGCAGAGAACAATCTGACTTCTGAAAAGACCTCGCAGAAGTGTAACCTTTGACCTCCCGAGATGAAAAACCTCAGGCCGCCTGATCTCCTTAGTTTACATATAGGTATTCATACATAATGTTCACACATATACTTTTTGCTCGCTTAGATATGAACTGAACACAAATATGGCAATATGTACAAAATAGATGTATTTAAGGCACACTATGTAATTTTTCGCCACTAGAGGTCGTTTAATCAAAACAAAGGCGTAGCTTGATGACGCCTTGATTTCATGGAATCATGGGAATTTTTATCTTCACCTCTACAGCCGGTGGAGAATACGATGGGACTCGGGTAGAAATCATATTCTTGGATGACCAGTAATGTATTAAAGATTCATTAATGTTACGAAAGCTGTTGGAGCGGAACAAGGCCGCTGGAGCCATTGCTAATGAGAGACGAGCACGACACACAGTTCGAGAGCAGTGGAGCTTTTATTATGGTGCTGACCGCTTCCGAATCTTCTGGTCATGCGTATGTGGGGTAACGCAGCGCTGTTTTATAAAATTAGATACATTTAAGTGTGATGGAAGTTCTTATAATGCTACTCTGTGCGTTTGCTTGGCGGCTGCTATATGAGACACAGGTTGCACACTGCAGTGAGCTAGATTGATATTAGGCATGGTAAATATGGTACTCGTGGTAAATCAAGAAAACGAGATTTAAACAAAAAGACTAACTGTGTTGAGCTGTATAACAATGATTCGTTTTCTGTTGATGAATGTATCCAAACAGTTGCTCACCTGTCTAATAAAACGCATAATAGATTAAAGCATCTTTGGTGTTTCCATGGATTCTACAAAATAAAAACCGGAAATCGAGGGTAACGCGGGTATGATGTCATTGATAGGCGAAGAACGGAAACTGATTATTTCTCTGGATTTAAACATTCTTAGAAACATTTGGGATAATGAACACAAATCAACAAAATATATAACATTGTTCTAGTGGTTTTTGGATATTTTGATCCAAAAATCTTACATAGTGTGCCTTTAACAGCAAATAAAATGTAAAATTATCTATGTTCACAGCTTTAGTAATGTGAAAATCTTTAAGAACGCTTTGTGATTATAAATATATATATAGCCTATATATATATACTGTATATACATTTTACAATTAGATGACAGATTAGAAAGTCACTTTAGTAAAGCAGTTTTCTGATTTAATTTGTTTACGTCAGATAAACAGTGAGGGACTTTCATTCAGCCTATGTAAAGCTCCATCAAAATGGCTTGAACTGCCAAAATCTGATTTCACTGGATTTTCGACCCCTAGTGCAGACTGTTTAATGCACAGAGGTGGCAAAAAGTACACCTACCGCAATTGCTGCAAATATTGAATAATGCTCAAAAACTGATTGCTGATTCTCGCGTACACAGAAAAAAAGCATGCACTGATTTATTTTTGATTTTATTTTTTCTATTCACATACTCAAACAGCGACAAAACAATTTCAGCTTTGGCCACTCAGGGACTGAGTTTCGGACCCCCCAAACTTCATCTAGTGAATAAGTGTCTAACTATGTAAACGGTTAAAAGGCCAGTAAAGGCCAGCAGGACTGACAGTCTGACTGCATAATGAGCTTTACTGTATTCTGAAGCAGAGGATGGGCTCTTTGATCGGGGCTCTGTTTCCTCTCTGCCGAGAAGGCCATTTGTTTTGGGGACTGAATGATGGGCGCTAACAGGTTTGATAGGCATTTTGACAGCTCTTGTATCGCTGCTGAATGCCTAAGTGGTAGCAGGAGCAAAAAGCCAAGACCTGCACACACACAAAAACCAACAGATATGCACAGTAATGGAGAGCTAATTGTTGCTGCAGAGCCGAATCTGTCCGTTTATGAGTGGGTGGGCGGCAACACGGAGAGAGAACGAGAAGAAAAGAGAAAATGGAAGGGTGTTTCAGTAAAAAAGTGAGCAAATGGGAAAAGAGAATACCTTTGAACGTGGAATGACTGTTCAGCCCTCTACTATGGAGCTTTCAGGCCGGTTCCCAGAGGAGAAAAAGCTAAACCTTCCAAACAAACACACTTGGACTGAATTCATAAGCAAACAGGACTCACCACCTACATATAACTGTGTGTTTCTGAACTACTGAGCCTTTGACGCGGTCTCTCTTTCCTTCAACCTTGCTTTTCTTTTCCATATCCTAACTCACATCCTGCATTCACTTTCATATTTCACTCCCCCTCTTTCCCCGTTCTCCGAGAGCAGACATAATAAATTCCCACGCCAAGCCATCTACTCAGAAATGAGAGGTCGAAAGGGGAGCCACTTCCCTTTGTTTTTGAGGAGGTAATTAAGTCTCTAAGGGGGGCGGGGGGTTACTTTGCAAGGTTTCAAAAACTTGCTTTTGTGTTGATCTGCAGCCTTCTCAAATGCTAAAGCTTGATAAAAATGATCATATAAATGATAGTCCTCTGATAGTATGCGATGGTGTATGTCTTAAAGCATCTGGTCTCAAAAAGGACCAAAAACCATCATAAAAGCGCTAAAAGATCCATCACAGCTAAATCACGCCAAATCTAATTTGTGCATTCGCATTTTCAAACTTTTCATGTCAAGACTCAAGTTTGACGTCAATGACAACAGACACTTTTGGTTTTTGCTTCTTCTAATCAAACCACGTTTAAATATGCAAAATGCAAATGAGATTTGAGAGCTATGGCAAAAAAAAAAAAACAACTTGATAACATTTTTGATCAACAAGCTATATTGTAAGGTTTCAAAGGATGGCACATGATGAACCACTCAAAACATTCGGTGTAGAAACATTTTTTGCTTGGAAGTTGCCAGTAACTTAAAAATGATTACAAAGAAACAGCAAGTAACATTAAATTAAACGTGAGATTTTAAAGTAGAAACACTGAAATATTTCCTTGTCATTTGTTTATAATTTTTTTGGAGGGGTGGGGAGTGGCCACTATATGCTTTCAAAAAGAACAGCTATATTCTTTAAAATGTCTCTCAATGCTCCATAAAAGAAAAGCATATAGATTTGGAACAACATGAGTGTGAGCAAATCCTCATGTGTGGCTGAACTTTTCTTTTACAGGTGGAGGCAGTGAAGGATATGCTTTATCAGTTAGAGGAGACCTATCTGAAGAAGAAGGCACTGCAAGCCACCAGACAGCAAAAGGCTAAAGAGAAGAAAGCTCTAAAAAAGACGTCCCCCAGGAGTCCGCCACACCACCCCAGGGCGAACCAAATGCAGTGGGCCGACCCTCAGCACAGTCATCCAATAAGTGAGAACCTTCCGCCACCCCACAGACACTTATCTTCTGCCAGGAAGTAGGACACTCCACCAGGCCATTACTCCACCCTGACGGAAATAAATGAGCTTTGCGGGCGAACCATCATTCAGATCCGTCTTTTCTCAAACCACCCCACATTCGTTTTACGACTCTAAAAAAAAAGAACTTTCCCACACCTCCTCCTTCCTGGGTATCTACATTCACTGGAAAAAAAGGCCACTCCAAAAATAAGCAAAAAAAAAAATTAATACAAGATATTTTTGCTTGTAATAAGCAAAAAAATCTGCCAATGGAACAAGTGAAAATTCTCTTGGTAAGATTTCTTGAAATAAGACATATATTTAAGCCTTAAAATATAAGAGTGATCTTGAAATTAGCTGGGAAAACTCATTTTTAGCTATATTTTACTAGTATTGTGATGTTTTGTCTCATAATAAGCTTGTCATGCTCAAAAATAGTATTTTCCCCTCAAAAGTAGCATTTTCTTTTGTCATCCTGTTGTTTCAAGTGTATTTAACTAATTTTTAGTTCTATAATTGTTACACTGTTCTAGATTTAAGTCACCACCAACTTGAAATAAGATTGGAAACGGGCATTTTGAGACAAAATGCCTTGAAGTTAGCATTCCTGACTCATATTAGGCAGTGCTCTTTTGCCATAATAAGCCATAATTTACCATCCTGTCATCATCTCAAGTGTATTTACCTTATTGCTCAACAAAAGTAATACTGTTCTAGATTCAAGACATTTTACATACTAGATTCAAGACATTAACTACAGTTTACTAGACAGAAAAAGTGAAAAATAGACTTGCATTTAACCTTTTTTTTTTTAAACAGCAAAAAGTCCCAGAATTACAGCTGGTCGCTTTCACTTATAGCGTCAGCTAAATGAATAGCTGTATCTTTGATATCGGTTACACACAGTGATAGAGGCTTGTACTTGTACTTACGTTAATGAAAGATACCTTCGGTTACAAAACTAACAGCTACTGTTCTAACAATGTACTGTCACATACGAGCGTACATCTTTACGATTATATTTGGCTAATTGCCATTAGTACATTTTTTGCGATATATAATTACTTTGCAAAACATCTCTCATTTGAAGCATAAACATAATTAACAGAAAAAGCTTCTTGTAGCAGCCTACGTTCCTGCTGTATCCTGCAGCCTATCTGGCAACCTCGAGTCAGGGAGGAGGGAGAGGGGATACACCGCTCTACAGTAATTTGAAAGTGATTGCAGTAACGTAGACTAACCATGTTCCGTACACTTTTCACCTTTAACCGCACATCAATGGCCACTCCTCTGTTGCTGAGAGACATACAAGCTTGTGTGAGTGCTCATTCTCTGGGGAAATTCCCATTGGAGGATCTATTCTTTGATTGATGTCTTTTGGACCAATAGTATTTGAGAAAAGTGAGGTAAAGTCCCTCCTCCGCCTTGGTTCGGATGCTCACAGACGTTAACGGTGTTCCGTACAGAGTGCATTTCAGATTTCAACTGCAAAAATGTACTTTAAAATGATAATTTGTGAGCTGCTTATTGAGTTGGCTATGAAATAAAATCACAATCAATTCAGTTATAGTAATATAAGAGTTATATATATATATATATATATATATATATATATATATATATATATATATATATATATATATATATAAATATTGTTGATTTATTAAAGAATGACCATTTTAAATGTTAAAATATATTTATAATATTTTAACATTTAAAATGGTCATTCTTTAATAAATCAACAATCATATTTAAAAAATCAATCATATTTAAAAGTCATTCTTTAAAATATCAACAATTATATATATAATTGTTAATTTATTAAAGAATGACTATTTTAAATGTTAAAATATTAAATATAATAATCATCACTGCACGCAGTCTGTGTTGACAGACGTGCGCTGCATCTCTGCTGCCAGAGTTGCGCCAAGCGGCCATTGTCCGGAATTTACGTTTAAAAATGTCCATTTCAAAGCAGTTATTCAACCAAAAGGTAATATATTTAATGATTTGTGACATACTAATCAATAACATAATAATCAATTCATGAAGACTATATTACTGTGAGAAGCATTAATTACATTACATTTTTACCGCTGTAATTGTCTCCCTAACTAAAGCTAATATCTGGGCTGCAGCTTGCCTACCCTCCATTAGCGGGCGCAGTGGGCGCACCTAGCAAACTTACTGAAATTTCTCTGGAACAAACGGCGGTGGATTCTCTTTCTTGGTCAGTGATGAAAGAGGGAGAAATGAGGTAAACACACATATATAGTTTTTGTATAACCTGGAAGTATTTATTCAGCAATCGGCGGGAAAAGTTCATCTGTACGGAACTCGGAGTTGTCAAGTCAGAGGGTGGGGAGGGGTGCGTTGTTGTAATCATAGACAGTAAAATACATTTTAATTGAGTAAACTTAATCAATTTCTTATGCTTGTTAAATATTAATAATATTTATTTTAAGTAAGTAATATTTGTGGTTCTTGAAACAGATTAGTTTAATTATCCATTCTCAAATATTGTGATGGAAATTTCACAAATAATTATTAGCTCAGTGTATTTTAAATAAATGATTGGTTAGTCAAATACTAAATTATTTTACAAAGCTCAAAAGCAGATCTCCTAGAAGTGTTAAATGCCTCACTTCTTTCTGGGAATTTTCCGAACTCCCTAAAAAACTGCAGTTGTCAAGCCCCTCCTGAAAAAGAGCAATCTGGATAAGACCATATTAAACAACTATAGAACAATCTCAAATCTTCCTTTCATAGGCAAGACCATTGAAAAAGTTGTCTTCAATCAGCTGAACAAATTCTTAAGCTCGAATGGATACTTTGACTACTTTCAATCTGGTTTCCGACCGCATCACAGCACAGAGACAGCGCTCATAAAGATAATAAACGATATTCGCTTAAATACTGACACAAGCAAATTATCAGTTCTAGTACTACTTGACCTTAGTGCTGCATTTGACACTGTCGATCACAACATACTTCTTGACAGGCTGGAAAACTGGGTCGGGCTTTCTGGGATAGTCCTAAAATGGTTCAGATCATACTTAGAAGGGAGAGGCTATTATGTGACTATAGGAGAGCATAAGTCTGAGTGGACATCCATGACATGCGGAGTACCTCAAGGCTCAATTCTTGCGCCACTCCTATTCAACCTGTACATGCTCCCAATGAGCCAAATAATGAGAAAGAACCAAATCTCTTACCACAGCTATGCAGATGACACACAGATCTACTTAGCCCTATCGCCTAACGATTACAGCCCCATTGACTCCCTGTTCCAATGCATTGATGAAGTAAACAATTGGATGTGCCAAAACTTTCTTCCGTTAAACAAAGACAAACTGAAGTCATTGTGTTTGGAAACAAAGATGAAGTTCTCGAGGTGAACGAATACCTTCACTCTAGGGGTCAAACAACTAAATATCAAGTCAGGAATCTTGGTGTGTCTCTAGAGTCAGACCTTAGCTTCAGTAGTCATATCAAAGCAATAACTAAATCAGCATACTATCATCTGAAAAATATTGCAAGAATTAGATGCTTTGTTTCCAGTCAAGACTTAGAGAAACTTGCGCATGCTTTCATCACCAGCAGGGTGGATTATTGTAATGGACTCCTCACTGGCCTTCCTAAAAAGACCATAAGACAGTTGCAGCTCATACAGAACGCTGCTGCCAGGATCCTGAGCAGAACCATAAAATATGAACACATCACACCAGTCCTCAGGTCTTTACACTGGCTGCCAGTTACATATAGAAATGATTTTAAAGTATTATTACTGGTATATAAATCATTCAATGGCCTAGGACCTCAATACATTGCAGATATGCTCACTGAATATAAACCCAACAGATCACTCAGATCACTAGGATCACATCAGCTAGAAATACCAAGGGTTCACTCTAAGCATGGTGAGTGTGCTTTTAGCTACTATGCCAGCCGCAGCTGGAACCAGCTTCCAGAAGATATCAAGTGTGCTCCTACAGTTCCAAACTCAAGTTACAGTTACAAATCCAGACTCAAAACACATCTGTTTATATGCATTTACTGAATGAGCACTGTGCAACTGTTCATCTGACTGTTTTTACTGTATTTTATTTAATGTTTTAATTATTCTGATTTCATTTGATTATTTCTGTATTTTATCTTTCATTCTAAACTGTTTTAATTTTTCTGATTTCTTTTGTTTTAATTTCTTCTTTGTAAAGCACTTCGAATTACCATTGTGCATGAAATGTGCTATATAAATAAACTTGCCTTGCCTTGCCTTTAGTGAAAAACTTCAAACTTAAATATAACTGTACATTTCAGACAAAATTTATTGTTGGAGTTTTAGTCAATTATTTCGGTAGGCTATGTTCAACTCAAACTATCAAGTAAATGATATTCAGAGATTTTAGTTAATAATAAAGTTAATTATTACTGTGATATTTACTAAGCCACTGAATTATTTTTTAGTGATACGCATAAGAATCACTTGAACATTTAGGAAAGTTTTATGTTTGTAGGTTAAGAATAGAACTGTTGTATACCATAGTAGTACTGTGATAAAGTTGAGAGAAATTGTCACAAATGAAAATGAAATCTGGTGATAAAGGATTTAAAATGAAAACTATTGATATGTGAAATATGCAACTGTAGATTGTAGAACACATTCTAATAAAATATTTTTGTAATTAAAATGTGTGCTTGTGTGTGTAGTTTAAATGTTTAAAACATATGTGGTTTTTGCAGCATATACAGTGAAGAAAACAAGTATTTGAACACCCTGATATTTTGCAAGTTCTCCCACTTAGAAATCATGGAGGGGTCTGAAATTGTCATCGTAGGTGCATGTCCACTGTGAGAGACAATCTAAAAAAAAAAAAATCCAGAAATCACAATGTATGATTTTTTTAAAACTATTTATTTGAATGATACAGCTGCAAATAAGTATTTGAACACCTGTCTATCAGCTAGAATTCTGACCCTCAAAGACCTGTTAGTCTGCCTTTAAAATATCCACCTCCACTTCATTTATTATCCTAAATTAGATGCACCTGTTTGAGGTCGTTAGCTGCATAAAGACACCTGTCCACCCCATACAATCAGTAAGAATCCAACTACTAACATGGTCAAGACCAAAGAGCTGTCCAAAGACACTAGAGACAAAATTATACACCTCCACAAGGCTGGAAAGGGCTACGGGGAAATTGCCAAGCAGCTTGGTGAAAAAAGGTCCACTGCTGGAGCAATCATTAGACAATGGAAGAAGCTAAACATGACTGTCAATCTCTCTCGGACTGGGGCTCCATGCAAGATCTCACCTCGAGGGGTCTCAATGATCCTAAGAAAGGTGAGAAATCAGCCCAGAACTACACGGGAGGAGCTGGTCAATGACCTGAAAAGAGCTGGGACAACCGTTTCCAAGGTTACTGTTGGTAATACACTGAGACGTCATGGTTTGAAATCATGCATGGCACGGAAGGTTCCCCTGCTTAAACCAGCACATGTCAAGTCCCGTCTTAAGTTTGCCAATGACCATTTGGATGATCCACAGGAGTCATGGGAGAAAGTCATGTGGTCAGATGAGACCAAAATAGAACTTTTTGGTCATAATTCCACTCGCCGTGTTTGGAGGAAGAAGAATGAGGAGTACCATCCCAAGAACACCATCCCTACTGTGAAGCATGGGGGTGGTAGCATAATGGTTTGGGGGGGGGGGGGGGGGGTTCTGCACATGGGACAGGGCTACTGCACTGTATTAAGGAGAGGATGACCGGATTTTGGGGAACAACCTCCTTCCCTCAGTTAGAGCATTGAAGATGGGTCGAGGCTGGGTCTTCCAACATGACAATGACCCGAAGCACACAGCCAGGATAACCAAGGAGTGGCTCTGTAAGAAGCATATCAAGGTTCTGGCGTGGCCTAGACCTAAACCCAATAGAGAATCTTTGGAGGGAGCTCAAACTCCGTGTTTCTCAGCGACAGACCAGAAACCTGACTGATCTAGAGAAGATCCAACGCATTCTCATCCTTTGGCGTCATATAGGTGACGCCATATGACATTTCGTTGAAATCATACGCACATGGCACCCTTTAGCGTCAATATAACACGCACTGTTATGGGTAGGTTTAGGTCTGGGGTAGAGTTACGGTTATGACGCCTTGGGATCTGCGTCTCATATCGAAGCTAAAGGATGCCATGTGCGTCAGATTTAGACGAGCGTCACATGTATGACGCCTTGGGTTCTGCGTCTCATATTGACGCTAAAGGATGCCATGTGCGTAAGATTTCGACGAAATGTCATATGGCGTCACATGTATGACGCCTTGGGATGAGAACGGGCTGGAAGATCTGTGTGGAGGAGTCAGCCAAAATCCCTCCTGCAGTGTGTGCAAACCTGGTGAAAAACTACAGGAAACGTTTGACCTCTGTAATTGCAAACAAAGGCTACTGTACCAAATATTAACATTGATTTTCTCAGGTGTTCAAATACTTATTTGCAGCTGTATCATACAAATAAATAGTTTTAAAAAAATCATACATTGTGATTTCTGTTTTTTTTTTTTTTATATATATATGTCTCTCACAGTGGACATGCACCTACGATGACAATTTCAGACCCCTCCATGATTTCTAAGTGGGAGAACTTGCAAAATAGCAGGGTGTTCAAATACTTATTTTCCTCACTGTATGTCCCTTACAATATTCTTTTGGAACATATAAGAATCACAGGAGTTTTTAGCAAACCTTTTCCATATGGGGAGTAACATTAAACTATTAATAAATGCAACTGAAATTTTAATTGATAAGACAATTGAATGCAATAGAGTCAAAACCCCGATTTTAATATGCATAAGTTAAATTGGAATACATACAAATTTGTACGTCGGTAAAGTTGTTTATACGTAAATACATTTTTTTTTTTTGCTGTCAATATATGTTGTTGTGAGTTGGGCATGTTGACCTGCAGTTTTCAATAAAGCAGATTTGTTGTCTCAATTCAAGTTAAGTCTATTTCTTGAAACAAGACGATTCATCTTTTACAAATAACACAGCAGCATAAAAACCTTATGACGTCAAAAAAGTTTGTTTTATCTGCGATATGACTCAAAACAAGATATTTTCAAGACAGTTTCACTTAAGATATTTAAGATGCACTGTCTAAAAACAAGCTCCTTTATCTCACTTAAATCTTGGTCTATAGGTGATTTTGTCTTATATTAAGGGTTGACATGAATAAAATAGCATCTTTTTTTCAAGCATATGTTGCACTGAAAGAGGTCTGTTTCACTTATGTAACCATTCATATAGAATATGGATGAATCTCAGGAACACGGGCTATTTAACCGCAAATTCAATAGGAAAAAGTAAGAAAGTATATTTTGTCAAAAGAAAATGAAGCCTGTTTTAAGTTCCATTCATATTTTTTTCTTTGACAATTAAGCTCATTTTCCACTTAAATTGTCATTACCATAATGCATTTGACATTTTACTTTTGATTTTATTGAAATCATTCTTAGTATTCTCAATTATGATCCTCATTACACTGTAAGTATGTTGTCTAAAAATGCTCATGTTTTAACGTTTAAATAACTGATTTTGTCAAATATTTTTTTAAATGACTAACACCAGTAAAGGTAATTTTAAAATAACTTTTTTTGTTGTTAAAGAATTATTAAAGTTATAATGACATTTTTTGCAAACAATTGTTTTTTTTATTATTAAATAATCAGTTACAAAAAGAAACAGCATTGAATATGAACATGATCCCCACCAAATTAATATAAACATACATATATTATGTGTAAACAAACTTTTATTTTGGATGCGATTAATCAATGCCTATGCATAATATAATGTAATGTTTTCATTACAGTAATGAGAGCAGGCTTCGTTTTCTTTGTGAAAAATATCATTCCTCAACATATAAATCCTTATTGATTTTAGCCTGAAATGTGACCCAGACATTCTCAAGCACTACAAATGCACCACAAGCTAAACCAGTAAAAGCAAACCCAGCATGCCAAGACAGAAAACACATCACTGAAGTATGACTGTATTATTGTTTGCAAACACATCACTGAAGTATGACTGTATTATTGTTTGCAAGGGAGTTAATGATCTGAATTCACAGGTTACAGTCGGATGCGGAGGAGGATTGATCAGGCGCTTCAAAACACAAGGAGTAAACACACACACACACACACACACACACACCAAAGGCTCCGTCACTCACGTGCTGGGTGAAGATTGATCGCTCGCACGCACACAACAGGGGTCCCGCGGGAAGGGAAGGGGAGGGGGGCGTTTTCAGCCATATTGACAACTGCGGAGATCTCTACACACACACACACACACACACACACACACACGCACACACACACACACACACACACACACACAGTGCTGATTCATTTAAGTCCTTGAGCTTTGCAACATACAGTACCCGCAATCTCTATTAGCCAGGACCCAATTATAGACCGTCCCAGACAATAGTGCTTAGCCCTGAGTTTCTAATGGGCCCGTCCGGTGTCTTTAGGCAATTAGGAGCCTTTGGTCGAGTCCGCACGGCCCCTCCAGTGTTAGGGTCAGCAGTTAGTGCGTATTCATTTCAATACATTAAAGGCGTTCATCGAGTGGAGTGAGAAGGAAAGACATTTACATTGCACACTATCGGCATGTTGTTGAGATTAATTACCGCCACGTGTTTTCTAAATGGTAAACAGTTATTGTAATCCACTCTTGCATGTAAAACGAAGAGGAATTCACTGCACGGCAACAGCACTTTAAAGAGAATATGTGATGCTATTTTTGTTGGTGGTTTAGATTGTATAATGATGTTTCTGAACGCTGTGGATTTAGAAAAAGCGCGATAAACGCGCAATGATCCAGTTTTCGCACGCGTAAGCAGCTCGGGAGTTACATCATTATATTCTACAGGAGTGATTAAAGTGTTTCCGTCCACAGCTTGAGAGGAAAGGTTTTAAATTAAAAGGAGATGAGAGAGTTTTGCTCTCCTCTGTTCTGCTACGAAATAACCGGCGCTCTGTGGTTCACATGATAAGCTATTAGTTTTCTATAACTAGAATGCTGTCCAATTTTATAAAGGAAAACCACTGATGTGGGTCTCAACACACAACGGCGATGTAAAAAACGTTTTCTAGTTTTTATTTTTACTATTTTCATTAGTTGCATTAAAGTAGCCTATAACATTAAGCTAATGTCTTTAGGTGCAGAATTTAGTCTTAATTTAATAAAGGCGGCAGCTATTTGTCAAAATAGCAATAAAAAGTATTTTCTTTGCACTTTCTTTACTCTAAAAAGTGATAGATGCTATTTACACTCAGTGAACATATTTTATTTGCATTAGTTAGATGCTATTCATACTTAGTGGACATAGTGGCAGATATTAGTTAGTATTAATAAAAAAATGCAAGAACGCATTAAATTCATGAAAAGGGACAGTAAAGGCATTTAAAAGATTTATATTTCAAATAAATGCCATTCTTTTGAACTTTAAATTATCAAAGAATCCTGAAAAACGTATTGTGGCTTCCACAAAAATATTAAGAAGCACATTGATATTAAAAAATGTTTCTTGAGCAGCAAATCAGCATATTACAATGATTTCTGAAGGATCATGTGACACTAAAGACTGGAGGAATGATGCTTAAAATTCAGCTTTGCCATCGCAAAAATATATTACATTTTAAAATATATTAAAATTGAGAGCAGTTATTTTAAATCGTGACAATATATTTCACAGTAATGTTGGTCAAATAAATGCAGCCTTGGTGAGCATAAAATACTTATTATAACAATTCCAGATTTTTTTATATACATTTTTTTTTAATCAAAATGTTATGTTGAGCAAATTCATTAAGTGCTGCTATGTAACAAACATAGCGATCCATTATGGGAGTTGTGATATGGTAGATAGGTCAAATATATAACCTGAGTGGAAAGCTGTACTGACCAATCGGCATCCACCACTATGCACTTTATATAAAAATGAAAGAACAAACAAAATTCAATAATAGCTCTATGTGGTTAAAATAATCACTCAGAAGCATCTTATGAAATCGGTCAACACCCTGTAGAGCTTCAGCGAGGTCTGAAACTGGCCGCCTGCTGTTCTGAACGCTGCCCAGCTCCTGGAGCCAGGTATCAAACGGCTTATCTACAGTATATGATTAATATTTACAGGAATAAGCTAGACGTAGGCGGTATGAGTGTGTGGAGAGTCTCGCAACATGAAAATAAAGAACTAGTATATGGGAAGCAAGTTGTTTGACTAACAAATATACAGTCGTCTGAGAGAAAGACGATGAACTTGGCTGGCAGATCCCGGTGTGTTAAAGGGGGAGCTGGTTTCGCTGGGATTTCAGGTGGAATAAAATGTTTGCTCTGAGCCTAAGAGAGCATGCAGGTAAACATCTCTCCTGCCTGTTTTTTCTTCTTCTTTTTTTTCCTCTAGGAAGAAGTTGGGAGATCTTTCTGATCAAATAGAGTGAACACAGAAGTGCTGCTGTGGTTAGAACTTGGGTGACTGAAGAAGTCAAATGTTTTATTTTTTCCTCTCTCTCTCTCCTTCTGTTCCCATCTCTCATTTCCAAGAGGAAAAGCAGAGACAGGTGTGAATCTGTCACTTGAGTGTGGAGTACAAAATCTGATCTGAGCCCATCTCATTCCAAACTATTCCACAATCGGAACAAACAGGGTTCTTCAGAAGAACTTCACGCTTTAAAGGGTTAGTTCACCCAAAAATGAAAATTCTGTCAGTAATTACTCACCCTCATGTTGTTCCAACCCCGTAAGACTTTCTTTCATCTTCAGAACACAAATTAAGATATTTTTGATTAAATCTGAGCGCTGGATCACTCCTTCATAGGCTTCTTAAGGGATCGAAACTGGCCGGCCCTAAAGTTATGAAAGACATCGTTAAAATAGTCTGAGTGACTACAGTGGCTCAATCTTAAGTTTATCAAGCGACGAGAATACTTTTTGTGCGCAAAAAACAAACAAAAATAACGACTTTATTCAACTACTCATTTCCTTCCCTGTGGGCCTTGAGATTTCACTTAGTGGAACTGCGCAAAGCTTCTGTGTTGTACGTCACACATAGGCTCACTATTGGCCAACGCTGGTCATGTGTGTGATGCGTGTGACGTACAAAACGAAAGTGACGAAAGTCTTACGGGGTTGGAACAACATGAGGGTGAGTAATTACTGACAGAATTTTCATTTTTGGGTGAACTAACCCTTTAAAGATGACACAAGCTTCGTGAAGGCTCTGTCTGGAAACTGGCCACTCTGTGTTCTCAAACTGCAGTGAAACATTTAAAAGGGTTTAGCAGAAGACCATTCAACATCAAACAATCAGACCAAATACAGTATTAAGAGACAGATTAAAGGGATGGAAAAAAAAGTAACTTGTCATTTTTTACTCGCCCTCGCTTCATCCAAAACTCGTATGACTTTCTTTCTTCTGTGGAACTCTGAAGGAGATATTTTGAAGAAAGTATGCATGGCTCTGGCTCCAGAACGCCAAACCAAGGTACTGACCACTTGCAAGGACGAATGGCATTTGCTGTTTCACATCAAGATTTTAAATGACTTCAGTCTGGCCCTCATACAAGAGCTATTGTATGGCTTCAGAAGACACGGCATAATGCAAATTAGTCATATGGATTACTTTTATGGGGTATTTTTTAGAGCTTTCCTGTCCATGGTCCCAATTAACAATCATTCTACTGCAGTTTTGACATTTTGCAAGCACATATTTTATGTTCAAAGAAGAAAGCCTTTTTAGATCCATTTCTGGTTGTCTATTCCGCTAAGGTTTTTAGAATTCTTAACTTCTAATGATTCGTTTTCGAATCTGGTTTAAGATCAAAGAACCTGAAAAAAATTCTCTCTTTTAGCTTGGAGATCACTAAGATAAAAAAATTGACCCTCAACCATTTTTACATGGAAAAGATCAGTACGTTTGCAGAAATCAGACTTAAGGCCATTCCACATGAGTGAATGTGATCTGGAGACATGATTTTTGGTTACGTTCATACTGCATACAGCAGGGTTATGATCAAAAGCATGCAGTGCTGAATTATGTAGGGGGCTTTCCAGTAAATCTGTGGAAAGGGTAATACTTCAGTTTTATAGCTCTGTTGTAGTAAATTACGGGCACTGAATGAGATTTATTAAAGTCTTGACTAATATTAACTTATAAACCTTTTATTGCAAAATCATAAAGTCTTTAAGTCTGTAAAAAACAAAATGCCACACAAATAGAAAAAATAGGAAGCTAGCAGTTACATTCAACTCTCAAGGATTTAAAGCATGAATCACGGCCATATTTATGGCTATATAGAATATTAAAGTGCAGAATGCCTCTAATTAAAAATTTCATGATACCTGCAGCGTTTATGCCACCGTGCAAACCATCAAAAAAAGCTGTTTCGCGTGTGACCTTTAGCTGGTACACTTCAGTAACGGTGCTTTGTAAAGGGATGAGGTATTTGTAGCACTGAATAGATGAACAATTACAGCTTATTACGCCTCTCCTCAGCACGAACTATTGATCTTGTGCAATTTTATTCTCAGAAATGCCTGCCTGCGGAAGATCGTGGAAATTAGACTTTCTAATTATTTCCCAAAACAAAAGGGACGAGTTTGAATCCTCTGCTGGAGTTTCTTCACCGAGTCTTGAAGTAGCATCTTTGAAGACACCCACAGGAGATTCAGAAGACATAAACAGGCGTCTCTGGGTAATATGAAAGCAGTCGCAGGGTGGCGGTAATTTAAATTGTTTCAGACTGTGCCAACACCATCAATAACAGCGAATTATCAATGCTCTATGCCAAAAGAGTGGATGGAAATGGAGGTACAAAGGTTTTCCGCATGCACATCGCACATGAGACACAGTGAGCTGTGAGTTGAGTAGTGGCTGTCTGTACTCTGGATATCAAAATGATTTATTTAACAGTCACTCTCCAGAGGCAGCGTGTTACATCCGTATAATCCTGACAGAATTTTCAAGGTTATGTTTTTAATGCTCGTTAGACGCGGAGAAAGATTCCGAAAATATATTTAATTGGACGCGTTTACGAGGCGCGATGTTGTCTCCCGGAGACCGAACAAACTCATTCTCTGAATGAGAAGTACCGTCTGAATTTCAGAGGAGAGCTGTTTCGGGCTACAGTCATTATCGCAGCCTTGTGAGAGTTAATGTGGTACGCGCTCATTTGGGAATAATCAGAGTCCTTTGAACATAAAGAACACTTCAGCGGACTTCCTGCACAAAGCAGGAAAAGTAGAAGTGCATGAATGGGGGAGCTAATCAGCAGGAGGAAGAAAGATACTACCTCGGCCCAACCAAAAGCAAAGTCAGTTGGCCATTTAGCCCCTGTGGCTAGATGCTAGCTAGAACTATGGTATCTGTCAGCAAAACAACAACGACAACAAAAACAAACAACAAACACAAAATATTCCATTAATGATCATTTAAAATTGGCCATTTAATATTTAAAATAATTAGTTCAGGTTGTGAACACCACATTTGCAGACATTCTATTTGAATAACCATCAATTGTTTCAATTTTCAAACCATATGAAACCAACATTAATACAAGAGCACATTTCTAATAACCGTGCATGTATTTAACTAGATTTTCATGAGATCCTGCTCCAGCTGAACTTGAGAATAGGAATGCTAACAATAACCCTTTCGACATGTGTGCCTCATGCTAAGCGAGAAGTCCCTACATTGCCCTTTCATCTTTTCCCATTTCCACTAGTCTCACCTGGGATGAGATCTTCAACAGGAAGCCTGGAGCTCATTGGGATACATCATCAATAAATCATTAGTCTTTTTGTAGAAAAAACACGCGGCATTCTAATGAGAGGTACTTGCACAATCCGCGGTCCTACTACAAACAACCCAACAGCTTCTTATAGCTATTTGTACACGGTGACTGCACTTTTCTTCATTATTGATTCCACGCAGCAAGCAAAGGAGAAGACGAAGGGATTGGAGAAACATAAGGAAATAACTTGCTGTACTAGCTTATCTGATGTCCTAAACAAACCCCCCTAGAAGAGTCCCACTCTCAGTCGATCTTAGCATTCAGTTATATTGAGCAAATGCCCTTTCACAGCAAGACTTACATGATTAAAAAGTATAATGTATTTGCAAACAATTCAATTTCATACCAAAACTACCAAGTCCATTTCCAGAATAAATTGTTCAGTGTCAAGATTTATCGGCCGATCTATATATTAGAGATGCACCAATGTATCTGACAATTTTTCATAAATTTAAAACCATCGGCATACCGGTTATCATGAAAAAGGCCGATATAACACACCAATGGTTTATTAATTAACTGGAACTGAGTTATACGTCTGTTGCACTTTTCTCTGGGTAAAATAATTTGCTTGTTAAGTAAATACTTGCTAAGATAAAACAAAATCTGCCAATGAATCAAAATGCCTGTCTTGGCGAGTATTATTGTAAACATAGTCGGTTATGTATTTAATAAACGTATACAGTTGAGAAACAAAATGCTTGTGTATCAGTATATTGGAGGATCCATGCAGCTCTTAAAGTGACAGCAGCCTAATATGTACCTGATGCGCTGGTGTCTGTTTTAATGTGAAAGTCCCACTGAAGTGCCTTGGAACACGCAGCATTATTCAATGTGTTGACGACTTTCCATTAGGGCTGTCACTTTACGTTCGAAAATCGATTGCACAATCGATCGGACCAACCAACACAAGTTTCGAAAACGAAAATAGGGAATCGATTTTAACGGCCTTCTCTCGGAGCGCGTCCAGCTCAGCGAAGTCTGCAGGCTCGGACAAACACACATAACAGCAAATTATTCGGGCTACAATCGCCTACATAGGTGAATTTTTCTTTACTTTTCTAATCGTAAACACAGCCACATTGAAGCATGCAGTAATGTTTTTCATTGATGTTATGGCAGTCCACTCTGCTTATTGTTTTTCGAGAATGTTGCACTCCTGTTTGTCATTGTGCACGAAACTTCACGTCAATAAATTATCAGAAATATTTCTGACTTCGGATGCGTCTCAAGCACCCTCTTTACGTTCGTCCTAATGCCTGTTAGTTGTCCGCCTATATTTGTATTTTACAATCGATTCAATGAACACTTATGTCTCAAAAATCGAACAGGATTTTTTCACAAAAGTGACAGCCCTACTTTCCACTGAAACAGGAAGACAGGGCGGGACAATTCAAACAGCTCCTACCCTTTTTTAAAATAGCCAATAGCGTTTTGTTTATATCACAGCTCGGCCTAAACCGTTAAACTCAGTAAAGGTGCCGTTTTCTCCTAAGCTCTAACTGTTTCTCCTACTAATCTCCACATCGGTTTAAAATATAGCATTTTGTGCAGAATCAAAATGAGTCCGTTACGTTTTCTGATCTGCGCCGACTCACGCATATGATCTGCTCTGTGCTATCGTGTGGACGCTGCGAAGGTTCGTGTGACACTGACTTCATTCACCCCAATGGAAAGCATGTTTACATTGTCTGAATCTTTCCCTATCCCCTGTATAGTGCACTATGTGCCATTCACCATGGAGAAGATATTAATGTGTGAACAAGTGACCGATTTTAGTCGCTGCTTTAGCCTCTATTTGTAGTGGGGGTGGACGCTTTAGATTCTAGAGAGCATTTGATTGGACAGAAAATCTGATGAGAAGCTGAAGTGCAGAGTAATATCATCAAAATCATTGATCCATATTGATGGAAGTGAGAGACTACGTTTTAAATGCTTATACATTCTAAATGCGAATTTTGTCATTGTTTTGGAGCACACTAGCTAGCTAACATATTCACACTAAAAGCCAAAAAAACTTGATTTCATTGGGACTTTATTCCAACAAAAGATGGGGAAAAAAATAACACTAACTTTGACTAAATAACTTTTGTAACTTTAATAAGGATTAATGTACATTTAATTTATACAATGAAGAATATATTTTACATATGATTACTTTATGTCTGTACCTGAAATCTACTGTTAGACCTACTTGAAAAGGACGGTGTATTTCATATCAATTTCAGAGAAATAATTCATGGGATATTAAATCGGTGATCGAGATCATAAGAATGAAGTGTCTGTTGTATTTCACATGGGAAGAACAGAATCAAAAGAATATAATCTGCAACTTCTTTATATGACTAAAAGAGCTCTGGCCACTGATAAGAAGTTTGTGTGATATTAATGTCACAAGCATCACAATATTTACAGATACAAATAAAGCATGATGGAAAATTCACAACCCAGTCCGTCAAAGCAATCATAATTTGTAGCTCAACCTCTGGTTTCACATTTACACCTTTTTCGAATGTGGTCAGAATCCTTTGGGATGTGGCTTCAGCAGTCCGAAATGATCTAGGATGCATTTGCAACTTTTTTTTAGTTTGGCCAAGTGCTGCCCGATTTGCTCACCAAAAACGCAGGTGTAAATGAGCCCCAACAAGCTAATAACTCATAAAACCAGACAAACTACAAAACAAATGCTGATTCATATCTTTGTTCGCACCTCAGGTCAGGTCATCTTTACTGTATTAAACTCTCTTTAAAACTTGCTTTGAGGATAGAGCCAAGCTTGGGGCAGTGACCTCGTCTTGTCTATGAAACCACAACCGAGAACAAAGGGCCTATACTCGCCTATCCAACGACAAACAAGAGGTATTCATTGACTTTGGAAGTGGAATAAATGCAAATATAAAAAGAAAATCAAAACCTCTGCTATCCTTTTTTAAATTTTTGGCCTTTCTTAGTCAGGGCTCCAGAGTTAGCTCAGTACCCATGATACTATTCAGCAGGATTAAAAGTCAAATCACCTTTATTTTTAGAGCGCTTTATAAAATACAGATTGTTTCAAAGCAGCTTCACAGTGATAATAGGAAAATGATTCAATGATGCAAACAAATTCAATTCGACTGTAAAGCAGCTAAAAAAAAATGTGTTCAGCTGAAGTCAGTTCAGTGTTGATTCAGTTTCATTGTAAAGATCATCAATTATTAAATCAGTTCAATTCGGCTATAAAGCAGTTCTGCAGAAAACCATAATGTCATCTTTTGGGATGAATCAGGGATGCGTTTCCCAAAGCCAACCATGGTCTGTCATTACCAATAGAGTTCAATGGAAATTGTGATAGTTGGCTAACTATGCTTTTAGGAAACGCACCCATGCTCCGTTCTCATCAAATAGTGTCAGTGCAGTCAGATCAATAATATTGTTGAATATTAAGTGTCCCCAACTGAGCAAGCCAGAGGTGACAGTGGCAAGGAACTAAAAATCAACGCTTGTATGAAGGGGTTAAAATAATCATGAAACTGCAGTTTAAACTAGTACATGTTTTTTTTTTTTTAAGTGAATATTGTTCTAATGTGCATTTGTGAAAAGTCCGTTTGCAATGCCGTGCATATAAAAAATAATTTCATGTCACTTTTTATAACATCTGGAGTTAAGTAAAACATATTGAAAGATGGTAGCCCTCGAAGAGCAGGGTTGGACACCCCTATGTTCTAGTCAAAAATGCGAAGATGTAGTTAACTAAGTGTAATATCAGTTTTACATGTGAATATATATTTTTTTTTAAAATTGGATAGGGCCTTTAAGGATCTTTGAGATTTCTCCTGAAGTACACTATGCTTAAGTTTACAGTGCAAGATAGAAAAATGGAACAGCCCATTTCAAACAGATTCCTTCATAAAAAAAAAAGAATGGGTTTCAAACAGACACAAACACGATGAAGGCTTTATGCTTCTTTTATTGATAAAGAATAAATGAAGTCACCTTCAAAAGTAGTCAAACCAATAACATAAAACCAACCCACTCCAAACAAATCTGCAGTAGGCAAGGAGATTATGTGAATCCCTTTTACAGACTAAAGTGAATTTTGCTTTACACATGAACTCATGTTGGTGCAGACTACAAAAAGGTAGAGACAAACTGTAATTAGTAGGACAATCACATGAGGACAAATACAATATTTACACATAAATAGAGACAAAGCAGGATTTACATAAACATTTTTAGAAGTGATTCTGGAGAAGAAATATGGCAGGCTGACCACAACTCTCTTTTGACTTTTAGAAACCAATACCCCTGAATCAATAATAAAAAAAAATCACTTCTAAAAGTACAAGGCTGCATTTTAAACCAGACATTACTGTGGTAGATCAGTGCATGTTTATGCAATGGCCAGATGTCTATAGCTTTATAAAAGCTGAAAACTAGATTAGTTTAGATTAAGAAATAAAACATGAAATACTTGCAGTGTTAATAATTGCGTGAAAACTCTACTCTAATAAAATCAGAACACGACAGTTATAAATGTCCCTATGTTAATTAAATGTGCCCAGACATCGCCATCAACACAAGCCGTTCCTTCATTTGGTGGGTTCTGGACCTGTAAGACGAACGTGGTACCGTAGCGTGGAATTAATTTCAATACTGTAGAGTGCAGAACGCAACGCTCAGATCAGGTGAGTTGTGGATCTGCTGAAGGTGTGATACTTCCTCTCAAAGGCAGAGGAGAGGTTGATCATGGATGGGGAATGAACAGCCTGGAAAAAGAAAACAAAAAAATTTTATATAGTGATGAAAGGATAGTTTTAGGGTAATACTGGGTTATTTCCATTCCAGCCTGTAATTAGTTTAAGACCCAAGAGTGCTGAATTGGACGTGGTGGATGTGTTAACCTTTGGTGCATTTCCATACCCAGAAGACCTTGTTAAAGATTCAATGCAGAGTTTGAGCGCTGGTTGAGCTGTAATGCTCTTAGGGCACTTTTACAAACTATTCATACTGGAGACTAGGAGTGGGCGGCATGACAGTGTGATTTTATAAAATCACTCACACAGTGATACATTTTTTTACAATGATATATTTAAAAGTGCCTTTATTATGCTGTTTTGTTTTGGAGGTTTTCTACAGTAGGTTTGCATGCATTCAAGGTCACTTTAAATTTCTCATGATATAAATTGCCCATCACCTAGTTTCTCAGAGTCTGAAAATGATTCGCTGAAGATTCAGTATCTATAAACCCCTCCTTACCGCAAGCCTACTCTGCTCTGATTGGTCAGATGACCCAGTCTGTTGTGATTGGTCTACAGCTAGCAGCACCCACATCTGAATTTCAACTCCTTAGGCTTCCTTAGTAATTGATACACCATGATACAAACAATGGCGTCAGTTTTTCCGCATCAATTCCAAGTCCTTGTCCTTTGGATTTACCATGCTAAAAACAGCATGTTCTTCATATGTCGACAATACAGGCCAAACTCCATGCCTCAGCTTGAGCTACAGTGTTTGAGGGCGGGTCAAAGTGGACGTTGTTCGTGGGCAGCCAATAATGACCATTGCCAGGCATTATGGAAATTTGTTATATTGTTACATATGTTTTTAACAGGAAAGGAGACTGGAATTACTGCCGGATGGTTTCAGCAGTTCCTTCTTTTAGGAGACAATAACTATCTTATGTGCACTTTGATCTTTACAACTTTTTAGATCTTTTACAGTCACAAACAGCTATATTACACACAACATGAAAAGTAATATTCAAAAAGCATAATAGGGGCACTTTAAAATAGTTTATACAATAAATACCCATGTGCTATTGGATAATCCCATGAATTAAATCGTTCTCAAACCAAAGACACATTTTTATAAATAAGCTTTTAGTTTGCATCAGAGTTAAAAAAAAAAAAAATCAAATGAAATAATTAAGTCTGACAAATTTGGATTAGATGATCAATCAAAATTGTAGAAAATTAACTTTGAATGAGAATTAAACAAGATGAATTGAATCATCACATTAACTGAAGTTCTGTATCAGGGTGAGATGTTGCTCTGCAAAGTGGTTACATTTCCAGTTACACAGCTTCAGTGTTACTTTGTTTTGTGTAGTGCCTTTTCATGATTAAATGTGTTTAAATTTAGTTATATTTAATATTTTGTCATTCAGTTTAATCTGTCCTTTTAACAGTTCACCTGTTATAATTAGACATTTAATCAAACATATGTTTGATGCAAATTTAAGCCATTTCACCCAAAAATGAAAATTCTGTCATTAATTACTCACCCTCATGTCGTTCCAAACCCGTAAGACTTTCGTTCATCTTTAGAACACAAATGAAGATCTTTTTGAGGAAATCTGAGAGATTTCTGTCCCTGCATTGACAGTTTACGCAATGCTTCAAATAGTTCATGAACTGAACGTAAAACTAATCCATATGAATTGAGCGGTAAAAGTCCAATTATTCTGAAGAGACGCAATTGCGTTAAATGATGAACAAATTGAATTTCAGGATCATTCTCGTGTTACGCAGCAGTTTGAGCTTCCACAAGAACCAATGAGGTTTGTTCTCGTGAGTCAAAGTGTACAGTTGAGCTTGGGTTTATGTTCGCGGATCAAAGTTTGTATGTGAATAAAAGCCTATATTTAATCTCTTCATCATATAAAGCGATCAAGTCGCTTCTGAAAATTTGGACTAAAATATCTGATTCATATGAATTAGTTTTACGAACTTTATGAATCTTTGAATTGGTCGTTGTGTAGCTGACAACAGAGGGACAGAAATATCTCATATTTCATTAAAAATGTCTTAATTTGTGTTCTGAAGATGAAGGAAAATCTTACGGGATTGGGATGACATGAAGGTGAGTAGATGACAATTTTCAATTTTCAAGTATAACCATTAAAGTATACAAATATGCAAATTAGGTATCTTTCCCTCTCTATTGTGTGTGTATATACAGGTCCTTCTAAAAAAATTTGCATATTGTGATAAAGTTCATTATTTTCCATAATGTAATGATAAAAATTAAACTTTCATATATTTTAGATTCATTGCACACCAACTGAAATATTTCAGGTCTTTTATTGTTTTAATACGGATGATTTTGGCATACAGCTCATGAAAACCCAAAATTCCTGTTTCAAAAAATTAGCATATCATGAAAAGGTTCTCTAAACGAGCTATTAACGTAATCATCTGAATCAACTAATTAACTCTAAACACCTGCAAAAGATTCCTGAGGCTTTTAAAAACTCCCAGCCTGTTTCATTACTCAAAACCGCAATCATGGGTAAGACTGCCGACCTGACTGCTGTCCAGAAGGCCATCATTGACACCGTCAAGCAAGAGGGTAAGACACAGAAAGACATTTCTGAACAAATAGGCTGTTCCCAGAGTGCTGTATCAAGGCACCTCAGTGGGAAGTCTGTGGGAAATAAAAAGTGTGGTAAAAAAACGCTACACAACGAGAAGAGGTGACCGGACCCTGAGGAAGATTGTGGAGAAGGACCGATTCCAGACCTTGGGGGACCTGCGGAAGCAGTGGACTGAGTCTGGAGTAGAAACATCCAGAGCCACCGTGCACAGGCGTGTGCAGGAAATGGGCTACAGATGTCAAAATGCCTGAAGTCCAGTGTCAAGTACCCACAGTCAGTGATGGTCTGGGGTGCCATGTCAGCTGCTGGTGTTGGTCCACTGTGTTTTATCAAGGGCAGGGTCAATGCAGCTAGCTATCAGCAGATTTGGGAGCACTTCATGCTTCCACCTGCTGAAAAGCTTTATGGAGATGACGATTTCATTTTTCAGCACGACCTGGCACCCGCTCACAGTGCCAAAACCACTGGTAAATGATTTACTGACCATTGTATTACTGTGCTCAATTGGCCAGCCAACTCTCCTGACCTGAACCCCATAGAGAATCTGTGGGATATTGTGAAGAGAAAGTTGAGAGACGCAAGACCCAACACTCTGGATGAGCTCAAGGCCGCTATCGAAGCATCCTGGGCCTCCATAACACCTCAGCAGTGCCACAGGCTGATTGCCTCCATGCCACGCCGCATTGAAGCAGTCATTTCTGCAAAAGGATTCCCGACCAAGTATTGGGTGCATAACTGAACATAATTATCTGAAGGTTGACTTTTTTTTTGTATTAAAAACACTTCTTTTATTGGTTGGATGAAATATGCTAATTTTTTGAGCTGTATGCCAAAATCATCAGTATTAAAACAATAAAAGACCTGAAATATTTCAGTTGGTGTGCAATGAATTAAAATATATGAAAGTTTAATTTTATCATTACATTATGGAAAATAATAAACTTTATCACAATATGTAATTTTTTTGAGAAGGACCTGTATATATATATATATATATATATATATATATATATATATATATATATATAGACACAATAGATAGGGAAAGAGACCTAATTTGCATATTATTAAACAATTTATATAAGTTTTTGCATTAAGGTACTTCGATTTTCATCAATAGTATATATTTAATTAATTTAATTGTCATCTTGTTTTCATGATCAAAACTATGTCAAAGAATATTTTTTTTTCTAAAGTTGTTGTTGAGATTAACAGTTGACGGTATATTCACCATCATACCGTCCATCCCTACAGAATCCTAACAGAACTACAGCTCATCTTCATGGATTGAGGCTAGGAACCAAACATTAAATGATGTTGAGATTTTCTGTCTTTTAACCAAAAGCCAGTGCCTTTTTTTAAGTGTTCTAGCAGAAGCCAGAGGTTCACAGGTTTTTGTAGAAGTTTATTCAAGAGGGGTTAGAAGAGGCGAGGGGAGAAATCCATGTTAATGATATTGTCTTTACAAGCTCGCTGAGGTAAGAATGCACACAGTTGACCCTAGTTAAGTGTTCACCCATCAGAACCAACAGTGTTACCCGAAGGAATAACCTACATGCTATATTCTCTTCTTTAAACAGATGTGAGGGTGAAAAGGAGGTTAGCAAAGCACAAACCCAATTTATTTTGCTTTACTCTTAATGAGCCCACCGATGTAAGAAGCACCAGGCTGCTTTCACACATGCACACAAATAATCCTATTACTTAGCATTGCTTAATAAGAATTAAGGTGGCCTTGCACTGCCGTTGGAGGCCTCAGGATCAATAACGGTGGCCGATGGCAATGAGGGGGGAAAAACAAAAAAAACATTTGATGAATTGGCTTGTGTGCTAAACGAAACATGCACACACACTCCAGTATACAGATGATACTTTATGGGTTTAAATTAGAAATAGGAGGAGATTAAATCACGGTCATCAGCCACTTTACAGCTTCCACGCCCATAGATCATGCAAATGTGATCTCGTAACAGTCTCACAGTAATATGAGATTTATGAAAAAACAAAAAAACAACACATTGTATGCCACAGTAACAATTACGTCTTCATATGAGAACAGCCATTATACTCAGAACCATGGAACTATAAAAGCATGTGTCAGCTGGTCTCATATTTTACCCATCATAAATGATCTGAGGTCTGTGTTAAAGGGATATTTCACCAAAAATAAGCATATGTGTCTTTTTATTTTGTAGAACACAAAATATGTTTTAACAGAATTTCTATTTCATTTACCAAGCAATAAAAAGTGGATTAGTTAAAGAGCTTATTTGTCATTTGCTGCCAATCTGGACCCCCATTCACTCATTATGAAAAAAAAGTGGCCAGTACATTTCTAATCATGACAATAAGTTACTTACCCTCACTCTGTATGACTGAGTTCAAGTAAATGACAATTTTCATTTTTAAGTGATCCTCTGAACATATCCTCTGATCATCTATAATAAAAAAAAAAAAAAAAAAAAAAAAGAGTGCTACCACAGCCCATCCGTGTGCTAGTAGTGAGTAAGTGTTGACACCGTCCCCAGATACAGTAGGAGTTAGTAAGTCACAGTGAGTCAGAGGCAGAACTGCTGTGCTCACATTAAAGAGTCCTACAGGTGGGTCTCCTGCCGCAGGGGCCTGTGCTGCGGTTCGGGGGGCGCCAGCAGCTCTCTGCAATGGGCTACGGGCTGAGCCGCTGGGAGGGACAGGACGGACGGTCTGAGCTGGGTCTCGGGAGCTGCCTCTGGACTGCACGGAGTGCGGACACACAGTGGGACTCTAGGCCGAGGAGCATGGTCCAGAGAGTTTGACCGCTGAACCACTGCGCTTTTAATAGAGCCGGTCAGACTGAACGTAGAGGCTGAACGAGACATCTACACTCACACGGAGGGAAGGGAAGTGGAGAGAAAGAGAGAGAGCGAGAGCATTAACCTCATCTGGCTCCGTCCCTGCATCGCATGGCTTCACAATCACTCACTTTAAAATCGAAAGAGGAAGTGAAAAATTTGAACGTGATCTCGTTACGAACGCAGGGATTTCTCAAATATTTAGCAGTGCATGAATCACCTTAATGAAAAAAGGTAAAAATATCCCTTTTCAAGGAACGAGACTCATTTGAGAGCAGTAGCACTGGTGCCACTAAGTTCTACGGATGGTGGCACCAACACCTGAGCCGGTAATCATAAAGGTAATTTAATAATAAAATTACTATTATTTTTGCTATTAAGTGCAGTAACTAATAATATTACATGTTTATTTCTTGGAAATACACATTTAAAACAAAGCACTGAGCTTGAGATAAAATGCGGTAATAACAGTAACCTGGTTAATAAAAACCTGTTTTTTTTAATAGGCAAAAAATTATCTTTTTTTTTAATTTTTGGTCATCACATTAATTAAATTAGATAATACTAAGAGCTTTGAACAGCTGGGAAAAGTGTGATGCACTTGAAAGCCCTTGAATTTCACTTTCAAAAGGTTGTATGAACCCTGAAATGAATAATGTAAAAACATTTGACAATTTCTCCCACATTACCATGGTTACAGTTGTAGACAACCCACCTCTACCTAAAGGTCTGTGAGTCTCCCACATATTGATAGCGGCTCCCTGACCGCCACAAATTTGATTCAAGCGAGCGACCCGGGTAATGCGGCTTACGACTCTATTAATGTACTACTACCTGATGAGATGAAACTCACAGATTATTATATATTATATTATAATGTAGACACATTATATTGTGTCGCAATATTGGGTGGGTGGAGGTTGGAGGGGTTGATGCTACCTCCCTGATATGAGTTTTTGCAGGGTGGGATGTATGTAGTTAAGGTTGCTACATTAAAATGCATGGTGAATGTTGGTGATTTGTCGACTGAAAAGCCTTCTATAACTTTATAAAAGAATTCTGCGCTGAATTTGAATACTTTTCACTAGATCTCGCGGCGATGTTATTAAACTGCACCGAATTCAAATGCTTTGTCACAGGATTTCCCAGCACAGTGTTGTTACAGTGTCGCATGATCAAAATCAGATGTCTAATATTGGTCCAAACTGATAAACGGTCCACACTACGCAGCTCAAACGAGAAGCGTGGTTTTGTCCTGCTTTTGTTTCGTTTGCCGTTTTAAGTGTTTCTCATATGCAACAGAAATGGCAGCTCTTATCAGTTGAGCAACGTTGTGGTGGCACCAGTGCGACCTCTAACAAATTTTAGTCACACTGGCAAAAAAAAAAAAAAAAGGGCGCAGTCTGGAGCCCTGCCTTATGCTGAAGGAAAGAAAAATCAGGAGTGAATGACCAAAGCAACAAGTAAATCCTCTCAGAGGGAAATTCAATCCAACTGAATTGACAAGGTCACACTTTAAAGGTTTAACTGTGAAAAATGAGATTAAATAAAAATATGCATTTATGTAAATGCCTGTTTGCACCAAGTGTGATGCGACTAAATGACAAGTATCATATTTCCATACCTGCTCGCGCAGACATCACACGTCATCAGCGCGTTCCGTAAGGCTAAGCAGAGTTGTAGACAGACAGCCACCATAATAAATAAGACAGCGCCAAAAATAAACAACAGCCAGTTCCTCCTGAACCAAAACAATGAACTTGTGCTGCGTTCACATCATGTCGTAACCATAATTACGAGATGGAGAACCGTGACGCTCTACCCGAAGCTGTTCACATCCTCAGATTCAGATTTTTACTTTCTATTTCAACACTAGCAACGACGAAATGAATCTGCAGCAGTCAGGTGGTACAAGTAAGAGCTCTGTAAGTTGTTTATGTTCATTATTATTGTAAAGTTATGTGCTTTGATACATGAAGTAATTTAACACTGTCTCTCATCTTGTGACACTTTGCAGATTCTGCTCTCGCTCATGTGTTTTGAAAGAAGTTGGAATTTCAGCAGTGGCATGTAACAGTCACTCCTAATAGCCATTTTGGTGGGCTGAATTTTATATAATATACATTTTTCAGTTGTAGTCTTTTAAAAAGCCATAAAAATATCTATATGGCAGTTTTCCCCCATGGTATCGATGTCAAAATTGTGGCCAGTGAAAATGCTGTTAAAGAGGCTGGTAACTTTGGAAAACCACTAGCCACAGTGGCTGGTCAGCAAAAAAGTTAATGTCAAGCCGTGGATCTCATGCTTTCAAAGCTAACTTGCTATTCCTAGACTCTTCGGAATTGCCTACCATACCTTTAAAAAATAAATCTTGCTGACCAAAATTTTGAACGGTCGTTTTAGTAAAGATAATTAAACAGCAAACATAATATGACAAAAGGGAAATTAGTTGAATATATATTCATACTATACCCATAACATCCTTTTATTTCAGTAGTCAATATTAGTGATACCAGTCAAAGATCAGTACCAATTGTCGTCATTTTTTTCTAATTTAAGCGAAATGTGCTTATTTATAAAATACAAACATTAAATCACACAGCTACAAATATTTTGATTAAAATAGTGTATTTTAGTAAACAGTAACAACAACAAAAAAAACGACCGTTCCTACCGTCATTAAAAGGGAATTGCAAAATGCCCACTTTGCACTACCAGAAAAGTACAGATGAAAAAAAATCTTGTTCATGTTCCTTGAATAGGCACCAGCGCTGACATTTTTTTTGCTTTATTCTTCGAGTGAATTAGCCTTGAAGGAGCACATACTAAAGATGCATCACTTGTGCGAGCCACTTGAGTGCGTTATATATTATGCTACATCAATCGACCAGGTGTGCGTCTTTTATTTGTATGTTAGACCAGTGGATTTGTGAGAAGAAAAAGACTCGAGAAAGTAGGGGTGTGAGTGTGTGTGTGTGTGTACTTACAGCCAGTGTGGAGCTGCTGGACATTCGGCCCATGTGATCGCCATCTGGGCCAGGACTCCTCTCATCTGGGGTACCATTGGCCATAAATGCCCTCTGAAGCACACGCTTGGGGGTTTTAGTGAAAGAAAATGCTCTTGTGACCTAAACGCACAAAAATGCAATTACGTTTTCTACAAGCCACTGAGTGAAGAATAGTTACTTTACGATATCATTCTCAAGAAAGCATTCAGAACATTGACAGCAAGACCAAATTTGCATGCGTGTCGTGTAATTGTTTTCAATAGTTTCAGGTTCCTCGCTCTACCTTCTTTGAGGTCTTTTTGATGGCCCTGGATGCTCGGCTGAGCGTGCTGTCCATGTCCTTTGTGCTCACTTGGACGGAGTCAGGATCAGTGCTCTGAATGAGATCTTCCTGTTTAAGACATGGAAAATTTAATAAATACACAGCGATACTGCTGGCCTGTCAAAATGCAAAGAGAAGCATCACTGTTTAGCTTTCCAAACAGCTGGGGCTTCTTGATATTCAGAGGAGCAGAGGGTGAATGAGGCCGCATTTCACGAGGGTGGTGTGTGGATAGGTCGCCACCTCATGGTCAATGGGGGAACTGCAGGCCAGGCCAAAATGCACTTAACCGCAGCAGGGTTTGGTCTGGTTGTTTAATTATAAAAGGAAATACATGCATCTGTCCGCCTGCACCAATTACATGTGCCGTGGTGGATGGCCTGGGCGGGACCTGCGTTTCTGCAGCATGAAGATAAAGATGTCTGTGTCTGAAGTGTAAAGTTCAAGTACAATTCCACTCTTAATTACATTAATCTGCCTCCCAGTTTAACCACACAGGAGCATCTAATAGGATTAGCCAACACCAAAAGGCCCACTCAAACCTCCTAATTTATAGCCACAATAAAAGAAAGCAGAGCTAATAAAATAAATAATTGAGTTCTGTTCCAGGCCTGAGGGGGATGATCTGAGGAGGAAGTGGCCATGTTTCTGTGTGTGTGTGTGTGTGTGTTTGTTCACTCACCGCATCAGCTCGGCAAATCGTGTTGGCCACTTGTCGACATAGAGTTTTGAGCCAGGCAGATTTGAGAGTGTCCTCGGCCGTCAACTTGAAACTGAATAACAGGTTCTCCTGTTCTGTAGGAGGACGTACCACCAGGGCAAAGGCATTCTGACAATCTGAGACGGATAAACAAATACACACAAAAATGTGAGGTCAGGGATGCGACCTAGAACTAAGGCTGGGCGGTATGAATCTTCAGGATGATACGAGACCCTTTCAGAGTTTATTTTCTAATAATGACCAGTTTGCAAACATAAAACAACATTCACAACACATTTAACATCTTTCAGATCTCGTCTTTCCAAGTGAAACAATATAGGGCAGGAGTTCATTCTATACATTGATGGGACCATAAGAGGACTACTGGGAAATTAGTTCATTTGAAACATAAAATGGATTCTAGTATGAGGAGAATCTTGTGGACGCACAGATTTGAATGTGTCAAATTTTCAGGCTCAAGAATGTGATCATCAATAATGTGCTATTACGGTGTGAAAGTATGGTCTTACTGTGACTTCAGCTAATCAAAATCCAGTAAAGTAGGGCTGGGTGATATTAAAAATTCGCAATATATTCTCAATGATTCTGCTGGCAATAAAAAAATAATGCTGTGAATATTGCAAAGATTTTATATGCGTTTTATGGCCATTGAATTTCCTAAAGACCACAGAATCAAATTAGTTTTGTGATCCTTCCATTTCCTTGTTTGGCATAAAAGAATTCAGACGTGTTTTAATAGCATATCCGCTTTAGACAATAACAAAAATTATTTTATAGCCTGTAAGTTTGATTCATTTCTCTGAACTGGTTTAAAAGAATCAAATCAAAACTCTTACAAATATAGCAATACATAGCACCTCTATATGGTTTTATTAAACATTTTAAGAACATTTCAGGTGAGGATGTAAAAGTAAACAGATTCTAAAGGACACTAAACCCTTTATCTTGTTTTAGACCAAAATACAATTCATTTTTTACCAACATCAGCCAGCTCTACAGTGAACGGACACACTTTACACATAACCAGACTTAACCTCCCTCTCCAGTGTGCCAATTCAGACAACAGAAAACTAAAATATGCACGAGTGCACTTGGTAGAATGCAGAATACCGGGTGGGCCCCTCACCCTCTGTGTCTTGGATGTCAAGGACTCTTCTGATCTGGGACAGGGGCATCAGGGTTATGTGTTTGAGCTGGGCGGGCGGTCGTGTCTGACCCAACGGACTCCGGAACGTGGTTATCACCTTGTGTCTCTTCCTGGCGATCTGAATATGAAGACGCACAAGGAAAGAGCGCACACACATTATTAAACGCTTAAAACATGCAGCTTTCTTCATAATGCAGGAATATCAAATGTTCTCTTCTGGAATAGTCGGGAGTCCTTCTGGTGCTTTAGAAGAGCCGAAATGTGTAATGTAGATCGGGGTGACAGATATGCGTACAGAGGACTTCCTAAAATGAATAATTGATCACTCAGAGTCTTCCCTTCTCCCTGCTCTCATTACTAGGCCAGAGCCGGCATTGGGCGAGGAGGACCACAGCCGCATGCCGGCACACACGAGCGAACCCCTCCACAGGGCTTAAACGCATCACCTCACTAATTGGGGAAACAGGCCAGAGAGTCGAGTCAACAAGCACTGATTGAACACGCATAAATTATACACATCTTCTTCAACGGTACCGCTCACCCTGAACTGAACAAATAATTGTTGAGGTTTCTGAAATTTTGGAGAACAAATAAGGGAGGAAATTTAGGGAGGACAGAGGGAAGGGAAGACCAAAAAAAGAGATGTCCACTAGATATTCACAAACGAACATGATAAATCTAGTTTGAATACATGTGCTAGTTCCTTAGAAAGCTAATAGGTTCAAAAATGTTCACACATTTATCAAAAATTGATTTAATGAAAAATGTCAAATGGAGTAAACAATGCATCAAGTAACATTTTCCTGACACTATGTAAATATGAGAGTATATTAATCATTTTTAAACAGACAAAGTGAAAAGTATTGTTACAGAATAAATACTTGAATCATAAATATTATGGTGTTTTCTTGGAGTTATACTAGTTGGTATTTGAACTATGCAGTCGCAAAAAGTCAAATTATTTGATTTCGAAATTTGTTCCTACTTTTAAATAAAAAAAACACAAATTTCTGCATTTTAAATGGAAAATTTTCCTTCATTGCATTTTCAGGATAATTGCACCACCTAGACAATTTCAATTAATCAAACAGTATTTTTATTCAGAAGAAAATGTTTATAGAAGAGGTGTATCTAAATTGCTGTCAGCATTTATTACATTTGATTGTTTTTGAACATTTCATAACATATTTCATGAAAATTAAATGGAAAGATCCAGATACATGCACAAAATAATAATAAATAACACCTAATGGATTCACAAAACAACTGTGGATAGCTCCAAAGTCATTCTGATACTTAGCATTCACTTTTTATCAATTTAATTGTTTTTTAAATGCAATGTAGGCGTAATAATAGCAATGCAGTGAAAATCTAGCAAGTAGTTTGACATCATAATTAAAAACCCCATAAACAAGACCAGAAATAAAGACTAATGTCTTCAATTTATGGGGGGGGGGGGGGGGGGGGGGTACCTTCCCATCAGTCATATTTCCATAAACACATTCAGAAGAGCAGTTATGGAGCAGTGACAAGGAAAGACTGAGCTTTACCTCCAAACAGTCGTTGAAAAGGAAGAGAGTGACATGTTCTCCCCGATCGCAGGGTTTGTCTCCCAGAGCGATGGTCTCCACCCTGTGAACCAGACTCCGGTGGGACGACAACAGATTGGCCTGCAGGCGCACACAAATACACACACAAAAATCAGTTTCTTCCTCGCATAACATTTGCAACCTTTTCAGCAAATTAATTAATTATAAGTGATTGGTGCAGAAATGTGTTCAAATCAATCAGAGCGCCTGATGATCCTGCATTTCCTGTCTCTAAGCCTGCGGGCACATATTCTCAGATTCCTTGGAGTGCTGTTCCTGGATCAGACTCTGACTCGTGTCCATGCCGCTTCAGTTCCCATGAGCTACAAAAACCAAACTGATCCAGGAAAAGCTGGGGGGCGATCATTGGTTTGGCAGCCCCGTCTCTAAACGCAGCTGTTCTGCGGCGAGTCTGACAGGAGACAACATGAGCTGACTCACTCTGATCGATTTAATGGTGAGAGGAAGTTTCAGAGAGCATGGCAGCATCTCCCACCACAGAGAGAAGAGGAACATCAGCCAACAATACAGCATCACACTTTACAATTTACTGTTGAAATGGCCATATTCTACACATTCATTGCATTTAATACATTTCTTTAAGTCGACTTCTAAATGTTAGTTAAGCTTTATAGCACTAAAAATGGTTTTACAATACCATTTCCACCATGGCTGACCTTTAGAAAGACTATTTCAGCTACTGTTCCTTTAAAATTAGAAATGTGGCTTTAAAGTGCCCCTATATAATTACAACTATAATTTTACATGCATCCAAAATCAAAAAACTATTTTCTCAGAATATACACTGCAGCATCACCTCTTTTCTCAGTGTTTGAAAAGGTTTCATAAAGGATTCAGTCTCTCTAAACCCCTCCTTTCCGAGAGCCTACTCTGCTCTGATTGGTCAGATGGCCCAGTCGGTTGTGATTGGTCTACGGCTTACAGCGCATTTTGGAAACGAAAAGTTTCAGCTCTGGAGGTTGCCTCAGCACAGTGATCCGAACAGTACCGATAGCATCGGAAGCATCATTTGGAAGTGCAAGCAAAGTGGATTTGCTTTCGCAGCACAGAAAACAGTGCATTCTTGTTATGTTAATCACACGATGCAAACTCTTCCAGACCTCAGGTAGAGCTACAGTGTTTGCGACGGGTCACAGTAGATGTCATTCGAGGGTAGCACTTTGTAGATCTTTTACATTCACAAACAGCCATTTTAAACACTACATGAAAGGTAATATAAGAAAAAGCTATCTATTTGGAAATGACATCTCTTACAATTGGCTGCGCTCTATTGCAAAATAGTTGATTTTTTTTAAATGGATGGTCATGTTTTAATGTGCTCATGGTTCTGACCTCAACACTGATGATTTCTGAATGAGCAGTTTTTATAGCTTTCATGGTCTGAGTGGACTGGCGGTGGAGATTTGCTTGGTGAATGTTGGAGTATGCTTACATCATACTCCTATTTCAAAAGAGCGACAAAAATCACTTGGTCATAATATGGTGACTTCATTTGTGCTGGTCGGGGACGTGGAAATGAGGTGAAGTTATTTGAGAGCTGTGACAGAGCGGCGATTTTCAGCAAATAACGTCTTTCATTGCGGTCTGTTGACTCAAAGCTTCAAAAGACTTGAAATATAGCTCTACTTGTTTGAAGGCATGTAAATAACAGAATTATGGATGAACTATTTTCAGAAAAGTGGAAAAAGTACTCACAGGGCAGCCGTCCACCTCATAAACAACATCAAAGATCTGTTTCTGTCCCTCTGTTTTCCTTTTATCCTCATTTATATGCCTGTAAAAATAAAGAAATCTTTAGTTAAACGTCACTGTTTCAGCCCACTAAAACTGTTTTGGCTGAAAAAGAAAAACAAATTCGGCTGAAAATTGTTGCTTGCCAAAATTTCAAAAACCTTTTTTAAGGAAAACTTTAGGTGTTAATCTCAGGACTCACGTCATCACTTCCTTGAGAGACTCGATGGCCTTTTCAAGTGTCACTTTATCTGGGTTGTCATCTGATGTATGTTTCTTTATATCTACGAAGAACAAAATCCACTCTAAATCTCGTTTTCTTGTGTCAGCATACAGAGGTGAAACAAACCGCTTATTGAATAATGTTTGTATTTTCCATGAGGTTGATCAACAATTGTTTTTTTTCCATGCAGTGGAAAAAATGTATCATCTGGATTCAGTCAGATTTACTGAATAGAAACAGCTGTTTGTGTGTCTTTCACTTGCATCCTGCCAACAGCCGTATTCATGCGTTACCGTTCAGCAAGAGGGCGACGCTCGGCAGTCTCTGTACTGGACGAATCAAAAGCTCAACGAGAGTCTGACGGCCACACTCGGGTTTAGCCTGATTAATCTGGATGACAAAATGAAAGATGATGTGAATAAACGGTCTTCATGAAAAAAGCCCATATAAAAACCATTTAACTATAGAGTAGATTTAAACTCTAAAGATATCAGTACCTTCAGGAACGCATGAAACCTTGGCTTCTGTCTCTCACATCTTACTATGGTCTCTTTGCTCATCTCAAAGAAGTTGACAAATGGTGGGTAGGCCTTCACCAGCTCTCTAGACTGAGAGAGGATTTTAAAAAGTAAAGAGAGATCACAAAAGCTGTCATTCAGTCTTTGACTGCGTTATGAGCTCCACGTCGGAGGAGGTCGAGTTCAAAGCTTTATCACACTCACATATTTCAGGATAATGTCTCCAACGCTCCTCTCTTCAGACCAGTTCATCACCAACTCCTCGAGATCCGCCTGTCAAAGCACATTCATCAGCGAACACGTTCAACACAGCCTTTACTCAGCGTTTTGGAGAGGTTATTGCCTACCTTTATTCTCGTGTGCACATCATAGATGTCTGGAATACTGCCAAAGATGGTCTTGATCTCTTCTTGAGCTAGAATGGGGCCGCCCACCTGCCCCTCTTTGTCCAGTGGGTATTTGAAGAGCTGAAAGAACAGATGAATAAAAGAAATTAGATCACTAAGCCAGGATGGACCCTGAGACACTCACTAATGCCGCGGGACTTGATAGTAGAGGTCTGCATTCCTGCGGGATCACTAAAAGACCCGGTTAGATTTGTTGCGGGACTGGACTAAACCTCTGATTTGTAGGCATGAGAGGGTGCTATTTCTAAGAGATGGCAGCCAAAGTGGGCAGATTTATAGTAGAGTGGGGTGATAGTTTTCTATATTTTTCAGTCTTTTGACATTTTAAAATAAACCCTAGAACTGTAGTTTATTCACAACCATTCAAAAGTTTGAGGTACCAGAATTTTTTTTAATGATTTTTTAAATAAGTCTCTGATGCTCAAATTAATACTGTATTAAAAATACAGTAAAAAAAAAAAAAAAAACACTTTACTTTTTAAAACAACTTTTCTGTTTGAATCTGTTTTACAACTTTTTCCATCAGCCATTACTCCAGTCACATGATCTTTAAGTTATAATTTGTGCTGCTTAATATTTTTGTGGAACCATGTTTATTGTTTTTATTTTTTTCATGAATAGAAAGTTCAAAATAACTATCTTAAACTTTTGTAACATTATAAATGTCTCTGTCACTTAACTGTCTTTTTATTTTACTTTGAATGCAAGAACAATGCAAAATTCTACATAAATATAAAATATAAATTTTAAACACTATTAAAGTCAAGTAAACAGTCTAATAAAATAATAAATAATCCATCTACAAGCAATAGCACAAATGCACACAATAGAAAAAAGATGCAAATTAAATAAACAGTGCTTTTTAGGTTTTAAATGTAGATCTAACAGTACTTAGATACAGAAATTGTATAAAGTAGCCTAATCAAATGTAAAATAACACTCCAGTCTTCACTGAATAATTAAATCTAGACGAATCCTTATTAAAGAGGCTATATGTAGTTTTTAGCGGCCTCTAGCGGTGATGTTTCAGATTGCAACCAATTTTTACAAGAGCACTCGTGCTCGAACTCAAAGGCAATACTATGGAAGTAAAATAATGCCAAATGTTTTTGAAACAAAAAGCCTGTTGAATTGCACTACTTGAAAAAAAAATATGCATTGCATTATATGCTTGCATTTTAATGCATTGTATTTTTAGGACTTTTTATTGGCTCAAATTCGACATGGTTGAATATTTAAGCTTTGAATATTTCAATTCAAAACTTTTCAAACACATTTTCATTATTAAAAAATAAATAATCCATATTCACCTTTCATATTTCACTCCCAAAATATTCAAACTGTTTAAAAATACAACCTATAATTTTCAACAGGTAATTTTCGGTCCATTTTATTTCGCTTTACAAATTCGCTTCAACAAATTCAGTGGTTCAAATTCGACAGTAAATTCAACATTGACATCCAGGAACTGCAGGAAAAGCAGTAGATTACCGAGCATAATCTCCATCTGCTGTAAATCTACCACACCAGCAGGGGGTGCAAGCGCGTGTTGACGAAGACCGAGCAACAGTTAGAGCAAGCCATTCATTCATAAAAACTCATTTATAGAAATGTAAGTGTATTTGTGATATCTTTCTCTACCATGAACGAGATTATAATGTTATTCCCCCGATGCTGATGTACAGATCAAATGTTAGGCCTACATTTGAGGTAGACATTTCTCTTGGTTGTTTAGTAGCCTTAACTTTATATATGCTGCAGTACTAGGGTTTCCCTCAATACTTCACGATTGCTGGACATATAAAACGTGTAACGTAGCTTGACTAATACAGTGATCTAAAAGACCAAACTCGCACCTTATTGAGAAGGCTGTAGGCTACTATGGCTATAGGCAAGCCGATGGACTCGATGGAATTTACGCGCAAAGTTTCACACTAAGCGTTTCCCAGTGATATACTGGCATGGTTGGCTTGACATTGGACATTCGCAAATTTAGGGACCATCTGTAAAGTTACACATTGGTACACACGTTTCTAACTTCAATAGCATTGGGAAAGAATGACTTACAGAAAAGTGGTAGGTGTCAGGCATAATGCACCCCCTTTTATATTTTTGATATGTATTCAAATAAATGAGTTTGCTACTGAAGTTGAAGTGAAACGTGTGTAATGTTTTGTGTAACTTTAGAGACGGTCCCTACGCGCGAATGTCCAATGTCAAGCCAACTTTATGCCAGTAGGATATGCATAGGCACAATTTGCGGGCGGATATTGTCGCCACCACTTTTGAAACCACTTCTCGCAGCACGATGTAGGCCTACATACAAACAAATAGCCTAAATAAAACATCTCCAGTTACCTAGCAGAGCATTCATTTCGTTCGTCTGTTAAAAAAGAGGCGATCTAGCGCTGAAATGTGTTGTTTATGAAATCAAGTGCTCGTTGCCACGGCGATCAGTGGTGCGGATACAGTATATCTTGTGGCTCGCGCACATTCTTAACTCGGACGCGCGCTTCAATCGGTTGCGGGGCCTCTCTTCTCTATTCGTTCCGGTGAAATCACAAAACAAACTGCACTCAAACGTGTCCCTGCTTGATATACAGCCACTGATAAATATAATCGGTTTTGATGAGGGAAAAAAACTATACGAGTGCAGAATAGAACCCAGAACCTCTCTGACACGCTTGGCAAAAATTCTCGGCACTAATAACATATTAGATCTCATTAAACACGACAGATGAAACCCAATGTACTATTTAAATCGATTGCTGGACATCATAATGTTATTGTACATAGCCTACGTCTGATTTATGATTTAACATTTTATTAACACACACACACACACATTATGCCACTGAGTATATCACAGGAAAACGCTGCGTAAAACTTTGCGCGTTAAGTTCATATTCTGAGTTCATCTGCTTGCCTGTAGCAGTATAGTAGCCTGCAGCCTTCTCAATAAGGTGCGAGTTTGGTCTTTTATATCACTGTAGGCCTATTAGTCCATTAAGATACGTTAAGTGCTTTATATTCCAGCAATCCTGAGGGAAACCCTTGTGTTGAAGCACATCGCCGTGATATAAAAGTTAACAAATACACTTACATTTCTATAAATGAGTTTTTATGAATGAATGGCTTGCTCTAACTGTTGCTCGGTCTTCGTCAACAACACGCGCTTGCACCCCCTGCTGGTGTGGTAGATTTACAGCAGATGGAGATTACGCTCGGTAATCCACTGCTCTTCCTGCAGTTCCTGGATGTCAATGTTGAATTTACTGTCGAATTTGAACCACTGAATTTGTGGAAGTGAATTTGTAAAGCGAAATAAAATGGACCAAAAATTGCCTGTTGAATATTATAGGTTGTATTTTTAAACAGTTTGAATATTTTGGATGTGAAATATGAAGGGTGAATATGGATTATTGAATTTTTAATAATGAAAATGTGTTTGAAAAGTTTTGAATTGAAATATTCACATCTTAAAAATTCAACCATGTCAAATATGATCCAATAAAAAAAATGCAAGTCCTAAAAATACAATGCATTAAAATGCAAGCATAGTTAATGCAATGCCTATTTTTTCAAGTAGTGCAATTCAACAGGCTTTTTGTTTCAAAAACATTTGGCATTATTTTACTTCCATACAATACCGTCTATTACGCAAATATCTCTGCGAATACTCGACGGATTCGGCGAGCACTGAGCTTGTTGGAATCGTCTAGTCGAGCTGAAATTTTTGGTGGTGTTTCGCAGAGATATTAGCCGAAAACCATCGGAGGTGCTGCAAACTTGCGGACGCCGGTGACATCACGATCTCAGAAGAAAATCTCTCGTATCTCTGGAACGCGAAGACCCAGAGAGCTCAAATTCGGGGGAGGGGTCATCTTGGGAATATTCATCAAAGATTGACCGAGATATAAGCCGAAAAACCTGTACCTTTGACTGGACGTAACTCCCCCACCGTCTACAAAAAGGAGAGAGGCTCGGGAGCGCGCATGCACGTCACATCCGATGGATTTCGCGCGGTAAATCCGACCCGGAGACTTCACATAGAAATAGGAATACTGGCCTTCAGAGGTAATGGCAAAACCGACAAGTGGATCATTGTAATGTGTGATGATTACATGATGATTACAACCCCTTCACACACAGGCAATAAAAAAAGGATTTGTTTTAGTAGAAAAGTTACATATAGCACATTTAAAGCTACAAAAGTTCTTCAGTCAAGAGCATTCAATTATTTTTTGCTTTTGTTGTTTGATTAACATTGAAAAGACAGCAGCAGGAATATTAGGCTCCTGTCACTTTAAGACAACACACAGATCCAATATATTGATACTGTTATGAATGCGTTTTCTTTCTCCACTGTTTACGTTTACTTAAGACATAACCAACTAGGTTTATTAAGATACTCGGCAAGACAGACTTTCAAAGGATTTTTAAAGGACAGAATTTTGTGTGAAACTGTCCATTCAAGCGCAAGATGTGAAAGAGCTCAATTCAGTATTCACGTGCTATCAAACGCAGCTTTCCAGGCGTGTGCTTCGGATGTACAGTTTGTAAACAAAACTTCTCAGTGCGCGTGAGTTACCTTTCGCATCTTCTTACACTTGAATGTTTAAATTAGCAAGGCTTAAAAACGTGTGCAAATGATGAAACTTCCATGATGACGCAGCACTGGTCCGGTCGGGACAGTGACAGTCCTATCAACGAACACTGCATGTGCTCTCTCCTTCTCTCACGGGGAGGAGGACCTGGCTGCAGCCTGCAGAACGGAGCGGAGCTACACGAAAGCAGGCGTAGGAGAAAAAGCGACAGAGGGCGCTCTCAGCCAAGAGACTTATACATGCGCTAGATTAGAATATATATGAGCTAAACTTGTTTTTTGTAATCGTTCAATTTACTAGCTATTGGCTAATTAAAGAATTTTTTTTATGAAATTTGGTTGCATATGCAAGTGATTTACTCACAATTTTAGAAGGTTGCATAAAAAAATACATTTCTAAAAATAATATAATATAAAATAGTTAAATAATGAAATAAATATATAATTAATTTTTATTTTATTTAATAAACTGTTGCGAAGATAACATATGGAAAAGATTTACAGCTCTGCGAGAGTGGAATGAAACTGGGAAAATCAGTCCCGTGCAGACCTCTACTTGACAGCTACTCCATAAACTTAATAAAAATCCAGTGGACCACAATGGAAAGGTCAGGCTATTCAGTATTGCCTGATGATCTGACTCCACTGTTCAGTGAAATTTGCTGGATTCTGATTGCGGGCATATGATGTGGCATTTACTATGCAAACAGACACAGTGTTTTGTATGAGCTCCACATGTAGGCGTGCAAAGCAAAGCTCAAATGTCCATGGCATTTGTGCCCAAATCTAATTCATTTTCCCCCCTACTGGTCAGAGGCACTGGTTTAGCTTGATAAGACCACAGCCAGGTACTGCGGATTGCCACATTCTCATGTGTGTGAAAGGAAAAAGAGAACACATAAGACGCACACGCACACTGAACACAAACCTGCATGACCGTGGCCAAGATATCAACGTAGTTGCTCTCGGTTTGGTAGAGCTCCTTGGAGACCTGCCATCGCGCTGACTGCTTGGAAAGGGCGGGAGTCGAGCTTTTGGGAGGTTTGGCATTCTCTGAAACGCATAAGTAGAAACGCAGGGGTTAGCAGCTATACATTACACATTGTTACTCCTCATCCTATGATAGGTTTCATCCTCTTTTTAAAATATATTTGATGTCGAAGAAAAATTAAGTCAATAGGAACCTATGAAATCATAAGTTAAAATTTGCAGTTTAATTAAAAGTAATATTCCATGTTTAGTAGAAATTAAAATAAAAATTAATTAATGAGGAACACAGAAAAGAGTCAAATGCATCAGTTATTCTGAATTAAGTTCAGCTGTATTAAATCAAATCATATACATGTAAAAGGGGTAGTAGTCCACTCAAAAATTCTGTCATTTACTCACCCTAATATCATTCCAAAATACTTTCTTCAGTGGAGAACAAAAGAATATATGTTGGAAAACTAAAACAATTTTGGTTCCCATTGACTTCCATTGTATTGATCAAAAAAAAAAAAGATGCCAATTAGAACCAAAACTTAAATATTTCTTAAGTTAAACAGAAAAAAGAAATGCATACAGGTTTGGAACGACATGAGGTCGAGTAAATGATGATAGAATTGAAATGTTTCTTTTGGACCACCGTTTAAGTACAGGTGGTGTAAATATATTAAAAAAAAATGTTTTATCTTGGTAATTTTTGCTGTTCTGTTTGGTAAAATGGTACAAATTACAAAAATAGAATGAAAGAAAAATATTTTCTGTGGTTATCGACACGTGGGTGTGTTCACAGTTGGCAGGGTTGTTTTCGGTGGCAAAATATGTGTCTCAAAAGCTGTTTTTTCCTTTGTTTGTTTTGAATCTTAAGGTTCGGTCTTAAAAATGAGAGTAAGAACGCTAAATGAACCAGGTTTACATTTACCGTTTTCTTTTTTGGTCCAGACCAAAAGAACCAAACAAGTGTGAACACACCCTAAATTGTATTGAGCATTGTGTATTTCAAGGAAAAAAATCATTAATAAAATAATTTGAACCACGTTTGAACCAACACTAAGACATTTGATCAATGTAAGCAACCTCCTTTTCTCCAAAAGAACTACATTAATATAGGTAGATGTTTAAATTAACCCTTCACCCTGGGCTAAAGTTGTATGAATGTCACCTGTCTGGTTTTCCTGTCTGCACACAGGAGTGCTTGTACGTTGCAGTGGCCACTCTTTCTCTGATCTACGCTGTCTGGCACTCCTCCGCCTACCGCTGCTCCTCCTGCACCTGAGCTCTGCAAAAAGACAGCTGCCTCACTTATCTAAAACAAACCCTGACCTGGTTCTGGTTCATCTCAGCCTTGCCTGGGATCACCCTGGACCTCAGAGATCAAAGCCTAGAGAGTTCTGGAACAGAACTCTTACATAATGCAGTGGGAACTTTTGCAAACTTTTCAAATAACCAATCAGGGCAATGTTTTTTTCTTTTTCTTTTTTCACTGAATGTTAAAAAAATAACTTCTATCCATTTGTTTAACTCGTGGAAGACATGAAGTGTTATATTATTTGGCTGCTTTAGTCACATGACATGCCGGATCATTCATTTCACCTCCACTGGTTTTGCACGTGTCGGGTGTGTTGGAGATGTCCAGCAGGGAGCCCATGGACAGGGAGTGCTCAGCCGAGGGTCTCTTGCGTGGTGGGAAGGGAGAAATTTCTGTCTCTTTGGTGAGCTGAGCCAATGTTTCTCTGAGACGTCTGCGTTTCCTGCCACTGTTGGGTGTCGTGAGAGACAGCAGAGACACGGCTTTCTTCATCGCAGGACTCTCGGGCTGAGAGGAAAACACAGTAACAACATAAGTGTACTGCACTTTAGTGAAGATGTAAATTTAATCACAGTATTTATATTTCATGATACGTTGCATTATAAAGTGGCAGTATAAAGTGAGGCAGAGATGACATGTACGATATATTTAGAAGTGCTAAAATGCTAGCTAGTTTAATATATATATATATATGGATAACCAAACAGTGGATGGGCCCCATTGACTTCCATAGTATGAAAAAAAACAAAAAAAACAATACTATGTCAACCGGTCCCATCAATTGTTTGGTTGATGACATTCTTCAAAATATCTTATTTTGTGTTCAACAGAAGAACTCAATCATAATGGTTTGGAACAACTTGAGTGAGAGAGAGTAAATGACAATTTTCATTTTTGGGTGAACTAACCATTTAAGTCAATGGGTTTTTGAATAGATTTTTGGCTAAATGCCTAAAATAAGATTTTTATATTTAGTCTATGGCAAAGAAATACATCAGTAACAACCCTTTTTGATTTTTTTTTAACGCTTTTTGTCTTGAAAATGGCTGTTGCTAACAAGTGGCTAAATGGGACATAGTTCAAACTCAATTTTAAGGATTATGTTTTCTTTTAAAAGATTGAAAGAGTAGTCGAGCTAAATTGTGGTGACATCGAAGTCATGCATCCATTCTGTAGTTTGTTTAGGGAAAAACTGCAGACCAGGCAACCCTGGCTTGAAGTACTAATGATTCTTTTTTTTTTTTCAACTGTTAATACATTATTGTCACATTAACTTTGACATTCCAAAATTCAACATGAGACATTTTCTTCACACACAGTACGAGTTGCAGTCTTCCACCCCTTTTGATTGACAGGATATAATCAGCCCTTGTCAACAGCTGTTTTTAAACAATCAGCTGATAGTGAAAATAATTGCTTTTATCAGCCAATACATTGGTGCATCAGACTTGTGACTTCTACAAAAGCACAGACCATCACTTCAAACCTAATTGTGAGGTTTGCAGTGAAATGTTTATATGTAAATAAATAAAAATTCCTCTAGAGAGAAAACAAATGAGATTAGTACTTCCAGAACCAAACCGCTGTCATTTTACAGGTTTCCTCACCTTTTCATAAGAGTACATAGATTCCCCAGCACGGGCGTCCATTTGTATACTGCCCCAAAACCACTGCGGAAAAACACAGAATGAGAAATAAAAGATCACAAACCTAAATGCATTAATTTAAAACACCTCCACTTAACCCTTTAACACATTTAAATAAACAGTGATGCATTTATGATTGTAACTGAACTACTAAAACCCCTGATGTGTGCCAAAAAAAGACTTCCACTCCACGCAACATACTAGATAATGGACTACAGACAGTAAACAGCGTGAAATAACAGTGTATTTCTACACACCATTATTAAGGACCCACACAAAGCCCAGCGTGTACTTGTGAGACGTTAAATCAAGTTCATACCTCCTGCTTCACTACATAGAGTCTTTTCAAGGGAGTAAAGGGCAGTTCTTTAATGGAGTTCTCCTCAACTACCAAGTGGGTGCACTTTTCATCACCCACCGCCTGGACTCGTCCACCTGAAGAAAACAAGCAGAACACTCCTTTAAAAATCCCCCTCAAGCAGAAGTCAGGGGTCATTGGCTTTTACAGAGAAGGTCTAGCAATAAAATGCAGTCATATCGCTGGGTCAACGTCTCAGATGCATCAGAATGAAAAAGCTTTGGTTGATCGAGAATTATTTGAGCAGAAGTTGTGTGACATTTGAAAACATGAAACGTTTTAGATTTGTTTCAGAAAAGACCCTGATGCATGAGAGTTCAGTACCGTGTTTCTGAGTCCTTTCCTCCATGTTAGTTTTCTCCTCCTCAGAGAATCCCAGAAAGCTCAACACGCAGTCCTGGAACGGAGGGACTTTAAACTCTGTGCGGAACTCCTCGTTGCCTGCGTGGAAATTGCTAAACAAAAAAAAAAAAAAAAAAAAACAGCAATCAGACACACCACAACACCAAAATATGCTACAAAAAGAAGTGTGAATAGGGTTTTGGGATTTTAAGAAGACACTTCTGACTACAAAAGATGAGCAGTTTACTTTTGTTAGTGATAAAATAGTTACAATTCTGTGTGAATTAAATTAAAATGCAACAAATTTTACTTCCATTATATGATGCATTTCCAAGCTAAATAGGATATTTGAGGATTGGATTGTAGAAGTGGGAATTTAAAATCAGAATAAAGCCAGGCCTGGGTCAGCCCAGCATACGAAAAACAAAAGTCAAGGTCAACATCAAGAACATCTTAAATGGTTCTTTTGCAAACCTTTCATTCAGTTATTGTTAATATTATTAATTTAAAATACAGCAGCCTAAAAAAAGGCATAACATGCCATATGCTTGCTTTCAGTTTCGTCGGGGGAGACCGGTTTAATAAAGAAAACAAAGTGCAGTTAGAAACTTTGCTTAGCAAACAGTTATCTGCTTCTCGGCAACGTCTGTCAGCGCAGCGCGTTTTCTCACCCGAGCATGTGGATATTATTGTTTTTCTCAAAATAAACAAGCAAAACATTTTAAACACGATAACCGTGTTTAAATGCTGACTTGAGTGTTTATGTACGTTCTGTACGATAACTGGCCCAGTCTGCTTTATCAGCTTTAAATGAACAAATATTCGATTTTTGTGAGCCCCAAATATCCGAATACAATATTTTTGGAAAACGACCATCCCTAATATAAATATGAGACAAACTCATACAGGATAATTCTTGCCCTGATATCTTGAATTTTAGGGGCATCACGCAGTGAGTTGTTCGTCACCAATCAACTTTATGAAATGTAAAACGAACTATGTAGGTTTTGGGGCGGTTGCGTTAAAAATTGAATAATAAAGAGCAAATTATATTTTGATGAAAGATTATGCCCCTCTAAACAACATTCACTGATGCATCTTGCACAACAAGGCCAGACACATGTATTAAGACAGTACAGGGTCAATTTTGATTCAATATTTGCTTCAAGACTATCTCCATTAAGTATTGTGGGCGCAGAGTGGACAGTATGGAGGAAAAAAACCTTAGATTCAACATCCAACCCAGAGTGGCAGTTCATTAATGTGAAAGGTCAGGTTCAATGCTCAGTACATGTGTGGAAAATGTCAAAAACTAATTGCAGTGGAAACCACTTTAAATATGGAGGCAGGGAGGGTCCGTCTGGTTTGTGCACCAGTGGCTGGACTTTTCGGCTTCATCATTCACAGTTTTTTACTCCTCTATACCCACACAGTGGATTGACGCAGGGATTGGTTTTATGCCTGACACACACTCAATCTTACATGTCATCTCTTTGCTCCCATGCCTTGTGTATCCACTCAGGGGTGAGGATAGGTGTGCCCATGCACACCGCCAACTAAAAAAAAAAAAAAGAAAGAAGAAAGCAGTTAATAGCATCAGGACGGATGTACAGCCTGCCCGATGCATTATGCATGAGACTAATGAATGATTCAGCCCAATTCAGCACGCTGGGAGAAGAGATACATGAGAACTGTTTTAATCAAACCCTTTCTAAATAACGCAGACAGATCAACAGCAGACCACATTACAGAGAGCACACCTGGAGCTTGAGGAGCCATCAGGAAATAGCCATCACTGAACAAAAAGACATTTATCAAGAGTCTCTGCACTGAGGTTGATTTTTAGGACTTAAAATATGATTAATGAGGATGGATGGGGTGGATAAATACCCTGTACTTTTCACCATGAGTTGAATGGGCTATGAGGTGTGAGACTTTAGCACTGTCAAACTCTTTTCGGATGGTACCCCCCATGTGATGAACGAGATTTACCAGGGTAACCTGAAGAAAAAAAGCAGTTAATTGGGACAAATAATCCGACAGTGAAATTATGGACTGTTTTTGAGTCCGATGAGCAGACAAGCAGAACTCACCACTTCTTCTTTTTTACGGAATCCGGTGAAGCAGAGAGACAAGTTGAGCATGGTCATAGAGTAGAGTGGCCTGGAGGAGAACGGCAGAGGCTGCGAAAGAGGGCGTGGGGGATCAGAAAGATGGAATACATCATTAATATGAATAAAAGAGCACAAATCTGAGGATGCACAAGTAAAACAGACTGAACAGATCAGGACTATGCCATGACAAGGTGTTTTTGTCAATCATAATAGGAAGTCAGTTACATATATATGCCTTTAAGGTACAGTAGCAACTATTGTTCCCTCTAGGCCATGGGTGTCCAATCCTGCTCCCGGAGGGCAACTGTCCAGCAAAGTTTAGCTCCAACCCAATTAAACACACCTGAACCAGCTAATCAAGGTCTTAATCGGCAAACTAGAAACTTGCAGGCAGGTGTGTATGGAAGCAATTTGGACCTAAACTCTCCAAGACAGTGGCCCTCCAGGACTGAGTTTGGACACCCTTGCTCTAAGCAGACCCTAAATATTGATGAGCCAAAGCATTATGACCAGTCACAGGTGAAGCGAATATCATTTGATCATCTCTTAAGGCCACATATTAAGGTCTGAAAGGATTAGATGGTAGGCAAACAATCAGTTCTCGTAATCAACGTGTTAGATGCAGGAGAAATGGGCAGGAATAAAGATCTGAGCGACTTTGACACGGGCCAGATTGTTATGGCAACCCGACTGGGTCAGAGTATGTCTGAAACGGCAAGGCTTGTATGTGGCTCAAGGTCAGCAGTGCTAAGAATTGACCAACAGTGGTCCGAGGAGGGAAAAACAACAAACCAGCGACAGAGTGTTGGGCGCCCAAGGCTCATCGATGCACGAGGGCAACGAAGGCTTTCCCGTCTGGTCCGAGCCAACAGAAGGTCAGAACTGTGGCACAAAATTTCAATGATGGTTATGAGAAGAATGTCACACAGCGATCACATTTTTCTTCTGCGTATGGGGATGTGAAGCCGCAGGCCAATCTGAGTGCCTATGAAGACCCCAGTCCACCTTTAAAAATGGCAACAATGGGCACTCGAGTGTCAGGACTGGAACTTAGAGCAGGGAAAGAAGTTCAATAAATGCAGTTCTCTTTTACATCACGTGGACAGTCGTGCACGTGTGCGCCGTTTGAAACCAGGATGCACTGTGGGATGACGACAAGCCGGTTGAGGGAGTGTGATGCTCTGTGCAATGTTCTTCTGAGAAATCCTGGGTCCGGCCATTCATGTGGACGTACATTTGACGTGCCACCTATATAATGACAATGGTGTTCTCTGGTGAAGTGGTCTCTTTCAGCAGGATAATGCACCCTGCCACACTGCACACATTTGTGTGTTTGTGAGTGACTTGAAGAATCTGCTGCTAATATCTTGCTGCCATACACAAGACATCTTCATGTCCATGGACTTCATGAGTCCATGCCTCAGTGGGTCGGCGCAGTTTTGGCAGCATATTATGCAAGTGGTTATTATGCTTTGGCTCATCGGTGTAATAATAGTAAATAATAATAAAATATTCAAATAATATCATTAATATATATATATATATATATATAGGTCCTTCTAAAAAAATTAGCATATTGTGAAAAAGTTCATTATTTTCCATAATGTAATGATAAAAATTAAACTTTCATATGTTTTAGATTCATTGCACACCAACTGAAATATTTCAGGTGTTTTATTGTTTTAATACTGATGATTTTGGCATACAGCTCACGAAAACCCAAAATTCCTGTCTCAAAAAATTAGCATATCATGAAAAGGTTCTCTAAACGAGCTATTTACAATCATCTGAATCAAATAATTAACTCTAAACACCTACAAAAGATTCCTGAGGCTTTTAAAAACTCCCAGCCTGTTTCATTACTCAAAACCGCAATCATGGGTAAGACTGCCGACCTGACTGCTGTCCAGAAGGCCATCATTGACACCGTCAAGCAAGAGGGTAAGACACAGAAAGACATTTCTGAACAAATAGGCTGTTCCCAGAGTGCTGTATCAAGGCACCTCAGTGGGAAGTCTGTGGGAAGGAAAAAGTGTGGCAAAAAACGCTGCACAACGAGAAGAGGTGACCGGACCCTGAGGAAGATTGTGGAGAAGGACCGATTCCAGACCTTGGGGGACCTGCGGAAGCAGTGGACTGAGTCTGGAGTAGAAACATCCAGAGCCACCGTACACAGGCGTATGCAGGAAATGGGCTACAGGTGCCGCATTCCCCAGGTCAAGCCACTTTTGAACCAGAAACAGCGGCAGAAGCGCCTGACCTGGGCTACAGAGAAGCAGCACTGGACTGTTGCTCAGTGATTGCATGTCATTCGGAAATCAAGGTGCCAGAGTCTGGAGGAAGACTGGGGAGAAGGAATTGCCAAAATGCCTGAAGTCCAGTGTCAAGTACCCACAGTCAGTGATGGTCTGGGGTGCCATGTCAGCTGCTGGTGTTGGCCCACTGTGTTTTATCAAGGGCAGGGTCAATGCAGCTAGCTATCAGCAGATTTTGGAGCACTTCATGCTTCCACCTGCTGAAAAGCTTTATGGAGATGACGATTTCATTTTTCAGCATGACCTGGCACCCGCTCACAGTGCCAAAACCACTGGTAAATGGCTTACTGACCATGGTATTACTGTGCTCAATTGGCCTAACAACTCTCCTGACCTGAACCCCATAGAGAATCTGTGGGATATTATGAAGACAAAGTTGAGAGACGCAAGACCCAACACTCTAGCGGCCTTAAGCTCATCCATCGAAGCATCCTGGGCCTCCATAACACCTCAGCAGTGCCACAGGCTGATTGCCTCCATGCCACGCCGCATTGAAGCAGTCATTTCTGCAAAAGGATTCCCGACCAAGTATTGAGTGCATAACTGAACATAATTATTTGAAGGTTGACTTTTTTTTTTTTAAAAACACTTATTTTATTGGTCAGATGAAATATGCAAATTTTTTGAGACAGGAATTTTGAGTTTTCATGAGCTGTATGCCAAAATCATCAGTATTAAAACAATAAAAGACCTGAAATATTTCAGTTGGTGTGAAATGAATCTAAAATATATGAAAGTTTAATTTTTATCATTACATTATGGAAAATAATGAACTGTATCACAATATGCAAATTTTTTGAGAAGGACCTATAAATATAAATAAATATATATATATATATATACACACTAGTAATATAGTAAATAATAAATAGCATTATTATACAAATAATAAAATGAATTATGTAATTATAAAACTAAAATATACATTAATATATATGTATATATATATATATATATATATATATATACACAGTCGTGCTCAGAATTAATGGTACCCCTGGTAAATATGATAAAAAATGGCTGGAAAAAATAAATCTGCATCATTTATCCTTTTGATCTTTCATTCAAAGTATTGGCAAAAATCTAAACTTTCATTGAAGTAAAAGAATAGAAAGTGGGGGGGAAATCACATTATGAAATAAATGTTTATCTCCAAAACACGTTGGCCACAATTATAGGTACCCTTTTATTAAATACTTTTTGCAATCTCCTTTTGCCAAGATAACAGCTCTGAGTTTTATCCTATGATGCCTGATGAGTTCGGAGAACACCTGACAAGAGATCAGAGACCATTCCGTCATACAGAATCTCTCCAGATCCTTCAGATTCCCAGATCCATGTTGGTGCTTCTTCTCTTCAGTTCACTCCACTCATCAGGTCTGGGACGGTCATGGCAGAAGCTTCATTTTGTGCTACTTAACACATTTTTGTGTTAATTTTGATGTTTGTTTTGGATCGTTGTCCTGATGGAAGATCCAACCACGGACCATTATACGATTTCTAGCAGAGGCTGTCAGGTTTAGATTTTTTATCTGTTGGTATTTGATAGAATCCACGATGCCATGCATGTATCTGAACAAGAAGTCCAGGACCTCCAGCAGAAAAATATGACCACAACATTAAAGACGGTATATTAAATTGTACACATGGGGTACCTTTCATCCTTGTGTGCACCAAACCCATCTTGCATGTTTGCTGCCAAAAAGCTATTTTTTAGTTTCATCTGACCACAGAACCCTGTGCTGTTTGAAGGTCCAGTCATGTCTGACAACTGAATTTGCTGGGGTTTGTTTTTGGATGAGCAAGGAGGATTTTTCTTGAAAACCTCCCAAACAACATGTGGTGATGTAGGGGTTGTTTAATTTTTTTTTTAATAGGCTTTCTGAACCCAAGACTCAACTAATCTCTGCAATTCTCCATCTGTGATCCTTGAAGAGTCTTTGGCCACTCAAACTTTCATCCTCACCATGCATTAAGACAATATAGACACACGTCCACTTCCTGGCAGATTTGTAACATCTTTAGTTGATTGGAAGTGCTTAACTATTGCCCTGATGGTCAAAATGGGGATTTTCAATGCTTTAGCTATTTTCTTACAGCCACTTTCTATTTTGTGATGCTCAACAATCTTTTGATGCACATCAGAACTATATTCTTTGGTTTTACTCATTGTAATGGATGATTAAGGGAATTTGGCCTTTGTGTTTCCCCATATTTAAACTCTTGTAAAACAAGAAGTCATGGCTGGACAATTTCATGTTCCTAGTCACCCTGGTGTGCAAAAAAAAGGTAAATATGAATGGGAATATACTTAAGAGATATTTTACTCGTAAACAATTCTAGGGGTACCAATAATTGTGGCCAACTTGTTTTGGAGAAAAACATTTATTTCATAATGTGATTTCCCCTCCACGTTCTAATAATTATTTACTATTGTTGTTATTTCTGTATAATTCACAATACATTTTAAATGTTAATCATTTTATTTACATTAATATAAATGTATTTAAATTTTTAATACATTTCTGTGTGACCGCCCGGGTGTTAAGACTTTGGAGTGTGTACTGTGGCAGATAAGCTGTGTACCACAGAATTTAACAGCAATAAGACAAGCCCTCATTTCTCACTGGAATGTTGCAGTCGTATCTATATTCTAGTGATCGTCAGACTTAATCTTTCTGTCCGGTACCGATCGCTAGCCAGCCAAGTGTTCGTTTTGCTCTGGAATATCTGGAGGAGTCAAGCAGACACTCCTGCGTACACTCAGATAAGCCAGCAACATTTTTCAGGCTATACAGAAGCAATCAAAGCTGCTTACGAATCCGTTTCAGTTGAAAGAACAACTTTATTTCAACAGGCTTTTACTCAACCCATGACGGCAAGCAGATGCTAGTAGTATCAAACTATTTCCCCACCTCAGGGAGGAAAAAAACCCAGTAGATGGCTGCGATCCTTTGGGTGCTTGTGTTGTTTTATTTCAGGGTCTTACCTCTCCCTTGCTGGCGCAGTGCATCACGGCAGGAGGCCCCAGGATACGGCTGTCATTCTTGTACAGGAAGCTGTATTCGGGAGCCTGGAAGTCTTTCAACACAAACACCGTCTCGAACTCGCAATTCTCGCCGTCACCAAAATCTCTGACATTGTCAGTCTTGATGCAGCGGGTGTTTATATCCTAATGGGATGAAGAAGAAAATTCATAACTGAAATAAAAATGACAGAAAACAATATCAACAAAGTCATTAGTTAGATTGTGATCAGCATGTCCTCAAAAGCAAAGATATATCTCCTTTAGTATAAGATGTTAAAGTGTTCTGACAGATGATACACTGGAGAAAGACAGCAGTCATTTGTCACATGTAGATTTAGGGACAAAAAAAACAAGTGTCAAGGACGGTTCACACAGGACAGCTAGACATAACAGAGTGAAAAGATGTGCATTTTTCTGATACCATGGCCAATATAGGATATTTAATATTTGTACATGCTCATTTATGCCTGTTTTTTAAGCTATATTTTTTGCCATAATTACCATGCACTCACTTAAAATATGTAATATTTAATACTTTGGTTGTAATGTTTTATACAAATTATTAGTAATTACTAATATAATACTATACTTAAATAGTAGTACTAATATTTACTCTGTGTGTGTGTGTATATATATATATATATATATATATACATACACACACACACACATATACCGGTATATATTTTAGGGGTGTCACAATATATCACAATACAAAAATGGATCAATATGTATAGTGGATATTAGTGACAATATGTATTGTGTATAGTTCGCCCAAAATAAAAATTACTGTGTGAGTTTTATTGTCAGTACTAAACTAAACTACTATATATAATGTTGAATATAATGTATAATAATGCAATGGCAGAATATTTGTGGGTCCTGATAATGCCAAATTTTCAGCTTCAGAATCATGAATATTTTTATTCTATTTATAGCATTTTAATCAGCAATTTTTGTTAACTTTTATCAAATGTCTTGGAGTATCGCAATACAATTGTATAACGAGTCCAGTATCATGGTATTACATATATAATGTATATGTTTTAATAATAGTAATAATGATGTGCACACAGTACAAAAGCATATGTCCGGTGTGAACAGCACCTTACATTTTTAAAGGGAACTGAAAGGATGTCTGTTAGTTCAAAAACTTCCATTATTCTTGTCTTTTGGGATTTACTTTCAGAAAAGATTATTCTTACCTGCATGTAAAAACAAAAGATTAAAAGAAACAATTAAATGACACGTAAAAGAGGTTAAATCACCAAAGAGTTGATTATATAAGTGATTGAATTAATTCTTAATTATGGATTGAAGACCACCTGTTGGACAAACACAGGACAAGTTGTTAGATCACATTGTTAGAACTTAGTCCAGTCCACCGTGTGAGTGAGTTTGACATTAGACAGCGCAGTGCCCCACCGAACCCCCATGCTGCAAATCCCCCAGTGCTCTCAAGCATGCAAAGATTCTGGATCCCGAGACGTACCATATTGACTATAGATTTTATCAATTTCTCACGCGCCTCTGTGCCCGGCTGCCCTTCTTTAATCTTTACCACCGGGACTTCCATTATTGTGATGGCCTGTAAAAATGAAGAATTGACGTCAACCTGGCAACCCAAAGCTGATAAATTCCCCAGGCAGGAGGGTCTCACAACCTTGTCAGAATCGAGATGAGAACTTCAAACAAATGTCAAGCAAAGTCCAGGAGGAAGTTCTGCTACGTTAATAAGTTGCAGGGAGAATAGATTACTAAAATAAGCAGCTCCATCTGAAGTCCTCTCACATCATGCCAAGGGCAAAGAAAGGAGAATTTCAGCAACATCCCCATTCTCTCCCATGCACTACATAAGAATATTTCATCCTGAACCCACATATTCCAGCTTTATCATTTATCAAGCTCTGAGCCTAAATGTCCCATCATTGACCATCCAAACACAAACTGTCAGAGCAAATGACATTCATAACATTCAAGACCTTTCGTCCGTCAACTCCCAACCGACACATACCACATGTCAGTATAAGAATGCTGAGTAATGTTCATCAGCATCGAATCAGAAAAAAAACACTGTCCGCAAAGGTGCCATACAAACTACTGATACGCTTATCTAAATTTTCTATCTGTCCTGGGCTCAAACGGCTCAAGCTAACATTGCATGATTCAAAACAAAGACTTACTAAATGTCTACTACTGTTTCAAGTCAGCCACGTCTTAAAGAATTAGGTCACTCCAAAATTAAAATTTCCTTATGATTTACTCACCGCCATGTCATCCAAGATGTTCCTGTCTTTCTTCAGTCGAGAAGAAATAAGGTTTTTGAGGAAAACATTTCAGGATTTTTCTCTACATAGTGGACTTCAACAGGGACCAATGGGTTGAAGGTCCAAATTGCAGTTTCAAAGGGCACTTCATGATCCCAGCCAAGAAATAAGGGACTTATCTAGCGAAACAATCTGTGTTTTTCTAAATAAAAAAATGATTTATATACTTTAACCACAAATGCTTGTCTTGCACTAGCTCTACGATACGCAACGCATTACGTAATCATGTTGGAAAGGTTGGCAGAAGGTAGGGTGAAAAACTCCATCTCATTTTCTCCTCCAACTTCAAACTCATCCAACATCATTGCATTTGACTTAGTCTTTGCACGTTCGCTTTGTAAATACTGGGTCGGTACTTCCACCTACATCACGCGTGATCTTTCCAACGTGACAACGTAATGTGTAAAGTCGTGAACGCGCATCTCAGAGCTAATGCAAGACGAGCATTTGTAGTTAAAGTAGCCTATATAAATGTTTTTAAAATCATCAGGATTCATTTCCCAACTAATTTAACTAATCCTTTACATTTGATCTCATTAGAAAATATATCAATTGTTAATCTAGGATCTAGTAGAGTTTCTCCAGAATTCCATGTGGTGACATTCATTTTTGTCTTCTTGTATATGAGGCTGAAAGTAACACAATGACCTACACCGTTTGACATGACACATAAAAAAAATATAGATGAATGAATATATAAATTAATTAATAAAACAGCAAAGCAATTCCATTGTCATAGATTTTTAAAAATGAATTAATTTTTATTTAAAATATTTTCTTCTGTCACTACCATTACAATGTGCCAAAAAACATTAATTTGGACCCTGGTTGAAGCATTTCCAAGTCACCAAGGATACCACCGTGTCTTAACCAGACGAGATGTGATACAATTCCAGCGACAAATAACGTGTCTGTCCACACTGTTCACACTAGACTGCATCAAAATCAATCAAAACCCACAGCCAATCAGAACAGCGTGCTGCGTGTGGGCGGAGTCTCGTGACAAGTGCACAGCACCAGAGAGTAATCTTGACGGCATTGCAAGAAAATGGATAAGTAGGCTACATAATCAAAATTCACAAATATCACACCATTTATACATTATTAAAAATACATAGGCTACTGAGTTACTAAAACAATCTTTGTCAAAGAATACACTTTGTTTTGTTCACAGTTTGAACATTCTTGTTTCCATTTGTTTAATTTCAAGATCTGAGGTGAACTATCCATCCATTGTTGCTTTTACAAATAAGTTACAAAGCTGGGAGCACTAAATGATATTCAAAGTCGCATTGCATGCCTTTAACATTAAATAAAGCACATAAACAGTTCCTGAGATTATCATTGCCACACTTTGTTGTTTGTTGTTCCAGCAGCGACGTCACAGAAAAATAGAAACCGTTTTGCGTGTCGCGGCTAGTTAGGACAACAACACAACATGGAAAAGATATATTGTACCGCGCATCGCGTGTAGTTAGGACACGGTGTGTAAACATGTCTGCTAAAATGAATTTGGGGTCAGTAAGATATTTACGCTTTAACCAGCTCAGCCACAGTAACAGCTCATATTAGCCAGCTAAACTTTTACTACCCTGTTAGAAAAAAAATATAGTTGCATAGTTTCATGTAGTTCTTCTCCCTCGCTGTATTATGGGTTTGCTATGTGGGGAGAAATGTGCTGGTTACGTTTGTGAGACAATCAGCTGATTACTATTATTATATTATATATTAAGACCCTCACCTGACTATGGCTTTGTAAACTTTATCCATGATGTGGTTTATAATGGACTGTGGTACAGAAACAGTGACAATGTTACACACTCTCGGCTTACTCTGGCTATTCTCTGCTGTCTCAGTCGACGATATGTTTGTCCCGTTTTAGCCACCGTAGCTTCTTCGAAAGGGAGGGGTGAGCAGTGGGCGGAGCCATTAGTGCAACTCGCAACCAAACCGCTAGATGTCGCTAAAAATCACACACTGCACCTTTAAGTGTATCTGAATAAAAACTACTATTAAAAATGTATTTAAAATTACCCTAAAATTCAATCAAAAATTGTTTCAGTCAGTCAAATGGAAGAATTTAATGTTTATCCTTCATGCATATTCCTGGGCACTTAGCTGGCCAAAACAAAATGACTTCCTGTTAACGAACTGATTACTTTCAATCAGATTAGAAGATTTTCATAAAATTATTTTCTCAAGCAGAGTTCACACTGAACTGACCGTTCTAAAGTATTGCATCTCATTAATGTAGCTCTTCTTGCCTCAGTGAAAACCATATGGCTATGGCTACAGAGAACTCAATCTATATGAATAGCTTCTTCTAAAGTACCTGAAGGGCTTTCTCAAGTTCTGCGATGTTGCCGGCCTCCCCCACCAACACCACCCTGGTCTCAACTCTGGGCAATGCATCTGAAAAAGAGAAAAGACGACAGGCAAAGGTGAATCTCTATGGAAATAGACAGGGAGAAAATAACCTCTTGTTAAGTTTGTGCGCAGCAAAACAGTCCACAATACAGAAATGTCAGATGATATAGGGTTGACCGAGAAGGAGGGCGGTTCACTTACCCTCGGTCTCGTCTGCGTGGAGACCCAAGAAAAATTGCTCCTTTGTGGTCTCGGCCATCCGGGAGTCATAAACGGAGGAGTCCACCAGCAGGCTACGGCCCGGCCCTAAAGTAACTATGCTGCTGTCAGCCATGGCACTGTGACAAGGGGTGGCGACCCAGTCCTGTCCAGAATATCAAAAGCTGGAAGCCAGAGAGAAAGTAGTGAACAAGGGCAGCACCAGCACAAAAATAAGAAACAATCAATCAAGCTTCTAGGTGGGAATGAAGGATAAAGGGAGAAGAGAATCAAAATATGTGTGTGTGTGTGTGTGTGTGTGTATATATATATATATATATATATATATATATATATAAAATACACACACACACTAAAATTAATCTTCTTAAAATCAAATCAACTCAAAAATTCAACTCATCAGCTGCATAAATCTAATGAGTAATTATTCTGAATGCAGCATTACAATAATACAATTCTGTTGCAGTTGATTAACTCTCTAAAATGAGTAACAACACATTGCATGTATATGCATTATGGTGAACATTTTGATAGGTAATGAAATAAAGTTTCACATATTGTAAAGATCTGTCAGCTTTTTAGAGAGCAATGGTATGACAGCTGATTGGCAGCTGCAATGCACTTCAATGACATGCGCTAGCATGGGGTGGCTAGCTAACTTCTAAACAAAAGATTTTCTTCTTAAACAGTCTGTTTCTAGCTTTAAGCAAATGTATAATGAAGACTTACCGTTTAAAACTCTAGACCAGATCTGTGCTGGGAAATGTTCTAGTGAATGAAGAAACACTGAGAGTTCTGCTGCTTGCCGAACCAGCTGGGCAATCTTGGGTTATGTTAGCCAAACTATTGATTAAAACTAACGCCTGCAAACGTAAACACCGCTGTCGTCGCAATGACACGTAAAGCTTGCCCAAAGTGCAAAACAATACGGTTAAGTTACGAAAATAAGTTTAGTTGGAATTTTAAGCCCATTGTATACGCTCATTTGATAGGTGGTTTTCTGCTCAAATCTCTCTCTGAATTCAAAAAAGCAAGCAAACATGAGTGCCTAACGCCGATTGGCCGAGAGTGAAGAGCTCGGCGGAAGTTCTGAAGCGACGCCTCTGATTGGCTTTTGAATTCAAACGGCGATGCACGCTGCGGCTCCGTCCGTGATAGTATGACACAACATTATTTAATTAAATTGCTTGTATTTAACATTATGAATAAAACACACGATACTGATGCAAACCTAAAATTGCAATGTAATTCATAAAAACACACAAAAAAGTCGCGAACTAAAAGACAATGTTAATCAATAAAACAATGAAAATTGTTTAGCCTCAGGCAAATGTATGTCTATGTTAAGCCTTACTAACTTTACCATGCTAACCATAGTTTCCATCGATATACATTTATTGTAGGCTGTATAGTCATTTATAATATACTATATAACTTCATATGGGATTTTCTTTGGTATTGTACAAACTGTATTATATTATATACATAATTTTTTTTTGGGGGGGGGGGGGTAATTGGTATTTTAAAGGACTCAAATAATTTAAGAATTAAAGGAGATTTAAGGGAATAAAGAAAACAGCTAAATAAGTTCTAGGTCTAATTGTAATTGTAAAGTAATCAATAAAAACTATTTGCAAATAACATTTTATTTTTATTAAAAAAATGCACACATTTATGTCTTTAATGCAGAACATTTCTTCTCTCATGACATTTGTTATTAGGTTACACCTAGGCCTACATTACGAATTAGCCTATACATAAATCATGTTTTGTCATCCTGACAACAAACAGAGCAGTGCATAATGGAGTGCAGCAAAGCAGCATCAGGAATATATATTGCCATTTGGGGGGACTCGTCTCCCTCAATGTTTATAATGCCCTGATTATATTATACTAATTGGTTATACTTTATTTCGATAGTAGGCTACACTTTAGACATTCTACTAACTATAAGTAACTTTTCAACTACTTTTCAACTACGTGTCAACTAACTCTCATTGGAGTATTAGTAGGCTGTAGTAGACTGTCAGTAAGCTGTTGTTAGGGTTCGGGTTAGTAGAATAAGTTGTCTTGTAGTTGCCAAGTTACTTATAGTCAGTAGAATATCTGTTGGGGAGCATCAAAAAGTTTTAGCAGATATTAAGCATTCTACTAATCCTCAAATGACAGTTGACATAGTTGCAGAATTACTATTAGAATGTCTAAAGTGGACTCTCGAAATAAAGTGTTACCTATTATATTATAAAAAAAATATCCATCCACACTTGAAAATCCCATATAATTATTTTTTTGCCCATATGGTTTTATGGCAACTGTAGTAACAATTGTATATTAATGAAAGATATGGTACATTTGTATAAGGTGAATCAAACTAAATAAAGACCACATGTATAAAAACAAATGAATGCATGAATTAAATTATGAAATGTAGTTTATTTCCTTATCATTCACTCACATCTCAAATGTGAACTCTTTTGTCTGAAAGATTAAAACCTATCATCCTGCACTTGTCCTGATGTGATCTCGCTCAATTATCAGCCTTTGAAATGCCCTCCGCTCATCCAAAAGAGCAGAGCCTTTCCTGCTGACAGAAGCCTCATTCTTTCTTCTGCCCGGCCTGGTTTCGGGAACGACTCCTGATAAATAGACTGCCAGGTGTCTAAAATGTTTAGACACCTGAAGCCAAAGTGAAGGCTGCTGGAGTGCACTTTTATGAAATTCGGTTTCAATGCTTGTCACATCTCTCTGGGTCTTTGTGTCCCACACTCTCCACTCTCTCCTGACGCCCCTCAGGAGTTTTTGGGGAGTTTGAAAGCACCCTCTGAAGAACAAAGCCAAGTGAATCTTGATGTCACCTCGATGTCCTTCTCTCAGACTGGCACTTCTCTGTCGCACTCTCTCTTAAAAACAAAACTTCCAATTACAACCAAAAAACAGCCAGATGGAACACAGTTCTCAACCAGAAGTTCCTGAAGGTTCTCAAGGGGATCCGCGGAGAAGTTTTTGTTCATTTTATTACATTTTCATCAAATTTATCAAACTTCGGTTGAGGCTTCATAGTCTCCGTATTCAAAGTCATATGGTTTTGAAATGAATGTATTTCATTATGCATATGAAATTCTACAGTTATGTAATACATATTCAAGTCAGCTGTAATAGTGTCCATAGGGAAGCTGTGAAAAGCAAAATATTCACTTATGTATGCACAGAATGATGATACCAAGAATTACATCGGCATTCAATATCAAATCTTTGTGCTTAGTTACATTCAAACAAAAAAAGCAACTCAATAAGATCAGATATATCAGAAAGTAATCAAACTACTGACTTAAATCGCAATCATATGTGGATATTTACGGTTATGAGACGAAACATTTGGCATTACTACATTCACTGTCAATCTGCGGTCCGGTTATTCATGTCATAGCAGGAAGGATACAGTACATCTGATTTCTGTGTTGGATTCGGTTATTTTTAGCACAAACTGACAACATTCATGAGCAGTACTGTAAAATAAACAGCAAAGCTGTAATATTTATGCTACAACAACTATTTTCTGAAATATACATATAAAAAAATCTGTAAATATTACACATTTTTACTACGTTTCGAGATTATTTACAACCAGACCATGATAGAGATGATATATATCACGTATAGAAGCAAATATTTGAGGAGGATTACAGATATTTCGGCTTTCCAAACGGCAGAGCAACGACGCTTTACAGATGGCTTATGCAACTTTCATGTCAGAATATAAAAGAGAGTATAAATATTGTACATTAGAGAATATTAATTCATCAAAAGTGCTGTGTTTCTGACCAACAGTCTCATAAACAACAAAACAAATCAAGTATATTTAAGCATTTCAGTGGAAGTTTCAGCAGGACGGAACGGTCTCGAGTCTCTTTCTCTCAGTGGTTTCAAATGGCCACCTCAGTGCTGACATCATACAGCACAACGCCCGGTGTTCACAGAGGTCCTGTGCGGTTACATTTGGATATTTCTCCTCAAATACCCCTCCATTTGCTGCTAAGGCACAGCAGAGTGAACGCACGAAGGCTTCATGTTGAATTTCGGACTGGCGATGTTGTCAATGTGACGTCAGCGCTGGAGAAGGCCAGAAAAGACCGGAATCTGTTCTGATTGGTCGGTCTCTTCAGAACGCTCGTATAGCAGCAGGGTTGATCTATTCCTTCAGCGGAGCAGATGTCTGAGTAGTATTACAAAAAGCTGTTGTCGAGTATGATGTATAAGCATGGGGAAAGCGAGGACTCATCACGGGACGTTCAGCACGCATATCTGCTGTCCTGAGCGTCACGGGACGTTCAGCATGTGTCGTCTGCGTCCTCTGTATTGGTAAGGGCAGCGGTGCAGAGGTCACTGAAAATATCTGAAATGAAATTTAAAAAATAAAAAATAAGATTAGTTACGTAACATACAGGTTTTTCAGCAACAGGAAACAGGTGGCAAACAAAACCAGACCTTGCAACAGCACTCGATCAAAAGGACAAGATCCATACAAACAAGAAAATGGAAAAGACACGACAAAGACGCAAACCTTCAGATTAATTACTGCGCTTTACGTCTTTTGAAATGGGATGAGGGAGTTTTGTTGCTGCTGGTAAGCACATGTGAAGAAGCTTGAAGCGCAACATGAAAACATACAAACACTGCAGTATATTCTGAATCAGCTCTAAACAGCTGCAGGGCTCAGCTATAAGGATGAATCTATTAGATAAGGATTTCTGTGATGCAAAGCTTAACTTTCAGCATCATTACTTCAGTCTTCAGGGTCACATGATCCTTCAGAAATCATTCTAATATGCTGATGTATTAATGTTGGAAGCAATTGTGCTGATTAATATATAACCTGTGATACTTTTTTCAGGATTCTTTGATGATTAAAAGTTTATTTATTTAAGAACAGCATTTATTTAAAATAGAAATGTTTTGTAACAATATACACTACCGTTCAAAAGTTTGGGGTCAGTATTTATTTTTGCTGTCTTTAAAAAAAAAGTAATAATTTATTCAGCAAGGATGTGTTAAATTGATTAAAAAAAGTGATAGTAAAGATTTATATTGTTAAAAAAGATTTCTATTTTGAATAAATGCTGCTTTGAATAGATGTTTTTTTTAACAATTTATTCATCAAATGAATCCTGAAAATAAGTATCACAGGTTCCAAAAAAATATTAAGCAGCACAACTGTTTCCAACATTGATAATTGAACATCAAATCAGAATATTTGAATGATTTCTGAAGGATCATGTGACACTGAAGACTGGAGTAATGATGCTGAAAACTCAGCTTTGCATCACATAAATATATTATATATTAAAGTATATTAAAGTAGAAAACCATTATTTTAGATTGTAATGATATTTCACAATATTACTGTATTTCTTTTGTATTTTTGATTAAATAAATGCAGGCTTGATGTGCATGAGATACTTATTTTAAAAACATTAAAAATAGTAATGTTTTCAAACGTATTTATATATTTTTTATTAATCCTAAAATATTATGACTTACATTCACAATTTTTTATAATTTTTTATTATTATTATTATTAATCCTAAATTATTACCTTAATTTAGCAATGTATTGGCCAAAAGTGACGGTAAAGACTTTTAACATTGTCACAAAAAAATTCAAATCAATGTTTTTCTTTTGAAAGGAATTAATCAAAGAATCTTGAATTTGTTTGTTATAAAATATTAAGCAGCACAACTGTTTTAATCAAAATGATTGTAAATATATTAAAATAACAGGGCAAACATCCTCACAGTTGAGTCCAGAGCTGCCTCTGCTCTTAGTCAAAGCTTTATGCAGCACCTTGTTATTAGTATAGCAAAAGTCTGAGAAAACCAGTCAAACAAGACCGAGAGTGGCATAATGAGCACGCCAAGGTTTCATGGAATGAAGTGCATGCCTGTGGAGGTGATGTCATGCACACCTCTTAAAAAAAAAGAAAAAAAAGCAGCAGACTGCAAACAGGTGCCTCCGTCAGTCTCGCCGTCCACTGACCTACATCTCAAAGAACAGCCGGTGTGTTTCACGACATGTCTTGTGTGCATTCACATGTAAGATATGTGTAAGAGCGACATGGTAAGAGTGGCATAAGAGTGCATCATCTAATGCATCGCCATAAAAGATGTAATCCTCATAAAGTATGAGCTAAATATATGTGAATGAATTTTATGGAGACCATCTGAACTAAGTGTGTCCAGAGTGGTGATGTCAGTCATGCCCTTCTGCTGCTCTTCCTGGGATTGGTGTGCAGTACCAGAGTTACTGTAAAGGTCTACTTCTTCTGCTGTGGACTGCAGGACAGTGGGTGGCACCAGTCCTGTCTTCTGAGTTCTAAGGTTCTTGACTAGCCTAGAACATGAGAGACAGTGTTCATCTTCAACGGCAGCACGAACATGGACAACCTGGAGCTCAACAAGGGCTCAATATGATTGGCTGATTCCTTTGAATTTCCTTTCAAATGACGAAAGAGGTTTGATGGACCTGTTATATATGGTGGCTTACAACACAAAACAATGCACTAAGCAAAAAATTAAGCCACAGCACAACAGAAACTCAGCTTACTACTAGATTAGTATCCAAATAAACTTAGCACGTACTAAATAATCTTGATTTCCAAGTTCACACTGCCCCCTTGTGGTCTGGAGAAGTTTTGTGACTTAATTTAGTTGCATTTTAAATTTTATTGTGTTATGACCCTATGACCATCATAGTTATAGATTACGCTACATTCATTCAAGTTAGGTTTTATTCATTTTTTAAGGATCCCATAAAGGAACATGGCAATGGGAAAATTGAGATAGGAGGACAAACTAAAGCTGTGTTTGAAATCACCCCCTCATTCACCATTCCCTACATTACCTCACTAATACAGTCGACTTAAGTAAATGAAAACGAGTGAGCCAATTTGGACATTATGTGCGCTGGGGAAAAAAAGCATATCCGTTAAAATAACTGTCGATTTAATCCCTGATTCTAGGAGACCACACTGTAAAAAATGTTTAAGTACAATCAACTTGGATGTTTAAGTCATTTCAACTTAAATTACATTAAACTGACTTAAAAAAATTAAGTTGAATCTTGTATAACGTAATTTTTTTACAGTGCAGATCTGAATAATTTTCCAGGACCAACATGGATAATACAGTAGAACATGTCCTGTTTGGGTCAAGTTTAATAGGAGTACACTGTGAAAGTTGAACATGATTTTGTAGGTTAAAACTGAGTTTTATTGGTTACGCCAAGGGATAGTGGGATTATGTTGTGATATTGGCAAGCAATATCAATGTAGACAGTACAGCCCACATCAAGTTTTTTGGCTGTGTATCGCATACACTCCTCCTGACACAACTGAGGAAACTAGCATCCTGTGGTTCAAGCTACCTTAACTTTAGCTCAGTTCTGCACAATGTCAAAACATCCACATCCATGAAAGCCTGAAAACTTTTTATGAAGATTTTGAGGGGGTTGATTGGTGAGCAAAGAAAACTTTGAAACAATCTACAAAGCGGAAAAATTACTGGAGACAGTTTTCAAGATTAAATATGTATGAGATACTTCAGAATATGGCTAGCTTTTTCATTTTAGTGAAGAAATGTTAGATTAGGTGGTATTTAGCACCCCCAAAAGTATTAGAACCCTGTGAAACCTCTCTTTCATCTAGGCTTTTTGAGGCAATTGGGTAAATGACAAATAAGGCTGTAAAAAGAATAATAAAGAAGAAAAAATAGCCAGTATCTTAGAAATGCACTTATAAATGTCAATTGAACAACTCTGAAAATGCCGTAACATAACAGATTTTCCTTGCACACTGTATATTTGAATTTACTCATCTTAATGATAAATATATATATATATATATATATATAATTTATTTTCCCTTGAAAAGGTAAAGGATTACTCTTTAATTACAATTTAATTACAGTTACTTCTGATGTGATTGCATTAAATAATGTAGTGCACAACAATTCTATATAAAACAATAGTGCATTTAACATTTAGATTTAATGTTAAAATGTATGTTTTTAATATAACCTTCTCCCTTTACACATTTTGGTCAGTTCAAGAATAATTTATGCAACTGCATGTTGTTTATTTGCACTTTTAATTATTTTAATTTAATTCTTAATTCTTTCAGTTTCGTGTCTATCCTTGTATTGTTCAGCTGGTCGAGGTTGATATGGGATTTATAAAGCAATCCAATACTTTTAAAGATAGTATTTAGTACAGTACTCGCTAGTAAATAATTTACTTTTTTTTGAGTAACTTACCCAAGACAGTATGTATGTGTGTGTTGGGTTGGGACTTGCCCATCAAAAAAAAGGTATATTTTAAAAATTAAAGAGAGGATAAAATTATATTTTAAGGTGGTCTGAAGGTGTATCTGGAATATAATTTCCTGTTCTATGCTTTTTATGCTTTTTTTTATTCTGTCGGTTGCTCTACATGCCTTTTGGGTTTTTCAAATATTAATAAGCAGTGAAGCAGGTGAAATATGTTTTGTTCTCTTCAAGACTTGAACGACTGCATCATGTGACTCCTGCAGGAATATATCTGGATGGAGACTTTCCTCATTACTCACCAGTGGCCATTCTCCGACTCTTCCAGGAATTGTACTAACTCTCCAGCCTCTACGGAAAGATCCTGAGCGGTTCCCGACTCGTAGGTCAGCTGCACCTGATAGCGATCATTATCCCCCTTAAGAGAGAGACAAAGATAAGCATAATTTATTTCAGGGTCATGGCATCACTTTTTGGGTTTATTGAAACTGAGAGGAAATGGGCAGGAAAAGTTAGATTCATACAAAAGTCTGCATTTAGTCATTCTTATCTGATCTCAGAAAATCATCTCAGGAATCAGTTGTTTATTCAAGGATGTCCTCTGGTGGTAGGAAGCATGTATGTGCAGTTTAATTCCCTCTAGCCACCATTAAAGAGGATCTGAATGACTTTATGCTGCATAGCTGCTATTAAGCCTCACTTCTGAAGCAGATCTCCACTCCTGGTGCATCAGGCAGGATTAAACACAGAGAAACTCCTCTGAGTGTTTAAGAGTCAAAGATAATCTGGCCTCCTTTCTGTATTAACTGTAAAATGTTGCTATCTTTTATCTGAGCTCACTTAAAATCAGCAAAAAAAAATCTTTTTTATTTTAAAGGGACAGTTCAAGGGATAGTTCACCCAAAAATGACAATGTTGTCATTAATTACTCACCCTTATGTGGTTCCAAACTTGTACAAACTTGAACTTGCTTCAAAAAGTTCATAAAGAGATCGTAAAACTAATGTGGTTTAGTCCAGATTTTCTTTATATGATGAACAGATTGAATTTAAGCTTTTATTCACATATAAACATTCATCTACTCACACATCAGTTGTGGTAAACGGAAGCTCAAGCATGGAGGGACAGAAACTCTGAGATTTCTTCAAAAAGATCTTTATTTGTGTTCCGAAGATGAACGAAAGTCTTGCGTGTTTGGAACGACATGAGGGAGAGATAATAATGACAGAATTTTGACAACATTTTTGGGTGAACTAACCCTTTAAACCAAAAGTTATGTCATTCCAAACTCTTCTTTTTCTGTCTTCTGAAGTAGATATTTTGAAAATGATGAAATTTTAAAAGTCAGTGAGGTCCAAATGACATTGAGACATTTTTCAAAATATCACTTTTTTTTGGTTAAAATAGTTTAAACGGTCTCATTTTAAACTACGGGTATTCTTGCCAATTTCTTAAAAAGAAACTGTAATATTCTGTGAAAATATTTAATGTGTGTGAAAAAAGTAAATAGTAAGTGATATTTTAAAATAATTGAAAATATATATTAAATAAATGCAAAAATTTAATTTATATATTTTTATATTAAAATATTAATAATTAGGGGCCAAGCCCCGAAGGGGAACAAGAACATTTTTCGTTTTCTTCTTCTTATTATTATTATTATTATTATTCCCAATGGAGTCAATGGCAGCCCTATGAACCGTACGTATTAAAAATATGAAAATTGGCACATTTGTGGTGATGGTAATGAATAGTAATTGGACTAAATTCTGAGTCTCTAGGACCAATTTTATAGCGCCACCACCAGTTCAAAAATTCAACATTGAAATTGTTTTAACTTTTACACCCTTTGATCTAGAAAAATGAATCTTAGTACACCTGAATCCACTCATTATGGTGATCGCAATCAATATCGTACATTAAGACTCCGCCCATTACAGTAGTGGCCATTTTGAAAAGTACAGTACTCAGTTTTTTTGCTACTCCTCCTTCAAAATTTTGTCCAAACATTTGTTGAAATTATATTTGGAGTGAGCCGCACAGAAATGACTGAACAGATTTTTTTTATTCATCTTTGTTCAAAAGTTATGATGTCGCAAAGTTAACCAAATCGACCCAAAATTGGTTCAGAGGCTGTATCTCGGCCAAAGTTTGATAAATCGAAACGCAAATTGGTACGCTTCATCGGAAGCATGGTCTGAGGGTCTATTTGGAGCCAATTGCTGCAGTTCTACCTTTAACAAATCAAGTCTCCATAAAATTAGAACAAACCACTGTGTATGACTACCATGCTGTGTAAAAAAGGTTATAGCTTTAAAGATTTTCTAATAATTCAATATGTAGCAACTGTTTAACAATGGGAATTTTTCAAAGTTGAATACGTTTCCGAATTAAATACAAATATGTCAAACATGGCCAAAAGGTGCTTGGCCCTGCAAATAACTGCTTGCAGTTCGTGTTATTATTACTATTATTGACATGAGAGATTAAATGAGAGTAAATGGCAGAATTTTTTTTGGTGAACTCTATTTTTTAGTATTATCCAATAACATTTTCTGTCCCTCAATACAAAATTGGAAGGTGAGATATGTGGACAAAATTTGGATGAAGACGTTTACGTTTTTGTTATGTCCTTCATCCTCTCCATCAGAGGAAATGGAGAGTTCTTCAGCACTAGAAGGAATGGTCTCAAAATCCTCAGCATCCATTGATGGCAGACGCCGTTGACTCCATCCTGGAAAATAATATACACGAGTTAACGTCATTCAGTAAAAACCTTATGAGAGACGACACTCAGGGAATTGTGCTTGAGTTTACCGGGAAAAAATAAATAAAAAAATCTTCTGTGAAAGGTAGACAAGATGTTGAAGCACTCAATGAAAATAAGTCTGACTGATTCTGTCACTGTCAGGCATCGAATGAGGAATGAAAATAGACGAAAACACCTGAGAGAACCCAATATGATTGGCATATCACTGCCTGTTTTCACGTGATTACCTGGTTGAGACGCAGACCTCGGCACGGCGGGCTTGGTACCGGCGGTACCTTTACTTTTGCTCTCAGCGGGAAGTGCACCTCGCATGGTGTCTATGAGAAAATTCACTGTCTTATCAAACATGACCTCTATGATAGTAGCCATGCATGTGTAACGACACCTAACATTATCATGCAGTCACAGTTAACTGTCAAAAAAAAGGTAAAAAAAAATATAAACAGGAAGTCACTCGCACCCACTGAAATGTACACATATCCTTATCAGACAAACAGAGAGCACAATAATAGAGGAAACGATAGATTTGGAGGATAAACTGAAAATCACCAACACAACACCACAGCGCAAGCATAAACACTTGAAATCAGAATAGATTGAAACAAGCTTGAAATCTGGTAGATTAATGCGGGCTCAACAACAGATAAGGCTTTTTCAAAGCTGCAAGTGTTTGTAACATCTGTAAGAATGGGTTGAAAATGACAAATCAGTAATGAATGGCCATGCATGTCATAATTTTTTTCAGTAAAAGTGTTTATGAATTAACGGCTTTCTTGGAGTTTCTCGTATGATTATAATTGCTATAATTTCAGGCTGTTCTTGCAGATTTTTAGTCAAGATTAACTTAATAAATATTCAATGAAAAAATAATGAAAAAAGTCAAATAAATATTAGCATGTACATGTACACATATTTTAAATGAATAAAAAATATTTTTTTAATAACACAATTTATAAAATGATAAATGAATGTAAAGCCATTCATTATAATGTTTTTTTTCTATTTTCATTTTCTATTTTAAAATTAGAGAAAGTACAAATTAAAATTATAAACACTTTTTAAATTAATGCATGTAAAAATATATATTTTAATCTACAGGTGAAACTCAAAAAATTAGAACATCGTGCAAAAGTTATAATTTTGATGATTATGGCTTACAGCTTATGAAAACCCCAAATTCAAAATCTCAGAAAATTAGAATATTACATGAAATCAATAAAAAAAGTATTTTAAATACAGAAATGCCAGGCCTCTGAAAAGTATAATCATGCTTATGTATATAGTTATATACTAAATATATTAGTTTCACCTTTTAATTTGAATTACTGAAATAGACTAACTTTTGCACGATATTCAAATTTTTCGATTTTCACCTGTATATCAATCTATAAGTGTGTGTGTGTGTGTGTGTACACTACACAGCCATATATGTATGCATATATATATTTATATATATATATCTATATATATCTATATATATCTATATATATATATATATATTAATATTATTATGTTACATGCGATTAATCGATTTGACAGCACTAATGTGTGTGTGTGTGTGTGTGTGTGTGTGTGTGTGTGTGTGTGTGTGTGTGTGTGTGTGCGTGTGTGTGTGTGTGTGTGTATGCATGTATGCATGTAATGTATGTATACATTAATGCAAGCTAAAAGATCTAAGGTTCAAGTCCAAGTAGAGGTGATCCTGCAACTAAAACGATTTTAGAAGATCGCATACTTCCATGGTATCCTTAACTCCAAATTGTTCCAGAACAACTGTCCTGGTAAATAGTGTCCTGTTGCTTTGAATAAAACCATCTGGCCTCTTACTAAAGACAATAAATGAATAAAAACAAACCAATAAAAAAAAAAAAACATCTTACAAGGACTATTTTCAGCATGCAACATGCCGTGCTTTCCATGTGGTACCTTCATAGCCAAAAGGTGTAGGGTCGCTCTTGATCTGATGCCTCTTGCTCTTAAGGCTAGAGGAGAGAGGAACTAAGCACAAACATGCATTTCTTTTAGGAAAGAAGTCCAGCTCATCTATCACATTCTTTCAACCTGTTCATCCAAGATTAATAATCACACTAATTTTTCATTATCCCCCTGCAGTTGCAACGCTTTCATCACAATAAAAGAGAATAATGGGCCCACAAGAAACAAAAGGCTCATGTGCATCTAAATTCTCATTCACATTCCCAGAGCTGCGCAGCGGGGCTTCACTGCTAAATGTCATTCCAGATCCCAAATGTCAACTTATCAAGAGTCAGTATTTATTATTCAGTGCAGCTGTCTCTTCATGTTTTTTAGGGGATTAATTTGCTACAAAGTGCACAGTTTGATTCTATGCATTTCAAAGATTTTATATGAGCAGCAATGAAGGAGCTTGAGAGGTCAAAGGTTGATAGTAAAATACCAAAAATGTATAACAATGCCAGTTTCTAGAAAGCCCAGTTTCAGTTCTAAGGAGGTGGGTTACAGGACTTTCAAGTTGGGCCAGAGTTGGGATATTGGGTTGCCAGTGTGCTAAGCCATCGAATGGGTGCGACAGGCCCACCCATATATAAATATGACATACCACATACCACTGACATTACCTGAGTAGTTGAATATAAGGTAAATACAGTAGAAATCCCTGCTCATTCAAGGACATGCATTTACTTAATGTGGGGAGCAAGAATAATGTGTCTAAAATGCATATGCACAGTTCAGTTGAACTATAACGTTTGTCCTCTTTACCTTAACGCTACCTTTACCTTAAGTAATTTGTTAGTTCACATATGTGTTCAGAGGTGATCATGCACGTGAGTGAAACCACACAAGCAGTTTCTGTACCTTTAGTGCGCGGTGCAGAGGCGGAGCTGACAGTTGAGGCTAAAGAAAAGCGGCGAGTGACTTCAGTCTCCTTAGCTGCAGGATCTGAGGTCAAAGGCAGGGATGGGGTAGAAGTTAGTCTGATTTAAGAGAACATTCTTTCGATGAAGTGGTGAAATGAGAGACAGGCGGATGGAAGTTAGTGCACATTCTCTGACATGTTGAGCAAGGCTTCTTTTGTGGGTGGCTGAATTCTGTTTCGTGCTCTCTCTCAGTTCTTTCCTGTTGATCTCTCTCTGTACTTTTCTATCAACTGAAATAAAGTGATGGTGGGAAGTCAGATGTTTATTTTAACACAAAATGAAGTAAAAAATGATAGCAGAGAAAAATAATGGATGTATTAAGAAGATGAAGAATCAAAGAAATGTACCTAACTGTAATTTGACAAAACTTGATGCCGACTTGACAAAGATTTTACAGACAGACAGACAGACAGACAGACGGACGGTTGGCCTTGCTTTGGACTCAAGTTAAGTCAATGGCACTTATGCATTAGAAACATCCTACTAAAATGCCAGTACTGGTTTGCAAATGTCAAGAGAATAGTGTAACACTACACTATGACGTTTGCGTGTGCTTGAAGTATCTCAGTTCTTCTGTTGTCTTCAGCGGAGGCTGACCTGCTTTGCACACAATCCAAATTCCTCTGAGAATATGAATGTTCTACGAAGACAAAGCTCTTGAGGTTGGCACATTCCTTTCAGAAGTCAAAAAATTGCAATAAGTGATCTCGGAGACGACTGACAGTGAGTGATGACAATGAATTTTAACAACAGGGGCAACAGGCACACATCAGAATGAGATGATAGATGAGTCCAAATAGAGACGAGCCATGATGCTGTGCCGTTACCTGCGGGAAGAGACCTGCGGTTTGACAGGCCCTGTAAGGTGAAGCGCTTTCTAGCAAGAGCAGATCGCTCTGAGCCGAGGCTGGCTGAAGCGTCAGCTATAAGAGGAGAGGAGGAGAGGACTGCGGTTAAAGCAGCAGGTAGGAAAGGTGAGGTGAACAGCAGGGAAACGAGAGCAAGAAGGATCTGTCATGAAATAAAAAATGCTTAGTCTGTGATAAGATTGGGAATAAAAAAAAATAAAAAATCAATTTCTGGAATTGAATCCTTAAGGTCAGGAATCAGGTACTCGTTCTAAAATAAAAAATGTGATTCCTCTTATCGATTCCTTTCTGTGCATTTTAATATGACTTTAAACCATTCAAGCGCGTAAAGACCCGCACACTTTTTTCCTGTGCTGAGCACACATCCAAGACGTGAGCACAGAAAGCCGCCTCTCATACTATATAGTGTGTGATACTGAACTCAGTTCCCTTCCACGTCTTTTTGCACTTGAACAGACAAATAATCACAAAAACATGTCAAAATATTCTTGTAAACACAGTCGTTATGTCTTAAGTGAACGTAAACAGTTGACAAAGAAAACGCATAACATTATATTGGATCTGTGCAGCTCTTAAAGTGACAGCAGCCTATTCCTGATGCGCCGTCTAATCAAACAAAAAATGACAAAGAGAAAAATCAGTCGCCGGTCTTGACTAAATAACTTTTGCAACTATATTTGTAATGCATATTTTATTTATAAAGTGCAGTCTTATTTTACATTTGATTACAGTTTCTGTACCTGAATACCAGACAATCTTGAAACACAGTTTATTTCAATCGCATCTTTGTTCAGATGTATTTATTTGTGCGATTGCTAATTTGTTTATTTGTAATCCCAGAGTGTTTACTTGTCTTTAATAATGCTTGAAATGTATATTAGTCTAGTTGTTTTTTGCTATGGGATTTTTAGGCAAAAGTTCCTTGTATAAGTGTTCTTTAGCCTTCTTTAGCATGTTTATTTTTGTTCGTGGTATTCAACTACAAAGTTTTGCAATAAGACTTAGAATAAATATGAATGATATCTACGTTTTTTTTATTGACCTTATTGGAATCGAAATTAGGAATCAATAAGAATCAGAATTGATCAGAAGCAGATTCGTTAAAATTCAAACGATACCCAACCAGAGACAGAGGCAGAAGTCAAATTTGCCTGGTAGATATTGCATTATCTTTTGAAAGAAAAAAAAGCATGGGGTAACCACAATCTGTGACATTATGGATGTTTCAGCTGTGTCAAAGACTAAGGTGAGACATGTTTATGAGTGTAAAACATCTCCAGCTCAGGACTCGTAATCCTCCGCTGCAGTGGAACACAACACTGCCTCCAGGCTGAGTTTGTCAGGAGCGCTGGGTCAGCACACTGAGGACTTCTATCCTCAAAGGAACTAAACACCTGTCACAATCCTTTACTCATTCAAAATCTGCAACCAGGCAGGACGGAGAGACCAAACATGGCGATATTTACCCCAAACCACCCCTCCATCTTAACCAGACACCAACAGACATAGGTGAGGTACAAGGGAGCAGTCCAGGTCAGACCAACCGGAGATGGGAAGATTCATCACGCTCATCCAGATGTTAATGGCATTTTAACCGAGCCTCATCTTAAATCACCTCACCAAGGGGAATGAATCAGTGAAGTGCTCACCAGTAACCAATTACCCAGTGGCAATTTTACAGCCATTCCAGAAGAGATTAGAGATAATGGCCAAATTAAAGAAAATGCACTAAATGGTTAAAAAAGTAAGCAGGAGGGAGGAAGACAGACAACACTCTGAGATAAATAGACTTTCTCCTCAAATGCCCACAAATCTGGAATGCTTGTTGAACGCTGCAGGCTCTGAAGGACAAATACCGCTGTTTGCTTGGTTGGTTAGAGAAACGGTAGGTTTCCACTGTTTGGGAATGAGATTTAAAAGGGCTCTCACCTCGTTTCTGACGCATATTTGGGCCTGTGTCACGTCTGTAGCCTGTTTCAGGACTGGAAGAGTCCGACTGTCGGAGAGCTGTTTTACGCATATATCTGTCAATGAAAGCAAGGTCAGCTGAACATAATGGTAAAGTTATAGTCGAAATTATTCAACCCCCATTGCAAATCAAGTTTATTGGCAAAATGTACAGACATTCAGCTGTTTGCATCAAACAAAAGTAATTGAAATAGCTCAACACAACAAATGTTTCAAGTGGCTTCCCCAAATTCAACTGAAAATGCAACTTTTAATGACTTCTGCAATCTCAAAATTATTCAACCCCTTCATGGCAAGCATCTTTAGTACTTAGTAGAACACCCTTTTGCTGTTATGACCTGCTGCAAACGAGATGTGTAACCAGACACCAGATTCTAGCAGCGTTTCTGGGGAATCCTCCAGTTCAGTATTATTTTTGGGTTTGCGTGCTGCAACCAGAGGTTTTCTGGTTACTAAGCAAAATTAGAGTACTAAAGAAAAACGGGTTCAAAAGTAGATATTACTGGCAGTTAGATAAAATCAAGTTCAAATATGCTTATAAAATAGCTTTGTGAAAAGGTTTCGCATTATTTGTTAGCAAATTTGCATAATTTGTTTTGAAATATATCTGTGATGAAATTCATAATTTTATAAAGTGCCTCTATCATGCTTTTTTGAATAGTCCCTTCCATGCAGTGTGTAATGTAGCGGTCGGTGAATGTTAATGATCTGCAAAGTTGTAAAGCCGAAAGTGCGTTACAGTGTGTACAATCGCTGAGCTTTAGGAAGCCTCTGGAGCTGAAGTTCAGATTTGGTAATGGACGTTTCGTTTCCGACACACGCTGTAAACATGACCACACACAAACAAACACAACCTCGCAAAACATACCTCATGGGAGTATGGTAGATGTTCTCTGTAATCTTCTGATGGAGTTGACTGGCTTCTGTGCAATGAAAGCGAGAGAGCGAGAGAGAGAGAGAGAGAGAGAGAGAGAGAGAGAGAGATTGAGAGAGAAAGAGAGGGAGGGAGGGAGAGAGAGCGAGAGAGAGAGACAGTGTGAGAGAGAGAGAGAGAGAGAGAGAGAGAGAGAGAGAGAGAGACAGTGAGAGAGGGAGAGAGAGAGAGAGAGAGAGAGAGATTCTTTTGGTCTTTGATGTTGATTTCACTACCTTTATTAAAAAAACATGAAACCTAAAATTTGTTGCTAACATCATGTGTTCTCTATCAGATAGTCCGACAGCGCATGCTCTCTTCGGGTGTTTCTAAGCACTGAGGATAACTCTATAAATAGGTTTACAGGGCAAGAATGCAAAAAGTAAAAAATGTGAGTTTAGAGGGTGAGGTTATTTAAGGCTGTCATTGAGTTAACAATTAATTTTGGCTTTACATGTTACATGTTTGTTCCTAGATAACTTTATCAGGTTAGACAGAGTTTTATTTTTATCAGACTGGGCTTGCACAATTAAGTTTAGGAATGCTTGCTCAGAAATACCTCGGCAGGCCTCCAGTTGGCTTGTTAAGACTTTGCGGATCTCTGACACCCACGTGTTCTTCACATCCATGGAAGTGGCCTGACAGAGATTACAGGAACAGACATATGCTATGACAGTGGAAACCTTCCTGCTATGGGACAACATGGCCCTCTCATGGCCAAGACATGGAAAAACAGGATGCCATTCGACAACAAAATAGATTAGATAAACGATACGGCTGACAGGCCATAGATATAAATTGCCCAGAAACGTTCACAACAGAACACAGCCACAATGGACATTGTTGTGAATATAATAATAGTCTCACATTTGTTTAACATAATTTTTTTTTTTTTTTTTACATAGTCACAGACTACCCTGCTGAAAAATCTAGCATAAACAGATTGAATTATGCTGGTACAGGCTGGTTTATGCTAGTTAGCGGTTGGAAAAGTGCTGGTCTAGCTAGTGGACCAGCATAATCAAGCTGTTCTCAAGTTAAACTGAGCTGATGGTGTAGCTGGTCCACCAGAGCTCCTGCTACCCATGCTGGAGACCCACAAACCAGCAACCCATACTGCTCCCAGCATGCAAATCATACCTTCGTTCTAGATTTCTGGATTTTTCTGCAGGGTATTTGGACCCCACTGCATATACTCAAAAAAACAATTGTGTCACAGCAGTCCTGTAATATTAGTCTGTACCTGAATGATGTAAACTTCCTCTCTGCCATTGTACCAGATTTCAAACTTCTTGATGTCTCCCTTTACATTTTCTGTAATTCCCACTGAGCTCATCTGAAAAAAAAAAAAAAAATCTCACACACACACACACATACATACATATACTGTATATACTCAGCCAAAAAAGGACACTTCCCTTTTCAGTATACTGTATTTTAAAGATAATTTCACAATTAAAAATATATAATTAATCTCATTTATTAATTGCATTCAACAAATCAATAATTTATTCCAAGATGTTTTACTTTTATTTATTTACTTTTTACCACTTTTCAAACTTGCTGGGTCACTCAATGTAAAACCTGAGGCAAAACCACTTGAGAACAACTGATCTATCTAGAGGAATTTTTTGTTTTTTGTCACCAATCAAAAGAAAAAGTTTGAAAAATGTCAAATATTTGCTCTGAAGTTAAAGGAGACCTTAGAGCAAATAGGGTCCGTGTACTTTTTCGTTCATTCATTATTCTATTTCGGAATGAAAGATCAAATTTAAAAAAGGGTGCAGCTTGGTTTTTAAAAGAAAAAAAGCAGAAATGGCTGTATTTTGTTTTCCAAATGTATTGTTGTCATCAAATAATAGTATTAGAAAATTGAATGACATTTCCGATCGTTTTTTAATTTGTAATATTTATTTGTACGTTTATTGTATTTCATTTGACTCTGATGATGAGGGGGCGTCTGAAATACAGAGAGGGGGCGTTCACATGCACATTTTGTTCGTTTGTCAAATTAGAGTCGTTCTAGCGCTGAAATGTGTTGTTTTTTTAAATCAAGTGATCAAAGTGCTCGTTGCCGCTTCGATCAGTGAACAAGAATGCTTTATCTCAGCTTAATAATCCATCTGGATCTGATCTCATTTCAACCTCTTTTTTTACTGTATGGTAATAGTATAATTGTGTGTGTGTGTGTGTGTGTGTGTGTGTGTGTGTGTGTGTGTGTGTGTGTGTGTGTGTGTGTGTGTGTGTGTGTGTGTGTGTGTGTATCTGTTTTGCACATTTTGTTGTGATTTCACCAGAACGAAACGTTAGTCTCCGCGACTGATTGAAGCGCGTGTCCGTGTGAAGCAAACAAACAAACAAAATGAATGCTCTGCTAGTTAACTGGAGATGTTTTATTAATTTGTATTGGTACATCCGTGCCGCGAAGATGTTTTAAAAAGTGGTGGGGAGAATATTGACGTGCGTGAATGTGAACGCCCCCTCTCTGTATTTCAGACGCCCCCTCATCAGCGCTAGGCTGGCGTCGGCTCTGAGTCAAATGAAATACAATAAACGTACAAATAAATATTACTAATTAAAAAACGATCGGAAATGTCGTCCAATTTTCTTATACTATTATTTGATGACAACAATACATTTGGAAAACAAATACAGCCATTTCTGCTTTTTTTTCAACCAAGCTGCACCCTTTTTTAAACTTCATCTTTCATTCCGAAATAGAATAATGAATGAACGAAAAAGTACACGGACCAAATAGGAACACCTTAGAGCCAATAGGAAGTTACTACAAAACAGGAAGTTCAACGGCATGATAAGCCTTCATTGTAGATATGGCTCATTCTGTCCAGCCAGTTGTCAACAATTTAGCTACTTTGAGATTTGTAGGCACTAGCTATGTTTCCATCCACACGTTTTTAATCCGAATTAAGTGATATCGAATGAGAAATGCCTTATGGAAACAGTAAAATTCGATTGAATTTCATGAATATCGACTCAAATGAAATACGTTTGGTCTCATCGGATTTTATCTTGATCGATATACGGCTGATGCGATAAACGCTGATGGAAACGCTATTTTCGTATATAAACCAACGTTGTCGTCGGGCATTTAATTACGTGCATCTGCATCATCATAGCAATGTGTTGATTGTTTTCTTATTATAGCTTGATATGCCGCTATCAGCTGGCACATAAGCACTATTACAACTTGATCATGATTTACAATATTGATCATTTGTTGGTAGATGGCGCGATCCATTTTGTCTATCAAAACTTTGTTTGCAAATGTTTGCATGAATGTTGTGGGATTCAATGCGAAAATGAATGGAAACACCTTAAAATGTCTCAAATCAATTCGATATACCAATAAGATCGCAAAGTCATTACGCACAGGTTTTTATTCGCTTTAAAGCCGTAGGATGGAAACACACTTTCACCAGCTTTATTTGCATGAGTTTTTTTTTACCGAACTTCAGATAATTCGATTGACAAGTGGATGGAAACTTGGCTAGTAGCTCTGTTGTTCGATCTGACAGTCAGTGATGGTGTCTGTCCCACCTTTAATGAGTGCTTGAAACTGTAGGAGGGGGATTTCTCATGACCATCAGACGTCTCCTCACGTTTCTTGCAGAACAAAAGGATTTTGTGGTAGAGGAAGAGATGTCTCTGCATGGGTTTGAAGCGAGCCAAGTCCTTCACTTTACTGTGACCTTTCTTATGGTCTGTCCAAACGTTAAACGAGCCCTGCATGAGCAGTTTGCCCAAATCATTCAGATTACCCTGAAATACACAAGCATACGGACAAAAATCACACACCATATGTGGCGAACAGGAGGGCCGAGGGACGTGAGAGAACGGCGCGAGGCCGGTGGTGCGATTGCTAATGAGCAACACCTGTGAAGCACACCGGTCTCGCATCTCTCACGGAGGAGCGGAAGCATAAAGGAGGAGCGACGACGTTGATGATCGAGAGAGGAACAGGCCTGTGTTTTAGTTGTTTTGTTTTTGTATTTTATTTTAGCCAGCAGTCGTCCGCGAGGGGCTGCTGGCAGTTCCTTATGTTTATTTTCGGTAGCCAGCAGTCGTCCGCGAGGGGCTGCTGGTGGTATTTTGGTTGTTTGTTTTATTTTAAATAAATTATATTTTGATGGTTCGTCGGTTCCCGCCTCCTTCTTCCCTGAACATTGCTACACTGGTGCCGAAACCCGGGAAGAGGGAGGAACGCGCTGTCAGAGAGTCCTCGCCGGTGTGGGGAATCCGCGGTGCCATCGAGCATGGTGCGCAAGTTGCCGCCGCTCGCCGTGGGCCGGAGCCTGCTGCCATCCGCCGAGCGAGGGGAGGAGCAGGGAGCGGGGGACTCGCGGCCACGGACGCTCGAGGGGGTGCGCTGGAGTGAGTTGCCGGTGGGACGGTCGAGCTCGCTGCCAGCCGCCTGGGTATTGGAGGGGCGGCTGCCATCCGGGAGGGAGAGGAGGAGTCGCCGCCGCTCGCCGTGGGCCGGAGCCTGCTGCCGTCCACCAGTGAAGGGGAGGAGCAGGGAGTGGGGGACTCCTCCCGTCTACCCAAGGCACCCGAGGAGCCGTCGCCGTCCACCGGGCGGCGGAGGAGCGTCGAGCCGTCCACCGAGGGCTACCCAGCGTCACCGCCAGGCACCGCGGAGGAGATCGCCTAGCTGGTGGGGGACCAGATGGCAGCGCGTTGTGGGAACCGGACCAAGTTTTTTTTTTTTTTCCCTCTCTCCCCTCTCTCGATCTGTCGCTCCTCATGCTTCCGTCTCCGTTTCCCTCGGTTTGTCTGTCCATACTCCCCAGGGATCGCCGCCGCCGGGGGGGGAGTAGGCCCAGGCTCGTGGGTACCCCCCGGCCTGTGAGGGGCGATGGGGGTATGTGGCGAACAGGACGGCCGAGGGACGTGAGAGAACGGCGCGAGGCCGGTGGTGCGATTGCTAATGAGCAACACCTGTGAAGCACACCGGTCTCGCATCTCTCACGGAGGAGCGGAAGCATAAAGGAGGAGCGACGACGTTGATGATCGAGAGAGGAACAGGCCTGTATTTTAGTTGTTTTTGTTTTTGTATTTTATTTTAGCCAGCAGTCGTCCGCGAGGGGCTGCTGGCAGTTCCTTATGTTTATTTTCGGTAGCCAGCAGTCGTCCGCGAGGGGCTGCTGGTGGTATTTTGGTTGTTTGTTTTATTTTAAATAAATTATATTTTGATGGTTCGTCGGTTCCCGCCTCCTTCTTCCCTGAACATTGCTACACTGGTGCCGAAACCCGGGAAGAGGGAGGAACGCGCTGTCAGAGAGTCCTCGCCGGTGTGGGGAATCCGCGGTGCCATCGAGCATGGTGCGCAAGTTGCCGCCGCTCGCCGTGGGCCGGAGCCTGCTGCCATCCGCCGAGCGAGGGGAGGAGCAGGGAGCGGGGGACTCGCGGCCACGGACGCTCGGGGGGGGTGCGCTGGAGTGAGTTGCCGGTGGGACGGTCGAGCTCGCTGCCAGCCGCCTGGGTATTGGAGGGGCGGCTGCCATCCGGGAGGGAGAGGGGGAGTCGCCGCCGCTCGCCGTGGGCCGGAGCCTGCTGCCGTCCACCAGTGAAGGGGAGGAGCAGGGAGTGGGGGACTCCTCCCGTCTGCCCAAGGCACCCGAGGAGCCGTCGCCGTCCACCGGGCGGCGGAGGAGCGTCGAGCCGTCCACCGAGGGCTACCCAGCGTCACCGCCAGGCACCGCGGAGGAGATCGCCTAGCTGGTGGGGGACCAGATGGCAGCGCGTTGTGGGAACCGGACCAAGTTTTTTTTTTTTTTTCCCTCTCTCCCCTCTCTCGATCTGTCGCTCCTCATGCTTCCGTCTCCGTTTCCCTCGGTTTGTCTGTCCATACTCCCCAGGGATCGCCGCCGCCGGGGGGGGAGTAGGCCCAGGCTCGTGGGTACCCCCCGGCCTGTGAGGGGCGATGGGGGTATGTGGCGAACAGGACGGCCGAGGGACGTGAGAGAACGGCGCGAGGCCGGTGGTGCGATTGCTAATGAGCAACACCTGTGAAGCACACCGGTCTCGCATCTCTCACGGAGGAGCGGAAGCATAAAGGAGGAGCGACGACGTTGATGATCGAGAGAGGAACAGGCCTGTATTTTAGTTGTTTTTGTTTTTGTATTTTATTTTAGCCAGCAGTCGTCCGCGAGGGGCTGCTGGCAGTTCCTTATGTTTATTTTCGGTAGCCATGCAGTCGTCCGCGAGGGGCTGCTGGTGGTATTTTGGTTGTTTGTTTTATTTTAAATAAATTATATTTTGATTGTTCGTCGGTTCCCGCCTCCTTCTTCCTTGAACATTGCTACACCATATTTACATTAGCACACACACAAAGCGACTTCATCCATACAAAATAACGACCTTCACCATACTATAGGTGCTCAACATGCAAACTGTTGTAATAAAAATGATATAATGTGCAAAAACCTCAAAACCAGTGATGGCGATCTGATGCATGGAGTCATTGACCGATTTGATGATGTCCAGCATCGTGGCCAGAGCTTCTTCTAGCTCTGCGGTTCCCTCAGAGTTTTTACTGCACTTCAGCATCTCCTGTAAAATGGGAAGATTTAAAGAACGATAAAAGATAATTGAGGGGTCATCACCTCAATATACAAACAAATAACAATCGAATATGAAATTGAAAGACTTACCTTTAACATCAGTTGGTACTTGGTGATTCTCTGCACAGGCTTTAGCAGATACGCATCTAATGAAAGCTTGTGGTCCAACCTCTTCTGACACTCCTGCATAAAAAATAAAAAAAATGAACACTTATGTTGTGTTCGGGCCATTTTGGATTTTTCACTTGTGGTGTTCCGGGTCAAAAATGACCCGCCTACAAAAATAGCTTATACATCTCTTATTATGCTGTATTATCACCAAATATTGGATTCAATCTTTTTGTCAACTCCTTTTCTTTCAATTAGGACAGATTCTTTGTATTTATTTCTGGAACTGATTGACCCGATGCCTCATTGATCTGAGCTTTTTGCACCTCAGCTTTTAAGTGAAAAAAGCTGTATTTGTGGATAATTTTGTCAATATTCTATAAAATATTGGGAAAATTGCAATCATTTTTGACCGGGAACATCTAAGGTCATTAATGCTACAGGGTTTTCAACACAGTTAAGGGTTAAAAACAATTTTAACATCTAAAACGGAACTAGTATTTTTTTTCTTCTAAGGAAGTAACATTTCCAAATATCAAACATTAGACAACTGTTCAAAAGTTTGGGGTCAGGTTTTTTCTTTTTTTTTTCTTTTTAAATAAATAAATACTTTTATTCAGCAAGGACAAAGTGACAGTAAAGATGATTAGAAATGTTTACAATGTCTCAAAAGATTCCAATATACAAAAATGCTTCCTACACTTAAAAGAATCCTGTAAAAATTGGAAATAATTTTCCAAAAAAATATTAAGCAGCAAAACTGTTTTCAACAGTGATAATAACAACAAAATAATAATAAAGATGTTTCTTTATCATCAAATCAGCACACTAGAATGATATCCGAAGGATCGTGTGACACTGAAGACTGCAGTAATAATGCTGAAACCAGCTTTGCATCACAGTATAAATAGATTCAATTTCAATTATAATAATATTTCACAATGTTACTGTTTTAACTGCATTTTTGATTAAATAAATGCAGCCTAGGTTAGTAAAAGAGACTTCTTTCAAAAACATAAAGAAAATCTTATAGACCCCAAACTTTTGTATAATATATTTACAGGCATCACCTGAAAGAACATACTGTCCCCACACTGCCGCCACAGAGCCTCAGAGCGTGGCTTATTCTGACAATATTTCTCATAAATCTGTAACTCTTCCTTCTGTAAGACAGCAAATGACAAGCGTTAGGTCTCATTGCACATACTGTAGTTGCACTATATCTCCAACCACATCTCTATGACGTCACTCACCCGCTTCAAAAAGCATATCCCTACCAACTCTGGCTTTTCCGCAGAATTTTCCAGCTCTTTAAGAAACGTCCTGTCAAAACATGATGGAAAAAAGGATGTAGTTTCGAGTACAGACACAAAATAATTGAGGTAATGGAACGAGAGGTCAACGGGTAGGGAAACCGTTAGATCGGTAAAAAAACAACAACAAAAAAACAGATCAGAGCACCAAGAAGGTGTTATTAAATATCTAAGTGTACAGTGATGTGAGTCACCATTTAATCTCCCTCATGGTTTTTTCTAAATTAATTAGACTTTTTCTTTCAATGAAAAGCAATGAGGGCAGAAAGTTCTCACTGCTCCAAATATCACAAAGAACCACCATTAACATTAGTAGAGGTTCTGATTTGTGTCAGGTTCTGATTGGTTCCCTTGGTTCATGTGTCGTGTTCTTATTGGTTAATTGTTTTGTTACTTTCAGATTTGTCTTGTTAAGTGTTTAGTCTTTGTGTATAAATAGCCCTCATGTTTTCATTGTCTAGCTTTGTTCGTGAAACTGATGTTTAGTGAGTTTAAAAAAATAAATAAATATATATATATATATATATATATATATTTTTTTTTTTAAGAAATAAATAAAATAAAATAAATAAAATAAAATAAAATGTTCTATTTTTTTGGTCACCATTCACTTTGTTTATTTTGCACAAAATAAAAACATCAGAAAGGTGGGGAACGACACGAGTGTGAACAAATAATGACAGAATTTTCATTTTGGGTTGAAATATCCCTCTGTTGCCCTTTGTATGATTATTTAAGCAAAACCTATATACATTTTATCCGTCAAACAAATCAATACAGAACGTCCAATATCAACAACAAACACAAAAGCCTTCGTAGAAGTCAAAAACTTTTCATTACTGACATGATGACAGGCTTGTTTTTCAATGACTGTAAAAGCACGAAACCAAGGCTACAGCTGGGAATGATGGGCGTTGTGTATCTCCGCCTGCTTGACGCAGTAGTAACAGGTGCTGGGGAAACGCATATGGGGAGGCACAAAACACTGTCCGTGGGGGGGCTTTTATTGTTATTCCTGGACTTAGCTGTAACTCGATGCCATAGGAGACAATGAACTCTAGAAAAAATAATTGCTAGCATGAGGCCCACCGAACAACGGGCCAGGTAATCCCAACTGAATCCTTATTATCATATCATATTAAACATACCATTGTTTTTTGGGTGTGGAGTTTACATTCAACAATGTAGGGAAATATCAGAGTGCTAACCTCAGGAAAAGAAACTAACCTAGCCAGTTGTCCTAAAAGCCATTCCAGGAATGTGGGAGCACATTGGGGGAGGGTCTGGCTCATGGAAAAGGGTGCTGGAAAATCCAGCTCAAGCTGTTTGCTGTGTTTTGGAACATGGCAGCTGGCTTCGGTTCAAACTGGCAGATCATCTTGGACAAGCAACACACTAGCTACCAAACCGACCTGTTCTGACCGGCTGGAAATTCAATATCATGTCCTTAAGTTGGACATTCCAGCATGGATCAGAAAATCAGTTTCCTTACTTCTGGTGAAATTCGTAGATTTCTGGAAGATTCCCAAAGAGAACTTCCTTCTTGTTTTCCAAAGACGGTGGTATCAAGTAGATCAGCTCGGGGTCATCCAGTGACGCGGCATATCCCTGGAGGGCACAGACACAAATAAACACAACCACCAAAACGGTCACAAATTTCACTTCTCCAGATTTTTCACATACAACATTTACATTATTTGCACGCTTCTGTTCTTAGCAAATGCTTTTTTATTGTTCTGACAAATCACAAATACTAGGACTCAAATAGTTTTTTGTGATTTGTATGAGATCTGTGAGAGATTGTCATTTATTAAAATTTACAAAATTAAGGGATTTATACGAGGTCTGCATGAGATAATTAAAACAACATAAAATATTAAGTGATTGATGAGGCCTTTTGAGTAATATATTTAATATTTTTAATAAATATAAAATCAAATCATATGAGGTCTGTGTTAAAGCTTGAATAATTATTCATTTAAATAATCTGTGTGAGATATGGGGTAGACTAAATACAGATGACTTTATTACTAAGTATGCACTTCCGTTTAAAAGTTGGGGTCGGTAAGATGTTTTGATGTTTTTTTTTTAAAGAAGTCTCTTATGCTCATCAAGGCTGCATTTATTTGATCAAAAATACAGTAATATATTTTTTTGATAAATAGAAAGTTCCAAATAAAAAGCATTTATTTGAAATAGAAATCTTTTGTTAATACCTTTAATATCACTTTTGATTTAATGCATTCTTGCTGAATAAAAGTTTTAATATCTTCTTTTTTTTAAAATAATTCTTACAGACCCTAAACTTTTGATATTGTTAGACAATTTGCAACAAGATCATTTCCTGTTTCCATTCTGATTTTCACATGCATGTACCTCTATGATGCCCTGCAGCTCTTCCACGTACAGCCTCTCCGTCTCAATCAATTCGTTCATTATGTGACTGTTGAGAAACATGAAAAATCCATCAGTATTCGGTCAGAACATTGGTGTGACGAGAGATTTTTTATGGAAGCTTCACTATGAACAGGGCTCTCAGAAAGCCATCACACTATATATTTTTTCAAAGCAGCAAATCTTTCTTTTTTAGCTTATTTTTTGTTCATAAGCTAAAAATCTCTGATAAAGGCTGTTCCACATAAACCCTTTGGTATTTTGCATTGACATGTCATCTATCACTAACAAACAAAAAGGCAGCTACCGTATGTTTCAGTCTTTGTGTCAACAGTGGACGCTAACGCTCATCTAGTTTGTTGTCTATACTCCAAAATGAAATGTTGATCCTTTCTTTTTTTTTTACTTCCCTTAACATGTGCTAGAAATTACACTTCTAGGTATCAGATTGTCTCTCATTTAGTCTTTACTATAGTTCTCTTCTAACACAGACCAAGGCCGATGAATCGCATTTATTGTGCTGAGGTGCAGCCTTGCTTATGTGAATCAGATGACCCAAATTCCATGTTTCTGTCAGAGATGTCTCTCTTTTCACAGTTTGTTCATATTATAAAGTTGGCCAAAGTTTAAAAAGAGGGATGTGCTTTCGCCTCCCACCCATCAGGAAACACACCCTCTCAAATGCTCCACAAGCTACACACTTCTGCTTTCAATACCACTGTAACAATATGGTCCAGGACTTTAAAACAAAAACTTTTGCATTTATCATGGATGGGCCACGGTCTCAATGGTAAGTAATGTATATTTTTTGAGTTCATTATACAGTTTCCGCCCAGAGTTCTTCCAGAAAACAACTAAAAGATTTAACTTCTAGAAGGCTAAATGTTTTTTTTCCATTGATATGCCAAGCCTTAGAGACCTCATGCTAAATTTACACTGTAACTGTGGAGTTTGAGTATTGAGTTTAATATACGGAAAAAACGAATGAGAGCGCAAAGCCCTTTAAACATGCTGTCCGCCTCATATGATTATTATCTATTAAAATTAATCTTTGCTTTGGGTGTTTTTCCAAGGAGTCTGTTTGGGAGTATCCTGCTTATTTTTTTTAATGACATTTAACCAATAAGAAAATTTCAAGTAATGCTAATGTTACATCCGGGATATACTTTTACAGATTGTGATTACAGGCCGTGAAGATTAAAAGGCATAAAAGTACAATGCAGCGTTGAAGCGACTGAATGAATTCACATGTGAGAATAAAACTTTTACAGTAAGGAAACCAGTTTCACTTACTATTTATATATATAAAGCAGAAATGTGTTGAAATCTACATGAATAATCTTTTTTTTTAGTGTATAACTTCACTGTTGTAATCCTTGATTGGGCAAAAAGAGCTGTAATGCATTTTTGCAAATTTGGATCGAAATGAAGGGAACAAATGGGATGGACAGTCATGTAGACTGTTGTTAAAGTAAATAATTGAACAGGCTGGCAGGCTGAACAGGTGTGAGCAGGTGATCCATTTTAACAGACGATCCCTGCTGCTCCAGGCTAGCAAGAGTTTTGGGTGTGTGACATTATGGAGTTACATTGTTGCAGTGTCGTGCCTTTGAGTAGATCTGCTGCTGTAATGATCTTTTCGTGAATGTTTTGTACAGCACTCAGCAGATTAGCGCGTTCGGCAGTTTAAACCCTTCTTTTATTCAACGTTGCGCTGAGTCGACGATTGCTTTCATTCACAAGATCGATTCGGCGAGTCCCCCCAAGGTTTCGAATATGCTCTCACAACAAATGGTGTAAACAGGGAGCATTTGTTAGAGAGGAATGTTGTTTTGATAGCAAATAGGTGGAATGGCCATGATTTTAAAAGAAAAAATAGGCTAAACGTGTATTGAAACAGTGATAAAATATTCAGTAACACTTTGCAATAAAGTCTGCTTGTTAACATTGGGTAATGTATTAACTATCATGAATTAACAGAGCAATACATTTGTTACAGTATCTGTTATTTTTTTGTTAATGTTAGTTAATAAAAATACTGTTAGTTACAGTGCATTAACTAATGTTAACAAATACAACTTTTGATTTTAACAATGTATAAGTAAACATTGAAATTAACGTTAACTTAGATTAATAAATGCTGTTGAAGTATTGTTCATTCTTAGTTTAGTTTAACTAATAAAACCTTATTGTAAAGTGTTACCAAATATTTTAGTAATATTTTTACAACCATTCAAAAGTATGGGGGCAGTACGTTTTTTTTTTTATATATTAATAATTTTATTCAGCTAGGACGTATTAAATTGATCAAACTGACAATAAAAACTTAATTAAGAACAAAATATTTCTATTTAAAATAAATTCTGTTCTTTTGAACTTTCTATTTATCAAAGAGTCTAGTTCAGCAGTAAACTGTTAATAATAAAAAGAAGAAATGTTTCTTGACCAGCAAATTATCATATTAGAATGATTTCTGAAGGATCATGTGACACTGAAAACTTGAGTAATGATGCTGAAAATTCAGCTTTGCATCTCAGGAATAAATTAAATGTTCAAATATATTCAAATAGAAAACAGTTATTTTAAATTGTAATTATATTTAAATATATGTAAAAAAATAAAAAAAATAAAAATACAGCCTTGGTGAGAATCTAAGAGACTTCTTTCAAAAACATAAAAATATCGACCCCAAACTTTTTGAATGGTCGGGAAGTACCGGTAGTTTAAATATAATAAGGTGTATATATTCATTTATTGTTAATGAACAATTTACATATTATTATTAATCCAATTAAAAAATGCCAGGTAATCTACTCAAATTATATGCAGACAACCAAGAGGCAATTCAATTAAGTTATTAATATTATTATTATTATACATTTTTATTTATAGGCGCCTTTCATGGCACTCAAGGACACCTTACAAAATCCATAAAAACAATGACATTAAACAATTAAACCAGTAAAGCAACAAACATTAAATCAAATAAAAGCCTGCCTAAACAGATACGTTTTAAGACGAGATTTAAAGACAGAAAGACTACAACTGTTGCAAACTTCGACAGGAAGAGAGTTCATAAATGGGGAGCCGCATAACCAAAAGCTTGTGACCCAAATTTGCCGGAGTGCGTGGAAGAACAAGTGTAAGTGCAGAAACCTGCGGGAAGGAGTATGTCTATGAACAATATCTAGATGAAATGAAGGAGCCAAGTTGTTAAGTGCTTTGTAAGTTAAAAGTCAAATTTTAAAATTTACATGAAATTTAAATGGGAGCCAATGCAAATTTTGTAAAACAGGAGAAATATTTTCAGAAATGGAAGTTTTGGTAATAACTCAAGCTGCTGCATTTTGTACCAAGTGTAATTTATGAAGAGATTTGGAAGGAAGCCCGTAAAATAAAGCATTACAGTAGTCGATTTGTGATGTTACAAGAGCATGCACAAGCGTAGCAGGACTCTTGAGTGAAAGGACAGGACGCAGACGATTTGTATATTCCTAATATGAAAGAATGCACAAAGAGTAACACTGTTAATATGAGCTTCAAAAGAGAGTTCTGTCAAGAATGACACCCAAACCCGAAGTTGTCTGCATAAATAGCTACAATAAAGGTTTATGTACAGTAGCTTACTGTAAATCAGTATATGCAATCCCTGCATTCTTTTAAAATAATCATTCTTCTTTCTTTACAGAACACACATGCGGCATTAATGCAATACAGTGGATTGTCTTCACTTCGAAAGCAAATAACGCAAGACATTTTTTGTAAAAAGAAGTGTAAGAAAAAAAAAGACAAAAAGGAAAATGTTCAGGGTTAATGCTTCTGGTTGGCCAACACATCTACAGTAAGATGACTACGATGGAACTCAGGCAAACTCATACCAGGAAAATCATTGAAAGCATTATATCTGGACTGCATTATTGGACTTGACAGTTTTGAGTGTGTGCGCAGCTTTAGCAGAATGTTCATAAATTGCAGAAGGGTGAAAAAATGGCATTTTCTACAGCTCATCTCGATGTGCTGTGTCATGTCAGTCCTCATGGTTTGCTGGGAACATGTGAACCACCATGTCGTGAGCCACGTGAAGTCGTACTCCTACCGCTACCTGATCAACAGCTACGGCTTCATCAACAAGAGCCTCAGCGTCAGCCCGGAGGAAGCCGCCAGGTTTGGAAGTTTCCCATATTTGCTAAACAATAAGGACGCTTGTAAGGACAAAGACGTGCTGCTCCTCCTCTTCGTGAAGTCCTCTCCGGGAAACTTCAAGAGACGGCAGGCCATCCGCTCCACTTGGGGCAACGAGTCCCTTGTAAGTCACAAGCTGGGTGTTCTTGTGAAGGTAGTGTTCGCTATGGGTGCTGACCCAGACCTGTTCACTAATAAGTCACTGCTGAAAGACTTGCAGAAGGAACATGTGAACCATGGAGATCTGGTTCAGCAGGATTTCCTTGACACATTCCACAACCTCACTTTGAAACTGCTGCTTCAGTTCCACTGGACGCATGAGAACTGCGCCCATGCCCACTTCCTCATGAGCGCGGACGACGACGTCTTCATTCACATGCCCAATCTGGTGCGCTACCTTCAGGACCTCAGAAGAAGGAACGTGCGCAATCTTTGGGTCGGCCATGTGCACAGGGGGGCTCCTCCCATTCGCCGCAGGGACAGTAAGTACTACATGTCTTTTGACATGTACCAGTGGTCCTCCTACCCAGATTACACCGCCGGGGCAGGGTACGTGGTCTCTGGTGACGTGGCAGCCAAAATCTACCAGGCCATGCTGTCTCTTAACGCCTCTATGCACATCGATGATGTCTTCATGGGCGTCTGTGCCATTGCAGCGGGCGTCTCGCCTCAGGAACATGTTTACTTCTCGGGGGAGGGGAAAACGCCCTATCACCCGTGCATCTATGAAAAAATGATCACTTCTCATGGACATGAGGACGATATTAGGTATCTGTGGAAGGTTGCAACCTCACCACAGGTAGAAGGTATTTCGTCTGGATTGGTGGGGAAACTGTATTGTACAGCTGTGAAAATGATGCTGCTTTGTAAGCCGTACTTTACAAACACGTATTCCTGCATGGGAGCATTTACATAATGCGCTGTGAGCAATAGTCCAAGTCCAAGCAGTATTTAATTGTTTTGTAGCTGTTTACTTTTGCTTTAAATGTTATATTGTGCCATTTCCTAATAAAGATTAATGATATGTGCCCTAAGCATACGTTTAGCACTTCTGTGTTATTTATTTATTTATTTTTAAAATCCCATGGTGAAAAGGCAGGAATGGGACAGAACATGAACATGATATGAACCTCACAAAACCTGTCAAGCTCATATTTAATTCTTTTGAAGATTATTCTTTTTTTAATAAATAAAAAAATAAAATAAATTATAGTTTTTAAAATTTTCCACACAAATTGCCATAGTAAAAAAAAAAGTTCTCTCACCTCTGTAATGTATGGAAGCTTGTTTCCGCCACAGAATAAAACATTTTAAAAGATAATTGAGACTTCTCATAATCGCGAGATATAAAGTCAGAATTGTGTGATATAAAGTCACATTTGCGTGCTATAAAAAGACTGACTTCTTTCCTCAGAATTGCGAGTTGTGTGTCATTTATTGTGGCTAATTCTGTGATCTCATGATTGACAGGTTATACCGCCCTCGTGCCGAAAACACATCAGAGAAGAGATTAGTTCCCTCATTTTGTTCCGGTATAAGTACTACGGTTTTGTTCAGTTATTTGTCCTGTCTAATGATTGTTTAGAGGTTGATTAATTGTATTCTAACTATTTCCTGGAATTCTCTTTCATCATGCGCTTCCTTGCAACAGCCACCAGTGACACTAAAGGAACTCATTGACATATTCAACATAACCACATAACCAAATGTAGAACATTAACCATTAATATCTGTCTTTTTGACGACGTGGTAGTTTACTCAAAAAACACTTAAATATACTGGAATGTACTCATTATACTGACTGGGCATATATAAATAATAATGTCTAAATTCATATAAATATATATATAGTCAGGATACAGAGGTATGTGAATCCAAACACAGCTTTATTAAATGTGACAAGTGCAAGGGTGAGTATTCTCAGAATTCAGGTGCAGATACGAGGTGGATCACTACGTGCGGGGCAGATTACAGGTGAGCAGATCCTCTTCAGGTTACTTTATGTCAAGCGGTAGCAGATCATTCATACGTGTCCTTTCTCTTTCAGATGTCGTCGTGGGAAAGACAACTCGGCGTGAACACAGGGACTCAGGAAGATACAGGATTAAGGGGGACAGGGATCCAGACAGGATTTCAGGAAGCAAGGACTCGGACCGGATGTCTGGAGACAGTGGAACAGGAATGCAGAGGTTAGTAATTCACAGGTGAGTATACTTTACTTTGCTGGAACTGGACTTCTTAGAGACTTTGGAGGACAACGGGAAATGGTCTGTTCCTGTTGGAGGCTTGACGGTGAGTGAGGCTGTGGTGAGTGTTTTTATGCAGGGGTTGAGGCTTACTAATTGTGAACAGGTGCAGGTGATTAGTATTCTGGGGACAGTGATCGTTGTGTGGTGAAGGATGTGGTGTCTGATTGGTTCCTGACATTACCCCCCCCCCCCAGAGTCCGCGCCAGCGGACCTTGGACCCCGACGTCGTGGTGGTCTACCTCTGGGTCGTGGTGCAGGTTTGTCAGGATATTGAGCGTGAAATTCTCGGAGCATATTGGGATCAAGGACGTCGTTACGGGATACCCAACATCTTTCCTCTGGTCCATACCCCTCCCAATCTATGAGATATTCAATCTGACCACCTCGACGTCGGGAGTTCAATATCTCATTAATCAAATAGATGGGCTCTGGTTCAATAGGTGGTATCGGGGGGTTATCCTCAGGGACCGGTTCTGTGGCTGAGTGGGGTACAGGTGGGTGGTGAGGTTTCAGGAGGGAGACGTGAAACGTGGGATGGATCCGATGTTCTGGAGGTAGGGGAAGTTGATAAGTGACTGGGTTTACTTGTCTTACGATGGGTAACGGCCCGATGTATCTGGGGTTGAGTTTGCAGCAAGGTTGGCGTAGACGGATGTCTTTAGTGGAGAGCCAGACTAGCTGTCCGGGTTGGTACTCGGGAGTTTGACGGCGGTGGGCATCTGCAAAATGTCGTTGGCGATTCACTGCTTGCTGAAGATGATGAACTTGATTCCACACTCCCTCGCTCTCTTGAAACCACTTATTTACAGCTGGTACTTCTGAGGGTTCGCCGGACCATGGAAACAGTGGGGGTTGGTAACCCAGCAAACACTGGAAAGGAGTCAGTTGAGTGGATGATTGTCTGAGGGAGTTCTGTGCGTACTCTGCCCAAATGAGGTAATGACTCCAGATGTTTTGGTTAGAGTGGCAGAAGGTACGCAGGAACCGCCTGACATCTTGGATTTTCCGTTCGGTTTGGCCATTTGTTTGCGGATGGTATCCTGATGACAAGTTTACGGTCACGTTCATGAGGGTAAAAAAGGCTCGCCAAACTCGGGAGATAAATTGGGGTCCCCTGTCGGACAAGATGTCCTCTGGGATGCCGTAGTTCCGGAAGACGTGCTCCATCAGAAGTTCAGCAGTGACAAAAGACGTGGGGAGCCCCTTCAGAGGAATCAGCCTGCATGCCTTGGAGAACCGATCAATGGCCACGAGGATACAGGTGTTACCGTCGGAGGCAGGCAAGTCCGTGACGAAATCCACCCCAATGTGGGACCAAGGTCTATGTGGAACTGGAAGCGGTACTAGTTTACCCACAGGGAGATTTCTGGGAACCTTGGACATGGCACAGGGGATACAACCTTGTATGAAAGTCGTGCTGCATATCGGGCCACTAGTACTTGAGTTGGAGAGTTGTGAACGTTTTGTTTATTCCGGGATGACCTGTGCCTACGGAGGAGTGAGCTGAAGCAATGAGAGAGTTGTGGAAGTCCTCTGGGACGTAAATCCTCTCAGGGGGACACCCTGGGATTCGAGGTTGTTGTCGTGACAGTTCCAATAATTGCTCGTTGATCTCCCACTGGATGGGACTGACAAGCAATTGTTTGGGCAGGATGGCCTCAGGTTCCTCCTTAGGGATTTCTGGGGCATGGATGCGAGAGAGGGCATCCGCTCTAGTATTCTTGGAGCCTGGACGATAAGAAATCTTGAAATGGAACCGGGTGAAGAACAATGCCCATCGCGCCTGACGTGGATTCAGTCTTTTCGCATCTCTCAAGTATTGGAGGTTTTTATGATCCGTAAGTACCAAGAATGGATGTTTCGCCCCCTCTAACCAATGCCTCCATTCCTCCAAGGCAAGTTTCACAGCCAAAAGCTCTCGGTTCCCAATGTCGTAGTTGATTTCTGCTGTAGATCATTTCTTGGAAAAGAACGCGCAAGGTACGGTCTTGGAGGATGAGCCCGAGTACTGGGACAGAATCCCTCCCACCCCGGTAGTGGAGGCATCTACTTCTACCACAAATACCTTCTCTGGATCTGGATGGTGGAACAAGGGTGCAGTGGTGAAAGCGGCCTTGAGGGAGTTAAAGCCACGCTCTGCTTCTGGGGTCCAGAGTAGCACTTTCAGTTTCCCCTTTAACAGGGAGGTAAGAGGAGCTGTCAGGAAACTGTATTGTGTATGAACCGTCGGTAAAAATTTGCAAAGCCAAGGAACCTCTGGAGCTCTTTCACTGACTGTGGGGTTGGCCAGGACATGATGGCTTCGGTCTTTCGCTTGTCCATCTCCACACCTCTTTCACTAAGTTGGTATCCCAGGAATTCGACATTGGTCTGATGAAACGTGCACTTCTCTGCCTTTAGAAATAGGGTGAATTCCCTGAGTCGTTGGAGTACCAGGGCCACATGATGTTGATGTTCAACAGGGTTCTTGGAATAAATCAGAATATCATCGATATACACCAACACAAATTTCCCCAGGTAGTCTCGGAGTACCTCGTCCATGAAGCTCTGGAACACGGAAGGAGCGTTTACCAACCCATACGGCATGACCAAGTATTCATAGTGCCCTGCAGACGTGATGAAAGCTGTTTTCCACTCATCTCCTTTGATTCTGACCAGATTGTATGCACTCCTCAGATCCAACTTGGTGAAGATCCTGGCTTCTCGGAGCTGTTCGAGGGCTGTTGGGATGAGAGGTAGCGGGTAACTGAATTTGATGGTGATTTGATTCAGGGCTCTGTAATCGATGCAAGGTCTTAACCCTCCATCCTTCTTGGCGACAAAAAAGAAACTAGCGGCAGCAGGGGATGTAGAGGGACGAATGTAGCCCTGTTGTAACGCTTCCTCAATGTACTTCCGCATAGATTCTTGCTCAGGAATGGAGAGTGAGTAAATCTTACCCTTGGGAATCGAGGCATCGGGGATCAGGTCAATGGCACAATTCCAGGGTCTATGAGGTGGCAGGTTGGAGGCAGTAACCGGGTTGAATATGTCAGAGAACGAGGAATAGTAAGAGGGAATATTTGTAGACAGATTCTCCGTGGGGCTCTCGATGGAGGTGGAACTCACAGTGAGCATTTTCTCGGGTTCCGCAGCTGGTGGAGCAGAATGTGCGCATTTCTTAAGCGAACAATGACATCCCCAACTGGTTATCTTACCGGACTGCCAATTTATGGTAGGTTGGTGACGAATTAACCATGGACGGCCGAGAATGATGTCCGTTTGACTATTTTGAAGAATGAACGGTTCGAACATTTCATGGTGAAGATTTTCAATACACAACTGGATGGGTGTTATTTGAGATGTAACATACCCCTTGTTAATGGGTTCGCCGGTCACTGCATGGATGGAGTATGGCTTGGGAATGTCGATCTTCCTGAGGTCAAGTTTCTTGCAGAGTTGCCCTGATATGAAGTTCCCCGCTGATCCGGAATCGACAATGGCTGCTACAGATACATGGAAAGTTCGAATTTTCAGGATTACTGGAATAGTGAGTGGTGTCGATACGGCGTGGTGATCCAGAACGGAGCTTACCGTCAGCTGAGGTGGCCGAATGGGGCATGCAAGTCGAAAATGACCCTTAACACCACAGTACAGACATAACTTCATTTCTCTGCGACGAGAGCGTTCAGCCTGGGTGAGCCGGTGAGTATCGACTTGCATTTCCTCTGGGTTTTTTTTCAGACTCACGGTTCGTGAGGACATGAGGGGATGTGGTGTGAGAAACTCGAGTATCTCGATAGCAGCTCTGGGACCGTTGATGAATACGGAGAGTTTGCTGTATGAATTTTTCGAGCCCGAGGTTGTCATCGTAGATCGCCATTTGGAGACGAAGTGCAGGATTGAGACCGCCACGATAAACAGCTAGGAGAGCCTTTTCGTTCCAACCACTCACTGAAGCTAAAGTTCGGAATTCAATGGAATACTCTGAAACGGATCTTTTATCCTGTCGAAGATGCATTAACTGATCACTGATGGTGGAATCACTGACTGGTTGGCCGAAAACCTCCTTGAAATGATGAATGAAATTTTGTAGTGACCTGGTAACCTCAGTCTCTTGTACCCACAGCGACTCAGCCCATCTCAATGCTGTTCCAGATAACTGCTGAATGATGAAAGAGATTTGTGAACGGTCTGTGGGAAACAGATGAGGCTGCTGTTCAAAGGTGAGCGAATACTGCAACAGGAAGCCATTGCAATCTTCCGCCCGACCGGAGAAGGGCGCTGGTCGGGACGTGGGGTTAGCAATGAATACCAGCGTGGAAGTGAGGTTAGCGGAAGTGGAGGTGGGCTGAGGAAGCGAACTCGCCGCATCGGTTGCAGGTTGCCCTGGAATGGCTGCGGCTGGCGGTTGTGTTGGATCCATAGCGGTAGTGGGTCAAGCCTTCTGTCAGGATACAGGCAAGGAGACAGAGGTAAGTGAATCCAAACACAGCTTTATTAAATGTGACAAGTGCAAGGGTGAGTATTCTCAGAATTCAGGTGCAGATACGAGGTGGATGACTACGTGCGGGGCAGATTACAGGTGAGCAGATCCTCTTCAGGTTACTTTATGCCAAGCGGTAGCAGATCGTTCATACGTGTCCTTTCTCTTTCAGATGTCGTCGTGGGAAAGACAACTCGGCGTGAACACAGGGACTCAGGAAGATACAGGATTAAGGGGGACAAGGATCCAGACAGGATTTCAGGAAGCAAGGACTCGGACCGGATGTCTGGAGACAGTGCAACAGGAATGCAGAGGTTAGTAACTCACAGGTGAGTATACTTTACTTTGCTGGAACTGGACTTCTTAGAGACTTTGGAGGACAACGGGAAATGGTCTGTTCCTGTTGGAGGCTTGACGGTGAGTGAGGCTGTGGTGAGTGTTTTTATGCAGGGGTTGATGAGGCTTACTAATTGTGAACAGGTGCAGGTGATTAGTATTCTGGGGAGAGTGATCGTTGTGTGGTGAAGGATGTGGTGTCTGATTGGTTCCTGACATATATATATATATATATATATATATATATATATATTTGTATTTTAATCCAATAAAACAATTCCAATCATATCTAACTGACTATTAAAGTTGTTGTTACTATAATAACCTTATTAAGGTGAAGGTATTCTTTGAAAAGAATATAAAAATTGTAGGATTTAAAGTGTTCAGACATGGCTGTTAAACTCTTGAGCAGGGGTGTCAAACTCAGTTCCTGGAGAGCCACAACCCTGTTTTGAATTTTCCGTGGTATTAACCGGCTTGACCCTTGCAATGAGAGCAGTATTTGGTTTGTATTCTACCAACATATCTGCAATGCATTTTAGTCCGAGGCCATTATGGGATTTGTATGCAATTCAAAATACTTTAAAATGGATTCTGAATAAACAGAAGCCATGGTAATGACCTAAGAAATGGTGTGATATGTTCATGCCTGGCAGCATCGTTTTATATATAAGCTGCGATTGTCTAATAGTTTTTTAGTGGTTTGGGAAGTCTATTGAGGTAATCAACCCTGGTAATAAATGCATGAATAAGCTTCCAGGTCTTGCTTAGACACAAAGGATCTGATTCAGGATATGATTTTTATATGATATGATATGATTTTTAGATCAGGCTTTGATATGGCTTCTGAAGCTGAGGGTCAGAATCCAGGATGACATGAATATTCCTGAATTCATGTTTAGTTTTTAGACCCCTTGGGCCTCATTTATAAAATGTTGCGTATAAACCGTCCAACATTTGATCTTTTCACCAATGTATATATGCAAGAATTGCATGGATTTCCAAATACCACTCCAATTTCAATTCTATCTGCCACAAGAAAAAGAATGTACATCTGCTTAGAACCTGGAGTGGCGCTAAGCACTTCTCCATGACCAAGATAAATATGAACTTTGTGTACACGACTTTAGCATGAAAACTCAGAGACCTCCTCAATGTTTACGTTTTAAATATGAGGCCCCTGGAGTAAAGGTATGCATTCACCTTTGATATTTGATATTTATTGCCAAACACTCTAAATATGATCTGAACATCTAAGCGCTGCCTCAGGCAGTCCTACCCATTTTTTTCCAGTCTGTTGAGTATATTGTGGTCAACAGTATCAAATTCAGTACTAAGATCTACTAATACCAACACTGACATTTTTCAAGTATCAGTATTTAGCAGAATATATTTTAATATCTTAATCGGTGCTGTCTTTTTGCTGTGATGTGTTTGGAAACCATCATGGAAATAGTCAATAGAGTTTAGAACTTGCTCAATTGATTGAAAACAACCTTCTCTACCTTGCCAATAAAGGGGAGATTTGTGATAGGTCAAAAGATGTTCAAAACTGAGTTATACAGATTGATCTTTAGATAAGGTCAGATTCTATACAGACTTTTTAAAGAAGGATGTGGGTAGAGTGTCAAGACAGGGTAAGCGTTATTTCACCAAGTACAACGTATGAGTATTTGCAATGTGTATCTGTATTTGGTTGGGTTGTCAGTATTTGCAACATGTTTCTATATTTGATTGCATTGTGACTATTTGCAGTGTGTTTCTGTATTTGGTTGCATTGTGACTATTTGCAGTGTGTTTCTGTATTTGGTTGCATTGTGACTATTTGCATCGTGTTTCTGTATTTGGTTGGGTTGTGAGAATTTGCATCGCGTTTCTGTATTTGGTTGGGTTGTGAGTTTTTGCATCTCGTTTCTGTATTTGGTTGTGTTGTGAGTATTTGCATCACGTTTCTGTATTTGGTTGTGTTGTGAGTATTTGCGGCATATGTGTTGATTTTCTAGTGTTTTTTTCCTATTTGCATGTGTTTTCTTCAGTTGTAGCACATTGAGCTCTCTCACACACCGTACTTAACCCAAATTACTACGGTACGCCTATAAAACGTCTTTATATTCTGACTATTTTAGACTGAACGGGACGACAACCACTGCGGAGTATCCCAGGACCTTCGTGACACATCATATTTATTAATTGCCAGAGCGCCAAACGTTACAAAGTGTAGCAAAGTGTAGCTCCTGGGATGGTGCTGCTCTTCTCTCTAGTAATTTGGCTCATAGTCTTAGAGCTAAAACATGACAATCTGGGGCTCAGGTCAGGAAGCAGACAGACTGGCTAAACCGACCGTCTGCTAGCAGCCTCGCGTCACCAAGGTCAGATAAATCCCATCACATAGAGCCTCTTTCACCTAAATATCATCATATAGAGACTGTGTCTGTTCTTTGAAAATCCAAAAAACGTCCAAACCTATGGAATTATTTTTGTGCAGATAAAAATGAACGTAACTTTTCAAGAAATCAATGAAAATATAAATTGAAACTGAATAAAATATCTTTGAACCTGAAAAAGAATAACTCGCTGGCAAATTGATTGACCTTGTTTTTAGTACACTGCATGTTTTGCTAACTATTTATCATATGTCTTTCGCTGATCTGAACTTACAAATGCGCTTCCAGAGTTTTCATTTATGCTTCTGACATTTTCGTTTACGCTTCTGAAGTTTTCGTTCGCAATTCTGACACAGACCTACGGTGTGGGCGGGCTTAACACCGGTTTGCTCTCATTGGCTAATGAGATTTGGATTGACAGCTCCTTGAACCGGAAGGAGAGACTTCAGAAGCGGGAATTTTGGGATCTCTGTGACAGTCTAACAACAGTAGCAGCTAGGCTATATTAAAGCACATCATCAATATTAATAAACCGAGATGAGTAATCAGGTAAAACAAGTAAATTAAGTAAAACACTCACAAGTACAGATGCAGTTCTGGCAGAATTTTAATTAAAAAAGAAAATCAGTTAATTGCCATTAAAACATTTAATTAATTTTATACAATGCTGTAAAACATTTAACCATTCAGAAGCATGTAAAGTTATTAACACGTTGAACATTGTCTCTTTGAATTTTAAAGATGAAATTAAACCTATTGAGAGAAATTCTATGTGGACATTTCAGTTAATTTTTAAATCTACACCCTAAAAAAGCAACCTCCATGTTGCACAGCTGTTTTCATTATTTCTTTAAATTCATCACAATTTGACAGATGTGCAGTGGGAAATGCAATGGTTTGGGTGCATGAACTGATGATTGGATAGCAAAGTGTGTGGCTTGGCAGTCGTTGCATACAAGTGTGGTCAAAGTGAACAGTAATTTTAAAGGCCTCTCTCTCTGACACAAGCAGGTGCCTATGCACTTGACCAGTCGGCCACTGCATCACCTGTGGGACAGAGAGTGCTGCCTCATCCTGAGCATCTCCTTCTAGGGCATCTCCATCTAGGGCAGTAAAATATACAATGTTTTAAATAACCATTTATAACATCACAACATTTGTAAATTGTACCATTTGTAATTTATTTATGTGATCAAAGCGGAATGTTCAGCATCATTACTTCAGTGTCACGTGACCCTTCACAAATCATTCTAATATGATGCTCAAAAACTTATCAATGTTGAAATCAGTTTTTGCTGCATTTGTGTGGAAACAATGATACCATTGAAACATTTTTGGTAAGATTATAAAAAGACAAATGAATAATTGTATTCATTAAGGATGTATTAAATTGACGTAAGAAGACATTTATAATGTTACAAAAGATTTCTATGTAATAAATGCATAAATAAATTAACTTTCTATTCTTCAAAGAATTATGAAAAAACATAACTACTTCCACAATAATGTTAAGCTATGTTAATGTTAACTTTTTCCAACAATAATAATCTGAAATGTTTTTTAAGCATCAAATCTGCATATTAGAATGATATCTAAAGATAGAGCAGAAAAAAAACTTGTTTCTAGATTTGTCGATGGATTTGATATTAAACTTACCTCGGGCTGCCTCGAATGCCCTGCAGTTGAGGATGTTGATGACGCTCCGTGCCGCTCATGATTACTCATCTCGGTTTTATTAATATTAATGATGTGCATTAATATAGCCTAGCTGCTACTGTTGTTAGACTGTCACACAGATCCCAAAATTCGCGCCGCTGAAGTCTCTCCTTCCGGTTCAAAGAGCTGTCAATCCAAATCTCACTAGCCAATGAGAGCAAACCGCTGTTAAGCCCGCCCACACGGTAGGTCTGTGTCAGAATTGCGAACGAAAACTTCAGAAGCCTAAACGAAAATGTCAGAAGCATAAATGAAAACTCTGAAGCGCATTTGTAAGTTTAGATCAGCGAAAGAAATATGAGAAATAGTTAGCAAAACATGCAGTGTACTAAAAACAAGGTCAATAAATGCCAGCGAGTTCTTTTTCAGTTTCAAAGATATTTTATTCAGTTTCAATTGATATTTTCATTGATTTCTTGAAAAGTTACGTTCATTTTTATCGGCACAAAAATAATTCCCTACAAATCCATTTAAGGTTAAAAATGTAATTGATGTTCAACAAATAAAAAACAGATATAATACAGATGAGCAAATGATAAAGCTTGGGTTGCTGAATATTCGATCCCTTACTACAAAATCACTCATAGTTAATGATGTGATTTCAGATTATAACCTAGATGTGCTGTGTTTGACAGAAACCTGGCTGAAACCAAACGATTACATTACTTTAAATGAGTCCACCCCCCAAGATTACTGTTATAAGTATGAACCTTTTCTAAAACGCAAAGGGGGAGGAGCTGCTGTAATTTATAGTAATATTTTCAAAACCACTAAGAAATCTATTTTTAAATATACTTCTTTTGAAGTGTTGGTGCTTAATGTAAAAATATATAGTGTAAACGATAAATCACGTTTGAGAATTCTGCTGGCTACTGTATACAGGGTACCAGGGCACCAAAGATTTTATCAAAGAATTTGTGGACTTTCTATCAGAATTAGTATTGGCTGCAGATAAAGTACTAATTGTTGTTGATTTTAATATACACATAGATAATGAAAAAGATGCATTGGGATTGGCTTTTAAAGACATTGTAAACTCAATTGGAGTTAGACAACACGTGTCAGGACCTACTCATTGTCGTAATCATCCTCTAGATCTAATACTATCACATGGAATAGATGTTGATGCCGTTGAAATTTTGCAGCAGAGCGATGACATCTCAGACCATTATCTAGTCTCATGCAAATTACATTTAGCCAAGGCTGCAAAGCCGACTCCGTGTTATAAATATGTTAGACCTATAACTTCTGCCACTAAAGATTGCTTTATCAATAATCTTCCTAATCAGTTTCATCATCTCAGCATCCCGGATAGCTTAGAAGAACTTGATATTGCAAAAGAAACTTTTAACTCTCTCTCTTCCAGCACTTTAGAAAAAGTTGCTCCGTTGTGCTTAAAGAAGATTAAAGAAAATAGTCAAACGCCGTGGTACAACGAGCACACTCAGGCCCTTAAGAGAGCAGCCAGAAAAATGGAGCGCAACTGGAAGAAAACAAAACTAGAGGTATTTCGGATTTCATGGAAGGAGAGCTCGATTGCTTAGAGAGGCCTTAAAAACTGCTAGATCTTCTTATTTTTCAACCCTATTAGAAGAAAATAAACATAATCCTAGGTATTTATTTGAAACAGTGGCTAAACTAATGAAAAAGAAAGCTTCAAGCACAGAAGTTTCCAAGCAACACAGTAATGACTTTATGAACTTCTTCACTTATAAGATGGATAATATCAGGGAGAAAATTATAACTATGTTACCGTCTACTACAGCATCGCATCAGGGAGTGCATTGTAGTCTCCCTGAGGAAAATTTTGATTAATTTGTTGCTATAGCAGAGGAAGAATTTAGCAAATTCGTTAATTCATCTAAATCAACAACTTGTATGTTAGACCCTATGCCGACTAAGCTACTGAAAGAGATGCTTCCAGATGTCACAGATCCTCCTCTAAATATCATTAATTTGTCTTTGTCTCTAGGATACGCACCAAAAACCTTTAAGCTGGCTATGATTAAACCTCTTGATAAAAAAAAGCAACTTGATCCTACAGAATTAGTCAATTACAGGCCATTTGCATTTGACACAATTGACCACAGCATTCTTTTAAATAGACTAGAAAACGATGTTGGCATTAGTGGAATTGCACTAGCAAGGTTTAAATCATACTTATCAGACCGTTATCAGTTTGTAGCAGTAAATGAAGAGATGTCTTATCGGTCACAAGTTCAGTATGTCGTACCACAAGGCTCAGTACTAGGACCGCTGCTGTTCACTCTGTACATGCTACCAATAGGAGATACCATTAGAAAACATGGAATCAGCTTTCACAGCTCCTCACACCTCACCCCTAAACTCACACCATTTTGCAACGCGAAAATGCACTGAACTGACGAGTTTTCACAACTCAAAAAAGATTTAAAAAAGATTCCCCACTTACAACACACAAAGTTGCTGTAAGTGTCACAATGAAATGTAAAAAGCAGAAGCAGCAGCAAGCCTGGAAGAAAAATACAAATGATAAATTCTGTAGTGAAATTAAAAACTGTAGTCATGGTAGTGCATGGTTTGTTGACCTGTTTGGCCTGAACAATGCTGAACAATGGGGCCAGAGGACCAGGATTGAAAACTACTGAGGTATAAGATTCTATCTAACAAACTAGTTAATCCTGTATATTCAGAAATGGCATCCCGTATGAGATCAATGCGTGTCATCAGAAACAGTGCCGGCCCGTGGGGTTTTGTGGCCCTAGGCGAGATCATGTAAAAAGGCTCCATTAGAGTAAATCATAACAATGTTATGAGTGAAGAGAAAGCACATAAAAAGACTAACAGTATTATTTTCAACATCCATATGAAAAAAATATTTTGAGTGCAAGTGAGCTTGAAAAATGAATCTAAATACATATACATGAAACACAAATATATAAAAATAAAATGTGTGAATAGTACATAAAAACTAAATAAAATATAAATAAATTATATATATATAAAAAATAAATAAAAGGCTACAGATCGGTCAATATTTCAGTGTATAAATGTGTATTTTGTGTGTGAATGTGTAAGTTTAACATTCAGAATTTGTAAACATTTTTAAACAGATTTAAACAAATAAGAGTGCAAGTATATATGTAATCGATCCTACGTTACCCGCTAAAGAGTAAGCACGCCACTAAAATCCCAAATTTTTCACATTTCTAACGAATGTGAACATTTTGTTGAGAAGTGTGGTGGAATCCGTGTATATGAATACTGTGATAATTACGGTAGGTTCTCCCACTATATCACAGGCGGTATTAGGCAAATTAGTGTGAAGTGCTACTGTGTACGTTTCTTATGTTTTCGTATTTTATTAATTCTGTTGTTCTTTATTGAACAATTAATGAAAACTCTTCTTGATTGGAAAGGCATTTATATTAAATAAAAGTGAAGAAGCCCTTTAAAGCCCTCCATACACCCACCCCTAACCCTATCAGATAAACACTTTATTATCAAATAACCATTGGGTTCCAATTTTAACGTATTTTTTCATATTTATTGCCTATCCAATCTTATATGCGATGGAAAAAGCGAGAAGAACGAGTTAGGCAAATGGCGGATTTGAACTCTGGTTGCTTTGCATCAAAAATGTCTGCTTCGCGTTTTACTCCCTACGCCACTGACAAGTTATAGACAGTTTTTATACTATTGTCTGTCCCAACCAGTCATTGCATCTGCCAACAAGGTGGGCTATTTGGACTTAGTGTAAATAGACACTCCGATTATTCTAATAGTTTCGCGGCCGTGGGGCCCTCCAACCGCCTGTTGGACGGGCCGGCTCAGAAACCATTAGTAAGTGAGTCACTGGTTTTGGTGGTGCAGTTTCTGATATAGAAAGTTTTAGACCAATTAAAAACAGGCCATTAATAATACCAATTAACAATAGGCCATTATCAGAAAGATGAGTGTTGTTTAATGTGTCATGCATATGCTCTTTTATGTCCAAGTTGTGATGTCAAAAGTGTTCAAACATTAGTCGACAGTTACCAAGGAGAAAGGTGTGTCAATGAAGTGCTTGATATGAAACATCAAACTTGTGTAAAAAAATAAATAAAGCCCAATAAAGGTCAAATCTGCTATTTCTTATTCCATACATATACAAATTGATGACATTTTAATCTAGCTATAAAATTAAGTCCCTGAAAATCAATTCCAGTGGGTAAATACAGTCTTGTCCTTTTCGTTAAGATAGTTTCTGAAACCGCTTAACACATTTACCCCTGTTGTGATTTTGACTGGAAATCTCTTGTGTAGTGCAAGACGCTATTTCTCAAAAGACATGTTTTTACCTGCGTCTGTTTGAAAGCGACTCTTCTGTTTCATTGTTCATGAGAACATGACTCGAACCCCCTTGGCCTCCTTCATGCATGACCTCTATCTGTGAGAAACCACAGGAAGACAGAAAATGGCATGTTAAAGATTCAATTGAAATAAAAGCAGCGTTATGTATTCTGAACGTATAATTTGTAATGATCAAATAAACTCAGCCTTTTTTTATTAAATACATTTATTATTACACGCAAGAACTAATGTAACAACCTATTTCAAAAGTCCTCTATAGACAATCTACAAACCAGTTGTATTATTGTAATTTAATTACTTTTCCCTTAAAGCAGTAATTAGCCTAAGGGATTACTTTTGATTTTCTTTAATTTAATAACAGTTATTAAAAGAGAGCAATTCTATATAAAACAATAGTGGATTTAACATTAACATTTTGTGTCTAATGTTAAAATGTTTGTTTTTAATGCAATGTTCTCCTTTTAAATATTTTGGTGAGTTCAAGAATAATTTAAGCAATTTTATATCATTTATGTAAAAAGAATTATAAAAAGCAGTTTCATGTTTGTCCCATATTGTTCAACTGGTCGAGGTTGATAGGTGGGATTTAGAAAGTAATCAGTAATGAGTAATGCAATACTTTTTAGAGAGAGCAATTAGTATAGTAATCTAATTACACTGTTGAAGTAATTAGTAGCTAGTAATTAATTACTTTAAAGACTGTAAAAATGCAACAGTAAAAATCTGTATATTGGTTAACAGTAAGTTACCGTACTATATCAGGAGAAAGGCTACAATAGATCTAAGCTTACATTTGATCAAATAAAGTAAAACACTGTAAAATGTAAAAAAAATGTAAAGTAAAAAGAACATAACTTATAATTTACAGTGAAAAACCTAAAAAATGACTTTCCCACTATTTTCTGTGACACTTCACATTTGATGGTTTTTAATTTTAATAATTAAGTTTTGTAATTACTTTTCTAATCAGTACGTTGGGGTTTAATTTTACATCTTATCTTTTTAAATGAATGTTTATTGCATTATTTTAGTGTCTGTGTGTTACAATGATGTTGTTTTGTGTGCATGACACTGAGTGGATCTTCTATTTACAGTATTAGCACCTTGGCTTGTGGAAAAGATACTTGTGATAAAATCTGATTCATCATGTGGCTTTTCTCTAGTGGTGGGGGAAAAATCGATTCTGTTCAGTATCGCGATATTTTGCGCACGCAATTATATCGATACAATAGCGCAAAGTATCGCAATATTTAATTATAAATTGATCTGTTTTACTTTCGGGTTTTCTCCATTGGTTTTCTCGGAGTTTACTCTGATCATTTACATTTGCGTATTACATCCACAAGGAAGTGCTTTTTGCGGTGCTTTGTTGTCGTGCATTCAACAGGAAATTGAAATGAAAATGTAGATGCCATGTATTTAAGTTTAGCATAGATATATTTCCACTCGCTGAACTCTGACTGACCGCTTGAGAGTTTCGCTCTTCGTCAAGCGATAACTCAGCTCAGCGTACCTGTGTGTGACGTACCGTGAACTCTAGTGTGAAGGCGCGCGACTCGCCGTCACGCACACAAGGAGAGCGAGAGACAGTTACATTATACCACACAAAATCGACGTACTACATGTAAACGAACGATTCAGTTTAAGGTAAGTTAAAATGACAAATATGCATTCATGCATGATTATCAAGTTTTAGTTCTAATTACTGAAGTTCATTAAATAGGCTAATGCTTGATTATCATAATATAATGCTTGATTGACTGATTTAAAGAGTGTACATTTAGATATTTAAAAAGCTGTGCCATTTTACAATAAGCTGATTTGGTGGAATTATATATATAAAAGTTTTTGCACTTCAGTTAATGTGTAGAAGATAATGTTCACAGAATTAAATGTGACATTTGAAGTGAGTTGAGCGGTCTTATTTTCCTCATTTTTTGTAATGCCTTTGAATAATCAACCATGAATCGCAATATATTGCAGAATCGAATCGCAATACTTGCTGTATCACAATATGTTAAGAATCGCAATACAATCTAATCGTCACATTTTTGCCAATTCCCACCCCTAAGCTTACCACAAGTGACCGTCAGTGTACAAAATATTTTTTTGTATTTTTGTACATTTGTGTGTAAATTACACAAAATGTAATTTTGTAAAATGTACAGGTTGTTCTCAAAATGTGTTTACATTTTTACAGTATTTTAGAGAGGGTTATTCTGGAAACCACAGCTGCCAGTTTTATGTTGTAAAACGACAACATAACCAGCATCTACAGCTACAGCAGCTACTACGCATATACTACAAGAGCCTTATTGAATCATCCCATTTACTTGAATTTTTTATGCAGTTTTTTTTTACAGTGCAACACTGCAACTAACTATAAGTAACTTTGCAACTACAAGTAAACTACCAGAAGACTGTCTGCTTAGTATCTGCTAACACTTTATTATGATGCTCCCCCAACAGACATTCTACTGACTACAAGTTACTTTGCAACTACATGCCAACTTATTCTACTAACCCAAACCCTAAAAGTCTACTAATACTCCAATGAGAGTTAGTGAACATGTAGTTGCAAATTAATGACAGTTAGTTGACATGTAGTTGCAAAGTTACTTGTAGTCAGTAGAATGTCTAAAATGGATTATCAAAAAGTGTAACCTAACCAGAACTAATCCCAGACTAAAACATTTTTTTACATGCAAATGCCTTTTAGACATTTTTAAAAACTTGGATTTATTTCAGACCATGAATCCGAGAAAAGCTGATGTACCTTGATGCCACCTTTAGCTTTGCGAATATTTTTCCTCCTTGCCAGCTCTGCGTCACTGGGCTGCTTATTGGTACAGGAGTTCTCTGTAGCTTTGCGATTTGATGCTGAAGAGTTTAGAACATAATTAAACAAGCTGGAAAGCCTTCATATTTTCCACTTAAATACTTCAGGACACAAAGTGTAACTTTAATAATTTCCTGTCAGAAACATCAGTACATTTGCATTATACTAAAATAAGTGCATTTAACAAAACTGGTTAAAAGGTTATCAACTCAAAATGAGGGCATGCTTCTGGAAAAAAAAAAAAGAGTGCCAAGTATACAAAAAAATACCACTAACCAAAGGTGCACGTGGTCTGCATGGAAATGCATGCATTTCTGTCAACATACACCTGGTTTACTCACCAGATGCAGGGGGTGGAGGGATTTTAGGTGAAGTGCGCTTTGGTGACGATTCTGGTCGGGGTGCAACAGGTTGCACTGGCCTTGTTTGCTTTGTAGACAGCTTTTTCAGACTCGCATGTCTTTTCTCAAACATCTCTTGAACATCATCCAGCCTTTTAAGAGCAGTTTGGGCTTTGCTCTGCATGGGAAGGGATAAAAGATATAAAATATCAGTTATTTATCAGGAGCAGATGAATAGTATCATTAAAGCTACAGTGAGCTCCAGAATTCTGAAACCAAATTTAAAATATAAAAATCCGAAATCTAGTTTAGTCTAAAAGAAATGTAAACCATAGAAATATTGAAAAAAGAAATGTAAACCATAGAAATATTGAAGGAACATTATTAAGTATTTAATATATAGGAAAATTATTAATATTCAGTACTATTACTGCACTAAAGCACATTAAAGCAACAGGACATCAAATAATACTAAATACCAAGATGAATATATTAATATTTCAGTACAAATTTTCAATCAAATTGTTATGATTATAATATGAATTATATTATATATATATCGATTCAGTGGTAATTTGATCTAACATTTGATGTGTTCTTTTAAATGCTGTAGATTTAAGTAGCAACTGAGATTCGACACAATTATTGAATATATTTTGAGACAAGGGTCTTAATGATTTTCAGTTTTGTTCAAGGTAATTAAAGCAACAGATTTTCAATAACGGGAGAATATGAAAAAGTATGGTATTTGGGGTAAAAGGCTGTCGGGGAGAAAGGCACAATAATTAACATGATAATAAATAGCTGGCTGACTTTTCCATTTGTTGACATGACATGGTTAGATTCAGATGGTAAAATATCATATATTAGGTTGGGTTTCCACCTTAAGAGATATTCACCATGTTTATAATGAAACCATCATGTTTAAAAATATGATATTAATCATATCATATAATAAAATATAATGTATTGTTCATACTGTAAATCTATATTAAATTATTATGGGATCTCCTTCAATTTATTGAACAAAAATAATACAAACTTTGCAAAAGGGATTGTTTTGAACAAGTATTTACTTAGACATTATTCAAAACATATTATTTTGCCTAAAGTATTTGCCTAAAAACTGTGTGCCTTTTGCCATGCTGGTGAACCTTTTACCCTGTGTGTGGGCTAAAATACCAACCTTGCCACCTCAAACATTTATGATTTTTAAACAAAACAAACCACTTTTTATTATCTATTTTCACACAAAATCGTTTACTCCATCAATGTTCAATAAAAACATAAATATTTGTTCTGCAATCATACACTATGGGAGCAGTGAAAAGAACATTTTTCTTAAGATGTGTCTTTAGCCCTGTTGTGTTGTGTTTACTTAAGGTGGCCCTGTATGTATATACGGTATATATGAATGCCACTGTTAACAAATGCATTCAACTGTAATCAACTTCACTTGTACCTTGACCAGCTCTGAGAGGATGATCTCATACTGGTTGCCGAGGTCTTTGAGATGACTGAGCTGCTGCTCTTTGGCTGTTTTCATGTACCTCTCGATGTCCTGCAGTGCTGCTTCTGCACCTTCCTGGGTCTGGCATCTGTCTACAGCCTGAGAGGCCAACAGATACACTCCACTTTCACACCACTGGTTCACCTGCCAACATACAAACACAGATGCACATTAATGCATCTATTTGTCCTGAACCTGAGACAACCTGGGACAACTCCAAAACACGAAATTAATAAAGAGAGATCTGCTGTCATAACGTTATTATTTGTATCATTTTTTTACAATACAAATAATTTTATTTATTTAATTTTACAACATGCAGTAGTGGCCAAAAGTGATGTCCGACCTAAAAAAAATATTTATTAAATATTTGGTATGCATGTTGTGAAGTTGTGCCTGGAGTGTCATGACTGTCATGATTTGTCATGACGCAATAAAACATACCGAATTGTGCTGACGTCATTTTTGGCCAATACCAGTCTTACACTCATTATTCCCAGCCTATAATTCAATAAATAACTATGTGGCGCGTATTAGCTACAGTATATTATTAATGTTATTTTGTCTGTTTTAGGGAAAATGGCCACATGGAAGGAGCTGTCCTCTGCAAACAAGGAGGATATTGTTGAAATGGCTAAATCTAGTCAGTCGGTTTTGGATATTGAAAGTGTTCATGCTCAACATTTTGAAGTCCTCCAATAAACCCCATTGTTAATTATATGCTGGAGTTCTTGACAAATAATTTTGACATTTTAATGGCTTGTGTATTTTTCTTCCTGATATATCTTTTTTAAATGTATTTGTCTTCTGACAACCTGCAAGTCTTCTCCCATCTATCATGTCCTGACTCAATCATCCCACATGAAAACTCGGTAACACTTTATTTTGATGGTCCCTTATAACATTCTCAGACAATCAGAATGTATCGTTTAAGACTATCTCATAAGTATCTTATTCAACTACATGTCAACTTATTCTAACCCTAACCTACCAGTCTACTAATACTCTACTAACACTCTGATGAGAGTTAGTAGACATATAACTTACACTGACTTATAGTCAACAGAATGTGTTAAAGTGACCATGAAAATAAAGTGAAACCAAAAACTCAATATTAAGGTGCCTGTGTGGTAATTTGACTGCATGGAAGTTGTTTCACAAACCTCGTTGATTCCTTTGTGGATTTCAAGTGATTTGGTTAGAATGTCTCGTTTCTTTTTGGCCTCATTGCTGAAGTCATCACAGATTCGACGCAGTTCGACACACTTTGGGAGGATTGAGTCTATGGCGTAATGGTTGCTTTGAATGAGCTGGTCCCCATGCTGAGCGTGAAGCTGAGCTTTCTCCAAGGACTCCTGTACAGATCAGTAAACAAAATAATGTACACTGCTCTCTTGACTGTTACAAGACTGCAAGTCCAGTAGTAATAATAAAGTCAAGTCACCTTTATATACAGCACTTTATACAATACAGATCAAAGTTTCAAAGCAGCTTTACAGTGTTAAACGGGTAAATAACGATCAATGATGCAAACAGAATTGAATCATGCTGTAATGCAGCTATAGAATAACAATAGTGCCAGTAGCAGCACTATGTTTGTGTATTTGATTTCTTCCTGAAGTACAGCTTTAGTTACTGTGTGCTTTCAAACATCTGCACTTTCTTATCATTTTGACAAAGGCAATGCAAAAGTATGCATTGTCTTTCTAGATAAGATGGTTGATTTAGTAGAGTTAAGCTAGTTAAAATCTCAATGGTGACACTTGCAAACCAACATTCCATTTTGGGGACCAGCATGCAAAACATATGGTGATTATGCTGATTTAAATATGCTGAAAGAAATATTTAAGGTCCAGTGTGTAATATTTCTGGATCTATTGACAGAAATGCAATATAAGATCCATAACTATGTGTTTAGTGGTGTATAAAGACCTTACTTAATGAACCGTTAAGTTTGTATTACCTTAGAATGAGTCATTTATATCTGCGTGATTTTTTTTCCCAAACCCCTTCAGCAGAAATCCCGCCCTGCAGCCGTTTCTAAAGTTTTCATTGGTCATGTCAATCACTGTACTGATTGCCTACACCAAACACTGATTCCTAAACCTACTCGTCAATTTAACCTAAACCAATGAAATCGGCTGCAGGGCGGGATTTCCGCTGAAGTGGTTTGGGAAAAAAAAAATCACGCTTTATATCTACATAGGCGCGGGAATACTCTTTTATGAAGGTTGCCATATTGTGACGTCATGTTTCTACCGTAGCCGACAGCGAACACACAGCGCTACAGAGTGTGTTTCGTCACTACCTTGAAAGAGAAGCCGCAGAAAGCTAGAAGCCAGATAGACACCGTGAGTAGTGACTTTCCCTTGTCAGTGGTGTAAAATATCTAGTTGGATTGTTTCATGTAACTTAGTTATTCTCCATCGCTGTGTTATGGCTTTGCTATGTGGGAATAAATGTGCTGGTTACGTTCATGAGACAGCTGAGTACTCTTTTCATTGACCGTAAAACAGTATGTTACAGGAATCTCCAACCCGTCGATCGCGACAAGTCGATCTTGGAAGCATTTTAAGTCGTTCGCGAAGAGTTTTCAAAATCAGAGAAAAAAAGCCTATTGGTTGTAGTAAATGGTGTCTAAGGGACCTTTGGGCTCATGCGGACGCGTCGAGTTTAAACAAGGCTTTACGCTTTAACCAGCTCAGCCACAGTAACAGCTCATATTAGCCAGCTAAACTTTTACTACCCTGTTAGAAAAAAAAATAGTTGCATAGTTTCATGTAGTTCTTCTCCCTCGCTGTATTATGGGTTTGCTATGTGGGGAGAAATGTGCTGGTTACGTTTGTGAGACAATCAGCTGATTACTATTATTATATTATATATTAAGACCCTCACCTGACTATGGCTTTGTAAACTTTATCCATGATGTGGTTTATAATGGACTGTGGTACAGAAACAGTGACAATGTTACACACTCTCGGCTTACTCTGGCTATTCTCTGCTGTCTCAGTTGACGATATGTTTGTCCCGTTTTAGCCACCGTAGCTTGTTCGAAAGGGAGGGGTGAGCAGTGGGCGGAGCCATTAGTGCAACTCGCAACCAAAACGCTAGATGTCGCTAAAAATCACACACTGCATCTTTAACTGTCTCCAAAAAATGCAAGTGTGTGTGTGTGTGTGGTTCTTTGTGGTGGGGCCAGTGATTTGGGAAAGTAAACATGTAAATTAGTGGTTTAACCAGCAAAAAAAATGAAATAGTTGACCTATTAAACTGAATGTGGTGCTTTGCATATCAGGCCTGGTCTTAGATTCAAAATATTTTGACCTGAGCTTTGTCCTGCAAGGTTTTCAGTTCCCCAAGTAGGTGATCGACCCGGGCCACACAGTCCCCGGTGTCAGACATCCCCAATAACGCTTCCATCAGGCCATCCAGAGAAACTTTCACCTGATGCAATGGATAAAACACACCAATTTCAACTTGATTGACTAGACAACCGCCACTGGTGATACTTGGTATAATGGCTGCCTCCTAAGTTGAGCACAACTGAGCACATCCATTGCACCCTACCTCTCTGAAGTCCTGCTCAAAGTGCCGTAACTGTAGGCACTGCTCTAATTTGAGGTGATGCCTCGACCAGAACTGTTCAAACGCATTCTCCGTCTCATCGAGCTGCGCTAACAACCTGAGACAAACAAACAAACAAATGCTTTTACAGTGTGAATGTCAGAAGAGCTAGAGTGAATTAGATTTCACAGAGCAAGGTTAGATGACACTAGGCTTTAAAGAATAATAACAGATCTACACAAGTCTAACACCTGATAATAGAGCTGTAAAAATCAGTAATATCAATATGTAATCAAAATAACTGTTATTTAAATGTTCCTGGTTATATTGTGAATAATTCATTGGTGGAAGTTTAAAAAATGTCCAATCTTTCATCAGAATGTTCTGTGACTATCTTTTTTGGCAGACGTCAACAAGATCTCTATTTGCATTTCCAATGGTTAAAATCGCTTAAAAAGTGATTATTCTGTTTTGCTGTCAAGTAGTAATGTCACGTAGTGGCTCAGAAATGTGTTACATTATAATTCTGCTTAAGCTATCATCGTCATTAACAGTGTAACTTTTTGTATGCCAAAGTCTTTTTACACACCTCTCAACAGTTGTTTGGTTCTCTACCTCATCTGGGTTCAAAATATGGCTCTCGGTTTTGCTGGCCTGGTCTTTGATACAGGACAGCAGAGTATGGCCTTGTTTTACTGCCAATTTTAGCTCTTCCTGTACAGAAAGAAGAATTGTGGCATATGAATACTGATTGAATTTGCATATATGCAAAAAAAACAGGCATAAGCTAAATACAGATGGTGTTTTGTTGCTCCACTATGTGAGAAACTCAATGAACTGATAAAAGGTAACCGACCACTTGCACAAACACAAGCGATAAAATAAAGGACACAAGTATAACAACAAGGATTAAACAAATCATATGATAACATTAGAAGCACTGTTCCATAAATGTGGATGACTACCTTGAGCTTATCGTGTTTTTCAGTGTGTGTGATAAGCAAATCTTTGGTGCACTGCACGTCATTGGGAAGCTCAGTTTCTGCCAGGTCAGTTCCAAACTGCTGTAGCATCTGTGCTGTGCTCTTCACTGTTAACGCAAAGTTCTCAATGGCCTAGGACACAACATTTTCAATTATACACTTTATATATATACATAACACTGAAAAAAAAAATCTAAATCTACTCCACAGTATTTTATGTATGGTATTTTGAAATTGAATTGTAGACTGCATTCAAATCTGTAAAAAATAATACAGTATATTTTCATTTAAAGTCATATTAATAAGCTAATTAAGGCTTTGTTTATTAATAAAAAAAACTTCTCACTGTGCGATGGTGAATCCATTGACTGTGGCAATATTCCAGGCTTCCCCCCAGGTCACAGGTCAGCTGGCCTTTGTCAATGTAGCCGTGCAAGTCTGACAGGGAATTTAGCATAACAATCTACAAGAGAAAAAAAAAAAAAAAAAACTTTACATACGTAATATATGGAAGTGTACTTATGCCAGATATTTGTGTACTTTTTGGGAACTGAAACTAATTATTTATCTTATGTAACTTTTAAGACAAAGCCGCTGTTGTTGGCAACTGTTTTGCCACAACCACAGACCACACACACATTCATTTTCACAGGAAGTAGTATTTTCACAACCTCTGGTAGGCTGCATGCATGCAAAGTATGCATGCAAACATTTTACAGGTTGCAAAAAACGGTTGCAGAGGAAGGTCAAAAGAAAATTTGGGGCCAAAATGAAATGAGGCCAGTTTTGGAAGTTTAAAAGCATACATGTAAGGCTTATCATTTTGTTCCCTTTCATTGTCACTCCGAGTTACGTCAGATGACGACGAATGGGGTTTCACTTAGTTGCATGGTGCAACTCCGCCCCACCTCGTGAGTATAAAAGGAGGACACCGGCAACATACAGAAATGTTTTCACTTCGGAGCCAAGTTTAATCTTCACTCCACAAGCCATTCTGAGTTATTTCTCTTCGAGATGAGGTACTCTCCAGGTGTTGGTGTGACGGCGAATTCCAGCGAGATTCACATTGCCTGCTGATCTGTGCAGTGATTGCCAGTCGTGTGTTTCTCCCTGGTCGCTTCAGCACCTGCTGGGTTTAATTCCTCTCTATTTGGGTTGCACGCGCGATACATCTTTCCAATAGAACAGTGAAAGATGTCCGTCCGTGCACTTCTGGTTGCGGTCGGGTGGTTTCGTCATCTGATGGGCACAATAGCTGCCTTGTGTGTCTGGGCTTTGATCACGCTAAGGCAGCTTTTGTGGATGATTCATGTTCTCATTGTGGGAACCTGACCATCACGGTACTGCGGTTGAGACTCAATGAGCTCACTCGAGCGAGAGTCCTCTCATCCACACCCCGATCTACACCCTCCACGCGAGGTGGTACTTCGGCTGGTGGCCAGGGTGACCTGAGGGTGACGGTGTGGAACAAAGCGGCGACGATTGTTCCTCGGCCCAGGGGACCAGGCTCCTAGACAGGACCCCAGCGCCTTAGGCATGTCAATTGCCTCGAGTTGCTGGCAGCACGTCTCGCTCTGCACTGCTTCCTTGCGTTGCTCAAGAACCAGCACCTACTAGTCCGAACAGACAATACCGCGACAGTAGCGTACATCAACCGACAAGGTGGTCTACGCTCCCGCCGTAGGTCGCAACTCGCCCGCAACCTCCTCTTATGGAGTCAGAAGCATCTGAGGTCGCTTCGAGCCATTTACATTCCGGGGGTCCTGAATTGTGCAGCCAACGAGCTCTCATGGTTTCAGCCTCTTCTTGGAGAATGGCGACTCCATCCCCAGTCGGTTCAGCTGATTTGGGATCAGTTTGGCAACTCACAGATAGATCTGTTTGCCTCCCACGACTCGTCCCATTGCGACCTGTTTTACTTCCTGACCGAGGACACGCTCGGCACGGATGCACTGGCGCACAGCTGGCCGCGGGGCCTCCGCAAATATGCGTTTCCCCCAGTGGGCCTTCTTGCACAGACCCAGGGAGCAGGTCATTTTGGCTGCGCCTCATTGGCCCACCCAGACCTGGTTCTCCGAACTTGTACTCCTCGCGACAGCACCTCCCTGGCCAATTCCTCTGAGGAAGGACCTTCTTTCTCAGAGACGGGGCACCCTATGGCACCCTCGCCCCGATCTTTGGAACCTCCACATATGGCTCCTGGATGTGACAAGGTAGGTTTGAGTACCCTACCACCTACGGTGGTGGCTACCATCACTTCCGCTAGAGCATCGTCTACGAGACATGCTTATGCGTTGAAGTGGAACCTCTTCGTCAACTGGTGCTCTTCTCGCCGAGAACACCCCAGAAAATGCTCGATCAGTGTCGTGCTTTCCTTCCTGCAAGATGGGTTGGAGCGAAGGCTGTCTTCCTCCACCCTGAAAGTGTACATTGCCGCTATCGCCGCACATCACGACGCAGTTGAGGGTAAGTCCGTGGGAAAACACGACCTGATCGTCAGGTTCTTGAGAGGAGCAAGGAGACTGTATCCTCCTCGCCCTCCTCTCGTTCCCTCTTAGGACCTCTCAGTGGTTTTAACTGCCCCGCAGAGTGCTCCATTTGAGCCTCTACAATCAGTGGAGCTTGAGTTCCTGTCAGTTAAGACAGTGCTCCTGGTTACATTGGCCTCCATTAAGAGGGTAGGGGACCTGCATGCATTTTCCGTTGACGAAGCGTGCCTGGAATTCGGGCCAGCCTACTCTCACGTGATCCTGAGACCTCGGCCTGGATATGTGCCCAAGGTTCCCACCACTCCCTTCCGGGACCAGGTGGTAAACCTGCAAGCGCTGCCCCTGGAGGAGGCAGACCCAGCCTTGGCACTGCTCTGTCCAGTACGTGCTCTCCGCACCTATGTAGACAGAACGCAGTGTTTTAGGACATCAGACCAGCTCTTTGTCTGTTATGGTGGGAAGCTGAAGGGAAAGGCTCTCTCCAAGCAAAGGCTGTCTCACTGGATAGTGGACGCCATTGCTTTGGCATACCAGCAGCAAGGCCGACCGTCCCCCCTTGGTGTGACTGCCCACTCCACCAGGAGTGTGGCGTCCTCTTGGGCTCTAGCGCATGGTACCTCGCTAACAGATATCTGCAGATCTGCAGGCTGGGCAACACCCAACACTTTCGCGAGATTCTATAATCTCCGAGTAGAGCGAGTGTCCTCTCGTGTACTCGCTTCAACTAGCCGGTAACTGGACCCGCTCAGGTGTCTTCGCTTGCTCGCCACTCCACTCCACGGACTGGATATGTGCGATATTCTCCTCAGGTGAGCTTCCCGAAAGTTCCTCCAGCACTCCTGACGTTGGCTCTAGTGTCTATTGTCTGTGCATCGGCTAGGTGCCTCCCGTGTGCATGGTCCTTCCCCTGAGCGACCCCCACATGTGTATTTCCACTGTAATCCTCTCTGAGCATGTGTCTTTCCCTTGGCAAGCCACCTTGCCACCCCTGGGGTTGAAATATTCCACCTGTGGCTGGACACCCCAGTGTTTTCCATATGCATTCCTTCGGGTCATATGTGTATTCTTGAAGACCGTGGGGATCGCCTGAGCTCGGTCTTGGCTCCTCAGCGAAGAAACATATCTGCATGTTGTCGGCGTCCTCCTTTTATGAGGTAGGGCGGAGTTGCGCCATGCAAATTCCGCAGACCCATGGCATTTCTTTGCCATTGGCTCGTTTTGTAATACTCGAAGTCGATAGGCTTTCTAAGCGAAACCCCATTCGTCATCATCTGACGTAACGTCTCCGTTCCCTACTCAGGGAACGAGGGTTACATAAGTAACCGAGACGTTCTTCTGTTAAAATGTGTGTATTATTTGAGCTGTAAAATTGTTTACATTATTTTTACAGTCCTTTTGGGGTTTAAGAGTTTATGGTGACATTATAATGGCAACAAAGAGGTAAAATGTTATATAACTTTACACAAAAGAGTTTAATTATCAACTTTTCACACTAAAATCATGTCATCACATTGAAATTACTTATATTGTTTAAGTCTTGTGGATGTACTATTAAAACTTTATATTTTTTATTTTAACTCTTTCCCCACCATGTTTTTTTTTTTTTTTTTAAGTTGCCAGCCACCGGCAGAATTTTTGATCATTTTCACAAAAATGTAATTGCCCCGCAGATTTTGTTGTCTGAACATGCAATAATAAAAAGAAAGAAAAGAGCCTCTGCTTTAAAAAAAAAAAATTATATATATATATAGCTTAGCTTCATTCTAGCCTTGTTTTTTATCAACACTGAATGTGGGCAAGTAAGTTTCTTAAAAAGAAAGCTACATTTTGAGCAAAAAAAGCTGAGAAAATTGCGTTTTTGTCAAAGACTACATCCAGATCATATCAAGAACGATGATCAAAACATACATGGAGAAGATCGAGTCCATCAACACCCGTAATCCTTCCACAGTCCTATAGCTTGCCCTGGGTCGACCTTTCAATCATTAATATTTGGCAGTTTTGATTTATATGCTGTTTAATGTTGGTGATCGTGTTATTTTACTTATGATTACATGTGATATCTTGTCTCTGCTTCTTCTTCGCCTGTGTTTTGATCAGGAGGTTCAGTTTTCTTTCAGAAGATGTGTAATAGCGCCCCCTACCGTATAACAGTGAAAATACGGAAAGCCGGAAAATTCCGTCAACGTCTGGGAAAGAGTTAACTTGTATGAAGTGAACATTTCGCTTCCATTGTAAAATACAGTGTCTATTTTCACCAACTGCAAACAGCCCAACTTACTGGCTGAGGCTATTTACACTGACTCAAGCCACCATCGTCTGATTGAGCCAGACAAAATGACTAAAGAAACCAAGTCCGATTCCACCTTACTGAATTGCATAGCAGCATGGTTGTGCTTTCAAACGCACCCGCTTTCAAAACACTTTCAAATGCTCAATCTGGAATATTCTTGTAAATGACAATCAATCTAATGCATCTGCAGATGACGTTGTGAAATTAAGGCATGTACACCACAGTGCGATCTTCATTTCCTTAATGTCACAGGAGAAATTGCATGCAGATGATAATCTCATGCACTAGCATACAATATGCCTAAGCAAGATGGCATAGGCTACACTGCCACTGCTTTGATGACAAGCAGATAAAGCACTTCCGCCCTCTACAGGGTTGGAGGTTTACACCCTTTCAGACATGCATAAAACAACAGGGTGACAGGCTGTGTTAATAATTTAGCGGATGAGTGATTATGGTTACAAACGCTCCAGAGGAGCCCTGCGCGTCATATGGCGAATGAACAGACATGCTGAGGGTCCAGACAGACAGAATCATGCTTACCGGTACCTTCAATTTGAAGTCATCCCTATGTAACCGCATACTGACATCAGCGATGGCCCTCTGGAGGAGGCGTGAAGGTTTCAGAACCAGAACAAGCTGTAGGTTTCCTGGGAAGGAGCCCTTTTAGTCATGAGGGAAATGAAACATAAGCAAAAAAACAAAAAACAGTTTGAATCATTTCCTTAACAATTATGTGGCATTAACTATATATACTTTGTGTGACCATATACTTCCAACCTATTCTGTATTTTAAACTTTTGAAATGAATTTATAAAATTAATATATATATATATATATATATGTATATATATAAAAATATATGTAAATTAAAATTTAAATAAATAAAAAAACGAACATTTAAATAAATTTGGTTACTCCATTGTAAAAAATGTTATTATTAGTTATTATAAAAATAGTTATTATTATTGTAATAACACTTACTGTATGTACTGTAAAATAAAAAAGAGGTATTTAAATAAGTTAACTTATACGTTTTAATAAGTTTTGGAAGAAGTATGATGACTCATTATTTCTGTATCTGTAAATATCATGTTGAAGAGCTATTCTAACTTCATAAAGCTTCAGCAAGAGCCTGTACAAACCGCTATACGTGACAGAGAAGTGATTGCTGAGTTCCATTTGTCCTTCCTGCGGTCCAGGATGATGATGAAGCCAATGCTAGCAGCATCCATGCTGAAGGATGAAGAACAGGCTTTGAAACCACAACTTTACATTTCAGAGTAGGCCTGTAATTTGCCTGTATTTACACTACGCATTTTGAAAATTATTCACAATGACTTTTTAATCTGAATAAACCAGAGATGAATGAGGTTTCACCTTGGTATGCTGGTCAGGTATGTGACAACATTAACGAATTCCTCATCCGTCACCTCGTTAAAACCTGAGAACTCTGGAAAGGTGATGATGGGAGATCCATCTTTTCCTCTTCCTCCTGCAAATATTTAGTGTAGTTAATTCACAGTTATTAATTCTGAGAAAAAGAAGGTTTGAAATATTAAATGGCACTCTGTGGTGATTTAAAAACATTTGTCTTTTCAAACAACATTTATTTGTAATCTCGATGAGCCCTATGGTGTGTGTTCACTGTTCAAAGACCATGTTTTTTTTTTGTTTTCTTTTTGGTCTTATGATTTAATCATGATCTTATGATTGACACCATCACAGTTAAACTGAAACTATGCATTCAGCAGAAACCAGGTGTGAAGGGAACCAGGACCTATTTTTTTTTTTCTTTACACTAGGGCATAGCTTTCAAATATACTTCTTTCATTTCTGTTTAATGGGATATACATCCGCAATTGTCCTCAAAATAATTCTTAAGTATTCATCACACGCTTCTACTTTTTATTTGACTTAATTTATTTAAATTGAATTCACATAATTTATTTTTATATTTCAATTTATTTGATTTAAGAAAATAAGAACCACAACTCATTTCAACCACAAGGGGGCGACAGTGGTATGAGATTGAGTTATGATGAGTTATGAGATGAGCTATTGAGTTCTGACACATCCATCAATTATTATCAGACTACATACTGTTTTAAAAAAAGTTTGTTAATTGTTAACAACCTATTAGACAAAAAGAGACCTTAATAAAATGAAACTATTTAAAATATTACATAAAATGTATAGATTTTCATTGTACACTGTAAAAAGTGATCAGTTGAATTAACTTAAAAAAGTGAGGAAACCCGTTGCCTTAAAATTAAATAAATAAGCCATGCGTAATTGAAAAAATTAAGTCAAGCGGAAGTGTCAAGTTCACATAACATTGCAATGCATGACGTTCATTTACTCAATTTTAAGTTACCAGGTTTTCTCACTTTTTTTTAACTGATCACATTTACAGTGCATATATTTACTTACATTTGTTATGATGTTTACAAAAACCATTAAATGAACTATTATTTATGTACATTTGAGTCACATTTTTGTGTTAGGTTTTAATTTTACTTGATACAATTTAATATGTAAGGGACATATTTATACTTTCGATTAATATTTTGTCATTTTTATTATGAAGGGGGAGGTGCCTGAATGTGTTGCATGGTATGTTTGTGAATTTATAACCTTTAAGGGTAATAAGTACATGTTATCAATCAATAGTATCTGTAACTGTATGATGTGTTCTGTTTAAATGGAGACAAGAGACAATCTAAATAAAGTGAGGGAAAAAATATTTTGTCTGTTATGAATTCTGTTTTTAACACACACTGTCATATTTTCATTTTGAGCTCAAACAGTAAAAACCCTGCTATAGGATCAGGAAGCCTGACGTATCTCCAAATTGACTATATAATATATAATTTGAAAAAAATAATAACAATAATACTTTTAGCCAAATATTCACCACTGTCCCTGTGAATACGTAATCGCCTCATTTAACAGGGATTCTTCTCGTGCATTGTGTTCATTCCTGAGGGGAATTCTGGAGAAAGATGTGTTTGTTTGCAGTAATAAGGCAGATCCACTCAGATGTCACATGTTCATCCATTTTTAGACTTTAGATGCCACAACTCCTCACTTGGGTGATGTATAGGTGATTTTTTTTAAATATATATATATATATATATATATATATATATATATATATATATATATATAAAATATAAGAAACATAAATATGTGTGCTTTTTTTGTTTTTGCCCATTTATATTTATAAACCACACACATCCCCCAGCTCACATCCGCAATCTCATTTGTCTTCAATGGAGCTTTGTCTACACTACCAGTCAAAAGTTTTAGATCGGAAAGATTATTTATGTTTTTAAAAGAAGTTTCTTTTGCTCACCAAGGCTGCATTTATTTGATTAAAAATACCAAAAAAACAAGTAATTTTGTGAAATATTATTACAATTTAAAACAGCTGTTTTCTATGTAAATATATAGTAAAGTGTAATTTATTTGATGCATTTATTTGTAAATAAATGATGCTGAAAATTCAGTTTTGATCACAGGAATAAATTACATTTTAAAATATATTAACATAGAACAGTTATTTTAAATTGACATAATATTTAACAATATTACTGTTTTAAAAAAATAAAAAATAAATAAATGCTGCCTTGGTGAGCAAAAGAGACTTCTTTTAAAAACATTAAAAATCTTACCGTTCCAAAACTTTTGACTGGTATAGTGTACTTTATGGTTTAGTGATTCCACTGATTTTAATGACACCTAGGACATTTAAATTCTGATCGTCCCCTGTAATTCACAGGGCCCTAATGGATGACAGGAGTCAGCTAAATAGATTGCACAGAGTATGCTGGGATTGTTTTGAACCGTAACATTACGTAACCCGAGCAGTTTTGATGGCTGGTGCAGGCTTCTTGGCAGATGAGAAGCCAGGGAGGCAAGCCAGGGAGGCAAGCCAGGCCTCAGGAGATCTGACTGGGATGGGAAGGAATGGAAAAGCTCTCTAAAGAGCAGCGAATCTGTATTTATGATGTCCCTCCCACTTACATCAGTTCAGCGTGTAAGTTTTTCCACCCTGTCTTAAAAGAGCTCAAAAAGCAGTGAACACTCCGGTTTTATTAGTTAATATGAATTGTTTTGCATAGTTAATTGTCTCTCAGTACCACCCAGCAGCTTCACAACCAAGGCTGTTTAAAAAAAGTTAAAAGTGGAGTCAATATAGAATATATGTGTCGCAAACAGCTGTCACCAGGTGTTTTTATCTCTGCCGGTTGCCCAATCGTTTCATTTTCATCTGTGACATTAAAGAATTAGTTCACTTCAAAGTGGACAAGAGTTGAAACAACTTGATGTCAATGATGTCAGAATTTTCATTTTGAAGTGAACTGTTCCTTTAAGCAGGATGGTGGCGTAGCATAGTGGCTAAAAGCATTAGCTGGTAAACAAAAAAAGATTTAGGTTCAAACTGGTTAAAAAAAACTCACCAAAGTAATTTAGTACTGTAAGTGTTCATTTAAATAAACTGGTTTAATTAGGAACTGTAAAATGTTACATATGTACACGTTACATTATTTAAATTATGCATTATTAAATGCAACTAACCCTAAACCAAATCCTAAGTCTAACCCTAACCCTATAAGCACAAGTAGTTATTAATATTACTATAATTGTATATATATATGTATGATGCAGCAATATTACAATTTTAGCTAATACAGATCAGCAGATCATTATTTTCAAGTTATGCTTGATAAACAATTAATAAAATTCCATATTATTTTGTGTAAATTAATAAAAACATATTTAAATAATTACAGAACAACCACAGCGGCAGAAATTGCTCAGGTCTCAAGTATTATTATTATTATTATTATTATTATTATTATTTTCAAGCGCACACATCTTTCGAAAAAAAAAATTATCAGGTGAATTAGGCATTATAATTTTACAATATGAAAAACGCATATTGATTTAGAAATTTGCTAAAGATTACATTTAACCTTGCTTATAACTTATTTAAGTTTTAAAAGATTAACGTTAATTGAACATTAGTTAGGAGCAAAGATAATCCAAATTTAAAAATAGTGGAAACTATTTTAAAACTATTTAAACATGCTCAATGAAATATCCAATACCGACCAATACTGATGAATTGGAAAATATCAGCAGATAATCAATATGGAATCGATAAATTGTGCATGATATTGGTATTATAAACAAAATAATATTTCTTGTGATAGATTTAATTTCACTCAGTGAAAGAGACAGTATCATATTGAGTGAAACAATGATCTGTGCAGTTTGACATAAAAAAAAATCTACAATTTTCTCAATTCATTAACTATCATCATTAAGTCCTTGGATATTTCTCTATTCATTTTTATATAATATTCATCATGGGAAACCGAGACAGCAGAAATCTATTTTCTCTGGTTTTAAGTGCTAATGAGCATCTGAGGAAATGGAGGGCTGGGAATTGTACAACAGTACTGACATGATGTGATTTGTGAGCATTAGCATCAATTAGCTGCCACCACAGAAACCTGACCCACGTTCTTCCTCTCAACCGAGAAAGGGTCAAAGTTCAAAAGCATCACCAACAGCGAGTGAGCAGGGAAGTGCATTGCTTTTGAAAAAAAAAAAAACAATAAGCCTTTTTATCCCACCCTAAAGAGCAAATAGACATTCATATCTCACCTGAAAGAAGAGCAAATTGCCTGTGAAGTTGTTCAATTATATCGACAGCCAGTAATGGCCTGATCTCCTGCTGCATAATCTCATCTGTGAGGAACGAGAAGAAAGAACAGGGGCAAATAAAATCACTGCGACATGCATATAACTTTGTAAAAAATCATGTTCAGGATAACCATAAGATACAGTGTCACAGAGTGCATCAGTAGCTCGACCCTTAAGAGTGAGTGTATGCTCTGGAAGGAGTTTCCCCTGTACAGCTGCTTCCTTAGAGACGACCTTTAGCCATCAACACAGCCTCTGGTTTGTATCCGTTCATCAGGGAAGAGCTCCTTCAAACAAGCCATTCTTTTATGCCTTTGGCTTTACAAAAGAGCACTTGAGCGCTACTATTCTCTACTGATCTGCAAAGGGTCACCCTAAATCCCAATGAAGTCTGTAGTTGAACAAAAGCTCCTCTGTGCACGTACACAAAAGACTGCATTAACATTGACTTCTCTTTATCAGAACCTGTTAAGTCTTGTGAGGAAACTTGCTGTAGGCTACAAACAACGTTGATGGGTTACTACTGAAATTTTGGGATGTATTCGGTGTGTGTCGATGGTAGGAAGTCTTGAGCCAATGAATTGAAGTTAATATCCTGAAACCACTAGTCAAAATGTTTGAAGGGCAGTGTGCTGTAAACCTCAGAACAACCTTAGCTTACAGAAATGAACATGTTTCAAGTTTTTTTTCCTAAGTGCTTACACATCCTTCTGGAGTGTGTTCTACAGGAAAAACAATGTGCGTCAAGGAGCATGTGAAAACCAGATGTTATCAACTGGCAGTGGAGTCACAACCATTGATATGTACTGTACATGAATTACAACAAGAAGCCAAAGACTTCCCCAGTGGAAAGTCACAGTGGATGGATCGTACAGGACCACTCCCATGACAGAAAAAACAAACACTGACACTTTTTTTGCAAATATATTTGAAAACATTAGCAAAATAAAAATATGAATTACTCATTGATAATGCAAAATGTTGATAATACATTAGAGTGTACAAGAGATTTACTTGTTTTTTTGTTCAATAATTAGGGACAGGCATTAAGGTGGTGTAAATGGTACTTATCAGATTGTTACCATTTTGTTTTTTTAAACCGGGAATTATCCAGTAAATTTGGAGTGCCACAGGGGTCTGTGTTAGGCCCTCTGCTATTTTCAATATACATGCTGCAGCCCCTTGGTAAAACTATTAGAAAACAAGTTTAAATTAGTTTCCACTGTTATGCGATAACAAAGCTACGGAATGTGTAATCTGTTTCTGATGCAGAAAAGCTGCTAGAGTTCTTACCAGGTCAAGGAAATATGATCATATAACCCCAATTTTATTATATCTACACTGGTTACCTATTAAGTTCCCATATAGATTACAAAGTATTGCTACTGACCAATAAGGCCCTAAATGGTTCAGCTCCTGTGTATTTAACTGATCTTCTATTGCTCTACAATCCATCACGCTCTTTAAGATCACAAAATCTGGGCTTCTGATAGTACCTGGAATATTAACGTCCATTAAAGGACAGAGAGCGTTTTCACATTTGGCTTCCTAACTTAAGAATAGCCTTCCTAATAATGTTCGGGGCTCAGACTCACTCTCCCAGTTTAAATCTAGATTAAAGGCACATCTCTTTAGCAAAGCATTCAAATAATACATCTCATAACCTTGTACTCCAGTGATATCAGATTAAAAGCACATGATTACCTTTTGCTTGAAATGTTATTAACAGCAGCTACGCTCATTATCTTCCATTTGCTTTTCTGTTTCTACCTATTTTGAAAATATTTGAAAAGGGTAAAAAGTCATTGGATTTAAAAAGATCAAAGACCCCTGAATATCAGCATCATCATTGTTTTAGCAGCATATAGTAGCGTTAAACTCATTATGTACAATAGAAGCAGGTTTTCTGTAGCAGGCCAGATGATGGTCAACATGCAAAGAGATTAAACTCCACAGGTGACAGAAAAACTACTGTTGGTTGCAGGCTTAAGCATGTGTAAATAAAACACACGCACACACACACACACACACACACACACACACACACACACACACACACACACACACACACACACACACACACACATTTTATGCATACTCATGGTCCACTGCCCTCTGTGTTCAGTGGATCTGGCTAATTGTCAAAGTAGACCACAAATCCCACTCTGACCTCAGTCTGGGAAGCAGGGTTGCGCTATAAAAAACAAACCCCAAGCCAAACCAAATATTAATTATCTTCATTTAAAGGGTCGATTTCAGATGTTAAAATTCCCAGATTGACTTCCCTGCCACTATCATATCAATGTTCTGTTTGTTTAAACAACCGGACTAGCCAGACAACAGCAACACTGGCTCAGCCAATGGTGTGAGTTTTGGGACAGGAAACCTATTTATTTTCCAACCAATGGAAGATGAGAGTCTTCCACACTTCACAAATAAAAGAAAACTGTCTTACAAAAAAAGCACTGAATGATTGCAAAACAGCTGTTTTGGTGGATTGGCACATTTCTGAAAGTTTTGCAGAGCTGCATCATCCAAATTTGGGAGTAGGCTATAAGGAACATTTTTACAAACTGTTCTTAGAGAAACTTCTCTAAGATAAATTGTATTATGATTGCAAGGATGGAGGATGAGTTTGCCAACAAGCAGTCAATCTTATATTAACTAAGCTTGACAGAATAAGATTCATTTCACAGAGCATCACATTTCATAGAGCAGATTCAGAATAGTATTAGTATTGATCACAATAACTAAAGGACAGAGAACATGATGTGAGGTGCTTTGAAAACACTGGCCTTGGTTTAAATACAGAGAGAAGCTTTACTCAGGACATCAACAAATCGAAGGGAAATGAGTCTCTGGCCTAGGACTGCTTTAGTTTTTTTGATCATTGTTATTTAAACTGACCTTGGATCTCAGATCCCGTTCTAAACCCCTTCATCCAAAGATCCCGACCATCTGTTATATCTCCTCAGTTGTGTTGCCTAACCAGTGGAGAGAGGATAATATTTGTGGGAAGACTGTATGTTCTGTTTTTCCCTTGTGTTTGCCTGAGTTCTCGTTTGTTAATCATTCTGTTCGGGTGTTTTGTATTGTTAACGATTTCTCCCAGTGTTTATAAGTCCTGTGTTCTTTCAATTCCATGTCCAATCGCAATTTATATTAGTTGTTGAGTTCCTTTTTCTCCTGTGTATCTCCTGCGCGTTTGTAATTCAAGTCTATTCTCAGTATTCTCCGTCTTCGTGAGCTTTATACAAAGCAACACATTACAGTTCGTCTCCACTCACTTTTTCCAGCCACATGACTCTGTCAGTCTGAAAAGAGTTTCCTCCATGGAGAACCGACAACAGTACCAGCTTCTAGAAAAAATTCTCCAGCGAGCATCTGGTTGGGGGGGGGGGGGGGGGGTGGTACAGATGAAAGGGAAGTTTAGAGTACAGTGAGATGTATTCCATGTAGCAAACGTTTAAAAGAAAAGAAAAAAAATCACATGCTTTGGAGTCCAGCTGGACTGAACATGAACAGCCTGAGAGAACAACTATGTTTATGTACCAAGAAGAAGCATTTCCCCAAACATTAGTGTTTTCAGCTCAGGCATTGTATGGCCTTTCTGCGTCTTTCCTTCCTATTGTGCACCAGCACACACAACCACAGCATTAAATGAAGAACTAAGGATACGTTTGCACACGACAACCATATGCTTAAAACTGAGAAATTTTTCCTTTGAGTTTTACGCGTAAAGACGACACCATTGTCAAAACGATCCTCATTCACACGGATCCGCGAAAACTACTAAAAACGCTGAATTCTGAAGACAGGCCATTAGATGCCGATGAAACACTATAGACTGAACACGTAATATGCATGTGCATGACGTCACTGTTTTCAAAAACTTAAAAAGCATAAAAAGTTTTACATTTTTAGTTGAAAACGGTGTTGTGTAAACAGCCCCTAAAGCCCACATCTTGTTGGTCTATAGAGATCGAGGAGTTATGTCACGATCGTTTCACTCCGCGTTGCATTTCGGGAAGGTGTCGCAATATTAGAAGGATACGCTATCCGTTACCATGGTTACTTCGACAGTGAGACCAAGAGAAAAAGTTACATTTTATTTAACACAAACAAACAAAATTAATACTCTACTAGTAAATTAAAGTTGATGAATTAGTTATAGATATTAGTTAAAGCGAAATGTTTCAAAAAGTCACTTTTTTCAATGATGTACGACTCGCATTGACAGGGGAATATCCAATCTGTCCGCTTACACGGCAGGGGCACGCATTTAGCAATTTACAGGTTTGTGGGTTTGTAAGTCTTGCACCCAGCCGCAGCAAAATTGTTCATAAGCTTCTAATGACTTAAAGCTTCTGAACTCTTGCATTGTGTAGAGGCACTGATACCATAAACCAGGCAATTGACTGTCAGGGTATGTCCATGTCCATTCTGTAGCTGGCAGGTCATACAGTCCATGTTGTCAAGCAGTTCCTCTAAATAACGCTGCATGGCATTGTTTTTTAGTCTCTCCAAACAGAGCCCCTTTCCTTTCGCTTCCTCTTTCTCCATTTATTCCTAAGAAACTGTGCCATATCGCAAAAATGCAAACAAATATCAAGCTGCTGCTATTTCTCTCTGTCTCATTGTCGAAGTAAACATGGCAACAGATAGCGAAACGACTTCCCGAAATGCAACGTGGAGTGAAAACACGTAACGTCACCTTCTCATTCACTATTTGGTCACATAAAAAGCAGGACACACACAAATTTATGTGAAGTCTTCGCTTCAACAGGGTACATCATGAAGAAAGTACATTCGTACATTCACAAGAAGTATTATGTTAATTGTTCAGACTAGGTCCTTTTAAGAGTATTTAGTTACCAAGAGATGATGAATAGGTCATTACAGAGCTCATTAATCACTCAGCCCATCAGCAGTCAGATGATCAAGTGTCAATCACCTGTGCCTTCCACACCAGACAATGCCTGCTTCTGTCCCAGCATCACCCCTGGTTCAGGATGTCAGAATCAATATGTTAAACTCACTTACGATTAGCTTTTACTAAACACACTAACTCACACACTGAATTCACATGAAATGAGGAGTTCATGCAGTGAGGAACACTGTGACCAAATTTAGCTGAGGGGCACGAGAGGACTGAAGGTATTTCAGCTTTCCATTTGTCTCCAAAAGGCCATACAGCCGGAATAAGACAGGTTAGGGGGCAAAAAAGCCAGATAGCCAGCAATACCTGATTGTTGGTAAATGACATGATGCTCATTGTTTGTCCAGATCTGTTCATTATTCAGAAAACATGCAACAACATTGATATATCTTGCTCCAGTGCCATTGGTATAGAAAGGTCCCTTATGTGTTGACCGAAGACTAACTGCAATGGATTCAATCTTCAGCTGCTGGAAGAGAAACAAATTAGCTCTGTGAGGTCTCATCTTCTTCCTCTTTATGTGACATATTCATGGTTTCACTTGGAGGTCAATGCATCAACGACTGCAGTCAAACAGCGGACACTGCTGCATATCATGTAAACAAATCCAGTTTGGAACTCGATCACGGGCCTTAGGGGGTCTTTGAACATCAGCACCTAGTGCACAATATGAGAAACTTCTACTAGGTTTTGTTTCACGTGTTTTCCATGTCATAATGAGTAACTATAACAGAATAAACACAACAGCTTCACTTCACAGCCTTTCTGAATCCCATTTCAGACATTTAAAGGGGTTGTCAGATGTAAAATTCACTTTTACATTGTGTTTGCATTTAAATGTGTCTTTGCAGTGTGTGGACACCACCCCCATAAAATGAAAAAAATCCATTCACTCCTTTTTTTAATCCTCAAAAAGCCTAAACACTCTCAAAAATCAAGCCGTTTGGATTTTCTGAGCAATATGATGTCATATTGCTCATGCTCCGCCCACGACCCCTGAAGGACTGTCCCATATTAGCATATTTCCCTCAGCCATTCGTATACTTTCTGCCGAGCAGGTTGCCATGGCAGCACTTTACGTGTCTCATGTCGACACGCCCCACGGAAGAGAGGGGTGGGGTGAGCAGTTGCTTGTTAACATTTAAAGAGACAAGCACCGAAACGGGTCGCTGTGAACAGAGCTATTTTTGAGGAGGTAAAAAGGGTGTTGTTTTTATGTTACAAACTTTACATGAAGACCCTAAAGAATAATACCAACTTGTGGAAAATGGGCATCCGATGACCCCTTTAAGGGGAGTCCACAGGACATCCAGTCTATTGTCCAGCTCGGCTTCCCTCTGATCTCTATAAATTAGTGCTGCTGTATGACAAAAAAACCTTTAAGACAAGGCTGGACAATTGAGTCTGAGGCAAAAAAATAATATCATCATAAAATCAAAGGCCTGTGAGCTTAATAATGTTTGACAAGAAGGTCAATGGTTGCAGTAAAGCTTTATCAAAGGCTCTGCTGTTCACAAATGTGATCTCGTTTTTTTTTATTATGGCAGCCAAGATCCACAATCTATCATATTTCCCCTAAAGAAATCACTGAAAGTAGGGGAAGAAGTCCCACTGCTCCCAACACTCACACATAAACCCACATACACATAACTCACATTACTGTAGGCGTCTATAACAAAGCATTACAGCTCAGATAAAGGCCCGTTCACACTAAGGACGATAACTATAACAATAACGATAAAGCTTCTATCTTTTTGAACGGGGAAATATCAAATTCTCCAAAACTGTTCGCCAAGCTTACAATTAAATTTCATTTTTGAAATCACCAATGAAATCTAACAACAACTGTCTCATACATTTAGTTTATAAATGCTCGAATTATGACAGAAAATCTTATGCGCATGCGCAGTGGAAGTGTGTCTGACTGTTTCTATAGGAACCGGAGCTTCTAACAGCTGCTGCAGTGACACGATGACTTTACTAATCTGCCATTGGCTCTTATTTAGAGGATGGGACTTATTCCGCCATATTGAGTGATGCACTTTTACCCATTCAGAACAATAAGAGAGACTCGTATTGTGTAACTCTAGTCTTTGGTACTTATAATAAACACTGTTATCATGCATTGGTGTGGATGCTTAGTTATCTTTATAATTATTGTTCTTGGTGTTAATGGGCCTTAAGCCTCATATTGTTTATACTGTACAAGTGTTATATTAATTCTTCATTCAATAGAATTTGTAATAATTTTTGTTTTAAAAAGACATTTCTCCAAACAAATGACGTTCTGTCATCACACACACACACACACACACACACACACACACACACACACACACACACACACACACACACACACACACACACACACACACACACACACACACACACACTTATATATATGGTGGTTGAGGAGATTCCCCGTTCCATGTAAAGCGCTTTGAGTACCCAGAAAAGCGCTATATAAATATAACAAATTATTATTATATAGTTTTAAGAATGTTTGAGTCACAACAGGCAACACTGAACCCCAATGACTTTCATTATATGGACAAAAAACAGACATTTTTCAGAATATCTTCTGTGTTCCGCAGAAGAAAGTCAGTCATACAGGTTTGGCACAACATGAGTAAATGACTGAATTTTAATTTTTGTGTGAACTATTGCTTTAAATGAAAGCAAACTGTGATATAAAATGCGCATTCAAAGAGAGGTAACAATGATCTCTTTTCCAAAATGGCAAAGAATTCCAACATACAGTCTCTAAATCTCGATCCACATCCCTACGGAAAAAGGAAGCCGCCACACATGGATACGAATCAGAATGTCAGACAACATCCTGTATCTGACCAGAACAACAAAAGCTCCCTTAAAATGATTGATATCAATGACCCTGTCACCTGGAACAATCAAGACCTCCATTCCAAAAAGCAAGACAAATGCAACAAACAGGCCATTATAAAGTGAGAGTGCATTTGGAGGCATGCATTAAGAAAACAGCTCTGAGTCAGCCAATTGCCCTAATTCAGAATGGTTTATGTAAAAACAAGCATCCACAAAAAGACTCAAATCCACAAGTATGTGTTTGGATGTTCAGATGTGGGCTGTGTAAAGCTATGTCTGCTGACCCAGTCTGGACAGGTGCGTTTGATTATGCCGGCGTGCTTTAAAGAGGCTCTCGAGGGAGTTTGGTCGTCTTTGAGGAATGCATATGTGTGCCATATACCACTCAATATATGACTTAGACTAAAAAATATTCTAAAAGGGGAAAATCTATATGGACATAAACAATGTCATTAAACATTTTTTTTTACATTTTTTAAGTAAAAAGCAAAAATTCCAACCATCCTATGACTTTTTGTTGCACACCAATCTTAGACAGGATGAGAGGCATCTGTACAACAGCTAAATAATTGGAGATTAATAATAATAATAATAATGTGTTATAGAATGAATATAAAAAATATATATTTAAAAAATATATATTTCTATATATATATATATATATATATATATATATTTCTCTCTCTCTCTCTATATATATATATATATATATATATATATATTGACTGTGCTATCAATTCTTAAAAATCATAATAAAATTATATATAAAATTCATATAAAATAATTAATATAATATAAAATACACACACACACACACACACACACACACACTTTTAAGAACGTCTGAGTCACAACAGGCAACATTATATATATTATATGACTGCAATCAGTTCATTTTCTTCATGCTTGAAAACAAATCTAAAGTCAATCTCTTTTCATACTATCAGTTCATTTTCTTTCTTCATGTCAGACAAAACTGTCTGACTTCTGACATCCTCGTCATTTACATTTCCTCCTTTAAGCTCAAAGAGGTTAATGCACCCGAACAAAGCTGAATATGCCAAAACAATTAAAAACCAAGAAATATATCACCCTTGCTCTGTGATTTCTTTTTTCACAACAAAAATTAGCCACAATGATGAATGAAGCTGCAAATCTGGTCCAGCCATTTAGTCCTCTTTAAAAGCGTCTGATTGTTAACACTGCTGCTTCACACACACACACACACACACACACACACACACACACACACACACACACACCCCGCACAATTACACACGTACAACAACTAAACTAAAATATCTCACTAGTCTGCACCAATTCTGCATTATTATTTTTAGCTAAAGTTGCATCAGAAGCAAACCAGAGTGAAAGCGGAAGGTGAGGGTGTATGAGGAAGACATACTTCTCTTCGTTGCTAATTCAGTCTCCAGACACACTCCCAGAAAACGATGGTATGACTCCATTTCCCCGGCCGAGATGCGGATCAAGGAAAAGGACGCTCCCGTCCCACATACTGAGCAGTGGGATGGGATGCTCTGATAGCGCAGAGAGCCATCCATACTGCAGCACAAACCCAGAATACCCCTGCTCATGCTCAACTACGGCTCTCTGGATGACACACTAGCTGTGTGTGGCTTCTGCGTAAGTAGTGTGAATTGTAAGAACAGAGAAACGCAAGAACAGATCAGAATAAGTGGTCAGATGCGTTGCGGTCTCTGGATTAAGAGAACTATTTTAGTTCTCCTGTGGCGGATATACTTACACACACACACACACACACACACACACACACACACACCTCCACCTGAGAGCACAGTCTCTCCCTCAGGGCTGTCACTACACAATATCCTAACACACACACACACACACACATTGTGTTTTCATGTTTTATGGGGTATTTCCATAGACATGATGATTTTTATACTGTACAAACTGTATATTCTATTCCCTTACACTAACCCTACCCATCACAGAAAACTCTCTGCATTTTTACATTTTCAATTAGTATGATTTATAAGCTGTTTTCCTCACGGCGACCAAAAAATGTCCCCATAATGTAGGGTTTACCAGGCCACACACACACACACACACACACACACATACACACACACACACACACACACACACACACACACACACTTTAACTCAGCTGTCTAAACAAGAACATACCATAGGCTTCTAAAGCGTCAGAAACGTGGAAATATCTTTGTATCTTTGTATTGTATCTTTACAATAGCTTGTCACTTATCTTCCTGTATAAGCAAAGATGTCCATTTAAGGCTACCGCTCCAGTGACAAGCTGTTGTATCCATAAATGTACCATTTACACACTTTTCTGAGAGTGCATTGTGGCTAATTTTAATTGTGCATTTTTAGAATTAAATAAATTAGAAAAAAATATATTTAAAATATTAATTTGTCATTTTTGCCAGATTTAGCGGATGTCTAGACAACATTTTTCAACGTTTTTAGTGGAAAATCTTACTGATATGTGATTAGCAGTGCATACTCATTCTCTTCTGCATAGTAATAATTCATTCAGTCCCAAGAGACTTTCTGCAGCAAACAGCACTATTGGTTGAGTGTGTGTGCCCCATTCTAGTGTGTGTTGTTCTTAAATGAGCTCTCAGTGAGGCACTACAACGTTCTGTTTTACACAGAACACAAAAAGAAATAATGACCACTCTTTTCCACATAACTGCGGCTGTCAAGCTCTAAAACAATGAAAAGCATTATATAAGAATCATAGAGGTTAAGCACCCTATAGTTCTCCTTGAAGAGTTCATGAGAATCCATAAGAGAAGAAGAGATTCATGAATTTCCTCATTTGTAAGTCGGTTTGGATAAAAGCATCTGCTAAATGAATAAATGTAATGAATCATTCTTTTGAGTCACTTTTCAATCAATCAGTTTATCTTGTTTACAAAATTGATCTGAATGATTCGTTCATGAATTTGACCGATCTGGTTCTCAAGTTCAATTCACGGATTCAGTCATTTCATCACAGCAACTAACATCTCTGAAGGAGAAGATTATAATTAAAGTATATCTTATTGAAATAAGTACTAGAACCTGATATTTAATAGGTACTAGTATCTAATGAACAACTACTAGTATATAAAAAAAACATGTAGTCACAATTGGTATACATAGTCAAAACTTGATATCTGAATGACAGATTCCCATAGAAGTTAATGGCAAAAATTTGAAATATATATAAGTAAAAAAAAAATCCCTTACATTTTGGTCTGTTACTTACACAATCGTGTGGTTTTAAAAAACTAGAGACGCATGGACCACTTTAAAATACTTTTTTGTTGTTGTGATTTTGGAGCTTGACATCCATAATATGGACATAGGATATTCTTCAAAATTCATGTTTGTTTTCCACATAACACATAAAGTCTGTTTGTAAAGACATAAATGATTGAATTTTCGTCCTCAAGTGACCATTGGGACATTCACCCCCTTGACCTCGCTCAACTATCTTAAGAAAGAGAACTGTATCTGACTAAACAAAAACTCCACAGCAGGATTATGAAGAAGTAAAACCGTTCAGAATCACTGGAATAATTACTGGCGCATTTTGCTGGTCACATTGCTGTGTGTCTAATCATTATTAAGCCCATAAACCTCTTTTTTTTTTTTTTTCCAGAAACACCTCACAACACCCAACCAAAGCCAACAGAGCTGTAACTCTCAAGGAATGACACAAATGTGTATGATTCCCGAAATATAAACAAAGAGAAACCCAAAACATGCACATTCTTCCTCTGCCACAAAAACTCTTTAAATCGTCTTGAAAAGTTTGACTCACACATAACTGAACCCATTGTGCCAAAGGTCCCGCGCTGCGCAAGAGGTCCCAAGAGCCGAAGTGACCCACAAACTCCCTCGCTCCTTCAGGTCGTGTCTCACTCCTGAGAGTCTAACAAGATGTTACCAGAGGAGCATGTGCATCTGAAACGCAGGTAACACACTGACATGCTTTCAACAAATATCTTTGAGAATGCAAGAAGTGCCAGTAGTTTCCTCTTCCTCTCTCTCCTAGCGAGATATTCATCACTGCACAGCGCTCTGTGGTTAAAGGACGTCAGGAAGAACTTCTCACAAACACACAGATTCCTTTTCCCCTCTCCAACCCAAAACAGAGCCCGCTCCACACACACAAACACACACACACACGCACACAAACCCCTCCCCGCAACCCTCACACATGAGACGGCATCATGTGGCGCAGACTGTTAAATCAAAGTTGGAGGACCGCACTTTTTTCAGTCCCTTTGACAGTGGAAAACGGATTTAATATGCTAAATTAAGAAGCAAAAAGCGGGAAATAAACCCAAACAGTGTTTTCATGGATGTTTGAGCGCACACTTGTAGGTGTGCTAATGTTTCATGGATAACTTCTTCAGACATTCCTGTGGATGGAAACCTTTGTGCTTGTAAAATATGTCACTCTTTTACTCTGGAGCCGTCTGGGTCTCTTCCTAACGCACTCAAAAACAAGCGTATATGGAATGTCCATAAATTGAGAATAAAAGCGTTCGCTTTTCGGAAGAGTACTGTGCAGAACGGGAACATCCTAGAACTGCCTGAAAACTCTCATTAGGGATGTTTGGTGCAAGGGGGTCAGTGGAAAAGAGAAAATAGTGTAAGATTTGTTTTTTTTGTTTTTTTTTATTATTAGACATTATGACATTCATAATTACTTTATTCTATTCACTTGCCATCATTTTTATATTAATAAATACATAAATAATAAATATATTTTATATTATGGTATTCTAAATCGTGGGATGAATCATTCATTTTATTCTATTGACTTGACAGTTTTGTTTTTATTTTATTATTATAAACAAATTAACCAAATCTGACATTATGGCATTATAAATACTCATCAGAAATCATAATATACTTTTTTTATTTTATTTTATTGAGTTGTCATAGTTTGTTATTTATATTATAAATTATATTATATTATTTGACATTATGGCATTAATAATTAATTTATTCTTTGACAATGTAATTTTTATAATAAAAAAAATTAATACATTTTATATTATGGTATTCTAAATACTCGTTGGAAATGGTGGGATTAATCATAAATTTTATTTTATTGACATGACAGTTTTGTTTTAATATTTTTAATTATTATTATTATAAACAAACAAGCCAAATGTTACATTATGGCATTATAAATGCTCATCGGATGGAAATCATGATATTATTTTAAAATTGTATTTTATTGACTTGCCATAGTTTTTTTTAATATTATTATTATTAACGTTAAACAGACTGACTGACCGATCGATTATATATTCAACCCATATCCATTATTCATTTTTATAAAATGAAACGAGCTATATAATTTGGTTATGGGCCTAACAGTCCAGCATTCCTAAAACACTGCAATAATGGTTAAAAAGCAAGTTCTTTCATAAATACTCGAAATTCCCTAAAAGTGTGCATTTTCTGACACACACATGATCTTAGATTGAAGGAGAGACCCAAGCCCTGTCTATGGACCCTATAACTGCAACATAAAACATCTCAGAACACTTTAGCAAACAAAGAGCAACACACTGCAACCACCCAGAACACACCAAAAATCTAATATTACCTACTAAGGCATGAACTTCCAATCTGAAACCATTAGTCCTTACAGTATGAGACAAAACCAACAGATGTAGAAGGTGTGTTGAGAATGTGTCTCTGGCTTCAGATTATGACACTAGTGTGTGCTTGCAGATAATCTCAGTTTCTGCTGCTGTAATCTGATTACTGGACTCTATTTTAAGAGGACCTCAGTGTGTGGTGTATCTACTGTAACATGGATGTCAATACTGTACATGTTAAATCATCGTTCTCACTCTGTAGGGTCCAGCATCGGCGAGAAAGATCGCAAAACGCACTTCAGCACAATGAGAGAGGACGAGTATTTGAATAAAGCTTTGAGGATTGACAATCTAATGGATTCTATTAGCTGAGTGAGAATATAGAATATTGATTTTAACAGTGCAGCTGTTCCAGGGATTGTACAGAGGAGCACAGATGGAAAAGCAGATGGAGGGAGGAGGGAGAGAGGGATGGTGTGGAGGGAAGGAAGTACAATGACCTTCCTATTGTTCACCTTTTGAGCGTCACCGCTCGCTGCTTTTTTAAGTTTTATCGTGAGTCCAAGTCTTTGGAGATACTGTCACGCTGAACAAAGCCAAGTTCAAGGATGTTAGGCTGTTTATAGAATTTTAAGAGTTTATGTCACAACCCTAATGCACTCAGGAACTGCATTTGAAGCACACAAGAACAGACAAAAATGTATTCAATAATTGCTATTTATTGTATTTTATTTTTTATATTTTAGGGATAGAGTTTCTTGAAAAATGTCTAACTTCTGAAGCATAAAATAAGGTTTGGTCTCTTTAAGACAGCTTGTAAGACTTTGATTTACGCATGAAGTTGTATTGAGTTCTCATATTTTACAACCATACCATTCTAAAGTTTAAGGTCAGCGAGATTTTGTAATGTTTTAAAAGATTTCTATTTTCTTTATTCTTTTGAACTTTCTATTTATCAAAGAATCCTGAAAAAAAATTATCGTGGTTTCCACAAAAATATTATGCAGCACAACCGTTTTCAATAATAATAAATTAATCAAATAATAAGAGATAATAATAATAATAAACATGTTTCTTGAGCATCAAATCCGCATATTAGAATGATTTCTGAAGGATCATGTGACACTGAAGACTGGAGAAATGCTGCTGAAAATTCAGCTTTGATCACAGGAATAAATTACATTTTTAAATATAATAAATATAGAAGACAATTATATTTGTATTTCACAGTATTACTTTTTTACTGTTTTTATCAAATAAGTCTTTGTATCAAAAAAAATCTTAAAACCCCTTTTTATAGATAGTGTGCGTGTAAAAAAAAAACTGTAGAACTGCAACCATGCAAAAAAACAGCTTCTGTAAAAATACTGTTATGATATACAATGATATGAATGCATTTTCCAACTGATTTGTATTTAGAAATTCAGACTATGTGTGTGTTCTTAAGCTTGTGGCTGTGGTACTGTGTGTGTGTGTGTGTGTGTGTGTGTGTGTGTGTGTGTGTGTGTGTGTGTGTGTGTGTGTGTGTGTGTGTGTGTGTGTGTGTGTGTGTGTGTGTGTCCCTTTATCCTGATAATTTTTTTTTTTTTTTAACAACTTTTAAGCAGCAGTGGAGTCAGAGTGACTGTCTGATTAAAGTACAGACTCTAAAGGTGAATTCGATCCAGACTTCATTTTTTAAGTCATGAAAAGGTCTTTATGTTTTCATCCGATACCTTTAATACATCTTTTTTTTTACATCACAGCAATTGCAGCAACATGATGTTGTTAACACGTTCTTGTGCGTTTTATAACTTTTTCCACACCAAACCTGTACTACGTTTAGCATCAACATAATAAAATAATAAAAATTGCTAAATTCATCGTCTTTAAAATGTAATAAAAGGGGATAGAGATTAAACACTCCAATGTCTCTAATATTTTTTATACTTACACTCGTTTGAAAGTTTGGGGTGGAAAAGGTTTTTTTTATGTTTTTGAAACAAGTCTCTTATCCTCACCAAGGCTGCTTTAATTGGATCAAAAAACTAATATTGTAAAATAATTACAATTCAAAAAATTTATATTTGAATATATTTTAAAATGTAATTTATTCATTTTCAGCATCATACTCATCCTTCAGAAATCATTTTAATATGCTGATTTGATGCTCTAGAAATATTTCTTAAAATTATAAATGTTGAAAACACTTGATATTTTTGTGGAAACTGATACATTTTTTTCTTTGATTAATAGCAAGTTCATAAGAACAGCATTTACTTAGAAATATAAATATGTTGTAACAGTGAAAGCCTTTATTGTCACCTTTCATCAAAGGAATGCGTCCTTGCAGAATAAAACTTTTTTCATCTTTATCTACTGTATGTATGAAATAACATGTACAATATTTTTTTTTCCTAAAACAACTCAATCAAATCGAAATATGGTCAAAGGTCTCATATAAAAATGAATGACATAAGCTTAATAAGCGAATAAAAGCAAATGCACATTCCTCTCAGGCCAGATCCTGTTATTTTATAGAATGCTCATCTGGCATGTTAAATATTCATGAGCAATGCAATACAGATCCAGAACGGTGCAATACATCACTTTAAAAGGAACATGAGAGTGATGTGATCACAGCTGACCAATCAAAAAGCAGCGGCTCTCGGTGTTTAGTCATCTTGCTGTTAGAGGGCCGGATGGTCACATCTGTGACTCACTCAGAGACGCCGATACTCTGATGGATCACCGGAGATGACACTAATGCATTTACTCTTTTATTAGTATGTTGTTTCCTCCAAACCAAAGGCCTGTTTGAGAGGCCATCCGTACGTTATATATCTTTTTGCAACGTTTTGGATATCCGTAGCTTCCAAAGGGCAGCTCAGAGCAGTGGACCGAAAGCAAACGGTTTAATCATTGTTTAGAAAGCCTGCTGATTTTCAGTCGGCCCGGAAAGCTGAAGCGGTGGTGTGTGTTATAATGCGGATGGGACTGCGTGTTTAAAGCATGGAGTGTCTCCGTGAATCAATATGGCTGAACTGGCCCATCTCAGTTTCCATGGCAATGGCCTGACGTCCCCCAAGGGCTGCAGTGGGGGCGAGCAGTGCCTCTCTCTCTCTCTCTCTCTCTCTCTCTCTCTCTCTCTCTCTCTCATGCGGGACAGCAGGAACAGCAGCATGGCACAATAACCTACTTTACTCACTGGGACGGGGAAGCACATGGATATTTCTGTGCTTTTGATGCCACTGTTTGGAATACACACGCTCTCCGAGAGGAGATGGATTCAAAATATCCAGATTTCCTATTCGGCTAGATTTATACAAGCTGATTTTTAACATAATGCTGTGAATTCCCTCATAAGCTGCATTTATTTTCTTGAATTTTGAAATATATAATTGAATGTTGTATGAGTATGTGATTCTGACACAAATAGTCTCATTAGATGCCACTAATTAGGTGGTAATTCCTTTGCAAAGACATTACCATAACCTTAAAATGAAATTAATTTGCTTTCTTTTTTTTAATATTAATGTTGGTACTTTAGGCAGGTAATCCAGTGCCAAATTTTAAATATGTAAATATATAATATAATATTTAACAATATTAGTATAAGTATAATATTTAAATCTAAAAGTACAAATATGTAAAAATTATATATATATATATATATATATATTCAAATATGCATTTTTCTTTATTTACCTATTTTCTTTATTTTCTTCATTTATTTTCTAGTTTTGCTAAAAAAATAATAAAAAAATTAATTGAACAATGTGATTCCGAAACAAGCCAATTACGCCAGACATTACTGAGCTGGTAGTTCCTATGCAAAGAAATTGCCATAACCTCAAAAAATTAAGTCTTACATTATACAGCTAATAAAACAAACAAAAATCATTTTGTCACTTTGCAACCTAAAATCTGTGCTCTGAATGGCCCATGTTCACAGTCTGCGTTTGATAACATGACATTCAATGGTAAAATAAAAAAAGAGGAGGTTTAAGATCAAGCTTTGTTTCTATCACTATCCATCAGGAAACACCCGCAAACCTCACCTCAAGGTTTCCCCAAAATCCCAGAATTCACGTATTGCCCCTGAACCAGCGGCAGAAAGCTCAAGCACAGCTGTCACACACCCCTATCCTCCTCAGCAGAGAATAATACACTCACCGACATGAGTGAGGACACACTCCACCCTCTGCTGAAGCTCCAGTAGAGACATCTCCTCTTCCTCCTCCAGCCTGCAGAGCATCTCAGGGTGTATATCTCTCCTCTCCTCTCCTCTCCTCTCCCACAAAGACAGCGGCCGCTCCCAGCCCTGGATGGAGATCTCCGACGGAAGACAGCAGAGAGATGAACCCGGCTCTTTTGTTCTACAGTGTGGTGTCGCAGAGGGGCTTTTGTGATGTTAATCGTTCATTCTGAATCTCTGCGCCGGAGTGACGCTGGCTCTATGGCTTCTATCCTGAAGACTGTGTGTCAGGCACCAGGAAGAGAATCAGACGGAGCCTACACCTGCCTTCAGAGACACGGAGATCCTCTCACACAAAACCTGGAACAATGGATTCAGTGGAGTGGAGCCTCTACTGGCATAGTCAAACAGCACACTTTATAAAACGCTTTAGTGATTAAAAACTATTATTATAATATATTTTATTATTATTAACTTATTTATATATTCATACATGTATTATACATAAATGCATAACATAAAATGTATTATTATTATTATTATTACAGCCTGTCAAACAGCATCTCTTTTATGTTTCATTTTTTGAATATTATTCTACATTATATTATATTACATTATACTACTCATTTTTATATTTAACTTATTTATATATTAATAAAACATATTATTCATAGATGCATACAATAAAATGTATTATTATTATTACTACTACTAATACATGCACCCTGTCAAACAGCGTTTCTTGTAAAATGTTTAAAATTTTAAATCTAATATTATTCTACACTATATTATATTACATTAATAACTGTTTATATTTAACTTATTTATATATAAATAGAACATATTATTCATAAATGCATAAAATAAAATGTATTATTATTATTATTATTGTTACTACTACTACTACCGTACATGCATACAGCCATTCAAACAGCATCAATAGTAAAATATTTAAAGAATTTAAAACTAATATTATTCTACATTATATTAGGCTATATTATATGTTTGAGGTATTAATTGAATACATTCATAACTGAGTGGAGCAATATGTAGCATGTAATTATCATACTAAACAATGTAATTGATTTGCATTCCTTTTAAAAAGTATTTTTGTTGCATTGGGCAGGTAATACAGTGATTAATTGTAAATATGTAAATATTTGACTTCTAAACACTTCTGTGTAAATCTGCACCACACAAATGCATTCAATTATTATTATTTTAAAACATAATTAAATACATGGAATGTCATAAATTCCATATATCAAACCATATCTAAACATCATAAATAGCATTTTGTACAACTGTTAAACTCCCCATTAATTTCCCCAATTTTATTTTTCATTTATTTACTTACATTTTGTGGAGGAGCTGTATCCACACATGGCTGAGCTGGGCTCTTTTCCACATTTTGATGTGAGCTAGAAGGGCTGTTATCATCTTACTTGACATTGCCCTTGGGAGCCAGATCCTCTCCTTGGAAACGCTCAGTGATGGGACGCCATCTGTGCTCTTGCCATTACATGTAAACTTATTGTGCGTTTCACTCAAAATATTTGATATATATTTATTTATACAAAATTAATTTCATAAAACTGTTGGAAATCGAAAGGCTAGTTAAGATAAATGTCCAGATAATTGCATAGAGAAAATGTAATAGCCTAATTCAGAGCATGATAAATATTGAACTACTGCTGTTTGACCTGCAGGTGGCGCTGCAGGAACAGTAACAAACCACAGCCATGCATTAAACCTGAACGGCGGCGCCTCCAGCTGGACACACGAGTGTGACATTCGTGTAGAAAACACGCTATTGTAATTTTTTTGAACATATTGTACAAAAATTATTTTTGAGCAATCAATATCGCTGTGGCCGGTCGACTCAAAATAATGCATATGATCAAATAAGACAAATAAGGCCTAATCCTGGCTAAGCCCTGTCAGTGAAACCATTGATTTAGTTCAACCAGATCTGATATTTATATCAAACTACACACTGAATGCTCTTTTGCAGCGTTATGAATTTATACCATGCCGATTGGAGACCAGAAAAATTAGCCAGGTTGAGACGAGGAAGATAAACCGGAAGCTATTTCTATTGTTGTCCGGTTTTGTAAACACAAAAAGCACTCCATCCTTTCTGCAGATCTAACCCACAGAAAATAGCTGCATTGCATTTTATATCTCTTAGCAGTTCATTTATATAAATACATTAAAAGAACGCTCTAACTTGTTTGAGATGTTTAGTATAAAACGATAAAAGAAAGAAACGCTGCTCAGCCATGACGTCCATTTGTAGGCCAACAGAAACTTCCCTCGAGATTTCACGAGAATATCGGTTTAAATTTTATGAGTAAAATAAAGCCTGTGATTTAGCATTACTAGAGCTTTGTCATCACGATCATACCTTAAATGTGAATTTTGAAGCCACCGTTTTTAATAAAATGTTTGTATGATCTAGCAGTCAAGCAGCTTGTGATCGCTAAGCAACTTGTTACTTCATTCATTCGATGCACGATTGAGGTATGATTGTGTAATGTAAAACAAAACGTGAAAGTTCAAGTTCGTGAAAGTGAAAACTTTCTTTTCACAAACTAACACAGAAACTTAAAACTAATCTTTTTTAAAGGAAACCACCCGACCTTTAAAAAAAATATATCTTCCAGGTTTTAGAACTGCAATGAACAGCTTTTTTGAACATAGGCTTTTGCACTCCCCCAGGCAAAATACAAAACAACTTAAATTGATTTACACTGACCTTTTAGTGTTTAACTTGTTTGAGTGCTTCAGTTTTCCTTAAAAAAAAAAAATTATTCATGCCTTAAAATATAGGCTTGAATGTAACCCTACACCCTTGCCTCATTTATGTGGTTCTATGAATATGCAAATTATCCCCGCCTCCACTCACTCACACCAGCTTATAGATCCACTGGTTGATCACATGTTGACGTGATTGGTTACAAGGTTGTGACATCAGAAACACCAGCTATGGTTTGTCTTATATGCAGAGCCGTTAAATGTTTTTCAACGGCTCTGCTTATATGGCGTTCAGATCGGTTCTTTATGACTTTGCAACGACTCAATGAACGTCTCCGTCTGCGTCTGCCACATCACTCGTTCGTGTGGTTGTAAACATTTGGGCTTATTAAACTAACATAAATAATATTTGTAATATTTGCAATGTTTAATTAAATAGAGTTGTAATATTTAGTTTTAGAGTTTCGCTGAAGTTTGATTGACAGGCGATCTGACAGTTAACAGAATTATGAAAACACAATAACAACTCCAACAATACGCTATAAAAACACACAAATATCCTATATATAAATCACAGACGCAGACGTCACGTTATAAGAAAGACGCAAGTGTCACGTTCATTGAGACGAGTGCATGTTGAAAGTCATATTAAAGAACCGATCAGAACGCCGCTGACACACTGCATTGAGCCGTGTCGTACTGTGAATACCATGTTAAATACGTGTTAGCGAAAAAAACAATAAATAACTTCACTGCAACACGTGAATGACGCGTGACGTCTGACTTGACACTTCACTGCCACGTGATTTGCGTGACGTCAGAATAAAAAAAGAATAAAAAGAATTTAAAAAAAGTAAGTTGAGTAAGACGTTCATTGAGACGAGTGCATGTTGCAAAGTTATAATAAAGAACCGATCGGAACGCCATAGTCTTAAAGCATATTAAAAACACCACATCTAACATCAGCTAACTTGCTATAGCTAGCTCTCTGAAAATCACCTACCCTACTTTAATACGTGTGTTCGACTTTATGTTTAGCGACTCTAAAGCAACGTATAAGCACTAAGCTTCCTAGCATGCTTTTTAATGTTGCCAGCAAGTTTATCATGTTCTTAACATGACTTACCAATTGTTATGTTTTAACATATTGCTAGTATGTTTTAGCACATTGCTAGTATGTTTTAGCATATTGCTAGCATGTTTTGGCGCATTGCTAACATGTTTTAACATGGTGCTAGCATGAATGAGCACGTTGCTACAGACATCCCACCTCTCCCGTAAGTTTCAGGAGTCTCCCACATATTGATAAGCTCCCTGATGCCCGCACTTTAGTTTTGCTAACATGTACTAAGCTAGTTGCTAAGCTTGCTAGTGGTAGACATGGTAAATGAAGCTAAAATACTCTATTAGTTATTATATAAAAGCTAACCACTTCAATGTAAGTCTATGATTGTCCATTTAACAAAAACCCAGTCCAATCCGAAAAGATATACTGTAGCAACCCGAGTTGTAGCTTTAAAGCTCTAGGAAGAGATATTGACTAAATTGTGTCTTAGAAGAAGTTTAAATATAGAATTTTAGTATGTTAGCTTTGTCATGTCAACACAAATATAAACCATTACAAAAACACACTTTAGTGTCAGTTTATTTGCAGTTACATTTATTCTGATGAAAATTTCTCACAGTTGTAACGATATATGTTCATTTGAATGAATAATTTAACAAACAACAGTGGCTGTTTTCAGGAAGAAATGCTTATTTTACAGTGAAATCAACAGAACTTTGTACTGGCGACATGTGCATGACATAGATTTGCGTGTTGTAGTTTCGCCAACCAACCTCAAAAATGGCAAAACATTGTAATAACACTGACAGTAACATGAAAACATTCATTTCCCCCCACTTTTTACATATTTAAATCTATCCACACATTGACAAAATACAGAATCACATGTACATGTGTTGATGATTAATGTTAGATTCATCTCAGGTTTGTACATGGTATAATGCCCCTCTTATTCAAAGGAATATTATTGCATTTCTTGTATGATTTTTGTATTATCGGCAGTAATAGTATAATTCGTTCGTTCGAGCGATGAGGTCTCTTTTCTAGGTTTGTAAATGAGTCTTGTAGAGGAGACAGATGCCGTGTAACTCAGAAACATTGTGAAAACAACACTATACAGATATATTATTTGCAACGTTTTAACAAAATATATGTTTACAATTATTTGCATGGTTGAGTGCTACACAAAATGAGAAAGCTTCATAATAACAGTTTTCAAAAATAAAATAAAAAACAGTCAGAACAACCAGTGAATTTATGAATATGGATGTGTTTCATATCAAGAAGTTCAAGAGAAAATGTTAAAACGAGCACAGAGCACTCGGACTGTACGTTTGTGTTTTTAGGGAAATATTACAATAAAATTCACAAAATGGGAAAACTTCATAAAAGTACTTAAAAAAATATTGGTCACTGTTCGTAAGTAGCAAATGTTAACATCAAGTATCTTATTTAGTGGTGTGGAGAACATTTTGACGTAACCGCACAGACATTGAAAAAGCTGACAGAACGGCATTTGCATCTTCCGTCAGAAATTGCTTCTTCCTATTATGATATTTTAACTATGCCCACAAATGAATATTTATCATTTATGCATAATAAAAAAAGAATGCATTTTATACAATAAACATATTCAAGGTTATAAGACAAAGAATTTCAATAGGAACTACAGTCAAAAAAAATATAAAACATACAAAATACACTCTACCTGGTTGAAAACAAAATGAACCTTAATTATTTTTACATTTCTATAGGTGAAACTACAATTGGACCGTTAAACACAACCCAACAATCCTCCTTGTGGGCGGCATCTCCACACCCACACACCCACACCTACGCACACACACACACACACACACACACACACACACACACACACACACACATGCACGCACGCACGCACGCACACACACACACACACACAAAATATGTAAATATAACAAGGTGCCTTAGCACACACAGACCTACAGAAGATAAGCATATAGTGGTGCTTGTAGTGTGGCACGATACTGTGTTTTGAAATACACGAACTCACAAACTCGTCTCTCTATCCAAATCCGTGTCCTTCTCTTTATCACCTCGCTTATGTCCAATGGCACCCACAACTTTTGAGCTGAAGAATAATAGAGAAAGATTTACATAGAAAAAAAGTACAGTCGAAAAGCTGACAAGAAACAGTGAGTCACGCGTTTGTTCTTGGAGCAAAAGAATACGTACAGTTCCTTTTCGAAGTGGAAGTCAATACTGAATCTTGGATTGACGCTACAGGGAACGCAATCCGTGTGACCGGTGTCTGAAGCATGTGTGTGTGGACAAGCGGCAACCTTCTGGTCTCTCTCTTTAATTCAACACGGAAGTGACTTAAACTGCAATTCATCGTTTGCTGTTTTGAGACAAACCTCTCGTGGGGGTGGGCTTAATAGTGATCTACTCTGATTGGATAGTGAGCTTTTGATGGACAGGTGCTCTCATGTAAAGAAAATATATTTTTATTAGTTTCATACGATGTAAGTTTATAAGACTGTATGTAAAACTGTGGAAAAAATAATTTAATAGGCTACTCAAACAAAAGAGTAAACACATCTACAAGCTAATTATACCCGGATGTACAGACGTCACTCAGTGGCGCGCATATTGTAAAGCTCTCGAGGTGATTTGTAGTTATGCAATACGTCGTGCTTTGTTGTATTACTTACTAACAATATGTAACCTATAATTATCTAATTTAATATTATATGAGACCTTCAATCGTCTAATAATCGTCTTCGATCAGTCTGTAGACGAGCATATAATATTAAATTATATAATTATAGGTCAAATATTATTTACATATTGTTAGTAAGTAATACAACAAAGCACAACGTATTGCATAACTACAAATCACCGCGAGAGCTTTCCAATATGCGAGCCACTAAGGGACGTCTGTACATCCGGGTCAGAGAGCACCTGTCCATCAAAAGCTCACTATCCAATCAGATTAGATCACTGTTAAGCCCACCCCCACGAGAGGTTTGTCTCAAAACAGCAAACGAAAAACTGCGAAGCGTAAGCGAAATCTGTGGCAATGTATTCGGAATCCACAATTTGCGAAAACGAATCTTTGAAAAACATTAACAAAAAATGAAGCATATTTGAAGAGCCTGTTAAATTCGTGCGACTGAGTTCATTTTTTTTTTCATTTTAATTGTGTTTTTCTACTTTTGTAATGGAATATTTTTGATAGTTTCTGAAAAAGTTACGTTCAGTTTTATAAAGTTACGTTCAGTTTTATAAAGTTACATTCATTATTATTGACACAATCATAATTCCATACTAGAGACAGGCTCCAAAAGAGAGTCAATCTCATAGACCCCCCCATATTAATATACCCAACTTTACAGCAGAAACAAATATGTTTACAGCCTAGTAAAAAAAATAGTTTTGGTCTATAAAGCTAATTTTGCCCTTCATGACAACTGTGAGGGGGGGGATTTTTTTTTTTTTTTAACTCATCGGTTTAAATTATATTAAGCCGTAAAGTTCTGCATAATTAAGGGGAGCGTGGCCACTTGAGTGACAGGTGGATTGTCGCTGCTTTCAATACTAGCCGTTTGTCTGTTAGCCGTCATGTCACCTCAGCTAATCCCGCCTCTCTGCATATTTTCGGTTATCCGGGGGTGACGCGGTACCAAGATGACGACATCCGGCTCCGCACCATAGCGTCAATCCAAGACGCAGTGTTGAGTTCGAAAGGGAACTTCTCAGGTTACAACTATGGTTCAACTGCGTCTCGTTAACATGCCTCGTGCCTGCCTGCATGTCTCCCTCAGATAAAGAAGTTGATGAAGTACATTGCAGGTACCCTCTTATACTCACGGGCGCTCCCGCTGATGTTATGGACTGTCGTCGGCCAATGAAATTGTCGCGTGAACACACGTGCTTCAGACACAGGTCAGGCTGATGAAGACACAATCCCCTTCTCAGGCAACCAAAGGTTACCTTCGTAACCTGAGACGTTTTATGTGAGCACCTTCCAATGTTATTTTTGTATCATTGAGATACTATTATAATCTTATTAATATTTTGAATTAGATTTCGTTTACATTTTCTATTTTCATTTTAATTTCAGTATTTTTTTTGTTTTGTTAAGTTTTCAAATAAAAGTGTAGTTTTTGAAAAATGTATTTCCATTTTAGTCGTTTTTTTTTAGTACATCAATTTAAATTAAATTAAAATGCGAAATTTTGCATTTGAAACTAGCTGAAATGAAAAAAGTTTAAATGTTTGTATATTTAAGTTTTATATTTTGTATTTTATTTTAAATTTAAAAAAATGTATTTATGGTCTTAATTTTAGTTTTAGTTACAGTTACAATACTAACCCTGGCACCTTTATGATAAAAAATTTGTTACATTATTATAATTTATTAGTGCTGTCAATTATCAAAATAATGAATTATTGTAATTAATAACTAAATATATCATATTATAATTATTTAATTATTACTATTTATTATTTATAAATATGTAGCATTTTATTATTACATTTATAAAATAGATATTAATTAATATTAAACACTAATTCATCTGTTGAAGCATTTTTTGGAAAGAAAAATAAAAGTATAATTATTGTGTTGACAACTCTCGTAATGGAGTGTGCATGTCTATAATCACTCTAGACTTTTTGTTGAACATCCCACATAGGTTTGGTTTATAAATAAATAATATTGTATGTACAGAATTTACTAAGAAACATTACAGAGTTCTACTAGTGACTGAATATTCAGATTCACACTGGACAGAATGAAACAGAGGTCTAATTAAATATCAGACTTAAAAAAAACCCGTTAAATACATTTCGTTAACTGTATGTGTTAACTTTGACAGTCATTATTTGACATGACTATCTGATCCCAGTGAGTTGACCTATCTGAAATCATGCTTTTCCATGCATTTAACATTCTCAACAAATACACACAAACATGCACACAGAGGCTAAAATGCCCAGGAAAAAATAACTTGAATCCCTCAGGATGCCCCTGTTTTTAGATAGATGCCCTTTGTAGAGCCTGGAATTGTTTAATTATCATTATTACACGGCTCTGTGGAATACTTGATTCTGATTGGTCAATAGCGTCATCCAGCGGTAAGTTATTCCCAGATAACAACCGCTCAAAACAGATAACGCAGGCTCATCCGGGTTACTGAAGTCAGCAGTGCTAATACGCCTGCTAGGAACGGTTTTTCTTCGTAGAAGTTTTGTATTTGGTGAGCTAATAGAGTATTAAAACTCAGTCGAATCATTATTTTGTGTAGTTATTTAATTATGCCATCCAGTGCCGTGGACTCGCTCTCTCTTGTTTCATACAAACGCAGCTGCTGCCATTTTGTGACTATTGTGTTGTACACTGTTGGATTATGAGATACAAACAGGTACGAATTTAAAACAGTTTCATCTGAAATCAATATATCTTATACCCATAATTATTTATGTGGCGAAATGCTGTGTAATAAGTGGTATGACTGTATGATACCGTATCTCTTAAATGTCCGTCTAGTTTGTACTTGCTGCGCTAGCAACTGCTCTCTTAAACACCTAATAAAATATTAAACTCAGATCAATATTTCGTGTCTAATTATTTACTTATGTGGCAAGTACCCGTGTAATAAGCAGGATAAAGTACATCCAGCCGGTGGTTCTCTCAAAATAACCCCCTTCAGGCTGATTAAGACCCCGACGCGCATCACCCTGTCAGGGGTTATTTTGAGAGAACCACCGGCTGGATGTACATTATCCCTTACTTAACCTCTAAAAAGGAAGACACAACATTTTTCAGAAAAAGGTTTGAACATTTAGGAAACATGAAACATCGTACCCACAGCACTAGTGTATATACAGTGATCATGCACAGACGGGTTGGGTTGTGTCTTACCTTTGGAAATCAGCATCTGAGACATTAGGAGAGGGAGCTTATGAGTGACAGGGATGAAAAATTCAGTCATGATATGAGCCTGATATTCACACTTCCATTTTTAAGAGAACAGCATGTTTGAGGAGTTCACTGAACAGATTTATTGATAATTGATCATTCCATTTTATTGAGGGGCTCAGACATGACCAAACTCTGCTCTGAGAATGAAAATGTTTCTTATTTGATTTTTAACAGAGTTTTTAAAGGGGTCATGAATTGAGAAATCAAATTTTCCTTCATCTTTTGACATAAGAGGTCATTGTACTATTAAAAAAATAAAAAAAAGTTTCATAACTTAAAACTTCCTCATTAGTCCAAAAACTGCTTTTATTGAAACCAAGCTCGCAAAACAACTCATTTCGGATTTTGACACAGTATGGCGTAATAGTGCGATGAAAGACCGTCTCTACAGAAGATCAACACCTTCTTCTACATCATTGCCTCTTAAGCCCCGCCCACCAATTCACACATGTCATGTAGTAGTAAATACGAGATAGACGCAAACACAGGATTACTCGAGCAACAGAATGATAGAGATGCCTGTGATGACCTCAAAGAACATTAAAAAATCCAGTTCATGACCCCTTTAAAAGTAGGATTTCAGTTCAATGTTCCAAAAGGGGGAATAAAAGCGTGCCGCTACTGAATCGAGAAACTGAAAATGTCCCATGGTACCATAAAATACTGTGTACGTATTTTCATCTATCCTAATGCAATGTTTGCAGATTTGCGGTGAGATTAAAGTGACATGTTTGAATATTGTTATGCATGCCAGGGGATGTTCTGAGGGAATATTAAATTCAAACCTTTTTGAGCTTTGATCTTTGTTGGTGCTGTCAGAGTTGAGGCCTTTCCAGACGTTTCCAAAAGACGTCTTTGTCATTTCATCTGAAATGTTGACCGTGGATGGATCGTCCCTTAATGAATGCAAAGACATTAGCATTTTTAATGACTATTTCTGTTATGTCATATTTTGAAAGAACATTTTGAAAGTTTGTCCTTTAAAAAGAGAGGAGAACATTTTTGTTTGGCTGTTTCTACATTAAATATGTGAAATGAAATTATTTTATTTTTTTTGACAGTATTCTTTGTATATTCCACTGAAAAAATGTTTCCTACAGTAAAAAATAAACAGTACTGTTCAAAAGTTTTGTCTGTAATATTTCTAAAAGAAGTATCTTATGCTCACCAAGGCTGCATTTATTTGATTAAAAATATAGTACAAACGGTAATATTGTGAAATATTATTACAATTTAAAATAAATGTTTATATTTTCTATTTTAAAATTTCATTTATTACTTGAATGTATTTAATGCAAATGTCACATGATCCTTCAGAAATCATTCTTCTATACGGTATAATTTCTTTAAAAAAATCTTAAGGACTAGATTTACTGGTTAGATTATGTAGAAATGGTAACAACAAACGGTTACCAAATTTTACAGTGTACAAACACTGTAAAAACAAATCCCACTTACTTATAATGCCCCTCTAGGGGCACTTGTACAATTCCTTCCTCCTCCATCAAGACACACTGATTCTCCTGAAAAAGTGAGAGAAAGAACATGTTGGTGATCTGTCCTTTTAAGACATTACCTTCAGTGATTGGTCATTGCCAGCCAATAGCGTCGTCACAGGCTGCAACCATTGAATTTGGGGGTGGTACCTCTTGCTGTGCATCTTCCATTTTTTTCTTCTTGCTCTCCGGCATGAGGTCATCAAGCCAGCTGAGATCTCGCTTAGAGAAGAAAAAATCCAACAGCTTACGGATGAACACAAGGGCTAAGACCTGCAAGAAAACACACAGACATTATATGAGACCTTGATGATCATGCATGCACGCATACAGTAATATACACAAACACACACGTCTTACCATCATAGGAAAGACTATGGCGGCTCTGGAGGTTTTGATGACCCAGAGAAGCACCAGGCAGCTGAGCTGGATGATGGTGAACAAGTGAACTTTTCTCAGCGGGACGTGTCTCAGGTAGATAAAATCAGGCTGGTGTTTTGTCGGCATCCCGAACAGTCTCAAACGATCAAAAAACTGAACGACAAACACGAAAACACGGTCAGAACTGTACAATATGACCCTGTATTTGGACACAATGTAGTCTTGTTAACTAAAGCTAAAACTAAAACAATTAAAAAAATGTTTTTGTTAATTGAAATGAAGCTGAAATAAAATATAAATTTTAGATGAAAAACTTAAATAAAAAAAATGTAACAAAAATAAAATTAAACAACTTTAACTTTTACTACTAAAAGTAAACTAAAATAACTAAATACAAATGAAAATAAAACAAAAATTAAATTAAGTTAAATTACGTTAAAAAACTAATACAAATGACAAAAGCACAAAATTACTAAAAATTACTTGAAATGAAAAATGAAAATGTAAAAATAAAAGCTAATTTAAAATATTAATAAATATTATAATAGTATATAAATAATACTAAAATAACACTGGGACTCAAAATATAAAAATATATTAAAACAGTCTTTACTGTGTTTTTTAACAAAGAGCATAAAGGACTTATATAAATAATACTTAAATAACACTGGGACACATAAGTCACACCTACAAATGTCAAAATGAACAACTGTTAGGCACAATATATGACTAGTAATTGCAGTACTTGTATGCCCCTGAGAGACGACGCTCCCATATAGAGGAAAACTCCGTATAACACAGGCATCGGGATATGCTGAGGACAAAAACAAAATAATAACCATTAAAATATAAAATCCCGCAAAAGTTTTCTTATTTATTGCAAGCAAGTTCGTAACTATCATCAGTTGATCAAAGAAGACCACTGACCTTCAGTATGGAGGTCATAAATACTGAGCTGCCCATGAGGACGAATATCATGAGGCCGGTGAAGCGCTGCTCTCTGATGCCCAAGAACTTGGGCTGTTCGCCGGGTGCGGAGCATTCGGACTCCAATTTCAGGCTGTTGACGTGGCTGATTGACAGCACTGTCGCAGCCACGAACCACGGGAGGCCCATGAGAGAGCACACACCCAGCATCACACCCACCACAAACAGGTCCAGATGATACCCACAGCCTTTCTGTGGACGCACACATACACAACGAAAGACAAGTGACATCTCATCAAGAGTTCAAGATTATTTGTTAACCAAAATGGAGCATATTGTGAAGTAGTGACAAACCTTCAGCTTGTGTTCCTTCCTGTTAATAATAACGGCAGTGATTTGTTGGTCCATGAAGATGAGGATGGTGCACAACAGAGCTGGGATGAAGGTCACAATAGTGGTCCACCACGGGTTTGGTCCCAGTGGACTGATGAACCAGCCACGGTCATCTCTGGTTGGCTGTAAGAGGTAATTTGATCAATTACAGATTGATATTCTGAGGATGTGGATTTGTGTGAATATCTACAAATGAAAATGGCACAGTAGTGTAATGCTCCTCTTAAAGACTCACTTTAAACTCATTAGGAACCTGTAGTTTTGGAGAGGGGACCCCCAGAGCGTAGTCGGTCAGAACCATGGTCAGGATGGTGATGAAAACAGCAAAATCACTGATAACAGCCCTCACCTGTTGAGAAACACACACAATTGGAATAATATGAGTCTAAATAAATAAATGTGTTATATGTGTAACTCTGTTGAAATATATTAATTAGAATAAGATATACAAGTTTAACAAATAGAACGTAAGGTTAAAAAGTAAAGATTCATTGATCAGCAATGACGTTATGATTTTGTTCAATGAGAGAAATGCATATTGGGTAATATTCATGGGTTACTGAATACTGCATTTAAAATTTTAAATATTTGTTGGGCAATAATACATGGGAAAATACGTTAAAAGATGCCTGTAAGAGTAGAAAGAAAGAGTTTACAGAAATGTTTTGTGAATTTATTTTATTTCTGGAAGTTTGGTGAATGGGCCATTCACATTTGAGGTCAAAGGGAAAGGAAGTGGTTGGAGAGGTTGGAGGAAGTGAGAAAGATACGCGTGTGGTTTGCGGAAACACGGTTAATGTTAATGAAATGCACCAGTTTAGTCAAAGTGTTCAACAAGGATTCTTACACGAAACTTTAATGGTGATAATTCTGTCTGTGTGAGTGACCTACTCTGCACACGAAGACAGAAATAAGTTTAAGTTAGCCGCTGATCTAGTGTTTAGTGTTTGTGCATGGACTTTTACATGGACTTTTTAGCTCTAACAAGCTAGCGACCAGCGACCTCGATTAGTTAAGCCTGTGTGGAGCTGTGAGACCGACGAGGAACAAAGACCCTGACGGAGCCAGATAGCGTTACCGAGTGGTGGATTTTAGCCAGATCGTCAACCGTAACTCTTCTCTTCATTTTCTCTTCATCGTGAATCCTCTCGTCCTGTCTTCTGCTGGTGACACTTTGATCCGGTGCGCGTGAGATTACATTCACATGGAGTAAAGGTACCATTTTTTAGTTTGGCCTGTGTGGTGCAGCAGCCATTTGATTTGAGGCTACAGTGTACCCGAGCTACATTCAGGCCTGCATCAGTTGAACATCTGAGGGGTATTTCCAATTAATCTAAGGTTTTGCCGGCTATTTTATTTTCTTGGGACATTATGTTTTGAATGTGAATTTGAATGCATTTGTGATCTGAAGTGATTTTTACAGAACATATTTAATTACCCTTTCTAACTCTTTCTACTTTTTCTAAGTAAATCTGTTATATTTTTTTTCTTTATAACAGTTGTGGTTACTGACTTTTTTGATATTTTAAGTTGATTAAGAAAAGAGTATATGTTGGTTTAAATGTGAAAGTGTTTTCAGGATAATAATTCCAAGACATTTCATTTCCGGTCAAAGTGTAATACGGCTTAAATAGTGATTTAAAGGGAAAGAGTATTTCATATTTAGTTAGCAATTGCACATGCACACACACAAGCTAAACACTGATAAGTTTATTAGTGAACCCTCACTTATTTGATTGTATAGATATTTAAAGAACTCACGATAGCCACCTCTCATTATAGTCCCACACGCTAGAGTGGCGCTACATATGAATTATATTATATTATATTATATGTTATATTATGCAACACTTTATTTGACTAATACTTTAATGAGAGTTAGTTGACATGTAGTTGCAAAGTTACTTGTAGTTAGTAGAATGTCTCAAGTGGACCATCTAAATAAAGTGTGACCTTATAATATATATATATATATTTTTTTTTTTTTTTTTCTTTTTTTTTCTTTTTTTTTTCACATATTTAGATTTTTTCACAGATAAATACACAAATACACACACACACATACTTCGACAGTTGTCTGTACTATTCTATATTGAAACACACACACACACACACACACACACACACACACACACACACACACACACACACACACACACACACACACACACACACACACACACACACACACACACACACACACAAGCTTCTTGCCTTGGTAGGAAAGTAACGGCTTGTTTTGAACTCCTTGAGGAAGGAGGACATAGCAACCGTAGAGAAGAAGAGAATGACAGACCAGAAGAGGACGTCAGGTATGTATGGACCGTGATGGCCACAGGCGTTGCCCAGAAACTCACCCCTGTTCTCCACACAGCCCTGAGACACAACATAAGACACAATAATGACATCTGCTTCTGATGAAGAACACAGATAGACACAACATCAAGAAAAAAAAAGGATAAAAATTCATATGCAGTCATGTGTAACTGTGTATCACAAGGATTTGTTTATAGTGGATTAGATTGTGTGTGTGTGTGTGTGTGTGTGTGTGTGTGTGTGTGTGTGTGTGTGTGTGTGTGTGTGTGTGTGTGTGTGTGTGTGTAGGAGCTTAAATATAAACGGAGGGGAACTGAGGTGAAACAGCAGAGGATTTGCTTTTATTAGTCACTGAAATGTATTAACCTATATCTGAGCCAAAGAAATGAGACGCAGTCGTAGACATCTGTGGGAATGTTCGGGATGGTGTGTACTACATACTGTTTTTGAAAGAAAGCCGTATGCAGTGTGTATACCATGAACTGCATGCACATTTTCTGTATGCATCAATGATAAACAACTAGAGCACAGTATATGTGGAACATAATATCACTCTACGATGCACTCTATGACATTTCCTTTTCGAGAGTGATAAATTAAGTACTTTTGTTTTTTAATTCGTACCATAAAATAACCATATTTATATTTGTCCATGACAACAAAACAGTTGTGACAATTTCCAAGATGATATGCTATGGAGGTCATGTAATAATTTAGCATACTACTACTCCATTTAGAACATAGCCATATGGTGCATTCAAATCATGTTAGAAAGATCATATTTACGAGTTGAACGCACAGGAACACCACAGCAAAGTTGTAATTACAAGTGGGAAACTTTTAATTAACAACTTTCTTTAAGCCTAAATTTCAGAGTTGGGGATGTGTCAGTGAGGAAATATGGTGGACATCTGTATTGATGGTAAATGAAGAAATGTTGAAATGAAGGCTATTTTTATTTTTTTTCATTGACAATAAAACTAGTCGCATGTACAAAATGCAATAGTATTTTAGAGTTATGATAAGACATATTACGATTTAATTTGCCTTTGCAAATTGTATAAAAACATACAAAATCTAAAACACCTGATCCGCATTCTTTATTCATCATTTTGTAGAAGTAGATTTAAAAAAAAATATTGCTGAATATTTTCTGCTACTGACTTAAACGTACCTGAACTTGTAATAACGACTTCCCAACTCGTAAACGAACTTCCTAGGAGGACTTGAATGCACCAATAGTCACACTCACCTTGACATCTAGGCCTAACCAGTCTATCTCAGATGCAGTGATGTTTTTTTCCTCCCAGTAATTCAGTGTGGCATTACTGGGTTCTGTAGGCATTGTGCACACACACCTGAAAAACACACACAAATACATCATGATATTTCACATTGATAACTGTATCAACATGTACAGCTGAATCATAACTGTGAACTTGAGGAAGAATGATATGTGTGTGTACTCACGAGTACTGAGTGAGCTGGTTGAGGTTGTTGTGCATGTTGAAAGGGTATGTCTCTCCAAGATGAATGAGTTTCTCCAGAGCTTCATAGATAAAGATGATGCAGATTAGGGAAGCGAAGGCTTCCTCTGTGAATCGTGTAATGTAACACACCAGAGAGCTGGCGTCTGTGGCCACCAGCAAAAGACAGAAAAAGGCCGTCCACAGACCGATACACACGCGTAACGAGAGGTAGGACAAACCATACTCTCTGGGGAGAAAGACACAGATACAAATTAAATTGACTTGAATCAATTTATACTTTCAAAAAAATTGTCCTACAATGAAAATGACTCTTATAAACTCACTTAATAATAACGGAACTTCCCTGTGTGATATTTTAGCTCATAAAAAATAAATTATTATTGTAGTCACTAATCACCCACAATCCATGAAAATGTATTATTATTTTTTTGTAATATCATTATGAATTAATACATTTTGATTTGTGAGAAAGTACTTTATATTAGCACTTTTTTTAAATTGCTAATATAACTTTTTGGTAACACTTTACAATAAGGTTCAGTAGTTAACATTAGTTAACTACATTAGTTAGCATGAACTAATAACGAAATGCACTTATAAAGCATTTATTAATCTTTGTTAATGTTAATTTCAACATTTACTAAAACTTTATTGAAATCTTGTTAACATTATTTAATGCACTGTGAACTAACATGAACTAACAATGAACAGCTTTATTTTTATTAATTAACGTTTACAAAGATGAACAAATACAGTAACAAAAATATTGCTCATGGTTAGTTCATGTTAGTTAATATATTAACTAATGTTTACTAATGAACCTTATTGTAAAGTGTTCCAACTTTTTTTAAATAAAATTTTTAAGTTAGTTGGGAAAAAATTAAACATTTAGACAGACAGACAAACAGACAGACAGATGATAGATCGATCTATAGATAGATAGATAGATAGATAGATAGATAGATAGATAGATAGATAGAAAAAAATTTAATTGCAAAAATACAATTTATTTAACACTGAATTTTTTTTACATTCCAGCAGATATTATTTAAAGCACAATATAACTTAAAATAAATAAATTAGTAAAATAAAAAAAATATTTTTATTTGGCCATCTTTGAAGCCCCCCTTCTTGAATAGCCTATGTTAGGCCTATAACTGACTGCTGAAAGAATAAAAAAGTGCATTGAAAAGTGCAAACAAAAAATGTGGATGAATCCACAACAAATGACTAACTGTCCTAGACATAATCCTACTTTTGCAGTTCACATACACTTTATCGTGGGCGTTGACAGGTTTGCATGGATTGCCTGGATCATTTGGGTTTCAATACAGCGCGCGCTCTCCGTGGCGATTAGCAGATAAGGAGTTGCCATGAGAATGACTGACATCTCTCTCTTTTCATACAGATTACATAAACAGAGAATATTTGTTTTCGTTTTGAATTAGATCATTTAAAAGTAGACAATTAAATGATTATAAAGATATGCCTTTGCCTCTGTGACTAGTATTGGCTGAGTTTCGTTTAAGTTTAGAGACGTGCTCCAGAAAAAAAGTTCACGGAGACAGAGGCAGAAAGCAGATCCTGTTTATTTTCTTTATTTTACAAAAGGACCGTTTTGTTTCGATTGTAAGTGGACACAAGTAGACATTTAACAGTTTATTTTTTCATATTTCTTAAGTCTGCATTTAAGTGACCATAAATGACGGAGTATTTAAGTCTATTTTGCTGCTATGTGAAAAAATTCCAGCAAAACGCGGCGGCGCGTTTGTCAACTAGAGGGTTAAAAGACGCTTTAGTGCTGCAAGTAAGGGTACAATGTCTGCCACAGACGCATCAGATGAGCTTCTCTTTTGTTATCTGCTCAAAGGGGGCATGTTGGCACGCCTCTCACTCTAGGCTGGTTACTATTTGATCGCGTCATCAAAAACCTCATTGTTCAGTCAAATTTATTCGGTCTTTTTACTTATTCTTATTTAATCATTTCGGTTGCCGAACATTCGGTGCATCCCCAATAGATAGATAGATAGATAGATAGATAGATAGATAGATAGATAGATAGATAGATAAACAACACTATCAGCACAACAATTAGTTTTTAGGGAATTCCCCCATTAATCAGACATTGAAATACTTTTAAATGCTTATTGTAAATGAATCTAAGGAGCCTCACTTGCAGAATTTGAAGAGGATTTTCTCAAAGACCAAGACAGGTCCCGTGCTGCCCAGGATAGTGAGGGGCTGCCCAGCAACCAAAGAGTACGCTATACCCGTCATAGAGGCTCCAAACAGAGACTCTATCGCACTCTAAGAGAGAAATGGGAAGAATATATCATCAGTCACAGCATAATTAATCGATATACAGTACATGATATAAATGTACTTATGTGTTCTTACTATGCGTCCTTCTGTAGCTTCTCCCAGGAGACCTCCGAAGGTGATCACTGGAGACATGCAGGCGCAGTACAGGAAGAGGAAGGAGGCGAGACACTGCAAACTTATGGCATCTGTGTAATCTGACAGGTAGTGAGGAGCCTTACGCTTGATGTCCAGAAATAAGCCACCAAATAACCTGTAGATATAATTAAAAGACATCATCTGGGATCTGGGTCTGTCTCAGACATAGGGATTGACAGAATTTATGAACACAAAAAGATATGGACTGTACATATTCACAGGTTACTCACCTCCCTGTGCGCTCTAGCTCTGGTCCTCCGTGGCCTCCGTGCTCCTCATTCTCCCCCAGATCAGCCCCTCCATTGGCCAGAGGAGGAACCTTCCGCTTCTCCTGCCAGATTTAGACATAAACCAACATTACCACTGATTTCAGACTGGAGATAAGAATATTAACTATTCCAGCTAGTGATGCACTGAAATGAATTTATTACCAAAACCGAAATTAAAGTTTTCATTCAGTTTAAAACCGAAAATAACATTTATTTAATAATCAGTTAAGTAATTAAATGGAATCAACACTCAATTAAAAACTAAGTTTGATATTAACATTTAAATTGCACACAAGGCAGTTTTATATCAACTTTTAAAGTTAAGATTATGTTTCTACTCCAATTCTTTGTTGAAATATAAACTTTAAAACAGTGGCTGTAATAAAAATGTATTTGCATGCGTTTTATTTAAACATACAATAAAAAAATGTAAAGTAAAAATATAATAAGTATGCAATACATTGCATATGTTTAGCAAAATGCTTCTCTCTAGAGTTGACTAACTGCTATGGCTAACTACAGTAGCTGACTAATGAGCTTTCCTGAGGTAAATGTAACTTTATGTGACATATTGTTTACAATCTGATTGAGTGATTACATGAGACATGGTGATACATTTCAGTAGGTGTCTTTCAACATTCCCTCTGATGTTCATTCATGTTTATTTTGTACTATAACAATTAGTAAAGATGAAAAGAATCATCGGTTCACACATACTCCGCACTGACGCTGAATGCTGAATTGGTATTCTTCCCAATAATTTTGGCTCTCCGAAAACCGAAAATTAATTTTTGGCTGGAATATTTTCAGTTGTCGAAATTACAGGGCATCACTAATTCCAGAATCAGATCTGTGAGGAATTAGCGCATTGAGTTTGAGAACTGGGTTACCTGTGAGGGTACGTTTTTGGGCGGCTCTATTCTGATGGTGGGATCCCACTCGCCTGGGGGCAGCACAGTCACCTGATCCAAAAACTCATCGATTCCTGCCACAAGGTCAGAACGATCCTTTGCTTTATAAGCCACATCATGAAACACCTGAAAAAGAGACGTTCATGTGAAATTAGCACACATACAGTAATAGCCAGTTCCCTATAGTATATAATCTTGAACAGAAATAAACAGTAACTAGTTATTGCCCATAACACTAACCTCGTCTGTCATGAGGGTGGCGATGGAACGGCCAATCTCGTGGTACTGAGGCCCTTTCCCCATCGGCCCCAGGAGAATGAAGAGAAACCTGCACAACGACAAAGGAAATAGGAGTGAACTCGGAGGCACACCACTCTGCAAAATGAACTTGAATGATTAAGACATTTTATGTGTTTTTCTGCAGAGATTTTGCACAACTCTGCTCTTACCTGGTGGTGATGGGAACCTCTGCCAGGCCGTTGAGCAGCACAGCGGGAGACAGACGGATGAAGGCCACCACAGGTTTCTCCAGAAACTCTAGCTCCCCCACTAGGATGTTGGATGCCTCAGCCCCCGGTGGGATTTTCTTCATGAAGTGGAGGTCTATCTGCAGACACAAAAACATGCTTCCTCAACAACACAACTTTTTTTTAAACCATCAACACTGACACTATCATGGTATTAAAATTGTTGGTATGAACCTTTATCTGTTGATAAAGCATGCTTATAAAGCACAGTGTTGCCCCTAAATCTACCAACCTTTTTAGTTATCATTATTTAAATTATGTAATTAAATTTATTTGTTGCACTACCAATCAAAGGTCTGATGTTTTTGAAAGAAGTATGCTTATGCTCATCAAGGCTGCATTTATTGATCAAAAATACAGTAAAAACTGTAATATTGAGAAATATTATTACAATTTAAAATAAATGTCTTCTATTTTAATGAATTTTCAAATGTAATTTATTCTTGTGATGGCAAAGCTGAATTTTCAACAGCCATTCCTCCAGTCTTTAAAGGTCCAGTGTGTAATATTTCTGTGGATCTATTGACAGAAATGCAATATAAGATCCATAACTATATGTTTAGTGGTGTATAAAGACCTTAATTAATGACCTGTTAAGTTTGTATTACCTTAGAATGAGTCATTTATATCTACATAGGCGCAGGAATCCCCTTCTATGAAGGTTGCCATATTGTGACGTCATGTTTCTACCGTAGCCGACAGCGAACACACAGCGCTACAGAGTGTGTTTCGTCACTACCTTGAAAGAGAAGCAGCGGAAAGCTAGAAGCCAGATAGACACCGTGAGTAGAGACTTTCCCTTGTCAGTGGTGTAAAATATGTAGTTGGATTGTTTCATGTAACTTAGTTATTCTCTATCGCTGTGTTATGGCTTTGCTATGTGGGAATAAATGTGCTGGTTACGTTCATGAGACAGCTGAGTACTCTTTTCATTGACCGTAAAACAGTATGTTAAAGGAATCTCCAACCCGTCGATCGCGACAAGTCGATCTTGGAAGCATTTTAAGTCGTTCGCGAAGAGTTTTCAAAATCAGAGAAAAAAAGCCTATTGTGTGTAGTAAATGGTGTCTAAGGGATGCGGAGGCGCACGCGCTGTTACAATCATGTCATTTTTGCCATGTGCACCTTTGGGCTCATGCGGACGCGTCGAGTTTAAACAAGGCTTTACGCTTTAACCAGCTCAGCCACAGTAACAGCTCATATTAGCCAGCTAAACTTTTACTACCCTGTTAGAAAAAAAATAGTTGCATAGTTTCATGTGGTTCTTCTCCCTCGCTGTATTATGGGTTTGCTATGTGGGGAGAAATGTGCTGGTTACGTTTGTGAGACAATCAGCTGATTACTATTATTATATTATATATTAAGACCCTCACCTGACTATGGCTTTGTAAACTTTATCCATGATGTGGTTTATAATGGACTGTGGTACAGAAACAGTGACAATGTTACACACTCTCGTCTTACTCTGGCTATTCTCTACTGTCTCAGTCGACAATGTGTTTGTCCCGTTTTAGCCACCGTAGCTTCTTCGAAAGGGAGGGGTGAGCAGTGGGCGGAGCCATTAGTGCAACTCGCAACCGAACCGCTAGATGTCGCTAAAAATCACACACTGCACCTTTAACGTCATATGCTTCAGAAATTACAATATGATGATTTGGTGCTCAAGAAACATTTCTTATTATTATCAATGTTGAAAACAGCTGCAAAATATTTTTTGTAGAAACCATGATGCATTTTTTTCAGAATTATTTGATAATAAGAATGTTTAAAATAACAGCATTTATTTGAAATAGAAAACTTTTGTAACAATGTATAAGTCTTTACTGTAACTATTGATCAATTTAATGAATCCTTGCTGAACAATTCCTTTAAAAAATCTTACTGACACCAAACTTTTGAATGGATAACAAACATATTTGTATGTTTAAGTTCTGGAGTAAGATGTGATTCTTACTTTGCTGAAGTCAACAGCACTGTTCTCACGACTGCCATCCCCACGTCCCTCTGTAGTGGTGGGCTGAGCCTGAGAAGACACCATCTGACCTGGAAGCAGTGCAGCAAACACACAAAACAGAGGAAATATATAACAGACTATCATTTAAAAACAGATTTGATTGTTAAGAAGAAAGACAGTAATGTTAAGGTCATAGAGAGATTAAGACCTAAGCACACTAACCTGGTTAAAATATTTGTAAGAAACAGATTAAGGAAGTCAATTACAAACCTCCTAGCATTGTCTAAATCTAAATCAAATTTAAAACCTGAATCTAGAAGCAGTGAAGGAACAATTAGATGAGGTTGGATATCTAATAGTCAACTACAAATCGCAGTACTCTAAAAACTACTTCATGCGTGGTAAAATGCAAATTTAAGTGGTTAAATGCTATGCTAACGCTAAGTGTATTGTTGATTAGAGAATAGATATGGAATATACCTAAGGGTGTGTTCACATTTGGCAGGTTTGGTTCGATTAAAACTCTGGTGTTGCTCTGTTAGTGCTGTTCAGTTGAATAAGTTAATAAGTTGAACTCTCCCATTCGAACTTTGGTGCGTACCAAACAAGTGGACTGAGACAAAGGATTCTCGGTCTGCTCTTAAACAAACTCTGGTGTAGTTCTAATGAAATATACGATTAACACGGAACAAAGACTTCTTAACAAACCCAAAACGGGATGTGATGTCACAAGATGGAACCCTAAAAAGGACAGAAAGCTGTACGCTTTCTAAGAATGTACGCACTAACAACGAACGCTTTAGCCCAGCACACAGCATTGTTATACACAGCACACGTCATAAAAACGTATGTTATTCACTTTTGAATGCAAAGCGAGCCAGGACTAATGTAAATGTAGCCTATCTCCTTTTTTGGGGGTTCAGACCAAAATAACCAAGAGAACTGAATTACAAGTATGAACACACCCTTCATAACTCTGTACTCTATCAACTATTGCTAATTACCATGATACATTTGCATATCCACCACATTGGAAAGGCCAAGATTCACCCATAAACATGCAAATGAACTGACATGGGATGACCTGATTAAGGTATCTATATATTCCATATCTATGCGTTAAGGTGTGGTCACATTTATTATTTTCCACAATTTCTGCAAGCCAAATCCAGTTATTTCAATAGGAATCCACATGATCAGAAATTTTGCATGAGGCAAAAGGGCAAGAGGGTGATTTCTGCATGCGTATTTCGCTTTGGGTTCAAGTTGGTCAAACAAATTCACTGCGTGGAAAGCTGCTTGGTTTGAATGTGATTTCTGTGTGAGCGGTGCTTCATTCATCACCACAATATTGACAATGGACTGTTTCTGGTGGAAAAATATTGCTGAAATATCACTAATGTGACTGCACCTTTAGAGTACAAGCGTATCTATGATCATATTGCCTGATAGTGGCTCTTCTTCAGGGTCGATGGTGGGGATGACATGGTAGCCGGAAGGCAGGCTTAATCGTTTGCTGAAGGGAATGAAGGATTTTTTGGGTCGGATGAGGGGGTTGTCTGGGGCAGGGGGGGCAGAAGAGCATGTGTGGGGTTTCTGGGGAGCTGACACACACTTGGGATACCTAATGGACCAGGCTTTACATAAGAGCACCTGTCTGTTTCTCACACTGCGACTGAACCTAGACCAGAGAGAGGAGCGGGGACTGGGGAGCGAATTGGTCATGAAGATAACTGGGAAACACAGACAGACACACCATTAAAAAATGATATGACACATGCATGGCAAATGTAGATCAATGCATCTGCTGAAGCATGTGGAGCAGTACCATTCTTATCCATGGAGTGTGGTTCGGACTGCTTTCTGCCGATATCTGCGAAAGAGCGTACGATGGGAATCCGGTTAGCCAGTTTCTTCTGATTCTGGTGGTGGTGCTGTTTAAGGAGAGCATTTCGGACCTTCTTCCTCACCTCCTCTCCCAATAATCCTGACGTCTCGTGCTGGTCCAAAACCATATCTTTAAAAAAAAAGAAATTAAATAAAGCCATTTCTATAGAATTTACATGACCATTCAAAAGTTTGGGGCTAGTAAGATCTTTTTTTTTTTTAATTAACACTTTAGCAAAGAGATGTGTGTGAGTCCCAAGCCATGTAATGGAAAAGGTTAGGGAAAGACTGAAGTGCATACTAATTCATATGGTATGTTTCTAAGTTCACCTTAGTTATCAGGAACACATAAGTGATAAGTCTTGCTGTTTCATTGGGCTCTAAATATGAAGTGACACAGGCCAAATTCCTAGTGTCATCCATATGGGAAAGACCTGAGAATACAGTAATGATGTGTGACAAAAGGTTGTTGATGACCTGCACAAATCATGAGATGACTATAAGATAATAGTTTAATTGTTTGAATACTCATTTCTCATATCTGGGCAATAATTTAGAAGTTTAAATCAACTGGAGATTGTAAAAATCTACCTGGAAGAGGATGTGTGTCTATATTGGCCCCACACACACTGAGGATGATGTTTGAGTCGCCAAACAAACTGTGAGGATCGAAGTTGGATAATTGCAGATGCTAGTTGGGCCTTGGGGTCAGAAAGTCTCCAAAACTATAATCAGACCTCACCAATATATTCACAACTTGTTTGTGAATGTTGCAATAAAAAAATCCTTTGGTGACATCAGACAGCAATTGCATACACCTACAGTTTCCCAGGCGTTACTGGAACTTTCAGTGAGACTGGGTTTTATGGTCAGATGAGGCGGGAATAAAGCTTTTTGGAAAAACACCCAAGGTGGGATTGGCATTGACAGAAACATATCCATGTAGAAAAGCACATCATCCCCACTGGGAAGTATGGTGGTGGATCTTTAATAATGTTATCTAGGCCGTGGTTTGATCTTCCAGCATGACAATGGTCAAAAGCACAACCCAAAATAAACAACATAATAGCTCATTGACCACAGAATAAAGGTTTTGCCATGGACACAGCAGTCCCCTGACCCATAAAAAAACCTGTGGGATGAGCTAAAGAAAAAAAGTCCACAAGCATGGATCTTTGAATCTGAAGGATCTGGAGATTCAGATGTCTCAGGAGGAATATGGAGGAATGGTCTCAGATCTCTTGCCAAGTGTTCATCAACCTTATCCGCACAAAGTATTAAATGAAGAGGTGCCAATAATTGTGGCACACATTAGCATATTAGCTGAAAGACATCCACAGATCTCAAAAATCCACCCGTAAAATGTATATCAACAAGAAACTGTAGTACAATATTTTCAATGCACTATCATGTGGGATGCACTAATCTAATCTTGAATATAATTTAGGATGTGCAGTATATTAAATGGGAGACTAAATGTTAAATGGCCCTGTATTGCAAAAGTGAAATCAGTGACCAGCTAATCCTAATAATTAAAATGCTGATTGCTTTAGATCCGTGAGGAAGGCCTTTAGAAGATCAGGTTTGGGCAATGTTGTCAGACTCTGTACCTGCAATCTCTTCCAGTGAGTTGGCCCTCATGTCCAGCATGACGATGCCATTTAGGATGCAGCTCCGCAGCTCAAACAGGCTATGAAGGGAAAGAGTCGCCACGTATGGCTTACTCCACCTTTCCCCTCCATCCTCCACATCCTCTTCAAACTTCAGCCATCTAGAGACAAATAAGGGACATGAGAGAGAAGAACAGGAAGAGTGGGAGAGAAAAAAGAGAGAATGAGAATGACAATTAAATTAGTTTTCTCATTTAGCTGCAGTACCACAAACTGGTATTGCATTAGCTATAATGGACACATGCCTAATGCTCTCCTAATCTCTTATTCCAAACAGCAAATATTGCTCTTAAATAGGTTTGCTCTTGATTTAAAACACTTAATCGCACTCCACTGCTTGGTTCTAGCAGATCATCAAACCCTCTGTGACCCATAGTTTGGACTTCTGAAATTAGAAGCAGTCTCTTCTAATTATTTTGTTTAAGTCTTTGTGTAGTTCAATATAAATTCAGGTTCCAGTTCAATTAGGGTTACAACCTATTCTTTATTTTTAACAAAATAATTTTTATGGGCCGAAAATGAGAAAATATCCAGTGAGTGGAAGTTCTAGGTGAAAATGCCTTGTTGAAGCCAGAGTTCAGAGGAGAATGGCCAGACTGGTTCAAGCTAATAGAAAGACAACAGAAATTCATATCACAATCAAGATCTGCAGAAGAGCGTATCTGAACCTTGAAGCAGATGGGCAACAGCCGCAGAAGATCCCTCCTGTCAGCTAAGAACAAGAAACTGAGACTACAATACGCACAGGCTCACCAAAATTAGACAATAGAAGACTAGAAAAACACTGCCTAGTCTGATGAGTCTCGATTTCTGCTGCGACATTTAGATGGTAGGGTCAGAACTTGGCGTAAACAACATGAAAACATGGACCCATCCTGCTTTGTATAAACGGTTCAGGCTGCTGGTGGTGTAATGGTGTGAGGGATATTTTCTTGCCACACTTTGGCCTCCGTAGCATTAACTGAGCATTGTTTAAACGCCACAGCCTACCTGAGTATTGCTGCTGACCATGTTCATCCCTTTATGACCATAGTGTACCCATTTTCTGATGGCTACCTCCAGCAGGATAAAGCTCCATGTAACAAATCCTCTCAAACTGGTTTCTTGGTCATGACAATGAGTTCACTATACTCAACCTCCATATTCACCAGATCTCAGTCCAATAGAGCACCTTTGGGATGTGGTGGAATGGGAGATTCCCCTCATGGATGTCCAGCCGACAAATCTGCAGCAACTGTATGTTGCTATCATATTAATATAGACCAAAATCTCAGAAGAATGTTTCTGCACCTTGTTGAATTTGTGGGATTCGTACCTAGCCGTCTCTTTCCATTCCGCATCCTCTCCCTCTTTCAGGCAGATCTCGTCCAGCTCGGTGAAAAGAGCATGAGGAATGTGTTCCTCATCATCCTCCATTCCCAGCAGAAACTGTACACGCTGTGATGGTGTGTCCGCTAGAGAGAAACAAGAGTTTTTATATCTTATCTCTGTCCTTTTTGACAATCAAGTTTTCATTTATTCTTCAAGAGTGTCAGTCTTACTGTATGAAGGTGATTCTCTGCCATCTTCGGTTCCAGAGTCTCTTTCCCGTGACCTCTTCCTGTGACGGTGTCCATGGTGACGATGCCGTCTGTGTGATCTCCGACCCAAAGGTACATGCACCCCAATGTAGAGGGTGCGGTGGCCTGACAGGGACAAACAGAAGAATGAGGTTATCACAAAACGACCATAACAAAATAACTAGTATATAAAATCAAAGGAATCATTCACTCAAATTGAAAAATAAACTGGTCAACCCACTGGACTCCCCAGCTTCGCAGCATAGTTAATGACATGCTAATGATAGGTCTCCCACACGTTGACGTGATTGGTTTCAGAGTAGTTTGTGACGTAAGAAACACAGGCGATTTCAAACAATGTTTTTGAAACTGTCTCGACGGACTCAATATAGGAAAAATTAACCAGAGAAGATTTCCATGTCAAAGAGATTACAATTACGTAATCACCATGGACTAATGATAGTTTGAAGGTGTTTACCAACTTTTCCAGAAAGTTCGCTTTGACAAGCTGTTTTGAACTCCTGAACGAACTTCATTTTGGCCTGATTTTGTTCGAAATGACGCCACACCAGTTCATACTTCGATTTTGCTTTAATTATATCGGGGACACTGGTTTGTAGCGCAAATAGTTTCTATTTTACTGCACTTTGTTATTCTTCTTATTTATCTATAGTGGCTAATGAATTGTAAGTCTCGCACATTCACGCACAAGTCTCGGCTAGTAGGCTATATTGTGTGTGAGGATGTTGGAGGTGGAGATTTATAGCCTTTTCTCACAGCACTTGATATAATTAAACTTATCAATTTGATGGCGGATCCAGAAAGGTTCAAACAACAATCATCAGTGACAACTGGAGATTCACCCAAAATAAAATGCTAAAGACTTCGGAGTGGCTACAGAAAAAAAGAGACTGCAACCGGGCCCATGCCAAAACAAGGATAAATATCGGAAGGGCTTTAGAAAGGTGTTTTGAAGGGGTTCAAAACGGATGCAGAGATGGCTTTTATTTCTGCTAGACAGGTAAGACATTTCAATGGTTCAATTATGTATATAATAATTAATTATATAATTAATAAATAAATAATAATTCATACAGTTACGGAGTACTGAACTACAGGTAGCCCTAATACACATTAAATGCAGTCGCACAGTGCTGATGTTGTTAACATTAACAATTTGAGAACAAAATATAATTTGCTCGGTTTGACGTGATAAGCAATCGTCAGATTTAATCAGTGCAATTTACTGCAATGCTTTTTTTCCTTTAGTTGGTCAGAACAAAAGTGGATGTTGCTTAGACTAGTTGTTCAGATTACATTTTCCAGTGAAAATTCTTATGTTGGCCATACTTCCAAAAAGTAGCACATTCTCCATAAACATTGGATTCATTCACGCTGTGTCGTGCCGAGGCACAACTCACGTAAAGTTGATAATTCAGCGAATAACTGCAATTGCAGATTTTGAACAGAGATGGAAAAACTACGGACTGCAGCTTTAAGATGAATAGTTCATTTATTTGTTCATCTTAGAAGTGTTTAACATGTAGAAGACAGTTATGTAAGATTCAATCTCTGTAGTCATATAATCAGATTCAGTGATTCTGTACTTTACGTTTCTGTTCTTTTTTACGGTCTCAGATTGAACTATAGCATTAAATCCCTCTCTCTCTCTCTCTGCAGCCCTATCCCTCCAGCTCACTGTGTCTCTCTCAACAGAGATGAAGCCTGACAGTGTTCGTCTGTGGGGAGAGAGCACGTGTGTGTGTGTGTGTGTGTGTGTGAGTGTGTGATTCCAGCCCTGGGCACTGACACAGAGAAGCAGGAGCCACAAATCAGACCTTTACGTCACGACTTAAGTGTTTGAAGCAGACAGATGGAGACCAAAAGCAGATCTGCATATAGAAACGGCCCATGCTGACTGTGTATTCTGAATCACCTCATCAGTTTTTAATATAACCTGCGTCTCACTCTGCAGAGATACACACTCTTATGAGCTTTAGTTTCATCTGCTCACTCAGTCATGCAATTTAGCATCTAAATAAGTGATAAAGACCTCCAGGGCCAACACAAACACACGCATGTGTGCTTTTATCTCATTGCCTTCACTGATATCTTCCCCCTGCAGTCTTGAGGTATGTGTGTGTCCATGTGGTAGTTCATACAAAGCCGAGTCACTTTCTCTTAAATCAGTGAAACATCCTCTAAACAACATCTAAACACTACAATACAGAGCAGTTACAAAGACCTTAATAGGAATTTTGGGTATTAAATGAATAGGTAAGTTTGTCTTATGCATTTATTTCTTCTGCAGAACACAAATAAAGATTTTGAAGAACGTTGGGAATTAAACAACATTGGAGCCCATCGACTTCATTGTATGACCAAAAAAAGACATTCTTCAAAACATCTTCCTTTGTGTTCCACAAAAGAAAGGAAGATGTTAACACTTTATTTGATGGTCCCTTTTGAACATTATGTTGACTATAAGTAACTTTGCAAATAGATGTCAACTAACTCTCATTAGAGCATTAGTAGACTGTCTGCTTAATATCTCTTTATTATGATGGTCCTCCAACAGACATTGGTTCTATAAGTAACTTTGCAACTACATTATATCTTCTTATTCAATATAGAATACAACTTATTCTAACCCTAATCTAAGAGTCTACTAATACTCTACGAATGACAGTTAGTAGAAATGTAGGTGCAATGTTACTTATAGTCAACAGAATGCATGTGTTAAAAGGACCACTTCAATAAAGTACAACCAGAAAGACTTACAAGTTTGGAATTACATGATGATGAGGGTTTTAGGTCCCTTTAACACATTTTAACCCATTGTTCTCTATTGGGTCTGAGAGACCCCAAGGCTATTTGAAGAACTAATATACTTAAACATGAATATATATATATATATATATATATATATATATATATATATATATATATATATATATATATATATATATATATATATATACACACACACACACATATAGTCTTTATATAGTTTCTGGGGCAAACTGACTGCAAACAGAAACAATGTTACTAGCATGGATACCAGTATCCTTTATGAAATATGCATGCATCATTTATGATAAAACAAATGGGCAAAGCTTCAATACTGTCTAATTGGTTTTGATTAGGTCAGAGGAACATCTTAAAATAATTTGAAGAGAAGAATAATAATTAACTGACAGAAATGACAAAAACCGACCTTTAAAAGGAAACAAAGTTGTTGGAAACATAATAATTAAACATAAAAACAAAATTTGTACAGACAAACACTATTCACACACCCTTTCTCTGAAATTACGGGGTCTTCACAAGGGTTAAGTAAGGATGAGAATGAAACATTCTTCAGGCACAGACACTCTTTGGCTCCGAGTGTGTGAGTGTGTGCGTGCGTGCGTGCGTGCGTGCGTGTGTGTGTGTGTGAGAGAGAGCTGGAATGAAATGTTTCTCTAAATGGAATATTTCCTAAGGACTAAGAGCAGCTAATGTCAAACATTGGATTCATTTCCTCTCGACTTCTCTGTTCTCTGAAAATAAGGGCTGTATTCTACAATGGGTTTTTGAGCTTGTATGTTGGGTATTAAATGAATAGGTAAGTTTGAGTTTAATGCCTGCTAAATATCTAAATGTTTAAAGTGACTTTGGTGCAAAACCAGTGCTGTGTGAATTACTTACAAATAAATTGCAGTCGGTTACTGATTCCAAAGTATATGACAAAAATTGTAGTTAATATTGTAATCCATTACATTGCACGTTTAAGGTAATATAATCGGACTACAATTTTCTGATTACTTTTAGATTACTTTTGACCTAACTCCTTAATCTCATTGAAAAAAAATATAAATTTGTTTAATAAAAAGCTATATAAGTAATTAAGGGAAAAAATATGAACTAATATCATCATGAAACTTCCCCAGTTGATTACTGACATTAAAACAAATATCTTTTGTATTACAAGTTTTTAGAATATTTATATTTAAATATGCAAATTAGGTATTGTCTCATTAAATATGCACTAATTTGCATATCTTTCCAGAAGAGAAATCTGAACATTGGATAAAGCCAGAAATTCAAAATTCTTGTTTCATTTTGTTGACATATCAGAGTCAAAGGTTTTTACAGAGGGGATTTTGGATATCTCTTTTTATCACTCCATTAATCAGAAAAAAATGTCAACAGCCATAAAAAAAAAACATTTTCGCCCTGTTTTTAGGTATAAAATGTCGTGTAAATCAGAATCGGAATGATATATGAACAAACCCCTCAGAAAAAAAAACCTTAAGAATATAGATAGGAATACAACTGGAAAGTTTGGTGTATGTAAATAAGCATCATTTAATTTTATTTTTTATAATAATAATAATTCATCAGGCAGTGTGTTTGACTCATAGGTTTGGAGTGTGTGTTAAAGCTTCAATTACCTTCCAGCTCCTCTTTCTCGAAATTTGTGTTGAGCATGGAGCGAGTTCCACCCCTGTCCAACACAGCTTCCTCATCGTTTCGCTGCAAAACAAAGCACTATGATTAAACACACAGTCACACATACAAATGCGTGTTCTCTTATAGATGATCACTGACAAATAACTCATCGTACAATCCATATCAAACCTAAGCCTAAAGCCTACATCCCAAAAAAACAAGCAGAACAAACTTTACACAAACACACACAATGTCATTCAAAAGTCTGTAAGATTTTATGTTTTTAAAAGAAGTCTATGCTCACCAAAGCATTAATTTAATCAAAAATACAGTAAAAAAAAAACATGATATGATGATTTGCTGCTCAAGAAACATTTCTCATTATTATTAATGTTGAAAACAGTTGAGCTTGCTTACAGTAGGCTAATATTTTTGTGGAAACCATATATTTTGTTAGGATTCTTTGATTAATAGAAAGTTCAAAAGAACAGCATTTATTTGAAATAGAAATCTTTTGTAAAACTTTAAACGTTTTACTGTCACCTTTGATCCATTTAAGCATCCTTACTGAACAAAATAATGAATTTCTTAATGACCCCAAACTTTGAGTGTACAGGTATACATACTATATACGTTAATGTTATTATCAGATTCATTGGTTAGTCGTTGCAGCCATACTTGACTTGTTTTGAACCATGCAGGCACTCTTAACAAATGAGAGGTTTGGACTCTATGAGTCACAACAGAAAGGATTTTTTTTTTTAAAGCAAGCAATTGCTGGACACCGCAAGCTCATTAAAGTGTCTCATTCTTCAATAATCTATTTTCTTTCAAACAGGACCAGTCAGAATCCTTTCCCCTGATTGTCTTTGTTTTACTGACATCACATAGCCTACTTACGACACCGGTCCATTCATGTCTCCAGGGCAAAATATACACTTAATGATATACATGTTTCATCATTTACTCCTAATAAATGCCACACTGAGGCCATAACAGACAGACCCTCGTTCCTTCGCACACCACCAATGACTGACATCCCAAAATAAGCAGCCGCCTGCCTGAGCCTAACCTTGGCAGACAGTTTCCATGACGACTAATGTGGCCTGCCGCTAGTTGTCCCCAGAACATAAATGACATTGTTTTGGTCCCCTGTGAAGCCAAAGTCTCACTAGCCTATGGCTCAGAATCCAAATCACCCACAGTCCAGAATAGATGGAGTATTCGTTCTCTTTAGCAGGGTAAATAACCGCTCACACACATAATCAGTTGCAATATCTTTAGAGTAACATCTGGCTACGGCCCACAACAGAACCAAAGCAAGTCATTTCAAAGGGGCAGATGACTGCAAGATGATCCGCTTGTACATGAGTGCAGAAAGAACGATGGCATTATGGATGGACGACAGTAAGGGCCATTAGAAGAGAAAGACAAGAAGAGAACTCAGGCCGGATGAGACACGGACCACATGGGAAAAGATTATAATTGTGTGCTGGAACATCCCAACATACATATGAGAGTCCATGTGAGAGAGCCAAGGGGATCATGGGAGAGATCAGCATATGCTGCAAGTTTGGTTGTTTTGACGACAACAGTGGATATATGTGGAAACAAGGAATCATAAGGTTTCATCTTAACCCTGGAGTTCAACAGATCCTGCCACCTTTTTCAGCGGCGTTGGCTCCGGAAATATTTTTCCCATAGGGATTCGTTAAAGAGTTATAAGCCATGAACCAAGCCAATCAGCTATGAGGTGAATCATAGCATTACAAACTTTGATTTGAAGCAACAAATGGTAACACTTTATTTTGATGGTCCCTTTTGAACATTCTGGTGACTATAAGTAACTTTGCAACTACATATCAACTAACTCTCATTAGAGTATTAGTAGACTGCTTAATATCTGATAACTCTTTATTGTGATGGTCCTCCAACAGACAGTCTACTGACTATAAGTAACTATGCAACTACATGTCAACTTATTCTAACCCTAACCCTAACAGTCTACTAATACTCTACTAACACTCTAATGAGAGTTAGTAGACATGTAGGTGCAACGTTACTTATAGTCAACAGAATGTGTTGAAGGGACCATCCAAATGAAGTGAAACCCAACAAAGTATTTAAAAATCGTACAAAATGACAAAGGAAGGCTGTGTACTTAAAAGGTTTTAGTGAGGGAAAGAACTACAATCCCATGAAGCACATAGCTAATCAGCATAATCTAATGAAAAACGATGGATACATATACAACTTTTCTTGTACAAATGTTGATTAAATACACAAAAACAATACATTTTAACTTTATTGCAAAATATGCATACACATATAAAATATTTCAGTATTTGAGATCAACTCGAATATGTAATTTGCGGTGCTTCATGGGAGTGGGTGGAGCTAAAGAGCAATTTTGGAGCTTTTTCCGACTCACCGATTGGTGAAATTTTCTGTACAGCATCATGGGTAATTTAGTTTTTCACCAGGAATTCCGTTGTTACATACAATTATTTAAGAAATAATTGGGGCTGACGGCTTCAACAGAAGCAAATACTATGGATTAACAACTTCATAGCTCACAGTGGGTCTGTCTTTAAGGCGAGACACTGCAAGTGAATAGGGTAAAAATTTTAACTTACAGATATCATCATGAAACTTTACCAGTTGATTACTCACATGAATAGGAGAAAAACAATGTATTGCGAGTTTTCTGTATTTTTATGTTTAAATATGCTAATCAGGCTATATCTAATTAAATATGCACTAATTTGCATATATTTTGAAGTGACGAATCTGACCATTGAAAAAAAACAAGGTTCAAAATTATTTTTGCATTTTGTTTATATATTAAATGAAAAGACATTTTCAGAGGGGATTATGAATATCTCCTTTTGTTACCCTGTAAATCAGAAAATACTGGCAATAGCCTTAAAAAATTGATTTCGGCCCTATTTTTAGGCACAAAATGTCATATAAATCAGGCCAAGAATGATATATCAACAAATCCCTCTGAACAAACCTTCACAATATAGTTAGGAATACGACTATGAAGTTTGGTGTATGTAAGTGATTCAGAGGTGGAAAATCGTCACTAGGAGTGTGAGAAAAAACTCATTTTGAGAAAACGGCCTTTAAAGATTTTAATGGCAAAATTCCACTAATTTCTATTGACAGCCATGAATTACAGACAAAATATGCTTTAGGTCGAAGTAAAATCCATGTATCACACTGTTTAACATCCAAGACTCATTACTCCTTCATCCATCACCGATCATAACATCCAAAACAACACATCAACAGTCCATCACACAGGTGGAATGACAAAACGAAATCTATCACACCTATAGTAGACGTCACAGAAACATCACGTTACACTTCTGACGATGACTGCCGAGTCAGCAGTCGAAACTGTCAAGGTATGACACCAAACTTTAAACCTGTCGTATAAGAAAGAATCACTCTAATAAATACAAATAGTAGGCTAAATTAACTCATATCTTTCAACATTTTGAACTGCTGCGGAAATGTCAGAGCGCGTCACGTGACGATTCTGAACGAATCACGTTGTCAGAAATTGGCATCAGCCAATGAAATTGCGCATTTCGAGTTAAATGGCCCATTTTACTTTCATGATTGGTTGCTGATAAACAGGAAATGACCATATTTGGCATTGAAGAGAAGAGAGAGAGCTTTCTAACGGTATATGTGATGACAGGGTGCAGACAGCGATCGCGGAGCAGCGGGGTGATTTAGAACGCCAACTTTTGATGAATTTAGGCGAAATCTACACACACAAATAGACAAAGTGTAGTAAAATAAAGACCTAAATGTGTATTTTGGACTTTTTTTCAGCACAAGTCTGAAAGAAGACATGTTATTAAAGACAAATAGCCCAAAATCTCAAAATTGACCAGTGAAAAAAAAACGATGTTTTTGCCTGCCGTGTCTCGCCTTAAAGGTTTAAAAGTTATCGTTCAAAATCAATTTCTCTGAATAGAGTTTTTACTTCCGGAACCCGACTGTTGCCCATCTGACATGTCTGTCAAACTCTCAGCACTCTTCATTTCTTAATTACATAAATGTGGTACAGATTAACTCCAACTAGATTATTAAATTTATTACATCCAGTCAGTGGATGCCAGGATGTCTAAGGTTGCTTAGGTTTCCTTAGTGAGATTATTACTCAGGTCTGCAAAAAAATTCACTAGTGTTGCTGCCGTACCATGGATGCAGCAGGTGCAATGATATTAGCAGCGCAAAAAAAGCATTTAAAAAAAGTGGAGTGTTCCTTTAAAACACAGCATCAGTAATAGTGATGCTTCCCTAATAAAAGAAACAATCTCAGAGCATCACTGCCATGGTGAGTCATTTTCTTGAGCTGTGATGCGTGTGTGTGTGTGTGGTCTGAGGTGGTGGCGGAGCACTCATGCCTGCAAAGAAACCATAAATGGGAATCCAGGATGAACTATATGGATTACCATGGCAACTCAGCCCAGCAGACTCATGGGAAGCTCCATTCGGTCTGCCTGTGATGTCATCAAAATGAGCCCTAATCTCTCCATCTTGTTCTTGGAGGAGAGATGAAGGACACACGTGCACACATATGTTCGGATAACTCATTAGCACATCTGTCGAACATCACATAAAAAGGGGTTACTCTTATAGACATGGACTGTTGACACTGTTTTGATCGAGATAACACCTGTGCAAACACACACACACACACACACACACACACACACACACACACACACACACACACACACACACACACACACACACACACACACACACACACACACACACACACACACACACACACACACACACACACACACACACACACACACACACACACACACACACAATAGCATCCCTTGTGTGTTCAGAACTCACTAATGAAAGCTAACAATGTGTCCCGCAGGACTGATCCTCTTTATATTAATAAGCATCTTCCTGTGTGCAGCTGAGGTGTGACATTATATCTGAGATTATCTGAGATCCCCCTCGTCCTGTCCTTCCTGGCTTGCTATCGCTCTGCCATCCCTAATCTTTCACACTTCTTTTTCCCTCTCTTTGTAATCCATTTTATGTCCTTCTCTCGTTCGGTCCCTCTCAGCCTCAGCAGCATGCCGGGTACAGAGTCACATGACCGCGGCTGCTCGGGTTGAATTCTGATGAAGCAGATTCGCACATGTGGACACAAATTTACATACACATGGGGTGGGGGAGGGATTGGGGTCACTCTCATATGCCGGTTTCATGTAGAGCGGAGCAATTTAGAGCTTTTTCTATTGTTATGTAAAAACTAGGGCTGTCGATTGATTTAGATTTTAATCAAATTAATTCTAAAATATTAAGAGATTCATTAAATTGATTGCAATTTATCACACAATTCAATATTTCATGTACAGTTCAGGGAGCACGGTTCATTTCTGTATTTTGTATAATGTTTTTATAATTAAATCAACATGTTAAATTAACACCCATAACAAAATCACAAAGGATCAGAAATTCAGAATAATTTGGAAAATACTGAATGTAACTGTGTGAGATAATAAAGTGCAGTTCAATGGGATGTTAAAAAGATTCACTTTAACAGCGATGAATCCCACTGCAGTTTTTACATTAAATATTGAAATAAATCCATCTTGACCTCATTTTATGCTTAAAAACTGATTTTACTCCCTGTCTTCCAGAAACACAAACAAACATTGCATTTACACAGCCTTAAAGACATGAACGTTGCTTAAACCAACATGAAATCAACATGAAATCAATATTTACCATATTTTAAGTTTTTAATACATGATTTTGAAGTGTGGTAAGAAGCACAGAGGGCCTGGGCTGTTACATTGGTTAAAATAGCTGATTTCTCTGGATTTAAACATTGTTGTAAACATTTGAAATAATGTAACTTAAAGGGTTAGTTCACCCAAAAATGAAAATTCTGTCAGTAATTACTCACCCTCGTGTTGTTCCAACCCCGTAAGACTTTCGTTCTTCTTCTGTGTTGTGCGTCACACGTAGGCTCACTATTGGCCAACGCTGGTCATGTGTGTGATGCATGTGACGTACAACACAGAAGCTTTGCGCAGTTCCACTAAGTGAAATCTCAAGGCCCACAGGGAAGGAAATGAGTAGTTGAATAAAGTCGTTATTTTTGTTTGTTTTTTGCGCACAAAAAGTATTCTCGTCGCTTGATAAACTGAAGATTGAGCCACTGTAGTCACTCAGACTATTTTAACGATGTCTTTCATAACTTTTGGGCCGGCCAGTTTCGATCCCTTAAGAATCCTATGGAGGAGTGATCCAGCGCTCAGATTTAATCAAAAATATCTTAATTTGTGTTCTGAAGATGAAAGAAAGTCTTACGGGGTTGGAACAACATGAGGGTGAGTAATTACTGACAGAATTTTCATTTTTGGGTGAACTAACCCTTTAAGTCAACAAAATATATAACATCGTTCTAATGGTTTTGAAATATTAATCCAAAAATCGTACATATTGTGCCTTTAAAACATTAAAAAATGATGGAACAAAACAGAAAAAAAAATGTTCTGATGGAACAAAATGATGTTCATATACCATTTGACCTTTGACATCGTAAATAAAATAAAATAAAATATTTAAATTGATCATTTTTATTTAAAATAAAATGTAATGTTTATATTCACTATTTTGTATTTAAAATAAAACTAAAAACTATTTAAAAAAATAAAATCTATTTAATTGTTTACATGGACTGAATCATTTTCTTGATATCGAACAGATTACTGGGAAAGAATAACCCTGCCCACCAAATTTCTGTTTTCAGAATAAAACAAATTGTATTAGCCTATATCACTTACTGTATAATATCAACCAAAAGTCACCCTACAAGATACAAACATCTTCTTTTAAAAAATCGCAAATAGGTTCAAAGAATTCAAGCTGGATTCTCTGCTGTCCATCATCTCCCAGAACTTGAAGATAACGGCTGCCTATCTTACTCCAGCAGCCGGAGAGTATCTCCATCACTTCATCCTTTCAGTGTCACCCTCTTGCTGTCCTCATGCCCCATTTAACGTTGACAAAGAAGGCCACTGTTAAAAGCATAAGAGGAGCGAGGGAAGAAGGCAGAAAAAGATAGAGATGGGACACTTTGAATGTGGGTGCCAAAATATTCTACCTACATTTGCCTCTCTGTTCAAACAATGCTGAACTAAACAAAATCAACATAAATAAAAGACAAATGTTGTTGTGAATGCATTAAGCTCCTATATATTTACTCCTCTAGTTTGTAGAGTCCCGACAGATTGGACATCTTACAGGAAATTCCAGTGCCAGAACTGTGCATATTACTCTGCAGAAGTGCATGTACATGTATATTCACACAGCATTCCTGAATTGCAATGGATCTCATTAGACATCAGACTGAATAGGAAGATTTTCTGCTCTGAAAGGCTCTTTTGTGCCATCCGGTAAGAATTACAGTCTGGATTTGCACTAACATCTCCGTTCTTTAGCCATGATGACATTCTCAAAGTCTTCTCTCTGCATCTAAGGAGACTTCGGTCAACTGCTTCCGCTAATAACGCAAGCCTCGAATAGAACTGAGACAAAGAGGCATTCTGAGGATTCGAGGATGTATAATCTGTCATCAAAAGTTGCATGTTTTTTTATGATATCAGACCCAGCCTTATGGAAACGGTTAATAGCGGATAAAAGGGTCAGTTATATATGGTGGGCGTGACGGATGTTGCTTTTCTGCTCCATCCGGAGCAAGTGAGCTGTAATGTGCGACTTTAAGGACATTTAAAGGGTTAGTTCACCCAAAAATGAAAATTCTGTCAGTAATTACTCACCCTCATGTTGTTCCGACCCCGTAAGGTTCATCTAAGTTCATCTTCGGAACACAAATTAAGATATCTTTGATGAAATCTGAGAGCTGTCTCACTCCTTCATAGGCTGCTAGATAATTGCATCTGCCGGCCCAGAAAAGTTAGTGAAGACATCGTTAAAATAGTGACTACAGTTTCTCAACCTTAAGTTTATCAAGCAACGAGAATACTTTTTGTGCGCCCCCTAAAAATAACGACTTTATTCAACTATTCATTTACTTCCGTGTGGGCCTCTGATGTGAGTTCACGAGAGCGCCACGACGCATACGTGAGAATGAGAAGATGATGCAGATAGGTCTCGATGTTGTGTTTAAAATGGTTTTAAATCGTGCATTTCCTGGATGTCCGAATCGTGAGAAACCAACAAGAAAACGTAAAAGTGCCTTACCAATGCCGCAAAATGAATGGCACACTTTCCCATCAAATGATCGTAAGCGTCATCTTCTCAGTTATCGCGGATGCGTCGTGGCGCTCTCATGAACTCACATCAGAGACCCACACGGAAGTAAATGAATAGTTGAATTTTTGGGGGGTTTTGCACACTAACAAGTATTCTTGTTGCTTGATAAACTTAAGGTTGAGCAACTGTAGTAACTTAGACTATTTTAACAATGTCTTTACTAACTTTTCTGGGTCGGCAGATGCAATTACCTAGCAGCCTATGAAGGAGTGAGCCAGCTCTTAGATTTCATAAAAAATATCTTAATTTGTGTTCTGAAGATGAACGAAAGTCTTACGGGGTTGGAACAACATGAGGGTGAGTAATTACAGACAGAATTGTCATTTTTGGGTGAACTAACCCTTTAATGAGAAGTGTAGTCACCAAACTACAACAAGCTGAGATTTGTGCTGAGATTTGTACTGTATAACATAATGATGTCAACACAATGCAACTCTAGAAGGGTCTGCAAGAGATGAAACAAGATCAGATACTACTGGACTAATGATTCTCACTCCTAAAATCGGAGCAGACAGAGTCACATCTGAGGAGGGACATCCAGTCAACTATGGCTGAACTGCCACTGAGGGCCTGGAGGGTCCTTCAGGCGATGTTCTCTCTAAAGTATTTTCTAAACACACAACAGAAGTTTAGTGGTGACACACAACCAAATGCATAGTTGAAGACCCAATAATATTTCTTGATGAGTGCAGTTTAATGTCTTTGGACGTTGGGGTGTATCGATTCTAAAAATCGGTTTTAAGCCATATTCGATACTTGAATTTATGGCACACAAAATATGATTTTTAAAACAAAACAATGCATCCCAATATAATATTGTACTGCAATGATCCATTGTTGCTTGAGATTTTTAAGGCTAATTATTTAAATGATTTGGATAAAACTCGTGTTAGGCTATATTATGGACCCTTTTTTTAATGGTGGCCCATAATTTCATGTTATAGCAAATAAACTATTAATAAAAAATTCTTTACTATTTTGTCAGTAAACAAATAAAAAAACACACCAAAAAAAATAGAAATTATAGTTTTATACTATTTAAGTGAATTTAGGCATCACAACCTTATAATGTCCAGTATGAAAAAAATGGATAGGCTATTCATTTTGGGATTTGCCTACAATCACATTTACAGATTAAAGTGTTATTAGATTTTAATGATTAACGATATTGACTAACAATGTTGTTAATTATAAATAAAACGAACATAAGGCCTATTTATATATATAAAAAACTATTTACATACAGCTTAAAGGGTTAGGTCACTTCAAAAAGTTCATAAAGAGATCTTTAAACTAGTGAGGTTCATTTTCATGTTACGTAGCACGTTTGAGCTTCTGCAAGAACCAATGAGGTTCATTCTCATGTTACGCAGCACGCTTGAGCTTCTGCAAGAACCAATGAGGTTCATTCTCATGTTACGCAGCACGTTTGAGCTTCTGCAAGAACCAATGAGGTTCATTCTCATGTTACGCAGCACGTTTGGGCTTCTGCAAGAACCAATGAGGTTCATTCTCATGTTACGCAGCACGTTTGAGCTTCTGCAAGAACCAATGAGGTTCATTCTCATGTTACGCAGCACGTTTGAGCTTCTGCAAGAACCAATGAGGTTCATTCTCATGTTACGCAGCACGCTTGAGCTTCTGCAAGAACCAATGAGGTTCATTCTCATGTTACGCAGCACGTTTGAGCTTCTGCAAGAACCAAAGAGGTTCATTCTCATGTTACGCAGCACGTTTGAGCTTCTGCAAGAACCAATGAGGTTCATTCTCATGTTACGCAGCACGCTTGAGCTTCTGCAAGAACCAATGGGGTTCATTCTCATGTTACGCAGCACGTTTGAGCTTCTGCAAGAACCAAAGAGATTCATTCTCGTGTTACGCAGCAAGTTTGAGCTTCTGCAAGAACCAATGAGGTTCATTCTCATGTTACGCAGCACGTTTGAGCTTCTGCAAGAACCAGTGAGGTTCATTCTCATGTTACGCAGCACGTTTGAGCTTCTGCAAGAACCAATGAGGTTCATTCTCATGTTACGCAGCACGTTTGAGCTTCTGCAAGAACCAATGAGGGTTGTTCTCGCGCATCAAGCAGGTTCGGTTGAGCTGTTTGCTGAACAATGTTTACAGTGCTTGTCAGAATTATTTGCCCCCTTGGTAAATATGATCAAAGATGGCTGCAAAAAATAAATCTGCATTGTTAATCCTTTTGATATTTTATTAAATAATATTAACAAAAATCTAAATTTTCATTAAAGTAAAATAATTGAAAGTGTGGGGGAAATTACATTATGAAATAAATGTTTTTCTCCAAAACACGTTGGGAACAATTATTTGCCCCCTTTTATTAAATACTTTTTGCAACCTCCTTTTTCCAAGATAACAGCTCTGAGTCTTCTCCTATAATGCCTGATGAGTTTGGAGAACACATGACAAGAGATTGAGACCATTCACTGAGCACAAAACCAAGCATCTGCAATGGCCACCCCAGTCCCCAGACCAGAACCCAATAGAAAATGAGAGGGCTGAACTGAAGAGAAAAGGCGCCAACATGGATCTGGGAATCTGAAGGATCTGGAGAGATTCTGTATGGACGAATGCTCTCTGATCTCTTGTCAAGTGTTCTCCAAACTCATCAGGCATTATAGGAGAAGACTCAGAGCTGTTATCTTGAAAAAAAGGTTGCAAAAAGTATTTAATTAAAGGGGGCAAATAATCTGGGCTCAGATTTCATTAACATTTCTTCATTTGTGTTCCAAAGATAAACGAAAGTCTTCCAAGTTTGGAACAACATGAGGGTAAGTAAATAATGACATCATTTTTATTTTTGGGTGAACTAACCCTTTAAATAAAATATCGTATATAAATAAACTAAACAAAAATGTTGAAAATAACTAATAAATCTAAACTAAAATTACTAACTGAAATAAAACTAAAACTGAATTAAAAATAAACTCAAACTATTTAGAAGTATTTTTTTTAAATCACAAACACAACAAAAAATCACTAAAACAACTGAAAATATAATAAAACAAAACTCAAAATATAAATAAAAACTAGAATAGTATTTAAATAATTCAAAAAAATACAGATATCGACCAATTTCAATAAATTTTCGACAAGTATGAGAAAATCTGTAATATAAAGCGTTTATATCTAAGATCGTCCATTCACTCAGGTATCCAGTCTTTTTTTCAATATCAGATACGGTACAAATCACTTTGGTGCAAAACCATTTGGTTCAAGAAGGTCATTTTCATAATTGTGTGTCTCTTAGTCCCACCAGATTTGGAGTAAACAGGCCTTTGCACACTGGAATGCTATCACTTTCTGTTAGTCTTCTTCAGCTCTGCAGTTTTCTGGGTCACGGAACCTTGTGACCCACTTCTGCCTGTGGAACTTTATTAAATGATAAACTGCATTTGCTGCATCCAGTCATCTCCATAAAAGATCCCTTTTCAGCACAGAGCCAGATCATGACGCCAGACCCTTTTAACAGCCAAAACAGAACAACGTGTCACCTGCCATGGGTCACGTTCTTCCCCAACTCTGTTCGTCTGTCCAAGAGATTTCCCTGCATGTGAGCCTTTAAAACCGCGTGATCATGCAGCAACAACCGTGAGTGTTGAGAGAGGGGATTACTGGGACGGCTGAAGAGACTGAGGGGGGATGAATGGGATCTGAGCCATTCAATTGGTCGAGAGCAGCGGGACTGATCCCTACAGATGGCTCTGGTTACCATGGCAATGGAAGGATCAGCATCAGCATCCTTCTAGAAAGCCGAAAGTGGCGCGCACTAGCATGACACTCACACAAACAGCCCATGTCTCATCAGCATAATTAAAACGCACATTTGCAGCTTCATCCATCATCGACCTAAATATTTTCTACTGTCAGATACAATATTTTCTTCCTCTGACCTTATTGTCCTCCTTTTCCAGTCCATATATGCTATTAATGCCTTCAGAATAAATGCTCACACACATTTGCTTACTGCATCCACCCTAACCCTAAAGCTCATCCCTTCCGTTTGATGGAGCTGGATCAGAAGAAACCCCCTCCGACAACCAGATATAATTCCTTTCCCTCACAGAAAACAGAGAAAGATGAAAAGGACGTGAAGAGAAAGAACAATGTGGAACTGTGAAAGTACAAGAGGTACCAAAATAGCTTCTAGAAGACGCAAACAGAGAAAGAGGGTAGAAGAAGATGAAGGTGCACCTGATCCAGGATGAAAAACACATCTATACCCGTTATATAACAATAACTCAACGCTGAATCAACCACGTCTCTACAGACACACGCAAACACTCTCAAGGACACAGGAGAGACACTCAGGCTCCATCCTACCTGACAGTTAAAGCCAGTATTTTCAGAGGATCTGTGCTGCATGCTGTCTGCAGCGAGTCCCGACGACTGTCCCTTATCCCAATGTGAGGAAATTCGCGGAGAGGATGCACCAGACAGCAGCTGAGGTTCCTCTGCGCACCTCTCACCGCACTAACCCTTCTGACACGGCAGTAACCCTGTTCGCCGGGCTGTGCTGTCCAACTGTTGAGATCGAGACGTGCAGGCTATGTTTGACAGACGTCCCTCCACCAATCAGAGTGGAGATGAGAATGCCGACATCACTGGCTGCGTAGACTGGTATCTGAGCTCGGACTGTATGAGCGCGTGTGTTCTGTGATTCACGCTCTGTGCGTGAGTGTTTTGAATGGTGTGTGCACAGCTCTTGAGCTCCCTCCTCTCAGTATTTCAGCAAAAACATCAACATCCTTATCTGTCTAATGCATGATGGGAAATGCAGTGTTTCCTTCTTAACCTTTTTAAAGACACACAGACTGCTGTTTAATTTTTAGGAGCCAATTAAATAAAGCTATATGTCAATAAAATTAGAGTTATTTGTCCTATCAGAATCAATTTGAAGATTTTGTCTACAAAATAAGCAAACATCTAAATGCTACAGGCAAAACCATTTTTTCCTTTTCCATTTTTCAGATGTTACAAAAAGGGTTGTGCACCCCTGAGAATTTAATTGAAATTAAATTAAATTCCGGAATTTGATTTAAATCGAAAAGATTCAGTTAGATAGATATTCTTTTAGTCAAAAATAGTCACAATTCGTTTTGCGGTTTGGTCGATCAGATCACATGTGAATGACGCTAAATTCAGGTATAAACGGGCTCTAAATTGTTTTGAAATTGTCCACTTTCGACCATTTCTAGAGGTAGTTGAAAACGCATTTGACAGGATTGCTTTCGTAGTGTAAATGGCGCTCCCAAAAAAGACGTCTAATAGCTGTACAAACACAGCCCTGATTTCTAGGCTAAAACAAAGCAAAATTTGGGCTGTCAGTGAAAATTTGACATTGGAATATCATACATCTTGCAAGTTATTTTGGCAAAAACGATATGTTACCAAATTCAAGCTTATTTTTGCTAGAAGTGAGTTACTCATAGATGGACTATATCGGGTCTATTATAGTAAACCTAGACGGTGAAATGCGGGATATTGCTGGGTCATGTGGTCGAATGTCTTCTAACAGCCACAAAATACCGCATACTCTCCAGCTACTGAACTAACACGTAAACATTATGAGAAGCACGCTAGTTAGATGGGAATTAAACTTTGTTGGCTGAAGACGAAAAACATACTATGCCCAATATTCTCTCACCATGATTTCTAACACATACTCACAGCTTTCGGCATGGTCTTGTGGCTGTCAGAGAAAGCTTTCGGTATGTTTTTCCGTCATCCCCGTGCGCAAATTACACAAGCTTATTTTGTCTATTATATCAAAAGATCTGAAAAAACATACATTTACCTGTCTATAGTTACCCTCTCCTCAAAAATATCAGAACAGAAGTGGTCGAAAGTAAAAGAGAAAGAGAAGGATTAAAACACCAGGTGTAAACGGGTATGTGTCTCCCTAATCTACTTGTGATCCGATAGACCAAAACGCATCTTAATACCAGGTGTAAACAGGGCATTAGATAAAGAGGCTGTTTTTGCTGCTGTTCCTTTAACTGATTGATCCTTAAATATCAGCCTCTTTTTAAAGCTGGGCCAAGTTTCTCCTTTAGGCATTGCTGATGTGCAAATGTAGGCGGTATAGGGCATTTATTATTATTTCTAATGTCAGATGTCTCAGCTGAGATAAATGCTCTTTTGAACTGGGAAGGAATATTTTAACTCTGAGAGTTACTGTATATTTTCATAGTACAATAAGCTAAAAAATATATAGGAAAATGATGCCTCATGACATGACCCCTTTAAAGACCCATTCAAAAAAATTCAAAATGGCGTTTTGGATGCCTAAAAAAACCCAGACTTTTGAAAACGGGTTTCAAAGTGCAAGTTAAAAAAAAAAAAAAAAAATCTCCGTGTAAACAACAAAACCGTGAATACAGTTTTTAGTCGTTTTCGCGGATCCGTGTGAATGGGGATCGTTTTGACAATGGTGTTATCTGTACGTGGAAAACTCGAAGGAAAAACTTCTCTGTTTTAAGCAAATCATTGTCGTGTAAACATACCCTTAGTTATGTGCCTGTTTGCCTGTGTGACCCAGTTTCCTAGTGTGTGCCAGTTTGTTCCCTTGATTGATTATTTCGTTCACCTATTGCCCAAGTAATTCGCTTTTTTCTTTCCTCTGTGTATTTAGGCCCTGACTTCCTTCAGTTCATTGTTCAGTGTCTCCAATGTTAAGAGGTTTTTTCCATTTTTCATTCAAGGTTAGCTTGTGTCGGCTATAGTTTGCATGCGTTTTGTGGCACTGTACCATTTAAGCCCATCTTAAAAAAAAGTTGATTTATGAACATAATCTTCTCTACAAAACAATTTATGATGTATTTATTTGTAAATGAATGTAAAATGAATCACAAAACATTTCTTGTTTGCAGTTCACATGCTTAATTCTGTGGCAGTGTAGCCTTTCTGCAAGGCTAAAGGTTTGACCAAGAGATTAGCTTTGAACGCTCTTTCCATTTAAAGGAAAATTATATAAACTGATAAAGTACTATACACAAAAAACAATACATTTACCTCTTATTTGACATAATATCAATGTTACCAAAGACATGGCTGAAAAATGCAGAAATGTGTTGATTTCTGAAGTTTTGGGGTGACTGTGTGAGGTCCCCTGAGACAGCAAGCACATGGCTGGGGCTAACTCAACATTGCCAGATGTGATTGATATGCAATAAAAATGCCAGGAAAGTAACAAATCACTGGATTGGTTAAAATAATGAGCGGCATAAAATATTATTTTCTCTTTTTTTTTATTTGACTTCAGAGTTAAAAGTGGGCTTAAAGGATACATGGGCTTAATGGGTACACTTACCCTACCAATATGGTGGCACGGTGGCTTCAGTTTTAATGATGTCATGAGCAATCCAGTCATCTAGATCAGTGGTTGGATCCCCTTTTTTCTGATCAGCAACAATACTCAGGTAGGCTGTGGAAAGTATTTTCCACAGCAAAATACTAACCCTACCATCTTAATGTCGCAGCAGAAATCAAGGCTCATCAGACAAGGCAATGCATTTTCCTGTTCTAATCGCTGGACCATCGAAAATAGTGCTTTTCACAAGTAAGTCTTAAAATTACCGTACTATTGGTTGTATTTTGTGAATAGAATATTACCAGATAATCGAGAAGGAGCAAGGATATTTGCTATTACTGTACTGAAATAGTTGTGAAATGCTGTTTACTGCATCAGCCGGTGTTCACCTGGCATGGAGAGAGGTGGGGTTAAAGTACTGTTAAAGTAATAATTACAAGAGCTTCTAGGTTATCAGATAAGCATTCAACTGCCTATCTGTCCGAAAAAATAAACTCGGACAACATTAAGCCTATACCTTTTTTATTTTTTATTGTAAACTTAATCCGAATAGGGCTTTAGTCTCGACATTTCCCCCTCCCACATCCACATACAATAAAAAAGTATAGGCTTAATGTTGTCCGAATTTAATTTTTAGAAATTACTGATGCAAACACATCGAAAAGCTTCTTCTCAATTTTTATTACAGGTGGTTGCGTTCTGTGTGTGTGTGTGTGTGTGTGCGTGTGTGTGTGTGCGTGTGTGTGTGTGTGTGTGTGTGTGTGTGTGTGTGTGTGTGTGTGTTGTGTGTGTGTGTGTGTCACAAATCATAAATTGTTTCTTCAACTTATTAAAATATCTTACTTTACTGAAACTATCTGTTTCTGCTTCTTTATAATATTGATAGAGTGATTTATAAATACATTATATCCTTCATCACACATATTGTTATGGTTACTTTATATCTTATATCAGAATATTATATTACTGTTAAGCCAACTATGGATATTAAAATACGCCAAACCATGTGTTCTGTATCATAGATACATGAATGACTTTTGCAACAACAAAAAAAACGCGTGAAAATCAGTTCAGTATTCAGTGAGATATGATTAATTTAATGCGCTGACAGCTCATTTCACCTGCCAAACAGATTACACTGAGCGGAGCGGATGACCGGTTTAAGATGGCGGCTCCAATTCTCGTCTGTGCCAAAAGGCAGTAGCGGTCGATAGGGCTTCTACCTATATGATGTCTATGCTTTTGCCCATAGAACTGGCACACACTGGAGATTTTTTCTTTTTCAGACCATTCTCTGTGAAGCCACATTCAAAGCCATTTAAATCACCTTTCCTTCCCATTTTGGTGCTCAATTTGACCTTCAGCAGATCGTCTTGACCATGTCTACATGCCTAAATGCATTGAGTTGCTACAATGTGATTGGCTGATTAGATATTTGCATTAACGAGCAGTTGAACAGGTATACCTATTAATAAAGTGGCCGGTAGATATAAATAGATATAGATACAAAAAGGTATTATTTTAACATGATTGGTTTTTAATGAATCTACATCTAAACAAATAAAAAAATATATATTATTAATATAGCATTAATAATAGTTTACACTTTCTTGTGAATCGCCATTTCCAGCAAAACTTCTCAGGCGCAGCATTTGACTAACCAACACTTGGATGATGACATTCCCACGAGCTCTGTGGGCTTTTAAGCAGGGTGTGTTTGGTTATTAGAGTGATGAATCGTGCATGCAGTCCTTTAAATCTCTGGTTATAGAGACGTGTAGCATGCTGAGGTTCCCCACAGGTCTCAGAGCTCTATGTCCTCCAGAGCCGCATGTTTCCCCCGGTCACGCCGTCTGCTCACACTGGCTCTTCTCCAGCTCAATATGTGACCAAAACTACAAGCTGTCCCCTCTCTCTCTTTAGACTCACAGCTACTCTAGACTAAACAAAGATTGGTGCCTAAAACATCTCAATATCTCTTCAACTGTACCGCTGACAAAAAGCTTGTGGATGGAGATTTGAACTAACAGCAAGTGACAAGCTTTACTGCATGTCTACAAATATCCAGTCAAGCGGTGTCACTCTCACATGAAGACATTAAAAATTGACTGACAATCAGTCACAACGCATCATTTGAATGCATGAAGAGCAGACACTCGATCATTCTTGCAAACAAACCAGTAATTAATTCCAAAGCCCACTGCATTGTGCATGCTGTGAAAAGTATAACATAGGAAATAAAAATCTGGGACTCACCCCGTTATCACTAACAGGGCTTTGAACCTGCAGAGGAGCAGAAAGGCACACAAAAAAAAAAAATCACACACCATCACGGAGTTATACACAATACACATCATTACAGTCAGAAAGATCTCAGACTTTTACAACCTACATTCAATGTTTTCAATATTAATGCATGAAACATTACACACAAAAAGGTCCAAAATAAACTAGCTTAAATCAAGTTAATAAAAATGTAACCTTTGTGTGCATGTTGGTTTCATGTGGTTTTGAAAAACCTTTCAACCATTTTCTAGAAACCTTGACATTCGACTCTAAAAATGTCATGTGGTGTAGGCCTAACCATCAATTAAATGTAATAGTGTATTTTTCTTACACCTTCCTTAAAAATGAGTACACATTTTAATCATAATTTAAGTTAGAAAAAAATAAAAACTAGATAAAAAGTATTTTAACAAATATCATAAATTATCAATTTATAAACTCAATTAAACGTTTTTGGGGAGTCACACCACATGACATTTTATAATATGAACTAACCTTGCCTTGGTGAATTATATGATATTTTAAGAGACTTCTTGACCTTGACACAGTCAAGAGTTTGCTCTCCATGATATCATCGTTACTTATTTCCACCAAGTAAAAAATAACCTGCCTTGTTTCCAGAGGCTGTTTAACTCCACCCACCATTGTCTGATTGAGCCGGGGGAAAAATCAAAAGAAATCCTAGACAAAAGCAGCAGTGGTGTGGAGAGCGAGGCGCGTGACGTTAGCTTGTGACATGACAGACCTGATTTCGAATCCGACTTTTATCTCACTCTTTGTCAAGATCACCAGCTGGAGTGCCCTTGATACCCTCCAGAGGGCACTCCTCTCTAGACCATTGCCATAAATGGACTACATTTCCCAGAACTCACTGTCCATACTTAACAGGTAAGGTTATAGGTAGGTGTAGGGGAGGGTTTTTGCAACATCTATTTATGATTTAAATAAAAAATAATCATATGAACTGAATAATTTGTAATTATTTCCCAGAACTCACTGTCCAGACTTAACAGGTAAGGTTATAGGTAGGTATAGGGGAGGGTTTTTGCAACATCCATTTATGATTTAAATAAAAAAATAAACATATGAACTGAATAATTTGTTATTATTTCATATTGTTTTATATTAATACACTGAGGTGCAAATAGAATCTGCCACTAGTATCTGCACTAAATAGCATCTAGAAACCATTTGCTTTACCACATCAGTATTTTGAGTCTAGGAAGAGAACAACTGTAAACTTTAAATGTGTATCACAACAGGATAATTTTTAGAAGTAGTCTTGCACTAAGTGCACTTAATTGCATTAAGATGCTATTTAGCCTACACTTTGAAAATAGCGATAGATTCTATTTACACTACGTTAAATTAGCAGTACTTTCTTTGCAATAAGTGTAAATAGTAGTTAGATAGTATTTGCACCACAGTATTTTAGTACATTATGAAACAGTATGCAATAAAAACATATTGGCCCTCATTTATCATTCTTGCGTAGAAACGGGCGTATGTGTTGGTGTAAGATCATGCTTACACTCCTCTCACCACCTGATTTATGAAGCTGTGCGTACCTTTGAAATCCAGGTGTACACAATACATGCCCTTGATAAATGCCGCGGCTGAAAACGATCGTGATTAGAATAACACGCCCCTATATATTCAAGTCTCCGCTTCCCCCACGCCCTCATTTTACGCCATGGACACACGGAAGACGGCAAAGAATAGAAACTTCTCCGCCGTGGAGCCGAAATGACCTATCACAATTCATTTTTTTACAGCACGTGTTTTGAAACAATGAGCATTTAATTTCGTATCACGTCACTTGTATTGGGGTGTACAATAGTGATGATGATGTGATGTGGAGTACCATTCATTCACATTAATAATTGCATGACAATTTGTAATATTCTTATTATTATGATTTCTATTATTAATGACGCTTATTGTTATTTAGAAGAAGAATGTCATTTTTATTATTTTGTTAGTCTGAATTATTTTTTGGTCATTGAAAGCCTTTCATTACTGAACCCAGTCCGTGCGCACCTGCCGGACCTAACCCTGAAACGTCAGGTAAAGCGCACAGGCTCGCAACTGAAGGACACATACATATGCCTACAAATCAAATGCTGTGTAAAGTCACACAAATTAAAAATTGAAGTCCATGTTGCACAAAAATAAACACTGACGTCTCACGTAAACACACAGGGGACAGAAGATCCAATTGCGTATGTTATATAATAGGGTAATCCAAAACTCGTAGTCATTCAGGCAGGGGTCCAAATCCAATAAGGGCAATCCAAAACATAGAACACGAACAGGAACACGCAAGGCGCAGAAGTGTTAGGACATTAAACAAGGACTCCGTAACAGACACTAACAAAGACAGGGAATATATACACAACTCTAACAAGACTAACACAGAACAGCTGGGAACAATGATAACAGGGAACAGCTGAGTGCAATGAATTGATGAGTGACAGTGACAGACAGAATGCTGGGAATTGAAGTGAAACGTGAAGGACACCGTGAGAACGAGGACCTCTAGTGAAAGACAATGGAACACAACCAGACACTGTGACATGATGTTTATAATTACTATGTTGTTGTTTTTTTACAGTGGGTCATAATATATCATATCTTTTAGTTTGTTAGTGCGTTTTGTGGTGTTAGGAATTGTTTTACTGCGCATTTCCGCACTAACTCAAGACGTGCGTACACCACCTCCTGAGCTGGTGTAGGATTTGAGCGTGCCGTACGCTAGCGTCCATATTGATTATTCTCAAATTCACCGTGGTTTTGGGTGTACGCTGGAAATTTGGTGTACGCACTTTTGATAAATGAGGGCCATTGAGTGTAAATGTTTATTTATTAATTAAATGCCGCCTTATTGGGACAATAAAGCCCTCCCTACACTTACAACCTACGCCTACCCGATATACACTTTACTATTAAATAACCGTTAGGCACTTTAATTCTGCTTTTCACATATTTCCTTCATATTTATTGAAAATAAATGCCTTTCCAATCTGATATGCGATGGGAAAAGAGAGAAAAACGAGTTTGGCAAAAGACGGATTTGAACTCGGGTTGATCACGTCAGAAGCATCTGCAATAAACCTTACTCCTTACGCCACTGATGCTGACAGGTCACAGGCTTTTTTTGTACTTTTGTCTGGCCCAACCAGACATTGGTGGGTGGTGGAGTTGGAGTAAATAGCCTGTGCCAACAAGGCAGAGGCTTAGTATTTAAATAGACACTCCAAAAATATAAACAACCTTCAAAAAAACTTTGAAACAAGTTTTGTTTCAAAACAAAACTCCCATTTTATCTAATGTAATTTCTGTGTTACGGCTGTTTTTTTTTTTTTATAAAACATTTTTTTTGTTTTTTAAGCTATTTGAATTATGAGGACTTATGAAATGTCGTTTAATTTGTAATACCAGTGTAATACGTGTGTCATTATACAAATTTGTGTCCTCATAAATCACATAAACACACACACACACACACACACAGGGCAACAGCTGCAGCTGAGAGGACAGTGACTTCTGATGGTCTGAAAAGGCCCTCTGGGACACAGATCACTGGCATCAGTTCAGCTCACATTGAGAGCTACAGATAAATGTACCAGCCCAGTAGATTCAATCGGCGCACCAGAAACAATTCAAACCACCGCTGGATCTCTGCCAGTGACGTTGTGCTCAATCTGTCCCTCAGCTCAGCCAAAAGATCACAAAAAAACATATTTTTACTGTTATATATTTATATTTTGAGCAGCATTTTTAAGCCTTTCTACATACCTCGTTCAGTTTCAACCTTTACGCCATAAATATAGAATATTTGCAAAAAGTTATCCTTTAACTTAACTGGGGCAGTAAAGGATGCTTAATTGATCAAAAGTGACAGTAAAGACATTTATAATGTTACAAAAGATTTCCATTTAAAATAAATGCTGTTCTTTTGAACGTTCTATTCAACAAAGAAAACAAAATGAATCAGTTTCCACAAAAATAATGGAATGGAAACTTCCAACACATTCTTCCGCACAATGAATATCCTGTGTATTTCTGAAGGTAGCATCTGCTTTTTGTCTTGCAATATGCTATACTGAAAGTCTGGTTTTCGGATGCGTTTATCACATGGCTAAAGTTCAAATGAGTGTTCAAATAGTCGAGTGTCTGATAAAGCTTAGTGCTGCATATGCACAAACTGTACTTAAGGATTTTGTAAGTGTACACTGCTCTTAGCAACGTTTGGAATCCTTTGAAGCGTGCACGTAAGGGATTAGACAAGAATGCAAACCACAAGCAGAGTGTGTTTAGCTGTGAATATATTCTGAGGAGCCAAATGAGTGTGTCTTTGCTTAGGACTGCATGGATGGCAGAATCAATAAGACGTTGGCCAACACTTCTCAACTCCAGCACCAAACTGTCACAGAGGAATTAAGGAGCAGAGACCCTGGCAATGACCCATATTAAAGGAGAACTCCGGTCAATTTTAACATTGAGCTCATTTTTTTGTACATTTGGAGTGCTGTCAGTACAGACAAAAACGACAAAAATCAGTGTTGCCTACACCGTGTTATCTCCTTTTTAAAATTCGCACCCTGTTGACTTCAATGGGGCAAGTTCTAAACCTGCTTTTAGCCTCTTAACAACCTTGATTTGTCATTACAAGTGCACAGCCGTGTGAGTGGTGTTATTAAGAGTGACCACGGTCAATCTGACTGCAGTAGATGTGAAATATATTAATAAAAATTATGTTAATTCAGCCAGCTCACATACCTGTATTTACTTCCTGTTTTCGGTCGAAGTCCACAGTAGTCGATTGTCGAGTTCGTGCGCGCGCGCGATCATTGGTAACTAAGCAACATCATATCATAATGTCATAGAATATCATAATATCAGAACACCACACAGCACCGTCATCGGCTGACAGCTGACCGTCTGAGTCTCCACTGTTGCTTAGTTACCAATGATCGTGCGCGCGAACTCGACAATTGACTACCGTGGACTTCGACCGAAAACAGGAAGTAAATACAGGTATGTGAGCTGGCTGAATTAACATCATTTTTATTAATATCTTTCACATCTACTGCAGTCAGATTGACCGTGGTCACTCTTAATAACACCACTCACATGGCTGTGCACTTGTAATGACAAATCAAGGTTGTTAAGAGGTTAAAAGCAGGTTTAGAACTTGCCCCATTGAAGTCAACAGGGTGCGAATTTTAAAGAGGATAACCCGGTGTAGGCAACACCGATTTTTGTCGTTTTTGTCTGTACTGACAGCACTCCAAATGTACAAAAAAATTAGCTCAATGTTTAAATTGATCGGAGTTCTCCTTTAAGATTGCTGCTGCTTCTCTGGGTTGATCAAATCTTTTTCTTTTTTTTTGAAGGGATGAAAAGCAATTACAGTAAGAGGTTAGAGAGTGCTGCTTGTTTCTGGGGTCACTTAACCAACAGATTATGAAACACAGGCTGGAAAAGCCATGAAAAGCAATATTCTGTGATTAATCCAGGTGTTTTGGCTATAAACCACATAACCCACAATGTTCTGATTAGTGGTCAACCAATATTGCACGCACTTTCTTCTGCTGAGCACAATATTGTGAAGAACATTTCAACTGTTTTTGTCTGTACAAAGAAAGTCAATGGGGTCCAAAATAATTGGACCTCGCTAACTTTCAGTGCCTTTGTTCCAGGCCTTTGTGCGCAGTTCCTGGACAAGTGCGCACCCGAGTTGCTTTCATATTCACAAGAGTCGCACCACAGTTCCAGTTCCGATCTCTGACCACCTCCTACAGGTAGTCCCCCCCCCCCCCCCCCCCCCCCCCTGGGTTAGGGTTAGGGACATTTAGTCATATAAAGTCATGCAGGTTTGGAATGATGTCAATAAATGATGACAGAATTTTCATTTTTTGGTAAACTATCCAACCCAGGCTCAATGGGGGGGGGGGGGGGGGTAAAAATGCGTGTGGGGACATTTCTGCATGTTTTGCGACAATTTCAAAGTGTGGTCTCCAGTGAGTTCCGCTAAAAACACATTGAGTTTTGACCAAAACAAATTAACGGCAAGGTTTTATTTCATTGGTTGTTGTAGGTATCACACAAGTTCGGAAATTAAATGTCTGGTTAGTGGCACTAAGCAACCATGCCATTTTAGCTTCTACAAGTCTTTGACAAAACATGACCTGTGTTTCTCGAACGCACCGCATTGCAAAAAGATGAGGGTGGTTATGTGACACAAATGTAAAAATGTATTAGTTTACAACTCATTACCGTAGTGAATGGTAAACTAAACAAGTCTTAATTAATTGATAATCTGCCAATGTAATCATAATGTGTGAAAGGGAATAAAGGATGTTGGTGTTTTATTGCCACTAGTGTTCATTTCAGCTGTAAACTGCACTTAATTGTATCTACGCAGTTGGTACGAGTTTTACATAAATGCAGGTGGCAAGTTTTTCCAATGAGCCTAAGCTGGAACTATCTCTTTTATTTGTTCATATGGTTTCACCAAACATAAATATGTACATATCCATGGCAATAAATGTAAATGAGGTTAACAGGTGGAATCTCATGTAACACATGTGAAGGCCTCATCAAATTCAAGAGCAATGCAGGGGAAATTTGATTAATGTAACTCATGAGAATGCTGAACATACACACACCCACACACACACACACACACACATCTACACCGCATATAACCTACATCAACACAATACTAAACGTGTGTAAATAAATGCATAATCGTGAACCTTAGACACCCCACAAACGCCGTGTCCATGTAACATGAGCCATTTCCCCAGTAAATTAGTCTGTATTAAAGGTGCCATGAATAATTAAAACACAATGTCTTCCAATGGTGGTGGGTGAATGATGTCCATAATGGGCTCTAACCCAGTTCAGCTCGAACCACCGAAAGCTCTTTTCCGCAACACGCAACAGCATCATGTCTTCATTGGTTCCATTGACGGACCCCACATGAAAGATGAAACTGGTTCTTACCGCAGGAAGAAGGGGCTCCATCTGCGCTCCTTGATCTTTCACATCCATCCCTGATATTTTGGCTAATTCTTGTCTTGTTCGTCTGTGGTAAATTTTCTCCAAAATACTGATAGGAAGAAGGAGAAAAAAAATGCCATGTATATTGATGCGGTTTCGGTAGCGGTGTAACAGTTAGTGACCGTTGGTTTTTTTTTTTTTCGTTCTTTCTTCACTCGCGCGCGTCCGTGCGTGCGCTCCTTCAGCGTGTCATTTGCGCGCTCGCGTGACGCAGCTGCGACCGGCAGCACGTGAGTTAAAAGAAACCACCGGGACACGAAGGGTATGGATTAAACACTCCGGGGACAAACGGATACTTGAGGCTTCGGTTTACTACAGTGTGAGAATATTATTTATAATACGCGTTTAGTTTAAAAAAAATGCAAGCCTAAAGACGAGAAAACGTGCATCAGGTTATAACATCTAAATAAACTGTTATATATATATATATATATATATATTTTTTTTTTTTAGGTAAAAAATGTTTTAATAGCCTATAGATTTTTAGAGTCAGACCTTGTAGAAATAGCATACAATTTGATATAGTCTTATTGACATAAAATCACAAAATATGAGCTAAAAAAATGAGCTAGACTATAGCCTATAGGCTATTGTTTCTAGGCAATAACAGTGGAAATGTCCAATAGCATACTGTGCCTTGAAATTGACTTTAAAATATAAATCCATCCTCCCTCCAAACACACATTCACACTATAACTAACTTTTCAGCTGAATAGCCAGCAGTGGAATTGCAGCATGGACAAATAAAACAACATGATTTAGGGGGGAAGTATAAGGTTTCCAGACCACACATCTTAAACAATTAAATGTAAAATTGAACAGTGAATTTATTCAGTGATATTTCTACCCATCCAACCCTTAATGTTCATCCAACCCTTAATGTGCATCCCTTCATAAAGACAATGAATGTCCTTTATATAAACTCGCATAGAATTGTACATAAAGCCTATCTACAACCAGTGGCATACAGTTTATCTAAGGTGCTTTACCGCGGGTCTTCAATAACTATCAACAATCAATCAATCAATCAACCAATCAATCAATCTATTGCATTAGACTTTGACGCCACCTTGTGGGCGTTATATATAGGCTGCTACACGAATTGGCCTACTAGACATTTTTGGAATAGTTGCAAGGAAATGCGTTCGTTATTTAGGCTAGGCCTACTCACCTTCATGTTTTAGAAATCCAGATTGTTATTTTTATGTGGAAGAAAAAGGATATATGCTTAAAATCTATGCCTAAAACCCAGATAGCAGGCCCTACATCTCTAAGATGTCTGTTAAAGAGCGCTTCATTTAGAAAACATCTGCTGTAGGCTACAATCTAAACACATCAGAAAACGGCAGTTTTACTTACCTTCTAAATAATACACATCTAATTTCTAAATGTTTATTCAGCGTCTGACAGGAAACCTTTTCGAGGTATATGCAGATGAGAAAACAATTGCAGATGTAAATGCATATCAAATAGACGTGTCTGTATCAGGGAAAAGAGTGGGAAACACATTAAAAGCACCATACATAAAACGCCTCGGTTACTAACGTAACCTCGGTTCTCTCTAGAAGAGGGAACGAGTGTTGCGTAAGCTAGCTTACGCTACAGGAAAACCTCTTTTCTCGAGAATACTGAAGCCAAAAATTATCCTTATAATTTGTATTAATTTAAAACGCTTTTGCTGCAGCGAGCAGACCTAGGTGAGGCAGCTTGCGCGCCTATTGGCTGCTCTGCGGCAACTGCTGTAACCTATCGAGAGACTGCTCGTGACGTAAGGACCAATGAGGGCGCTGGCGGCCGTGGCTTATGCCTATATAAGCCAGAGCTCGATTGGATGCTCCTTGATTTTCATCGACTGAAGCGAAACCAGATGATAGCAAAAGAACGGCAGGGTTACGCAACACTCATTGCCTCTTCTAAAGAGAACCAAAGTTACGTTAGTAACCGAGACGTTCTCTTATGAGAGTACTCTCGTGTTGCGTAAGCTAGCTTACGCTACGGGAACCCAATTTAAAACGCCGTGCGTGCTAAATCTACCACAACACTGACCCAAGGGCAAGCGCCCTGAGCTCATATGATATGGGGATATAAAAAGCCGACAGAGAATGGGCTTAATAAGATAAGGGCTAACTTATATGGGCTTATATCAATAAGGCAAACGTGGTTACCTTAAGTGCATAGAGGGTGCTTAACACTGTATAACAGTCAGGGGAGGCTTAATAGACTGCCTGAACTGAAAACTAGTGGAATGAGTGCGGCAGAACTGAGCGAATTAACTAGACTGACAACAGTCTAGCTTGGAGAGCGGGAACTTACAGGTTATAGAACCTTACAAATGTAGACGGAGAGGACCAGCCTGGCGCCATACAGACATCGTGACGGGAAATCCTACTGGACCAGGCCCAAAAAGAGGCCACGGCTCTAGTGAAATGAGCTCTGACGACGAGAGGGCAATGAAGGCTCTTAGATATATAAGCTAGTGAGATAGCGTCCACTATCCACCTGGAAAGGCTCTGTTTCGAGGCAGCTAGACCTTTAGATCGGCCCCCAAAAGAAACAAAGAGCTGTTCTGACTGTCTGAAAGCAGCCGAACGTTCCACGTAAATTCCCAGGGCCCTAACCGGGCAAAGGAGATTCACGTCAGACTCGCTGTCAGATCCGAAGAGGGCTCTGAAAGGAGTAGCAAGTACTTTGGGGACATAACCATGTCTTGGTTCGAGGATAACCTCGGAGTCATTAGGCCCAAACTCAAGGCACGACGCGCTAACAGAAAGTGCTTGTAAGTCACCCACCCGCTTGACTGAGGCGAAGAGAGCGCCCCAGCCCGAATTGGAGGCGTCTGTCGAAACCACTTTCAGTTTTGAGATTAGCCCTAGGTTTACACCTGTCTGATACCAGTCGACCGCCTTCCTGGGCTCCAGAGCTGTGACACAGTTCTGAGTTACCTTGAGACGTAAACGAGGAGATGCCCATGCTCGACGCGGAACCCGCGTCCTCAGCCAGTGCTGTAAAGGGCACATGCGAAGCAGACGTAAACGAAGCAGTGCTGAGGCTGAAGCCATGGGGCCTAGAATCCACTGAAATCTTTTCAGAGGAGAGACATCGCCTACTTTGAATGACATCGCCAACCGCTGAATACACAGAGCGCGCTGTGACGTCAGCTGCGCTGTCATCGACACAGAGTCCAGATCCATTCCCAGAAAAGAAGCTTTCTGACTGGGAGATAGCGAACTCTTGATCCAATTGACATTGAGGCCCAGAGCCTGTAAATGGCTAAGTAACAAAGCCCTGTGTGTCATAAGTTCCACCTCCGACTGGGCCATAATTAGCCAGTCGTCCAAATAGTTCAGTATTCGCATACGCTGTTGTTTCAGGGGGGCGAGCGCCGTGTCCATGCACCTCGTAAATGTACGAGGCGCTAAGGACAGGCCGAACGGAAGGATGGTGTACTGGTAAGCCTGACCCTCTAAGGCGAAACTAAAAACGGCCTGTGACGGGGGGCTATTTGTATCTGAAAATAAACATCTTTCAGATCCACTGACATAAACCAGACCCTCGGATGAATTTGCGTGAGAATTTGTCTGGTTGTAATCATTTTGAACGATCGCTTCATAAGAGATCTGTTCAAAAGCCTGAGATCTAGAATGGGTCTGAGACCGCCATCCTTTTTGGATACCAGGAAGTAACGGCTGTAGAAACCCGACTCGCTCTGATCTAGAGGGACGGTTTCTATGGCGACCTTCAAGTACAGTTTCATTATTTCGGCTCGAAGTAGATGAGCTACTTTCTGATCCACTGTAGTTTCGACCCGGGCTTGAAAACGCAGGGTTCAGCGAGCGAACTGCAGTGATTAGCCTCGTTTTATAATGTTCAGCACCCAGTCTGACACGCCCGTGATAGCTTCCCATGCTTTTGCACGGACAGCTAGGGGTTGAATTGTATCTAGGCTCTGGTCGCTTTAAGCTAGGGACCCGGAGACCTGATAGGGCTGATAAATTGACACTGTGCTTGCAGTGTTTATCTGAGGCAGCACACTGAGACCAGCAGCGGGTTGATTTACACATAACATTCTGGTCACGTGGAACGGGGAATGATTTATGTGTGTGTGTGGCACAGAGGGCGCAGTGTTTAACAATAAGTGGCTGAGAAATAAGCTGAGAAGCGGGCACCTTCTTTACAATTAAAACACCGTCGGCATGAACTGCCTTTATTGAAACAGGCCCTGAATGAGTGTGTCACTGAGTGGGCCGTGCTAATGTGTAGGGTTGAACACTGGGACGTGGGCACATTTCCTAAATTTAAAACACCTTCGGCGAGAGCCGGATAAACAGACATAATGCTCTTTTTGAGATTTATGTGGGTCGCCATGAAAACGGTGTTTGGGTACAGGCGAGCGGGCTGTGCAACTGGCTTGTTGGCTGTAGAATACACATCTCCAGTCACCTTGGCCGTGGGAACTGTCAGAGCGACACGTGCTGCTTTCAAAGGCGGTCCGGCCGCAACGGGACTGGACCTTAACCATCTTCCTAAAGTCAGGAAGATTTCGGTGGCACAGGATCCAGTGTGATCTTGGGCCTGGGTCTCCGAGGAGGAGGCGGCCTGCGACGGCCAGCCGAGCCCGAGCGTTGGCGCTCTCTCGGTCGGTGACGCTGAGAAGCTGGCGGTGGAGGCGGCGGGGATGCTGTTTTCCGTGCAGGCAGCTGTTTCCTAGAGTGTCCTGACGCGGAACTCGAGCGTCGAGGGATGAAGTGCTGGACCTCTGAAAAACGCTCCACAAACCCATCAACAGCTTGCCCGAAAAGCCCTGAAGGAGACACAGGCTCGTCAAGGAAGGAACCTCTGTCAGCGTCCTTCATATCCGACAGCGTCAGCCACAAATGTCTCTCCACAACGGTGACGGATGCCATGTTCCTCCCGATGGCCTGTGCGGCGGACTTAGTGGCTCGCAGAGCTAGGTCTGTGGCGCTCCTCAAGTCAGTAAAGCTGTCGGGGTCCATGCTCACCTCGTCCAAGGAACGGAGAAGGTTGGCTTTGTAAATCTGCAGCACTGCCATTGTGTGGAGTGCTGAGGCGGCCTGGCCAGCGGCAGTGTAAGCTGCGGTGTTACGAATGCTGGCGTAAGCCGTCCAGCGGAGGGCGGGCAAAGGTGCGTTGCGATCGCTTCCTCGACCGGAAGAATGGACACATATCCTCTGTCCTTCGCGCCGTCCACAACGGAGAGCGTCGAAGAGACAGATGATCGCAGCCTAGCAGAAAAAGGAGCCTTCCAGGATTTCGACAGCTCCTTGTGCAGTTCAGGGAGAAATGGGGCAGGCCTCGTGGGAGGCGACCAATCCAGGCCGAGATCCTCAACGGCCTTCGTGAGGAGGATGAGAAGCTCGGTGTCGACGCTGGCTCTAATCCCACTGGACTCCTGAAGAGAAGGGGCGGGGACCGGAACGGAACCTGACCACTCTTCACTCCCCGAAGCGAGAAGAGAACTGCTGTCCTCTTCGTCGCCCCCTTCCGACTCGTAACAGGAGATAGGCGTGGCTGAAGTCGGGCGCTGCCCATCCGTGAGTGACACGGGGGAAAGCGAAGCACGCGGGGATCCCGCCGGCGTGCATTCGTCCACTGGAACCTCCTCAGGCGTCCTCTGGTGCTTATGTCACAAGCAGTCCCTCGATAGGTTGCAGCAGTTGCCGCAGAGCAGCCAATAGTGTAAGCAAGCTGCATCGCCTAGGTCTGCTCGCTGCAGCAAATGCGTTTTAAATTAATACAAATTCTAAGGATAATTTTGGCTTCAGTATTCTCGACAATATAGGTTTCCCGTAGCGTAAGCTAGCTTACGCTACACGAGTTATACCAATTACGTATAGCCTAGTCCTAGTCTTATAAAGACAGATGTTAGCTTTTTGTTTAAAAAAAAATGCCTGAAATTATTAAGTCAGGCTATTCAGTGGACCTCTTCCTTTCTGCATCCTTTCTTCCTTTTCCTTTTCTTAACACTAAAATAATACCTATCAATTCCACATATTCAAACTGACGCGCAGTGTTTGAGATAAAAGTAATCCAATAACAAGCAATAGCCTGTCATTTCACCGTCTAGGTTTAGCCTATAGACATAGTCCGGCTATGAGTAGGCTAACTTCTTGCCAAAATAACATTGAATTTGGTTACATGTCGTTCTTGCCAAAATAACTTGAGAGACGTATTATATTCCATCATGTAAGCAAAGTAAACAGTGCTTACAAAGTGTTTGATTTAATTTCTTCACTCATTTCATTTCTTTGTAATCTAATTGAAAATAGTCTTGGTTTAGACTTCTATTAAATTTTCACTGACAGCCCAAATTTTGTTTTAGCCTAGACATCAGGGCTGTCTTTGGACTATTGTCTATTGGACGTCTTTTAAATGCAAAATTGCTTGCTGGGAATGAGCCAGTGGCATTTTCGGTGTCAAGCCTAGGATTTAAACTGATCATGGTCGAATGAAATGGCATGAAGGTGAGGAAATAGTATAAAAATGTAGCCTACTTTTTGAGTGAACTATTAATGTAGCCTAAGGTTCATATATTCTATAAATAAATTGATATATTAGTATTTAGACATATATAAGAAACAGCCAGCAGAGATGCTTTGTTTACGTGGGTCCCTGGTTATTTCGAGTTCAACAGGTGCTGGAAGAGCTCCATTCTTCACTTGATCCCTTTGCTGTAATGTACACTAAGAGATAGATTCTGCTTCCGTGTTTAAGCCTATTGCTTATGGTAGAATTAAACTCTTATTTCCTCCTGGTCAAGGACACATAAGCAGTGTCCCAAAACCTGGTCAGCTGCTTACATAGCCTTCATAGACAGCATTCGAAAGTGCGTTCTTGTATTCGCCGCTAGGTGTCAGTGTTGTGAAGTATTATACACTCACTCCAACTTGCGATGTTGTAATGCAAATAATACATCACTAAATAAGAAACCGAATCTAAACTGTAATTTAACTTGCAAAGACTTTGGGGGGATTTAATATACTCAAAACATCTGACAACTTTTGAACATTATACATCAAACATTCTGACACCAGCAGAATGTCATGACTTCACATTAACATATTTTACAATACGCATCTAATCAATCTGTTTTGATAGATCAATATCATTAAATTCCCATATTAAACACTGTTGTGATTTTAAACTAATAACAATTTATCTAGATTCATTATATTGGGACTGTAAGTTTTAACAAACACTCATATGACGGTCTATAATGTATGTTTTTTCCTCTTTTTTATATATTAACACCACTGAAAACAAAAATACACCGAATACTCCATTCAGACATGGTGCAGCAATGGTGTCATTAACATCAAAATAAATAAATATTGTATACATAATGTTATTTCTATACTAACATTTTAATTGCACACTCAACTCCGGCAGGTTTACGTTTGAGTGCCAAAATGAAAAAAGTCAGATTCTTTGATCACATTTCTTTCCCTGTTCTGTGAGAGCTGAATGTCTTTTGCGGTCTGAACATCCGAAACAAGAGTGATAGAGGAATTTCTCTGTTGCGCTTCTTCCAAAATCCTTAAATCACCAGAATCAACCGATTTAATGGAAGATTGAGTCTCGGTCCATGTCGAATCCGTTGCATCTTTTCCTTCAAGCTCCTCGGAAACCTCCAGAGCAGATCTGTCTATTTCCAACATATTTCCATCCTGGAGCATGTAATTCGCTTGTGTTGCTCTTCCAAGACTTGTATCTATGACCCAACCAGGCAGATTTGAGGCGGTTTTACTGCTGTTCTCTAGCGAACCCCTTGAATCCCATCCAGCAGCACTGGTGTAGTAATCCAAACTGTTACTAGTGCCACCAGTACCAGTAAAAGGCAGACCTTTGACCCCCGCTGTGGCGTAAGAGAGCAGAGCTGCTGTGTTAATATCAGTTTCGTATGATGGAGCAGCAGAGGACGACACAAACCAGCGCTGTCCGTAGTTGCTGCTCTCTTGGGTTTGGTCCGATAGGCTGTTAGTAAGCATGAGTGGTCGGTCAGTAGTGCCAGGGTCAGGGCTAAGAGTTGTAAAACAGGATTTTGTGTAACTGTTGACTAACTGCTCCTGGAATAAGGCGCTTGTCATTGCGTAGCGTGAGCCAAGCAGCAGCTGAGAGTGAGGAGAGTCACCGGGTGTTGGGGTCAGTCGGTCATCGTCGCAGCCATTGTAACTTCTGGAGAAAAACAGGAGGAAATTAGGTAATACTGTAAGAAAATAATAATAATAATTTGTAAGTACAATCAACTTGGATGTTTATGTCATTTCAACTTAACTATATGAACTGACTTTAAAAAATGAGTTGAATCTTGTATAACTTAAAATAAAGTTTAAAATGGCTTAACTTATTTTGATGAGTTGAAGTAAAGTAAAAACATATGTTGTCGTGACTTATTGATCATGTCATTTTTTATGTTGTCTTTTCTCATACTGTTACAGTGGAAAACAAAGGGGGAAAAGAAAATAATCAGTAGGAAAAGAATGCGGCGACTGAAAAGAGCTCTTACCATAGATATTCTTGTTATACCATGTTAAAAAATAACAAGTGTTATTCTCAAGTCTTAAAATAGATCATGAAGGACATTTAATTCAGTAAATCTGACAGATGAGGAATATACATTGTAGCGCAACCTTATGATTTGAAATTATTTGTTTCCGTCTTTTTGAGTATATTCCCCAAACAGGAAGTACTTCCCATAATCTAAAATGCAGTAGGATTGTAAGGAAAAAGGTGAATAATAATGTCCATTACTGTTAGTAGAACTGTAATTATTTCAATTTGGAATATATGTAACATGAACATTGTAATGTAAAGTCCAAAATAAATGTTTTTATTAATATCATCAACAACAATAATAATATCACCATCATATTGTTTTTAACCTTAATAAATTCAATTTATTTAAATTAATTTTTAAAAACATGTTAATTTCCGCAGTCAAGTCAAAATTAAAATTCAGATCCGAAAAACCTGCAAGAGAATAAATTATCAATGCATTAATTTGCGTGTAAATTAACTTACGAATCATAATTGTCCCGAAATCCTTTCGCAAATGGATTGTAATCAATTTTTAGTTGAGTTATCTGAGGAAATAAAGAAACATATTAATTAAATCAGTTCATATTCCTTTATTTTTTTTAAATTATTTTTTGATAGCTCTTACATCTGTGTTCTGGTAAGCTGTGACGGCTCTAAATTGCGTCTCGGGAAAGGTAAATGTCTGTACTCGATCAGGATCACTTGTATCTTCATCTCCACTCTTGTGTATTTCAACCACATGCACCCTCGGCTGATACTTATGAAGAGACTGTAGAACGATCATCTTGAAGGACAAAGAAAAAAATACATATATATAAAAAAATCACGTTCCACTCACCATAAGAAACTTCACAAGCTGCCCATAAAAATAAGGAATATATATATAATTTCCTTGCTTGCTTGTTACTACACCATAAATGACAGGTATAGCTTCATGTTTGTGCTATTACACAGTCTAACAAGGAAATAAAGGTGGTTGTAATATGGTTTATGACATTTTAGCTCATAATAGAGTGGTACTAATTAATGGATAGTTCAACCACATGAGGGTGAGTAAATGATGACAACATTTTCATTTTTGGGTGAACTATCCATTTAAATAGGATCCCTTTATCTTCACTATAGTTCACTTACAAATTTAAATTCTGACATAATTTACTCACCCTCAAGTTGTTAATATAAATATAATATATAATATAAATGTCTTTGTTCTGCTGAACACAAAGGAAGATATTTTGAAGAATGTTTTTTAACAAAGCAGATCTCGCCTCCCATTGACTACCATAGTAGGGAAAAAAATACTATGGTAGTCAATGGGAGGGGAGTTCTGCTTGGTTAGAAACATTCTTCAAAATATCTTCCTTTGTGTTCAGCAGAACAAAGACAGGTTTGGAACAACTTGAGGGTGAGTAAATGATGACACAATTTTATTTTTTTGGGTGAACTATCCCTTTAAGGTAACTTGTTAAGATAAAAGTGAGACCCCACACAAACAATGTTATTTTGAAACAACATTGTTATGTTTAAAAAATAAAAAGTTGAGAAGATCATTTTTTCCATGTGCCAAATGAAATCAGTTGTCATGGGCTGCAGATGGCGATCGCTGACAAATGAAAGCATATTCTGAATGGCAGTTATTGTTGATTATTGACTCACTCTATGCATTTAGACTGAAATCTTATACTGGTTCACTTCATTAAGAGAAAATCACATAAGAAACCACCTGAGTGGAGTTGTTGGAAGCTCCCTTATTGTTTGTCAGCTTCAGTTTTCCGAAAGAGATCTCCTGACGCATCCAGTGCGCGCCGGTGTTTGGAGAGTCCGGGTGCGTGTATGCTTGGTTTCCTTTAAATAATCAATACAAACATTTTAATTCATCTGTCAGGGCCACTATTTAACGGAAGTAACAAACATCATAATTACAGTGTACATAATATTTATTTATTAATATCTGACTTTTTTTCAGAGTAGTTATAATTTGGACATGAGGTTATTACGCTTTGGAAAAAGGAAGGAACATCGTCACAATGAATAAAACTGTGACTCTTTTTTTTCTGCTTGGTTCAAAGCTTCATGTTCATTTCCTCTCCAGTCGGTTAATAATTAGAGTTTACCCGTAACAGGGGGTTTACCGGTGACATTAGTGTCCGCTTTGCCACAGGGAACCCATTTTCCGCCCTGGAACCTCCAGTGGTTCGGATCCGCCAGAATCACATCCACAACAATATTATAGTGACACGTCGGGTCAAGACCAGAAACACTAAAACTAAGAAACGGAAACATCCGGCTGCAGGGAAAAACCGAAACAACAAATTATTTTTCAAAAAGCAAATTAGAATTAGGCTATTTAAATATTTCAAAATGTAACTAAATAAAATATAGCCTACATATAGCCTATATTTTTTTTACGCGCTGAAATACCAGAAATAGGCCTAAATCCGCCTGCAATAAATATGAAAATACGACTGAAAAATGTTAAATCAATTTATAATCAATTCCAAAGTAATTCAAATAATTCTAAACAATTTCATATATATATATATATAAACTATTGTTTAAAAATATAAGTCCATTTGATCTCTCTTTAAGCTTTCATTTTAGCCTATAGATAAATTAAAAAGTGGACTTACCGTCCCTGTTTAGTAATGATCATTTCAGTTTGGTGTCTGTGGAATTTGAACCACAGCGCCCGGTTACACAGGTAAACCTGAGCTTTACCGGGCACCGGGTGGAAAGGATAGTCTGCTGGGTTTGTATAAGTTTGTCCGTACGGCTGTGAGTACGCGTAGCTCAGCCCGTTGTACGGCCCGTTGCTGATGACCGGATGAGGTGTCATGTAGTGACTGGAGAGTGCCGGGAGCGCGGGCACCACATGCTGACCCGAATATGAGAACATTGCAGAAGACGATGCGAAATCTGTCCGCGCTTGACTTGATTCAGGTAAATTACACTTGTCCGCAACGTCACTGTCATCCCGTGCCGCGGAGACGCAGTCCAGAGCGTTTTGGGTGTTTCTCATCCCTGTGGAGAGTCTTTTGAAAGGTGGCTCGTTCTCCAGGGTGTCATCGGAGGAGGAGACGCGCGCGTCCCCCGCGGCGGTGATGTGCGTAAAATCATTGTCCACACTCACTGGTTTGTTGGCCAGAGCGGACGGTGAAGGGAGTTGTTGCAGGTGCATAACTCAATGAGAAAGTTCTCGGAGTTCAACCTGGGTTGAGAACTTCAGACCTCAGACTTAGACATGCTGCTTTGACTGGGTGTTCATGTCCTCTGCTGCACGTGCCAGTCTGTTAGAGCGTGTTCACACCGAGCTTAATATAGGAAAATGACGTCGCTCCGCATTTGATAGCAGCAGAATGGGCTGGTATTTGCAATTAGATTTACATTAAGAATACTTAAGCGGTTTCTTTGAGTAGGTTACAGAAACTGTCCCAGCTATCTGACAGATATCACTTGTGTCCTGAGAAATCTGTACAGTGACACTCTGCAAATAAAAGAAGAACAAAATTTAACCGCGGCTCGCGCGTGCTAGTCAGTCAGTCAGTCAAAAGCTTTGTTAAACTCAACCAAGGACTTGGTTTTATTTTAAGCACAGTTTGGAATATTTGTATTACTATTATTAATGATCATTATTTTTGGTCTAATTTAGCTTGGTGACGCTATAGAACATCATTCACAGTAAGCCGTTGTTGGCCTTTTTCAGCATTTAGCCTATACACACTAAATCACAGTTGGCCTATATTTTTTTAACATCGTGCATGGGCTCTTTTTATAGAATAGATTAATGGCATGTCCTTGCTATTTAGTTCTCGTTATCAGTAGGCTAAACGAGATACAGGACTTCCGTATTCACCTTGAAATTAAAAATTTTTAAAGGAATTTTATAGTATTTATTTATTATAAATGATTTATCCGTGCACCTTCGTAAACTTTAATCAAAATAAATTCTTGCATCAACATCATCTTCTCTCTGATGACGTGTTTACTTGCGTGAGGGCGGAACTTCCTGTCACTCACATGACGTCACAGCAATTGCAAACCACAGCGGTCCAATCAATTCACGATGCGCAAAAACTTTGCGCAAAAGTCCCGCCCTACATTTTTTCTTTTTCAGAAGTCGTTTTACTCAGATGTCACAATAGAGAAGAAAAGCCTATAGCAACTTCCTTTTCATGCCGACTTAAATTTTTAATATACAGTGAGCAGAAAAACTGATACATTTCTCGAAGTTTAAAAGTCGCCATGACAACAATCACATGGTAAGAAATTGTAGCCATACAAGTTATCTAATTAACCCATAGAAAAAAAGTCTCTCCCTCTCTCTCTCTGGCAGTGCTTACACTGTTGCTAGGACTATTGTTTTCTACATTGTACTGGTCTTTTTTCTTAGCAGAAGCAATAAAATAACCTACAAGTAAAATAATTTACAGCCAGTCAGTCATTACAGAAGAATATCCTCTTATATCACCTTGAAGGGGGCTATTGTGCAATAGTTACATATTTGCTTAATATCAGAGACAATGTTACTTTATCTAAGTGACAGAATTAGAGATGGATTTAAAAAGAGGTGACTTCTAAATATTTCTGAAATCAAGTGCAACCGTTTAGACAGGAACAACCATGTTTACCGAGCACACAAATAAATATTTCACACTGATGCTCACTTAAGCATCGTCCTGAAGTGCTGTCATCTTAAATAAGGCGTTTCATTGTTGTTCTCTGAAAATCCCCCTCAGAGACTTCATTCCTCAGGACCTTCAAGGGGAAATGCAAGGACAACTGATTTACACTGAAACTACATCCCTTTGCAGGACCTACATAATGAATCTTGAATAATTAAAGTTTGAACAATTGTTTTCTACATGTGCAACCATTCCTTGATGTCCATGAAGGAAAGACAATGGCGTTACTGGAATTTTGTGTTTATTTCTTAAAAAGACAAAACAGTTGTAGAATATGAACATTTATGCACAGACAGAAACGGAGAGGGAAATCACTGGAACACAACTGTGTCCAACATTGCTGCGAGGCACTGCACAATATTGGATGTCATAAGAACATCCACATGCTCTTCCAAATGCCGTTTGGGATCCTACAGAGAGAGAGAGAGAATAGCAGACATGTGGTCCATTAAGTCTTGTAAACCTCTGAGACTACAAAAAGATGTCAAACACTAGTATTTGCCAGGTCACCTATGGTTTACAGTAATTACTAGGACTAGGCATTGACACATATTTCACAATTCGATTCACAAGCACCCCAATTCAATTTCAACTCTGGATGTTTGAGAATGGAATCTGTAGAAGGAACCCTAGTTGGTTCATCACTATAACATAACTACAAGGTTAAAATGACCTGATTTGTAGGCAACTTACATTTAAATTGCACATAAGGAAGTTTCTTATAATAATAACATAATACAACATTATTTTGTAAATATATAAAATGCCAAAACGGTATTTATTGTTTGAATTTTGTAATAAAATTGACAATTTGAAAGCTGAGACTTTGTTGCACATCAGAAGTAATAAAGCTTATTGTGATTTATTGGATGGGAGGTGCGCTATAAAGTTTAGTTCATTCATCAACTGAAAACAGCATAGACTGAAAGATCGATTCATGGAATTAAAAGCACGTTTTACACCTGGTCAACGTCATGTGTTTTTACTGATCGGATAGCCATCTGGTTTGTTAAAAGATTCCATTTACACTTAGCCACATGAAAGCGTCTCAGCAAAACAGATATAAATTCGATCTTCAGTTCCCGCACTATATGCAAATTGAACAGTTTACATCAGCGAAAGCAACAGATATAAGCTGCATTTTATTTATCAACAGCTTATTTCAAATCATAGACCTCAGCAGGAGAAAGAAAGGCATCAGCACTGGCAAGATCATTTAGTCTCACTACTTTTACTTTCAGTTTCAACTGCGGCAGTTTGCTGAACAGATACTCGGCTACTCATCTGCAATGATGCGTGTTGCTGTCATATCTCGCTATAACGTCATACAGCCTTTAACACGCTCTCACATTTATTTTGGGAGGAGTAAAATTTAAATATGTCTTTACACTTGACCAGTTTTATTTGGAATGCGTCTCAGAATGTGTCAGATATACATTTTTGGAGGGCATTTACACCTAGTCTTTTTTTTTTTTTATCAGATAGCTATCCAATCAGAGAAAACGCATGAAGTGACCAGGTGCAAACGAGCCCTAAGAATCAATATCGGTCTTTCAAAATGAGAATTGATTAAAATCGAGAAACATATATTTTTAACCCAGCCCTAGTAAATATAGTGACAAACCACTTATAATATAAAGAAAGACAAGAAGAAACTAAAAACCTGTTTTCCAACGTTCTTTATGGCAAGCTGCTCAGGAGTCATCTTGTCTTCTTCCTCCACAGCCTGAAGGGACGGATTTTTTATTTTATTTTTAAATCAAACATAAAAGGCTCCCTACAGAAAAGCTTCATTTCAGCTCACCATTTAACTAGTATTTTCTCACCTTATTGTAGTTCTTGGCCAGTTCGAGCATCTCCTTGACGATGGTCTCGTTCAGTTTGCAGTGTTCACTGTAATCCTGCAGGGTCAGACCCTCCATCCAGCTTTTCTTATGGAGGTTCAGTAACATCTGAACACATAAACACAGTATGACTGTCTAGTCTTAACAAACGAAGAACAAAAAGCATGTTAAAACATCTATAAGTTCAAACCTTCTGTTCCAATTCATTTTTCCTGTAGTTGATAGTAATGGAGTAATAATGTCTGTTGAGTCCATGAATCAAAGCCTGCACAAGATATACGACTTTTAGTACAATTTTAAAGTTTAATTAAGTAATATTAAAAGTAATATATAGATTATTTTTATTTCATATATATAATAACCTGAATAGAGGGCTTGTTGAGGTGTCCCAGGTTAGAAGTGGTTTGACGCGGCTCATGACCCAGTACCATCATATTGGCATTTATTAGCCTGAAAGCATCAATCACAACCTGGAGGAGGAAAATGAATAGTGGTGTTCACATTCTTACGTAAATCAATAGTTTATATATAAAAAGGAATTTTTCGTTTGAATGCATTATGGGAGCTACAAAATAACCTCACTCTGGTTTTAGAGAGTGAGAGGACACCGGTAAATAAAATCTGATCTAATCCAGAGGACAGAAAAAGGACATTTACAGTAAGAGCGCAGGCTTTGTGCTGCTGTCACATCGCATATGTGATGATAACGCACATGAGCTCACACACAGGTCAAGCCTGCCCACATGAACACTATTGAGCAGAGCAACCGTCACACACAGAAACATCACAGTCATGTACACACATAATGGAAGAGAGGTGACAGACGATTTATGGTGGTGACTATATAAACCTCTTTTCCAGCATCGAGCTGAACACCTCTTGCAAAACCGTGACATTCTGTGCCAGTTTTTCCCCCATTGTGATTCTAAAAATGTAGGATTAGACGTTACTTTGGTGGTTTAATAGTTGGCGACAGCTATATTACTGTAAAATATTATTAGACATACTATTGTATCAATAAATGTCCTTTGTAGCTAGAGTAATACATTGATATACGAGTTTACAAAGGAAAAAGTGGACGAGTGAGAAAAAAAGAAAGAAAACAGTGATAAATAAAATTGAAAGTAGAGGAAAAATTCTACCTTTGGTTTAGATAAGTGATTTATATTCAGGATGTAAATATAAATTCCATTTTACATATATATTCATAAATAAAACTTTATATTCAGGATTTATAAATGCATATATTTCCAGTATGACTCTTCATATACATATAAAACTTATATATATTGATTTTATTAATATCCTTTTTTTTTTAATCCGAAGAAAAATTGCTTGAAATTTTTTTGATATTTTTAACCAAATATAGAACTGTTAAATGAAATTTTATGATGAATTGCATTGTATTAATTATATTATCATGGCCTATTCCCAAAATTAAAGGGAATATGGCAATGTGGGCAGATTTTTACAGCATAAAAATGACCAGCAACACAAGACCGCACAATTATAGAATTATACTTCTAGCCATAATAAAGACTAAATAAAGTTGTATTAAAGTTTTTAGAACTACAAGAACATTATGCATCATACCTTGTTTCACATGCAGTGTCACAATTTTTAATTAGGTCTCAGGTACACAAAACAACTATTGATGCTACTGATTTTAAATAGGATGTTATGGAGAATATAAAAGGCGGAAAAAAATGGGGGGAAAAAAACCCACAAGAAAAGCCTTAAACCAATTCACAGTGATGGGAGTTTTTGTCTTGACAAAAGAGTGTTAAGTAGGAGAGGGAGCAGATTGTCTGGAAGAGCACAAAGTAACGCCTCCTGAACCCTGGGGACTCGTTAGATCCTGACTGAATGAACTGGTGTAAAATCCTGCAGTGCTCCACATCTGTGCTGAGGGGGACGTTCCCTCTGCCAGGTTGAGTGTGTGATGCTCGGAGGGAGAAAGACAGACAGACCGTGTAGTGCTGACACCATGAAGAAGTCGCAAACCCTTTTTAAACCACTTGTACTGTGCTCAGAGACGTGATGATACTCTGGAGGTGTGGTACATGAATATTTTAAAACCAAAAACAAGTGCAATGCAATGAAACCTTTCAGCTCAAATACTAAAGTTAAAGTTCAGCTAAATGTTTAATTCCTGTCCCCCTCCAGCACTCAAATATATTAAGTAAAATAACAATTTTATTATTGGTCAAATTTACTCTCGGTGCACATAAATAAAACATTATTGTAATAGATGTATTACAATAATGTAAGCATCATAAAGAAGGTACACTACTGTTCAAAAGTTTTGGGTCACTACGATTTTTTAATGTTTATGAATGAAATCTTTTATGTGCACCAAGGCTGCATTTTTTGATTAAAAACAAAATAAAAACAGAAAATTATTTGAAATATAATTACAATTTAAAATAACAGTTTTCTATTTTAATATACTTTGAAATAGAATTTATTCCTGCGATGGCAAAGCTGAATTTTAAACATCATTGCTCCAGTCTTCAGTGTCACATGACCCTTCAGAAATCATTCTAATATGCTGATTTGCTGCTCAAGAAACATTTAAGTTGCGGTGCGTAATATTTTTTGTGGAAACCATGATACATTTTTTGTCATGCTTCTTTGATGAACAGACCGGAAGAACAGAATTTACTTGAAATTTCTTGTTACATTATAATGGCTTTACTGTCACTTTTGTTCAATGTAATGCATCCTCGCTGAATAAAAACACTAACCTCTTTAAATAAAAAAAATAAACTTTTGAATGGCCCAGTTGATACATTTTTATATGCATGTTATTATTGGAAAGCCTTAAAAATATTTACATCCATAATCAATCAAACTGAACTATATCTATATGTTAATATATGTTATTTGCTTTCACTTTTTCATAATTTTTTAAAGCCCCCTTCCTCTTCCTATAAAAGCATCTCTTCTTCCTGTCCCCATCCCCCTACACACGACTGAGATGGAGATGGAGTCCTCACACTCTCTCACGTGGTTCAGAGGGTGCTAATAGAGCTCACAGCGCCAAGCAGATAAAAAAAATCAGACATCCAGACACTCTCACACTCTGACAGGAAGTGTGAGCGCCCGTTCATATATACAGCAGAAAAGAAAGCAGAATCTTTGCAGAATGTGTATGTGAAGCGGTAACATCTGTTACTGTGAGTTTTAAAGAATAGGAGACCCAAAAATGAAAACACTTCTAGATAATGACCAATTCCATTAAAACGGGTGTTGCATTGTGTGTTTATGGACCACTACCTTTCCCTTGACGCTCTGGATGGGATCGACCACCACGGCAACGGCGCGCTCCGACAGCGCCTCAAAACTCTGCTGTGTGTTAATGTCCACACCCGACAACCAGCAGCCAAAACCAGGGTGACTGTGGTACCAGCCCACCACCATCTCAGGCCTACACACAGATCCCAAACCCTGATTATCTGACATTCAGTTTTATATCAGAACAGGTTTTCATTTTTACTCAGATTCTCTCACCTTCCCGTCTGCTTTAACATATCCAACATCTTGGCTTGAAAAACAGGGTCCACGGCCTCAACGCTCACACCCTGTCAACAGAATCAGTCAGAAACAGTCAGAATCGCTCTAGGAGTGTAAAACACACTAAAGCTTGCTGTCAAATACATCGATGTGATATCTTTAGAAATACAATAGTAATCAGAATATCTGCAGGGTTTTTAAAATCAAATATAAGCCCTGCACAAATAAAATGATTGCCAAACTGACAAGATTATGCAAAATCTATGGTAACATCAAAACCATAAAATGACGATTATATATATATATATCCTATTTGTTTAGATATTTATAATGCGCATTAGCTTCTTTTCGATCCATTCGCTGAATGAAAATGCAATTTCACTCTCCGTCAGTAGGTGGCACTTGTGGAACAGCAGAAATATAACGGTTGCTCTGGTAAACCCTGTATACAATGCAGTTATGCTTTTTAGAAATGCAATGACCATAAAGTAAACATTGCCATTATTCAGTAGATCATAAGCAATCTCTTGAAATAAATGTGTGGTACTCATTGATTGCGAACTGCTCTGAAACTATGAGCCTGTAGAACATGCAGTGTTGCGTTTTTACTTTAAAACATGCAGTGCTCATGTTTCATAGCCTTTTGAAGTTTAATAATTACATAAAATCATATTGTGATTCCTGTTTTTCTGTCCCCAAATTTAAGACCTCTTGAAATGATAATTAAGACTTTCTTATACCCTTTAATATATTTAATTGGCCTTACATTTGATACAACTTAATTTGAGACTTTAAGGACCCCCGGTGACCCTGATAGAGTATACAAGTGATGTTCACTCACCGTTCCTGACTGCGGCATGGCAAACACGTCAATCACGCGTACAGTGTAATCGTCCACAAACTCTCCCAGCATCAGACCCATGACTTCCATGGGCACACCAGCACGGCCATGTTTCAGCATCTATACACACAAACAAACAAATAGAGAGAAAGAGGAAAAATAACAATGTTCTTTTTCTCTTAAAGGGGTCATAACATGAGAAATCAAATTTGTTGTACCATTAAAACATCCAGCAAGTTTCAAAGCTTAAAACATCCTCCTCATTATAAACAAAGTATTTATTTAATCAAGCTCCAAAAACAGCTCATTTTGATGTTGTGGGATCTGTGACATCACATTACTAGGGATGCACTGATACCACTATCGGGATCGACCCGATACTCCGCTCGTGTACTTATTAATATGCTTAGATGCCAACAACTGATAAAGTGGAACACGCAACGAGTACAGTACAGTGTTTGGGTGACAAAGAAACACAGATAACCGAGCAAACAGCGAGCAAAATGGATATATCAGAGAAGGATGTCCATGAAATAAATGTATCAAATTAATAGAATGTTAAACAACTTAAATATTTACGGCTATTTATTCAAATTCTGCACCTGAACAGTAGTTAGACCTACCTGAAAAGCACCATTTATTTCATTTTTATCTGTATTTATTTGTAATTGGATTAATTGTTTATTGATTATTGAGTGTTTACTTGTCTTTACTAATGTTTTAAATTTGCATTAATTAGGCTGGTAGTTTTTGCTGTAGTAGTATCATAATTGTAATAGAGAATTGTGATATTTCACTGGAATCTAAACATTTGAACCACTGACCCAACCAGGCCAGTAGAAAAAAATCCTTAGCATTGAGCTCTGCTGAAGCAGCTCTAAATATGCACTCTGCTATTAAAGGGGACCTATTATGCAAAATGTGTTTATGTGAACTTTGTGTGTTTTTGACATAACCGTGAATTTTACAGCTTAAGCAATAAGACGTGAAAGAGAACATAGACTCGCACGACTTTCCGTGCGCTCAGAAAACCATAGAAGTTTAAATTGATATGGCTTTAAAACGTATGCAAATAATAACTTTCTTGATGTTGAACTGCAATTTCATGTAATCGTGTTCACAATAGAGATAATAATCAAAATCAAACAGATGTTATGTTTTTGGCCGAGTATCCGAGGCATGAGCTGTAAAGGCATGAAAAAAGCATGTTTTTGCTTCAACTCAAAAATGCTGCATTTTTACAGGTTTACTAACAATACATGTTACAGGTCTACCTAACATGTTTAATATAGGCAAATGCAGTGAAAATACAGGTATTGGTATCAGCGAGTACCAAAAATGAAAGAATCAGTTCTGGCCTCGTTCTGGAAAAAGTGGTATCTGTGCATCCCGAGCAAATACATTTGCATATGACTCCTGCAAATCATAACAGTGGTCGTTTACTGACGGGCCTTAAAGGAGTCACCCCTTAAAAACTGATCATTTCAGACAGAAGGTCAAATTGAGGGTTGAAAATGTTTCTGCATATATATTTGTTTTTATCTTTGTGCAAAAAACTTCATTAACATGGTAAGCCTACCTCAAGGAATAAAAAAAAAATCCATGTCATGACCCCTATTAATGCTTGTGCTCCTAAATATGAAAAAACAGATTGGTATAGACCAATCACAGCATTAAAATTATGTTTGTTGCCTCAAATTAGTCTAATCATACACCCTAATAGCAACATACAATGGATTTACAGAACCAAACTGAAACCGCGACGAGAGAACTAAAACCAGGAGAAATTAACCAGTACACAAGAACAGGTATGAAAGAGAAGGTGTGTATCCTGAGTCCTGACCTTCAGCAGGGCGAGAGAGGAGATGTACACCTGTTCAGCTGTGTCCACAGCAGGGGCGTCTGTGGGAGGACCCTGCAGAAAACACACACAGTTACACTTCAGTTCAGGGGAATCAAATCTCTTTAGCAAGACACTGCTCATATACTCTATGGCAAGCCGATTTGACTTCAAACCATTCCCAGGAAACTAGTTTTTTATATCAACAATTCTATTTTTAATAATATAAATAATAAATATGAATTTAGCTCACAAGACGATATTTGGGGAGGTTACAAAAACGAGACAATATTTTTAAGAAACACTATATTTACAGTATCTTCAATGACAAAATATGGATGGAAAAATAGTCTAATTCAAATACAGTCACAAAATGCAAAACAATGCAGGTGCATTTTACTTATTTAACAAATCTAGGGCTGTCACTAACGATTATTTTGGTAATTGCCAATTATTTTGAAGATTGAGCAATTGGATAATATATTTGTGGTAATAAAAAGTGAATACACTTTCAAATGACTTAAAATACATATATGATAACAACGAGAAAATAATAATTGGTTTACATAAAGTATCAAAAGCAAGAAATGTTATGGTTTTATACAATACTGTTAAAATCCATAATATTATAAACAATAACTTATGTATATTATGTATTATAACAAATGCCTGCAGATGGTGCATGATCAAATCCTTGTTTAATATTGGCCAAAATAAATTGAATTCACATTTCTACTAAATCTTTCATATTTGGCCACTTCTTTACAAAAGAAATGCCACAGCCACTGTCATTTCTTGATTAAGAACATGTGGACATGAAATCGCGATGAACAACAATTTGCATATTTAGAAACATACTGATTTAAATGACAGCAATCTAATGTGCTATATTATGATTTTCAAATAGTTTTAATATATCGAGCAGATGCAGAAAAATATTAAATAATGCAGTTTATGGATTTGTGTCAGCCCTACGCTTCTTATCTTGTAATGTCACTTCAGTTCTACATTCTGAGTATGAATCATATGGAATAAAATACAGCAATAATGCAATCACTGTAAAAGATTTAGCCACAAACTCAACTCGCGAGACAGCTTTTCACCTCAACGAGATAAAGATATATTCACGTTTTAATACAGCATGGCACAAAATCTCATCACACCCCAAATAATTACAAAATAGGAATTTTTACTAGCAAAAATGTTATTAAAAACTTAATTCTTATTAGATGTAACCGCATTTTCACTAGTTAAATATTCCATTCAAATGCAATTACAGATATTTTTACTTGCTGATATTAAGAATTAAAGAGGTCCAATTAAGTCTTGATTTTGATTTTGGGGAGTACTAGAAAATGTTTTCATAATTGATTGTTCAAAAAACGCATTATTTTACATTATTACAGCTCCTCTCTCCCCAGTCTGGTTAAACGCGTCGTGTTCGATGAAGCCCCTCCTTCTGAAATACGAAATGTGCTGTGATTGGTTCGCTGGCCAGTGTGTGGCAGCACTTAGCGTGTGTTCGGGAAATGTCACGCCCCTTCATAACGGCAAGCTCTAGCCTACTCTTCCCCTTCTCTAAAGCAGCCCAACATGGCCTCAACTCCTTTGTTGCCTGTTCCCAGGGGGAGGGTTTATGTACATTTTTGAGTTTACGTCCATAAACCAGCCCGGGAAGAAGCTTGTTGTAGCCCCTACCGGCCACCTGTTTTTAGTCCTTAAAAAGTGATTTCTGCCAAAGAAAATATCTCCCTTTGCATTGAACTTTGAGCGTCGTAACTTTGCAGATGTTGTTTACGCTCAAACAGCAACATTACACACTAACTAAAGTGTTTTACATTTGATTACTATAATTAATCCAACTGTATCCAACTACTTAGATCTACATGAAAAAACCTGAAAAGCACCGTTTACTTAATTTCTATCTTTGATTTATTGTGTTTATTTGTGCCATTGCTTGTAGTTTGATTATTTGTTCTTATTTTATTACAGACTGTTACTGTTTACTTCTTTAATAAGGCTTGAAGTTTATATTTTCATATTTATATAGATGTTTTATTTAAATGTACTAGCCAATGGCGACTCAAGCTTCGGTGAGTCTGTAGAGGGTTGTTTCCTAGGAATGATTAAAAGTCAAATAGGCTTGCCACAAAACCAGCCCTCACTGACAAATGAGTTTAATGCTAGTAAATGGTCGCCGACCTTCACTGGATCCGTTTGCATCTAGTATTAAAATCCGCCTCGGATAGAGCAAAACACGTGCAATGAGGGAGATAAATGACCTTTTCAAGCTACAGATTCAAAAGATCTATCTTTGGTATGTCTGACATCAACATGCAGTGAAACAAAGTAATGCAGGCAATCACAAAATCAGAGAGCCAAACTTTGACGAACCAGAGGTGGATGTTAATTCCAGGTGCCAACAGAGTCATTAATTAGGCAGCATATTCACAAAGTTCTTTGAAACATCTACTAATACTGTGAGAAGAAGAATGTGACTACCGGATATTAATAAATGTAATAAATCTGCAAACAAATGCAATGTGTAAAATTGATAATGACAATAAAATGTTAATTTTATTGGGGATTTAAAGTGTTTTTTTTAAGATGCATGATATAACAAAGCTGCTTGTTTACAAACCATTTCTATTAACACATTTATATATAATATATAAGAGTATTTATATATATTAAATTAATTAACCATTATACATTATGTGATTCCAAGAATGGAGTGTTCTTCAATAAGAGCAAAATTATTTAAATTATTGAGGGGAGAGAAAGAAAAGATTGCAGATTACTTGATTATGTTTTAATTTATATTTGAGTTTGATTTTTTTAGATTATTCATAATAATGTATTCATTTAAATATCTCAAGTCATCCTATGGAGGAAGTTATATATTATCAATGTTGTACCAGTACTTTTTGTAAAAAATAAAATGTATTCAAATCTGAACACAAATGCAGGTGCAGGAATAGTTCCTAGATTGAGAAGTGCGGACTGTCAGTGCGGTGTGTGATTGACAGTTGCCCCCTAAAGCACAGGATTGATGCCAGCGTGACACTCGACAAACAGCGGAGTGAAGAGATATCCAGCAAAATCTATCCGTCACCTTGGGAAACATCTTTTCGAGGTTAAGCGACCCTCGTGTAATTGTCATGTACACATTTATGTACCTCAATAATCATCGAATACACACACATTAGGCCATATGGATATGTGTGAACATCAAACAGCCAATCAAAGCTCATGAGGACTGAGAAAATGACATTTGGAACAGCACAAAACCAATCAACACTGTCCAAAATCCAATCAATCCTTTATGAAATATTATCAAGTTTTAAACATTAGGCATGTGCAGCTGCGGAAATAAGAGTATGAAACCAGCACGGATGAAAAGAAAGGGATGATGGACGTTTTCCCCCCTCTTTCTCTCTCTTCCATTCTGCCTGCTGGAGTGGGGTGTGAATCAGAGGGAGGCAGCCTGATACTGGAAGTGTTAATTGGCAGAGAGAGCTGAGAGACGTCTCTCTACCCATCATGCACAGGCCTTGAGAAAAACCACATGAGGACACACTCAGAATACCGACACCCCCCCACCCCCTTCCCTCCCCTCAATAACGCCACCCAAAAAAGCATCCTATTTTGTGCACCTGCCTACCACCTGACATCTCTGCTCACATGAAGTTCCCAGAAAATCTCAAGCACTGGGATTTTCACTAACAGGAAGCGTTTGCAGTAACAGATGTCATTATGTACGAATCAAATGCTTTTAACCTTTCTTGGGAAAAAAACCCATCTTAAAACAGTCTAAAGCCGCTTTCCGACCAAGTAGTTACCGGAACTTAGTTATAGGAAGTGTCCACTTCTAATCAGTTCTAAGAACTACTCTCCCCCAAACTCGGTTTTGCTATTTGCGTTCGCACTGGCCAAGTGCCCATAGGAACTGGTAGGAGGGGTAAGGGAGTGACGCAAGCACGGCGACGGTCTTTATGGCGTCATCACTGGACGTAGCCCGGCCACATACAACAACTACAAACCAGCATGTAGGAGGCTATCGGAATGTTCCTGTTCTGCCTTGCCGGGACCTTAATAACAGAGTACGAACGGCGGCGCTTAAATGCTTGACTTCTGTAAAGAGAAACACAGAAGACGAAGGCTCCAGCGTAATATGATCTTAAGTAATATGATGGAAGATAGAAGAGCAGAGCGCAGGAGGCAAACAAAACGACGGGTAAGTTTAGCTAGCATTAGCAATTAGCTGGTTGAATGCGTTATGTTTGTCTTAAGTCATGAGTTAGCATACATAGGCAAAATGCGTGTTTTGCTAAAACACACAGCCGGTATGGCAGACAACGCGCTGCAAGTTCCGAGTTGGCAGTGGGCGTGACTTATAAGTTGAACCAATCAACGTAGACCTAGGGAAAGGGAACTAAAAAAGTCCTCGCTCTAGACTAGATACTGAAAGAGTTATAGGAACTACGGTCTGAGGAACTAAAAAATCCCCAATTTAGTCCGGTCGGAACACAAGAAAAAAAGGGTTATAGGAACGTTAGGTTCTAGGAACTGCAAAAATCCCTCCGGTCGGAAAACGGCTTAAGCTGGTGTGATGGCCACAGTTGATCCCTCACTCTGGTTATAAAGGATTTTAGGCATATTTCATATGGACGCCAGGGCTGGTTTTGAGATGTTGTTTTTTTGTATGAAATAGTGCTTATTATACACTATCATTCAAAAGTTTGGGGTTGGTATTTTTTTTTTAATGTTTTTGAAAGTCACACCAAGGTTGCATTTATTTGATGAATAATACCGTAAAACTAATATTGTGAAATATTGTAAATTCAAAATAACTTTTTTTCTCTTGTAATATATTTTAAAATTTAATTTAATTTCCTGTGATGGCAAAGCTGAATTTTCAGCATCATTACTCCAGTCTTCAGTGATCATGATCCTTCAGAAATCACTTGTTAAATCATGTTACAAATTAATGAACAAAAACATTTCTATCAATGTTAAAAACGGTTGTGCTGGTTCATATTTTTACATAAAAAAGTTTAATGAATAGAAAGTTCAAAAGAATAGCATTTATTTGAAAAAGAAATATGTAACTTTATAAATATATTTACTGTCACTTTTCAACTGTAAATTAACACATCCTTGCTGAATAAAAATATTCATTTCTTTAGACAAATAATGCCATCACTTTACAATAATGTTCCATTTGTTAAAATAAGTTAACTACATTAGATAACATAAAATAACAATGAAAAATACTTCTAAAGCATTTATTAATTGTACTTTGTTCATTTTAACATTTACTAATACCTTTTAAAAATCAAACGCTGTAGACCTATCTGTTAATATTTAATGGACCTGAGCTAGCAATTTAAATTTAACCAATTTAAATTTCAATTACAATTTTTTGTAAGACCATTCACCTTAATGAGAACCGTTTAATGGACATTATCAATTTTAAATATACACTAATAAAATGCACGTGCATTATGGAGATTGTCAGTGACTATCTCACAGTGTGTTTGATGGCAGTTGTAGTAAACATCAGTGTTGATGTGCTGAGTGATGCAATCTTCAGTATTCAGCTGTCTAATGACTACAGGCTGCTGTCACTCACAACAGATGCCATTCACAACATCATGTTTAACAGATATATCTTAATATCAGAATAAATATTATTACCTGGCTGAGTCCCGGCATCCCCCCTCCAAGCCTCAAAAGCCGGTCCATTTCTTAGATCTAGACACAAAGAAACACGCAGATGTCTTTAGTTTACAAGCTTGTCAGTGTTTTTTTTTTTAATTTTTAAATATATATATTAAAAGGCACTGGGCACGGTTATGAATGTTGCTGAATAATGAATATTCATTCACATAGTAGTAGGTATTCAAAAACACCTACCTAACATAATGAACTCTTTTTGAACTGTATTTATTCAAATATTCCAAGGTGTCAACCTCAAATATGAATATTAAAAAGACTTTATTTGTGATATAAGTTACTCAGACAGTATTTGAATTTACTGCCAGACCTCAACTGCTAACATGCTAAGCTATTTAGCATGGTGCTATTTACCCGGGTACATGAAACTTATGAAAACACAAACAACGGGAAAACGACAATGTGTAGACATAATATATACTGTAAAATAAGAGAAATAATTTTGATTTAATTCATGTATAATTTAATTTAACCTCTAAACAACTGTAAGAAAGGCTAAAGATGCTAGAGGCAAAACTAATGTTATATCACTCAACAACCTAACTTACTAAGCGTTTATAATCACATAAACAGCCTCCGCTGACTGAAATATTCTATAAACAGCTATTTTATGATAGAAAATATGTATTATAATTTTACCTGTGCAGTCAGAATGAGATAGTGTCAGACTACCAGCTTAGTTTCAGCCCGTCTACAATGAATCAGCCCGAATTACCAGCGTGAAATTTACCGCAACAAGCTTATACAGGACAGGCAGATCGGATTTTCAAAATAAAGGTCTCTTGAAAGTTTAAATAATTATCCGAATTTAGACCTATATCACACAAAATGTAACATATTTTAATTCGTCATATATATATATATATATATATATAGGTATATATATATATATATATACATATATATATATATATATATATATATATATATATAGAGAGAGAGAGAGAGAGAGAGAGAGAGAGAGAGAGAGAGATTTTTTTTGTATTAAATATGCTGAAGTATAGTTTTAGTGCTTCATATACTTTATCAGCATTTACTAGCTGCCAATCAATGTTTCTATACTATTCTATTCTATTTAAATGGCCAAATCCCTAGCTTCACAAACGAGGTGGATAATAAGCGATTGTTTACTCTCATTCACTGTTTTTAACATTAACATATTTTTTCCCTTTCATTTCCTCTTCTCCCTCTAGGAAATTTTGACACCTAGCAGGAGATTCAGTCTCCTGCTGCCCTGCACTTCATGACCTCAGAACATCAATGCAGAGAATAACATAGAATCATTTTATGACAACCACTGACACTGATCTATATAGAATGACATTCTATGTCAGTGGTGACAACAGAGAAGCATCTGCTCATGATTGACCTCCCTCTAATGTGCAGCTTTAGGCTTATATTGGATCGTATACAATAGATATATGTTGTTTCACTCGGACAGTGGCTAATGTGGTATATAGAGAGAGTGTTTATGTATCATGTTTATGGGGCATATTGGAAATCTGTGGATTTCTATTTTATTTATTGTTTATTTTTATTGTTTATTTTGAAACTGGAAATGCACAAAACATTTTAGTATTTAATTTCATTTAAGCTAATTCATGACATGAAAAGAAATTCATGAAGAGTTGCTACAAAATTTATATTAGGCATACAAAATCCATTTATTATTTTGCTACATATGTCTATTACAGTACTCCCTTGGAAGATGAATTTATTCCACTGAAGTTTGTAATACATTATTTTCACTATAGTCTAACTCAAGTCTCAGTTTCTTGACACAACAGCGCCATTCAGTTCAAGTGATTTTACGGGTGTTACACTTCTCTCGATGTGTTGTAATGAGAGATAATAACCACTAGATGGAAGACTTGAGCTGTGATTCGGTAACTAGGGACCTGCATCCAACACAGCGTGCCCATAAAGGCTCACTTTTCCCTGTGACACTTCACATATATTGTTATAATAAAACTTGAAATGTAAATGCTAAAAAACAATATGATGTAAAATAATTTGAATCTGTACCTAAAATTTTAATTTTATTATTTATTATTATTAAATAATATATAAATAATATAATAATTAAATAATAAAGTTTCATAAACAATTTCTACATTTATTGTGTCATTTATTTATTTATTTATTTATTTATTTATTTATTTATTTTTGAACAAATGATGAATCTCAGTCTCTCAGTTGTTGAGTAATTTCTACCACAACCAAATAAAAATTGTCTGTGAAGAGGTTGAGATTATGAGATGACTAAAATAAAAAATAAAAATATGCTGAATCACTACGGTACACCTATAATAAGTGTTTATATTCGGACTACTTTTGTACCAGATGTGGGCTGGATCTGGGCCAATATGTTGCTGTCTGGGAAGTAGCTCCGGCTACAATGTTCATCTGCAAAATGCATGCAGTTCTGTTTATTAACCCGCAAAAGTTACAGACTGCAGCTTTAAGGATCATAAAGTCCATAAGTTAAGAATGCACCACACTTACATTTTTAAAACAAATAGAACATTTTAGAGACCACAGAGCCAATGGGTGGAGCTTGACGTTCAGCTCCTCCCCCCTAGTAGGGAAGGATGTCATTTTGGATCCAGCCAATGTCATAGGCCCATAGGAGTATAAATTTCCACAAAATAACATTTCATGATAACAGTGCGAATACTTCTTGACTATGAACTGGCAAAAATTATTATTCATGAAATGTTCCTTCAATTGGTGTGTCACAATTCTCAGTATGTTGATGTTCAATGATGTTTAATGTGGAATCCAAGTGGACCAGATGTGGACCGGATCTGGGCCGATGCTAGGTTGCTGTCTGGGAATAATGGGAATAAATGTTCATCGTCCATTTCTGTATATAACTGTATAAACTGTTTTTTTATTTTTTTTTTATTTGTATCATTAGATATTTGAGTAAGCTGAAACCCATACCTAAAATTAATCTGTATGATCTTATTAATTGGAGCATTACAATAATAATAATTCTTGAACTGATTCGGAATTAATAAAAAAAATACAATTTATGACAACTTTAGAATTGTGTCACTTATTACTTCGCTTTAAATTCTCAGCAGGTCAGAGTTCAGAATATGAGCGATAGAAAGAATCCCGTCCACCAATCACAGCGGAGCACGCTCGTGTTTCCACGGCTGCTGTGCTGAGGTGTCTGTTCTAGTAATTATCCCCACAGGACTCCAGCGCTTATGAGAGTCAGCCATGACCTCAGGGTAAAGTTCAAAGGAGACCTCTTGTCCTAGCAAAAACGAAATGTTCTCCAGAGGGTGGCAGTATTCCTCTCACCGGGGAAACCTCCTGTGGAGAGTTATGGGGCGTGACACAAATACGAAAGGGTATGCAATTTTGCGAGCTGTCAGTCATGTGACAAGCTAAAGCTTTGTAGCCTTCTAATCTTCTTTAGATTAGATCAATATCAGTATCTGGTATGCAACTTTTTCTGATGTGAAACTTGAGCAACTTCCTCTGGTACAGCCCCTAACAGGAAGTGGTACAGTGAGAGGTGTAGGATGACTTCCTGTGGAAATGGATCTCTTTACTAATCAAATCAGTTATGCTGAGCCTCGGCTTATATTAGAATATTATCAATATTCTCTCTTCATGTTTATGATTTCACAAATAGTCATCCGAGAAAGTAGGCTACTCGGTGGTTCTCAACTGGTTTTGCTTCAGGACCAAGATTCTATAGCTTTAATGGACATTGTGGCGAAGCAACATCAAAATACTTTTTATTAAAAATAATAATACATATTATTAGATGTCTGCCTTATTTTGATGATTTGATGCTCTCAACAGCCAATAATTCATTGCATGAAACACGCTTTTCCTCACTGTATATAATGTATTCTGTTGTTACATTTACTATGTTTTTATCTAATGCAACAAACAGTGAATGTTATTTTATTAATATATTATTATTATTGGTTTCTAAATATCTATTTTTTATTTGATTTTGATGGTTTTTATTGTTTCACCAGCCAATAATTCACTTCATGAAACTATGCTTTTCCTTATTACAGTTAATGTACTGTAGTCTGTGCTGTATAATATTTTTGCATTTATTATACTTTTATTATTCATGATGAATTCCATGTGAGTCAAATCTATCAGTTTTGATCTTGGATTGCAAGAATGTTATGCTAATTAGGCATCCACCAAGCAGCAGATCAATTTGAGATAAAATAGAGCAGCGATTGATTGAATGCACAACCTTTGACGTTACCAACAAAAGGAAAGCATACGTCCTTAACTATAATTATATTGTCAATTAGCATTGCATTACATGCATTTAGCATAGTTTTTCCATACTATCCGTGACCAGAACAGACCTGCAATCCAAGTGCTCATGACTGCCCAGTGTTTTAGACCTACAACATTCATGTAGGATGATGGTATGGCACAGACACAATGATGACGACAGATCAACAACACACTGGAACAGCAGGAATAGATACAACAGCAGATGAGTAGAGACTTTGGAAGATGATTTCAGAATAATCTGATGGATTGAGATACAGTCTTCTCTTTTGTAGGTTGTACGAAGATGGCGACAACATATTAGGCAGACGAGACGAGGATATAACTGATATGACAGGACGATGACTGGGAAGACTTTAAACACGACTTGGAAGACTTTAACAAAAGGAATCCTCAGATGAATAAGGAAGGTAAGTGAGTCTGTATGCTCTGATGAGGCCAGACCACTTGCGATGGTGTGTGTGTGTGTGTGTGTGTGTGTGTGTGTGTGTGTGTGTGTGTGTGTGTGTGTGTGTGTGTGTGTGTGTGTGTGTGTGTGTACTATAGTAGCTGCAGCGTCCCAATTCACAGGCTGCATCCTTCAAAGGCCGCAAAGGTCGGACTGAGCATTGTTAAATGGGACGGTCTATCATACAGATGATTGTTATTGTTGCCTAGCAACTGTGAAAGCAGCCGTTGATGAGTGACAGTAACGTTTGTACTAGACTTTTTTGAAAGTTATATTTAACTGTCTGAAAACAAAACAGGGTTCACAAACTGTCTAAACCCACACAGCAACATATTGTCTCCCCAGATCCAGCCCACATCTGGGCCGTGTGGAATCCAAGCGTATCAGATGTGGGCCGGATCTGGGCCGTCACTATGTTGCTGTCTGGGAATATGTTCACTATGGTCCATTTCTGTGCATAATAAAGAGTATAAACTGTATCGCATCTTATGCTGAGATAATTCATAATGCTGAGATAATTCTTATGCTGTAATAATTCTTTGATAATTCAAATAGTCTATTATTATTATTGTTATTATTATGATTTCGGGCATTTGTCGGCGATCTCTCAAAACCTGTCGGTGAGTGAAAATCGGGGCTAAAATCGTTCAGTGTGAACTCGGCATTAGTAAGATATCTCAACTTTTTAAACCGCCTTAAATTTGTTTTTTTACATTTGTATCATTAGATATTTGAAACACAATACTTGCTTTTAAAAGTTGAATGAGGCAATTTCTCTAATAAAAAAAAAATCCTGTCGTTACTGGCACACAATGAATTCTGGTCTAGGCAAGGATCCATCTGTTGTCTTCCTCATTTCACAGGAAACGAAGGATGCATTTGAAGGAGCCTTCGAATTGGAACAGTCTTCGAATTGGAACAGTCTTCGAATTGGAACAGCCTTCGTCGTGCAGCGGTGATGCAATCGGCCTTCGAATGCGGCCTCTGGATTGTGACCCAGCAAGCGCTTGTGATGAGGGCTGATGAGTGACAGGTGTGTGTAGTTAAGAGCCAGGGAGGATCATGGAGAATGCAGACCTTGACAATTGCTGCGTCCCAATTCGCATACTATCCATCCTAAATAGTATTCGAAAATAGAATTAGTAGGTCCCAAATCGAAGTATGTTGAAATGAGTGTTCCAAAGATATCCGGATGATCTACTATTTCCGGTCAGAATCCGAAGTGCAGATCGATGCGCACTCTAACGGCTGATATTGCCCACAACCCATCGCGCGCTGGACGAGGATTCGATTAGAACTACAAACACGAGTGAAAAGTGTTAAAAAACGACAGACATGGAGGACGTGCGAGTCCGGCGGTTATGTAGAGAGGTTTTGATAAAGGGGTTTGAGTGATTAATTACCAGTATCTAACCTGAAAAAAATGTATTTATTCAGTGTTGTCTACATTATATTGCATCTGCAGCAGCAATGTGATCTTTTGTAAAGATACGTTTAGCCATTAACTTTTAAATGCATCATTACATTCAAATTGCAAACACACGAGGAGAGTCTCCTCATGAAAGACCCGCGACTGGCAGATGAATGTGCTTCTACAGTTCTCTCCGAAACGGTAGGAAATTAAATTAGATTGAATGGAGGATTTTAACTGTGACAAGATGATTGACAGGACAGTTTACGGTAACAGGATGCATGCGACAGATCTGTTCGTTAATGATGACGAAGTAGAATGTCCCAAAGCTTGCCTACTCTTTTGCTACACACTCAAAAGTATGTACTTTTTCTTCACAAAAAGAGTACATACTTTTAGGGCGTAGTATAAGTAGGCGAATTGGGACGCAGCCAATGAGGTATGATATTCAAATACCACAGCAGGGGGAGGGACGGGACAGAGAGAAACATGGGATACGTAGCATGTAAAAACACTTGTTTTATAATCCAAGACTGACCCTTCACCTAGAACAGCAGTTCCTTTTCCATCTTCTTCTCGCAAGAAGTGATACGATATGGCTGCGAGGCAGCCATCCGTACTGCTTAATGTGAGAAACACAACGCTTTCAAAACCACAGACTCCATCATCCGTATTAGTCATTTGCCCAACAGGTTCATCTCTGTTACCACCAGAGATTATACATTTAAGTATGTGAAACCGATCTTACATTAGCACATGCAAGGAATGTGTTAAAAGCAATCATAAACCCCTGGTGGGGGTGAGAGTATGTGCTAGATATCATGTAATAGTTAGTATGATAAAAAGGGGGAATGTGTGTGTGGCCTGGTAAACATATACATAATGGGGACAAAATTCCCCCACAAAGATGGCAATATCCCAAATCCTTGTCCTTATGGGGACATTTTTTTGGTCCCCGTGAGGAAGACAGCTTATAAATCATACTGATGTTTTTGACAATGTAAAAATGGAGAAAGTTTTCTGTGAGGGGTTGGTTTAGGGATAGGGTTAGTGTAAGGGATAGGAATATACAGTTTGTACAGTATAAAAATCATTATGTCTATGGAAAGTCCCCATAAAACATGGAAACACTGTGTATGTGTGTGTGTGTGTGTGGGTGTGGGTGCACTCTAAAAAATAGCTTTGCAACCCTCTGATGGGTCAAATATTGGTTCTTCCCATAGATGTAATGAGTTTTATACTGTACAAACTGTATATTCTATCCCCTTACACTAACATTACTATTGCCATCCTTGTGGAGACATTTTGTCTCCATAATGTAGGGTTTACCAGGCCACCCACAACACACACACACTCAAACAAAAGAACAAATTTAAAGTCAAATCAAAATGGGTAATTTTTGTTTTTATTGAATGTTGCCGTATGTATTATAAATAATAATCATTATTTTTTAAATAAATTCATATGCGTAAAGTTCGTAAACTTTAATCAAAATAACTTCTTCTCCCTCTTGATACATAATCTCATCTCTCAGATCGCAACAATAACAAACTCCCGATTGTATAAGCATTTCATTTATTCTGTGATTGGAAAGTGTTCTTATATCCATGTCTACTGGCATCCTTATAGTTGGCTCTACAAACATGCATGCAAACAAGAGCGATTACAAAGGGGAGTGACGTTACACTGATGAACAAAATCAAGTCCCACCCTGCATTTTTTCTTGTCTGAGAACACGTTTCACTAGGATATACGTCACAATAGGGAAGAAGACTGTCTCACTGTTCAACTGTTTCATTCCGTCTTTAGCATCCAAAATAATTATAGTGAGACTGACCCAGCCAGTAATCCAATGGCTGAGAGACAGCGTTTGAGTAGAAAAAAAGAATGTGTGTGTGTGTGTGTGTGTGTGTGAGAACAAGACAGGATGAGAATGGTTGTGAAAACCAGACTTCTTTACTGGTATGTCAGTAATGCGTTATGACCCCCCCCCAAAAAAAAACACACACACTCCCTTTCTCTTGAGCACAAATGCAACCCCCCCAATCCACCAAGGGGGGTTCACTTGGTGGAATCTCAGTCTCCAGACCCCTCGGCCCCCTCAGCCATAAACGCCTCCAGCCTTTCTCCGACCACCCACCTACCCACCCTTCCCTTCTCCTGCAGGACAGGATCCCGTTACAGCCTTTCCCTCTGGCCAGCTGGAGATAAGACTTAAGACTACAACTAAAGATTGCAGATCATACCTAAACTGGCTCAATATCCGACCGAGCTTTCGTTCTGCGGTCCTCGCCTATCATGTTTCTGCATTAGAGACTGGGCCTCTCGAGTGAATAAAAATGCAGGATTAGAGTGCAGTATTATACCGTGGACTCACTAATGGAGCTGCTCATGGTTCAGAACAACATTATCGTAGTTCACCGATGTGAAAGTGATTGGAATGTGAGTAATTTAGTCAATATGTGGAGAATTTCGTCATGGCCTCGCGGTGGAGGATGTGTGTTTTGGTGGTGGAAGAGGGGGGGGGGGGGGTTATTCCTGGAATGCTGAGAGTAAAAGTTCATAGATCAGATTACAGGAAGGAAACCACAGGGAGAAAAAAAAACTGAGAGGAAACAGGCATCAAACCGTCGCCTGGTTTTCAGACAGTGGAAATTCAGTAAAATACTCTGTAAAAGTTCTCCGATTCAGTTTCAGAACTTGATTCAGTTTCTTTTCTTTTTAGAAGGTCACACTATTTTATCATGTAGATTTTGTCATAGACAACATTTTTTCATAGTAAAATCTTTACCAAAATTATTACTACCCTCAATTGTGATGTCATTTCTACCAAAACTAAAATTCCTCTAATAGATTTGCCTTTGAAACCATATTATTTTTACCTTTTATGTGTAGATTTTATTACTTTACATTATTATGTTGTCTTTAAAAACAAAAACATAAAAATATGTATTACACGATTTCATAAATAATTTCAATACTTATTTTGTGTGTGTTTATGATTTTACACACATTACGAGTAAGTCTCTTAGTTGTTGAATCAGTTCTACCACAACCAAACAAAAGTCTGTCAGTAAAAAGTTTGAAAGGAAATATGAGATGTGAATAAAATATAGAAAATTGAAGGTAATGCCCCTTGTGAACAGAGCATTTTTGTGGATCATTTCCAATCAAGCTGTCATTTTGTCAAATTGGGGGAAAATTTTTGAAAATATTAATTAACTGTGTATTTAGGTTATATAAAATGCTATATATGAAATTAGACGAGACAAGGAAAGAATTTTAATGTAAATTCTATCACATCTGTAATAATAGAATGTGATTAAACAAACACAATAGCCTACATGTTTACATACAATACAAATAAAATGGACATATTAAGAACTATAGAAATAAACCACAGTTTCTTTTTTTAAATCCTCAAGGTGAAAAGAATCCGTTCACAGAATGTCTTTTTCTTTTTGTGACCAATAGTTCCCAAGCTGCAAACAACCCCTGATTCCTTTTTCCCCCCTCTCCCAACCCAGCAGATTTTGTGTGGTTTGACCGGGTCTTTGGAGCAGTAAAAAGGCATATCAGCAGTGACTGGGATCCATTTGGCCAATAAGTGAACCGTGTTCAGGAGCCTCCCAGTAGGTGATCGCAGTGGGCCTGAGGGAAGAGGAAGCTCCTCTGGGAATAAGAGAACAGCACATGCCATCTATTATTCAGCAATGGGGTTTGAGGTAACGCTGGCCCAGAGCTTACGGTGAAATATACAATGTTATTTTGCTCTTAAAATAGATGCAGTTCAGGTTTTGCTGACCGCTATCTAAAAAAAAAAAGGAGAAAAGAATGTAAAATAGAATAGAAATCTAGAAATGAATAACTTTCAGGGAACAACATATGCTGTTATTCACGTTATTTACTGCCATAGAATGTTTAACAGAAACATATGTTGATGGCGCCATGCCTGAAGTATTTATGCTATCATTGGTGCCTTTAACAATCCAGATTTTGTTATTTTCAAGACATATTTTAAGATCATTCCACATTTATGAGAAGCAAATGAGTCAGGCTTATGATGTATGTTAAATTCCTTTCAGCTGAGCAGAACTGTTTCCTCCGTATGGATTTTAACATGGTGGTTGTAAAAGCATCCAGTTCTCTTGGCTCAATATGGATAAACAGGCTTTACTGTTACACGCTCGCCTGGCTCAGATCAGTCATTAAAATTCATGCATGTTTAATGCTGCAAAATTGCTGTATAGATCAATCTCTTTGGAAGAAACTCTAAACCGCAGTGTTTTAAATCAAAAGAAGAGAGAAGTAGATCCAACATGTCCAGGAAAGGCCACAGAACATGATGTGCCATAAATGTACGACGTGTGGTCGCACAGCTCTTCGTATCAGGATTTGACTGGGCAAATGGATCGCTTTCTCAGACTGAATAATTAAAGAGCCGATGCAAGAACATCCCCGCTGTCGGATATAAGCTTTTTACCCCCCTTTGTGAAAAATAATCCAGCCCATCATGTAAAGCACCTCCAGCTGATAACATTGATCTAGGAACAAGCTTAGTTTGACTTTGAAACATTGGTACATCATGTGCTTCAGGTACATCTCCAGATCAACATTCTTGAGCATGTACGGTACATGGGACAACAGATAAATTTAACTGATGCACATGATGTACTGTAGGAAATGTTCAATATGAACTTTATGATGGTGGTTGGGTGTGTTTACCAGTTTTCGTCATTTTAGCTCTTCTCTGCTCTCAAGGGAGATGATTTACTGTGATTATAGGCTACATGACTGATGAACTAGATTATATAAAATGTGCATTGTAAACCAGACACTGTGGTATTGAAGTTATTAGAGGAATGATGAGAATGAAACTGCAGGCATTGGCCTGATGACGTTTTAAAATTAAGTGAACAATGGGTCTGAACAATATAAATGTTTGGCTGAATGTTTAGTAATGGTAGAGTTAGCAAAATAACATGATATAGCCTACTATTTAAAACAAAATGTTTGTTCAAGATCAATTTCAATACATTAAGTTTCTACTAACACTAGCACTAAATGTAATGTAGGGAGCCCCTAAAGGGACACGGTGATGGAAAAAATAAGAGCTTGTGTTCTCTCGCAAAATTTTAATGTTCCTCCGAGAAGCTTTGGGTTCCTCTGCAAAACTTTTGCGTTCTCCCGATACACTTTGTGTGTACTCACAAAGACAAAGTTCGAAAGTAAAGTTTCTCAGGGGAACGCAAACATTTTGCGAGAGAATCAGTATAATAGTCGTCTTGGATAATGACACCTAATGGTTTAGCTAGAAATTAGCAGTTAAAAGTGTCCAATAGCAGGGCTGTTAACTTCTGATTTCAGAAACTTTCAGCTTCCTGAAGTGACACTAGTGCGGTGTTTTGCTTTCTTTATTGCAGTAAAATATTTTTTTCAGATAAACAGAAGTTTGTTGTATTCAGCCAATCATGTAAACTCAAAATGGCAGCCCCCATGAGGTGACCAGTTCCATGTAAAATCTTTATTTTTAAACATTTTATAATTAAGTTTTAAAGCTTTTATTATAGACTGAAGTCTTCAATCAACCAATGTAAGAGTACAACATCATTTTCTAAATTACTAACTGCACCTTTAATTGTAAGATCTATGATTTTTTTTTTCAGCTTTTTTTTTTTTTTTGGTTCTGTAAGTATTTCTCTCATTAAGTTTTTCCCACAGAGATTTTTAAAAAAATTTTGTTTATGATTTATAAACTGTGAATCACAATATTACAAAAATGTATTTGAGGCAAAAAAGTATTTAGAAAATATGACAAAAAGACACTGTATAGCCTACTTAAGTACTTTACTGAGGGAAAGAACTACAATCCCATAAGGCATTGTGAATTACATAATCACATTTAAAACGACAGATACATGTCAAACTATGTATTTAAAGATGTTGATTGTGCATATGGAAACAACAAATTTTACATTTATTGCAAAATATGCTTATATACAAATATTGAAGTAGTTTGAGACCGTTGGAAGACTGCCTTGATTACATCCTTTGCAATGATTCGTGGGAATCGGGGTGTAAAAGTGTTCTTTTTGTGCGATTTGCTTGACAAAATTCTCTGGTTGGTGGAGACATCCATGCAAAATCATGGATAATGTAGTCTCTCTCCTGAACCCACTAAATCCCACTAAACACAATTCAATTATTTAACAAATAAGTTGAAATAATGATTGAAACAACCTTGTAGCTCACAGTATATATTTCTTCTCGGTTTATAGGTTAGTTTTAAAATCGTTAAAAATAAATTTCCAAGTGGAGAAAATTAATGGGACTTTTACTTTCGGAACACGATTGTAGCAACAACAAAAAAATGTTGCTAAACAGGTTTCCTGAACACACCCTTCATCTGCTATTGGCTAGAAAAACAAATAGCCCTGCCTCCAAATCACACCATTGGTTGAGCCACTGTTGCTAGTCATACTAGTCAAGAAAGCAGTATTTAAAAACATTTTGAGGGAATCAACCAATCTCTTATGGTTGTGTTTGCATATTAAATTAGGGGAGACTAAAGCATTTCAATATAATTAAAAATGATCACAGCTTTTCACCGCATACTCAACTTTTACAGTGAAATCGCATAGTTTCCTGATTTAATAAAGAGATCTGCCTCTCAAAGGCATAAAAACTATGTGTTTGGCTCTTCTCTGATCATAATCATGTGGAAAGGGTGATTAGTTTAGGGGTTATGCATATTTACATTTTCTCATTGGCTGTCTAATGGAAACAATGAGCGATAAATTAAAATCTAAATTTAGATGAATGCGTCAGGTAATGTTGTATATCTATACTGTGGGCTTGACCTTTCCCCTGCTGCCATTCATAAGTGTGCCATGGGAGATTAGTGTTGTAGAAAGAGAGAGAGAGAGAGAAAGAGAGCACGTGCTCACTGAACTGCTCTATTTGTGTCTGGGCATAAAGCCAAGCGTTCTGGCTCTCTACACCACAGCCTTGAGTGTGGCCATCAGCCCTTTAAAATACACCATTGTGAAGTCTCTCCAACGTATGCAAGGCCGTATGTATATGCGAATCTGTTGGTGTGTGTTTACCTGTGAGTGAACTCTGTCAGCATAGCGTGCTTCTTGTTTATGCAGCCCTGCAAATTTACGGAAAAGGACATGAACGCAACAGGGGATTGCACAAACACAAGAGCCGAGCCGAGCCTAGACTCTCACTGCACGCAGGCTCAACAGTGTTTACTCATTCCGTTTGGATGGTTGCATGGCAACGGCAGCAGCCCAGTCACTACGGGCCACTATTGCTTTGTTTTGCTGCATTGTAACTGTGGGGAAAAGTGTGTGTGTGTAATGGAAGAGGAATGCATGTTAAAACCCATGACTTTTGGACAGGAACTGACTAAACACCCACATGATTCTTTGCATGTGTGTGTTTGATGGTTGAGTATCAGTAACATTTCTAGTGTAAACCTGACTGACTAAAGCATTAAATGTGCAGAATGTTTTTGTATTATCGCAAGTACTCCAGTTTAATGTGCAAAGATGTCTTCCGGAAAAGTGTAAAACAATGTGGCTCTGTGGTGCTTTAAAACATTGCGCAATGTTCCGATATGTCACATTCTAGCCTAAACAATGGCGAGTTTGGGCGGGACTTCCTGTTTGACATCATTATTGGTGTTATAAATAATTATGAATGATTTCTATTACTCTTTCGTATGCCTAAAATATACTTGGGTTTTTACGCGTTTGCTAGGGTGACGTAAATTTTCGCACATGCGCCAATAGCGTTTTTTGTTCAAATTACTGTAGTTAATCCACAAGGTGCGTTGTTTTACAGTCGAAAAAAGAAACTGAGTAGACGGAACAAAGATAAACTGCTGGAGACAGCAACAATAATAGAGGCCTGTGCTTAGACATTTTTATCGGTCATAACTTCTGGAGAGAAATAGTGCACACACTGGACATAGTAGATAAAGACAAAACTTTCTATTGCACATTTCGAGCACCTCAGTTCATGCTATCCAAGCGGAAACCTTCCGGCCTCTCTCTTCTTGAATCCAACACGGACTTAAACTGCAATTCATCAACTGGCCGCTAGAGACCTTACAATAACAAAAAGAACAAGAAAATACAATAACAGAAGATATTTTGAGAAATGTCTATTTGGTACCAAAACAGTTCGGTTAATTACAACCAATATTCTTTAAAATATCTTCTTCTATGTTCCCCAGAAGTAAGACATACAGGTTTGGAATGACATGATAGTGAGTACATGATTAGAGTTTTCATTTTAGGATGAACTATCCCTTTAAGTACTGAACTTTACCATTTGTTCCATGCAAAATAATGCTAAAGGATAATGAATGATTTGTTTTTACAGCCATTGTAGAACCTTAGCATCACTCACATTTTCTTTCACAAAAATTCCCTACATAATAATTTACAGCAAAATAGACATATTTCCTCTGAATATTACTGCACACAGCAAAGCCAAAAGCTCACCTGACAATGTGACACTCTGAACAGACTGTTACAATCTGCTGTTCTACCTGATTCTCCTCACTGACCTCCCACAATGCTGAGTCAGAGCTTTCTACCTCTCCTTTCCCATCTCTGTTGACCTATTGAATTGTCCCTTACAGCTTCATGGACTACTGGGCTTCATTCTGTTTGACCTCTGGTGTTCAGTGACTGACCCTGTGCTGTGAAGGCACTCGCCCCTGGAGACATACAAAGCCTAGGCTGAATTTCCCTTCATACGTCCAATGGAGACCTGACCGGGTCGAACAAAAGCCGTCTTGCTGAACTGATCTCGGGTACTCGCAACAGAGAATACAGAACATAGCTTGCTTTTCAAGCACTTTAAAAGAGCTTGTCTACATCAAGTCCCCTAATTGACTCTTGGGGTGAAAAAAAATGCCTAACTGCTTGATTTAGTCTCTCAATACACCATGACAGATGACACTAATCACGGCGGGAATTATTAAGCCATGTTTCTTGCTTAGACAGCAAATGGGATGCGATAAAAGGTCACACATATTGGTCTTATGATATGAGAGCAGATTGTGGTTAAAATGGCTCATATGTAGCATGGGCCGTGTGTGTGTGTGTGTGTGTGTGTGTGTGTGTGTGTGTGTGTGTGTGTGTGTGTGTGTGTGTGTGTGTGTGTGTGTGTGTGTGTGTGTGTGTGTGTGTGTGTGTGTGTGTGTGTGTGTGTGTGTGTGTGTGTGTGTACTCACTCATCGAAATGCATTCAGCAGAGCTCAGTGTTGAGTCGATATTAAACCGTGATTAAATGTGGCCCTTTGCACCTGCACTGTCCCAAAAGATAATAATGACACACAACTAACCAAGATTGATGAGATGTAGATAATATATGATTGTCAGTTTTTAAACAGTCCCTAAAAGAGAGAGAGAGAGAGAGAGAGAGAGTCCCCAGAGAGAGAGAGAGAATGTGTGTGTGTGTGTGTACGTACTTGTACAACTATCATTGTGAGGACCAGTTTGAGTTTTAGACCCTAGGAATGAGGACAGAGAGCATAAAGTGAGAACATTTTGGCCAGAACTCACTTTCTGAAGCCTGTTTGAGGGTCAAGACTTGGTTTTAGGGATAAGGTTATAATTAAGTTAAGTTTAGGGTAAGTGTTCAGGTTAGAACCTGACATAAGACACTTGGTGTGATGTGTAGGGTTAGGGTATGAGCTAGAGATTGCATTGTGTCAGTGAATACCCTCACAAAGATATGTACACAAATGTGTGTGTGTGTGTGTGTCCTGGTAAACCCTAGACAGATGGCAATATCTGAAATCCTTGTCCTTTTTGGGAAATTCTTTCGGTCCCCATGAGGAAACAGCTTATAAATCATACTAAGTGATGTTTTTTGAAAATGTAAAAATGCAGAACGTTTTCTGTGATGGGTAGGTTTATAGGTAGTGTTAGTTAAAGGGGATTGAATATACCGTTTGAACAGTATAAAAATCATTATGTCTTTGAAGAGTCTCCATAAAACACGAAAACACAGTGTGTGTGTGGGGGGGGGGGGGGGGGTAGTATATTATAAATTACTGGCAGGCTTTTTCTAGATATTTAGCCTACAACTAAAGTCAAGTAGCAAAACATACAGCCTATAAGTTGTGGTTTGTTTATATGGTAGCAGGGGTTGTCAGGTTGACTGAGGTGGGCTGGTGTGGTTGGTGTTTTTGGTTGTGTTTGTGGTCAATGGTGGAAATTCAGATTGACTTTTTTCATGTTGGTCTGATTATCATCTGAGGAAACTTTTGCTTATTAATATATTAAAATGCTGCGTTGTTTCAACCCATGTTTGGGTCAAATACATTTTTTATAAAACTTTTAAACCCAACGGTTGGGGTTGTCCATACTTGACCCAAACATAGGTTGAAACAACCCAGCATTTTTTAGAGAATAAGATTACTAAACCATGTTTAATACAAATTATTATAGTTATTATTCAAATGCACATTATCAATTGTTGTTATATGTTTTTTTTATATAATAACAATACAATGTAATATTATTATTATTCATAATTATCATATTATTACATTTATCATTATTATTGTTGTTGTTGCTGTTAAACATTGTTTTTTGAATAATATTTTCTATTTTAATAATTTTGTTGTGTGTATTTCATATTTTATTATATCTTCTTTATTTTGCATTGCACTCTTCTTTATTTAAGCCAATAAAAGATAAGGAAAGAATTAAAAAAATTATAGAGAGACAAGAGTGTTTGCGTATGAGTGAAAGAATGTAATATAGACCATTTACTTCTGGTCCTTCCCTCCATCACACATTTTCATTCGTTGGGTTTTTCACATGCACATAATTTGAGCTCGGTGGCCTCTACCCTGATTCACACTGGCTTTCTGCCTCACTTAACTCTCACACACATCACACGGCGAGTGGAAGTAGAAATCACTCTCAGAGGGTGTGTGTGATGAGATAAAAATCCCTCTCAGTCGGCAGCAGAGTCTTTGTGCACAAATAATTATAATATCACTGTAACAGCTTTCATTGGACAGTAAACATGCAAGCTGTTATAAGACGCCCGATAAAAACGACAAGCTTGTTTTGACACTTGTGCAATTTCCAGTCACAGAGACATGAGAAAGATACTCAACTAAACAAACCTAATAAAACAAGTCAAGTGAGCGCTTAAATAATTTCTCATTACCTTCCAAACACGTGTGGCATTTTAATTTAGGCCTATTTGTCCTGCACCAAATTGCAGACTGTCATTGAATAACACTAGGTGTTCCTTGAATCAGTACATAAGCTGTGAAATGTGATTACAGACGAACATTAACATGACAAACAGTAGATAAGACATGCCCTGGGCAACCCTCTAGGAGGTGTCATTTCATTTCAGCCTTGTTATTGTTGCAAGAAGGAACTAGTTCACACCTCCCTGCCATTAAATACCAAACGGGACATTTGTCTGTTTCTATTAGTTTAAGTTAGGAAGTGAGTTGATGCCCTCATTAAGTTTTGTTGGCGTTTGGCTGGGTCTCATTCATCTTAAAAGTAGTAAGTGCATTGTTTTGGACTTTATATGAACACCTATCTGGATACATTCAATTTGATTACTAAGACCCTGTTTACACCTGGTATTAAGATGCGTTTTGGTCGATCGGATCACAAGTGGACGATGCTAAATTCAGGTGTAAACAGGGTCTAAACCATTTTGAGCTTGTCCACTTTTGACCACTTCCAGAGGTATTCTATTTATATTTTGACGTATATCCAGGTGAAACAGCTTCTCGACAAAGAATTTGATTTTTTTCCATCTCATGTTAGTGACAGGTTGTCCCGCCCTGGTGCCATAAACACGTCATCAGAAAAGAGAAGTCACTGCAATAATAATAATAATAATGATAATAATAATAATAATAATTTTTATATAGGCCTAAAAAAACTCATTTTGATTTCATTGTGACTTTAAAAATGCTATTTGTTTATTTATTTGTGTAGGCCTATACAACTTTTTTAAATAAGCAAACAAAAAATAGTACAATTTCCTTTAAATCCGTTCAGAGCATTCAAATATAAAGAAAAGTGTTCATTGGGGTATATCTGTATGCAGGGACCACTACCCAGGCCATAGTGGGACGGTCTGCTGTGTGTATTGTAGATGGGATCTGATGGCGAGGTAGTGGAATGTGTTGCATGCGTGCGGGATTGAACCAAAACTCATGTAGGGGGAGACGTTTGACGCTGACAAAATATGACATGGTTTGTGTCTATTTTTCTATTAGGATTTTAAAAATGTTTGAGTTTTTTTATTACATATTTCCCTTTTGTATATAATTTAGCTTTATACGTCGAAAATACACTTAATATATGATTAATTAAATACGCCATCACCCTGCCGCATGACTGTAGAATGGATCGTTCCTCAGTAGGTGGGTCTACGATGCGGGCAACAGAACCGAGATCAATGAACCAGGCGATTTACCGAAACTGGTCGGAAAAGCCAAGGTGGGAATAAACCATCGACCAAGAGCGAGCTTATTATTTAGCAGAAATATTTATCTGCTCAAGCACGGATTATCACTTCACTCCGAAGCCAACATTAAAGTGTGCGATGTGGAAAATTTACAGTTCTCTACTGTAACCTAATATCAACTGATTTTGAGAGTAGATTTTTTAATTCATCGTTGGGTCACATAACAGAGGGGAATACATTATGATCTTCGCAAATACGGCCAATCCACTGAGAACTTCGTCATATCGAAAGCAGGTAGGTAAAGTATGGCATTGCAGTTGTAATGATGATAGAGAGTACAGGATGCACTCGCAGTGGGTCAGTAGATCCTTTACCTGGGACAAAATGTATCAGCTCCTCTTGCTCCTGCGTGCGCGCTCACGCACAGCGGCTGTGTGTCTCAACATCTAGTGAGCTGCCTGCCTAGACAGCATTTTAGGGCGCGTGCGGCGTTTTTGATCTTTGCTGACTCGGACCGGGATTATGATGGACAAAATTTATGTACGCACATTTAACGCTAAATGCTAAGTCACTGTGTTTGCCTTTAAAGCATTTAAAATATATATATATATATATATATATATATATATATATATATGTTAATTTGATGTATTACACAACACCATTTCATTTGACCTACAGGCACAGTGTAATATTTATAAAGTCTGTTGACAGAACTGAAACTTTTTCCAGCTTTTGGATGTCACACTGAGTCTAGAAATAGAAATGAGACCATAACGAAATGTCATTTCTATATGTTCTTCAGTGAATTACTCCTGCCGTACTACATTTGTTAAAGAAATTGTGTAATAATTATGTTACTGTCTTTTTAAAAAGAAGAACATTAGCATACTTGGTGTTAATGAGTGAAGGGAGATGAGGATGAGAGAAGCCTGTGTTGAAAGTCTCCCATGGCAACTTGTGTCAGTAGATTCTTGGGTGTTTTATGAAGAATCTCCGTAATTAATATTCACGAGTTTTCCAGCAATTGGTGGGCCAACAGTGGGTGTGGCCTGTGGGATTCTGTTTAAACATTGCTTGTCTATACATTCCAAATCTGCAAATATGAGAATTTATGGATGTCACACACATACATACACACGCCCTGCACAAAATCAAACATTTACACATGCATTTGCATAGGCATTCATGTGGTGGAGCTGAGAGTGATGGCTACGATAGAGGCAGCAGAATTTAATGGGCCCCAAGATTTCACAGTTTATAGGAACCATATGGTCGAGGATGACTACAGCGCATAGCTCAGGACCCAAGGGACACACCGACATATGAGAGATGGCTTGGATATTGAATGTGACCAATCCCTCTCCCATAGCTTTTTCTATGTCTCAGTTAACCTTCCCATGACTTTGTTATTTTCCCTATTAATAAGACTGGACATGTTTCCTTGAATACTTTTGCAGCACTTGAAATCAATAGATTTTCATTATGAAAGGGAAAAGAAAGACAGAAGAAAGTGTACAAAATGATCATCTCCTTCATTCATTCGACAGATTGAAGAGAAAATTAGGACAGGATCTCCATCTGTCTGTTCTGTTCAACTTTCTCATTACATTTTGTGGATGAGTTCTGAGTTTCTCAGTTATTTTCTAATATGTTCTTCTAAATCATCCATCCATCTCAGCATGTGATTTTCATGCTGTTGTGGAAGGAAAAGTGGCTTGATCTCTTTGCCTCAGTAATTAACAGACGCTAACAAGCTTATGGGGCCACATCCAGTTTCACCTCAGCGAGTCGACTCGCTCATGTGGAAATGGGTCAGTGTGTCAAAAATGGAGAACTCCCACTAACCCAATAGAGTTACAGTCAGGTGTCCGCACACATACTGAATCAGTTTTACATGCATGTATATATATAGGCCTATATATACATATACAATAGTTTGCATGCTGTAAGAGCCACTGTTTTTTTCAACCGCTTGTGACGTTTTGAGGTTTTGCCGTCACTTTTGTGGTGATTTGGTTCTGTGAACAGTCACCCGCTGATGTTTAACAGGCAGCCATTTTGTGATGGCTGAGAGAAATGGAGCCGTTTTAATGAATGACTAAGAAACAGGAAGTGAGTCAGTGATGTGGGCTGTGGTGGCCGCTGCTCGGGGTGGGCGAGAGGCCCACACATCCTGTATCCCAGAGCGCTCCTGTATCATGTGATCTTTCTCTGGAAAACATTCCTTCCTCTTAGCTAAAGCAGATTCATGGAGAAATCACAACTCTCGGTTTGAGTGAACATACCTGTATGTCTGTGGTGAGTTTGGTACTGCGGTTTGGTAATGAGACTCTTGAGTCACACTCAATTCCCAGAATACACGACAGGCACTGAAAAGTGAATAAAAGCATCATTTTCAGATATCTCTCTAAATTCGCTGAAAATTTTGTATGTTTTTAGGATGCATTTTCAAAATTGTTCGACCTAAAATGAAAATTTCATCATGGCTTAAGGCCGTTCACAACAAGGACGATAACTATATAACGATAAAGATATAGTTAAAAAAATCGTTCAAAATGTAAAGGAATATAACGTTAACGGCACAGTGAAATTATATTGTTGGAATCACTTTCAGAACGTTTTTTTTTCCAGGTGATGAATTATAAAACATTAACACAGCCAATCAGAATCCATCCTGCTTTAAAGAGCTTGAGTATTTAAAGTGGCAGATGACAAAACTTCAGCTTGTGCTTAGAATTAATAGAATGACATCACGCGTTGGTGTGGAAACTAGTTATTAAAGTTATCTTTATTGGTATCGTTCTTGGTGTGAACGGGCCTTTTTGGAGTCCTCGTTTGCAGGATGCGCTACTTATGCTATAAGGTTAAGGTTAGCGGTCAGTCAGCACTGTGATTGACATGACAAATGAAAACTTTAGAATTGACCGTTGGGGCGGGGTTTGCGTTAAACTGATTCGAGAAAAGAATTAATTCGCAAGGAGAGTAATGTCTCAATATTTCACAATTTAAATTTCGATATGTTCCTCAAGACTTGGAAAGTAGCGCTTAAGTCGTATGGACCACTTTAAAGGCCCACGGAAGTGCCTTGAAATGCACAGCATTTCAATTTCCCACTGAAACAGAAAGACAGGGCGGGACATATCGATTATCAGCTCCTCCTCTTTTTTAAAATAGCCAATAGCGTTTCGTTTATATAACAGCTCGGCCAGAGCCGTTGAGCTCTGCAAAGCCCCAGTTTCCTCCTTATCTCTAACTGTTTCTTCTCCTAATCTCCTCAATATCGCTTTGCAATATAGCATTCTGTGGAGAATTCAAATGGGTCCGATACATTTTATGGTTTGCATCGACTCGCGCATATGATCTGCTCTGTGCCATCGTATGGACGCTGCGGAGGTCATTCATTCATTCACCCCACTGGAAAGCATAATTACACTGTCAGAATTGTTCCCTATCCCCTTTATAGTGCAGTATGTGCCATTCACCATGGAGAAGATAGTAAATGTGTGAAAAAGTGACTGATTTTAGCCGCAGCTTCAGCCTCTAGGTATTTTTAGTGTAGGGGGCAGGACACTTTAGTTTCTAGAGAGCATTTGATTGGACAGAAAATCTGATGAGAAGTTAGTTAGTGATGTCATCAAAATCATTGATCCATGTTGGCGGAAGTGAGAGACTGTAAGTTTTGAATGCTTATATATTCCAAATGCTAATTTTGTCATTCTTTTGGAGCACACTAGCTTATAGATAACCTTAAGGCTAACATTTTCATTCTAAAAGCCAAAAAAACTTCAATCCTGATTTAATAGGGACTTTAACGGTACCTTAACATCTTGTTTGAAGCTCGAAAGCTTTCCATCCTATTCAATTTAATTGTGTGAGAAAGAAAAGCCAGCACATTCTTCAAAATATTTCCTTTTGTGTTCTACCAAAGAAAGAAAGCCATATGGGTTTGGAACAACATAAGGCTGCATAAAGATGCCAGAATTTTCATTTTTGGATGAACTAGCCTATCCCTTTAATCATTGCACATTGTGGCAAGCGTTGAAAGAAATTGATGCCGCATTAGGAATGTCTCCAAAGTTTCATGGGCTTTCATCCAGTGAAATAATCCCAATACATTCAGCTCTGGAGGAATGCGTAGATTGGACTGATATGAGAGTTGAAGGGCCGACTGTGCCTCTAGGCCTGTTTGTGCTTCGCTTTAATGGGAATTAGACTGAAGGGAGCTGTGGATGTGGGCAGACTCACTGGCGATGGCTGACTGTGTAATAATAACACCAGTTCACTACAGATAGAGTTTATGACGAATGGAGTCTGACGAATGTGTTTAAGGGGAGGTTGAGGTGGGACTATTTTCCTTCTATGATGATATTATTGTGGTTATTTTTCTTTCCTTTTAAGAAACTCATATAGTGTTTGGTGCTGTAGCAGAAAGAGAAATTTGTCCATGGTTTGATTTGAAAGGCGCTCTTTTTGTTTCTAGCCCAAAAGTTTTGTGATTTCATCTTCTATGCATTTCCATTTGTCAAATCAATGAAATCTTTGTTCTCTTATGACAGCCTCCTGTTGCTCCGCCCACCCTCCCAATGGCCCCGCCCAGCCCGAGCACCAATAGCAGCACCAACAACAGCAGTAGCAGCAGCAGCACGACCGGCTGGGAGCAACTCAGCAAAACAAACCTCTACATCCGCGGGTTACCGCCAGGAACCACCGATCATGACCTGGTCAAACTCTGCCAGCCGTGAGTATTTGCTGTTATGTCATGACAAAATCACCAGTAACTGTCCTGGATGTATGTTCAACCAAATAAATGCATTTTTTGTTCTGTTTTCCCCTTGGTGTGATATTCTGCAGCACAGCAGGGCATGTTGTCTGTTAACAGCTTGAATGTGTGAGATTGTCAGAATTGGGTCAAGTTATGGCATAAACCCTCATGAGCCCCTGTGTACCCTGCAAACATCCTCCACAATCAGCTTTTTCAAGACTATACCTCTAATAACCAGTTAAAACCACCTCACTCATGTCAGTGATATCATACACAACGGAATAGCCGCAACACAACAGAATCAAGCCACAACACAATGGAAACAAGCCACAACACAACGGAAACAAGCCACAACAACAACACATTGGCATTTAAAAAAGCAAACATTAGTTCACAACACAATGGAATCGTCGCAACGCAACAAAATTTCTCCTGACCACTAGGGGGCAGTTGGTCTGTCAAAATGTGTTTTTGTTGGCGGCCCGGATGCTTTTTACTCGCAATCTGCTGCTCTTTTCATGAATATATATATTAAGATTATTAGGATATCAAAATATTAAGATCACATCACTTACGCAGAGAATCTCTTGTCGTGTCCCGTGGAAATATCAGTTTTCAGTGCCGACACTGCCCCCTAGTGATCGGGAGCATTTACATTGTGTTGTGGCTTGTTTCCGTTGTGAATATAGGCCTATGTTTGCTTTTTCATTGAGTTGTGTACTTCTTGGCCACCGTAGTCACACGATTCTCATCAAGTCAACATGAAATGGTGTTCACAACCAGTTTTACTTGAATAAGTCTAATGTGTTCCCAAGTTTAATAGGATATTAAAAAAAAAAATTAGTGCAGAACTTTTTCTCAATTACACTGTGCTGGACATTGTATCCCTCAATCCAATGCCTGATTTCTGCATTTTAGGATTTTAGCAAAAATTTAACCCAGATGTCTTTCTTTACTTCAAAAATAATTTATAATTTTAAAGTCAACCTAAAATGACATTCGCAACTGTTTTACATTCTGGAAGCTGATGTATTTCTGAGTGAAACGGGATGTTCAACAATAAAAAAATCATAGCTTGGGACATGGCTTTATTCACCAGGAATTGATTGGATCATTAATAGTATATGTTAATTACCAGGATAAAGAATTTTGGAGGGAATAGTAAAAAGTAAATAAAGTGCAAAAGTTCTTATTCACTTTTTCAGCGGCCTTGGTTCTGGTATTTTTCCCGCACATTTTTCCCAAAGGCGTTTAAAAAAAAGCTATTTGTTAAAATGGGTGGCGACTAAAGAGATTTATTTGGGAAAGGTAGTTTTTCACCAGGAAAACATGATTAGCTATTCATAAAAAATAAGTAAAAAAATGCAGGACGATGGCTTCAACAAAAGCATATACAATCAATCAACAACCTCGTAGCTCACAGTAGAACAGTTTATAAACTTTATAGATAGGATTCTTCTTATTTCATGTTGACTTTTTTTGGTATTTAAAGTATTCAGTATTCATTTAGTTTTAGCATTGCAGTTTTAAAAGAATTAAATTGTATATTTTAATTTTTAATTTTTAAACTAGAAACCATGAATGTGTAATGAGATACTTTTAACGTCAAGTGTTGGGTCGGCTATTTATAAATCAGGGCTTTCTCCTCTCGTTATTCTACACAAGCGTAAATTACGCTTCACGCATCACCCTCTAAAACTGTGTCTGTGTCTGTTTGTGATCTTCTGGTTCATAACAGCCATTCTGCCTGCAGTATTAGACCAGCAGCCATGATTCAGCAGTTACTGGAGCAGGAAAAGTCGCAAGTTCCTTAAAATATTGCTGTTACTGCTGTTACTAATTTCATCTTGCTGAACACAATGGAATATTTGGTCATTTGATTATGGACACCCATCTTCTCATACGTGTTTACTGTTTATATCGGCGAGAGTGCTTGTTTGTGCAGAGGCTTTCTCTTTCCAGTTCCACATGCATTCCGTTCGAACATTCCCACTGTGGGTTAATTTACCCCTCGCTGCCCCGGGAGACCAGTCATCACCATGGTAATCCTTCAAATTGATTCGAAAGAGTCAGATGGGGGGCCCATAATCCTCTTGGCTATTATTCTAGATAAAAGTGAAGCTGAGGTCATATGTACATTATAACTATACACAGTACAACCGGATTCACGCTTATGATCACAACTGTAGACTACATTTTGGTTCAAACTATGAGGAATGTGTCAGATCAGCTTTGAGGTATCGCAGTGACATCGTAACCTCGCTTTCCAGATCCGTTTTAATCGCAGAGAGTGACCGTTCATGGCAAAGCAGCGGATTGATTTGCCTTGATCTGCATCAGGCAGAAAAACAGCGTCGCTCTGGGAGCTTCTGACGGAATTCTGCCGGTGGGGGCAGGAAATGGGGCGTCCCCGCTGGAGTGCACGGGTCAAGGCCAAGGTCGCGCGGTCCTCTGGGGCGTGGAGTCTTGTGATCTGTGTGTGAAATGTGATTGGCTCCGCTTTTCCCTCCCTTTTGACACAGCCCAGGACGCGCCCCAAAAATGCTGTGTAGTGTTTGCTTTGCAGCTCTGCTGAACGTCACACTGAATACATATTTATTCATCTAAGCCAAAGTTTTAATGGCACAGGAAGGTGGTTTATAAATATATGAACATATTCAAATTTCAGTTTGGAAATGGAGCCCTCGGTGAGAAAAACAGTCCTTACCCTGTCAGCACTCCTGTCACAGCTCTTTCCTGCACAGCCTTCGTGAGAGAGACATCAATAAATCTAAGCCAGCAGAAATGTGTATTTATTTTTCAGTCTACAAGCACTTGGTGTAGCGGTTAGCGTGCACTACTGTTCAAATGTTTGGGGTCAGTAAGATTTTTTTTGGGGGGAATAAATTAATACTGATCAAACATGACATTTATAAATACATAAATACATTTTTTTTTACTGTTCTTTTGAACTTTCTAGACATCAAAGAATCCTGAAAAAAAATTGGTTTCCACGTAAATATTAAGCAGCACAACTGTTTTCAACATTCATGATAGTAAAAAAAACTTATTCTTGAGCATCACATCAGCATATTAGAATGATTTCTGAAGGATCATGTGACATTGAAGACTGATGGTGAAAATTCAACTTTGCCATTTTATTACATTTTATTAAAAATTGTATTAAAAATGTATTAACAAATTAAAAATGCTGGACGCCGCTTGGAGAATTAAGTATACAACTCGATGAGGTCATGTGGCAGCTTTGTAGCATACTACCGTTTGAAATGTTTATAACATAATCCGTACTCTCGCATGCTATTTAAAAAAAAACGTGTAAAGGTGTGAAATCGTATCAATTATGCGAAGATAATCGCATGCAGAAAGCAGTACGCTAGTATGCATTCACTTACTCCAGTGTTTATCCCTTGTTCACTGCACCATTATTGGCGAGTTCCTTTTCACACACACACATGCGTGCGCTGAGACAAGCGTTCCCTTTGAACCGTGGTGATTTGTGCGCTGTAATAACAGGTTTCACATGGACACACACTCCATTAAAGCAGCTCAATCCTCGTCTGTCACACAGTGACTCTAAAGCACCTGGGCTGTCAGCATCAAGTGTCCGTGGATGATTCTGTCACAAGTGACTCTTTGTTTCTGAATTATATGCATTTCAAGCTGACTTTAAAAGCTCTTTCGGGTGGTGTTATTTTTTCCCAGCTCATGGATTATGGTAGATCTTGTGTTTCATGTCCTTAAGGTCGTGAATTCCTGTGCTGTTGTGTCATTTGGTTCATAGAGTGACTTGTGAGCTGAGCCCGTGTTTAACTTCTTCTCTCATTGTCTTTCTCTCTTTTTGTCTGTCTGTAAGCAGATATGGTAAAATCGTGTCCACCAAAGCCATTCTTGACAAGACTACAAACAAATGCAAAGGTTTGTCATGTAATTTTATTCTTACTTGTATACATGTGTTACCAGGGTCCAAAATGAACACTCTCATATCATTCAATATAATATATTACGTAACACAATAATACATACAATATATAGTATAGAATAATAATAATAAAATAAAAATAATCCAAAATGCAGTGCCATGACCTTTAAAAAAATATGGTACTTTTTCTTAATTGACTGACAAAAAGTTCATTTTGAACCCTGTGTGTTTACTGTGGTTATACAATTTTTATTTTTTTATTTATTTGAATTACCATGGTATTTTTTTTTAAATAGTACCATATACACTACCGTTTCAAAGTTTTGAGTTGGTGAGTTTTTCAAATGTTTTTGAAATAAGTCTCTTATGCTCAGCAAGGCTGCATTTATTTAATTTAAAATGCAGTTAAACAGTAATATTGTGAAATATTCTTAAAATTTTATATAACTGTTTACTGTTTTAATATATTTCAAATATAATTTATTCCTGTGGTGGTAAAGCTGAATTTTCAGCATCATTACTCCAGTCTTCAGTGTCACATGATCCTTCAGAAATCATTCTAATATGCTGATTTGTTGCTCAAGAAACATTTATTTATGTTGAAAACGGTTGTCTACAGTTTTTTTTTCCAGAATTTTTTGATGAATAGAAAGTTCAAAAGAACAGCATGTATTTGAAATAGAAATATTTTGTAACGTCTATCACTTTAATGCAAATTCTTTCAAAAATAAAAAATCGTACTGACCCCATACGTTTTGAACGTTAGTGTAAATACCATAGTACATGAATATGATACTCATTTAGTACCATTGTGTTTGTCTGTACTTTGGTATTATCATCCGATACTATCACTAACTGATCATTTAACAAAAAAAAACAAAAAAAAACATGTACACATTGTGACATCGGGCAAAATTATTCACAGTTGTTATTTAAAGATGTGTGGTTGGTCAAGCTTTTTGCTGTAGATTAGTTAGTATGTGGTAATGTATTGTGTCCTCTTCATAGGATATGGGTTTGTGGATTTCGACAGTCCAATGTCTGCGCAAAAAGCCGTCACAGCACTAAAGACCAGTGGAGTTCAGGCTCAAATGGCCAAGGTGAGTCATCCATTTTTGACATTACTTCCTAAGTAACTAGTTCATGACCCGTCTGTGAGGACGATTCAGGAAATGTCGATCTAAAACATTAAAATGTAACCCCAGTTGTCTTTTCCCTCGTTTCCTCTCTTCCACACACACATTTCCTGTGTATCTTTGTGCCACAGAGAAGTGTGTGTGTAAAAATCCTGCTGTGACCTTCTCCAGGATCTGCTGGGTGTTTCTGCCTGCATCTTCAATTTTTAATCTGCCCTCTTTTTCCTCTTCCTCCCCACTGTCAGCATATTACTCTTCCACTTCCCTGTAATGCGTGTGTGTACCGTGTAAACATGTTTAACGCATACATGTTAAGGAATGTTGACACCTTATCCTGGCTCGCCCTCATTTCTGCTGAGGCATCTAGAATAGCTAGCTGAGATTCTGCCTTCAGCCAGTCAAACGTCAGATTGAAATCCAGCTTGTTGTGTATCGTGTGTCCTTTTTAGCTGAGAGGCGAGCACAGAATTGAATTGCAGCTTCACAAAGTACCTATGCACCACATCACAGCATAAATAGACAGAGAGTATAAACCGCCTGAAGGTCTCACCCTTGAGTCACTGGACACATGATTCTATACAAATCGAAAAATGAATGAACAGATGGTGTGTAGCTTATAGTTACAGAAGAAGAATAGAATTGCAATGCGTCATGATATCTGCTCAATCAAGTGCACTGATATATGCTGGTTTTGAGCTTATTCAGACGACCTGCTTCTTTATTATTTGAACTGTAGAATGAACGACTAAAATATCACAATTTGTTTTAGGTAATCATAATAGCATTTCCGCTTATCCTTGAGTGGTAGCGGTAGCTAAAAGGCTTATCATGTAATGCTAGTAGTATGCAAAGGTTAGAATGTAAGATAAATGAAGGAAAAAAAAACAACAACAACAAAGAATTCCAAATGTTTAATTTGACAATTCATAGTTTCAGTAATATATGATATGTGACCATTTAAATACATGAACATAATGTGGGATTAAGACAAAAAGTGTTCTCTTAGAAAAAAGTGTTTTTCTATCATTGTAAAATGCTTAAGACACCAAATTAACCATAGCATGCTAATCAACCCACAGTAAAAAAAAAAATATTTGACCATTAGTTTTGGTAATATGTGATGTGTGACGTAATTTAAATACATTAACATTTTCATAATTAAGACAAAATACTTTCTTTTTTTAAGGCACCAAATTAATCAAACAAAAATAGCTAAGCTAGCAGGCTGGTCTGTGTTCTATGCTAGCTTGTTAATCGCACAGCAGTGAGTAAGATTACTGGGGAAAAAATAGAATGACAAATGTTTCATTTGATGATATATAGTTTCTGTATACATTCATGTATTGTCATGGTTAAGAATATACACCACAAAGTGATTTTCTATAATTCTTAATTTTTAAGGCAAATTAATCAGGCACAGATAGCTAAGCTAGCAGGCTAATCAGTTAGCAGCATATTAAGCTTGCAGGCCAACCATTTAAACTCAGCATGAAACGGAAGTTGCAAAAGTGTTTTCGTCTCTATTGTGATGTATATTAGAGTGAAACGGCTTCAGGAATGAGAAAAATGTAGGGCAGGATTTGATTTCGTCCTTTGATTGAATGAGTGAATTGATTGGATCGTAGGTAGTTGGGCATTGCTAACTAAATGGAAACAGATCTGAATGCAAGTTTGCAATCAGTTGTGGAGGATATTATGTTGTGAGACATACGTCATGAAGAGAACATATGTCGTTTCTAGGGAAATGGGAGGTTAACGTTTTTGATTAAAGATAACGAGAGCACATGAATAAAAAAATAAATAATGATGTGTATGGATAAATCATTTATAATAAGCACTGCAACATTCTGTAAATAAATTTTGATTTCATGGTGACTTTAACCATGCTAAGCCAGCAGGCTAATCATCTAACAATATGCAAAGGTTAGCATTTAAGCTAAATAAGTAGCTTTTATACATGTGCTTTAAAATAAACATTACTGGTGTGCATGTTGAGACAAAACAATGGCAGTGACATTTTTTTAAGATCTGTCAGTGCAAGTTGCTTTCAGTTAAAACAGATCAAACATGCATTTTAGTCTGGGACTAGACTTAAGCCTGGTCTGTGAAACCGGGGGTAACAGTAGTATGCTAAGCTAGCAGCACAATCAGTTATCAGTGTGCTAAGCTAACAGGCTAATCGCCTAGCAGTGGGTTTATGAGCTAACAGAAAAATCATATGACAACATTGCTTTGACCATCATATGAAGTACGTAAAGGTCTTTGGACTCACTCAGTTCTCACAGTGGCTATTATGTCAGCTGAATAGGCATATGAAGGATGGTTAATTATGTGTGTAATATCGTGTTGTGTTTCATTTTCTAAATACAGCAACAGGAGCAGGACCCGACTAACCTGTACCTGTCCAACCTGCCCGTGTCTATGGATGAGCAGGAGCTAGAGAACCTCCTCAAACCCTTTGGACAGGTCGTGTCCACCCGAATCCTCCGCGACACTAATGGAGTGAGCCGGGGAGTGGGCTTTGCCAGGTGAGACTACTGATTTTGTGTGTGTATGTGTGTGTTCACGTGTGAAATGGGGTCAGATTTACACTGTTCATGCATGCGGAATTTTGCATGTGAAATTTTCAGTCTTTATTTCCGCTCTATTTCAAGGATGGAGTCTACAGAGAAGTGCGATGCCGTGATCTCTCACTTCAATGGGAAGTTCATTAAGTCCTCCTCTGGGATGCTGGGTGAGTATTCAGCACAATATTCTTGTGGTGTTTTATTATAATGCATATATAGTCTATATGTAGGCTACAGACTGTAAGCTATATAGTATTTTCTTCAGTACTGTTAAGCTAAGTGTGTGTGTGTGCGTTTGCGCGTGTGTGTGTGTGTGTGTGTGTGTGTGTGTGTGTGTGTGTGTGTGTGTGTGTGTGTGTGTGTTTTAGGTGCATCAGAGCCTTTGCTGTGTAAGTTTGCTGACGGCGGTCAGAAGAAGAGACAAAGTCAGGCTAAATATGTCCCTAACGGACGAACCTGGACACGGGACGCCGAGGTGAGACTAGTAAGTCCTGTTTACAATTGCGTATGTGTGGTGCTGACGGTGACGGCAGGTGAATGGGTGTGTATTTGAGCCTTGAAGCATAATGAGCCATTCTTACATGACATCATATGTCATCCTTTGTTTGGTTTCCAACTATTGTACTATAGGCTAAATAAATATAATAACTGACATATTTTAACTGTCAATTGTATAGTGAAACTGCCTTTATGTGTATGAAACCAGCTGTGGTCAAACCCAATTTCTATTTTACTTTCTTTAGAGTGGAATGACCTTGACCTTTGACCCCAATACCGCCCTTCAGAATGGGTAAGATGACCAGGAAATGACATGCGTAAAAAATAATTTGTTCCTATGACTTAATAATTAATCCCCTTGTTTTAGTTTAATCATTTCCAAGCTGTTCTGATTTGTTCCCTCATTTTTATTTAAACTGGACACATTGTACTTTTTCATTACCTCATTTTATTTATAACATGACCACATTGTATTCATTTGTTCCCTCGTTTTAGTTAAACTGTGGCCACTGATTCGTTCCCTTGTCTTAGTTCAGTCGTGGCCATGTTTGAACAAAATTAAAACCGGTAAACAAATTAGTTAGTTACAGTTTATAGTTACAATTATGGATTTTTTTTTTTTTTACAAAAAAAGCATCTCTTCGCTTCAGAAGGCCTTTATTAACCCCCTCGAGCAGTATGGATTACTTTTATGATGGATGGATGTGGGCTTCAAAATTTCAGTTACTATTCAGGAAATGTTTTAATATAACTGATTGAGTTTGGCTGAAAAAAGAAAGTCATATACACCTAGGATGGCTTGAGTGTGAGTAAATTACGGGATAATGTTCATTTTGGGTTAACTAACCCTTTAATACACCAACCAACCCCACAATGCTCAGATGTTTTTTCTCAGATGTACGTTGTGCAATTGCCATTAAATAGATAAATGATATGTAAATGTCATATAGACCCTGAGAAATATTGAATCCTTTTTATAATGCGTTTTTATAGGTACTATGCTGCTCCTTATGCTATGGGGAACCGGTTAATGGCTCAGCCAGGAGTGTCTCCATACATCTCTACATACCAGGTACTGCTCTTCTTCACCTCCCTCAACTTCAAGGTCACGTTGTGTTGATGCGAGTGTTTCTGACTAGCACCTGCTTTCTTGCTAACATCTACGTTTGTGTCTCCAGGTACAGAATCCTTCATGGATGCAACATCAGCCTTACATCATGCAACACCCAGTAAGGCCAAATTATTCTCACTTTTTTTCTTTCATCTCTTTATATCTCTCCATTTATTCAACAGGAGATGACTCACAACCAGTGCTGCTTACACATAAGTCAGAAAGACTCAGAAAGTGTGTGTGTGTGTGTGTGTGTGTGTGTGTGTGTGTGTGTGTGTGTGTGTGTGTGTGTGTGTGTGTGTGTGTGTGTGTGTGTGTGTGTGTGTGTGTGCATGTGTGTTCACACAATATTTCCGGTTTTTGACCTATTGTGGGCTTGTTATTTAGTGTCTCGCTCTTTCTCTGCAATTGCTAAATATAATTGCTGTATTCTCTGTTTTTTTGACTCAGGGAGCCGTTCTGTCGCCCTCTATGGAGCATCCCATGTCAATGCAGCCGTCCGCTATGTTGGCTCCCCTCACCCAGCAGATGGGCCATCTCTCTCTGGGCGGCACTGCAACCGTATGAGCCTATCACACAGATTGCAATAATATGGCACAGGCATATATGCTAATTAATAAGTAATATTAACACCTGTGGTTTTAATAAAGCCACATAATTCTTTTCTCCTGCAGTTTATTCCTGCCAACACAGCAATGCCAGGAGCTTACATCCCTCAGTACGCCCACATTCAGCCCGCTGCCATCCCTCCTGAGGTCAGTCCTACACTGACAGTTATAACGCAATTATAATCGGCATTCATACCACAGACTGCTAGAGTTTTCTGTATTGTCAAGACACTTGTACACGTTTTGTTGATCTCGCTTAAAAAAAGCTATTCTTGTTTTCAGAGAATGAAATTACGTTTTTTTTTTTTTCTTCTACTAGACAGGCTTTATTTTTGTTACCAATTTATAAGCATAAACCTTATTAAATTCATCATATTTACAATATCATTCAAAATGTTGAGGATGGTAAGATTTGTTGTGTTTTTGAAAGTCTTATGCTCACCAAGGCTGCATTTAATTAATCAAAAATACTGTAAAATCATAGTATTGTGAAATATTATTACAATTTAAAATAACTGTTTTTTATTGTACATATATAGTGTATATATATATTTTTTTTTTTTTAAATTAAATTAATTATTGTGATGCAAAGCTAAATCTTCAGCATCATTACATTACATTCTAAATATCTTAACTATCACTATTGATCAAATTAATGATTATATTATAATATATTATATTATATTACAAAAAGAATAGATTAAGATAGATAGACTTTAAGAAATATTCTCTGGAAATGACTCATACAGTTAAAGTACATTTAGCTTAGATTATTATTATTATTATTATTATTGGAAATAAATGTTGAAATGAATTTGTTTTTGTTTTTTTTGTTCAGCAAGAAAGTGGTGTACAGCCACAAGATGTGTCCTCTTCGGATCCTACATCGTACTCTTTTCAACCCAACAAGCAATAAAACGGTATTTGATTTTCATCTTTTCATTCTTGTGGTGGTCTATGTTCTGTTCACTCACTCTCATGTTCTGTCAAACCCATATGACTTCCTTTCTTCTGTGAACACAAAAGGAGAAGTTGTAGAATGTTGACGGTGCTCTTTTCCATACATTGAAATCCCATTCACTGGGAAAGCAGTACTCTCGTGGACGTCAAAACATTGTTCGATACGTTTCACTTTTTAGAGATACAGTTGTTCAAATTTAAGACAAAGCCATTTTGTGGCTTCAGAAGACTAGGACACAAGTCTTATGTACTACTTTTATGGTACTTTTTGGCATTTTTGGACTTTGAAAGCCCCACATTAGTTTCGCATAGCTAGACCTTCAGACTGACGGACACCATCACAGCTTTCATTGGCCAGGAGGACGCCTGACTGACGTGTAAAGCAACCAATCAGTTAGTTTTGTTCGGCGTCATGTTTAGAGGCGTGAAAATCTAAAGTCGATGTCCTTACAATAACAGGAAAACTCTTGGACATATTTTAAAGAGTCTACGGCATGAACTTCACATACTTTTGAAAATCCAGCATTTAGTTGATCATGTTAAGCACTCATTGTCACTGTTGTAAACACGACGGCTTCCTTCTTCCATGAGGGGGTTTGGCATCACAGCGGCTTTGTTTCCAGGCGGACCGCTAAAGAACGCGACAAATCCTGTAGAATTCAACCAATCGGATGACGACTTGGAAACTCCTGAAGTGTTTTCAATTTTGTGTGCCATATGCATTTCTGGAACCGTCTGAGACTAAGAATGTCCACATTAACTCTCTAGGACGTACAACAAATTCACAACTTTTTGTGTTTCACTGAAGAAAATTATTATTTTTTGGAGGAGCTATTCAATTAAACTGAGTCTTAAAATGATTTTGAGTCGACATTAACATAATTCCGGACCACTGCTTACGTGTCCATAGTGTTCAGTATTTGACTAGTGTTGTTTTTTTTTTTCAGGTTCTGAGATCAGAGCCAGACTACCGTACGAGCCGTTGCTACGGTAACAACGTTTGCTTTCTCTTGGAGGAAGTGACATCAGAGAGGAAGCGACGCTCGCACACGGGTTCCAAAAAATTTGTCCATGATTTAATCATCTACTAAAAGAAATCAACAAGAAACCTCAGAAAACTCTTGTGCAAACATTTTCTCCAACAAATCAAGACTAGGCAATATCACATCAACTATGGACAACAAAAGGGAGCAGAGTTTTATTTTGCTAGAAAGAGGGCGGAGAAGATGACAAATGCTTATTTTTTACCAAGAACTTTTAACACAGACCATGTCTGTGAGTAACAGTGAGTGATGATGACACCTTTCGATGCATGATGTTTTTTTAAATATGGTTTTTATTATGTTTTTATGGACTGTTTCTCAAACAGACAGAAGAAAAAAATTTGCGGTTGCAGTCGAAATTAAGAGGTTTCTGTTTGCTTTTTGGTCTTCCACTCTTTGCCTTTTTAGTAGTTCAAATATGGGGTTGGGTGGGGTTTAGACTGACTGATGCAATGCTTGCTGGCTATTGGTTCTTGCTCCTGTCTCTCAAAGCAATGGCTTTCCTGTTTCCTTTTTTAATGTTGCTCTGATTCAAACATGATTTGTTTCAGAGATTGTGTTTCTGTTGTGGAGGAGTCTTTCTTTCCATTGAATTCATGTGAAAAGTCTCTCGGTAGATGTAGAAGTGGATGTTGAGATGAGGGTGGGTGGGGTTTCGTGGGAGGCGGGGCATGAGTGGGTGTGGTTAAGATTGCTGAGGTATGTGGGCGGGGCTAATAAAAAGGATATTATGGATTTGGGAAAGCTGACATTTTTCCATCTGTTCACAGGATGATTACAATTTTTATTTTCAGTGCCATTTTTTATTTATTTGAAATTTTTTCTTCTTTTTTTTTTACACAACACATAAGGATTTCTTTGATGCGCAGATTAAAGGCAGAATTGCAATGTTTCTTTAGGTAGAAATCAAGAAATATACAAATTTCACAGTAAAGTTGAGGCCTAACAGATTATAAACGTATGATAGAACAGTTTTGCAAAGGAATGCATTTCTGAATAAATAATGTAAAACATTCAATTTAATAAATAAATAATTTAAACAAAAAAAACAAAACATGCAACTTCAAGGCAACTATGACACTTTCCACCAAAGACCTTTTCTGCCTACTATTGAACACAATAGTATGGACTACTGCACTAGGTTTTGGTCAAACTGAATGGTAGTTTGTGTCTTTTTCGTCAATCTCAGCTTTAATCTAGTTTTCCAAGGTGTGGACACATGAACATCTCTAAGCAGTTGGATGGAGGGAAGACTTGATCATGGGTTCATAACATGGTTGTAAACAAGGCTTTCATCTGTCTGTCTTACAGTTAGTTTAGCAGATTTCTGTGCGTCTGTGTGTGATTGTGTATTTAGATGTCCAGGTCAGCTTGGCCTTTGATCTACCTCAGAGTTGTATCTGTTGTCTGATTGGTCGGGCTGCAGGTCTATCCTGTCCAATCAGAAGTAAAAGCGCCAGCTCGGGAGCTGGTGTCATGCAGAACTTCATCTTTAATGCGTCTATTTGTCCTCCTCTTTAAAGAAACATCTATGTTTTGAATCTGTATGTCTTTCTGTTGGTGTGTTGTTTTTTTAACATTGCATTGAGATGTTTTGAGCTTGATTGTGTGGAGAATTTCTTTGTGTTCTTTTTTTTTTGTCCATTTTCTTCCTGATAGGTGCAGTAAAAAAAAAGAGAGGCTTGTGTAATTGTTCCTGCATTTGTTTCATTCATTTTTAAAAAAAAAAAAATACATGTAAACTACCTTCTCTGGAATTTTTTCACTTTGCTGTAGCCTCTCCATGTTTAGAGGCCTAATCTGAAGAACCAAAGTTAAACATTATCATGGTGACTAATGTGCGTCAAAAATCAGCACATCATAATTTCATTGGACAGATACAGTGTCTTTATTTCAGTCAAAGTAGACATTTCAGAACGGCAATAATTCACGCAGTGTATGAATACAGGACTGTTGTTGAAATTATTACTTTTTAAAATGGTTTTATTGAACACTTACCACTTCCACGTCCAGACTTTTTTGTTTGTTTTTATTTCTAATTTTGTTTTCTGTTGTGAAAAGATTTTTTTTTTTATTATTAAAAGAGCTCAAACTTGTGTTTTTGAGTTTGGTTTGTAATCCTTTGATTTTTAGGACCTGGTAATTTAAGAGTAGGCTATGTTACCACATGCTTAATTTGTTAAGTGAACAAACTGTAATTTTTTAGGAAATTCTTAATTGTCTTGAAAAAAATATCAGCCATGATATTTATCATAAACTGTAGCAGCTTTATTATTAAAAATTAGTATTTTGTTAGTTAGATTTTATTAGTAAGTTTCGAATTTCTTCTTCTTCTTTGCTTATAACCCAACAAAATTATATTAGGGAGTGCAAAAATATATCCTTTCTTTACCTAAATACACTTTAAAACCTAATAATGATTTATATTTTTGACGTGTAGGGACGGATGTGGCGGGAAATTGCATGCATACGTCATTCGCCCGGGTTTGAAACGTCATATCTGCACACTGAGAAAAGTAGCTTTAATTTGAAAAGTTTCTTCAAATCGACTCCAAAACCTTTAAAATAATGTCCGTACTGAGATTACCAATATTTAGAATGCTTGTTCTCTCTTTCTGTGCCTTGGGTTTCCATTGTCTTATCTCATTCTCAAAGCCTACTTCAAGAATATTCAGTGTAGGCTAATATCAAAAGACATACAATATTTCAGTGTATGTCGACTCATAGCAGTAAATGATGTCTGTGGCTGAGGGGTTCATAAAAAGTGCGTGTGTCTGTGTTCACAATCTGTTTGATATTTTCAAAAGCAGATATGTTTATTTATATTTAGCAGATACCGGTATATTTATACTTACGTTTTTCGCCAAAAAATCGCATAGGCCTACGCCTACTGAACGTGGAACCAAGATCAAAATATAATTTGGGGCAATTGGTAGATTCTTTCGACTTGAGTAAGCAGCCCCCGAGCAACGTGCTAAAAAGATCACAGAACACCTTAGTAACTGCATAAAAGTGACAATCATTCATCCTTTTTTATAAAAATCTAGTTATTAAAGTGACTGTAAATCGTTATAATTTAAGATTGTCTTACTGGCATTGACCAGCAGATGGCGTTATAGTTTAGGCCACAAAACTCTAAGTAGGCCTACTGGCTCAACCATAAACTCGCATTTTTGTCTTTTGTCTTGATTTTAAACTGTACTGCCATAGAAAGTACATTTGCATTCTGGCCTATATTTAGATCATATATATTTGGCAGTCATCTCTTTGGAAGGTCATTTTGCACCTTTTTAGCTGACAGGGGCCTTCCCGATGGGCCCTTTGTAATATCAGCCTGCTGGGTTTTATCATAAATCCAGGAGATTATGTCTAAGACTCACAGGCACCTTGCATATGTCTCTCTCTCGCACTGTGTCTGTGTGTGTGTGTGTTTTCCACTTAACTGTCTAATTGCCACAGACTCAAACTCTAATCGAAGAGAGCATATCTGCGGTAGTCCTCTTCCTCTGTTTCTAATCCTTTCACTCTCTTTTTCATTGTCTTTCTTATTGTTTCTGTCAGATGCTGGCTTCTTGATCTATATTAATGACAAGTCCACATTTAATAGCATGTACACCTGTCTCTTTCCCTCCCCCCAGACAGCTGAGAGGACACACACTCTGTGCCCTGGTAGGAGTGTGAAGGTTAGGTGCATATGCGAGTGTGTGTGGATGAACATGTCTGTGCTTGAACGTTTGTGTGTGTGTTGCATAGATGGGAGATCTGTGTCTGACTTTTTCAATCTAAATACCACCATCACCACAGCAACCTGTCAATCAAAACCCACATGCTGAACCCCACGATGGAAAGAGACTGTCACAGTTCAATATAAAGCTATCCGTGTTGGGGACAAACTGTTGACTGTTATTTTGAACTGATGCTTTTGTGTGTTTGTGATTATGTGTAGCTTCACTTTGAGGGGAAAATAATCCCCAGTAGTCTGCTAAATCTGCTTAAATTAATTAATAAAAATGTATTCATTCATTAAAATGAAAAAATAAAAAATATATATTTATTAATTAAACATTAAATAAACAAACAAAATCCAACGGAGGTCCTTTTAAAGGTAAAACTTATTCACAAATAAAAAAAAATCTTTAAAACCAATTTAAGACTATGGTGCATCCTCATTTATCGAAATGATGTTTCATTAAACAAAGTTCGGGAGGAGCATGTTCAAATATTCAATCCAATTAACTTGTCATCAACAATCATCATGAATATCCCATTAGCATGAGAGGAAGTATATATATAGGCACTCAGTCAATTCACCTACATTCCTTGACAGTTTTCAGCATCGCTCCAGCACCCGACACCTCACTGGCTTGTTCCTTCCACAGCCAGGAATACAGGGGGAGTACTCTGGGTTCGGGCCAAATATCGAGCCCGGACCCCTCTCCTCGGGCAGCACGCCAAATATCCATACCATTTATTCTATCTGAGTTTTTTGTAAGTGTGAACTCGTGAAGTATTAATGTCCTCACAAACATAGTGAAACGTGTCAAAATCTGACTTGTGAGGACATCTGAAGTGGTGGTTCATGGTTTTGCTTTGAATCTAACAAAGTTCCTTGTAAGATCATTACCTTACTATGTAACCATTGCGTTTCTAATAGAGCTTTTGAAGTCTCTGTGTTTGTTTGAAATAGTGCAACCGCAAAGCTCTCGCTGCCCACATTATGTTCCCTTTGACTTCATATAAAAGAGACACTTTCCCTCAGTCTCTCATTCTCTCTCTCTGTTTCTCTGTGTTCCGTTCATATTTCAGTGAGGAAGAATGAGTGTATCTGTGCCATCCATTTCCGGTGAGTGTGACTGCAGCAAACACACACACACATACAAACACACACACACACACACACGTTTGCCTTTCTATCATTGTGGGGACTTTCTACTAACCTCAGTTGTTTTTATACTGAGCTGATGATCTTTTCAAATCTCTTTTTTTCAAGTTTTCATTCATATGTAATTTAGTATCTTTGTAATGCCATTTTCCTCGTGGTACACTTGGCTGATGAGTCGATTCATTTTTGTGGGACAAAATTCTCTGTAATAAATATTTTATTTTACATTGATTTCCCAATGTAGGAAAAACCTGACACGCATATTCACAAATAGTTGACATGCCAAGACCTGTTATTAAACTAAAAAAAAGCACCTGACACTGATGGTGCGTTTTACTTGCCACAGAATCAGTTTCGCTGTCTGACAGACAGACAACAGAAAAAACCTCAGTGACCTACATGCTGTGCACACACACATTCAACAAAATCTACAGTCACACATGCCCATTTGGCCTGTTAGTGTTAGTCTCTCTCTCTCTCTCTCTCTCTCTCTCTCTCTCTCTCTCTCTCTCTCTCTCTCTCTCTCTCTAAATGAAGAAGCTTCATGCTGTGTGCGTGTGTGTGTGTGTAGTCCTGCAGTTGCTGCCGTCATTCATGCAGAAAAGTGTGTGTGTGAGAGAGAGAAAAGGGGGTGAGGAAGGGAGCACAGGCGTCATGCTCCATAAAACCACTGTGATAGTTTCAGCGTCCTATTACTTCCGACTCACACTTCCAGCCGGATAGACATTCACACGCTCCGGTATCGCTCAATCCCACTTGCTGCTGTGGTTTTGGTATTGAGAGAGAGGACAGCATGCTAGCTGCCGAGGCCTCCAGGGGTGAGTTACTCCATTCTAATACATCCAAAATGAAAAAAAGAAGAAGAAAAGGTTATATAACTCTTGGGCAGGTTAAAACATTACTTAAAAAATCAGTCACACACATACAGCCAATATCAAATGTAAGACTAATATATGTAGGATTTTATAGATTAAGATATAATTATATATGATAAGACAGTATCTGTAGGATAGGATAAAGGGTATTATAGAATAGGATATGATAGGATTGGATAGGATAGAGAAGATGCAATAGGATGGGATGGGACAGGATGGGAAATATAATAGGGTAGGACAGGATAGGATAGAATGGGATATACAGGTCCTTCTCAAAAAATTAGCATATTGTGATAAAGTTCATTATTTTCCATAATGTAATGATAAAAATTAAACTTTCATATATTTTAGATTCATTGCACACCAACTGAAATATTTCAGGTGTTTTATTGTTTTAATACGGATGATTTTGGCATACAGCTCATGAAAACCCAAAATTCCTGTCTCAAAAAATTAGTATATCATGAAAAGGTTCTCTAAACGAGCTATTAACCTAATCATCTGAATCAACTAATTAACTCTAAACACCTGCAAAAGATTCCTGAGGCTTTTAAAAACTCCCAGCCTGTTTCATTACTCAAAACCGCAATCATGGGTAAGACTGCCGACCTGACTGTTGTCCAGAAGGCCATCATTGACACCCTCAAGCAAGAGGGTAAGACACAGAAAGACATTTCTGAACAAATAGGCTGTTCCCAGAGTGCTGTATCAAGGCACCTCAGTGGGAAGTCTGTGGGAAGGAAAAAGTGTGGCAAAAAACGCTGCACAACGAGAAGAGGTGACCGGACCCTGAGGAAGATTGTGGAGAAGGACCGATTCCAGACCTTGGGGGACCTGCGGAAGCAGTGGACTGAGTCTGGAGTAGAAGCATCCAGAGCCACCGTGCACAGGCGTGTGCAGGAAATGGGCTACAGGTGCCGTATTCCCCAGGTCAAGCCACTTTTGAACCAGAAACAGCGGCAGAAGCGCCTGACCTGGGCTACAGAGAAGCAGCACTGGACTGTTGCTCAGTGGTTGCATGTCATTCGGAAATCAAGGTGCCAGAGTCTGGAGGAAGACTGGGGAGAAGGAAATGCCAAAATGCCTGAAGTCCAGTGTCAAGTACCCACAGTCAGTGATGGTCTGGGGTGCCATGTCAGCTGCTGGTGTTGGTCCACTGTGTTTTATCAAGGGCAGGGTCAATGCAGCTAGCTATCAGGAGATTTTGGAGCACTTCATGCTTCCATCTGCTGAAAAGCTTTATGGAGATGACGATTTCATTTTTCAGCACGACCTGGCACCCGCTCACAGTGCCAAAACCACTGGTAAATGGTTTACTGACCATGGTATTACTGTGCTCAATTGGCCTGCCAACTCTCCTGACCTGAACCCCACAGAGAATCTGTGGGATATTATGAAGACAAAGTTGAGAGACGCAAGACCCAACACTCTGGATGAGCTTAAGGCAGCTATCAAAGCATCCTGGGCCTCCATAACACCTCAGCAGTGCCACAGGCTGATTGCCTCCATGCCACGCCGCATTGAAGCAGTCATTTCTGCAAAAGGATTCCTGACCAAGTATTGAGTGCATAACTGAACATAATTATTTGAAGGTTTACTTTTTTTGTATTAAAAACACTTATTTTATTGGTCGGATGAAATATGCTAATTTTTTGAGATTTTGGGGTTTTCATGAGCTGTATGCCAAAATCATCAGTATTAAAACAATAAAAGACCTGAAATATTTCAGTTGGTGTGCAATGAATCTAAAACATATGAAAGTTTAATTATTATCATTACATTATGGAAAATAATGAACTTTATCACAATATGCTTATTTAAAAAAAAAGGACCTGTATGATATGATGGGATATATGATAGGTTAGAATAGGTTGGGATTATAGGATAGGACAATATTTGGATACTATAGGATGAGGTGATAGGATAGGATATGATAAGATTTGGATAATTTAGGAAGGGATATATGATAAGATAGGATTGGATATATAACAGAATAGGATACAGGGATATAGGACTGGATAGGATTGGATATATGATAGGATATGATATAGGATAGGATATTTAATAGGATGGGATAGGATAGGATGGGATGGGATGGGATGAGAGTGTTGTAATACTTGAGTTCAGACAAGACCAGATTCAGGTCCGTTTCAAGTCCAAGACTATTTTTTCAGATGCATTCCTGGCCTGGTCTCCAATAGTCATAAAAATATGGTCATAGGGTGTGTTCACTATTGTAGTTTGGTTCTCTTGGTTCTTTTGGTCCGGAACAAAAAAAGAAAGAGCTTATAAAGGAGTCAAAACACACAAATAAAGATCTGCTGCGAGGAGACGCGGTTCTGATGCCTGAGCTATGAACATCACGACTATGATGAGAAAAAAAACAGGTATGCTTCTTGTGACCGGATGTCCTGTTTTTGGTTTGTTTACATGTCTTTGGTCCGTGCTGCGTTCATATGTCAGTCAAATTACACCAAAGTTCATTTGAAAGTGGACCGAGATCCATCTTTTCAGGGTTCTCGATCCGCTTGTTTGGTGCGCACCAGGGTTCGGGTGCCAGCGTTCACACTTATTCAAATGAACCGCATTAACAGAGCAATCGCACCAGAGTTCGTTTTAATCGAACCAAACCTGCCAAGTGTGAACACACCCGAGATGGGGTTGAGTCAAAGTACGGATGCAAGTATTACAATACTGTAGGATAGGATAGGATATGATAGGACGGGATAGGATAGGACAAAAGAGAAGAGGAACAGTTTGAATTGAAAAGGTTTGATTAATGGCCTTAACTGCAGTTATACAGTGCCTTGACATCTGTATCTCTCTCACTCTTCCATCCATTAATGGCTACATCTCCTTTCTTACTTTTAAGTTTAATTTGAAAGGCCATTGTTCTAAATGGAAGTGATTAACCAAATACACACTTCATGAAAGGAAAATCACAAATGCGATCTTCGACATTTGAAACCAGTTCAGTAAGTGAGGTTCAATCTGGTGCTTCTCAAACTTTGCTCCAAAGAAAAAGTCCCCAGTAATCTCACGTCTCTTCTAGAGTTTCAGAGGACATCACAACAATGTCTCAAACTGTGCTTGGATTTGCCAAGGAATTTTAGAAGGAACAGAGTTGACACTTTGAAATTATACATAACCAAGTCTATTAGGTCGAAGGCTGTGAATAAGCAACATCTGAACAACATAATATCCCCATGTGGTCACACACTGATCTTGAATTATGCTTGTAAATAAAAACAATACGTTATTCCATCTATTGTTACTGTAACTGTAAAATCTATCCCAAGGCCTCATCCACTCATTCCCACTAGTGGCCATCCCAACAATTTTACAATCAGATGTTAATCATTACATTCTTACATTCTGTGATTCTTTTGAAATATGAAAACAACAACCTGCGGCCATTTTTTATTACCTGATCAGTTAAACATTGACTTGGTTTTATCTATATGTCTGTGCTTTCTGTGGTCTCAGACAGAGTCTGAGTCACGGCTCTTCACAGCCAGGCGTGGCTCACACACACACACACACACACACACACACACCTGTTTTGTGGAATGTGTCACATGCAACCACACTTAACAAATATTAATATCAGTCAAGGCCATGGGGATTTCCACAGGCTTTCTTGAAGAATCAGGCTGTTCCCTATGGATATATACAGCAATACATATAGTCAATGAGAGTGTACTGCAGAATACAAGATATCAATGGAATTGATTCCCATAAGACGTGTTTGTGAAAATCATATTTAGGGGTGTTTTCATAAGTAATCCACATTATGATTGAGGTCAGTCATGGGATTGAGCAGATGTTTGATATCTAAAGTAATGTGCTGATGAGGCATGATTCATAGCAGGGTCATAACCTGAGGTTAACCTCTATGTTTGCTTTAGGCTTGTTGTCAGTCTTAATTACATTTAACTGAGTGTGGAGATAAATACTGTATAATTATATACTGTATCAACTAAACAATGAAAGAAAAGATACAGGTTTATGTGTAGTTCACACTGACTGCTATTTGCAGAGATTATATGACCAGAAATTATTCATTTTTTAAGTTGGCAGGTAAGTGACAGGTGATATTTTAAGTGCAAATGTGGCATTATGGGCAACTGCCAAAAGGAGTCAGTGAAGGCCTTGTGATCTGATGCCTGACCAGATAGTCTAACAGGAGTCACAACCAATATAGTGACTCGGGGGCCTCCATTGATTTAATTGCACTAAGTTATGGTGTAAATTATGGGGCTTCTTCCCCTAATTAAAGCTCAAACACCCCTAAACGAAATCAAGACTACAGTTAGCATGTACTACGTTTTCATAATTCATGCAAGTCTACATTTATACATTTCAACAGCATTTTCAAACATTTCAGTAACCACAAAATTAGAATAGATGTTAATAAGCATATTTTAAATAATATCTCAGAAACTTCAGTGTTTTTTTTAATGCCTTTAAGATTGGCGGTTAGCTAACTGTGCACAACATGTGGGACTCAAGACCAAAGTCAACAGACTAAGCTATTTTTTTTATAATGTTTTATAAAAAGTTGAGTAAATTGAAAGTCAGTGAATAATTCACGCAATGCTTTGAAAGCCTGTTTACATGCAGTATTTGGATTTCATAGATAATAATAGAGGTGGCTGCATCTTTTCTCACAAATAGCTTTAACTTTCTTAGTTACATTTAACATTTAATATTTAACTAGTCCCAGAGTGAGTTTAGTGAATGTAAGTCAGTTCCCCTCAAGTTCACACAGGAGTCCAATTAACAATTTGCAGTTAACTACCGGTATGTTGTATGACCAAGACCAATATTTTACAACCAGAGGGTATCTAAATACTTGTAATCTTCCTTTTTTTAAACAATATTTTGTTATCTAATATAATAGCATGGACATTTTACTTTCTAAGACGAACAATTCACTCTCAATGTCGCAACTTCTACCACATTAAACCGTGTTTGCAGAAGTGAGAAAAACATCTGAGCAGAAAACGTCACATCACAGCCTACCATAGAAACTTGATCATTATGAAAAAGGTAGAACTTCGTCCGAGTTTTATCGCTGGATAAAATCTATTATATCTAAAGACAAAATGATTACTAGAGAGAGTGTAAACTAGTTCTCAATCTCTAGTAAAAAAAAAAAAAAGCCTACTCTTGTAGTCAATCTATTTCTTACTAATAAACGCGATGGCATTTGTGTGAAATATCTGCACTTGTGAGAGAGTGACTTACCTGTTGTTGTGTTCTCACTTGCACGGAAGTGCATATAAAGGTTGGGCAGGTAAGCGCACGCGCTGAGTCTGTCTGTCCAGGTGAGCTCAGACCTGCTCGCGCTACATGATCGCATCCCGCGTTTGTTTGTGTGAGAATATGAACTGTATTTTTTTTCCTGTGATCAGAAACCGTGAGGACTAATGGGGATTGTTTCACTTTACCTTGTCCTTCACTTCTGGCTCGGGACTGTCGGAGGTAAGACTGAACACGTTTTTGATCAATCCCAGACACATAAAGTACAGTCTATACGTGCAGTTTCGCTCTTCGTTCAGCCTAATTCCGGATTTAAAAATATGAAAATATGAATAAAAAATATGAATGATTTAGAACTAAATTTATTTTTCTTTATTGTTACTTGCATAACTCAAAATTAATTAACATTTTTTTAAATATATAGTTTAAAAAAAAAAAAGAAATCTGCATTAATGTTACAATCACCTATTTAGATATGTAAATATAAAGTCTGTCATTTTAAAAAGAGCTCTAAGTAAATTGCTTCCCTCATTTGCATTTATATTGTTCAATATAATGTGCTTCTTAAAAATGTTCTTAAATATGTGTGTTTTCATGAGAATATGTCAGAGTTCTTGTTGACTTACAGTGACATAATTATGTAGGCTAAATACTCACCTGAAGACTTTTAAAATATACATCACCCAAGATGTCACATATTAAAACTTGGTATGAAACACGACAAGGATAACAAACTTATCCTGACATAACAAGACAACAAGTTAATAAACATGACAACAGCAATAACGTAAAAAAAAATAAAAATATAAATATGCTACCATACTTATTTACTCTAACCCTAGTGCATGCTGGGAGGTGAACCACAAACCCATTTTTTAGCTTTTTTAAAAACTCACAACATGTGTCAATCCAACTCACTTGCTATGTCTTTTGGTCTGATTGTAATAGAAAAGTAGAAATGTGATGTGTTCTTGCAAGTGAAGCCAAAAAATTATTTAACAATATTTTTTATACTTTGTATAACTCAGTCTTAACTTTGTATAACTGTGTACTTTGTTGCTTAGAATACTTATTGGCAGAGAGTAGAAATATCAGCTGACTTTCTATGGTTTTGATGTTGCGTGAGAAACAAGCGAACCGCTTCCACAAACCACTGTGCACTTGTACGCAGGGATGTGTTCTCAATTCAGAGCTGTGTCCTGTGACGAGTGTCTGCAGCTGGGGCCGCGGTGCGCGTGGTGCACACTACAGGTAACACAGCACTCCCATCACAACTGCTTTGGGTGAAATTTACTAGCATTAGTGAAAATTGTTTAAAAGTAAATCCTATACGCTGAAAAAATTATATGATCAATAAATTATGACAACATATATTTTTACACTGCTTCAACACATCAAATTAAGCAATTTAAAAAGTTATAAATTATTCATTTTTCAAGTCAGTTTAATGGACTTTAAGTTGAAATGACTTAAACATCCAAGTTGATTGTACTTAAAAATTAAAGGCAGCAACTTTTTTTTACAGTGTACACATATTTTGCTCTAAAAAAACAGAATGCAGTGCGCATATTTAAACTCTTTGTTTTTTAATGGATAGTTCTAAAAAAGAGAGAGAATATATATATATTCTAATAATATAATATACTTATACAATATAATATAGCACAAATGCAGTAAATGTTTCTTCACATCCTTTTTTAAACGAATTAATGAATTTTTAGGGCACATGAAGTAAAAAGATATTTTATACAATTCTCAATTGAACTATTATTTAATTAATGACATTAATGTTAGTTTTTTATATTATGGATTTAATGTGTTTTATGTGTTGTGAATAAGATGTAGGATATGTGTATGTTGTAACACTTGCAGGGGGCCAAAAACAAAATTCCATTAAAATGGATAATACAGTGAATTTTACAATTCATCACAAAAAAGCGGCAAGTAACACGTTCAATTAAACATGAAATTTTAAAAAAATATTCTTACAAAACGTACTCCAATAATCTTTGTTTTATTTATAACTTTGAAAAAGAATCAATTCACTTTTATATTATATTATATTATATTAATTGTAAAGCTGCGTGAAATTATTCTTATTTCTATTTTGGTTAATTATGCCACTATGCAACACTGTGCAGCATTACTACTAATAATAGTTCAAACTGTTCATCTAGAATTTCACCGACTTTTTCTCAATCGACGAGAGATGCGACACACCGGAGGCTCTTCTACAGAAGGGATGCTCCGGCAAATTTGTGGAGTTTCCCGTCACGAATGTCAAAGTGCTGAAGGATCAAGGGTTAGGAAAGCGCACCGGCCACATCAATGTTTCATACATCGCGCCTCAGAAGATGCGCCTCCAGCTTAGACCAGGTATAAAAATGGGTGACACAGATTTTGAAAATCAAAGAAATGTCTCTTTCTACCCACAGCTGTTAAGGGACTTCCCCTGACGGTAAGATCTAGTCATTCAGAGACTGAAAACAATCTATAGACAAACTAAAGTGGGCACTGAAGATCGCTCTGACCTGGAAAAACATTTTTTACCACACTGGAATCTTAGAATGTGCAATTGGAGCTTTGAGCTTTATTTGTCATTTCTCTTCCACAGGAAGTCAGCAGACCTTTCAGATTCGAGTCCAGCAACCGGAGGACCATCCGGTGGACATCTATTACCTGATGGACCTGTCAGCATCTATGATTGATGATCTGAAAATGATCAAAGACTTGGGTTCGACTCTCTCAAAAGAGATGGCTAACCTTACCAGTAAATTCAGACTAGGATTCGGCTCTTTTGTTGAGAAACCAGTTCTGCCTTTCATCAAGATAACGCGCGAGGAGCTGGCCAATCCCTGCAGGTATTTCCCATAATACACCACCATAGCCAGATCTAAAGGGTCGGCCAGTATAAACGCATAGTAAGATGAATCGTGACAGCCGACGGGACATCAGTGGGGGAAGTGTGTGATTTAATTTCAACCAATCATATTTATGACCAGTGCGTTGCATCATCTTCCATTTAGAAGTGAATGATGAACTGTTTCAGACAATAGCAACCCATTCTTATCGCTTTTTTCTTTCGCAGGAGTGTTGATTTTGAATGTCTCCCCACTTTCGGATACAGACACCTCCTGTCTTTAACAAGCAGCACTGACAAGTTTAATGAGATCATCTCAAAGCAACGGGTATCTGCGAACATTGACGTGCCAGAGTGCGGTTTCGACGCCATCATGCAAGCGGCGGTGTGTGGGGTGAGTCGTTTTGCAAAGACGCCCTTGAAATCCTACTCAGTTTTTGCTTTTATGGAGGGATGCCATTTTGTTCCAACTTCCTGGAAATGTCCATCCCACCTCAGGACAGGATTGGCTGGCGGAACGATTCCATGAAGCTGTTGGTGTTCGTGAGCGATGCTGATTCTCATTTTGGGATGGATAGCAAAATGTCCGGCATCGTTGTCCCCAATGACGGAGAGTGTCACCTGGATGGCAATAATGAGTATTCAATGACTGCCCACCTGGTAAGGTGAAGTCTGCAGCTTCAATTCCTCAGTGATCGGGAAATTTGGATCACTTAAAGGAATATTCCGGGTTACAATAAATAGAATTGAAACTACAGTCATTTTTCATCAGATACAAATAAATAAGAGGCTGTGAGGGATAGATGTAGTTTCTGGAAGCGCATATTGTCAGTATTTCATCGGCTGAACAATCAACACCATGCAAGATATAAAATTGTGAATCATTTTGATCCTTCAGTTTCTAAAAGGAAAAGTGTTTACAGGTGTTCGTTTACAATAATATACATTTTGGTCGCTGACGGGAACTACTGGGAAGTTGTTTCCTGCGGTGTGACACGCTATACAACTTTTGTAAAAACCATCTTCCTGATTCTTTTTTTAAAATCATTTTTATTTATAATTTTTATAGCAGATTTTATTTGTGTTAGTCATTAAATTAATGCATTCATGGAATATTCGTTCTTAAAAATATATAATTTCATATAATATAATACAGTATAGCCTAATACAATACAATACAATACAATATAATGTGATGTAATGTAATACAATATAATACAATATCATATCATATAATAATACAGTATAATACCGTATAATATTTTTTTGTAAAGCTGCTTGAAGTTATTCTTATTTATGTTTTAGTCACTTAATAAAAAATGAAGGCAAAAATGTAATTAAAATAGTGAAAAGCTCTAAGTAAAAATAAACATTTTATTCATCAACTACTTCATTACAATAGTAATGGGGGAAGTTGTCCAAAAAGCTTTTCAAAACAGAAAATATCATATTTTTGTAAAAGCATTTACAGTAATAGTTCAAATAGACAAGGTAATAGAAAAGTCATCCTTTTTAATTTGTATTTAACCTGGAATATTCCTTTTACAAACTGCAATTTTGAGTTCTCGTTATAACAAAAATAATGAAATATTGTTTTTTAAACAAAATAATTTAATTCTGTTTTTGTGAATTTGTTGTTGTGTGACTGAGTGTCTTGTTTTCGGTGTTTTTGTCCTCTATATTCAGGAGTATCCAACATTAGGGCAGCTCGTCGACAAACTGGTTGAAAACAATATCCTCCTTATATTCGCTGTGACTGATGAACAGAGACAGAATTATGAGGTGAGAAAAGAGTAAGAGACTCTTCATATTAGGCCACAGTGAGGCAAACAAACAGGTATGTGTTTTTCTGTGCATGTGGAACCTGAGAGGACCTGTTAAAGAAGATATATCAGTATGTGAATACACTGCATGAATCACTAGTGTATTCAGTTCTCCTATAACGTGTTCAAACACAATCTTTATCACATCACCCAGATCGACCTCTCACGACAAATATTTAATGTTTTCTGAGTTCTCCTTTTCCTTTCTTCTGCCCTCGCTTTCTCTTTATCTATCTCTAACATCTCAAATTCTGTGGCTGTTCTCCAGGAGTTTGGAGTTGATGTTTAACTACTTTCTTCTGCGTTTCTGACAGAATTATGCTAATCTGATTCCTGGTGCTACTGTGGGGGTTTTGGCATCTGATTCAAGAAACATTCTGGAACTCATCATGACCTCATATAAGGTAAATAAACACCTTTTAGTTGATTTGGTTGATGGTGTCACCTGCCATATTAGGCCAACGGTCATACATTTAATGATCATGTACGTGGTTTTATGCTTTGCAAACTTGTTTGTGTATGTTTTTGAACGCTTTGCGAATCCTGAAATGCTATCTAGCAGGCGGACGTAGATGAGGCTTAAAAATTGCATCATTTTCCAGCAAAAATGTTTGAATTCTTGCTGTGAGATATTGCAAATTAAAAGTAAATTATTTTTTGTAAAGTAATTTGTTGAAAGAATCCAAAAAAATACATTTATACATTAATAAACAAATATATATTAATGTTTTAAAGTGCTGGGCAATGATTAATCACATCTAAAATAAAAATTTATGTTTACATAATATATGTTTGTGTAGCCTACTGTGTATAATTATTTTGTATATATAAATACACACGCAGGCATGGATATATTTAAGATTTTTTTTATTTATATATAAAATATTTATATTTATATATAATATAAATTATGTATAAATACAGTATATACATGCAAACATTTCTTAAATATATACATGCATATGTGTGCATTTATATAGATATTTTATGTAAACACAAACTTTTATTTTGGAATGCGATTAATCTTGATTAATGGTTGTCAGGCACTAATGTTTTAACTCCTTTAGAATAAAGCTATGTATAGTTTTAAATAAAAATTATTTTAATAATAATTTAGAATAATACCCCCCCCCCCCCCCCCCCACCACCACCACCACCAACCAAACATTTTTTTTTAAGTTTCAAATTAAAAACAGGCATGTAGTCCATGTCTGTTAGTCATTGAGGAAATATTTTAAAAAGCAGAAACCACATTATTCATGATGATTTTCAGGAAGTTGTAGAAATTACCAAATGATCGAGTATGAGAGAATAGTTTATTTATGTTTTCATGCTGACATGTCCTATCTGTTCAACATTTCCCCTCCCTTTAACCCCCTCTGGTCATTTTCTTGAGAATCGCCGTGTTCACAGAGCGTGTCTGAACTCGTTCTTTGGCTGTTGTTTGATCTCTTCATCTGTTTCTCCATCCCCCACTCTCTCTTTCCTCTGCCTGCACTCTAATCTTCATTAGAACCATCTAAAAACCGCGCATCCCACTGACCTGACACGGGTGCACTATTTGGTGTATTATTAATTGAAATGTGAAGTTTATGACAAACCCCAGTCAAAATAGTAGAATAGACTATTTCAATTGAAGTTGACCATCTAAAAATGCTCTGGACTTGTTGGCACCTGGTGTGCTCGTATTGCTGACTCGACACGTGAGTCATTCAGACACATGATGGACTCCAGCTGAGTATACCACAAACTTAAAGGAACACTCCACTTTTTGTGGAAATAGGCTCATTTTCCAACTCCCCTAGAGTTAAACAGTTGAGTTTGACCGTTTTCGAATCCGCCGATCTCCGGGTCTGGCGGTAGCACTTTTAGCATAGCTTAGCATAGATAATTGAATCTGATTAGACCGTTAGCATCTCTCTCAAAAAAATGACCAAAGAGTTTCAATATTTTTCCTATTTAAAACTTGACTCTTCTGTAGTTCTTCATCATGTAATAAGCGTAATAATCAAGGAACTTTGCTGCCGTACCACGGGTGCAGCAGGCGCAATGATATTACGCAGCACGTAATGATATCAATGATATTACCGGGAGATCGGCTGAATAGATTCAAAAACGGTAATGAGCCTATTTCCAAAAAGTGGAGTGTTCCTTTAAGTCAAGTCAAGTACAAGTCAAATCACCTTTGTTTTTAGCACTTTAAACAATACAGATTGTTTCAAAGCAGCTTCACAGTGATGATAGGAAAATGATTCAATGATGCAAACATAGTTCATTTTGACTGTAAAGCATCTCTAAAAGAAAACTATGTCGTTGTTCAGCTGAAGTCAGTTCAGTGTTGATTCAGTTCTGTTGTAAAGATCATTATTAAATGAGTTTATTTCATAAGACTGTTCTGCAGAAAACAGCGATGTCATCGTCCAGCTCAGTTCAGTTCTTATCCAATAGTGTCAGTCATACAACATTGGTTGGAGTCCTTGAAGCTGATTGGCTGACTCACAGTTTTGCTATTTTGTTTTCTTTATTACCCAGCTCTATGAAATACAGGTCCTTCTAAAAAAATTAGCATATTGTGATAAAGTTCATTATTTTCCATAATGTAAAGATAAAAATTAAAATTTCATATGGTTTAGATTCATTGCACACCAACTGAAATATTTCAGGTGTTTTATTGTTCATACTGATGATTTTGGCATACAGCTCATGAAATCCCAAAATACCTGTCTCAAAAAATTAGCATATCATGAAAAGGTTCTCTAAACGAGCTATTTACCTAATCATCTGAATCAACTAATTAACTCTAAACACCTGCAAAAGATTCCTGAGGCTTTTAAAAACTCCCAGCCTGTTTCATTACTCAAAACCGCAATCATGGGTAAGACTGCCGACCTGACTGCTGTCCAGAAGGCCATCATTGACACCCTCAAGCAAGAGGGTAAGACACAGAAAGAAATTTCTGAACAAATAGGCTGTTCCCAGAGTGCTGTATCAAGGCACCTCAGTGGGAAGTCTGTGGGAAGGAAAAAGTGTGGCAAAAAACGCTGCACAGTGAGAAGAGGTGACCGGACCCTGAGGAAGATTGTGGAGAAGGACCGATTCCAGACCTTGGGGGACCTGCGGAAGCAGTGGACTGAGTCTGGAGTAGAAACATCCAGAGCCACCGTGCACAGGCGTGTGCAGGAAATGGCCTACAGGTGCCGCATTCCCCAGGTCAAGCCACTTTTGAACCAGAAACAGCAGCAGAAGCGCCTGACCTGGGCTACAGAGAAGCAGCACTGGACTGTTGCTCAGTGGTTGCATGTCATTCGGAAATCAAGGTGCCAGAGTCTGGAGGAAGACTGGGGAGAAGGAAATGCCAAAATGCCTGAAGTCCAGTGTCAAGTACCCACAGTCAGTGATGGTCTGGGGTGCCATGTCAGCTGCTGGTGTTGGTCCACTGTGTTTTATCAAGGGCAGGGTCCATGCAGCTAGCTATCAGGAGATTTTGGAGCACTTCATGCTTCCACCTGCTGAAAAGCTTTATGGAGATGACGATTTCATTTTTCAGCACGACCTGGCACCTGCTCACAGTTCCAAAACCACTGGTAAATGGTTTACTGACCATGGTATTACTGTGCTCAATTGGCCTGCCAACTCTCCTGACCTGAACCCCATAGAGAATCAGTGGGATAGAGTGAAGAGAAAGTTGAGAGACGCAAGACCCAACACTCTGGATGAGCTTAAGGCCGCTATCGAAGCATCCTGGGCCTCCATAACACCTCAGCAGTGCCACAGGCTGATTGCCTCCATGCCACGCCGCATTGAAGCAGTCATTTCTGCAAAAGGATTCACGACCAAGTATTGGGTGCATAACTGAACATAATTATTTGAAGGTTGACTTTTTTTTGTAGTATTAAAAACATTTTATTGGTCGGATGAAATATGCTAATTTTTTGAGACAGGAATTTTAGGTTTTCATGAGCTGTATGCCAAAATCATCAGTATTAAAACAATAAAAGACCTGAAATATTTCAGTTGGTGTGCAATGACTCTAAAATATATGACATATGGTTTAATTTTTATCATTACATTATGGAAAATAATGAACTTTATCACAATATGCTAATTTTTTGAGAAGGACCTGTACTTGATTATTATCAAATACAGCATTATAAAATGACCACTAAACATAATTTCAAAGCTGTGCTAGTTTAATGTCTCTCATGTCACTCTACTGTGATCTTACAAATGAAATGTTTTTGAACTCAAAAATGTTTTTTGTTGTATTTGTCTTTTTGTTTTGTTTTGCTTTGCTTTTTTTTTTTTTTTTTGCCTGGATTATTTTGCAGTAATGACCGGCTCAAGTTTTTGTAACACTGAGAAAATGACACGTTTCACACGTTAAAGGAGTTTATGTATCTGTTTTTTGATTGACAGGAACTGAGGTCTGAGATTGATCTGGAGGTTCTGGGCAACACTGAGGGTCTGCAGATTTCCTTCACAGCACTCTGTCAGGACGGGACCATCATCCATGGACATAAAAACTGCTCCAATGTCAAAGCTGGTGATGTGGTCAGTTCTTTATTCTTTATTTGCTTACAATAATACTGCCCTAGTAGGATAAAACAGGACTGAAGCAAAAATAAACTGTCCTGTGTCTTGCATCTGTTGATGAATAAATAACAAGTATGTCATGCTTATGTATGATATATATTGCAATGAATATACGTACTATTATTTTAGTTTAGAAAGGTCTTTGCTCTCATTGTTTTGTGTACATAACAGTTTTGTATTCAAGCAAATCAAACGATAGTTACAAACAAACCTCTGCAAACAAGTTGGAAACGTTTAGAAAATATTAGCTCGAAAGGTGTATAAATATGTCCTGTTTTCTGCAACAATCAATTGACTTCTATACATTTTCTCAAAGAAATCGAAACAAAACTGATTTTTTTTTCACTCAGGTATCTTTTAACGTTATGGTCGAGTTAAAAGGCTGTCTTGCTGGCCCACGGCTGTTTTACTTGAGGCCGGTGGGTTTCCAAGATACCCTGGAGATCGAACTGGAGTCCCAGTGTGTGTGTGACTGCCACCGAACCCCCGAGGCGAACAGCACACACTGCAGCCGAGGGCACGGGGCGCTGGAGTGCGGAGCCTGTGTGTGTGATCCGGGCTTTGTGGGGCCGAAGTGTGAGTGCACAGAGGGCCAAGACCAAGTCAGTGACTGCAGGTGAGAACGAGCGTCATGGAGGGTTTCCTGCGAGGCACGCAGACACAGTTTAACGTCAGTTTATGTGTGTGGCAGGGCATATGAAGGTGCGGAGATGTGCAGCGGCCAGGGCGAGTGTTTCTGCGGACAGTGCGCGTGTCACCCGTCCAATTTCGGTCGCGTGTATGGGGCGTACTGCGAGTGTGACGACTTCTCCTGCCTCAGGTTCAGAGGAGAGCTTTGCGGAGGTCAGAACACACCGTGACACTGTGATCAAATTTGAGGGGAGGAAAAGAAAGCGCTGACACAGTGGGGGGATATTTGATCTGCTCTCACACTGTGGAATGTTGATGAAATAATAACACACTGATAACTGCTAGAACAGTTGCTGTGCCCGGGAGGACGCGGGCGGAAGGGTTTAGTTTGGGCCATCCCATGTTTATATTTATATCCAGGAAAATGCACTGGGAGTTTATCTATTTTTATTTTATGGCTGTCAATTTAGTGTGATCATCACAATCATGTAATGTGATAAATTATAAATTTTTTTGAATAATTAATCACCAAATCTGACTGATTTGACAACTTTTTTATTAGTTAAGTATTTATGGCAACTCTCTCTCTCTCTCTCTCTCTCTCTCTCTCTGTATTATTGTGAAATTATTACAATGTAAAATAACTCTATAATTACATTTTATTTTTATATATTTTATTATGTTTTAAAATGTAATTTATTCCTATAATCGCAAAGCCTTTAGTGTCACATGATCTTTCAGAATTAATTCTAATATGCTGAGTTGGTGCTCAAGAAACAATTCATTCTTATCATCAATGGTGAAAACAGTTGTTCTATTCAAATACATTTTTTCAATTCACATTTATTTATTTGTATAACGCTTTTCACAATACATATAGTTTCAAAGGAGCTTTAAATTGTAATGTAGACGCATGCATTTTCTGTAGAGTGATCTGTTATCAGAGGTGACTGCCTAAGTTATGTATTTCAGAAATGTACACAGTTAGCTAAAAATGTATTAATTTAAACATTGTAATAATTTAGTAAAATATTTTTGTGGAAACCATGATAGAAATCTTCTGTATATTTTTTCCCCATCATTCGTGCTGTTTGTGTAGGTCACGGGGAATGTGACTGTGGCGAGTGTGTGTGTCACAGCGGTTGGATGGGGGAGTTCTGTAACTGCAGCACCAGCACCAGCATGTGCACATCGGCGGATGGGTCCATCTGCAGCGGACGGGGCAAGTGTGTGTGTGGGAAGTGCGAGTGCAGCGTTCCCGGAGCCTCAGGAGAGCGCTGTGAAAGGTGCCCAACCTGTGAAGATATCTGTAACTTACCCAGGTAAGAAAATGCACATGTATCTATCTGTGACAGATAAAAGAAGTCAGTTTGACTTACAAAATCAATATGAGGCATTTAAAGGCATTTGTTTTGACTACAGCCTGGTTTGAATGATTACAGGCTGTTTAATTTTGGTCACACTTTATATTAAGTGGCTTTAAGTACTATGTGCTTCCATCGAAAAATAAGTACAATGTACTTATTGAGTTCATGTTGTATTGTAAAACACTTTTGCTGCTATTGAGGTGTGATACGAGTTAGGTTAGGGACAGGTGTGGTGGAATAACTTTAACGGTGGATTAAGGTGAAAGGGAAGGGTCAATAGTGTAATTACAAATGTAATTACATAAATTTAGTACAGCTGTAATTACATGCAGGTATTTTCAAAATATAATTAGGCCTACAATGTAAAAACATGTGTGTACACAATACGTCTATTGTATCAAATTATTAATTTCGATGTAAATATATAGTACTTAAAGCCACTTAATATAAAGTGGGACCCTAATTTTTGTAATCAACAGTTCAATAAATTATTCTGAAACAATTTTTTCCCCACAAATAATGATTTTTTTTAGAATCTTGAGATTTGTTTATCTTGTATATGTATGTGTGTGTATTATTTAAATAAATGTGTATTAAATATGTTTATTTATTTTAGAACAATAATTATTTTAGAACATTTCTACATTTTAGATATAATTTAAGAACAACTGTTATTATTTTAAAACATTTGTTTCTTATCACTTTTTATTCTGTCGGCTCTCATGCTCTGGGGCCAGTGTTATTATAGTATCATTCAGATACTATTGTAGTTTTATTAATATTTTGAAATAGATTTTATTTTTATATTTTCCATTTTTATTTTCATTTTAGTTGGTTTTAGTAATTTTGTTTTAAATATGTCTTAGTTAAACATAAATACAGGTCCTTCTCAAAAAATTTGCATATTGTGATAAAGTTCATTATTTTCCATAATGTAATGAAAAAAATTAAACTTTCATATATTTTAGATTCATTGCGCACCAACTGAAATATTTCAGGTCTTTTATTGAATTTAAAAAAATTAGCATATTTCATCCGACCAATAAAAGAAGTGTTTTTAATACAAAAAAAAAGTCAACCTTCAAATAATTATGTTCAGTTATGCACCCAATACTTGGTCGGGAATCCTTTTGCAGAAATGACTGCTTCAATGCGGCGTGGCATGGAGGCAATCAGCCTGTGGCACTGCTGAGGTGTTATGGAGGCCCAGGATGCTTCGATAGCGGCCTTAAGCTCATCCAGAGTTTTGGGTCTTGCGTCTCTCAACTTTGTCTTCACAATATCCCACAGATTTTCTATAGGGTTCAGGTCAGGAGAGTTGGCAGGCCAATTGAGCACAGTAATACCATGGTCAGTAAACCATTAACAGTGGTTTTGGCACTGTGAGCGGGTGCCAGGTCATGCTGAAAAATGAAGCATGACGTGCTCCAAAATCTCCTGATAGCTAGCTGCATTGACCCTGCCCTTGATAAAACACAGTGGACCAACACCAGCAGCTGACATGGCACCCCAGACCATCACTGACTGTGGGTACTTGACACTGGACTTCAGGCATTTTGGCATTTCCTTCTCCCCAGTCTTCCTCCAGACTCTGGCACCTTGATTTCCGAATGACATGCAACCACTGAGCAACAGTCCAGTGCTGCTTCTCTGTAGCCCAGGTCAGGCGCTTCTGCCGCTGTTTCTGGTTCAAAAGTGGCTTGACCTGGGGAATGCGGCACCTGTAGCCCATTTCCTGCACACGCCTGTGCACGGTGGCTCTGGATGTTTCCACTCCAGACTCAGTCCACTGCTTCCGCAGGTCCCCCAAGGTCTGGAATCGGTCCTTCTCCACAATCTTCCTCAGGGTCCGGTCACCTCTTCTCACTGTGCAGCGTTTTTTGCCACACTTTTTCCTTCCCACAGACTTCCCACTGAGGTGCCTTGATACAGCACTCTGGGAACAGCCTATTTGTTCAGAAATGTCTTTCTGTGTCTTACCCTCTTGCTTGAGGGTGTCAATGATGGCCTTCTGGACAGCAGTCAGGTCGGCAGTCTTACCCATGATTGCGGGTTTGAGTAATGAAACAGGCTGGGAGTTTTTAAAAGCCTCAGGAATCTTTTACAGGTGTTTAGAGTTAATTAGTTGATTCAGATGATTAGGTTAATAGCTCGTTTAGAGAACCTTTTCATGATATGCTAATTTTTTGAGACAGGAATTTGGGGTTTTCATGAGCTGTATGCCAAAATCATCAGTATTAAAACAAAAAACACCTGAAATATTTGGAAAATAATGAACTTTATCACAATATGCTAATTTTTTTAGAAGGACCTATATGTTTGAGTTATTTTAGTATTTTAGTACATCAAATAAAGCTCTCTCTCTCTCTCATACTATATAAATATACATATATATATATACATGCATACATTCAAGAAATAAACTAACTAACTAGTAATACAATTTTTGCAACTGTCATACAATGTGAAACAATACATAATTTAACCTATTAAAAACTATCATGAATTGATTTCTTTGATTGACATGCACCCCATGTCTTCACCTGACCAGGCCCTTCCTCTGTGTTCTTCTCATGACTGTGTGTTTGTGTGAGTCTTCCTCTTGTTCACTCATACCCAGAGGGCATATGAGCAGCAAAAGGCATGTGGCAGCTCTGTGGGATTGCATTTCCTTCCCACTAAAGGTCCGGTCACCCTGTGGGTCATTTGACTCTGTGATAGAGAGATAGAGAGAGAATGAACTCACAACGAATACAAAACTTAGCTTCCTCTAGAGACAAACTCTCTGTGAGGTCAACAGGTTAATGTTGTCATCATGTGTCCCACAGGTCTTGTGTGGAGTGTTACCTCAAAGCTAAAGACCCGTGGGACGAGTGCGCCGTGAAGTGCAACTCCCTACATGCCACTGTCATCAATTCCACAGGTCAGAATCCATTGTTTTGTTCTCTGCAGTGTTCTTCTATCAGTGCTCACATGTTCAGTAAGATAGTTGTTTATTAGGGAAACCTTTTACTTTACACCTCTTAAAGGAACAGTATAGCTAAGAAAAAAAATCATAATTTACTCACCCCCCATGTTACTCCAAACCTGTATATTCATGTATTTTAACTCATACAGACAATTTTATGATACTTTAAAACTGATTTCTTTCAAAATCTTAGTCTTAGTCCTAATATACTCATGCACGCACATAAAAAGCAGCCATTCTTTAGATCATCCCTCTTGACACTTTACAAAGGAAAACACGCTACTTAGCTTGTTGTGTGGAGAGCCTATTGTTGGGGCCCATTGAGTTTAAAGACCCTCAAGTGTTTATACAAGATCAGTCTATTATGAACCCTGAGATCACAAGCCAGCTGGTATTGTGGAGGCTGGCTCGATACGGTCTCTGACTGGGAGACGATAAAAAGACACAAAACGCTGTCTTTCTTTGATAAAGACACAAGAGGAACAAAGGGAACAAAAATGAGATTTGAATGGGGTAATATCATGGTCACCGCCATTTTGTCAAGTAAGACAAGTTCCTGGGTCAACATATTTTGTTGATCCTTAAACAACATTCCTGTCTGAAAACACAGTCCTAACCCTATCCCTAAACCTAACCCTATACCATAACTTATCCCTAATATCTGAGAGAAAGGATAGGTAAAAACACTGATGTAGGAGCACCTAACTCCGGTTGTAAGCCTAAACTTGACATGAACTTGTGCTCTGATTGGTTGATTGGAATGTTGTTCCAGGATCAGGAACCTGTTGTACTTGGTGAAATCCGGTTCACCGTAATGTCATGCATGCGTGCATACACTGGTGAATTTTGGAGTGACGAATTACTATTTTTGAGAACAAAATGTAGTACAGATTTAATTTTATCGGGAGTTTATTGGATTGTGAAATGCGGCTCTTATAGGACAGGTGTTTGGAGAGGCTGGGTTTAAAAATAAGAGGGCTTGGTGATGTCATCAGGAACATCTTTTTTTTTTTTTTACATGAATTAAAGTTGTTAATTCAAACCTTTTTTTTTTCTTTTGAATTATCCTACATTGTGTTGGTCTTATTTCACACCTTTCAGTCTGGCAATAAAATGTGTACAAGTTTATGTAACAATAACACGCTGACTAATGTAAGTAAGGATAAATAAGTAAGATTTACTGATGGTATCCTCCATTGGATCAAGCCACGCATCACGTTCTTCTTCTTCTGAGGTAAATTCAAGGCTTATTCCTCAAAGCGAGTATTATTCTTCCAAACTCGATGAAAAGTAGATGAACCTGATGAAGCTTGATGGTTTGAGGTAAGGGGGGCGTTTACAGGTTTGCGTGCCTCACAGTGTGAATAGCTTGCGTAGCTTGTAGGTGTGGCCATATTAAAAATAATGAGCAGAGGCGTGAAAAACTGTACCTCTCGTTGGCTTCATACGGATTACATAAACGGAGAATATTTGTTTTCGATATGAATTACTTTATTTAAAAGTAGACCCATCAAGCTTTCTAAAGACATCTCTCTCATGTCTATTTGGTAAGTATTCGCTGAGTTTCGGTTCATTTTTTGAAATGGCAGAGAGCGCACCCTGATTGTTTTCTTTGTTTTGGCGTTATTGCGAGTGTACGCAAAAACAATTTACAGTCTCTAATGATGTATTACTGTCTGTATGACAAATAAATACGGAGTATTTTAAGTTCTTTTCACCGCTATCAGGAAAAAATGCAAGTGATCGCGCCGGCGCCTCCGCCGGTTAATACAATATTGTGTACATTTCTTTGATAATTATTTTATTTATTTCTTTTTCTAGATTATGAGGAAAGTCGGGCATCATTTTGCACCTTACAGAACGAGGACAGCTGCCTACTGTCTTTCAGCTTGGTGGACAGCGATCACGGCAGCATCATTTACAACCCCAAGCTTTACGGTGAGATTAAAACATTACATTTTTTTAATACATGAACATATACAGTTTAACTAATACATTGCGGCATTACACACAAGAATATAGTTACAATCATATTTAAAATAGTTTGTGTCTATAATTATCCTACAGCCTGCCCTGAGCCACCGAACGCAGCATTGATCGCTCTGGCCGTGTGCATGTCTGTCCTCATCGTTGGCATTACACTCCTTGTGATCTGGAAGTTTCTTGTTTCTGTCCATGACCGGAAAGAGGTTGCCAAGTTTGAGGCAGAGAAGGCGAAAGCAAAATGGCAGTCGGTATGATAACATTGAGAGTTTTTCCTTATTCCAACATGTTTACTCATGCATTTCACTGCAATTTTCAATCATTTTAATGTGTTAATGGTCAAATTTGCTTTGATGTAATGTGCTTTTGTCTATCTTTTATACCCAGGGCACAAATCCTCTTTTCAGGAGCTCGACATCAACATTTAAAAATGTGACCTACAAAAGCACAGGGCAGCAGAAGAGTGATATTTCTTAGGGCTACTGACCAACTTTGTGTTGAAACAGAATGTAGGTTTCTATTTACCAGGAGCTAATACAGTTTTTTTTATTTTTTATTATTATTATTTATTTTTCTTGTACTGTACAAGTGGGACACTGTGTGTGTGCACTTGTGTGCTTGTAAAGTGGGAGCAGGCTTATCAATTACTGGCAGTGAATTTATTTTAAAAAATGTATTAATTTTGAACAATGTGTTGTGGTGCTAAAGGTGGTAAAGGTACTGTTAAATCTGGGCAACACTGGATCTTCTTGTTTTACATTTAGCATTTCTTGTGGTTGTTGTAGCTAAATGTTTTTTATGTAGAGTTTGTGACCCTTGTTTGTGATTGGTCAGTTGAGGCTGAGCCTTTTGTAATTAGATGTATTAATTCATTATGATTTTGCAGGATCAAATGTAAAAAGTCTGTTTGTACTTGTGTTTTGTAATATATTAGATGGTTCTCCATAATGAGTCTCGCATTATTTCTCTCTAAATGTATTTTTACACGGCCAACTTAATGTTGCAGTGTGATCCAAAAAGTGAATAAGATCATATTTATTCAATTTAGTTCAAGCTTATTTGTATAGAGCTTTTCACAATTATAGGCCTACATAATTTTTCAAAGCAGCTTTACAGAAAATGCTTGTTTCAATGTTACAACTCAGGAAGCATTCACTTACCTATCAGCCAGAAACTAGTGTGTCAAAGTAACGTTCTTTTCAAAATATTAGTTCTGCATTTGTAATTCATGTGTAAATGCAATCGTGCAGTGTAGGTCATTATTCGTGGGATATAATTAAGCCACTTCAGATGCAGCTTCTGTGCCGCATTTTGCAGTGCAGTGATTTAAAACAATTTGTACATTTAATTGAACATGTAAAGTATTGGTACTTTGGTTAATTTCTTGCTAAATCTTCGATTTCAAGAGAAAAACTGCATGCGAGTGAGGCGACTCAACGGGAATTTAAAACGCTTCTAATCTGGTCGCGTCGCGTTCAGAGCAGACGGGCTGTAAGAAGAGAGAAATATTTAGCCTTTTATTGCCTCATAGAGAGACCAGTGACGTAAAGAACCTAAAAACTTGCGGAAAGTGTGGAGAAAAACAGGCTGCAGTCTATGCGGCGCGCGCAACTCCAGTGGAAATGCAAGGATACACACAAACTCTTCGTATTCGCTTCAATGAAGCGCTTTATGTCCTTTATATACTGCTTTATATCAACTTCGCTTGTGCTGCTGCGGAAGCGTCGAACATAACTGAAGTTTGGGACAAAACTCAGCTTCTCGAGCTGTACAGTAAGTGGAATCGGCCTGCGCGACATATCTGTGACATTTCTTACTGAAACGATACTTTGCGCGATGGCATGTGCGCGTGGGTTTGGTCAGGATCAAGAGTTTATCGTGTAGATTAAGTGTGCTGTGCTCTGCAAATTACATTAGTATGTAGAGCGCATATTCCAGCTCTTCTCTGTGAAAGACTGACCGTGGTGTGTCATTAATCGTCTGAGATAAACCTGCACAGATTATTATTTCAGTTTCAAGCGGGAGATTATACCAAATATGTTTCGTAATGTGTTTTTAAGACTTGCACAACTGCTGCCCATTTAACTTGTTTTAGTGAAAGTTGACTGCACACTAACAAACCGATTGGCGGCTGCTCATCACATGATACAACGGAGGCAGTTTGGACGGAACTCAAAGTACACTCAACATTGTTTTATAAAATTAAGGATTTTTTTTTGAGTGTCCATTTCCAAAAAAACAAACATTTTATTGAACACACGTTGACCTTTGTGACAACATGACCCTATAGCAAACAGAGTAGGCTATGTTTCACAATGTAATTTGTTATTCTACAAAACTGTAAAAGGAAAGAACAGACAAAGATATAATTTAATATACAAAACCACTGCTAGAGAAAATAACTTATATATTAAAATAATAATAAAAAATAGATCAATAAATAAATAAAAATATTCAAAAGATCTATCTATCTATCTGTCTGTCTGTCTGTTAGATAGACAAATAGAAGCTAGATTCCATTTTTACAGTATATAAAACATACATGTTCTGTATTTCGGCACATTTTCCCTTAAATACTAAAAATTAATCAAATAATAGGATAACAGTACAATACTGCATGACTTCTCTTATAAACGGAATGTCACAAGTATGACCCCTGCTGAAAGACACAGGGGGTTTCTGAAGTTTGTCCAACAGCCTGATTAGTTCCAGTTCCAGTACATTTACATTTACATTCATGCATTTGGCAGATGCTTTAATCCAAAGTGACTAGCATTGCATTCCAGGTATACATTTACTTGGGAACCAGCATTGTTGAGTCACCCCACTTGTTATAAACAGGGTCAGATGAGGTTAGCAGCACATACATAAACACACACCTGCACCCTCAAAACAACAACAAGAAAAAAACAATAGTGTTCCCATTCTTAGCACAAGCACAAGAAAACCCTATACTTCCTATATACTTTCCGACTCAGACATATGGCGAGGATAATGCTACCCTCCCTTTGAAGTTTTAGAATACTCTGTGTGTGTTCGACTGTTTGAGAATATCTTTGTCTTTGGCCTGTATCTTCAATTACTCTTTCGTGTCAACGCCCACAAAAGACCCTCAGCCCTGACGACTCTGAGAACTCTGAAATATTAAGCCCCATTTTGTGGAGGTGAAACTGGAGAGAGCAGCTCTATCTTTCTATCTGTTCACTGCATAATCAGACCTGTCTGATACCTCAGTGCCTCTGAAAGGCTTAGATTCTCCAATATCACTTGCCTTTATAATCTAACATGGCCCTGCATGTAAATGGCTATATAATACTCCTAAAGAAAGGCTTTTCCCACTGGTCAAAAAACCCTAGGGCCTCACAAGAAAATATGCTTTAGCTTGACCTATTCGAAAGATGCGATATTCAATATTGTTGTGCATCTGTGTTTGTGTGACAGGTAAAGGAGTTTTCCGGTTGGAAAGTGTATCGCAGAAGGGTTGCCTCTCAGCAGACTCGTCCGGTCTATCTCTGGCCAGCTGTGAACCCCCGTCTGCCGCCCTGCTTTGGAAATGGGTGTCCCGGTACCGTCTCTACAATCTGGGCACCAATCGATGTCTAGGGATCAACACGACCAACCAGCAGCCTGTCGTTGGCATCTTTGAGTGTGATGTTTCCCTCACAACCATGTGGTGGCGCTGTGGGGGCAGCATGTTGTACGGAGCGATGAATAATAAGCTAGCGGTGGTGGACTCAAAAGTAGTGGTAAAGAAAGCCGCTCTGCAACAGTGGAGGATTTATGGGGCGGCTGGTGAACGGCCATGCGCTTACCCGTACGAAGGCAAGATGTCTTCAGACAGTTTTTTTCAAACTAGGATCAATGACAAATACGAGTGTCCACGATAAAGCAAAAGTAAAAATTGTTTAAAGGCGCGTTCACACCACGAATAATAACTATAACGATAACTATTAGCGTCCACACCTTCACCAAAAACGCATGTACCAAGTTCTTAGAAATGTACTCCTTGTGGTCCTTGTTGATTTCGTATGGGTCTGAAAAACGTTTAAACCATTTTCAAGAAAAGTTTCAGTTTATTGAATCAGTGTAACCATAAAGTAAAAAGTAATAATTTAAACAAAAGTAAAAGTAAAAGTAAAACATATTTTTCTTACGTTTTGAGTACATCTGAGTGTGCACATTTAAATGATTATGTTTCATTTTTTTAAAATTATTTATTCACAAATCATTAATCACCACATGGAATTTTATAATCTGAACTAACCAAGCATTGCCAAAACAAACAAACTAAAAAAGTTTATTTGATATTTTAAGGGACCTTGATGGTCATCAGGGTAATTTCCTGTTTTATGTCTTTTCCTGCATGGTTTTGCATGTTGGTTGCACCACATGACTTTGATTTGGCAGAACTTAAACTTACTTAAGCTAAACTGCTGTCAACCCGCTCTCTAGATATCTGTATCAACCATTTTTGTTGACCACTATCAAACTAGTGCATTCAGTGAATTGTTTGATGAGGTTTATTTGATGTGGCCGGAGTCAGACAGATTCTATGTGTTCTGTAACTGTTGTTTTCTTGCCATTGGCAGACATTCACACACTACAGGGAAACTCCCATGGCATGACCTGCTCCATACCCTTCAAATACAACAATAAATGGTTCTGGGATTGTACCTCTGAGGGCAGAGAGGACCGTCACCTCTGGTGTGCCACCACAAACCACTATGATCAAGATGAGAAATGGGGCTTTTGCCCCAATTCAGGTAAAACCATATACTAATTAATTTAAATATTATTTTTTTCCTTTTTATACACTACCATTCAAAAGTTTGTGGTCAAACTTTATTTTTTTGAAAGAAATTAATATTTCTATTTAGTTAAATTGATTAAAAAAAGTCACAGCAAGGACATTTATAATGTTACAAAAGATTTCTATTATGGTTTCTGAAGGGTCATGTGACACCGAAGACTGGAGTAATGATGCTGAAAATTCAGTTTAACCATCACAGGAATAAATTATATTTTAAAATGATTAAAATTGTAAAAGTATTCTACAATATTACAGTTTTACTTTATTTTGATAAAATAAATGCAGCTTTGTTGAGACTTCTTTCAAAAATGTTCCTGACTCAAAGCTTATGTATGGTAGTGTATTTTGAGTAGATACTAACTAACTTAAGGAACCAAATAAAGCCTATCTATGTGTGTTTTCTTCAGTGTCAGGCTGCAATGAATTCTGGGAGAGCCACCCGGAGCTGAATGCCTGTTACCAGTTTAACTTGTACTCCATTCTCACCTGGAGTCAAGCTCTTACTTCCTGCCAAGCACAGGGTGGGAGTCTTCTGTCCATCACGCAGTCCAGTGAACAGAGCTATATTAGAGGTATACACACGCTCAAATGTTTGCACATTCAGATTATTTTAGCATCATTTCTTTGTGTTTCTTTGCTGACATGCATTGGTGTTATGCTGGTTTGGTTTTGGTCTGACTGGTGGATTACTAACATAGCCATTGTGTTTGCCAGCTACATTTAGCTGGTTGAGATGGTCTTTGAGCATGGTCTGCTAGTAAAGTCATGCTAGTTTAGCTAGTTAAAGGATACATTCACTTACAAATGCAACTTTTGTCATCATTTACTCACCACCTTGTCTTTCTAACCTTGTTTTATTATTATTATTATTTTCTTGTGATACACAAAATAAGATATTTTTCCATTGAAGTAAAGTACACTACCAGTAAAAAGTTTGGAATAATTAAGACTTTTTATTGTTTTGCTCACATGCTACATTTTTTTTTAAGAAAAATTCAGTAAAAATACAGTAATATTGTGAAATATTATTTCAGTTTAAAATAAATATTTTTTATTTGAATGTTTTTTAAAATGTAATTTATTTCTGCAATGGCAAAGTTGCATTATTATTCCAGTCTTCAGTGTCACACGATCCTTCAGAAATCATTTTAATATGATTATTTGGTGCTTATTATAAACATTTATTATTATTATTAATGTTGAAAACAGCATTACTGCTTAATTATTTGTGGAAACCGTGATACACTACCAATCAAAAGTTTGATATAAGAAAGATTATTAAAAAATGAAAGAAATTAATGCTTTTATTTAGCAAGGACACAGTAAATTGACCAAAAGTTACAGTTAAATTTATTATGTTACAAAAGAAATGTTGTTCTTTTGAACCTTCTATTCATCAGAGAATCATGGGGGGAAGTATCACTGTTTCCTTGTTTTCAACATTGAGCAGCATATTAGAATGATTTCTGAAGGATCATGTGACACTGAAGACTGGAGTAATGATACTGAAAATTCAGCTTTGCCATCACAGGAATAAATTACATTTTAAAATACATTAAAATAGAAAACAATGATTTCAAATGTTAATAATATATCACAATATTACTGTTTTTTTTAAATAATTATAAAAAAAGAGATTTATATGCAGGATGTTCATTATATCACAATGGAGGAAAACAATAAAAGACCAACAAATGTACAGTATACATTTACCACATTTCTATCAAATAAATGTAGCCTTGGTGAGCGTAAGAAACTTCTTTTGAAAATATCAAAATTATTCCAATTATTACTATTATTATTATAATTATTATTCCAAACCTTTGACCTGTGGTGTATATGGCTAGTTATACTGTCTTGCTCCAAAAAAGCATGGACACCTTTTATGGTGCTTTTGCTTGTTTTGTTGCAGCTTAGCACTATACATTTCCAT